>CM048746.1:329371067-330664192 GCA_026315105.1 Locusta migratoria
AGACCACTTGATCTGTTCGTGTGCGATAAATTTGGGTGGGTACCATTGAAGTCAAAGGTATATCGCAACACTCATAGTCTTCAAGAAGTCAGACTATTACGCATGTGACGGCATCAATAACAATTCAGCTTCCACCTTCAGCAACATGCTGAACAGACCTCAAAAATGGTGGTTGCTTTCAGCTGTAAAACAGGAAAAACCTTAAAATTCTAAACAAAGTATTAGTTTGGTTAATAAAACTGGTTTAAGGAAGTGAAAACAACCCTCAATAAAACTTTGACTAAGCAAATGTATTTGCAGATAATAATAATTTCCATTGATCTCCAAATGTGCTTTTTAACATTGCATAGTCTTGTTTTACTGAGTAACACGGGGGAAACCGGTCGGATAAATTATTATTTTATTACATACATATTTGTAGAGAAGACTCGAGAAAATACTATACATATTGAACTTATCAGTATGTACGTTACACGTAGATAATTTTAAGTACAATTGAATAATTATTGCAAACTAGATGAGCTACTAGTAAAATGCAGTTTTAAGATCAGTAAATTGAATTACATTTATTTACATGCCATTTTTTTTTCCTTTTTGCTTATCTCTGTTCTGGTAATTCTTTGTGGAACAAGCTCTAACTAAATTATAGGGGGGCGAAAATAGACAGGTTGATACGATTTGGAAATCATTTCTGGAATATATGCAGAGATAGAAAATGCCTTCAGCTATTTCTGACTGTGTCGAATATTTGCCCATATACAGTCAAATTTCAGTATATCGAATCTTTAGAGAAGACAAATTTAATTAGATATATCGAAGGTTCGTTTTTACGAGGAGTTCCTGAAAAAAGTCACGATTTCTATATCACTGTACTTTATGTGAAAGATCCTCTGCAGCTTTAACTTTCACTCATCACAAATTTTATTTGCACTGGCAGTTTCCCCACTTATTTTCCGGAGAATAATTCCCTGTCTTTTCCCGAAATTTTCGAGCCTTCCGTTACTCATACTAAACGTATCGTATCCCAGCGCTGCCACAAGATTTTCTGCCTCTTATTTCAAAATAATTCCATCAATGTTGACATTATTATCCGTCTGTTGACAGACCCCACCCCACGAAACATTCTAAATCTGAAAACTCAGCCTTTCTTTGTTCATTTGGATCTGTCATTTGCGGTTATCACGTGGTCTTCATTCTCCATCACTGTTGACAGTGTGCTTGTCGCAAACCGAAACTCAGCTGATATGTCTTTCTTTTACTTCACTCCTTCTTTGACTTTATCAATTAACTTCCGCTTTTCATCAGTTGACAGACATTTCCGGTTTGACCCCATAACTAGCGCTGGCAGGTCATACTGAAACATAACAAACACTGTCTAAAAGCGCACCTGTACGCAATTCTTGGGGATTGCAGAGCGACCCAGATTTCAGAGATGCACAGAAGCAAGGAGGGAAGGTTCTGGTAATTCCCTATTTGTGCGCACTTCGATATATAGAGGTAGCACAAAACAAGGCTTCGATTTATGGAGGTGATTTCGATATACGAAGAATTCTTCCCATTTAACTTCGATATACAGAGAAAATCTGCCCTTCAAAAGCCTTCCAAAATCTTTTATATACTGGTATTATTCGAAACATCAAGATTTTGGGCCTCCAACGGAATGAGGAAAACGTTCACCATAAATGGATCTTCGATGTATCAAAGTTTGATATACAGAAATTTAACTGTACACCGCCGAAATTTGGAGCACATTTTTACAATATTGACGCCTGATACTGTTTTGTCTTGTCGTCGCCATAGCTGGCCACCAAGATCACCTCATCTGTCAGATGTGATTATTTTGTGTATATCTAAGGTGCATCGCTTAAACCCATACAGTCTTTGAGAATTGCAGCAGATGTTATGGCAAGAATTACAGTAGTCTAGCTTCGATCTGGCTTTAACAACGTTCACCATCTCCCATAGTGTGGGTAGCACTGAATATTAATTTATTTACTTTCAACTGTGATGCTCGTCCCGACACGTTTTCTATTAACGCCATACGAGGTATCTACCTCTTTTTATTTTACTTTTTTTTAATTCCTGTCATTTCGAAAGTATTTTTAGCGGAGAACAGCCGTTTACGTTAGTGCAGTAACAGTAACTGCGCTGCCAAGGACTGTCTGCATGATGAAAACGGTCTTTCGGATCGATACCAGTTACTTGTTGAGATTAAATGGCATTGCGGACTAGACTGTTTTGTATTATATTTCTGTGAATATGAAAGAATAACAACTGCAGGATTAAAAGTAACGTCTGTTCTTTCGGAACAGACGCCACATGTATATGTTTCGTTTTATTTTACATATTTATGTTTATTCCTTATGTTGGATACAGTATGCTATGACATCATTTTCTCGTGGGGCTAAGGACGACGCTTCGGTGGAAAGATGTTAGGACGGTAAAGATCAAAGTAGTCAACTCAAGCGAGCGAATAGCAGTTCAGTCACACCACTGAAAGTATGTGATGATACCTAGGTTAAGGTGAGAACATTGCTAATACACAGTTTCTTCCTTCGGCGACATAATCTACCTGCATGTGATACCAGGGTAGAATTACTACATAAAATATTCTTAAATATGGGCAAAACGACCAAGACCACGAAAACAGTTTATTTCGCATTTGAAAATCGTGTTAGGTATCGAGTCTCCCACGTAACGTCTTCAGAAGGACGTCTCAGTTATCTCTAAATATATTAGTTGGTCTTAGTTATCTCTAAATATATTATTGGGCTTCCGTACTTCGTTTAAGTAGTATAGTCACGTATTCCCTCGAAACACGCTACGTTAACTAAAATGTCAAGTCAGAAAGAATATATTTTATTCAACTATGAAGACCCCAGATTCAGCATTTCTGGGGGTATCCTACATTGTTACAGTATAAGAAGTAAATCTTCAGTTATTTTTGCTCATTTTATAGGATTAACTAAATCTAATGTATTATTACACCACCATGGAAGAAAGTTGACTGTTTTTTTCTATTTCATATTATGGCGTGATGTACTTCTGATTTATTTTGTGGGGTGATGTAGGCCAATGTCCATGTCGAAGTAGAAATATCGATTCCCGTCAGATCGTCAAATTTACCTCTGTAGGACTTCACTAGTTTTTGGATTGGTCACTATTCTGGTCTGCCCTACCACTGAAGAGCGGGTTTTACTTAATACTTGTGAGGCAGTTAGAGGAGATACTTCACAGGGATGTTTTGAGTCATCATATTTATGACTAGAGCCCGCCACGAATTTCTCTTCTGCACCAACCTCCTCACTTCAAAACAGTGTCAGAATTTCACGTAACAACTAAGCGGGTTCGCTCTCGAAAACTGGCAGTGCCACTCCATAACACATCCGTGATTGCATGGGCTGAGGTTGACTCCGCAGGAAACCAATACCGTTGCATAATTACGCGCATTTTGAGAGACAGTGCAGTTCATTACGATCAATTAAGCATTTTAGAAGTCCTACAAGTACAAACATAGCGATGGTAAGAACGATCTCTGGGTTACTTTTGGTATGTCCCCATGAAAAAGAAGTAGCCAGATAGGAGGGTGCAAATTGCCTCACAAGGAGACAACATGGGTATCGGATTTTAGAAATTGTTGATATTTATGGTACGTGAAGTTCAGTACTCTAATAAAAATCAGCCAATGTCATTCGTAGCAAGTCTCAAAATTTCTCGAGAAAATCGACTTTGAAATTTTGCAAATAAGTGTAAGTACTAATTCTTAAATGAATTATAGCATCAGTCGGTGTAACTAAGTTGTTAGCGTTCTGGTCTTAAACCCTAGGGTAGATGATTAAAATTCTACCCTGACAGTTTCTTTTTTAGCCACTTTCGTTGTATTCTAATACTACACAGTTTTAATAGATAATAGTAATTTTTACGAAAAGTGCATGTACTTTTATCTATTCGTAATTTTCTGTATTTTATAGAAGATGGTTTCAGTAAAAAAAAATCATAAGTTACATTTTTATAGTATTGGCTTCACTATTAATTGACAACGGTAGTCTTTGTTCAGTTTGTGAATAGCTACGACAGTGTTTTTGGAAAATCATTTCCGTAGCTACTACTTGATTTACAAGCACCTAACCTAATCAACCATCGTTTTACTTTACGACAATGTTTTAGCTGGTATAATTACATACAAACAAAAACTGACACAACATGTGGAAATAGCCCAAAATATTTTATGTAATTGAATTCGAAAACGAAAAAAAATAATATTGTCACAGTGGGATTCGAACCACCGACTCAGCTACACTGGCATATGCTGCAACTTTTTAAATTATTATTATTTGTGTGTACTTTGCAAAAATTAAAGTCGATTTTCTCGAGAACTTCCGAAAGTTGTGTCTAATGGCTTACGCTGTTTGTTATTTAAGTTCTGAACTCACGTACCATAAATATAAAGAAATTCTAAGATCCTATACCCACGTGGTCTCCTTGTCAGATAAAAGGCTCTGGACATGTGGCACTGAACTTATCACGCATTTTCACAGAACACTGTGAAGGCACTTCTTATAGTTGCACCCAGAATCAATATAATAGTGTAAATTCAATTTGCAATATATCGCCTGCAGCCTGATATATTTCACGATACATTTCATTGATTTGTTATCCCATCTGGCGGCTCTTCGCGTACTGTCCCTTAAGAAGCATATTTCGGCAAGGCCGGCCTACATTACGATTTATGCCATAGAGAAGACAAGCTGCAAGTTCCCGGCTTTGCCCGGGTTTAAAATAAGGTTTTCTGTAAAAGCGTACAAAATCGATTACTTGCATGTAATAAAAGGGTACATTTATGTTAAAGTAATGTTATAAACAACATTTTAGGCAGTTCCATTTGGATTTTCAACTGTACAAAAATTTCATGAAGATCGGAACAAAACTATGGATTTTGGCGAAATCCATAAGTACCTTCCATCATGCAATGAACGAAATTTTATGTAGACAGTGCCCTTCTTCTTGTTTTGAAGGTCAATTGTGGAACATTTCATCAAGATCAGTGCGAAGATACTGATTTACAAGGACACATTGAGAACGCACTTTCACCCTTTTCTCAAATTTTCCAGTTGGGTGTCCAAAAAATTGGAACGAAACCTGTTTAAGAACCTTCCGAATGTAATTTTGTGTACGTGTACCAAATTTCACGCTATTTGGTTGTCTGGATCTTGAGTTATGAGAGAAAAGACAGAGGAGTAGCCGAGAGGTCTAAAGCGTCTCGCTGCGGAGCGCGCGGTTGCTCGCCGTGGAGGTTCGAGTCCTCCCTGGGGCATGGTTGTGTGTGTTTGTCCATAGGTTAGTTTACCTAGGTTCAAGTAGTTTGTAAGCTACGGACTGATGATCACGCAGTTTGGTCCGATACAGTTACAAACTTTTTTTTTTTTTTTTTTTTTTTTTTTTTGAAAAGACAGACAGACAAATGCGCCTTATAAGTCAATTAGATCGTATTTCATATGAAAGTTTGTGCAATAGGAGGTTTACTAACGTTCAGATGTTATATGGTACGTACAGCTTCTTACAATCCTTATAATATGCGGTGTAGTATGTAATAAACATAATAAATTACACCTCCAAAACGTAAGCCAGTTGAACAAAATATTTCAGTGAGTACAATATGTTCGCTGAACTTATATAAGTCCTTACAAGTCCAATGTTTTCGGTAATTCATGATCATACACTACAAACACGCGTTTCTAACTGACACACAACACACACACGTAACAAGCTTAACTTATATTAAATGTAATTAACCAGAACCATTTACAGACTTTGATCGTCGTGGTCTGCCTATCTACGAAGAGTTATTTTTAATGTTCTACAGAGTGAACACGTCAACATCTTTAGTAATTTCAGTGACGTTTACTAAAGCATATCTGTAGCGGAATTAATGGGTTATATACTTTAACAGTGACCACGATTCATTTAATGAGAATTCCTCACGTTTCTGGTCTTGAATAGCTTCGGAGTCACAAAGAGATAGTTATCCAACATAGCCGGCGCCGTAACAGCGCAATATTTCGCACCGATGAAGCTGATACACTCTGCGTCGGAATAATTTATGAGATTACTGAAACCCATTACAAAGTGGAATGAGGTGTGTAGTCTTTCACTCCGCTTATCGTTTCATCTATGACCTCGGAAATTCCTTCATTAAAATGTTCACCGTCTACGCGCAACCTGACTTCACCACAAATTACCGGTTCAGGATATTATGTTTGAGTAGCGTGTAGTGAAATAGCGCTGTGCGAAGCAAATATTCACACATCGCCGAATACCAAAGCACCAACAAAGAAAGCATAGGGCGTATTTACTCCTACTGAAGAATATAAAAAAATGGAGTAGAGACTAATGCATTGACGGTTTGTTTTGTTTCAAAGCTCCAGCTGTATATTACGTTCAATCAGGGGAACAGCAATATCTGGTTTTAGCACTTCTGTTTACTACTATGCTTTGATGTACGATGTTACCAACATATGTATTTACCCATCGGCTAAATAACTACATTTACTATCTTATGTTTTTATCCACAGCTAGTAAGAAAAGTTGATGACAGGAGTCGACACATACTGACGTCACCGCGGATTTTAATGGCTCTAAGTGACTAATTGACCGCCATAGCACTATCAGAGGAAATAGATGGAGATGAAGTAGGAGATACTATACTGAGAAATGAATTTGACAGAATCCTGAAGGACCTAGGTCGGAACAAGGCCCCGGGAGTAGATGACATACCCTCAGAGCTACTAAAGTCTCTGGGACAGCCAGCCATGACAAAACTATTTCACCTGGTGCGTAAGATGTATAAGAGAGGGAAAATACCCTCAGACTTTAAGAAAAATGTTATAATCCAATTCCAAAAAAAGCAGGTGCATACACGTGTGAAAATTATAGAACCATCGGTTTAATAAGTCATGGTTTCAAAATTTTAACACGAATTATTTACAGAAGAATGAAAAAAATGGTATGATTCATCTTGTTGATAACATTACTTCTGGAAGTCAAAAGTGAAATGGAGCTGATCTTATTTTTATTATTACTCTTGATATGATTATTATTAATGGATGCTTTTTAAATCATCATATTGTATACTTCATTTGAATAATTAGAATTGAAATTAACAATATTACTGATGCTATCGATTGAGGAATGAAGTATTTGAGAAGCCGACCTCGGGAAAGATCAGTTTGGGTTAAGGAGAAATGTAGGATCACGTGAGGCAATACTCACTTTAAGGCTTATCTTAGAATACAGATTAAGGAAAGGCAAACCTACATTTCTAGCTTTAGTAGATTTGGAGAAAGCTTTTGATAATGTTGATTGGAATACATTCTTTCAGATCTTGAAATAAGCAAGAGTAAAATTTAGGTTATTTACAACTTAAACAAAAACCAGACAGCTGTTACCAGAGTTGAAGGGCATGAAAGAGATGCAGAGGTTGGGAAGGGGATAAGACAGGGTTGTAACGTTTGTCCAGTGTTATTCAATTTGTACATTGAGCAAGCTATAAAGGAAATCGAGGAGAAATACTGAGAGGAATTAACGTTTTGGGTGAAAAAATAATAACATTGCGTTTTGCCGATGACATTGTAATGCTGTCAGGGAGAGCAAAGGATCTGGAGGAGCATTCGAACGGAATGGACAGTGTGTTGAAGGAAGCGTATAAGATGAAAATTAACAAAGCAAAACAAGGGTAATGAAGTGCAGTCTAAGAATATCAGGTGATGCTTAAGATATTACATTAGATAATGAAACAATAAAGATGGTAAATGAGTTTTGTTACTTGTGTAGTAAAATAACTTATGATGGTCGCGGTACAAACAATATACAATGCAGAATGTCAATGGGTAGAAAAGCGTTTTCGAAAAAGAGATATTTGCTAACCTCGAATATTAATTTCAGTGTAACGAAGTACTCTTGAAGGCATTCGTGTGGAGTGTTGCCTTATACGGGAGTGAAACCTGGACGATAAAAAGTACGAACATGAACCGGTATCCATCGGTTTGAATGTCAACCCACAACCTTGTCGTGTAGTGTGCTGTACGCCAACATACTCCTGTCCGTCTACGACAGATACTGAAGTTGGAAATTACGGTACGATCAGTACCTGAACTGACTTGTCACGACTTGGAGTATCTTCACAAGAAGCATTGTAACGTTTTCCTTTATTATTGAACTTATCATTCGAGAAATAAATGTGATGCAATTCCAGATTCACAGATAAGTACCAGCCATTTAGTAGTAATCCGTTGTACTGTCGCAATGTTCCCCAACTCCCAGTTCTTTATATATTTTCCGTTTTCTTATAAAAAGGGTGTCCATAATTAAATTCCACATCAAAATGCTCCACAAAAAAAAAAAAAAAAAAAAAAAAAAAAAAAAAAAAAAAAAAAAAAAATCATAGGTTGGAAACCCGCCTTAGGCGATTCTTTCAATTTGTAAATCAAAATCAGCTGTTTTTTTTTTGTTTTTATTAACTTAAATGAATTCTTGAAGTTCCAATACCTTGTTACAGATTTTTCATAATCCTATTGGCTTCTTTATTCGCTCTTATTTTTCATCCTATGATTATTTTTTTCGATTGGAATCTTCTTACATCGTTAATAAGCTGTAATTAAGTGCCAACCAGCACTACGGATTTGTTAGTAATACAGCAGGTCGTGTAACCACTAACCAGTGTGAGGATATTTTTCGGTAGGCTAACCAATGATATCGAGAAATTACAGTTGACTTTTAGCGCTGAATCTGAAAATTTTCTGTTTCCGTTTGCTCACAGCAAAGGTAAGCTTTATTCGCTGTGAATGAAGAAATCATGATTTTTAGTACTGCTGGAGACGGTTTGACGCCGTTTTGTCACATACATAGTTCACCACTAGTCATAAGTTTACAACATGGGATAAAATTGAAAACCACAAAACGCGTCTTCTGCTGTAGTTCATTTATTGATCCTTAACATTACCTGTCGTCAGAACTTTTCTCACTGCGGCCATTATCTTTTGCAACACTGATCAACGTTATTAAATACACTCCTGACTATTAAAATTGATATATCGGGAAGATTACGTGTTACAGACGCGAAATTAAACCGACAGGAAGGAATGCTGTGATATGCAAATGATTAGCTTTTCAGAGCATTCACATAAGATTGGTGCCGTTGGCGACACCTACAACGTGCTGACATGAGGAAAGTTTCCAACCGATTTCTCACACACAAACAGCAGTTGACCGGCGTTGCCTGGTGAAACGTTGTTGTCATGCTCGTGAAAGGAGGAGAAATGAGTACCATCACGTTTCCGACTTTGATAAAGGTCGGATTGTAGGCTATTGCGATTGCCGTTTATCGTATCGCGACATTGCTGCTCGCGTTGGTCGCGATTCAATGACTGTTAGCAGAACATGGAATTGGTGGGTTCAGGAGGGCAATACGGAACTCCCTGTTGGATCCCAACGGCCTCGTATCACTAGCAGTCGAGATGACAGGTATCTTATCCGCATGGCTGTAGCGGATCGTGCAGCTACGTTTTGATCCCTGAGTCAACAGATGGGGACGTTTGCAAGACGACAAATATCTGCACGAACAGTTCGTCGACGTTTGCAGCAGCATGGACTATAAGCTCGGAGACTATGGCTGCGGTTACCCTTGATGCTGCATCACTGACAGGAGCGCCTGCGATGGTGTACGCAACGACGAACCTGGGTGCACGAATTGGAAAAACGAAATTTTTCCGGATGAATCCAGGTTCTGTTTACAGCATCATAATGGTTGCACCTCGTGTTAGCATCGACGGCACTTTGAACAGTGGCCGTTACATTTCAGATGTGTTACTACCGTGGCTCTACGCTTCATTCGATCCCTGCAAGACGCTACATTTCAGCAGGATAATGCCCGACCGCAGGTCCTGTATGGGCTTTTCTGGATACGGCCAGCAGATTCTTCAGCTCTCTCACCAATTGTAAACGTCAGGTCAATGGTGGCGAGCAACTGGCTCGTCACAATACGCCAGCCACTACTCTTGATGAACTGTGGTATCGTGTTGAAGCTGTATGGGCATGTGTACCTGTACACGCCAACCAAGCTCTGCTTGATTCATTGCCCAGGCGAATCAAGGCAGTTATTACGGCCAGAGGTGGTAGTTCTGGGTACTGATTTCTCTGGATCTATGCACCCAAATTGCGTGAATATATAATTAATGTCAGTTCTAGCATAATATATTTGTCCAACGAATACCCGTTTATCATCTGCATTTCTTCTTGGTGTAGCAATTTTAATGACCAGTACTGTAGTATTAACAGCATTTTAACGGCTGTGGTCATTGGTTGCCTACAGCCATGCGGTAGTCGGCTGCCTATGTGTCAAAATTGTAATATCACATGACATCAATCAGCTTGCATCTAATCTTAATCGAACAATAGCTGTGTACCATCGAGCTGCCCTCTTTCAATGTCTGAATAACTACCATCAATTGTGTTGACTGTCGTGGAACTAATCGTAATTGTATTGCCTGTGGTCGAAATTTGACCAGTTATATTTGCAAAGTCATGAAAATGGAAGAGATTAAAGGAATTGGAATTTATTGAGCAATTAAATTTATAGGTTTTATGTGAATGCTATGAGAACAGGTGAAAGAAAGGGCATAAAGGAAACTTGAGACAATGAAAGAGCCGGCCGCGGTGGCCGAGTGTACTGCGGCGCGCCAGTCAGAGTCTGCACGGCCACTACGGTCGAGGATTCGAATGCCCCCTCGGGAATAGATATTTGCGCCGTCCTTAGTATTAGCTAGTTCGTAAGTAGGTTGTAAGTTTAGGGACCGATAACCCCGTACATAAGTCCCATAAGCTCTACAAACCTTTATTTATTAGAATGAGAGACATAAATGAGGAAATTGATTTCTGTGTTTCACAATTTAGCACTGCAAAACATTTTTTTTTTTATATAAATCCTTTCATCTTTAGCTAAATGTCCTTGTTCTCTATGTTGGCAAATATAAAATTTCAAACCATCAACGGATCTAACTCCACTTGCTGGATCATATAGGTCACCAGGTGTGAAAACTGATTTTCTTAAAAGAATCCCAAATTGTTCAAGCCTTTGTCCTTGAGACTTATTAAAATACTGCGTTCATTAACTGAATTGTTTAATTACATTTAAAAACTATATTTAAAAACCTGTACTAACAGGCTACCTACAACGGCCTATAATATAGTGGCAAAACTTATGGAGAATTTGGAGTATCAGCCTCAAATTTCTTTTTCTTTTTACCATATTTAACGGCTACGTGCACACATAATTTTTATATTCGCAATATCTATGACAAACCACCTTTGAAGTGATGTACGATTCATTGGCCTTCTTGTATGATTAATATTAAAAATCTGTAACCTCAGTTTCGTGTTAGCATATTTAAATAATAATGATTATGTGCTGGAAAGTAACGTCGAAGAATTTGTACGTCAATTTTGCTCTGCAATCGTGTCACAATGTTAACTTGTAAACAGTGGTGCCAACTTGCAACAGGATGTTGTGTACTGAGTGGCGTTCATATTGTTTCCTCCATCCCGTGTAAATAATACGCGTTGTCCGTTTAGAAGTAGTAACAGTGAAGCAGTTCGGTTAGGAGACCACTGTAATTTGTAACTTCGGTTTGAAATTAAATTCCACATATCCATCGCGAAGGTTAAGTCATCAACAGTTACCCTGTCAGTTTCTAATGTTATTGTGGGACAGAAACTAAAACGAACAACCACAACTTAACGAAGGCAAGCCCGACATAAGAAACTGGCGATCGGAAACCACTTATTGCTAGCGGTGCGGAGGATAGTTTTAAGATCCCATGACATCAATGGAAATAACGCAAATTCCAAGTGCTACTGTGCGTAGGCAGTTTAGAGGAATAGGGCACAAGGATTTAGCAATTAATAACAATCCACATCTGTGCCTTTCGCAGCAGAGCAACTGGCGCGCAGCTCATTATTGACTTCTGCCTAGTTTGGCTTAGAAGTATCTGTTGAGCACAGGAAGGCAGTGAAGAGGTATTTAAGGCAAGTATACTCTTGCATAGGGGTCTCACATTCAGTGACCGCCTCACCGCAGTCTGCAAAAATTCACTCGTCCCAATGCAAAGGTAACGAACTATACGAACATTCAGAATGAAACTTTCACTCTGCAGCGGAGTGTGCGCTGATATGAAACTTCCTGGCAGATTAAGACTGTGTGCCGGAACCGGAACTCGAACCTGGGACCTTTGCCTTTCGTGAGCAAGCGCTCTACTGCCTGAGCTATCCCGACACGACTCCCGATCCCGCCTCACAACTCTCCTTCCGCCTTCTACTTTCCAAACTTCTCAGAAGCTCTCCTGTGAAACTTGCAAGATTAGCACTCCTGGAAGAAAGGATATGGTGGAGAAAAATGTTCAAATGTTTGTTAAGCTTAAGGGACTTAACTACGGGGTCATCAGTCCCTAAACTTACAAACTACTTATGAACTACCTACAACTAAGGACGGCACAAATATCAATGCCCGCGGGGGGATTCGAACCCCCGACCGTAGTGGCCGTGCAGACCGTGACTGAAGCGCCTCAGTCCCCTCGGCCACCGCGGCCGGCTACGGTGGAGACATGGCTCAGCCACAGCCTAAGGGATGTTTCTAGAATGACACTTTCTCTCTGCAGCGAATTGTGCGCTGATATGAAACTCCTGGCAGATTAAAACTGTGTGCCGGAACCGGAATTCGAACCTGGAAACTTTGACTTTCGCGGGCAAGCAATTTATACGAAGATTGACCTAACGTTCAGTCCCCACCCATCTGTAATACCTGCAACCAAAAACATCCTATTGCTTCTACAAGTGCAAACTCCCTTCCACCAAGCTTGAACAGACACTACTCTTGGCCGCTGCGGAGTGGCCAAGCGCAGCGAGGCGCTATGCTGCGATGCGCTAGGTCGTTACCCGTCGGGGGTTCGAATCCCCCTCGGGCATGGACGTTTGTGTCGTCTTTACTATAAGGTAGTTGACAAGTAGTTTGTAAGTTTAGGGACGGTTGACCAAGCAGTTACGTCCCTTAAGCTTAACAAACATTTGAACATTTTGAACACTACACTTCATTCATTTAAACAGCATATTCGGTAGCAAACCACATATTCTCAAAACCTCTCCAACGTTCTGTTTTTCCGAATGAATGCCCTCGTCTAAAACTCTCCCTGAGCAACCCATTCCACACCACGCCACAATTCGCGTATTCCAACTTTGACGTTCTTTAGTTTTCAGCATAGACTAACGTTACAAGCTGTTAATTTTAATATTTAACGTCACATACTTACAGAACTCTCGTTCGGCCGTCGCTTCAGTATTTTTCAGCAATGTGGCATCCGTACCAGTTAGGGTTAATAGATGACATGGAGAAGATCCAACGGAGAGCAGCACGCTTTGTTACGGGCCCATTTAGTAAGCGTGAAAGCTTCACACAGATTATTATTAAGTTGCAGACGCTGCAGAAGAGGCATTCAGTGTCAAGGTATACACTTTTGTTAACTTCCAAGACAAAATTTCATGAAGAAACAATTGCTTCCTCTTATGTACATATCGCGAAGCAACCACAAGATGAGAGAGATAAGGGGCCACTCAAAGCGATACAGTCTTCCCGCGAATCGTATGCGGTCGCGGCGAAGCGACCGAGCGCATTGAGGCGCTATGCTACGATGCGCGAGGCTGTTCCCCGTCAGAGGTTCTAATCCCCCCTCCCCTCGAGCATGGATGTTTGTGCCGTCTTTAGTATAAGCTGGTTCATAAGTAGTTTGTAAGTTTAGGCACAGGTGACCCCGCAGTTAAGTTCCGTAAGCTTCCACAAATATTTGAACGTTTTTTTGTAGCGTATGCGTCTGGAAGAGGAAAAAGTGCCAAGGTACGCAAAGTACCCTCCGCCACACACCGTGAAATGGCATGCGGACGATGAATGTAGATGCAGATTTCTGACTCATTTAAATTTCCGGTGTCTTGTTTCAGTGCCTAGTTTGCACTTACTTGCGATTGTAATACTTGAATTTAAATTTATTCCACGTCATACTAAAGGTTTTTTGCTGATTTTTCAGGGTTTAGTTGCTGTAAAGAACGTGAACAGTAAACGAGATATTTATTCTGAAATGTACTGACATAGGAATTCCTTTGTGAAATCTATCATCTGTGGCATTTGCGTGTATCCTAAAGTTCTCAGAGTTACAAAAGGCGTTGTTTTACACTGAGATATTCTGTGTGGAAATGTGATCTTGTAGGTATGCATTGCAGCGGCTTCCAGAACACGTACATGCAAAATTCCGAAAATACGCTTCGCTCCACAATCTGTCGGCGAGGACGGCGACGCATCCGATGTTGATAGATTCTGAAACCAACGGCGTTCACGCCACGGGAATTAAGTATTTAGTATAACTAAGTGCGATTTGCGCATGTTCATCTTTATGATTTTCAACGTTCACTTAGTCGGTGTAACTAGCCTGGTAGTTTACGTGATGTTTTCCTTGCTGTCACTTCATTGTGTTTCGAAGGTCAGCTTGCCCGGTAAATTGTCCCACTATTGCTAACTGCTCACTTGGTTTGAACGTAACTTGGTTAAGAACTTTCTTCTTTCCTAACAATACCGTTCCAGTGTATTACATAATGCTTGCTGTGAATGTATTAGTTCCCTTCACTGCAATTCGCCGCGCGGCTTTCATTTGCTGTTACCAATATTGACAGTCATGAATGATATCCCGTGATTTTTTTCTCTTTTATTAACAGAAATTTGATTGGGTTAAATTATTTTTAGGTTCATTTCTATTGATTTATTTATTTTTAATACAACTGAATTTATGTGCACTGAATCGTAGTTAGTGATTTCGCACTTTAGTTACCGAAAACGCTGCTGCCGCTGAGATTCAAGAGAAAGCGATTAGATTTACTGTGTTATTTGATTATGATTATATAGTCATAAATGTCTTTTGTAACGTTAACCCGATCTGAGCACTAGTTGCTCACTGAGTATGTCTCTTCAGCTGTGTTCTATGAGAAATTATTTCTGTGATTGAATTTGCAAGAATTTGTTTTTCTCGAATTTGTTATCTTCGTGTAGTACATTTGTCATAAAAATTCTATAAGACGTAGTTGGGCTGTGGTTTCTACAACATCTGTAATTAATGAAAAGCGATGCTTGACGTATAAGGATGGTGAGTGTCTTGATTACCGCAAGGCGTTGGATAACGCTACTCACCATCATATCATAAAGTTCGAGCATATGGAATATCAAACTGTGAGGCTGCATTGAGGCGTTTCTAACTAACAGAACGTAGCACGTCATTCTGAATAGAGAGAAGTCTTCAGACGTTAAAGTGTTATCAGGCGTTCCCCAGGGAAGGATTACAGGAAGGTTGCTTTTAACAATATATATACGAGGGTTGTACCTTAAATATTTATTCATAACCGATAAGAAAGTGATTCTTGTTTTCATCTGTTACTTTCCTTCAAAATAGTCACTAGCGTTGTGTAGAACCCGGTGCCAGCGATGTGGAAGGTGTAGCAGGGCCTGATCTGTTGATGGTCGATTGGAGCGGTCTACTGCTTGTCGAATTTCTCGAACAGTTCTGAAGCGAATGCCACGAAAGGGTTCCTTCATCTTCAGAATCAAAGTCACAAGGACGTAGGTCTTGAGAGTATGGAGGATGGTACAGTACTTCCCAGTCGTATGCCCAGGCGGTTGCTTCAGGATATGAAGCACAGTCGTATACGCTAATCCGGTTTCGTGGGCGAGATCACGAATCGTCTGGCGGTGATCGCTATTCATTAACGCAGCAACAGTGTGCATTTCTTATTCAGAGACGCTAGGACGACATGCCCGATTCATGTCTGTCAGAGTTTACCGACCTTCGTTGAAGCCTTTTACCCAACGTACCACTTTTCTAAACGGCAATGCAGATTTCCCGCACGTCTCTTGAAGATCTTTATGACACTGTCGTGCTGTAAGACCTTTGGCACATTCAATCTTGATCAAATTCCATTCCTTTTGTCTTGTTTTGAAAACATTGTGACACTGTTACTTTAGAATGCCCGTTCACAAGTGACTGTTTGTCCTTTATGTGCACGCCAGTGACGTGGGACGGGCGAGTCAATTTGCAGGGCGGTCAGGTATGTATGTTAGAAATGTGTGCTATCAGCGAAAGTGGTAGATTCCACAGCGTAGTGCCTCCACAGTAATGTTGCAAATATTTAAGTTCCAACCCCAACTTACACAAGGATTTTTGTTGATGATGTCGCAACATTGCAAATCGGTAACGAAAAACAGGATGATCTGCAGCGTATCGTCGCATGGTGCGTGGAGTGTTACCTGAGCATAGAAAGAAAGGTCCTTTATAACATAACTATGCAGAAACAGGACAAACACCGGATGCGGTTGTGAACAAAGTAGTAGATTTAAAACTGAACGACCATATAGAAACTATCTTGAGCCAGGAAGATGAAAGAATGATTTTCTTTGGTTCTCAGTAAGTGTAGTCCGTCAACAATAGTAGCAGGTTACAAAACTCTCGTTCGGCCGTCACTTGACTATTTCTCATCAATGTGGGATTTGCACCACGCAGGTTTAATAGAAGACGTAGAGAAGATACAACGGAGAACAGCACGCTTCGTTACGGATTCATTTAGCAAGCATGAAACCGTCCCGGTAATGGTTGGGAAACTCCAGTGGCAGACACTGCAAGAGAGACGTTTTGTATCACGGTACGAGAGCATTCGTTTCACGAAGACTGAGCCAGTGTATTGATTCTTCCTACGAAAATCTCGCGAAGCGACCCCAAGGATAAAATTACAGAGATTGAAGCCCAAACGGAGGAATACCAGCTAACATTTTTCCCACGAACCTTCCCCTTTTAGAATACGTGAAAATGAGAATGATACGTAAAGTACCCTCCGCCATACAACGTCAGTTGACTAACAGAGAATAGCTAAAGATGTAGATGCACATGTAGACGCCACTTCATAGTGAGTGATGGAAACGAGAGAACTTGACGTATGGATCACACTATAACCTTTGAGTGTCTTATGGAAGTATTTGAATTTGCCACGTTGATAGTTGTACCAGCAATTCACACAATTTACTACAACCTGAAAACGTCAGCTCTGCTTTGTTAAGAATACAGTCGTGTTATTTTGTAGCTAGAGAATGGTAGACATCGACAGGTATTCTTTAATACAACTAATTAAGTTGTAAGTGTGTGGATGATATTATGATGTTTGCTCCAAACCTGTGTAAATCCTGTGTCTGCCTGTGAAGTTTGTTTCGCTGACACAGCAATGAAGACAGAGGCGGTAACAAAATGCCACAATGAGGCTGCAAGGGTCCTCAGCTGATAATGACGGCTCCACGTTAGATTGAGAGACCATTGGTACTGATGAAACTTCGACGACCTATACCAACATCCTCGGAATCCGAACCCTGGCGAAATAAGAAAATGTTCAGATGTTTGTTATGGGACCTAACTGCAATGGTCATTGGTCCGTAAACGTATAGACCTATACTTATCCCATGAGCTACATCTATGGCCTATAGAGAACTCCAACGGCGAACTGCCGAGCGCACCGTAGCAAGGCGTCTTCGTGCGCACGCCTATTCCCCCGCGGCGTGAAATAAGATTGGAGTCATTAAAGGGGTAGTGGACGCCTGACTAGTTGAGCAGGCGTCCAAACTATAAACACCATATTCGAGAGCGGCAGGGGATTTCTGCATTTCTTTTACCGTAACTTAGGTCAGAATATTTTCTCGCTGATTTTAGCGGGTCGCGTATGATTGTTAAAATCAATTAGGGGATAGGAGAGAAAGTGTTGTTTACTTTTGATAATTTAGGAAATTTCACGGGCGAAACTGTACCTGACTGTGGCTTGATGGAAAATGTTTAAAAAAAAAGGGTTTGGAAATATGAACAGGGCAACCAGAAGCGTAGTTTTGACAGTCTTTCTCTTACGGGAAGCTGGGGTACCGCAGTGGTTGATGGCGAGATCAGCTGTTTTATATCACTAGCTGCAGAGGCGTGGGTCCTCTGCTTACATATATCTTGTACTACCAGAATTTATATTGCTGAGTCTTAACTTAGTCTTTTAGACTGGGAGTTCTCGTCTTGCGTCTGGCATAGTCTTTTGAGGACCTCGTTCTCCGTTATGTACTTCCTTTAGGATGTTACTGAAGTCTCATTTTGGCTTGGAGCTCACGTTTTTGTTAGGAGCTTGGGTTTGCTGTATACAGAAGAGTAAAATAAATATTCAAATGTTTGTAAGTCCAAAAGACAACTGCTGCGGTTATCAGTTCCTAAGCTTACAAACTACTTAAACTAATGCTAAGAACAATGCAACACCAATGCCCGAGGGAGGATTCGAAACTCCGATGGCGAGCAACCTCGCGGTCCGCAGCAAGACGACTTAGAGCGCTGGGCCACTAAACCGCATCTGAGCAACAGCCAGTGATAGTTTAGTACGAAGAATGATCAAATGAAAAGGTACGAACGCCTTAGCAACCAACAAATTGTAATTTAAACCTGCCGATTTGGGATAACGAAAAACGGCATCTAGGAACGCGAAACGTGCGTTGTGACCTCGCCTATAAAAAATTCAAGATTGGGCCCTCAACAGGCAAGGTGAATATCACCTTCGTTTTCGATGTCCGACGTCCAGTACTCATCGAATTACTCAAGCACAGATAAATATCAGAAACGAGTACCGTAAAACATTACATAGCCTATGCCAAGTCCATTGAGAGAAGACGGCCTATGCTACTCACAAAGGGAGTGATTCTACTCCATAATAACGCGCATACATACGTCTCCAGGTTCACAAAAAGTGTACTGGCCAAGTCTGAGCAGCTTAAGCATGCGCCCTACAGCCCGGACATGCTACCCAGTGACTTCCACCTGTTTGGTCTTCTAAATAAACACCTCAAAGGAAAGCGCTTCAACTTGGACGACAGTGGAGGAATGGCTCTTGTCACAGCCACATGAATTGTGGGAACAGGGAAACCCTTTACTTTTTAAACAGTGGGATGGTTGTGCTCAGGACTCTGGTGATAGTTTTGACAAAAGACTTCAATTCTATCCACTGTGTCGTTTCGTACCTTTTCATTTCAACACCTCTCGTAGTTTATGGAGTGTCAACTGCTCTCTATGGGTTATAAGTGATTCAGCAGACAATGGACGGAGTCAGCCGTCGCTGGAGCGGACGAATCATCAGAATCGTAACTGCACTGCGCCAGAATTCTGTTTGACTCGGTGATATCGCGATGCACCCCGGTGTTCAGAGTAGATGAAGTAAATTGGTAAAAGGACCTCCATAGAGATATCAAGGAAGTCAATTGTGGTGAAATCTTCATTTTTTTTCTAATACGGAATGCAGTCAGTTCTTCGTGATCGTGCTTTTTAGACCGCCTTATCGATCAGTGGGCAAAATTAAACACAGAAAGCAAATGTCGGTTTATTTCAACACCTAGATATTTCAGTTTATGTCTACTGAAAAACTTTACTTAGTTTTATATCTAAGTAAACTGTATTAATGCGTTGATGGCAACCACTGTTTCCCTTCGCAGTTTAAGTGTTTAATATGTTTTGAGCTCTTACGAGGATTCATATAGAGAGATGAGCCGATGCATTAGTTTACAGTAACAGTAATAATCCCCCGATTCAGTTTTATATCACACCTACTTGAAGATGCATTTATGAATGACAGGACTCTCTAAGACCGCGTTTATGTTTATTGCGTTGTTGATTGGTGCCCTTAGTTTCCATATCACTAAGCTATAGATAAATAGAAAAATACATAATATGGTAAAGTACTTGGTACAGGTAGGGTACCTTAGATAATTCCACCAATGACGTGTGGGTGTTGCTACTGTATGTATTAACATAGTTAAGTGCTAAATCTGAAGGAATACGAGCAATGAGTGTTTTACACACTGTAAAGAAACAGATTGAAGACCATGACTGTGTGTATCTGCATGACCCTGTGATAAAGCCCGTCACTAAGACTACGACGTAAACGGGACGTTGAAAGCTTCTTGTTGTATGTTTATTAAGTGAAATTGAAAGAAATGTTCAAATGTGTTTCAATCTATCGGACCAAACTGCGTGGTCATCAGTCCGTAGCTCACAAACTACTTAAACCTAGGTAAACTAACCTACGGACAAACACACACACCCATGCCCCAGGGAGGACTCGAACCTCCACAGCGAGCAACCACGTGCTCCGCAGCGAGGTGCTTTAGACCGCTCGGCTACTCCACCGCGGCAAAAGTGAAAGCTTGATGAAAGTTTGTTAAGTGAAAGATTCCTATTCTTATTAAGTCTTTCTATTTAAATCAAGGAGTTTCTCTAATCATATGTGCGCAACGGATTAAACAAACAAAATTAGGCCCTGTAAGTAAAACAATCTGTACTTCTGTGAACATTATTTCTTGACTGTCAGATTCAGTGGCATGTAAGGACTGATTACTGGTACGTGAACATTTACATTTAAATCTTTTTTTCGAAAAACTCAACACGTCCCATACAACAAATCAAAAATGCCACAATCAGGGAAATGAGGGACGAGGTTGAGCTGAAATAAGAAAAATTAGTAATCATTAAGTTATTTATTGAATTAAAGAAACATACATTTGTTGAGTCTTCAATATAATACAATGGTTTTATAAAATTCCGTTCCATACAAATATTCTCTTCCTCTTGATACAGAATCCACTGTCCAATGTAATACGTTTGTATTCATAAATACAGAGTGAAATAAAGCAAACTCAATGCAATCATTACTGACCAATTCAACCTTAGTACACAACACAGTTGCCATACGTCTGTCAGCTAGCGTAGCCCACAATCGACTCCTCTGCTCTACAGTTCACTCTCTACTACTCGCCTCAGCAGTCAAAGAAGCCGCTGTAGGGCAGATGCTACATCGCAGTCGCTAAGACATTATAATGTGCAGTA
This sequence comes from Locusta migratoria, assembly GCA_026315105.1. NCBI lineage: Eukaryota > Metazoa > Arthropoda > Insecta > Orthoptera > Acrididae > Locusta > Locusta migratoria. Next base: position 329,392,082 of record CM048746.1, read on the forward strand.
GTTACAAACATGGACTGAGATTATCGATCATGGATGACTTTCACATACAAAATAAAGCTATGAGGCGGATACACGTTCAGATTCACAAAAATAAAGCTAAAAATCCATACATAATGAACTTCAGCCTATGGCTGCCTACTTTCAACGTTAAACCCTAATCTTCCATCTGCCATGCTTCTGTCATAAGACAATAATCCGCGAGACAGTGGTGTACATAAAATTACTTGTCCACCTACAGTCCTGAGCTGAACTCAACGCCACATCAGAAGAGAGTTTCAGGGCTGAAATCCTTCCATACAACATCATCTCATATTACTACTACTACGGTTTTTGGAGGAAAAATGTTATACATTCCTTCAGATTGAAACTTCACTCTGCAGCGGAGTGTGCGCTGATATGAAACTTCCAGGCAGATTAAAATTGTGTGCCGGAACCGGGACTCGAACCTGGGACCTTTGCCTTTCGCGGGCAAGCGCACTACCGACTGTGCTATCCCGACACGACTCACGATGCCGCCTCACAACTTCACTTTTGCCAGTACCTCGCCCCCTACTTTCCAAACTTCACAGAAGCTCTCCTGCAAACACGCAAGACTAGCACTCCTGGAAGAAAGGATATGGTGGACTTAGCCACAGCCTAAGGAATGTTTCCAGAATGAAACTTCACTCTGCAGCGGAGTGTGCGCTGATATGAAACTTCCTGACAGATTAAAATTGTGTGCCGGAACCGGGACTCGAACCTGGGACCTTTGCCTTTCGCGGGCAAGCGCACTACCGACTGTGCTATCCCGACACGACTCACGATGCCGCCTCACAACTTCACTTCTGCCAGGAAGTTTCATATCAGTGCACACTCCGCTGCAGAGTGAAGTTTCATTCTGGAAACATCCCTTAGGCTGTGGCTAAGTCCACCATATCCTTTCTTCCAGGAGTGCTAGTCTTGCGTGTTTGCAGGAGAGCTTCTGTGAAGTTTGGAAAGTAGGAGGCGAGGTACTGGCAGAAGTGAAGTTGTGAGGCGGCATCGTGAGTCGTGTCGGGATAGCACAGTCGGTAGTGCGCTTGCCCGCGAAAGGCAAAGGTCCCAGGTTCGTGTGCTCAGTGGTATATACACGAAAACTGCACTGGCCGTCAGAGGTGATCACACACTGTATTAGTGGGAAACAAGAATGCCTTTTGCTCAATTACGGTAAACCCCATGGTGCCTCTCTCAAAGAAAACGCTTTGTAAAGCTCAAGTAAAGAGTTGACACAGACTCTACAATTGCAACCAATATCTGAATAAAATACGTTAACACATATACCCTACGTTCCATATCTCCCGTAAGTTATTGAGCAGTGTAGTTCCCAGGAGAGTTCGGAAACTTATAGTGGCAAATGGATGAAGACACAGCTTTACAGTTTTCACTATTAAGCTTACGGATTCCGGTGTATTTCCAAATTTTGTAGGACCATGCGGGTGATTACGTATTAAGATTATTGCGTATTACATAAAATGCATTAAGTCAGTGATTTTTGAAGTGTACTGAAACCGCACGGGAGTGGCCGTGCGCTCTAAGGAAGCGTTGCTTTGGAATGTGCTGCTGATCTGCTGATCCCCTTCGGAGTTTCGAGTCCACACACGGGCTGGGGTGTGTGTGTGTGTGTGTGTGTGTGTGTGTGTGTGTGTGTGTGTGTTGTCGTTAGCATAGATTAAGTAGTTTGTATGAATAGGAAATAATGACCACTACAGTTGGGTCCCATTGCTTTACAAACATTTGAACATGTTGAAGTCTAATGCAGGTAATTACGTTCATATTGCCGCTAGACACCATGTAAACTGACTGCCGGCGTGGCGCAGGGGACAGCGTGAAGGTCGTCGGTTCAATCCCGTCCACCGGCAAAAATTTATTTCTTTGTAATTAAAAATTCCAGAACGTTCTACATCTTTCTTATGTTCACTTGTAAATTCTACTCGTTTCTTATGTTAACAATTCTTCTAATGTCTGGTACATTCTATCAGTGTATAAATAGCAGAGCACTCAGCCCGAGAGGCAGTTAGTGCTGCGTGTATGTTAAGTTCGTAATAAACCTGCTCTCGGTATAAGTGCTATGTCTAGTTGCCTTCGAAGTCAAACCTGCTTCCATTTCAACGCGACAATATGCTCATATTACAATAACTACATTGCAATAACTATAGATTCGAAAATTGGTGCTCTCATTCACTCCACAAGTTTTACCTTTGTCGTTTACATTTTCTTCTTTCTGTCTGTAGAGATAAGTTATGATTAGGGAGAGAAATGGAATGAAGTCGTTCAGTGATAATTTATAGAACTTATATCTGTTAGGACTTCCATCCAATCCAAAGTCATTGAAGACAAATATTGCTATCTCTGACAGTGTTATGATCGGTACCCTTCCGATCCTTTCCAATTCGAACTTATTTTCTTTTGTGTCCCGACTTCGTCGCCGCTTTTGTGTCCCAGCCTCGTCGTAGGTGTCGGTGGCCGAGTGGAACGAGACCGACACAGTAACAAAGACAGCACGCCGGTGCAGGTACGGAGGGGAGCAGCCAGAAACTACAAACACTAGAGTAAATTAGAAATATATATATATATATATATATATATATATATATATATATATATATATATATATATATTTCTAATTTACTCTAGTGTTTGTAGTTTCTGGCTGCTCCCCTCCGTACCTGCACCGGCGTGCTGTCTTTGTTACTGTGTCGGTCTCGTTATATATATATATATATATTTCTAATTTACTCTAGTGTTTGTAGTTTCTGGCTGCTCCCCTCCGTACCTGCACCGGCGTGCTGTCTTTGTTACTAGATTTGGCCTGAAGAACAACAAAAGCAACTGTTTTCGTAACACCTTGAAAAGAGGCAGGCAGGCTACACGTTCCTAGCACGGGAATATGTTGACCTGTATAAGCTGTTAACACTTGTTGACACAGCGATAATTTTGGCGAACCCAGAAGTTCATAAGTATCTTTATTAATTAAGGTAACAGCGGAACCAGTGTCGAGCTGAAATTGCACAGTCTTATTGTCAATGGAAAGATTCACAAAAAGCTTTTGCTTTCGGCGCTCGACAGGTGTGCGAATGTGAGCAACGTCTGTTACGGTTTGTTTACTGCGCTTGCGCGGGCCGCGTAGTGAAGGAAGCGGCGCAGACTCGGCACACAGCGGATTAACAACACTGTCACTAGATGACACTACCGCCGGATCGGCGTCCGCGCAAGCCTGCGAAGCTACTCCAGATTTATTAACTACTGCACTACACTGTTGAGTAGCTACTTGATGTCTACTGTCACTAGCTACACAGTACTGGGCACTATTACAAGGAGCAGTTGCAGAAGGCACTATTTTCACTACAGGAATGCACTGTTCATAGTCATTTTGCTTGTCCCGAACCCTTTTCCGTTGCACTGTTTTACGCGCTCGTCGGCGCTTGCTACGTGGTGCACTATATAGATTTGCCATAGGCGCAGAACTACTTTCTTGCAATTGAGATCCAAGGAAAGCAGTGTTCAATTCCACAGCCCGTATAACATTTACAGAATGAACTGTTCTCGCACTCTGCGAAGCACTGTTTCTAACGTGACTGTTCTTCGAGTTTTTAATTTGCATACACACAGACTATGCATGTCCTGACTTGCCACATTGATAACAGTTTGCGTTGCGACTTGGGCACTGTGCACATTTGTGGCGAGATACACACTGGGGGCAAGACTTACGTACATTTTTCTGAAATGAGCGTTGGCGCCCGTTGTTCAAATCACTGTTTCTAACACGACGGGGCGACCTTTCTGTCGCACTTTTACACTGGCTACTGTTCACTGTCTGTTCAGCACGGCCTGTACTATTGTAAGAATCAATAGTGCTACACTGAGAACTACGGCTAGGAAAGCGTCCGTTACGGCACACTGAATTTACACTATGGCTTTGCATTTCTACATCAGCTAAGTCAAAAGTATCATGCGCTTCTATAAGCTGCAGTACACTGTCTAAGGAGGGGTCAGACTGTTTCAGAATTGCTGCTCTAATTCTGGGGTCCTGAATATTCTGCGTAATCGCATCCCTCAACATCACGTCACTATACGAAAGTCCACAAGAGCAAGTAAATTTACATTGGCGGGTTAAGCCCTTCAATTCCGTGATCCATTCTTGGTGTGACTGCTGCGGTAATTTTTTAAGTCTGAAAAATCGGTATCGTGCAGCGGCTACAAGAACTTTTCTCTCATAATGAGCATTCAGTGCATCTACAATTTGTTCAAAGTCTACCTCACGAGGAGATGCTTGCGGGAAAAGTTTTTGCAATAATACGAAGGTCTGAGGGCCCACAATCGATAAGAAAAGGTTCTTCACTCTCTGACCTGTAATTTGATGAGCCGCGACGAGTTCTTGAAACTGTGCGAAATAGGCGCTCCATTCTTCCTCACGTTCGTTGTACTGGCGGAACGTCGGAAGCGGTGCGGCGGCAGGTGTGGGCTGCTGATGCGACGGCTGTTGTTGAGTTGTCGTCAACTGCGCCACCGCCTGGAGAAGTTGTGTTATTTGCGCAGTCTTTAACTGAATAATTTCCATTAAGTTTGGGTTCGGGGTAGTGGCCATGCTGACCGATTAGGCGCCGCGCATACAAGTAAATTATAACAAAACACAAATGCAATATGAAAGAGGACGCTCTGCAACAAAAAAGTCCACAAACACGTAACTGAAAATGTTCCCTGAAAAACCTTTTAATAAGGGCGGATGGGCGGGAGCAGTTTCTGCGTGCTCCGACTGCTGCTGTCTGGCTGCTACGGTTCGTCTATCACTCCTCGTCGCCACTTTTGTGTCCCGACTTCGTCGCCGCTTTTGTGTCCCAGCCTCGTCGTAGGTGTCGGTGGCCGAGTGGAACGAGACCGACACAGTAACAAAGACAGCACGCCGGTGCAGGTACGGAGGGGAGCAGCCAGAAACTACAAACACTAGAGTAAATTAGAAATAAATATATATATATATATATATATATATATATATATATATATATATATATATAGAATGTAACAATACTTAACTTTTACATAGTACTGCAGAATGTTGATACATAGTTGTTAGAGGCCTGCCTAGTGCCTGTACAATAGCAAAGTCTTCACTGGTGCCTATCTGATTACGAAGGTCCTAACTGGTTGCTATCTCAGTCCGAAGTGCCCAGTCCTTCAGTGGTGGCTCCGAGCTGGGTTCCAGCAGAGGGCGCTCGTGGCTGTCGTCGTGAGAACGCCGCGCCGTGCGTGCATGGCGGCGCGTGGCGAAAGTGAGTGGCGCGCACTTTGTACTTGTGCGACACCACATTTTCCATCTTAAATTGCCGCATCTTCGATAGAAAGTTAGGTAGTTCTTTAGTTTAAATAGTTATGAAAGTCCCCAATAAATTGACGATAATCCATTTACATTTACCACGTTTCAGAACACATTTGTGTTTCAATCTTATCTTATTTCTGGACGTTATTTTCACATGATAGATCAGGCTCATTCGGATATAGCGTTACATAAGATACCACGATACCACGATACCACCAAGATACCACGAAAGATTGCACACCTTCCATAGTATCAATTTGTAATGGATTCTATCTGTCAAGGACTCTTTAATGAAACACACTTATATTTTGTGCCGAATAGCGTAGTTTATTAGTGTATTATACATGCTAAAATTATCATTAATATTAACGTAGATATGCCACACTTTTTTGCTAGTGACGGTGCAGTTGTAGAAATATTTTTCAACTTTTTAGACACGAGGAAAACTGCTAAAAATGCTTACGAACGCATTTCACGCTCGGAGAAAGCCTCACAGTAATTGTAATTTCTTTACAGAGGAAATAAATTTTACTGCAGTGAAAATGAAGGTCTTTCAGCACCAATGCTGAAAGTAAATGAAAAACAGTGTTTGTTTATTCATGCGAGTTGCTAAAACTTCATTAACGGAATATTTTGGTGCATTTTAATTAGATTATTGTAAAAGCTAACTCACGCCGTTTTGCGGTAAATGAGTGCATTTTTTTGGCCAGTGCTCTAACGTAAAATATCCCTCGCGTAAATGTTTTCCCTTTGTTCCGTTAATAGGATTTACGGCTTACCCAGGGATGTTGCTGGTTCATTTAGAGGAGGGCCCACGAATCGTTACGCGGCTAACAACGGCTCTGCCCGTGTTTACGTCATTGCCAGCGTCTGTACGGGGTTAACGATTCACGAGTATTTACGAATACATTCCATCCGTGGTGTCTTCAGAGGAGATCCTGAATGTAACACAGAGAATTTCAGAAGACACGAGTCATTCCGTGACCATAGACAGTACTTAAAACGACGTTTCACCGAAATACACCGCCAGAGTAGTGGAGATTTTATTACTTTGATGGTGAGGACTTGCAGTGGCGTTAACTTCTCCAGCAACAGCCAATTTAAGTAAATTAACTAAGTTATGTCACTCTTTCTTTGAAACACGGAAATGGACAAATAACAACATAATTTCAGTTAAGTTTTACATTATATTCCTGTGCTATACTAAAGAAAACTGGCCTTAAATCAAGTTATTACTACCCAAATTTTTATAAATTTCTACGTCTATGAGTAACTTTCATGTGACTAAATCCAGGAATAAACAGTCAATTTCAGTTTTCAAATTTACAGTACGAAATTTCTTTTGTCTTGATCGAAAATTTTACAGTGCTTAGTTATTGCTCAGTGAATCATCGATGTTAATTCAATTGTTGACAATACACCCAGGAGGAAAGGTGCGAGGGTTGTAACTTAGATAGTGGCAACATTTTTTTCACAACAGATAAAAAAAGCGTTACATGTTTGCATCTGTTACTGTCGTTCAAAGTAGTCACTAGCATCATACAGAAGCCGTACCAGCGATGTGGAAAGCGTAGTATACGGTAAACAGAGCCCGTTCTGTTGATGGTGCAAATGGAGCGGTCTACTGCCTGTCGAATCTCTGGAACAGTTCTGAAGCGAATACCACCAAGTGGTTCCTCCATTTTCGGAATCAAATCAACGACTTAAGAGGATGGTACAGTACATCCCAATCCCATAGACCGAACACAGCAGCCACATCTTGGCGCAGTATGCAAAATGATGGGCCAATCATTGTCCACTAACGCGGCAACAGTATGCTCTTCTTCTTCTTCAGAGACGTTAGGACGACGTGCCCGATGCATGGTTTCCACAGTTCGCTGACCTTCGTTGAAGGCTTTTACCCAACGTGCCATTGTTCTGTACGTAAATGCCGATACCCAGCAGGTCTCTTGAATATCTTTTTGACACTGTCAGCCGCCCGCGGTGGCCGAGTGGACTGAGGCGCTCCAGTCACGGTCTGCACGGCCACTACGGTCGGGGGTTCGAATCCCCCCTCGGGCATGGATATTTGTGCCATCCTAGTTCGTAAGTAGTTCATAAGTAGTTTGTAAGTTTAGGGTCTGATGACCCCGCAGTTAAGTCCCATAGACTATACAAACATTTGAACATTTTTGACACTGTCATTCTGTATGACCTATGGCACTTTCAATCTTCATCCAACTCGTTTGTTCCTGTTTAGAAAACCGCTCACTGGACTGAGCGCCCACCAGTGACGTGGGACGGACAAGTGCATTTGCTCGGAGGTAAGGTAGGCATGTCAACAACATGTGCTTTTAGCGACAATAGCAGATTCCATTGCATAGTGTCTCTACAGCAGTATAGCAGTATTGCCACTATTCACGTTCCAACCTTCCTATTTAAGAGGCAGACCAGGTAGGGCACATGCTGTTAATGTGGAACAATTAGAATGAATGTCAGACATTCTAAGAATGAAAGAAAAGCATAGGACCGAGCAATAAAGTGGCCCAAACAGTTATGGTCATCGGACATAAAACTAACTAATCTAAGCTATAGTAAGGACAATACACTCTGATATTCCCGAGGTAGGAATCGAAGTTACGGCGGAAACGGCTGCCCAGTTAGAAGCATGAATCAATACGCGACCATTTCACAATACCGTGAACGAGCAGTGAGGAAGATTGAATTACAAATGAGTATAGGAAAAATACACCATCATGAGAGATGCTGGTAGGAAATTTGATTTCAATATACATAAATTGAAAATACATCAAATAAATATACATAAATCCAGCCCCATGAACCGTAGACATTGTCGAGTTGGGATGCCTTACGTTTTTCAATGACACAGATAGCCATAGCGTAGGTACAACCATTGTGAAGGGTTATCTGTGGAGGCGCCAGACAAACCTGTGGTTCCTGGACAGGGGCAGATGACCTTGAAGTAGTAGCATGGGCAATAGTCTCGATGATTGACTGAGCTGGTCTTGAAACATCATGCAACGTGGCTTCCCGTGCAGTTACTGCGACCGACTGAAAGCAAGGGGAAACTACAGTCGTTACTCTCCCCGAGGACATGCAGTTCTACTGTATGAATATAGGTTGAAAGCGTCCTCTTTGGTAAAATATTTCGAAGGTAAAATAGTCTACCATTCGGATATGCGAGTGGGTCTACTTAGGAGGAAGTCATAATCGTTAAAAACCAAACTATTCTACGGATGCGAGCGTGGAGTGTTTTGTCCGTTAATCGGGTAGGTAATTGGATATATTTAATATAGATATGGTAGGGAGTAATGAAGTTCCGTGGTAAGGGGAGTACAGGGCTATAAACACAAAATCAGTTGGATTGAAGCAGGAATAGATCTAATAATGAATAAGCAAACAGGAATGTGTGTAAGTTACTGTAAACACCGAGTGATCGCATTATCGTAGTAAAGACAGACACGAAGCAAACACCTGTGGTGTCGCACAAGTCCAAAGTGCGCGCCACCTACTTTCGCCGCGCGCCGCCATGCACGCACGGCGCGGCGTTCTCACGACGACAGCCACGAGCGCCCTCTGCGACAACTCCGCTCGTGGCCACCACTGAAGGACATCGTGCACTTCGCACTTCGGACTGAGATAGGAACGAGTTAGGACCTTCGTAATCAGATAGGCACCAGTGAAGACTTTGCTATTGTACAGGCACTAGGCAGGCCTCTAACAACTATGTATCAACTTTCTGCAGTACTATGTAAAAGTTAAGTATTGTTACATTCTGAGCAATATATATCTTTCTAATTTACTCTAGTGTTTATAGTTTCTGGCTGCTCCCCTCCGTACCTGCACCAGCGTGCTATTTTTGTTACTGTGTCGGTCTCGTTCCACTCGGCCACCGACACCTACGACGAGGCTGGGACACAAAAGTGGCGACGAGGAGTGATAGAACCTTGGACCAGCCCGCTTACAGCAGCCAGACAGCAGCAGTCGGAGCAAGCAAAAATTGCTCCCGCCCACCCACCCTTATTATAAGATTTTTGGGGGAACATTTTCAGTTACGTGTTTGTGGACTTTTTTGTTGCAGAGCGAGTCCTCTTTCATATTGCATTTGTGTTTTGTTATAAGTTACTTGTATACGCGGCGCCTAATCGGTCAGAATGGCCACTACCCCGAACCCAAACTTAATGGAAATTATTCAGTTACAGACGGCGCAAATAACACAACTTCTCCAGGCCGTGTCGCAGTTGACGACACAGGCTGCTCACCAACAACAACAGTCGTCACATCAGCAGCCCACACCTGCCGCCGCACCGCTTCCGACGTTCCGCCAGTACAACGAACGTGAGGAAGAATGGAGCGCCTATTTCGCACAGTTTCAAGAACTCGTCGCGGCTCATCAAATTACAGGTCAGAGAGTGAAGAACCTTTTCTTATCGATTGTGGGCCCCCAGACCTTCGTACTATTGAACAAACTTTTCCCTCTCGCATCTCCTCGTGATGTAGACTTTGAACAATTTGTAGATGCACTAAATGCTCATTACGAGAGGAAAGTTCTCGTAGCCGCTGCACGGTACCGATTTTTCAGACTTAAAAAATTACCGCAGCAGTCACACCAAGAGTGGATTACGGAATTGAAGGGCTTAACCCGCCAATGTAAATTTACTTGCTCTTGTGGACTTTCGTATAGTGACGTGATGTTGAGGGATGCGATTACGCAGAATATTCAGGACCCCAGAATTAGAGCAGCAATTCTGAAACAGTCTGACCCCTCATTAGACAGTGTACTGCAGCTTATAGAAGCGCATGATACTTTTGATTTAGCAGATGTAGAAATGCAAAGCCACAGTGTAAATTCAGTGCGCCGTAACGGACGCTTTCCTAGCCGTAGTTCTCAGTGTAGCACTATTGATTCTTACAATAGTACAGGCCGTGCTGAACAGACAGTGAACAGTAACCAGTGTAAAAGTGCGACACAAAGGTCGCCCCGTCGTGTTAGAAACAGTGATTTGAACAACGGGCGCCAACGCTCATTTCAGAAAAATGTACGTAAGTCTTGCCCCCAGTGTGTATCTCGCCACAAATGTGCACAGTGCCCAAGTCGCAACGCAAACTGTTATCAATGTGGCAAGTCAGGACATGTACAGTCTGTGTGTATGCAAATTAAAAACTCAAAGAACAGTCACGTTAGAAACAGTGCTTCGCAGAGTGCGAGAACAGTTCATTCTGTAAATGTTATACGGGCTGTGGAATTGAACACTGCTTTCCTTGGATCTCAATTGCAAGAAAGTAGTTCTGCGCCTATGGCAAATCTATATAGTGCACCACGTAGCAAGCGCCGACGAGCGCGTAAAACAGTGCAACGGAAAAGGGTTCGGGACAAGCAAAATGACTATGAACAGTGCATTCCTGTAGTGAAAATAGTGCCTTCTGCAACTGCTCCTTGTAATAGTGCCCAGTACTGTGTAGCTAGTGACAGTAGACATCAAGTAGCTACTCAACAGTGTAGTGCAGTAGTTAATAAATCTGGAGTAGCTTCGCAGGCTTGCGCGGACGCCGATCCGGCGGTAGTGTCATCTAGTGACAGTGTTGTTAATCCGCTGTGTGCCGAGTCTGCGCCGCTTCCTTCACTACGCGGCCCGCGCAAGCGCAGTAAACAAACCGTAACAGACGTTGCCCACATTCGCGCACCTGTCGAGCGCCGAAAGCAAAAGCATTTTGTGAATCTTTCCATTGACAATAAGACTGTGCAATTTCAGCTCGACACTGGTTCCGCTGTTACCTTAATTAATAAAGATACTTATGAACTTCTGGGTTCGCCAAAATTATCGCTGTGTCAACAAGTGTTAACAGCTTATACAGGTCAACATATTCCCGTGCTAGGAACGTGTAGCCTGCCTGCCTCTTTTCAAGGTGTTACGAAAACAGTTGCTTTTGTTGTTCTTCAGGCCAAATCTACGCAGAACATTTTTGGACTAGATGCTTTTGACTTGTTTGGTTTATCAATTCAAAGAGATGTGCTTCAAATTTCGTCAATAGTGCCTCAGGATAAAATCAATGCATTGTGTGACAAATACAGTGACTTGTTTTCGCCGGAACTAGGTTGTGCAAAAGACTTCGTGGCACATGTGACTTTAAAAGAATCTGCAGTTCCAAAATTTCGTAAAGCTAGACCAGTGCCTATCGCATTGCGTGATACAGTTGCCGAAGAACTTAAACGTTGGCAAGATAGTGGGGTGATTTCTCCTGTTTCTGCGAGTCAGTGGGCCTCGCCTATAGTAATTATACCCAAGCCGTCAGGAAAACTTCGTCTCTGTGCGGACTTTAAATCAACAGTGAACAGTCAAACAATTGTCGATACTTATCCCCTGCCCAGACCTGAGGAACTGTTGGACAAATTAGGACAGTCTCGCTTCTTTTCTAAGATTGATTTAGCAGAGGCATATTTACAGATTCCACTTGATGACGAGTCAAAAAAATTTTTCGTCATTAATACTCACATGGGCCTTTTTCAATTTCAACGCCTACCCTTTGGCAGTTCTTCCGCTCCCGCTATTTTTCAGCGCTTTTTGGAACAGCTGACAGTTTCTGTACCGTGTTGTTCGAACTATTTAGATGATATTGTGGTATCCGGACGTACAGTTGAAGAACATTTAGCAAACCTGGAGTGCCTTTTCAAAGTTTTGACTTCAGCAGGTCTACGTTGCAATAAAGCAAAGTGTTCGTTTTTTCAAACTGAAATAGAGTACCTAGGCCATGTGATTAATGCCCAAGGAATTCATCCCTTACAGTCACATCTTAGAGCAATCAAAGACTTGCCTCCTCCTAAGAATGTGCATGAATTGCAAGCAGTAATGGGAAAGCTTAACTATTATTTCAGGTTTATTCCCAATGCCTCTCAGATTGCAGCTCCACTGCATCACTTACGTAGGAAGAATGTTCCTTTTGTATGGTCCAAAGATTGTCAGGTTGCCTTTGACAAATTAAAGTCTGCACTACTCAGTGATGCATGTTTGATTCCCTTTGACCGACAGAAGCCTGTAGTGTTAGCAGTTGACGCCTCGTCGTACGGTCTGGGCGCGGTAATCTCACATCTCATTGGATCTCACGATCGTCCTATTGCCTTTGCGTCCAAGCTACTGACGCCAACGCAACAGAATTACAGTCAGATAGAAAAGGAGGCCTTAGCAATCATTTACGGCGTCACAAAGTTTCATCATTATCTGTATGGCAGAAAATTCTATTTGTTGACAGACCACAAGCCTCTCACGTCGTTGTTCTCACCCACAAAGCCAATTCCGCCACGAACGGCACAAAAGCTTCAGAGATGGTCCTTGATATTGTCAAATTATCAGTATGAGATTTTGTACCGACCTACCACTAAACATGCTAACGCGGACACACTTTCCCGACTTCCGGTTGGCCAGGATGTGTCGTTTGATTCTTCGGAAATGGCATGTTGTCAGATAGACTCCAGAGATGCTACCGCTGTCGCAGACTTTCCTTTGAACTCTCGTCGGGTTGCACAGGAAACAGCTGCGGATGCAGACTTAAGTGTGGTAGCACGTTTTGTTCGCTTTGGTTGGCCTGCCAGAGCCAAAGACATTGATCGGCCTCTGGTTCGACGTTATTTTGCACGACGTCATGCATTATCTTTAAGTCAGGGTGTACTGTTGTTGCATACCGACAACGACCAAGCAAGAGTGATTGTTCCTCGTTCCCTGCAACGAGAAGTGTTACGCCTCCTGCATCAAGGACATTGGGGCATTGTTAGGACAAAGCAACTGGCCAGACGTCATTGTACCTGGGTTGGTATGGACACTCAGATAGAGATCATGACGTCACAGTGTACTGTTTGTGCGGAGCATCAGGCGGCTCCTCCGCAACGTTTCTCAGACTGGCCAAGCCCCAAGGGACCATGGCAACGTTTACACATTGACTTTGCCGGACCTTTCTGGAATACGCGCTGGTTAATTGTTGTGGACGCTTTCAGCAAGTTTCCTTTTGTGATTGCCATGAACTCAACGACAGCTTCTAGTACAATCACATGGAGAAGATGAAAGGTCAGCACTCCAGGCAGCAAGCTCTTCAAATTTTCCTGTCTACGTATCGGTGCATGCCACGTGACGGCCCGTCTCCTGCCGAGCTGCTACACGGCCGCCGTCACCGCACTCTCCTTCACCTGCTGCCTCCCACGCACCGAGTCGGTTCGTATGGCGCTACGCGTTTTCAGGTTTCTACGCCGGTGCTGTACAGGGTGTTTGCTGGAAACAAGAAGACATGGCTGCCGGGCACCATTCAGCGGGTGCTCGGTAGCAATATGTATGTTGTACGTTCTTCCACAGGGTCGGAGCTGCGGCGCCACGCAAACCAATTGCGCCTGCACAGGCCGCGCGATCCTGTCTCCGGTTTCTTGATTCCAGACCCAGTTCACCGCCAGGGAGCACAAACACATCGTTCGTCAACGGGTCCAGCGTCCCCGGACTACGAGATCGTCCCGATGGAGATCGACGCGACGCCGCCGCTGTCGCCGCCGCAGATGACAGCGTCACCGAGAGGGACTCCGGGACCGTGCGTGCCGCCGCCGCCTGGGCCACGCACCTCAGAAGAAGATGACCTGCTCCCTCTGGGCGGGGGCGGGCGCCCTTCCCCAGGTTTCGGCGGGTTCCCTGGAGGATCTCAAGGCAGATGCCGGGGCGCGGACGGCGTCTCGATCCCGGCCTCAGCTACGACGCCCGTCCCACCAGTACCGCCCCCGCTCAGGCCCTCCTCCCAGTGCCGTCTCCGTGGCCCTCAGCCCTACGCCACGACGGCGCGGCGGTTTGGGGGGGTGGGGTGTGGTGTCGCACAAGTACAAAGTGCGCGCCACCTACTTTCGCCGCGCGCCGTCATGCACGCACGGCGCGGCGTTCTCACGACGACAGCCACGAGCGCCCTCTGCGACAACTCCGCTCGTGGCCACCACTGAAGGACATCGTGCACTTCGCACTTCGGACTGAGATAGCAACCAGTTAGGACCTTCGTAATCAGATAGGCACCAGTGAAGACTTTGCTATTGTACAGGCACTAGTCAGGCCTCTAATAACTATGTATCAACATTCTGCAGTACTATGTAAAAGTTAAGTATTGTTACATTCTGAGCAATATATATCTTTCTAATTTAGTGTTTATAGTTTCTGGCTGCTCCCCTCCGTACCTGCCTCAGCGTGCTATTTTTGTTACTGTGTCGGTCTCGTTCCACTCGGCCACCGACACCTACGACGAGGCTGGGACACAAAAACACCAACCACAGTAGTATAAGTTCATATACCACCTACCTGAGCCAATGATAATGAGGTAAAAAAAGATGATATAAAAGAAGTCATTCAGACAGTTGGGTGGAAAAAAAGTTTATTATCGTGCTGGATTGGAACTCGGTAGTAGGATATGGAAGGGAATAGAAATTAGTAGATGAATATGGAATGGGGAAAAGAATGAAAAAAGAGATCACATAGAAGAAATTTCCTCAGAGCACAATCTAATCGTCACACACTTGACTTAAGCGTCATAAAAAGGAAGGTTATATATGTTTCTAGGCTAGGACACTCCAGCTGGTACCAAATTGACTTTGTAATGGTAAGACTCAGCTATAGAAATTGCAGATATAGGATCTAAATACAGACAATAGTTCATGAAGCGCTGAGTAAAACATATGAAACCGGAAAAAGTTAGAGAAGTAACGAAATGGAACTTGGATAAACTAAAGGAATCAGTCGAGAGTTGCAGTGGGAGAATTAGGTCAGTAACACAGTAGAAGAGGAATGGGTAGCTATGAGAAATAAACTAGTAATGGCTATAGGTTATCATATAGGTACACGGACAAGGCCTAAAAGAAACTCTTTAAAAACTTAGGAGACACCGAACTTAATTGAATGGATAAAATATAAAAACGCTTCAAGTGTAGCGTGTAAAATGGAGTACAGACGGCTAAATAAGCGTTGATAGGAAGTTTCGATTGGCTAAGGAGGAGTTTCTAAATTGTGTAGAAGGATTTAAACTAGGGGAAAGTTAGATAACGCCTGCAGGAAAATAAATGAAAAGCTTGAAGGCGAGAAAAACATTTGTAGATGGAAAACCAGTACTAAGCAGAGAAATGAAAACTGACAGGTGGAAGGAATACACAGAATGGCTACAAAGAGGAAATGAACTTAGTGCTGGTATTCCAGAAATCTGAGTTGAAGCAAGGCCCCTGAAGTTGAAGATATTCTCTCTGAACTCTGATATCCTCGGGAGAGCCAAAGAATCTGTTATACCTCGGATACAAGGTATATGACTTAGGACAAGTACCGTCAGACTTCAAGAAGAATATAATAATTACAATTATATAGAACGCAAGTTCAGACAAGTGTGAATATAACATAACTTTCTGTTTGTTAAATCATTGTTGCAAAATACTAACACGTTTAATCTACAGACGGATGGAAAAATTTGTAGAATCTGACCTTGGGGAAGATGAGTTTGGATTTGGGAGAGACATAGGAACTCGTGAGTCAATACTCACCTTATTACCTATCATCAAAGATAGGTTAATGAGAAGCTATCCTATGTTTTCAACATTTGAAAATTTGGAATAAGCTTTTGATAACGTTGACCGGACTACACTGTTTAAAATTATAAAGTTAGCAGGGATAGAAAATAGGGACCGAAAAGTTTTTACTACTTGTACAAAGACCAGACGCCAATTATAAGAGTCTAAAGGAATGAAAGTGTAAGGCGCTTTGCTGTGGAGCGCGAGATTGCATGCCGTCGCAGGTTCGAGTCCTCCCTGGGGAATGGGTGTGTGTGTTGTCCTTAGGTTATGTTCCTTACTTTAAGTAGTTTGTAAGTTTTGTATCCCATCCTCGTCGCCACTTTTGTGTCCCAACTTCGTCGCCGCTTTTGTGTCCCAGCCTCGTCGTAGGTGTCGGTGGCCGAGTGGAACGAGACCGACACAGGAACAAAGACAGCACGCTGGTGCATGTACGGAGGGGAGCAGCCAGAAACTATAAACACTCGAGTAAATTAGAAAGATATATATTGCACAGAATGTAACAATACTTAACTTTTACATAGTACTGCAGAATGTTGATACATAGTTATTAGAGGCCTGACTAGTGCCTGTACAATAGCAAAGTCTTCACTGGTGCCCATCTGATTAAGAAGGTCCTAACTCGTTGCTATCTCAGTCCGAAGTGACCGATGTCTTTCCGTGGTGGCCACGAGCGGGGTTGCAGCAGAGGGCGCTCGTGGCTGTCGTCGTGAGAACGCCGCGCCGTGCGTGCATGGCGGCGCGCGGCGAAAGTAGGTGGCGCGCACTTTGTACTTGTGCGACACCACAGTAAGCTACGGACAAATGACGACACAGTTTGGTCCGATAGATTTACAAACATTTGTTTTGAATGAAAGGGAAGAGTGGTTGGGATAGGAAGAAGACAGGAGAAATTTGTAAAGGGAATTAAAGTTCGGGAAGTTTGCTGATAAGATTGTAATTATGTCAGAAACCGCAATGCACCTGGAAGAGCAGTTGATAGGAATGAACAGTGTCTTGAAAGCACATTACGAGATGAACATTAACAACTGTAAAACTGGGGTATTGGAATGTAGTGTAAGAATGTTAGGTAATGAGAAAATAAAGGTGGTAGATGAGTTTTATAAACTTCTGATGGAGGAAATAAAGAAGAGATACCTGTTGGCACCCAAAATTAATTTAAGAAATAGATTTATTTTGACTTATTTCATGTGATACATACACTGTATACATAAAAGTCAAAGCATCAGCTAACGTCATATAATCATCACAGCATTCAATCCGCCACTGCCACTGTTAATGAAGGCGATAGGTACCGTAATCTTACATATGTCTTCTCTCTGGCACGCAAGTGAATGTTGCATTCCCCCATTGGATCAAGGGCTTGCGTTGGAGTGCTGAGAGTGCAAAAGAAAATATCATCACATAATAAATAATTACAAATAGTGGAGGATAGGAGTAAACTTGTTGTGGTCTTCAGTCCGCAGAGTGGTTAGATGCAGCTCCACGCTACCCTGTCCTGTGCAAGTCTCTTCATCTGAGAATACGTCCGGCAACCTACATCCTTTTGAATCTGCTTACTATATTCGTCCCTCGGTCTCCCTCTACGATTTTTACCACACACGCTTCCTAAACTTCCTTCTTCAAATGTGAGTCGCAGCCATCGAAAGGGAGCGGACTGCCTAACAAATTTAGTTCATTGCGTGCAAAGCCCATTCATTCTCATGCGTACACATCTGCTCACTGACATGATAAATTTCCGCTTTTCGGACGATTTGCGAGTGCCGAAATGTAGAGGAAATTGCGACTGTGGCCCAAAAGTTACCGTCTTCAAACGTCCGGAGAAGAATAAGTTAATGGGGGTGGTTACGTAAATAAAATGAATCGCAATATCCAACGGTAAACAGTCGTGACTTAAAACTCTTTTATAAGGTTAAACAAAAACGAAAACTTACTTATTAACTTGAAGGAGGAGCCAAGTTATCCTGGAAATTCTTGATATCCATTTCTTCTTCTCCGGACGTTTAAAGACGGTAACTTATGGATCACAGTGGTAATTTCTTCTACATTTCGGCACAGAACAGCGAAACGGCATTTTGTCAGTAAAAAAGATTTCACACGTTTTTCTCACTCACACAAATCGTCCAGCGTAGCGATCACACCGTACACAACACAAATTTACGTAATAAATACACTCCTGAACGAAAGAATGCACTATAAACAGCGTGCACTGCAAATGTTTACAATCTTTCAGAAGACTCTAAGCCTCTCACCGCCGCCATGTTGTGACGTCGTGCGCAGGCTTTCTTCTATAGGGGGTGCTGTTTCTGGACATATTCCAGATATTGTAGTACCATTCTTTCCCGGGAATCAGATATATTTGTTCTCCATATCATCACTACTGGCTTTCTCGAGATGGTAGAAGTAGAAAATGATACACCGTTACAACATAATCAGTAACATTGTCATGCTAATGTCTTTACATGTGTTATGTAACACCAAATAATATTCTTCCCATGCATACGTCTCTAACATTTCGTTCAATGGCGTCGTGCGGATGACTCCCAAACTTAAAACTTGTATGTTGTTTGATGGAATAAAGTAAGATTGTTTTATTTATAGGAAAAAGAGGATCGCTACAGGGTTTTGGCAATTGTGAGCCAGCTAAGGTGGTCTGCTTTAAAGGTACTCGTTCAAAACTAATCCGATGTTAAATGCAGCACTAATAATTATCATCATCTGGTAGTTAACACTCACGATAACTAAATTTTCAGTCAAGCTGATTAAAGATTAGTTGAATAAATTTATTATTCATTAATACTTTAATTCTATTTGGTTATCTCTCTAATATGAATATCTACATAGTTAAGAAACAGTGCGTTTAAAATGATTGAAAGCACAAATGATATTTTTAACAAAACAAGAACAATACGTAGTCTCGTAAGGTTCACTGACAACTCTATAAATTGGGCTGCGAGAGAAATCTCCAAAACACGACACTTTATAATAATGCAACTGCGAGAATTTCTCCCGCTAACTGACTGATTGCAGAAACTAAGTATCTGGTTCACGTGCGTGCTGTATTGCACAACAATCCCTACTATCATTAATACGTCACTCCAATAAAGAAATCTGATAATCAAACTCAGCTTAGTCAATGCTATGCTTTAACTTAAATAGTCATTAACTTTCAATGAAAGGAAGACGGTTAGCTTTCTAACTACAAACGTGAAACAGGTAAAGAAGTTTAACCTAATTATTATTAGCAATGATCATTACATTACCTTATGATTGGAGAACAACAAAAATCTTGTCAGACTGAACTGTATATGAATGATACAAAATCTTATAAACACAGAACTGAGTCTGTGAAAATCAGATTTCTAAATTACCCATCAGATCGAACAAAACTGGCTGCCTCAGCAGCCAACCAAAGCACATCCGTTCAATACCAGAGCTACAGACCGAATCTCTCTTTCTGCTCAGCTACTACATACATAGTCTTTGACAGAGATAAGCCATAGACGTAGTTACTCAATGATGTTCATACATCTAATATATAAAGCAGAGTGTCCGTATGTTTGTACGTGTTGCATACAAATCTACAGTTTTGTTCCAATCTTTATGAAATTTTGTACACGTAAGCTTCAATTTATGAGAACGGTCGCCGTATGTATAACAATCACATACGAGATATGTCGGCATAAGCAATGAGATGCGCGAAAAACTGCTGCATTCTGCGACAATGCTGCTCATTTTCTCCTAAACCATTGGACCGATTTCAACCAAATTTGCTACACACATTCCTTACCGTGAGGTAATAATTGCAGCATGGTTGAGAATCACATACGGCACATGGTTGAAAAGATATTACTCATAACCAATAGAAATCGCAAAAAGTGGCATATAATGCGGCGAGACTTTCGAAATACGCTGTATGAGAATGACAGTACTTAGCGACTTGCAACAAACTTAAAAAATAATTTCAAACCTTTATTAAACTTTTACTCACTGGAAACCACAGTAAAATGATGAAAGGAAAATAAATTTCTCGCTTACTACTTTTCCGCTGTTTATGGAGTAAAACAACGGCTCTCGGTATGACGTTGCAATTTATAATTTGAACACTACAAATTGTAGCGCCAGGAAATTTTACAGACAGTATACACATATATAGTTGAATTCATCTTCTAAATTATATCACAGTACGACATGTTGTTCATTAGATATGATCACACAAACAGTAACGTTCCGCTGTTCATTGAATAAAACTACGGCATTCGGTATGGCGTTACAATTTATAACTTCTACACTACAAATTGTAACCGTAGGAAATTTTACAGACAGTATACACGCATATAGTTGAGTTTACCTTCTAAATTGTATCACAACGTCGCGTTGTTCATGAGATATGAAAACACAAACAGTAACGTTCATGCAAAACCGCCCATCACTCGCCAAGTTTTCACCTATTATTTCTTTACTACTAATTGTATTCCCAAGAGATTTTATAGTCATACAGCCCTTATACAAACGAATATATACCTGAAAAATGGCAGGAATAAATAAATAAATAAATAAATAAATACCCGGGCAACGCCGGGTTTTCAGCTAGTTTTGCCGGCCGCGGTGGCCGAGGTGACTGAGGCGCTCCAGTCACGGTCTGCACGGTCACTACGGTCGGGGGTTCGAATCCCCCTTCGGGTGTGGATATTTGTGCCGTCCTTAGTATTAGATAGTTGATATGTAGTTTGTAAGTTTAGGGACTGATAACCCCGTAGTTAACTCCCATAAGCTTAACAAACAGTTGAACAGTCAGCTAGTTTTACATACAGGCGAAACAATATTATTGAATTTGTACAGACATGTTTCAAACTTACTCGTCAAATCTCATTTTCTATTTCTCGTAGTACCTGCTAATTCTAACACGGTGCCTGAAATAAATGTCTTAGTCCCTATCTCCACTCCTAATGGGAAATACGTAATCGGCGCCTCGCAGCTCTGCCGCAAGATTGTAACCAGCTTTTTGCCCCACCCCTTTCCCCCGGTTCCGTGGCTTAAAAAGAGGACAAGAGGGGCGCAGGACGGAATAAGCTACAATAAGAAGTTGTTGACGGCCTGCCGCCGACGATATATTACGGCGAAATTTAATTAGAGGCGAGCGAGCGTGTAATCCGGCCATCCGCGGCCTGCCCGAGCACGGCTGTAATAAGGCGAGCAGGCCCGAGTCCTGCACCCCCCTCCTACCCCCACCCCCACTCCTATCCCAGAGAGTGGCGTGGCGCGGACAGCCGCCGGCCGCCGCCGAGTTGGCAACTCGACCATCGTAGTCTCCAGAGCCACGCCTCGTCCGCCACAGCCACTGTTTACTTGCCGCGAAACTATGCTGCCCTGCATTCGCGCATATTCAGGCCAGCCGTCTCGACACGTAGCTAACACTCAGGCTACTAAAGGCGCTGCAATTCTAAAGAGACGATAGCGGTAACAAGTTACTGTTGCAGAAGTGCCGTGTCGTTGTACACGTTAGGCGCGGGTTTGTGTGTGCCGTGCTGAGAGATGGTATTCCGTTCTCTATAAAATAATGCCATCGGGCCCCCAGCGGGCTCACGGTCCTTTCGTGAGTAGGTGCGTGGCAAGCACGGGGCCCCGAGCCAATGCAGTTTTCCTTCCTTCTTTACTTCCAGGACTGAATTTCCCCTCCCCTCTTTTGTGTCCCAGCCTCGTCGCCACTTTTGTGGCTCGTTTCCGCCGGTTGTCGTAGGTGTCGGTGGCCGAGTAGAAAGAGACCGATACGATTGTGCAGGTACGGAGGTGACCAGCCAGTGGGACAGCAGAAACTAGAACACTAGGCTAAATTAGAGCAGGATATATATTTCGTGGAGCCTTGGTAATACTTAACTTTTACATAGTTCTTGACTGCAGAATGCTGATACATAGTTTAGATAGAGGCCTGCCTACTGATGATTCCTAGTGCCTATCCGATAGCGAAGTCATAACTGGTGCCTATCTGATTTACAAGTGAACGATGTCGTTCAGTGGTGGCCACTAGCGGGATTGTAGCAGAGGGCGCTCGTGGCTGACGTCGTAAGAACGCCGCGCCGTGCCTGCATGGCGGCGCGCGGCGAAAGTACGTGGCGCGCACTATAGACTTGTGCGACACCACACTCTCCTTTCCTATTTTCACTCTTTCCCCTCCCCACCGGGGGACTGATAACCTCAGTAGTTTCAAAAATGTTCAAATGTTTGTAGAGCTTCTGGGACATAACTACGGGGCCATCAGTCCCTAAACTTACAAACTACTGATGAACTCGCTAATATCAAGGACGGCACAAATATCCATGACCGCGAGAGGGGATTCGAACCCCCGACCGTAGTGGCCGTGCAGACCATGACAGGCGCACCGCAGATCGCTCGACCACCGCGGTCGGCAACCTCAGTAGTTTAGTTTCCGCATCCCAACAAAAGTTCAAGTTTCATATCAGCGCACACTCCGCTGGAGAGTGAAAGTTTCATTCTGGAAACATCCCTTAGGCTGTGTCTAAGCCATGTCTCCACTATATCCTTTCTTCCAGGAATTCTAGTCTTGCAAGGTTCGCAGGAGAGCTTCAATGAAGTCTGGAAAGTAGGAGGCAAGGTACTGGCGGAAGTGAAGTTGTGAGGCGGCATCGTGCGTCGTGTCGGGATAGCACAGTCGGTAGTGCGCTTGCACGCAAAAGGCAAAGGTCCCCTCAGGGGCTCAGCATTAGTTTGCTGGGTACGGGCTTGGCGAACCCGGGGTCCTGAGCCGTGGGCTGTGTCGCGCCAACAGTCCGCTACACCGTAAGCTCTGTGCGTGCTTCAACGACCATCGTTCGGCGCGACGGTGGAACATTGGACGTTTCAGAGCCCGGAGATCTTGGCTTAATCGCCCGGGTCGCGAGGACGGTACAAACCTCTCTAAAAAAAAAACTCAATCTCAAGGTGTGCTACGTGCCGAGGAGATGCATGGCTGTTGAGGTTGAACAGCCGCTAGCGAGCAACCTCTGAGGAACCTGCCGCACCTCAGTTGTATAAGGCTTACCCAGGCAAGCGGGGCTCTGCCTGGGTGGACCTTTAGTTCCCTAGCTGCTCGTGGGACAGACATGAAACGAGCAATAAATAGCGTCGCCACACGCAAACCTGGCGTCTCTAAGCGTGGAAGAAACGAGTACAATGCTGCAGAGTACGATCCCCAAACGTTCCCTTCCCTTGCTACACCATGGGAGGAACGTCGGGCAAGAAAGCAGGGTGAGGCTTATGCCCCTAAATATCTAGTGTGCACCCGCACTGATGGGGACTCTTTTAAGACGACTAAGCCCTTGTTCTTCGTCGAAAACTTGGAGGACAAGTATGGTGAGGTGGAAGGGATGTCTAAGATGCGGTCAGGGTCTGTCTTAATAACGACGTCATCCCCAGCTCAGTCACGGGCACTGCTTGCCTGTGACAAGCTGGGTGATGTTTCCGTTATCATTACGCCGCACAAGACCCTAAATATGGTACAGGGCATCATCTTTCACAAAGACCTCTTGCTGCAGTCAGATGACGAATTGCGTGCCAATCTAGAACGGCGGGGAGTACATTTTATTCGACGAGTCCATAGGGGTCCGAAGGACAATAGGGTCACGACCGGTGCCTTCATATTGGCTTTCGAGGGTGATTCATTCCCCGAGAAGGTCAAGGTGATGGTCTACCGGATCGACGTAAAGCCCTACGTTCCTCCCCCTATGCGCTGTTTTAAGTGCTGGAGGTTTGGGCATATGTCCTCCCGATATGATGCCAATCCTACATGTCGGGAGTGCGGACGTGCTGTCCATCCGAACATCCCCTGCACCCCTCCTCCAGTATGTGTTAATTGTGGCCAAAATCACTCCCATTGTTCGCCTGTCTGCACAGTTCTGCACCAAGAAAGAAAGATCATAGAGTACAAGACCAGAGACCGACTGACGTACTCAGAGGCAAAGAAGAAGTACCGTAAGCTCCACCCTGTGCGCCAGGTCAACACCTATGCCACAGCAGCCTCACTGTCACCCTCCACTGTGCCTATGAACCAGTCAGTGCAATCCGTACCAGTGGGCTCCCAGGCCCAACAAACTACCCCTGCCCCCTTACCAGCTGGGGGCCCTTCCTCTTCGGTGGCTCCCACACTTTTCACTGTGGGAGCAACACCCACTAAATCATCGGGGACGCGAGTCCCCACCTCTAAGCCGGAGAAGGAGAAGCCTTCTCTGGCTCCTCTCGCTGAGAAGGGGTCCCTCGGGACACCCCCTTCTGCGGCTACTCAGAGCGCTCCGGAGGATCCTGGCCACCGGCATATAGATCCACAACCTGCCGGTCGAAGAGCTTCTTGCTCTCCTTCCGTCCCGGATGCCGATTCTGGGAAGCCCTCACGGCCCAGCAAACCAAAGGGCCAGCGAGAGGAGAAGAAGAAGAGATACAAGAAAAAAGAATGTTCGGTGGCTTCAAAGCCACAACCACCCACATCCTCTTCTTCAGAGGATGAAGTCGAGATCCTCGCGTCTCCTGAGGATCTCGCAATTACTGATTCCCCAGACAAGATCTCTGGTTCTGTGGATTCAGAGCGCGTGGTGGCAGACGATCCAATGGAGTGATCTACTCCTTTATTCATCATGGCGGTACAGCCAGGAGATAACATCATCCTCCAGTGGAATTGTGGTGGCTTTTTCCACCACCTGCCTGAGCTACAACAGCTTCTCAGCCAAACACCTGCTTTCTGTATCGCTCTTCAGGAAACGTGGTTTCCAGCGATGCGGTCCCCTGCCCCTCGAGGCTACTGGGGCTATTTTAAAAATCGCTCTATCTATGGCAGAGTTTCCGGTGGAGTCTGTGTCTATGTCCTAGCCACTGTCCCGAGCGCTGCCGTGCCTCTTCAAACGCCACTAGAGGCGGTTGCTGTTCGGCTCCGGGCAGTGCAAGACATTACCATATGTTCGGTCTACCTACCACCTGATGAGGTTGTCTCTCCTGTAGACCTTGCTGCCTTGGTCGCCCAACTTCCCCCACCCTTCCTTCTTTTGGGTGATTTCAATGCCCACCACACTTTTTGGGGTGGCACACAGACTTTGGCACGGGGTAGAGATATTGAGACTCTACTGACGCAGCTGAACATCTGCCTCCTGAACACAGGTGCTGCTACGCACTTAAGCGTGGCACATGGTACATTCTCTGCCATAGATCTGTCTGTCTGTAGCCCAAGCCTGCTTCCGCACTTCACTCGAAGGGTCCACGATGACCTGTGTGGCAGCGACCATTTCCCTATCTTCCTGTCGCTCCCACAGTGTCCACCTGCTGACCGTCTGCCTCGCTGGTCCCTCCATAGGGCCGACTGGCCAGCATATTCCATAGCCGCTGTCCTTCCCTCTCCTCTTCTGGCTGATATCGATACCGCTGTGCAGCAGGTCACACATTCCATCATTTCTGCTGCTGAGAACACCATACCCGTCTCACTTGGATCACTCCACCGTAAGTCAGTGCCCTGGTGGACGCCGGAAATAGCTGAGGCCATCCGGGAACGTCGGCGAGCACTACAGCGCCACCGACGCCACCCTTGTGTTGAACATCTTGTTGCCTTCAAGCGTCTCCGTGCACGGGCGCGGCGATTGATCCAGCAAAGCAAGAGGGCCTCCTGGGAGCGCTATGTCGCCTCCATTGGCTCCCGAGCATCGCCTTCACGGGTATGGTCGCAAGTTCGACGCCTCTTTGGCCACCGCCCACCAGTGGGAATTCCGTGCCTCAGCATTCAGGGTACAATTTGCACTGACCCTCACACAATAGCAGAGCATTTGGCACACCACTATGCTCGCACCTCAGCGACCGCTGCATATGATGCGGATTTCCGCGTCCTTAAGGAGCGCACAGAGCGAAAGCAGATATCCTTTCGAACGCGACGCCGGAAAATCTAAAACATCCCTTTCACCGAATGGGAGTTCGAAAGCGCACTTGCCGCATGCCCAGCCACGTCCCCTGGACCCGACCGCATTCATAGTCAGTTCCTCCGACATCTGTCAGCAGACTCTAAACGCCAACTTCTCTCCTTGCTGAATCGTCTCTGGGTTGAGGGTGTCTTCCCGTCCCAATGGCGGGATAGCATCATCATCCCACTGATGAAGCCTGGGGCTGATCCACAGGTGGCTGATAGTTACCGCCCAATCAGCCTCACCAACGTTCCGTGTAAACTCCTCGAACGGATGGTGAGTCGGAGGCTTATGTGGATCCTTGAGGACCGGGGACTCCTGGCCCCACAACAGAGTGGGTCCCGTCGTGGCCGCTCCGCTATCGATAATCTCGTGTCACTGGAGTCGGCCATCCGTACAGCCTTTACATTCCGCGAACATCTGGTTGCTGTATTCTTTGACCTGCGAAAAGCGTACGACACCACCTGGCGCCACCACATACTGTCTACGCTGTACGACTGGGGCTTACGCGGTCCGCTTCCTGTATTCATACAGAATTTTCTCGCGCAACGGTCTTTTCGTGTTCGTATTGGTTCCTGTTTCAGCTCCCCTCACTATCAAGAAAACGGTGTCCCACAGGGATCCGTTCTAAGCGTCCCTTTATTTTTGGTCGCTATCAATGGTCTTGCTACTGCTGTGGGGTCATCGGTTTACACCTCGTTGTATGCCGATGACTTCTGCATGTATTTCAGCTCCACTAGCATCGGCGTTGCTGAACGGCGGTTGCAGATAGCTATTCGAAAGGCGCAGTCGTGGGCGTTTACTCATGGTTTTAAATTTTCCGCTACGAAAACCCGGGTGATGCATTTCTGTCGGCGTCGGGCGGTCCATCCTGACCCCGAACTGATGCTGCGTGTCGAAGAGACGCACCGTTTCTTAGGTATGTTATTCGACAACCTTCTCACCTGGGTGCCACACCTTCGCCAGCTCAAACAAAAGTGCTGGCGACACCTTAATATTCTACGTTGTCTAAGCCATACTGTTTGGGGAGCGTCACGCCCAACGCTCCTGCACCTTTATAAGGCGCTCATCCAGTCGCGCCTAGACTATGGCTGCGTAGTATATGATTCGGCTGCACCTTCAGCACTGCAAACATTAGACCCAGTCTTACATTCTGGAGTTCGTTTGGCGACAGGGGCTTTCCGCACGAGCCCTGTGACAAGCCTACTAGTTGAAGCTGGGGTCCTTCCTCTGCGGTTCCGCCGGCAGCACCTGCTGGTTTCGTACGTTGCCCATGTTAAGGCCTTGCCACACCATCCGAACCACCGGCTTCTTATTCCAGGCACTGCACTTCCTATCCCTCCAAGACGACCTCGGTCGGGTTACCCAATATCGGTCCGCGTTCGTTCTCTACTTTCGTCCCTCGAATCCCAACCACTCCCTGCCACTTTCCACTATTCCTTTCAAACCCCTCCTTGGTCCATCCCCCGATTGCAGCTTTGTCTGGATCTGTCCAATAGATCAAAGGACTCCATTTCTCCAACGCAACTCCGACACCAGTTCCTGGATCTCTTCAACTCTTTCCGTGGTGCTGAAGCCATCTATACTGATGGGTCCCTAGCTGATGGTCGTGCTGGGTATGCATGTCTCCATGGTGACCATGTCGAACAACATTCATTGCCCCGTGAATGTAGTGTCTTCACTGCAGAGCTGGTCGCTATCCTCAAGGCTCTAGAACACCTCCGAGCCCCAGGGGGTCATTTGTCATCTGTAGTGACTCCCTGAGTGGCTTGCAGGCACTCGACCAGTTCTTCCCTCGTCACCCGTTAGTGCAGTCCATTCAAGACACTACTTACTCTCTTGCCCAATCTGGCCGATGTGTGGTCTTCCTGTGGACCCCTGGCCACGTCGGCATACCGGGGAATGAACGTGTTGACCAGTTGGCCAAACAGGCCACCAATGCGCCACCCTTCACCATTGGCATCACGGAATCAGACCTTAGGTTATCATTGCACAAGCAGGTGCGTGATGCTTGGAGTGCCGAATGGTGTACCATGGGTGCAACAAACAAGCTCCGAGCCGTGAAGCTATCCACAACTCTGTGGAAGTCTTCACTGCGGCCCATACGTCGAGAGTCAGTTGTCCTCTGCCGCCTCCGTATTGGGCATACCTGGCTGACCCATGGTCATCTCCTCCGCCGTGAGGCACCACCTGTGTGTCGGTGTGGAGCAGCGCTGACAGTCGTCCATCTTCTGATGGACTGCCCAGTTTTAGCTACATTGCGCCAGTCTTTTAAGCTACCAGACGCGCTACCTTTAGTTTTAGGCGACGATGCCTCTATGGCTCATTCTGTTTTAAGTTTTATTCGCACAGCTGGTTTTTACAACTCCATCTAGTGGTGGGTGCTATAGCCTGATACTTCAGGTTCCCACCTATCCAGCGTTTTTAAACCCTTTTAAGACCCTTCTGTAATTTACCGAGGGGTTTTTAGTGTGTGAAGTATGGCTGGCTCATCCTGTTTTTTCCCTGTGATCAGCCAGCCGTGTTTTTCTGCTGTCCAGTTTTAGCTGAGATCTCAACTTCTTTTTTCCATATTGTGTCTCTTCCTTTTGTGTTGTAAGCGATTTCTCCAATGTCAGCTTACCCCATTTGTGAGTTTTCATCTTCGGAGCTGTGTTTTACTTTTTATACTCTTGACAGAGGACTCTTAGCTAGGGACAGGGGACTGATGACCTAGCTGTTTAGTCCCCTTAAAACCAATAACAACAACAACAACAACAACAGCAAAGGTCCCAGGTTCTAGTCTCGGTTCCGGCACACAATTTTAATCTGCCAGGAAGTTCATATCAGCGCACACTCCTCTGCAGAGTGAAAGTTTCATTTTACTTATGAACTAGCTAATACCAATTACAGCACAAATATCCATGCCCGAGAGGGGATTCGAACCCCCGACCGTAGTGGCCGTGCAGACCATGATGGCGCACCGAAGACCGCTCGACCACCGCAGTTGGCAACCTCAGTAGTTTAGTTTCCGTATCCCAAACAAACGTTCAAATGTTTGTTAAGCTTAAGGGATATAACTGCGGGGTCATCAGTCCCTAAACTTACTTACTACTTATAAACTGCCTTATACTGAAGACGACACAAACATCCATGCCTGAGGGGGATTCGAACCCCCACTTGTAGCGGCCGCACGGCATGGATGTGACTGGCGAGCCACTGCGGCCGGCTCCAAACAAACAACCCAACACAACGCCATCGATTTTTACGAATACTATCCGCAAGAAAGAATTTTACTTTTGCACATCTTCCACTTTGATACATGGACTCTACAAGGGACTGAGTTTGTTTAAATTATTCGTCACATTTGATCTGACAGATTAAGAACACTGCTGCGCATAACTATAACGAATATTTAGAGTTGAAAACTCATTTGACAAAAGTTTCATCCTTTCCGACATCCACAACCGTCCATATACATTTTAAATAATTGGATCCTCAACGTTTGTTAGACTTTTATTTTATGCACTTCCCGAGTTTCAAGACTTACATCTATTCATCAGGTGCATCTGCAAATTACAATAAAAAAAGTCTATCATGTAATGAAATGGCTTCCCTACATTTTCACCAAAATTATTCAGTACAAAGGAAGTATACGTACTTAGTGAGTCCGTAAAACTGTTACATGTAGGAGCAGATTAAAATAGTGAGCCGCACCGAAGTTGCTTACAGAGCCTCTCAGATTGTTTCTTGTATCAGACACTAACTATTTTAATCTGTTCCTACACGTAAGAAAGAACTCACTAAGTACGTATACTTCCTTTCTACTGCGTGATTTTAGTAAAAATGTAGGTTAGCCATTTCATTACATGATAGATATCACTATTTCATTTGATTGTAATATGTGCATCTGCACCTGAAGATGAGATGTAGGTCTAGAAACTCGGGTAGTGATAGATAAAAAAGTTTAAAATTAACAACTGTTGCTGATCCAATTATTTAAAATGAAAACTGATTCTACCGACTTTTCATATTGTTTGTTTTGGCTTATCTTTGTAGTGTATGTAACACAGATCAGATATTATTATTTACAACTCGGAGCTGATTAACATCTCATTTGGTGCCTCAGATACCGAGATTCATGTCCGATAAAAAGACCCGCAAAGCTAGTCCAAAAACGTCCACGGTGACATAGTGGTTATCATCCAGTTTTGAGACTATTATTGCACGAAGAAAAATTACTTTTTAACGATAGATTCATATACTCGATGAAACTTTGAATTTATTTTCGGTTTCCTTTATAACGCCTGACAAACATTTGATTAAGGTAAAATATTGCGAAATATTAATGAATATGCCAAGTAAGACACAATGCGTAAATTTTGCATATGGTTGATTTTCGTTTATACATTTCAGTGTATGATATGCAGGTAAGAAATCGAAATTTTATATAAAAGTTTGAGCACCATGAACCCTCTTTGTACTGGCAAGGTACTGTATTTTGTTTTATATCTGAAAGGCGAAACGGCTAATTCCGCGTCTGCGTATCGAGAATGATGCGACCACAAAAATATTTCATGAAAAGTTCAGAATATACAAGTGGCGTTTATGCAAACTATAACTTGCAAACAAGGACGTTATTGTGTATTATATTTACTGAATTTCTTTTTATTCGGAGAGATATGAAAATAACGCGTCCGTAGCAGTGAGGAGATCGATGAATCACGTCATTAAAACAAGTTCACAGAAACTTTGCATATTTGTAGATTTGTGTAGTGCCTTTTCTTTCGGATATGACCGAAAATTCACATGCCATACTAGTAGCTATACAAGATGGTTAGAACTTAAATACTGGCAAAACTGCTGGGGACATACTGTTGTCGCTGATACCACACGCTGTTGACATGCCTACATACCTCCGAGCAAATCGACTTCACCGCCGTGTGCACAATCGAGGGAAACACAGACACTTGTGAGCGAACGGTTGAACGTAACGGTGCCACTGTTTTCGAAACAGAACTAGGGAGACTGTCAATGCACAGTATTCTGTTGATTTTTGGAGAATTACTTGCGATCAGCTTTGCGAATGAAGCGGCTATACTTTCTGCGCAACCTACCCATCAGTTTGCAACTCAATGGGCGGGAGCATACAGCCGTTCGGGCGATGGGACTGGGAAGTACTGTACGAGCCACAATACTTAACGGACATAACACTTTGATTTGATTCCGAAGATGAAGAAACCATTTCATGGTATTCGCTTCAGAACTGTTCCAATAAACCACCATTCAATCTGCTAACGGTATACAACTCCTTCCACATAGCTGGCAGCGGGTTGTACACAACGTTGCACAGTGGGACGGAATCCCGAAAACGATTCTCGGAATTTTGATGGGTGGGTTGAATTAGATGCACCAGTCATCACCTTCGATACTTATCGAGTTACGTCAGTTTAAAAGTGCCCTACGTCGACAGCAAAAGCGGCGTTGTGATAGCAAGGCAAAGGTACTCGGTTTGTGAGTGAATATTCTGGTAACTAAGTGAAGAATTTCAGTTCTACAAGATGGAAGCGGTTGCTACAGGTATGTACAAAATGTTCGTACACGAAATTTCCTGGTTATGAAATTTATATTATATTTTTCCGATGCCTGTGGAAAACGACCATGCTTTGCCTGACTTGCATTTTCAACTATAGCAAAAGTAGCATATACCGCAATATACCGCGGAATTTCAACTCCCAGATTATAGATAGATTAATTATCTCATGGAATTGACAAGGATCAGCTGCCAAAATCTGCCATTTCTCTTGTACAATGAATGTTTACAGGTGCCCATGCGCCCGACATTTCGTAGTATGACATGGTCGATGCAGACAGCCACGCGGTAGGCTACGGAATTAGATGTTTCACTTGTAAATAGAAGACGTTTTAAAGTGGCTTCTGGTAACTTTGGATCCATACAAAACTAGTTATAGAAAACTGCCACAAGCACATGTGAAAAATTTATCAAACGAGGCAATAAAGCTGTTATGTACTCAGCAATTCCAGTTACACCATATCGCCCATGGAAAATTCCGATATGCATTCTGACACTGAGAACTTCGAGAGCGATACTGACTCTGATTGCTAGATATAAAACTAATCATACTACTTTGTATGCATCAGAGCAACATCTTCAATCACATTACGTATTTAAAGTTAAGAACGATTGTCTGTATTAGCTACACTTATTACATCTATCGTTGATAATACTATTACATTTATTATTTGTGTTCTGGCACCGACTTTGAAGATTGTTTCATTATATTGTGCAATTACAATGTGTTTGGTATCGAACAAAATTTTTCCGGTATATTTTAGACAAATATTCTGTGATTATGCTATAATCAACAAATCACGTTGGCAGTGTATTTATTATTAGTTCTAAATCAAGGAGGTTAGAATAAAGGGAGATGTCACTATCTATGCCGAGCATAAACGTCAGTTGAACGCTTTCCGCCATCTTAGTCAGTTTTGATACGCTATTTCTCCGTTAAACCTATGCGTTAAGTCGACCCTCTTATTGTTAATGCATTGCACTTACAGTCTCTGCAAATTGTGTACTTCCGAACAATATACTATCTTGAATAAGAAGTAATAAATATCATAATATAATTGAAAACTTAACTTTTAAAGGTTAATTTGCGCTCTTTATACACGTTGTTCATCACGGTAAAACCGTCGGACGTTTCTTTCCTGTTTTAAGTGACATAAAACATTAGTTCTATAATACGAACACTTTCTGAAAACTTAGCAATATGGCGAAGGAGGCTTCACTTTTACAGCTTAAGGACGTCTCCCTGTATTCTAACCTCCTTGGTCTAAAAACTGTATATGCGCTATTATTAATAAATTATTATGGATTTTGAATCGTCCCGTTGCTATATTAGCTCCCCCATTTTTTTGGACAATTTTTACCATGAAATTCGCAATCATCGATCTCATAAACCCCCGTGTGATGTGTTTTGTGTGAATTAAATGTTGGTTTTGGCCACGTTTTTATGATTCCGTCCCAATGTGCGCTGGTGACTACATTGAAGGACAGTAACAGGTGCAAACATGTAACGCTTTTGTGCCGGTTGTGAATAAGTAATTGTCACTACTTACGTTTCATACCACATATGCATATGTACGTGAAAAATGCGTCTGGTTCATTGTTTCACCACAGGTGCGGTAATATCGGTCGTGCAGCAATCTACACTAAGAGCGTAAGAAGGCATGGATGATGGAGGCGCTACAGCAGTTATGTGCATTTTGCAGGAATGTGAGACGAACGGGAGGTAGCGCGGTAACCAAGTTGTTAAGCTGATCAAATGCCCTAAGAGGGAGACCTGGATACCTATCACGGCCATGGTTTCACTTGTCGCCATTAATTTCAGTTCTCTTGTTCAGCTAAAAGCATTCCATTCCGTACGTTCCTCCTCTTCCGGCCTTCCTCTCCTTAAATTGTGCAAATGCGAAGGTCCTAGAAAGAGGAACCTCTGGTGATACGGTATGATGTAATAAGAGTGTTTCCCAGAGGTCATCTAGAGCCGCAATGAGTTTCGAAAGAATCATGTTTGTGCCAACACCTGTACCATATTTTTATTTATTTAGTCTCTACCGATTTTGGCACTGCCTGCCAGCAACAGGAGATTGGAAAGGTATTGCACATTAATTATTATAAGATTTCTGGTGTTACCGTATTCGACAAAAATAAATTATTGTAATAACTGACCTGCGATGTCTTTTCATTCTCCTGTTGATGGCAGACAGAGCGTAAACGGTGGAGGCCAAATAAATATATTTCAATTGATGGCACAATTATGAATTGTACTTCTTCGATTCACCGCATTTGTAAACATTGCATTGCCTGCGAAACCACGTTCGTGATGAACACTAACCAGTTGATGCTAGTACTGTAGAGCAATCAGTCGCATGTCAACACATGCACTGAAGTCAATATTATCTTCCTTCAATTGGGCCAACTGGCGGTGAATCGAGGAAGTACAGTACATACTAACGAAATAATTGGGTAATTTGACAATTGTCTACACGAATTATTTCAATTTACATTTAAAAAGAAATACTAAAATGAGCTCTAACATGGAAATTAAGCATTTCCGGACACATGTCCACGTAACATATTTTCTTTCTTTGTGTGTGAGGAATGTTTCCTGAAAGTTTGGCTGTACCTTTTTGTAACACCCTGTATAGAGGTTCAGCCGATGACTGAACTGTTCGTGAATTATTATAACTTCCTGCAGTACGAACTCCAGTTTTCCATTGAGCACAGTGTAGACAATTCCCTGCCATATTTGGATTTACGTCTATGAGAAATGCTGCTTTTCCCTGTGACATTTTCCGAAAGCCCGCCACTACTAGCACTAACATCCACTTCGCCTGTATAGTGTACCGCTTAGTGACGAGACGTTTCAAAGAGAATATTGAACTATCAAACGGATACAGCAGTGATTTCATTGATATGATTTGAAAAGATCTGCCGGTTCAGTTCGAATGGCGGAGAAGACTGGCGTTAGCATAACCTTGCTTCCAGAGGAAATCTAGATATCATAGGGTATCATATCTTGGTCAAGTCTCGAAATGTTTTGGTAGAAGGTTATTTAAAGAAAAAAGGCATCAGAAGATTTTCAGTAGTAGCCTACTACTTATTTCTCTAGTTAGTTTCTGTAGCTAGATGCCCAGTGAGCGGTTCAGATGTTATTTTTGGCAAGGTAAGCCGATTCTGTGGGGAGGGGGCCTAAGATGATGTGCGTGGATACGATTTATATATATATATATATATATATATATATATATATATATATATATATATATATATATATATATATATATTAAAACATGTTCTTAATTGTTTTAACTAAGGGCGTTCGTAAGTGCTTACTTGTTAAAATGATTACATTTTATTTAAAAACCAGCGTCCAGCTTTCAGGAAGGATGTGGTCGTAATTTGGTAAATAATATCCCCGATTTATCCATTCCGAAGAAACCAGCAATGTGAGTCTAAAATCGAGAACAGATTACAGTCAGAATTACTATCCACGGTCAACAGTCTCACAGTAAGTGGTCAGTATAATCTGCGTAAAAAACAAACTATTAGAAAAGTATGTGGTAGGAATCATACAATGAACCGCTTACCAGGAACAGACGGCATCTCCAGAACCAGGAAGCGCAGCGACCGCAGCACGTAATAGCAAGTGCATACTCTATCCCACTAAAGTGGCATGAACAAGGAAAACTGACCGGTAGGGAGATCTCCCAACAATGACGAATGAAGGCTGGACACCGTGTAGAGAATTTGCACAGCTGTTTTTTAATGAAAAACATCCAAATAGTAAAAAATATACAAATGGTCGCCTAAATTATATACTCTTCCTTCAAGATGTGCAACATATGAACGACAGATAATAACTTATCAGTCCATTGAGCAACGCTATCGTGAAAAGAATAATCAAAATTTGCTAAGGTAATATAATGTCTCACTTCTGCTTGGTTGTTAATGGATGAAAACGGAGCCTGCTCAAGTGCTTTCATAATGTGCATCTCTTCCATGATATTTACAACATTTACCTTTTCATCCCTAAATATATAACCTTCATGTTACTCTCTATATTGAAAACTGAAAGACCGGCGTATTTTAAATGGACAGAAAGAGCCGATTTGGAGACCTTCAAGTTTACATAATCTTAGGCCCTCTCCACACAGAATCGGCTTACCTTGCCAAAAATAACATCTGAACCGCTGACTGGGCATCTAGCTACAGCAACTAACTAGAGAAATAAGTAGTAGGCTACTACTGAAAATCTTAAACATCAGTTCTTTTAAGTGTAAAGGACAGTCTTGGTCGACATTGGTAATTTTATTTATGAGGTTTCCACCTTGTCTTAGATCACCTTTGAACGTATATACAGCCCATTTGGCTGATGCTGACTTCTCCAGGGCTGTCACAGCTGCACTCTGTGGCAGCACGGTGGTTTGTTCCGAAGATGATCTAAGATAAGGTCGAAACTGGTTAAATAAAATAACCACTTCGGATCACGACTCTTCTTTCAACATACATACCTCGAAAGAAGATAACGTTTTCCGCCTTTTCCTAATGTTCTCGAAATTAATGATCAGTTCCGTCTGGAATGGGCTCGTCCTACGATCAGTTGAACCACAATACATCCCTGAAGACCACCCCAAACACATTTGGAACAGACGTCTACCGTCACGACTGCGTTGCAGCACGTGGTTCTGGTGGACACATGTATTGGTGAAAGATCATCTTGCCGAATGTGGCGGTTATTGACACAAAACCTCAATTGCTTACCGACATCGGAACCCAACTAAGTATTAGTCGAAAATTCTTTGAAAAGGATCAGAGACCCTCGACCTACTAAGAGACACAGCTCCGGATCTGAGGGGTGTCAAAAATGAGAGAAAACTGGAAGGGGTGCAAAAAATAGGACGCAAAGTGTTGGAGTGGGACGCCAGAAGTCGATCAATAATCGAGTTTTTGGATGAAGAGGCACGCGGAGAGCGGTTATGTCACTATAAAGTTTGTGATTGCAGTTGGTAAATGTCGTACATGCGCCACTGAGGTGATATTCCAATGGGCGGTTCTTGTCAACATGCGATTTGCTCTTGATAACAGAAAAGATTGGCCTGAAAGTAATATTCATACTTGTTATCCTTGGTTCAAGACGATAAAAATTCGTCAAATGAACATGAACAGCAGATGACCTGTAATGCGGGAACTTCATAACATTGTAGAGAAGAAGTGACTATATGTGATATGTATGCAGCAGCCCAACTTCCTACCTGGTAGGTTGTGACGAACGGAAATGACAGCAATAGTCAGTAACAGGCCAGTCAGAAGACTTCCCTT
The DNA here is from genome assembly GCA_026315105.1 of Locusta migratoria. Lineage (NCBI taxonomy): Eukaryota > Metazoa > Arthropoda > Insecta > Orthoptera > Acrididae > Locusta > Locusta migratoria. The sequence continues at coordinate 329,428,789 of CM048746.1, forward strand.
TCTAAATAAATTATCGAAGGGCCAATGGAACGTCGTACAGTTGCAATCTCCTGTGGATCTATTACTGTACTTCACGCACCCTTTGACAATAATATATATATATATATATATATATATATATATATATATATATATATATATATATATATGCAACAGGGCATGTTTCGGGACGACATTATCACATTATCAAGTTCTGTAAAACAATGAAACGTAGAATAATAAGGGCACTTTATACAAACGACTGTACCACAAATATTCCAACTGGTTATTATGAGTTGAAATACTAATATGGCGCACGTGTCCTATTTTTTCCACTTAGCTTGGAGTTCTGTAAAGGCCGTAGATTACCAAAATGCACTTGCTGTACACATTTGTCATGGAATGTAGTTCCGAAAATGTAAATTTTCAAGCAGTTTTGAAATTTTACCACGCATTTCTTCACCCTGTAATATTTACAAGGTACTCTAATTTCAATGGAAGGTCGCTTGTCAAAATTCTTCGGGAAATTACCAAGAAACTATTCCACACAATACAGAAGTTAAACGTGAATGGACAATAATATTCTACGAAAGGAACTTATGATAAATCATTGGCAAGAGGTTACAGCTGTTTGACTCTGGCAGGAGACTTATTTGCTTGGTAACTTAAGGCTAAATGAAACGTCCGCAATTTTTAGTGTGTACTATATGGTATGAATCAAGTACCACACCATAGCCTTTACTATTCTTTCACAATCGTTGCTAATTTTCCTCAACAAACGCTGAGACGTTGCCCTTGCTTTTAATACAATTTCGCCACGTCCTATCACTTTTCCAATGGAAACAGCAATTGCTGAATTCGCGTTTGAAGAGGTTTAAAAATTAAGTGTTGTTTTATCCTTTTCCAAGTCTCTGAATTTGATTACCAACCTGTTGAGGACATTCCTCTGATAAATGACACTCCGTGACCTCTTACGGAATCCGCCGCCAACAAAAGACCAAGCAGAACGGGTCGGTTCAAGTCATTTATCATTCTTTACCCCTGACATAACGACTTCTCATTTACAGCAGACACACGCAGAACTTGCACCATTCTCTGAAATGACTGCCATTATTTGTAACTGCACGGGCATTCTACGTCTTATTTCATTCCTCGGCCTGGTATTTATCAGCAGAAGATAACCAGTGCTCGCCGCGCGGTCTGCAGCACCACGTTGCGGATCGCGCGGCTTCCTGCGTCGGAGGTTCGAATCCTCCCTCGGCATAGATGTTTGTGTTGCCTTTAGCGTAGCTTACTTCATTATTATTTTATAAGTTCAGGGACTGATGACCCCGCAGTTATGTCCCATAAGCTTTACAAACATTTGAACATAACCAGTGTTCAGTGATGCATAACGCGCAACATTAGCTATTCACTGGTACGTATTGGATACAAATGTGGATGATTACTGGTTCGATATTTTACTGACATAAAAGAGAAGTTTGAAATGACGTCGTTATTCCTGAAAACATTTGCAGTGTCGAGAGTACAAGAGAAGAGTGAAAGATACGACTGTATTAATGGGAGAGATATTAATGTTTTACTTTTATTCGCAATAGTGAATCCCTCTCACCTCCATTGTTACACACAGATGTGCTACCAAATAGTGCCTGACGAAAATCTGAGCTGGATTGTAACTCGAACCCGTAGTTCCCGCATTTTGCTAGTAGTCGCCTTACCAGTAGGCTGTCAAAGAACGTCACGAGGTCCGTCCTAGCCTTCCGTATGCCACAATCATCACATATGACAGTCAATCGAATCCATTTCTTTGTGCTGAAAACACAAATATATTTTAAATTATGTCGACAACTAATTCATTACCAAGCAGGAATATACAAAGTCATAAGCTGGGCAACGTACGGTAATGCCTCATTATATTTACTTTCCCTTGTCCAGGGCTGCGAACGCTAAGGAATGGTTGTAGTGAACTCTCATACTTTTAGTCATTGTAGCATATGGCATTTCGAGTTGTTCCTGCAGATATACTCTGATAGCAGAAGGATAAGGAGACATGCGGCAAATGCGGGATCGAGTCCCGGTCTAGTACAAATTTTCGTTTGCCACCATTTTCTATGAAAAAAAAAAATTAGATTTGAAATATTTAGACCAACGGAATTATTGATCAATCAATCAAGCACGAAAATTATGTATGTTTGTCAATAGAGATGAAAAGCACCGCTACACAGTCAGGTAATATTCGACAGATTTATAAAAACACGTAACTTACATTATTCGTTAATATACTGTACTGCACATTACGTTAGATTCATAGATGTAGCATTTTTATCATTTATTCTGAATAAGGCATTTCAAGAATTTGAAACTTAACTAATTTTTTTTTTCATGTGGCAAGCGACCATTTTTCAGTACAGTGAATCATTCAAACGTCAAATCGTAAACCCATTGGACCAAACTGCGATGGTAATCAGTCCCTAAACTTGCAAATTACCTATACTGAGGTACACTAAGAAAAACACACCCATGCCTGAGGGAGGACTGGAACCTCCCGCGGGGCGACCACCCTTTCCGTAGCACGAAGCCTTAAGCCATGCAGTCACTCCCATGCGGCGCCGTGAATCGTCTAGAATTCGTTAGTTGTGCCTCCGTAAAAGACTCTTCATTCGAATTCCATGAGATAGGAATCACGGTAGAAGGCTCTATCTAGCTTCTTTGACAGGCCAATCATACATAGTTATCTCGTTTTAGATGTACATTAATTCGCACTTTGATTGATATAAACGATTTCACTGTTCTACAACACACCATATAATGATTATGTTGAATAGAACCCGTAATATACTGTCGGTATTCAGATAACGTAATAATTCGCTTGTATGTGATCTTCTTATATGTAAAGAATACTGTGTTTATATCGATCTTGATCACTGACCATTAAAACAAGAATAAGAGTTATGTATACAACAGTTTAGTTCAACAGAATTTGACACCGCATTACCAATTAGATAAAACTCAAAACTGCTTAGAATATATAGAGAGACTACAAAGGATCTTCGAGACAATATAGTACGATAGATCAGATAGGAAATACTGACAGAAAAATTTGACAGGTCTCTGAAAGACTCAAGTCGATACAACACCCCAGGAGTAGATGAACTTCAGCCAGAGCCAAGCAACGCTAATGAAATGCGCCTTCAGTCAGGCGATGCTGAAGGAATTAGATAAAGGAGCAATAAAGGTAGCGTAAGAGTTTGTTACTTGGGCAGGAAAATAACATACGTTGGTTGCTGCACAGATGATATCAAATATATAATGAAATGGCAGGGAACCCTTTCTGAAAATGAGGAATTTGCTAACATACAATATTAATTTAACTGTTAGAAACTCTTTTTTGAAGGCATTTATGAGGAGTGTTGCTTTGTATGGTAATGAAACGTGAACGATAAAAATTTCAGACAGGAAGCGGATAGAGGCTTTTCAAATGTGGTGCTACAGTAGATTGCTGAAGATTACGTGAGGAGATCATGTACTGAACAGAACCAGTGGGGTGGAGGTAATTATCTGCCATATTTTGTCTAAGAGAAGGTCTCGATTGGTAGAGCTCAAAATGTTCAAATGTTTGTAAAGCTTATGGGACTTAACTACGGGGTCATCCGTCCCTAAACTTACAAACTACTTATGAACTACTTACAAACTAGGACGGCACAAATATCCATGCCAGAGATTCGAACCCCCGACCGCAGTGGCCGTGCAGACCGTGACTGAAGCGCCTCAGTCCCCTCGGCCACCGCGGCCGGCATTGGTAGAGCAATTCTTAGATATCAAGAACCGCACATTTAACACAGGATGCAAATGTGTGGGATAAAAGTCTTTGAGGGAGAAAAAAAGACGAATACAGAAAGCAGATTGAAGGGGATGTCAATTAACATTCATATGAGGAGATGAAGAGGTTTGCTCAGGATAGAGTAGGGTGGAGAGCTGCAAAAAACCTATCTATGGACTGAAGACAACAACAACATTACCAATTACCACGAAAGATGAACGGAGTGAGGATGACTATTAGAGGAACAAAAAGAGTAATGAAACGTGGACAGAAGAGGGATATAGTAACGACGATAGGGATAAATACCCGGGAAACATGGAGTTTCATCTAGTATTTGTGTAAAAGGTAAGAAACTGTTAAAACAAGAAATGTAGACTCATCTTGTAATTGTCACTTAACGATGTCTTTACAAAACAGAGGGAACTGTTGGACCCCCTTAAAAACAAATCAGTCCATAGCAGTGGTTTAGTGAGCAGAGCCATGCAGGAAATAATGTATGCGTTTAGCCCTCTCCCATCTTCGAATGGTATATGAAACCATTTATAGTAGGACCAAAATGTTAGAGTGGGCTCTAAAGCACGTGACGACTGCAAAACGTTAATGGAGCTTAGTTAAGCGAGAAGTAGCGTTAGTAATACCAGAACTGTTGGGACACTGAAGCTGGGTCTTCCAATTTTCGGTAAAAAAGATAAGTAGTCAACAATCCGAAGATTGGTTTGAACACCACAATGCTTTACTAGGAATGGTCCTGTTTGGAGGTGGCATGCCGTTGCCATTCTCTGACCTTCGAACTGCCTAACTCAGGCAGTTACAGTGAGACGTACAGCTTAACATGGATTCCGAACCACGATGTACTCGGTATTTTTTACATCAGTGACACTGCCAGAAGTGAAAGAAGTGGAACGTGACAAAAGTCCTAGGACCTGGCGGGGATCGAATCCGCGACCTCTGGATTGAGGAGTTCCTAGATAACAGAACGCAGCATGTCTTTCTCAATGGAAAGAAGTCTTCCGAAGTAAGAGTGATGTCAGGTGTGCCAAAGGGGAGTGTCGTGGGACCGTCGCTATTCAAAATATATATCAATGTCCTGGTGGATAACATCGGAAGTTCATAGAGGCTTTTTGCGGATTATGCTGTAATATATAGAGAGCATGTAACAATGGGAAATTTTATTGAAATGCAGGAGGATATGCATCGAATTCACAAGTTTGGCAGGGAATGGCAACAATCTCTATGTAGACAAATGTAACGTGCTACGAATACATAGAGAGATCCTTTATCATTTAGCTACACTATAGCAGGTCAGCAACTGTAAGCAGTTAATTCCATAAATAATGTGAGAGTAGGCATTAGGAATGATTTAAAATGGAACTGCCATATAAAATCAATCGACGGTAAAGCAGATGCCAGACTTGGATTCATTGGAAGAATCCTAAGGAAATGCAGTCCGAAAACAATGGAAGTAGGTAACAGTACACTTGTTCGCCCACTTTTTGAATACTGCTCACTGGTGTGGGATCCGATGTGGGGTTGATAGAGGAGGTGGAGAAGATCCAACGGAGACCTACGCGCTTCGTTACGCGATTATTTAATACTCGTGAAAGCGTTACGGAGATGATCGATAACTCCAGTGGTAGACTGGGCAAGAGAGACGCTCTGTAGCTCGGGCGGGGCTTTTGTCGGGGAACATACCTTTACCGAGGAGTCCAGCAGTATATTGCTCCCTCCTATGTATATCTTGCGAAGAGATGATGAGGATAAAGTCACAGAGATTAGGGCCCACATGGAGGCATACCGACAACCTTTCTTTCCGCGAATAATACGTGACTGGAATAGGGAGAACCTATAGTGGTACACAACGTACCCTCCGCCACACACCGACGGGTGGCTTGCGGAGTATGGATGTAGATGTAGAATATCCTGGCACTCTACCACTGTGCTGCCGAGCCCCATACAATTTTTGGTATCACAGTAAAATTTTATGCCACTTATACCAGGCGTGGATAGACCCACCGTGTGGTCTAACGCACCGCTTTCCGAGACGGGGAGGCGTACCGGTCCGGGTTCGAATCCGCTCGGCGGATTAACTAAGGGGCTCGGAGTGCCGGCCAGCCTGGATGTGGTTTATAGGCTGTTTTCCACATCTCTCTAGGTGAATACAGGACTGCTACCCAAGTCCCGCCTCAGTTACACGATTCGCAAAAATTTCGTAACACTTTACACTTTCACACATATAACAACATACACAGTCATTTGGAGTGCACATTTCCGGGGGGCAGGGGTGGCGGCAGGAAGCGCATCCGGCCACCCTGTCAATACTAACGTGCCAAATCTGCAATAACAAAGCCGACCCTGCGTGTACGGGAAAAGGGCAGACGAGAAAGGAAGGAAGAGATACCAGACGTGGTTAATTATCCTACCATCGAAAAATGTTCAAATGTTTGTAAATCTATCGGACCAAACTGCGTGGTCATCAGTCCATAGCTTACAAACCACTTAAACCTAGGTAAACTAACCTAAGGACAACACACACACCCATGCCCCAGGGAGGACTTGAACCTCCGCGGCGAGCAACCGTGCCCTCCGCAGCGAGACGCTTTAGTCCGCTCGGCTACTCTACCGCGGCCACGACCATTGGCTTGCAAGTTATTTGGGCTTTATTTTTTTTAATTTAATTTGGTCAAGAAATAAGTTTTCAAAACAAGAGAATAATTAGACACATGATAATGGCAACAGTCTCTTGTCATGTTAGGACGACTGAGGACAAATGTTAGTCATACACATGGTGTTCCACCCGTAAGTTTCGCCAAAAGGTGAACTGGTCCGAGAGGTTATGTGTGGTACTAACATATGACAGTGAACAGTCTGGCCTGCCGAGAGGTCGAATAAACAGCGGCGCCGTTTCAATGTTTGGCTAGGAAATGGAGTTTGAAGACAGGCACAAACAGCGGCAGGCCGGAAATTGCGCTTCAGGCGAGGTGAGGCGCGGCGAGGCAGCGCGCAGTGGACCTGCCGCCGCCGCCGCTGCGTCATCGGACTTCATCGCGGCTCTGCCGACGAGGCTGATGAGCTGCCCCAGAGGTTAGCGGAACACGCGACGCCCAGAGCCGGCATCGACCGCGGGCGGCACAGGCCCAGAGGCCGCTGGCCGGTGGCCGCCTCTGCCAGCCGGAGACCACACTGAACAGCCAGTGCTGACACAAATTGTGGCGGTACCTCCTATCGAAGGAGGTACCTGGAAGAGCAGTTGAACGGAATGGACAGTGTGCTGAAAGGTGCATATAAGATGAAGATTAACAAGAGCAAAACAAGAGTAACGGAGTGCAGTCTAAGAAAATCAGGTAATGCTGAAGGAATTAGATTAGGTAACGAAACGTGTAGGATGTATGAGACAGGCGAAATACCCTCAGACTTTAAGAAAAATGTAATAATCCCCATTCCAAAGAAATCAGGTGCAGACAGGTGTTAAAATTACAGAACCATTAGTTTGATAAGTCATGGTTGCAAAATTTTAACACGAATTATCTACAGGAGAATGGAAAAGCTGGTAGAAACTGACCTCGGGGAAGATCAGTTCGGATTTAGGAGAAATGTAGGAACACGAGGCAATACTCACATTAAGGCTTATCTTAGAAGATAGGCTAAGGAAAGGCAAACTTACATTTTTAGCATTTGTAGATTTAAAGGAAGCTTTTGACAATGTCGACTGGAATACACTCTTCCGAATACTGAAGATAGCAGGGGTAAAATATAGGGAGCGAAGAGTTATTTTCAACTTGTACGAAAACCAGACAGCGGTTATTAGACTCGAACGGCAAGAAAGGGACGTAGATGTTGGGAAGGGTTGTAGCCTTTCCCAAATGTCGTTCAATCTATACATTGAGCAAGCAGTGAAAGAATGGAAGGAGAAATTTGGAGGGAGAATTAAAGTTCAGGTAGAAGAAATAGAAAGTTTGTCAGAGACTGCAAAGAGCAAATGAATGGAATGGACATTGTCTTGAAAGGAAGATATAAGTTGAACATTAACAAGAGTAAAACGAAGGTAATGGAATGTAATATCAGAAAATCAGGTGATGCTGAAGGAATTAGATTAGGTAATGAGGCAATAAAATTTGTAGGATATTTGGGCAGCAACATAACTTCTGATGGCTCAAGTAGAGAAGATATAAAAGTGGAGTGTAGCAGTGTATGGGAGTGAAACGTGGACGATAAGGAAGATGACAGAAGCGTTAGACATGTGGTTCTACAGACGAATGATGAAAATTAGATCGGTAGGTCACGTAACAAATGAGGAGGTGCTTAAACGAATTGGGGAGAAAAGGAGTTTCTGGTATATTCAGACTGAGAGAAGGGATAAGTTGGTGGAACACATTCTGAGACATCAAGGAATCGTCAAATTAGTGTGAGAAGGAAATTTGTGGGGTAAAAATCGTAGAGGGAGACCGAGGGACGAATACAGTAAGTAGATTCAGAAGGATGTACGTTGCAGAACGTATTCTCAGATGAAGAGCCTTGCACAGGACAGGGTAGCGTGGAGAGCTGCATCAAACCACGGACTGAAGACCCCAACAACAACAAAAACCACCTCCTATCGCACTGTAACTGAAGTCAACATCCTTTTATACTCAGTACCTCTCTGACCACATATCATAACTTGAAAGAAAGGGGTTAGGCAACTAATTACTTGAATGAAACAATGCTGGAAGTAAAATTAAGAATTATCATTTCGCAAGAGCAGACCAGGTTTCGGACTGAAGACCACAACAACAACAACAACAGCAAACCGATGAACGTGTACGGGTACGGATGACACTGCATTCAACAGGGGACTGTCCAGGCTTCTGAGGGCTGTTTAATGGCGCGTGTGCAGTAGCAGTGATATGAGACCCTTATACGTGTAGATACGATTCTTACAGGTGACACGTACTTGCGCATCCTATCTGATCACCTGAATCTATTCATGTCCATTGTGAATTGCGACAGATTTGAGGAATTTCAGCAGGACAATGCGAAATTCCACGCGTCCGAAGTTGCTACAGAGTGGCTCCATGACCACCCTTCTGAGATTTAACACCTTCGGTGGCCACCAAACCCTTCATACATCAACATTTTTGAGAATATCTGGAATGCCTTGCGACATGCCGTTCATAAGAGATCTCCACATCTTCGTACACTTACGATGTATGGGTAGCCCTTCAAACTGCACGGTGTCACTTCTCTTCTGCAGTACTTCAGAAATTTGTCGAGTCTAATCCACGTAATGTTGCGGCACTTCTAGCTGCACGCGAAGACTGTAGATCATACTAGGCAGGTGTGTCACTTTGGCGCCTCCATACAGATAATTCTCTTTGGATTTCCCTTCGGATGTACATTTACCAGCGATCGCATCCGAATTCTCTGAAAATGAACAGGCATTACATGGGAGTAGTGCCAATAGTGAATGAGGGCGAGCTGTTGATTATTTCTGGAGTAACCGCTGTATCTGTTTATACATTTACCGCACAGTTTGATCAGCGCCTTCACATAAAAAGGTTTGCGGCTAGCTAAGAAGGCATGACTGTACCTGTTCTTCCGAGGTAAACCGACATTTTTTTTTTCGATTGAGTAACAAAACTAATGAAATTTTATAGGGATAATCAGGTATTCTATGGAGGATGAGTATGGTTTCCACAAATAATATACAATGTAGCAAAAATAAATAAATAAATAAAATAATGGCAGCCAAACTGATACAAAAGTTGTTTCGATTACATCGCTGAAGTTTCGTTCGAAACCCTAACATATCATCCATACCGTCACGATCTCTCCGCATGCGATATCCATATTTCAGGAGTCCTACAGGTAGAACGTTCGTGACCTTCGATATGCCGCGATCGAAAAGCTATGGCCGTCAGTACAGTCGTGGTTCCTTAACCAACCACACACGTTCGTTTTATAACGGTATTGACCGTCTTGTGTTATAGTGTGATAAATGCCTTAAACGATGTACTAGCTATTATGTTTGGAAACACCAACAGCTTAGTTTGTTCCCATCTGTCTTCCTTTCACCTCGTAAACAATGCGTTTTATTTGTACGGTGGCATTGTGAAGTTCCTATATTTATTACATAAATAATATTTCGTTACTTTGTTACTAAACTCAACCATTAACTCATTAATTACATCAATATGGGCTCGCTAACTTCTCTTGTTTGACATACCTATTTGTGGAATGGTATCAAAGCAGTTTTGGCTTCTCATTTATATATGTACGTATATCTATAACGTTACTCTACAGAGTAGTGTCTAAGCTAATATCATGGTAGTGAGTGCTGAATGTATGTTATTGCATTAGTGTGTGTGTGTGTGTGTGTGTGTGTGTGTGTGTGTGTGTGTGTGATTGAGTGTCTGTGTGTGTGTGGGGGGGGGGGGGGGGCAGAGGGTTTGGTGTGGTTGTCTGTGCGTTCATGTGTTTGTGTATGAGTCGTAGTGAGTGTGTGTACTGAAAACGTGTGTGTGTGTGTGTGTGTGTGTGTGTGTGTGTGAGTGATTGCGTTTCCGTTAATTATAGCTTTCATTACGACGAGATTCTGGTTCGTTGCTAATTCCGGCGTTGCGTGAAATGCAGTGTTGTGATTACGGTGACCAGCGCTTCCAATTCGTTCATTTCTATTCCCTGTTATTTCGAGTAATTACCAACGTGATTTTTAGATGATAATTTCTCTTTATCTTTTATTCTTAAAGCGGTATCATTCTTGTTTTCTGACTGAATCTCTGCGGAATTTATTCCGGTTACTGAGAATTCACTCCTCATCGCTAGCAAGAAAAATGAGACGTTTCCATGGTTTATTGGTAAAATGGGATGAAGAAAATTTATTACAGATGGTGATATTATGTAGACAAAATTTCGTAATCTTAATTACTATCGAGGTTTGGTCATATCATTCGTACCATGACAGAAAAGTACTGAAGATTTTCATCGCATTACTTGTGATGGCAAACGAAACAGTACAGCCTTATTTTCCTCAACAGTTCTTGCAATTGAGGATTTCCTAATCTCGAATATTTCGTCTACAGCGACATGAATCTGGTTTTAATACTTTTGTTACAGGTTGAAAAAGTAGACAGCCAGCAGCTGCAAGGTTGCAGATTTATTTACAACCGGTTACGAACAATTATTGTCCTTCTTCAGATATTTGTACAGGAAAGATTTAAGAATAAAATACTAAATTTACATAAAAGTCACAGTAAAGGGGCAAGAAGTACACTGTATATCAAGCTTTCTCGAAAAGTGAAAAAAATGAGAAATATTAATATGCTATTCTGCTGAATATTGATAACATAAGGAACTGTACAACGTATGAAGATCACATAAACGAAGATATTTTAGGTAATTACATAAATTTTCCTCAAAGTTTTACACAGAACATTTTGTAATCACACGGAACATCAAGCGCAGAGATTATGCTAGATCTCGTAACTAATATGTGCATCTTTGGATAAACGATGTAGTGGGCGTAAAGAGAAAAGGTGGCGGGATGTTACAGGATGTTAGGGTATTAACAGCCAGCTGTTAGTACCGAAATATTTCGTTCCTTGATGCCATGGTGTGTTTCTTATTTAAAATAATTGACTATCTCCATGTAAGATTCCTATATTCTTTGCGGCTTGGCTAGCACTAATTGTACTGACCTTGTAGTATTAACCGAATTTTCATTAGTTTTGTTTAACGGCGAGCAGTATTTTTTCCTCCCTCCTGCTACGTTTTGTAATTTTCTTTATGTTGAGTTTCAAGGTATCATTGGGAGGTACTGCTCTTGTATTTAGTTTCTTGGCTCTGTTTAAGATCCTCTATGCTTATTCTTTCCAGAGGACCATTATTTTGATGTCTTTCTAATATCAGCTGATATCGTAGAATTTACTTCTATAGTGTTACGTTCATGCAACGCGGTTAAATGAAAGATGTTTGAGGGTTTTTTGTTTTTTTTTTTGTTTTTTTTCATTATACGCGCTCCCACAAACTAGGGGGATTTCTAAGGCAAGAAATAACACTAATTACGAGACCAGTAGGATTTAAGACATAATTCAGCCAGTCGGAAAAGTAATGAAACTTCCTGTTTATCCAATTTCTTGATTATTTCATTGAGTTGGAAGTAATAAACAGTATAAGTCAAGGTTGACAGTCTCCATCTTCTTAATCAGTCTCATCACCGCCCATTCCTCATTGCCCCCTGCCAGAAGTGTATTTGTGTCTAATAATCAGTAAATCTAATGGATAGGAGTGTCAGAGTAATGAATATGTGGTATAGATTAAAATACGAAGTACGACGGTCCCGACCAAGTTCAAACCAGTAGCTACGATTGAGAACCTGCAGTATCCATTTCACAGTGTAATTTATCGGTGGACAATAAAAGGCCACATTATAATTTTTTGGTTCATACATTTTATTGTTCTATAGGTTCTGAATCTTATCTGCCAGTGAGGGGAGAGCAATGCTTATGCCCTGAGTTTAAAGTGAGGGGGAATTAAGAATAAATCATTTGTTTTTGCAATCAGGAGGTTACGACAAAGGGCTGTCGGATTTCAATATGACACGTGTGATTACTTCTCCGCAGTTTTACTTCCAGTAAGTGACATTACCTTTAACTCTATCATAGCATTTATACATGGATTTATTTTATTCGTCGTGCGGAAGCTAGATAACGTCAGATTGCTTTTATTATTTTACTTATTTACTTTTTTTCTATTTAGAGCAACCAGATTGGTTTGCGGGATCAGGGAACTCATCAAGCACTGGCACTGCAGTGGGAACAATAAAGATATACGTGGTACGAAAGATGAGTTTACAGACTCTTTCTCGACTAGCTGTGTCCCGCAGAGGAATTGCTGTTGTGCGGCTAGCGGCTCCGTTTTGCCCTATGGAAGAGACATATGAAGCACATAGTGGCTGGTGTTAGAGTTGTGTAACATATGTAGCTACGACACGCACTGTGCGGATAAGTGGACAAAAAATGTTCAAATGTTTGTATAGTCTATGGGACTTAACTACGGGGTCATCAGTCCCTAAACTTACAAACTACTTTTGAACTACTTACGAACTAGGACGGCACAAATATCCATGCCCGAGGGGGGATTCGAACCCCCGACCGTAGTGGCCGTGCAGACCGTGACTGAAGCGCCTCAGTCCCCGCGGCCACCGCGGCCGGCTAAGTGGGCATTACTGAAAGTCCATAATCTACAATTAGAGCTTGTACGTCACAGTGCGTAGCTCACCAGTGGAATGATTGTCTGCAATCAGTATGCCTTGCCAACAAGAATTAGGCTAGGGAAAGACTGCGAGTCTTGAATGCATGAGAGAAATAGGAAAGTAAAGACTGACAAACGTCGGTCTTGACCAGAGAAATAGTTTCATTAATATATCTGAGTCTGAGCAGGCAGCTTGCAGTCTCCTCATCGAATGGTACGGTGCACATTTGGAACTCATAACAGTTCTTTTCAATTTAGCGTCCCCATAACCGATAGCACCCATTGACAACACCATAGTTTTAATACGATAGCCTCTACTGTCCAATTACAACCGACAATTCAAGTGTAATTGCAGAATATCAGCCATCCGCCAAGTTTTAGACAAAAGATGTTTTTGGTGACTTATTTCTGACAACAATTTAATATTAATGTGTCGGGACTTTTGTGTGCCTCACAAGGCCCACAAAAGTATCTGATTTTAAAATGTATTTGTATTTGTGGTACGTTTAGTTCACAACTCAAATAACAATCAGCCACAGCCATTCGAACGCAACTCTAAAATATTTGAAGTTTTGCAAAGTGTATGCAAGTATCGATAATTCAAACAATTGTGGCATCTGTCGGTCTAGCACAGGTGGTAGCGTTCTCAGCTCCCAACCATACATTCGGTAGTTCGAATCCCACTGTGACAGAAATATTTTCCGTTTTCGAATTCAGTTATTTTCGGATCCCGAAATCAACGTGTCAGTTTTCGTTTATGTGCATGTAGACCAGTGGAAAACCTTGTCACCTAAACCGGTGTTTGAGTAGATTAGCTGCTTGGAAAGCCATTAGTAGCTATGGAGATGACTTTGCAAAAACAGGGTCGTAGCTCTTCAAAAACTGAGTAATACAGAACTACCGTCGTTAAATAATAATGAAACCGATACTGTGAAAGTGTAGCTTATGTGTTTTTCATTGAAATCATTTTAACAACCTTCTATAAAATACATAAAATTACAAACAAACAAAAATATGTGCACTTCTCGTGAGTATTACCTATAGATATTAAAATTGTGTAAGTATTGGAACACAACAAAATAAATAAATAAAATCTGTTACGACAGGATTCGAACCACTGACCTTAAGGTTGTCAGTCCAGAACGCTACTACCTTAAGTTACATCGACAGGTACTGCACTTCCTTCATTGATTGTTAGTTACGCTTATTTTCAAAACTTCAAAGTCGATTTTCTCGTGAATTTATGAGATTTGCGTCGAACGGCTTTGGCTGATTGTTATTTTTCTCAATTTCACGTACCATAAATTATAATATGATTATTAATTCAAATTTATGATGAAATAACGAGATGATAGGTGGCGGTCATTGACCTGCTAATACATTAATTTTGAATTTCTTTAATTAAAATAGGCCATTCAAGAATGAAAGTAAGTTTTCCGTGACCATTAATCGACACCGATGTCACCCATTGATGTAAAAATAAGTTTCCCATTTCCAACTTAATTAATAGCATGATACATGAGGGTGGTGTGATGCATTGGATTTCCATAATCTGTAGCACAGTCGTGCAGGAGTACCAGTACAATTTTCCTGCGGATCCGGCAACCTGATTTGCAATCAGGATCACGGGGAACGTTATCTCTCCCCTCTCCAGTTCTGTATTGCTGAAATGCAATTTGTAGATGTGCTTGTGTTGACATAGATCTAACTGTCGATCATTTGTGCTTACCTCATCCGAGTTTCAAGAGGTGACACTTCATTACCAACAATATTTCGGTAGTGGCCATTTCTTCAGACCATTCTTTTCTAAACATAAAATCCGGCCGCGGTGGCCGAGAGGACTGAGGCGCTTCAGTCACGGTCTGCACGGCCACTACGGTCGGGGGTTCGAATCCTCCCTCGGGCATGGATATTTGTGCCGTCCTTAATTGTAGCTAGTTCATAAGCAGTTTGTAAGTTTAGGGACTGATGACCCCGTAGTTAAGTCCCATAGACTCTACAAACATTTGAACATTTGAAATTTAAACATAAAAGGAATATGTAGCAAATTTCTCGGTCGCGTCCAGTAGTATCTTAATTCCGGCATGTTTAATGTACTCTACATCTTGCGCCCTCTACTCCTGCTTCCCACGTCAGACATCGTGGAAATTTTTTTTTGTCAACTTTCTCTCTCTCTCACTCTCTCTCTCTCTCTCTCTCTCTCTCTCTCTCTCTCTCTCTCTCTCTCTCTCTCCCTCCCTCTCTCTCCCCTCCTCTCTTCTCCTTTTCTCACCTCTCTGGTCCGAATCTCATTGGTTCTGTATATTTGAATTTTATCTGTCTTTTATAGCTCTTGGCATAAAGAAAAATAGAAGATCGCTATTGACAGAGATAATACGTAACATACAGCATTCCCCATAGCCCGCACCTGATCAACAACTGCTTGTTAACAATCGAAGCCTTATTTCTTTATCAGACGAAACTGGAGAAAATCGTGTTATATCATTGTTATAATAAAAAGGATAATTAATTTATGTGAATCAAGCCATGTACCGATACGATATCAAAGCATATTAACAGATGTCTGTAATACCATATTTGTTCAGATTCGCCCGGTGGACTAACGAAGAGGGTCGGAGTGCCTGCCAGCCTGGATGTGGCTTTTAGGCGGTTTTCCACATCCACCTAGGTGAATACCGGGCTGGTCCCTAAGTTCCGCCTCAATTACACGATTCGCAACATTTCGTGACACTTTCCACTTTTCCACATATAACACTATACGCAGACATTTGGGGTACACATTTCCTCCAGGGGGCTTGGGGTGATGGCAGGTACGGCATCTGGACACCCTGTCAATACTAACGTGCCAAATCCGAATAACCAAGCCGACCCTGCGTGTGCGGAAAAGGGCTAAAGAAGAAGAAGAAGAAGACTGAACCCTCGAACAACAAAAGCAACGATTACCTTTATTCGGTGAAATTGTGAACATTTCAACTAGTACTTAGTTATAAATCAGTAAGAGTATTGGATTACAGCGTTTTATCTGGACATGTCACTGAGAAAACTTATTATTTCGATATACTTTAAATGGGGATATTCCGACGAACAGCTGGCAAATATCTGAGAAAAAATTGTACATTAAGGTAGAAAATTTAACTGCATCTTATCTAATCATAATGAAGATAATAAGAGAGGAAAAAGGAATTCACAACTCTATTCATTAACATTCATTACACGTAAGTTGAAATCAGAGAAAGATTAATTAATACCAGATGTATTAAATTTCAGCAAAGATATTTGTACTTTCATAATTATTTTATTGATACGAATGTCCAGTATGAGTCACGTCTGCGGTCCATAAGACAAAAGAAATGAACATGTAGTTAAAGAAACACAACAAGTATGGAAGAATACCTAGAATCAAGAGACGAAAATGAACTGAGGAATGAACGACCATGTAGACAACATTAAATTTGTCGCTAGTAGGACAATATAGCCAAAAATATGAAGACTCCATTAGCTAATAGAACAAGAAAATTCATCAGTTTCTGCATAAAGAATCGAAAACACCATTGCTGGAATATTATATTAAGTACTTGAATTTTTATTAATATTAATGTTATTATTATTATTATTATTACAGGATTAAAAAACAGGGTAATTAATAACAACATCTTGTCGTATTCCTGTTATCCTCCGCCAAGCCTCTTTATCCAGCTTTGTGCCGCGATTTTCCACTACTCCATTGATTTGGTCTGTCCAAGTACGTCGTGGTCTTCCGCGCTTACGTCTGTCGGGTGGTTTCCATTTGTAAACCTTCTTTGCCCACCGATGATCTGGCATCCTCATCATATGTCCGTACCACTTCAGTGATTTTCCTTCAATTCTATCACTGTATCATTTGCCTCCATTGTAGCTCTTACTTCATCGATTGTTTTTCCTTCGATTCTTGATATTATGGCACTCCTACGCAAATAATCCATTCTTTTAATATCCGCATTTAATAACCATAGTTATGATCCATAGCATAGCACTGATTTAACCATTATGTTACCAACTCTTATTGTTGTTGGAAGTATTCTCATCCCACCAAAAAGAATACATACACCCTAACATATTCTGCTTTGCTGTATTCTTTATTTTACTTCTGTATGGTCCAATCAATTTTTATCAACATGTGTCCCGAGGCCGATAAAATTTCTCACCTTATGAAGGGCATTGCAGAAGACATGTATCGAGCATTTCTGTTAAAAGACGTTTCAACGACAATTGTTTATCCAATGATGCCAGAAAATTGAAGACACGCAACAGAGGAAGGTTGGATGAAAGTAGTATGACAGTCTTCCAAATGTAGTCCCTAAAGCCGTTTTAGAAGACGATCATGATTTTTCTTCTCTCATTCGACAAATTGTCAGAGAAGAATTACAACAGTTCATGGCAGCTGGGCATGTTGGACCAAGCGAGCACCAGATTATGGCCGTGAATGTCGATCTTGTATGTCATGAGCTGACGCTGCTGGAAGATGTATTTCAAACATTAGCGCGTGTCAGTACTGCCAGTTGCACCTGACGCGAAGAATGGCCTAGGCCTACTAAGTTTCCCAAGTCGACAACCGATAATTGATGGATAATACTCTGCACTGACTATCTCACCCCCTTCGCTGTCACCAAACCTGTGACGACTGCAGAAGCTCCGCAAAATTCCTAGTAGAAGCCTGATGCACCACGTTTGATATCTGATCGAGGAAAAGTATTCATGTCAAAACTAGTATCAAAGGTAATGTCACGTTGCGACATTATCCACAGAATAACAACTGCCTACCATCCTCAAATGGTCTTACAGAATATTTTAACAAGACGTTAGCAGATATTCTGCCGATGTACGTCGGTATTGAGCAGAAGGAGTGGGACACAATATTGCCAGTCATGGCATTTGCTTACAATACATCAAGGCAAGACACCACAGGATTCACGCCATTTTCCTGCTGAATGGTGGCGAAGCTGAGACAATTGAAACGCTGTTCCCGTTCCAACCGGACGATACTCAGGATTATTGTGTGAAACAGCTCATCATCAAGGACGAAGAAGCAAGACCTTGCTTACGGACACTGGACGCCAAGGAGAAGGACCGCCAGCGGTATAACGACAAGCACCTATCTGCTGTGTACAGCCCAGGAGATCTGGTATGGATTTTTACCCCTGTGCGGAAATTCGAGCTATCAGAAAAGTTAAAAAAAATCAAATGTTTGTAAATCTATCGGACCAAACTGCGTGGTCATCAGTCCGTAGCTTACAAACTACTTAAACCTAGGTAAACTAACTACGGACAACACACACACCCATGCCCCAGAAAAGTTTCTGAAGCGAAAATTTGAATCGTATCGTGTCATACGCCGCCTGTCAGACGTCATATACGAAGTCGAGGATTATAAGCCGTCTTCAAAATGACAAGAACAAAGTGACAGCGTGCACGTCC
This sequence comes from Locusta migratoria, assembly GCA_026315105.1. NCBI lineage: Eukaryota > Metazoa > Arthropoda > Insecta > Orthoptera > Acrididae > Locusta > Locusta migratoria. The sequence continues at coordinate 329,447,267 of CM048746.1, forward strand.
TCCGTATGAAGCGTTATCACGATCCGAGGGAACAGATAGAAATGGTTTCTTATTCAAGGTCTGAAGACCGTTGTGATAATGATGAAGCCACGACAGAAGAATCTGGCGACGGTCATCGTCACCGTAAGAAAGTGGTGTGGGAAGAATGGAAGGCTTCTTCGGAACTGCATATAGAGGACCCACTGCAAGATCCAGGGCACTGCACTGGTTCCAAAGGGAACCTAACAGTGGGTCGCTGTTCTTTCAGAAAGTGAAGCAATGGCGCTAGCCTTCCGACGGAACGCGTGTGTAGTGATTAGCATCGCAGATCTTTGTGCTTGCAGTCCTCAGTCGAAAATTTATTTGTTTGTGATTACCATTAATAGAATGTTCTACATGTTTCTTATGTTTGATGTAAATTTCAGAAAGTTCTTGCTATGTATAAATAGTGGAGCACTCCAAGCAGGAGGCAGTCTGTACTGAAAAGGGGAAGCGGATTTAATGCTAACTTCGTACACTCGTAGCTCGTAGTACTCCATGACGGGTACAAAATGTCAAAGCAGTATCGCGTACTTCAGTTTTTATTTTCTTTTTCAACACAGTCACAATCGTTACTTTATATATTACAATTTATATAACGGGATAAATACGTGTAATCAGATGTACTTTTATTGAATTTACAATGTTATTTGACCGTCTACAAAGTTTTATCATCACAAATTATGTAATATTCTTAACTACCGACTAGTAAACGACCAAACGCATAAAGTGATACTGACATGAAAATGTTTGCTTGTCCGTGATTTGAGAATCCCTTATTCCTGGAAGGAGCCAGAAACTACTTGTTTCCTGTAAGTTTTGACCGCCACAGACGGCATTCGAAAGATGTACTACTAATCGTCGTTTACTAGTCGGTAGTATGGATATTATAACATTTGTGATAATAAAACTTCGTAGACTGCCAAATAACATTGTAAATTTAATAAAAGTACATCTGATTACACTTTTTCCCGTTATATCAATTCTAATGTAAATAGTAACGAATATGACTGAGTTGAATTTATATATATATATATATATATATATATATATATATATATATATATATATATATATATATATATATAACGAATGGGACTTGATCCAGCCACCAAAAACCAACGCGTACGGGGCTCGGACGCTAACCACTCAGCTGCTGCTGCTTCGTGACAGAAACGGTCACGCACAGGTATATATGGTACATATTTGACGACTGACCGAAATTATCTTACAATTTAATCGATACCGCTTGATAAGTACGCGCCACTGCTTACACATTTTGTTGTCCTCATGGAGTAATACGAGTGTACGAAGTTTGCAGTAAAACGGCGTTTCGAACGTCATGGCCTCCCCTTATTTGTGTACGCTTGTGTTAGCAATAAACGTGCTCTAAGTATTTCGTGTTGTGCTCTATTAACGACCAGCAGTCGAATTCCGAACTACCTGCTGTTTTCAAAGTGACAGTATAATAGGGATGGACGTTTTTGCCTAGGTAATAGGAGCATTAAGTTGTGTGCTCCGCGCCCAGAGCAGATTGAAAGCAGTGTTACTACCACATTCCTCGTAATACCAAAATCGAAATAAATAAAGCAGAACAAGAGTTTCACAGTAGAAATGACCATGTTGAAAAGTGTGATGCAAAGGACAATGACATGAATGTCACTGCTAAGCCTTGTAGAATGGTGTGAGAAAATACATCACTAATAACGATGCACAAAATGAGAGATTTCAACTATGGCCTTGTCTCTAACATGTCCATCTCATTTTTTATTACGGTAAATACAACATAGACGTTGTTTAATTTGTGAAAAGGCTTCATTGTCTGGAGCTTACATGTTCCTGAAGATAACTAAAACCTATCGCCACCTAGGCAACTACATCACTTCCAAGTAAGTGCGAAGAATTAGTCTACACGGTCAAAGGACAGTGGAACAGAAGGTAAGTGAATTCGTATTTCTTTCGGGGAAACTGACACACTTCCTATATCAAACCTCCGTAGAAATTGTACTAGGCGTAAACTTCAGGCGCTACAGGTTCTATCCAAAGATGACATTAATGAACTGTTATAAGCCCATGTTTTAAACAGTCTATGTGGTTACGGATTCCTTACACAAGTCAGAAATTAAAGTGACAACATTTTGTACTACAGAATTCTAGACATTGGCACAAAAAACGTATAATTTTTTATTTTCAACCATTTTACTAAGATCTTTCTTTTTAATTCATCTGGTTTTCCCTAACTTTTAAAGAGTATCTACATTTTAAACTATGGAAGTCTATCAACAAGTCTCTCTTTTATCCTAAAAGCAAACTTGTAAATCAGTTCTTCTACTTGTTTGCTTAGTCGACATAGATACACTGCGTGTGTGAACTATTTAAAAACTCACTGAACGGCACTTAGTGAACAAAGGACGGTACCTTGAAATAAAGTGATCCTGAAAATAGTTGCTTATAGCTACTGTGAAAAGTTTGGCAACCTGCAGAATTCTTTTTCTCTGCAATTAAGATCATTCAGAATGCAGTGAGACAACTACTCGGTCGAAAATGAACAAAACTCTATTTCCTTCATTTCTTTAAATATTTGATTCTTGTCGCAAAAGGAAAGTAGTTGTATCATTGGTAACTCAGGTTGAATATCATTCTTCATACTTACTTTTCTCATTTCTTTGAACGCGACACTTTCGTTTCCTCGTGACATAATACGCACTGTACACCGCAACCATCATAATATTTTAGTTATATTTATTGTGACACCCTACCCATTAAATTAATCATAAATTTATCTGAAACTCTAGATTTTCATTTGACGATAAAGTTTGCCGTGCACCGCAAGGCTCATGTCTTGCAGTTATGCGTTATTCTTCCTTCCTTTTTACAATTTGTTTACTTCCACAATTAGAAAACTGCAGGTACGAGTGTTATTTTCAATCTTATTCCACTAAGGAATTCTTTGAGCCTTTCAGTCAACAGCAGTCCACTGGTAAAAGCGTTGTCGGTTCAGTATTTTAACCACCGACTGAGATGAAACGTCTCCACATGAGCCGCTTCATAGCAGTACTAGCTCGTTCCTCGGCTAATCGTGTTAGTCCTCAACGTGTTCTACATTACCTGTTTTCACGTCAGCTCCTACGTGTGTGTTCCCTTGTCTTGCCGAAGGCAGTATTTCATAGTGAGTGGGAAGTTATAATGTGATCGTCATACACCAGCTTCTAATAAAAGTGATGTATGAAACACAGTAATTCCTACAATGGAATATATTACTATGGTTAATTACCACCTCAAATATAACATGTGAGCTATCAAACCGGGAAAGGGCGTACTTTGCGATAGAATACTTTGAAATGGGATGAAAGGAGTTCGATAATATTTGATGCCTTAGAGCAATACAAAATAAAATGAAATTCAAATGTTTGTAAGGGACAATACTGCGAAGGTGTTCAGACACTAGATTTACCAAATGCTCTCCGTAACTTAAGATAACTTACGCTAAAGACAACACACATACACACACACACACACACACACACACACACACACATACACACACTAATCAGTTCTTTGAGTTACAGTCCACATTGTGAGGATACAGGGTTTTAGCTTCGTAACCTCTTTGGTACGTTTTGGTCGAACAGTAGTTATCGTTGGCATGCAGCGATAGCTGCTGGGCGACAAGCTTAGGTTTGAACGTTTCTTGTTTGTTGGACGGTGTGCGGCAGTCTCCCGCCGGCCGCAGACCGAGGCAGTAGCACGTCGACAGTGAGTCCGTAAACCGCGTTTAGCGGTGGCCGAAGTTTTGCCCATCGGTCGTATCGCATATGAGTTTCGGTCGCAGTTGCGTATGGAAACGTTTCAGTGGGAATATGTAGACATTTATCGTAGTGGGACGCGATTATTTAATCAGTGTACTTAAAGAAAGAGTTATTAACATTTGTCGTTCTATTGATATGGATCAAACCAGTCATTGTCCGCATCCCATGCAGTCATACCATTGGAACAATTATTGAATGCTTGATGATTAATTCAGCAGCAAAACAGAATATAAAGGCACCTTCGCCCATCGATGATTAGGTGGACGCAGCTGTGTCATCATAACATCGTTGCTAGTCACTGCCCACACACAACTATGTCCACGACCTCAGGAGACTCTCTTCAGGTGATATGGTGTTCCTAGCTAAGGCAGTCGCTTCGCCCGTCCACTGCCACAGCTCTCTAACTCAAAATTGCACACCACTGTCATAGCGGATACGTTCGTCGGACGTCGCAACTCCACAGAATTGCCAAAGTGGAGGCGGCGGGAAATACCTGGAATTTACGCAAAGTGTCGCGGGTGCAGGAGTCGGAGTCCTCGGCGTATAACGAGGGCGACTCGAGCCGCCGGTGCCGGGGGTTGGGGCGGCTGAGCTACGGCGGGTGAAACAACGGCTTAACGACGCGCGCTGCTGGCGCTGGGCAGGGCAGGGCCGGGCAGGGCAGGGCAGGTACCTAATGAAGTCTCGCGGGGGCCGTAGCGTCGCCGGCCGCGCCACGCCGCTTTACTGCTTCGTTAGCAAACAGCGCCGCGGCGCCAGCCAGCGCTGCCCCGCTGTTATGAGGTCGCGGTCTGGACACGCGTCCGCCGACGTGTGGCGTCTCGTCGGGCCTGAACAATGGCATGCTGTCTGACGCGCGACGATCAAAATGTTTGTAGAACGTATGGGACTTAACTACGAGGTCATCAGTCCCTAAGCTTACAAACTACTTATAAACTAGCTAACCCTAAGGACGGCACAAATATCCATGCCCGAGGGGGGATTCGAACCCCCGACCTTAGCGGCCGTGCAGACCGTGACTGGAGCGCCCAAGTCCCCTCGGCCACCGCGGCCGGCCGCATCATTACTGCTGTTTTGACACTTACAGTGGAATAGTCAGACTTGTCATGTCGCAACCTGTGTTGCTATTTTTACCACTCTGAGTTAACATTGCAGGAAGTCTCTATGCACACTGTTAGCTGCTGGCATGACCTCAAAATCTGTAAAAACTTTTATGACGTATGGCATTGTCATATGCAGTACGTTTACATGCAACACATCTTCCAGAAGACGACCCCGGCCGCGGTGGCTGAGGGGACTGAGGGGACTGAGGCGCTTCAGTCACGGTCTGCACGGCCACTACGGTCGGGGGTTCGAATCCCCCCTCGGGCATGGATATTTATGCCGTCCTTAGGATTAGCTAGTTGATAAGTAGTTTGTAAGTTTAGTGACTGATAACCCGTAGTTAAGTCCCATAAGCTTTACAAACATTTGAACATATTTTTTTTTTTTTTTTTTTTTTTTTTTTTTTTTTTTTTTTTTTTGCCTGAAGACGAAAACCGATTTTCGTAAACCGTTTTTCGCCGTCGTGTTTACATGGCATAGCTGGAACCCTATTTCCTAATCCACTTTACATGGCGGCTGAGAAACAGCTGATTCAGTTCCTGATGTAGTCAGCATAAACGCTAGTTTTCCTTATTTTCCAGATTTATGTTCACTCTAATATTTATACTTTTATTTCACATTAGAAAATATCACTCTTTCAATATGTGCCGAAAATTCTTAACAAGAAAACACAATCTGACAAGCCAAGAACGCTTCAAAAACGGTTGCGTTTACATGGGCACGAAAATCGATTGTGGAACTGGAAAACCGGCTTAGGGTGTTTACATGTTTACCGGTTTTGGAGTGTTTACATGAGCATCCTAAAGCGGAATTGGGATATCAGTTTACGAAATCTGGTTTTGGGAGCCCGTGTAAACGGGGTAATGGTTTCCGCGTTTATAACTGCCTGTTGTACAACCATTACCTCTCTCGCTATGTTATATCAACGCCATCTAGGGACTAGGTGGCGTTAGCTACGTGCCGCTCTCCTGCCACAGCAGTGAGAGAGCTGATTTGCCCAGTGAAAGCGATCGTACGATAATTAATAAATACAATAATAATAAATTTTTTGACAAATGTAGCTTACATGTTATCTACAACATTCTCTTTCCAAATAGCTATGAAGTAGACATATACTGTTAAGAACGCGTCAAACTTTTATTTCTTGCAATTACCGCAAAACTGCGAAATATTGATACAATGTTCAAAACATAGGTTTTTTTGTGCACCAAGAACATACAGGCAAAGACGACATATGTCAGCCCTACGAATCACAGACGCTGTTAGCCGTTCGTAGACAGAACTCGGCCGGTGTTAGGAAAGAATCAGGCATGATGTTAGTATATTTCGAGGTGTGCATTGCATATTTAATATTTTGAAACCGTGGGGAGGAAAGCTGATAACGTACGACTTATTGAAACTTTAGAATATTGTCACGGTGTTAGACAGAAAACTGCAGTGATTTGCAGACAATAAATTTCTCTGTTAGTTTACTGTTCAGTGCTTTCCACTGGCGGAAATTACGTTCGTCGTGCCGGATGGAATCTGAAGTATCTCTACTTCTTTGTCAGGGTGAGCTCGAAATACAGCTTTTAATGAATCTGAAGAGATTGGTTCCCGCAGATCGAAAGAAAAGCAAGAAAAGTGTAACGTTATCATTTCCCATTTTTCCAGACTTCGATGCGTCTACCAGAAGATCATCTGCGTACAACGTTGTTCCTTTTGACAGTGGTCCAAAACGTTCAGTTGGTTCTTGAAGACACACATATGGTTTAGGCAGCAATGAACCATCCAGACTAATTATGGGCATTATATTGTTTGAATGGGTGAGTGCAGTCGTGGACTACGCAATTTCATCGATATGTTTTTCCCCATTGAATGACAGTGTTCTTTTCGTAGGCATTTCTTTTTGAAAACCTGACTGATCTGGTTTGTAAACTTAAGATTCACTAAAATTGGCGATCTTATTTTTTTCAGTCGTAAGAAAAGCTATCATTTCCATTTGGGTCACTTCATTTTCCGACCAGTTTCTCGATTCAAATTTTGTTAATTTTCGTGCCACAATTGTATGTGTTCTTTTGAAGCGACTAATCCAAATTTGAGAAGCTGTAAATTCTTTAGCGTTTATCGCGTTGGCAATCTCTAACGCCCAATCATGCAAAGTTGTCTCGCTGACACTCAGTGAGTGTCGTCTGGCTTTGGTAAACTGCTCAAAAAGTCGCCCATTCATTTCCGTCGCAATTTACAGTTGACTCTTACGTCGTCCAGCGACTTCCTTTTTGCATCTATACAACTCACCTTCAGAACGGACAAAGCGGTACCTGTTTTGCACAGTACTGACACGTAGGCGTTTTTTACCACTTTCGTTCAACCAACACTTCACCGCTTTTACATTGTCTAAAATTGTTTGTGTAGCTTATGGGACTTAACTACGGGGTCAATAGTCCCTGAATTTACAAACTACTTACTACTAAGGACGGCACAAATATCCATGTCCGAGGAGGCATTCGAACCTCCGACCGTAGTGGCCGCGCAGACCGTGACTGGAGCGCCTCAGTCCCCTCGGCCACCGCGGCCGGCTTACATTGTCTGATAATGAAATTGTAGTTGCTGGTGTTGCTTTCGGAGATAATTATTGATGATGGTACGTGGCACTATCACTCGAAGAATCTTCATGTGTGTAACATTCTTCTGTTTCTTCGCCGTTTGTAGGTCTGCAATATCGAGTATTTCAGTCGTTTCTAGCCACATGTCTGCGCTATTTACATGCCGCACCTCCCGACCATGCGCACAACGCTCCCCATAGCAATAGCTCGCGACTCGCCATTGCCAGGGGTGTCCAGCCGTCACCGCAAGCGCCAAGCAGGAAAAACAGCAATTTACGTCATTTTTAGGTGACTTCCAGGTCATGTGAGCAGCTAACATTCTGCATACAGACTTCCTTAAATGTTAACCAACAGTGCTAACAAAATCAATACATTTTTCCGCATGACAAGTCTGACTATTCCCTTGTTAGTATGAACGTCGACAGTACGTCTCTAGGCAAGACAGCCGTCTTTTCCACAGATTTCAAAATCATATTCACAAGAAGTTGTGGAATTTCAAAACGACGCACTGAAAAATCCGAGCAAGTGCGATTATCTCTGACGACAGTAGTGGATCGAGGCTACTAATTACCCTGTTAACGGAGTGATAGAGGCTCCTTAGTTAACTATTGTCAATTTCATAGTGATTGACCCCTGAATTTGAACTTAAATTCTGGTCACATCGCATACCGAACACCGATGTTTGATACCATGCAGGAATCGTTGAAATGTTTACTTTTACTTGGTGTATGAATATTACTTTTTATTTGAAAAAAGGGGACGACACACGCGGTACTTTTTTTTTTTTTTTTTTTTTTTTTTAATCGTTGAAATGTTTACTTTTACTTGGTGTATGAATATTACTTTTTTTTCTTTTTTTTTTTTTTCGGCGAATGTCAACTATAAGGATGCACAGAATTCAGATCATAATTAGGAAAAAGTGTCTTTTGTACAGTTTAAAGATCCAACCTTGTTCTATTTACAGACGGAGTTTCGTTATTTTCTGATCATTCCTTTTGTCTTAATAATGGTAGGCGTCTGACTGCTGCAGTTCGATTGATGATGATACTTATTAACAAGACGAAAAGTGTAAATACAAGTTCTGCCCTTGCATTTCACCGCTGCTATATTTTTATGCTCGTAAATCTACACCAAGCGCTAATATCACACCATTAATTTATTTGCTTTTTCATTCCTATGCGCTACGTGCTCGCGTGTGCTGTGTTGCCGTTCTTCACAGCTGAATAAGCGCATCTATCGCATTGCAACAGTGGCGGCGCGCTAGTGTGACAAGTACGCTCCGCCATACCGTTGCATATATTGCAGCCAGAAACGATGTTCCTTTACAAATTCTTAACCTGACAACCACGCAGGCAATATATTACTAATGACGTCTGTTGTCACCAACAAATGTTGAAACTTAACTAAAATACCCTTTCCGACTCAGTAGCTAAAACGGTAACATTAATCGCAGCTTCTTGCGTTTTATATTATAGCGACGAAATGACTAATCAGAAAATAAAGAAAAGCGGTCTGTAAATAGAACAATGTTGGATCCTCAAACTGTGCAAAGAAAAACTTTCTACAAATTAAGGTCTTATTTCTCTGCATCTCTTAAGTTGATATTGTCTGAAAAAATCCAGAAAAAGCACGCTTTCTCTCAAATATTACCGTGTATGTCGTCCCCTTCTCAAATAAAATGTAATGTTCATATATCGAACCACTCGGGTAGAGGCAAAAGTTCCTAGTTCGACACAGTAAATAATGCCTAAGAACGGATCATTCGCATGCCCTAGTTCCGAAGTGCGAGAGTTGCCAACTCTAGCGATTTTCGGAGCATCAGCTTGGTGTTTACATCGTTAAATAGAGGCCCTATAATAGTTAGGATATATTATATGTCGAGATCCATAGTAGCTTAATTCACGCATAATATCTTTTGCAAATATTCGAACACGTAGAAGCGGTTTAAGAACTCCACGTGGGTAGTTTTAATACAACGAACCGCTTGTTACATACAGGGTGTTTCACTAAGTCTGTTTGCCTCTGTAACTTATAAAATAATAGGTGACGGGAAATTTAATGCGGTAGGTCAACACAAGAAATGTTACACTTTCTGCGGAGCTATGAACATAGTTTATTGTATCATTTTCCAAAGAGTTACACTACAAAGATATAATTTTTTAAATTGAACAACAGTTTTTTCTATAGTGTATTGGATTCGTTTAAAGCGGCTGCGTCCAAATCAATTTAAACTACATTCCTATCACTGTTAGTTTGGGAGCTACAACCCTTCAAAGTTTAGGGGGCGGAGGCTACGACAGCGTAACTGACTTTCTGGTGGTCATGAGACAGTGGGCCGTTGTAGATCCATAGTCGCCTTTTCGCGAGTTTAATTCCGGGAGTAGCAGCTACACTATTTTGCTTAATTTCCTACAGGATTGTGAATTTTATGTAGATTTTAGTTCTTGCACTTTATAACTTTTAAATCACTTCTTTGCCTGTTTAAATATGTTCAATGTCTTTCGCGTTCTTATCGTAGTTGAATTCTAATAGTTTCAGGGATTCGCGGTGCCTATACTGTTCGTACTTGTCGACAGAACACGTGGACAATATCAAACTAAGCCTTCAGCTTTTCCATCATTCAGTGCACATGAATGGTTGATAATTATATAGCTAATTTGCTAAGGTGTTTCCTAGTGAGTGAAGCGTGATAATTTTCCCCGAAAATTGTCCATTCAAACTTGTAATCTACGTACTCGTCGGCTTACGTGTGCGCCGATTAGCGTGTTCCCTGTCGTGGTTATCACCACTAAATAGATCTTTTTCCTTTGTGTAGAAAGAACCGTTGCACGACGTCTATCGTGTTTTTAATTTTCATGAAATAGAATTATTTCACTTCTCTGAATTTTTGTGACCGAACTCTGTATTGTGCTGTAGCAATCTGTGACCTTGCTTATCTAATAGATAAAATTCCTCTGATCAGAAAGAATGGTTACACGATATATTTCGCGATCTTATTCTCTTCGAAATTGATTTTGTTAACTTCATGCATATTTTGTGTTACGACTTAGTAGAGTGCTGTATTGGTCTAACAACTTTAACCTTCTGTAGTTATCTTCTCCCTGTGCTAAATGAACGCGAGAGCGATCGTTTTTATATATTAATTAATGAAATCTTGATTTAATGTAAGAAGTCTAGGGAAACTTTAACTTCCATTTGTACACCGCACTTTGTGGTCTTAAACCAAGTGCGTTTGTTTCTGATAGTTGATCATGAGCCTAAGCCACTAGCTTGACACGTTATGGAAGCGAAGTACTATTTTGTTATGCGTGAGTGAACCTTCGATCTACATTCTCCACATTGCTTGGCTGTTGTCTTGGTGTATTGGTGTCGGGTGCTTGGTAAGTACCTGCATGGCTTGGAGTATGAATCTGTGTGTGAATGTGCTGCAATTCCTCCGTTCCTCCCTATGAAACGTGATCGTAATTAACCTGTACTCAACTTTGCTGGTGGGCAATTTTAGGACCATGTAATTGTGGATATTTGCAATATTTTGTAAGGTATGATTTTTTGTTGTATGTAAAAAAAGGTCTTCCCCTTGTTCTTGTTTTGAACAATAAATTAATTTGTTAAACTATAATCATTTTGTGCTAATTTACATTCTCCCCTTATCATTTATTTTGGATTAATGTGAGGTAATTTGTTCATGTATCTTGTGATTCGGCTCCCTTCTGGAACATTATTTGTGTTTCCGTTGCCAACATGCATGATTTTTGACTTGATCCATGACGGCGGATCATTATTTAATTGTGTACAGTTTCCTCTAACGATTGCAGTAAAGGTAGAATGTTTGCTTAACTTATAGAATCAGATTTTTGCTTAACGGAACTGTATACGTCCGCCGCTGTGTGAATATCACCGTAATGAGATTTTGTGAGCAAGCAGTCAATTGTTAACTTCACAAACACGGCTAGTTAACAGACAAGAAGAACAGCGGGCGAGTTTCAATGTTCAGCTTTTCTGTCGAGTAATCTTGCTTATAGAATTTAGAAAAGAAATCTATTTTCAATGCAGGAGTCAGCTCACTGCACCTTTATCTACATTTGTATAGTAACTTAAGTAAAGAACAACATAATATTGTAGTTTTGAGTACATTGGAAATATGTAACCGTTCAACAGCATCTTCTCTCGTCTCCTACACATGTGGCTTTCATCTACCATTCCGTAACATATGGATATCACATATGTAGAAAACGATTTAAAGCTAATACATAGGTGTATATAATATTTGATTTATATGATAATGTTATGTGACTATATATGATCGTAATATTATGCAGTTATTATACACATACTTTATAAGTGGAAGAGCAATGATTCACAATAAAGGAGAGAATAGAAGTCTTTGCACACTTCTATCACGGCATCAAAGTGAAACAAATACATAATAATATTCTTCTGCGGTTTCCTGTCTGATAAATACGTCATCTGGATACAATATTTCTGCGGTCCACGTGGCAGCCATCCCAAGGTGATGGTGCTGATACACCGACTCGCCGAGACTGAGTACAAGCCGCGGGCGGAGGCCCCTATATTCGGCGCAAAAGGCCGACGGCGCGTGCGCAAGAATGGACAGTTCCGCCCTCTACGCTTCAGCACCGCCAGTGGTAGAAGTCGGCGTAAACGATAGATCGCTATTCAGCAGGTCTAAAGAGAGACCGTTGTTTCTTTATGTCAAAAAATACAGGGTTCCACATTTTACTCAAAGGAAAACCCTTGTCTGTGTTTATAATATTGCCAGAAACACAATACAAGAACAAATAGAACCTAATGACACATTGCACCATTCTTATGAAATATGCAGGCAACTTAGCACAGTTGGAGACTACTGGTGCCGCGGCGGAGCGGCCGAGCGCATTGTGGCCCTATGCTCCGTTGCACAATGCCGTTCCCCGTCGGAAGTTCCAATCCTCCTCGGTCATGGATGTTTGTGCTGTGTTTAATATAAGTTCATAAGTAGTTTCTAAGTTTAGGGACTGATGACCCCGTAGTTAAGTCCCATAAGTTTTACAAATATTTTTTAATCTACTAGTGGAAAGTGTAACCACTTGGAATATTCGGTGGACATAGCCCTCTTCATATGCGATCCTCTTCGGTATCTTAGACCTTATTACATTTCCCATGAATTTGGCACTTAGCACCTTTCTAGAATTAAGTGTCCAATTAGGCCTATCTGCTGATACATTTATCTTCTAGATTCACCATGCGCCAGTCGTAGTACTTACAAATACATACTTCCATTTTCAACATTTTCACTATGGCTATAATTTTATTCATTGTTTAAAGATTGGTATATTACATAATTGAATGTGTTTAAAAATTTGGAATCTAGGAAAGCTTATAATTTCGTAGCGAACTGATATTTAAAAATAAACACAGGTATATAAAAAAAGACGATTCCAGTGTTTCTGTAAACCGTCAGCCTATCCACTCAGCCAACGAAACATACAGGGTGTTTCACTAAATGTGTTTGCCTCTGTAACTTATAAAATAATAGGTGACGGGAAATTTTAATGCGGTTCAGTTCAGCAGTTGGCAAACCTACCTCTCGTCCGGAGACGTTCAACGCCCAGCGTATGAAAGAAACGACGACACAAAACAAACAGACTAGGCGCGCCCAGAACTTGCTAAACTTTCTTACATACAAGTTTTCATTCATTCTGTGGAAGCCAGGGCCAGTGGCAGCACATCACAGTACACACTAATATACATTTGGGGCCTCATGTACAACATAGAACTAAATCAGTATTTAATGCCTGGTATCTCGCATACCTGGTATCTCGCATATTGCGAGTGAAGTGTCTTGCTACAAGAAAAAAGCTCGTCAACATTTGTTCATGGGGAGTCAATTAAATGGAACACGTTATGTGGACGTGTTTCAACATTTCTAAATCTGTCAGCATGACACAGATGTAATAATTAAAATATTATCTGCTAGAGGTAAAGGGAAAAATAAATTCAGTGGGATTCGAAAGCGGGCCGATTGCGTTCATAAACCGTCAGCCTTTCCACTCACCTAATGAAATATATATGAGAAGCAGTTCGTTGTAGTAAATACAGCCACGTATAATTCTTATACCTCAACCGTTTCTACGTGCTCAAGTAATGTTTTACAAAGTAAATGATACGTGATACGTGTAGCGAATCTCGACATATACCGTGTCTTAACTATTGTATTGCTTCTATTTGACGATGTAAACGGCAAGCTGAAGCTGCACAGACGACTGGAGTAGGAAACAGTCGTACTTCGGAACTAGGGCATGCGCAATTCTCTGCTCTTAGGGTTTAAAGTATTCAGGCAGGGTAATCTTTATGCCCCACATTCTACTCTCGCGTTCTTGCATCAAAGACACTGATAAATTTTCTACGTCCGTGATCGTATCTGAATGACGTGAAAAATTCTTATTCCGACGGCCGACACTTGAAATTTTCTCATAACTTCACAAGACGACTCTCTGTCACGCATCGAGAGACAGCCTATGCTACTGCCAAGACGGTTCCAATACACCACTTACACCAGCGAATAAGCAGACTAAATATTGAAAATTGTAAATATGATTTCATATACACATGTTTTATGTAAATTTTATCGCCACTTTTATACGGATCCCAATGCTGTAATCATATTTGTACTGCATAACACATTTCCTTTTTAGAATGTTAATTTTGTTAGAAAGAGCGTGGCTTTTGTTAAAAAATGTTTAATAAATGTAAAAAATAAGTTTTCTTTCTATCTTTAGACTCTTACCTATAATTAAACTTAGGGTCTGCGATTACTATGATTGTTTAAACAACTGTTATAACTAAAATTGCGAAATTATGTAACGAAAACAGATTTTTACCTTATAATTTAAATTTGGTAAAAATCACTGTGATTCTGGAATCTTAGTGCAATAGATCTCTGTAGGCCCTATCAATTGCCTCTTACTATACAAAAATCGGTCCAGTGTCTACCCGTGTTAACCATTCATAACATTAATTGTTTTAAACTGTTTATTGTTGAATAATTCAAATACTAAGTGAGACATCAAGTGTTCACTTCTACTTCTGACCTGTATTAATTCTCTATTTCATTTGGTGATACTAGCGTTTCGGCATCTCAATCGGTTCGTAAGTCATCATTTAATGATATATATTTTAAAATATTTTGTTGTGTTCGGATCCCTATGATGAACCAGGCACTATGCTTTTGTTCTACCTCTCCATAGATTTCCCGACAAGGCTGACCCCTCTCGCCGGACATGGTCAGGCCTCTTCTTAACACGCTGCCGTTGACGTACATCTCGCTACGGCCGCGATTTAAAATAAATATTACTAGTGACATAGTACTGTCAAACCACAAACTGAGGAAAAATGGAATAAAGACCATTGTTCACTTCTGAAGGAGTAGTTTGGCCGTCCACTGCAACAGAATCTGCCCCTAATCCCATAGACAAATCTATTTTGCCATCTTTAGTGAGCCTTTAGTCTCTGTAACGATCCTAGTCTTACAGAAACACTACTGAAGGTTTAATGATGCCTGAATATAGTTAGTCACAATTGGCGGCTTCCTTTTATTAGTACTATTCTTTTTACTATTAACTTCGATCTAATTAATATCTTTACACTTTCTTTCCATTATTTTATTCTAACGCGCAAAACCATCAGTTGTCTAATATACATTGGTCACTGATATTTGTTTAAGGATACCAATTTATCTATCAACCTCATACTCCTGTAACAGGAAGAGCAATAAATACTGAATCATGGAGCGAGAAAACATATTTAATTTGGTGGTTACGGCTGACCATTAATAACTTCATTAGTACATGCTGGCTACTTATAAATACCAGGTACTGGCCTGGTGGAAATAATTGATTGGACACTCCTATCTCCAAGGTGTAAACGATTTTACGATGCTTTTAATTCTTTACGGATGCGAAATAATGTATGTGTCCTTCATTCACACTTAATAATATCTTCTATATTATTCATAAAATACACTGTTTTCTAATGTTGTTTATAGGTGGGAAAATTAATGTTGAAGTTCGTTAAGTATACATTTGTTGTGTTGCGATTGGCTATTTATTACCCATTGGAAGCCCTCCTTCTGACAATAAATTTTACCATTAAATGCAACACAGTCGAAATAATGTATAAACTCACCAACTTTAATCACTTCACAAACAGATTTCATGCCTTACGAAATTATTATTCAACAATATCTAGACACTCTGTAATGGAAATATGGTATATAAATTACGTATGTTCAGAGATGCAAGTTTACCGGTAACTAGTATTCAAATGTCACCAGCTGTCTTCATTCCTTTAATAAAAAAAGGTTCTGGACTGAAAATGTTGGAATATTTCCCTGTTTCCTATTGCGAACAGCTATAGAACATTTGGGTAGTTTACTTGGTTTTCTTTCTTCGCTAATCATCCAATTTTTATAAGAAATTCTCAATGGTATTTTTATTAATTACAGTCATTAATTTAATGTGGCCCCTACTTGCCATGTTTTTTTCATACATGAACTTATTTATGATGTTATTTAAATGCAGTCTATTTTGTGTGCGAAACATGTAAATGCATGTGTTCATGCGCCACCCGTGTCTTCCTTACATAATTTGAATACCCTGTATCACCTACGTCTTCAGAGAAGGCGACAAGCATCAATGATTAGCGAGGTGATGTCTCGTCACATGAAAGAGTTTTTACATGTGTCCCGAACGCAATTTCGTAAGACACCACAGGAGAAAGTTATCGTCTTCTATTCAAAGAGCAGTCTAAAGAAGCTGTGGATCGGCGGTTAAATCTTCTTAAAGTTACCATCATATTATATTGTGTGGAGCAAACGTTACTGGACACTGAGCGCTCATGTAAACAAAAGATTAAATTTATGTATAATTAAAAATACAAATAATGAATACATTACTTAAAATTAATTTTTATGTTCAATCCGATTTACATCTTTATTAAATACATTTCAAAGTCATTTTGGAACTATGTCAGTTACTCTATGGGATAGTATGGTATCACTGTGCAAGTTATAATAGGCGTAGAGCATATACACATTCTGTTTAGAAATGTTCTTAGGCTTCTGAGAATAAACAGTCCTCGATGACATTCCATAGTAAAAATGTTCATGAAAGTAATCTCTGTTGAACTCGAAGGCAAACAAAATCTTCTCGTCAACCGATCATTTTTTTAGAAACATTTTGTTAAAACAATCGCAGCCACCTGCGCCATAACGTGGTGCAGCAGAATCGTGTTGCAAGTAAAATCGTCATAAGTCTTCGTACTACGCAATTTTGAAGCATATCCATATAGTTATCTCCTGATAGCGAAATATATGACAAGGCAGGCACAATAGCGGTAGTGGCCCGAACTCACAACTCGTTGATTTAGTTGTTGTTCTAACATGGAAACGGAAGTGAATTAGACTGAGCGCGGAGCTGAAGGCAATGTCTAGAGGTTGAAAGAAGGAGATGGACTGCATAAGAATAGATTTATTTATTTATTTAATCGTGTCAGAAACATCAAACCTTATACCTACATTAGACATCGGATAGATAGGCTTGTTAGGCTCTTCGTAGATATTACATGGAAATGTATTTTGTAGGGCTAAGACTTTTCGGCTAAAGCTGGCCATGTCTAAAGAGTAATAAAATTTATAAGCTGAAATGTAAGATACATGTCATGAACAGTAGGTAATTGTAATGTTAGGAGATTTTTGACCAAAAACTGGCCACGTTCATAGCATTGGAAGTAGCCTTCATAACCTCCTCGACTGTGCAGGTGGTTGGGCATAACTCGCACTGCATAAGGTGGGAAGTAGTCTGCTCTTGTCCACAATCGCTCAACACCGATTCATACGATAGCCCCCATCTATGCATGTTGCTCTTTGTTCTTGCAACTCCGGAACGCAGTCTATTCAAGGATCTCTAGATGTTCCTCTTCTCACCGTGTCCTGTGGGAAGTTCTTCCGTTGGTACAAGCCAGTCATGGAGATGGACATTTTTATTTCGCCACATTTCTGTTCTGGTGTTCTGTGGTGTATCGGTGAGGCATTCTGTCTTATGGAGGAAACTCCTCTTTGAGATAAGTCGACGACGGGCAGGTTGTTGTCCGAAAACTGGGTGCGCCGCAGACGTGACCGATTTTAGCTTCTCTTTGCTGACAGCCACTTTGCGTCTAATACTTGGGGGTGCAATACCAGCTAGGCAGTGTAGTTTATCCGTCGGTGTTGGCTTTAAGCAACCTGTGATGGTGCGGCAGGATTCATTAAGCGGTATGTCCACTTGTTTAACATAGCTTCAGTTGTTCCAAAGAGGACATGCATATTCCGCAGATAAATAACACAAGGCTAGAGTTGTGGTTCTCATTGTGCTAGGCTCTGCATCCCATGTAGTGCCCGTTAGTTTGCGAACGATGTTGTTTCTTTCTGCTTGGTGTTCATGCAGTGGTCCCTGTAGATGATTCTATCTAAGGTGACTACTAATTATTGTGGGTTTGCACAATGCACTAGCGGTATTCCGTTCCATGATACAGTAAGTTTCTTTGTCGCTTGTCTGTTCCTAAGGTGGAATGCACAGGTATGGGTTTTCCGTGGGTTAGTTGTGAGTTGGTTTTCCTTGTAACAGATGGCGAGTTGTTCATGGGCTTCCGACAGTTTGCTTTCCACAGTCTCGAAAGTGTTTCCTTGGGCAGTAATGGCCCAGTCGTCTGCATATATAAAACTTTGAGTGCCTTCCGGGAGTGGCTGGTCATTCGTGTAAATGTTAAAGAGCAGTGAGCAAGCACGCTGCCCTGCGGTAACCAATTCTTCCGTGTCCTCCATAGACCTCTTTGCCCTTGAAAGTCGACAAAGAACTGTTTTGGTGGAGATTACCAATCATCTGTGTCATGCCGTAATCCTTGCATGATGTGTAAAATTTATGTAAGAGCAGTCGATGGTCGACTGTATCATAGGCAGCTGTCAGGTCTATGAAGACAGCCCCAGTCATCTACCTTTCCTCCAATCCATCTTCGTTATGTTGCAATAATTTTAGTATTTGTGCTGTGCAGGATTTGCTTGTTCTGAAGCCGGCTTGTTCTGGGATCAGAAGGGGTTCCACTACTACCGTGAGTCTGTTCAGTATCATTCTTTCGAGAGTCTTGTTTAGGTGACATAGTAATGAGATTGGCCGATAGCTCTTTGTATCATCTGGCTATTTCCCTGGTTTCAGGATGGCTATGACCCGTGTTTTCCTCCAGGTTTTCGGAATTTTCAGGCTGACATACAGTTGTTCATCAAGGCGAGTAACCACTTTTTAGCAGCAGGTCCGACGTTTTTTTATTTGTTCCACACATATGTCACCGAGGCCGGCTGCCTTGCCATTTGAGGACTTTCGGATTGCCTTATCGAGTTCTGTCATACTGAATGGCTTAGAGATTTCACTTGTCTCTTGTGAGATGTCACGCTCTAATCTGCCATTTTGGACATTTCTGTTTCGTTTGTTTGGTTTCCCATTTTTGAGCAGCATACGTGCAATCTGGCTTTAATTTGACATTTGCATGCGTTGAGGATTTAGTTGGATCAGTAGCTAAGT
The DNA here is from genome assembly GCA_026315105.1 of Locusta migratoria. Taxonomy (NCBI): domain Eukaryota; kingdom Metazoa; phylum Arthropoda; class Insecta; order Orthoptera; family Acrididae; genus Locusta; species Locusta migratoria. The sequence goes on from CM048746.1 coordinate 329,466,392, forward strand.
GCTTAAGTAGTCTACACGCCTTGTTGCTAATTTGCTTGACCCATTCTTTCTTCTTTGCTTCCGATGTTGAGGAGGTAAAAAGATTTTCCTGTGCTAGAGTTTCTTCTCCAAAAGGGTCCCATACGAAAAGAGTATAATACCTGTCTGGGTTCGTGGCTGCCTCAGAGTCAAGTCCTTTCACGTAATTGGATCTATATACTCTGGGAATGGATGCTATGGAGCAAGTTCTTACGGTGTCCACGAACAGATCATACAGTTGCATCCATACAGTCATAAGAATAGATTAAATACTTATTCGGGTAAAGCTGCAACCTATCGCTAGTTATTAAATAAAATCTATACGTATTATGAAATGGATTTATATGCCTAAGCTCTTCATCTCTGCGTGTGAGCTGACTTCCGGCACTGCAACGGCAAAATAAAAAAAAAAAAAAAATAAAAAAAATATGTTCAAATATTTGTAAATCTATTGGACCAAATCTGCGTGGTCATCAGTCCGTAGTTTACAAACTACTTAAACCTAGTTAAACTAAACTAAGGACAAACACACACACCCATGCCCCAGGGAGGACTCGAACCTCCACGGCGAACAACCGCGCGCTCCGCAGCGACACGCTTTAGGCCGCTCGGCTACTCCACCGCTTCACTGCAACGGCTTTTCGTGAGTTGTGTTATTCCATTCGTCTATCCGAACACTTTCCTGGACGGACTGAAACTTGCGTATGCTAAACTGATTACTTTAACTACAATTAACATATACATAGATACTCGGCAGTGCAACCAGAGGTACAAGGTGCCGGGTACCTAGTACCATTACTAATTACTTGCTTTCCTGTTGCAATCCGATACAGAACGAGGAAAAAAAACGAGTGCTTGCATGTATCTGTACGAGCCATAATTGTCTGATCTTATGTTTGTGTTCATTTCATGAAATGCAAGTTTCCGGCAGTATAAACGTTCTGCAGTAAGTTTCACATAGCAGCCCTCTATATTTCTTCGACACTGTGTCACGAAAATAACATGGCCTTCCCTTCTGCGACTCATTTCCGGAGGATCTCAAGTAACTCACGCGCACTGTTCGAACGCCTATCAATTGCCTGTAAGTCTCCCTTTAAACTGGTGTGTTGGGGACACCAAACACTTGAAAGAGTCGCACAAATGTGTTATATGCGCTCACCTTTACAGACGAATCATATCTCCCGAAAATTCTGCCAATAAACCGAAGTCGTCATCCGCCTTCCAAGCAACAATAAACCATATTCCATTAATGCTCACAACCTATACTGTATTCGCGAACCAAGGAGTATGGAACAAGAAGGCATTGCCTTCATTGACTCTCTTAGGGGTTTTTAATATCCCTCTCACGTAAATCGAAGAGGAATGAAGGAATATGTGGGTTTAACGTTCCGTCGACAGCGCGGTCAGTGGAAGCGGAGCTCATGCTGGGATTTTTGGGTAAGGAAATCGCCCTCCTTTGAAAGTAATAATATCGACATGTGCCTCGAGTGATTTAGAAAAATCACTAAGAAACCTAAATCTGGATGGCCACAGATGAAGAATTGGAATCCAGCGTTTTACCACTGCGGCTACTCGCTCGGTTCACGAAAAGCGGGAAATTAATGTTGGAGTCTCGGTCCGGCACAAATATTCGTATGTCACCATTCGGTAATACATCTACACCTCATACAATGTAACTGTAAGAAATTCGCCGTTGTGAGTAAAATTTCGATTTTAAATAAAACTATAATTGCAAATAGGTGTCTGAAACTGCTTCCAGGCCAAGTTGTCCATTGACAGGCTAGGTCATATTAATAGGTACGAAACGTCTGAACAACCAGACTGGTTGAATTTTGGATATGCCACTACGGGATAGCGTAGTGAGACATCTAGGGACGCGAAGCATGCGTTGTCACCGCCCCCTTAGAAAATTGAAGCCTCTGCCCTCAGCAGTCAAGGTGACGTTCACTGTCGGTTTCGACGTCCGAAGTCCGACACTCGGGCACGGAGAAACCATTGACGTGTTCTGTGAGATATTTCGTAGCCTACGCAACTCCATCAAAAGCAAAGGACCTGAGCTGCTCACGGAGACAGTGATTCTGCTCCATTATAACGCGCGTCCACAAGTCTCCAGGCCACACAAAGTGTACTGCCAAGTTCAAGTGGGAGCAGCTTGAGCATCCGCCCTACAACTCGAACATTGGACATGTTGCTCTGCGACTTCCGTATGCTTGGTCGGCTAAAAAAAAAAAAAAAAAAAAAAAAAAAAAAAAAAAAAAAAAAAAAAAAAAGGAAAGGAAAAACATCTTAAAGGGAAACGCTTCAATTTGGACGATGAACTAAAAGACACAGTAGATAGAGGTCTCACTCTTCTCACAGCCACAGGAATTTCTTTTATTTCATTTTATTTATTTACTCATTTATTTAACCAGGCTTACTACATTATTTACATATCCAATATTATAGAAGTTATACTAAATTTACAAAATTGTAAATTTTCAGTCAGTACATGTAACAAAAGAACATGCACAGCTTATATTGGAATTTTATACGTAACAAGCACAGTAACTCTTACAATACGCAAGGTAAATTATGGATGTTAGCAGCAATGCGCATAGGAAAACGGGTGGGAAAAGGGGAGAAAAATGTGGGTAATTATACTAACGTAAAGAGATAAACGGAAGAGCACAGTATGGCGAAAGAAAGAGGAGGAAGTGAAATAACGGACAGAAGAGCATTGTTTTTTTCTATCCCACAGAGAGAGGCTTGACTCTGTACGTGAGTTTTGGCGAGAGTTTTATAGAGGGTGACGTAAGGAAGTGTTTCAACTTTTTCTTAAACATAGTAGAAGACTGAGTAGTACGAAGGGAGCAGGGCAGCTTGTTCTAGAGGCGAAAGCAGAAACAGCAAATGAGTTTACAAATGTTTTCGTTTCATGAACGGGCACAGCTACGGTACTAGATTAGCGCAATCTCGTGTTAATATCATGAAAACATGAAAGATGTTTAAATTCTGAGGCGAGGTAGTAGGGCTCTTGCTCACTGAGCTGTCGATGGAGAATGCACAGCGTGGGCTAGTCCCATAGTTGGTGTGGCCGTAGCCACCTTAACAGGTGTATGAAGCACTAATATTGTCATATCGAAGTATAATGCATACATTCCGTACACACGTGTTCATTGTTCATTTAAAACATTTTCGCTACTTGTACTATGCTGAATCATTTCACAATAACGAAGGCTTGGTTGGATGAGCGATTGCACTAATTTGCATTTTACATCTTTCGGAAAGATGTTACGAAACTTTTTAATGGCGTAGAGGCAGGCGGAGGTCTTCCTGCATACAGCGTTTTATAATAAAACCTTGGATTACACAAGGAATAAAGATTTCATGTAAGACAAAAAGGAGTATGTATCTATCAGCCAAGAGTAGTTGCAATATAAGGAATACTGTAAAATATTAAAAAAAGTTATTCAGGTATCTAAACAAATGCACTATGAAAAGAAGATAGCAACATCAGGAAACCAAATAAATACAATATGGGATATAGTGAAAGAAGAGACTGGTAGAACCAGAAAGGAACAAGAGCAGGTACGGTTAAGAGTAGCTGAGACATTAGTAACTGATGGGCATAGTGTGGCAAATCTATTTAACAAGTACTTTATATCCGTTACTGATAGTATGGGATTGTCTGGGTCAGTAAATAATGCGCTTGAATATTTGAAACTAGCATTTACAAATAACTTCACACACATGAATATGTCAGTCACTTCACCACAAGAAATATCTTCCATAATAAAATCTTTAAAAACAAAGAATTCCAGTGGATACGATGAAATATCAACAAAGTTAATTAAAGCGTGTTCTTGTGAACTTAGCACAATCTTAAGTTATTTGTGTAACCAGTCTGTTATAACGGGGACATTTCCTGATTGGCTAAAATATGCAGATATTAAACCTCTCTTCAAGAAGGGGGATAAAGAGATACCATCAAACTACAGACCCATTTCACTTTTGCCAGCATTCTCAAAAATTATAGAAAAGGTAATGTACAAGCGGCTTCTCAACCACTTAACCACAAATGGCATATTGTCTAGAACACAGTTTGGATTTCTGAAAAGTTCCGATATTGAGAAGGCTATTTACACTTTCAGTGAGAATGTACTTAATTCATTAGATAATAAATTGCAAGCAGCAGGTATTTTCTGTGATTTGTCAAAGGCATTTGATTGTGTGAACCATAACATCCTTTTAAGTAAATTAGAATTCTATGGGGTCACGGGAAATGCTGCAAAATGGTTCAAGTCGTATCTCACTAACAGGAAACAAAGGGTGTCAGTGCAAGTGACTAGTGAATTAGGCCAACAGTCATCATCGGGTTGGGAAGAAATTACATGTGGTGTCCCACAAGGATCCATCTTAGGGCCATTGCTTTTTCTTGTGTACATTAATGATCTCTCATCAGTTACACTACCAGAAGCAGAGTTCGTTTTGTTTGCAGACGATACAAGTATTGCAATAAAGAGTACGTCAAGTATAGTGATAGAAAAGTCTGCTAATGATATTTTCATGAACATTAATAAATGGTTTAAAGCCAACTCATTGTCATTAAACTTTGGAAAGACGCACTACATGCAGTTCAGAACATGTAAGAGATTTCCTGACAGCATATGCATTAAATATGAAGAAGAGCAGATAGAAGAGGTTGACAGAATTAAATTCCTGGGATTACAGCTTGATAATAAATTTAGTTGGGAGGAGCACACCACAGAACTGCAGAAACGACTCAACAAATCTGTATTTTCAATACGAGTGTTATCGGACATAGGAGACATAAAAATAACAAAGCTTGCATACTTTGCTTACTTTCATTCCTTAATGTCATATGGTATAATATTTTGGGGTAACTCTTCAAGTCAGTCAAAAGTCTTCAGAGTCCAAAAACGTGTAATACGTATTATTTGTGGAGTACATTCACGGACGTCTTGTAGAAGCCTCTTCAAAGAACTGGGTATATTAACTACTGCCTCTCAGTATATTTATTCCTTAATGAAATTTGTCATAAATAATATATCCCTTTTCCCAACAAACAGCTCAGTTCATACATACAATACTAGAAATAAAAATGATCTACACAAGGATTTAAAAGCACTTACTTTAGTTCAAAAAGGGGTCCACTACTCAGGAACACACATTTTCAATAATTTACCATCAAGTATAAAAAATTTAGCTACAAATAAAGATCAGTTTAAGAGGAACCTAAAAGACTTTCTAGTGGCCAACTCCTTCTACTCCATTAGTGAATTTCTAAATTGTACCAAATGATGCATGCACTCATACTATATTAGTATTATTATATTATCACCAAAAAAAAACCCTTAAAAAATTATGTATCTGTATTTATATTGTAAGTGTATGTATTTATATTATTAGTATTATTTGTTATTCAACTTGTAAATTTTGTTTCTTGACATGTTTCACATCCACGAGGATCCCCTCAATATGGATCTACGGAACAAATAAATAATCTAATCTAATCTAATCTAGTGACGGTATTATCTGCACAATTTAAAAAAAATGTTCAAATGTTTGTATAGCTTATGGGACTTAACTACGGGGTCATCAGTCTCTAAACTTACAAACTACTTATGAACTAACTAAGACTAAGGACGGCACAAATATCCATGCCCGAGGGGGGATTCGAACTCCCGACCGTAGTGGCCGTGCAGACCGTAACTGGAGCGCCTCAGTCCCCTCGGCCACCGCGGCCGGCGCACAATTTTAATGTTAGTCTATAATGACACCCAGATTCTTAACCGTTTTCTGATATGGCATTGGGATACCGTCATGTTGAATGGGAGACAGCTAGTAGCGTAAATCGGAACTTATTAATTTTTATGAGCGACTGAGATTATGTGCATATTTTTGGCATAATATTTTAGTTCCAGGAACAGAAAATCCTCGACCTCGTTAAACATTGGGTTAGTTGTGTTCAGGCCTCTGACAATAATAATAATTTCAGGTGGCTCATTGGCCTGGCGCAATTCTTTCAATTGAACGGCACTTCGGAGACTTGCTTGTCCCTAGCCTACCCCAGTTATGCAACGTTCTTTTGAATAAATTAATTATAGCCACATTACCGTTTCATATATTTTCATTTTAACACATCTCGTACGTGTTATCGGTGATCATATCGCCTGATCTGTATTTCAGCTGATGATTATGTCGGCGGGTTAGATGTGTTCGGGACTCTGGTAATAATAATTTGGCCTGGTGCAATTCTTTCAGTTGGACACCACTTCGGCAACTTGCTTGTCCCTAGCATACCCTAGTTATCCAACCTACTTTAGAATAAATACTTTAGTTATAGCCACAGTACCGTTTCATACATTTTCATTTTAACACATCTCGAACATGTTGTCAGTGATCATATCGCCTGATCCGTATTTCAGCTTATGATTATGTCGGTGTTCGGCTTATGTACGAGCCGTGATATATCATACTGAAATCGCAGCCAATTGACTTCTGCATCATTGCTGGCTGTCAAGGTGAGGGGGCAAGGCGAGTTCAAAGCAGGAAATTAAGTCCTGCGGCAAATTTATTCACGTGCCACATCCCGTGCTTTCCAACTACCGCCAGAGGAACACAGCACAGCACAGCACAGCGGGGCGAATTAGTTTGGGACAAATATTTGTCTGCGCGTGCGCGGGCGCAGCCACTGTGCACTTGGCGGCACGGCGGGCCGTCACTTGTTTGCGCCGCGCCGCCCTTGTTAAATAGACAATAGCTTTTGTGCCGCAGGTAGCCGGGGCCCGCGTGAATAACGCGCGCGCCGCAAGTCGATACCCTTTTGGCGGCGTATAACCGCAGTTGCGCGGTCCGCCCACATGTAATTAGAGGCTTTGTTTTAATTAGGTTGACAAGGCCGCCCGGGCCTCCACAAAGCGCCGGCGCCGGCGTCTACGGCAGAGGCGGAAAATGCCGGTTTTCCAGGTGTCTGCCTGCTCCTCACTTCCAGCTGCGCCCCTTTGGAGAGCTAATAACGGCGCGCCTGTTAGCTGCTCCCGCGCCTTCCAATCTGACAGCGATGGGCGGCGAGGGTGAGAGGACGCTGCGTTTAATCCCGCTCGCCATATACATCGCAGTCCCCAATAAACGTACATCACATTTAATTCATTATATTTTTAGGCATTAGTGAGCACAGATTGGAGAATCAAGAGAGGTGCACTTAGAATAGCCGAGCTGGGTAAGTTGCCCCGATACGGATTGCGCGGTCGTTCTCCGTCGGAGGTTCGAATCCTCCCTCAGTCATGGGGCTGTGTGCTGTCGTCACCACACTTTAGTTTAACTATGTCAAACGCTGATGTTGCTGCTGTCATTGACAGTGTGGTTGTTTGTGTGACGGTGTATCTGTGACGAATTGCTACGTACAGACCAGAACTTTTGACTCCCTGTTCAAAGTCGGTTACGTGACAATACCCCCCCAGCCGGCATTTTTTAACCCGCAAAATTGTACTTAGTATGTTTCTGAACCAGAGATAGAATGCTACGTACTGAAAGAAAAGTTCTTTTTTAACCTATACCTAACCTTCTGAAGGCTACGCTACAGATGACTTTTTTAAGTGATAGTTAGGTTGTCTCCACCACACTTTCATTCTATAACACACTATGAAAGTCGCTAGGTGACTGCAGGCAGATCAGCAAGTCTAAAGCCTTTGAAAATATTGTTCACGATCAGCTGACGGATTACCTCAAAACTTATAACATCCATGATAAATTTCAATCAAGTTTCTAAAAGCATTAATAAAAGTAACCAACGACAATAAACATCCTATGGAGCTACCATCTTAACACTGCTTGACGTTAGTAAGGGTTTTGGTACGGTTGACTTTGATCAATTACTTATTAAAATGAAACAGCCTAATTTCTCAAAAAGCGCTATACAATGGTTCGAAAACTACCTCAAAAAATAGAAGTCAACAAGTCAATTGTAGGTCGAAGACCTCATCATGTAGAAACGTATGCTCTGGAGTTCCACAAGGCTCCGTCCTTGAGCCATTATTCTTTTACTGTATTTCAATGATATTTATTGATTGATTCACTCCTGCACTTAACATTTATATGCCGACGACATTCAACTGTACGTATGCACCAGCCCTAAAAACATTGATGATGCTGTATCTGGTGTGAATACAGATCTTTGCTCTGTTTCGCGATGGGCACAGAATCTCGGTTTTCAGCTAAACCCCAAGATAACCAAGGACATCCTCATGTCTCAACCAAAGTGAATCAGCCGGTATTTCCGAGAAACAGCCTCTGAAATACACCTCAAAGGCACCCAATTACCATATCAAAAAGCAGTAAAATACCTTGGGATAATTTTGGATGAACAGCTAAACAGGGAAGAACAAACACTTGTAGCTTGCAGGAAATCGCTCTCACCTCTATGTGCAATCCAAAAATTTAGAAAAATATTGCCAACCCAAGATAAATAGAAATTAGTCCAAACATTTGTCTTGCCAAATCTTTACTACTGTGATTTAGTTCAACACGGCACAAATAATGAAAATTCCAGACGCCTCGGGAAAGTGATGAATGCTTGCGTGAGATACGTTTGCAATATACGGTTTTATGATCATGTCAGCCCTTCATATGCCCAGCTAGGTTGGATGTGCCAACATAAGTGGCGCGATATTGAATTCATGTGTTGTTACTTCATTAATTTCTCAGCCACCGGTGCCCCGAATACTTATCTTCCCACATTAAAAAGCTATCATAATTCCACAACCACAATACCAGATCGGATACGTCTAGCATCTTGGCTGCACCTTTCCCCATGTCGTTTTCCATCTCAGCCATACGAGTATAGAACACACTGCCATGTGATCTACGTCTTACCCTAAACCACTCGACATTCAAGAGGATACTCGACATTTACATATTAAAGACCGTGTAGCCTCCATCGCTACCCTCCTCTCAGTGCTTTCTTCTCTCCATCATAGCTTTGAATCATACCATTCTCTTTCTCGTGCTCTAACCAATCTACCTCTTCTATATCTCTTTCACCACATTTTATCGTCTTATGTTTCTGCTTGATGTGAATAACTGACAATCTGTAAGAACATAACGAGGCAATTCCTAAATGGTAGTAGGGCTGATGTTCACAATATGAAACGTGATTACTGTCCTGTACAAAGTCATTATTATTATTATTATTATTGTCAATACGATTGTTGTTAATATAATTTCCATTCTTATATATTATCTATGTATTATTATAATAATTATATTATAGTAATATAATTATGTATTATTATAATAAATATATTCTAGTAAAATGTGTGGTTTTTTTTTTTTTACTTTAATACTTCTATTACACATGGTATGTCTGTAATGTACTAAACAAATTCTTCACTTTGAGTAAGCCTGGTTAGGTGTAGGAAAGGGTCTGAAGACCCTAATCTTGCTAAGTAAAATAAATGCATAAATAAAATAAATAAATAACTTCAACAACAGGCCAGCTTGGACTTAAGGTTGCATAAAAAGTATTTAGTACGTTAGGGGGTGCAGCGCTCCAATCTCCGCTCATAAATACGCTACGTACAATTCGGTGGGTTCAAAAAGGGCGGAAATTACAAAAAGTGAACACAGGTGGCGAGGATAGGGGTGGTCACGTGGTTGACTTTGCGGCGGGACTCAAAAGTTCTGGTCTGTACATAGTCACTCGTATATCTGCGTCTAAATACTCTGACGCAAACTTCTACAAAGTTGCGAGAACGAAGATAGTCAACTGTTTCCAAATTAAAAGCTGTCATTTGCAGGAACGAATACCATTCGTACAGACCAAGCTGACATTTGGTATAGAGGATTACATCCCTATGTTGTGTAGGAATCTCACATGTAATAATGTTCACACAAGCCACCACTCCCATATCCAATTTATTTTAGATACATAGTTTGAAGAATTTCATGTTTTAACGGGATGGGAGACAACACCAGAAAACTGAAAAATCAAATAAAAAGGTTTTCACCTGTTTTCCAGCTCAGTAATTATGTGCGTAATATTTTCCTAATTTTGTGGATACTATTAGGTGTCAAGGAAAAGAAGGGATTTCAAAAACATATATTCAGTGATTTAAAGGTGAAAAATTATAACCTTACTGACGAATAGTTGCACAAAACTTTGGAACTGGTAGTATATTTTATCACCTTAGTTATTCCAGTTACAATTTTATTTACGAGGTTGTTCTGTAAATCACATTTAAGTGCCTGGTAGAGAGTAATCGATAAACTTTCATGCTTTCTGTCATTCCTTTCTAGCACGAAGGGAATTAACACTAGATTGCCAGAGACTGATTGGAACTACCCTTCCCCAGAATGCGAGTCCAGCGTGCCACATCGCTCAGTACTCGGCAACAAAGGAAACGCAGAGCTCTCCGTTCCGATTCTGATCTCTCATGATTCTCCTCATGGTAGTAGTAGTTTGTCTTCAGTTCGCAGATTGGTTTGATGAAGTTCTCCTTTTGAATCTGCTTACTGTATTCGTTCCTCAGACTCTCTCTACGATTTTTACACCACTTACATCCTTCTAATGCTAAGGTGACGATTCCTTGATGTCTCAGAACGTGTCCCACCAATCTGACCCTTCTCTCGGTGTGGATATGCCAGAAACTCCTTTTCTCCTTTTATCCCCAATTCTGTTGAGCACATCCTCCTTAGTTACGTGTTCTGCCCATCTAATCTTCACCATTCGTCTGTAGCACCACATTTAAATAGCTTTTATCATCTTTGTTTTGTCTGAACTCCTCATTGTACTCGTTTCACTCCCATGGAATGCTACACTACAGACAAATTATTTCAGAATGGACTTGCTAACATTTAAACTAATATTGAATGTCAACCAATTTCGCTTTTTCAGGAACGCTTTTTTTCCATAGCCATTCTGCATTTTATATCTTCTTTACTTCGACCATTAGAAGTTATCTTGCTACTCAAATAACAGAACACATCTACTACTTTTACTGTCTCATACCTAATTGAATTTCCTCAGCATCACTCGACCCTGGATTTACTCTTGTTAATGTTCATAGTTTCAAAATATACTTTCACATTCAAGTCAGAAAGTCGGGCCGCAGTAGAATGGCCGAACAGTCTGTGGAGTCTTCTCGCGGATGGCGCGGAATTTCCCGTCTGAGGTTCCAATCCTCCCAGCATGGATGTTTGTGTTGTCCTTACATAAGTTAGTTTAAGTAGTTTGTAAATCTAGAGATCGAAGAACTTATTAGCTTGCTACCTTAGGTTACTAACATTTAATCAATTATTTTAAGAAGTTTAACAATGTTCAAATATTTGTAAATCTTTTAGAATTAACTTGTGGGTCATTAGTCCCTATGCTTACAAACTACTTAAACTTATTAAACTGGCCTGAGGACAACACACACACAAACACGCGCGCGCGCGCCCAAGTGAGGTCTCGAACCTCCGGCATTGAGCAACCGCGCGTGCGCAAAAATGCACCTTAGATAGTGATGATTGGTGTTTTAGAGCGCTTAACATGGAGGTCATCAGAGCCCGCAAAGCGCCTAGACCGCTCTGCCGCTCCACCGCGGCTCTAAAAAAAAGTCAGCGATCGAAAGTAGAACTTACCACAACGATAAACACCGTTGTTGAAATGGTTGCCACTACAACTCCAGCATAACTTTCATGACACTCTTGTAGGGAATCAAACATTCCCTAGTCAATCCTATGTAATTTGTGTATCATGGCATCTGCGCGTGCTGTACTGCAATACTTACATACCATTGCACAAATGGCCATCATGCCCGCATCGGCACGTCAGAGGTACAGAACAGCAAAGAACTGCACAACTGAACACAATATTTATGTTTTTATTTTATTGAACAGAGAAATTAGCAACAAAAAAGGAAACTTGTTTTGTGAGATTATAAAATGGTTGTAGATAAAGTTGCTTTTACTTCAGATACAAAGTTAGTAGTATAGCACTGCAGTTATCAAGCGATAAAAAAATCGCTATCGAAATCAGGAACATAGAATAAATAGAAAAGAAAAATTTGCCATTTTTTCTTAAATTGTATTTAATAATTACTTAAATGCGTGCTGTAAGGATTGAAATCAGCGACTCTGTAGTTTTTCAACGTACAGAGATATCAGAGAGCTGCCGTAGCACCACTACGCGGGGAATAAGAGCGATGTTGTTTGTCGACCACGCCGAGCGTACAGCAGGTGCAGTTCACGTCAAGCCAAGATACGGTGCGCCCCTTCTCAGTGAAGAGAAGCAGGGCCTCCGCTTCAGTGTTTGATTTTGTGTTGCCGCACACAGACATCTGAAAAACCGTGTGTCAAATGTTCAGAATCTTCTCCTTCTTTCGATCGAGCATAATTGAACGTAACTCTTTGATAATTGGAATGTAAAGCTAATTATTCGGCAGTTCACGAGGAACACGCACCTGAACTGTTTGGAGTACTATTTTTATTGGAACAATAGTTTACTTGACAATGTAATGTCTGATGTTCGTGTGATGTTTTTAGAGAACATACCAATTCATTGAAAATTGTGTAAATTCATTTTCGTCGTAATTCCCGAGTTATCTGAATTTCATAGTCTAGGAACATTCGATTACAGTTTCGTATTTGTAAACTGTGGAGCAGTTGACTGCGTTCAAATGTTCAAATGTTTGTAGAGCTCAACTACAGGGTCATCAGTTTCTAAACTTACAAACTAGCTAATACTAAGGAAGGCACAAATACCCATGCCCGAGGGAGGGATTCAAATCCCCGACCGTAGTGGGCGTGCAGACCGTGACTGACGCGCCGCAGACCGCTTGGGCATCGCGGCCGGCTATAGCTGACTGAGTATTAAGAACATTATATTCTCCATCGCTTTATCTCTGCTAATTACTAAAGTTTCAGGCTCTAAAAAAGGTAGTGGTGTATAATATCATATACAATAATAAAACATTAATTACAGAGTTTAACGACGGTCCCAACGTAAGAAAATCATAATTAATAAAGAGAAACATCCCGCTGCCCCACAGTCTCTACAAAGCACCGGGTTACTACAAAACGAGCTGTCCTTTTTTGTACTCTTTCGGAGTCTCCTTCAATCCTATCTAATAAGAAACTCAGCCAGTACCGTAGTAATAAAAAGGGGACAAGAGTAGTGGAGACAACGTCTATAATTATTCTCTTGCATCGTCTAAATGTTCTACCAATAAAACAAAGTTTTTTGTTTCGCCTTCCACATGCCTATTACTATGAAACTTATCCAATACAATTCTGACGTGACAGTAATTCATATTTATTTTTTTGTATTAATGGCCTACACATTTGATTCTTTTATCCTTTAAGGAAGTTATGGGACTCCTTTTGGTACTCATGTGGATGATTTCACACGTTTTATATTTTCGACCAACTGCAAATTTTCGCACCATGTCGATGTCGTATCTACAGGTTCTGTAGTTAATTTTTTATTTAGTGATATCTTCATTACACTATAAATGAAACATTATCTGCAATTATACTAAGAAGACTGCCCAATTTTTTTCCTAGTTTGTTCATATACAGAAGAGGCAGTAGCAGAGAATCATAAACACCACCCTGGCAAACGCCATATATAAGTTCTGCTTCAACGATACTTTTCAAATGTTCAAATGTTTGTATAGCTTATGGGAGTTAACTACGGGGTCATCAGTCCCTAAACTTACAAACTACTTATGAACTAGCTAAGACTAAGGACGACAAAATATCCATGTCCAAGGGGGGATTCGAAACCCCGACCGTAGGATACTTTTCCATCAGTTACTACGAAATGTGGCGTCTCTCATAGGAAATTACAAATATAGTAATGTATCTGAATGTTATTCCTTAAGCATGTAATTTGATGAAAATATGTGAGGTACAGTGTCAAAAGCCTTTTGGAAATCTAAAAGTATGGAATCATTTAGAGATTCCTTTTCAGTAGCAGTCACTAATTCATGTGATTAAAGAGCTAATGTTGGTTCAATACATCGTTGTCTTCGTGGGTAATTCATAATGTTTGAATACAACATATGTTAAAATGCCCTACTGCAAATCTACGTCATTGATATAGGTTTGTAATTTAGTGGATTACAACTATTGTCTCCCTCGATTATCTGGGTGATCTGTGCAACACACCAGTATTTGGTTCAGCTCCTTCTTTGAGTCAGCGGGTGTATATAATTGTTAATAATGGAGCTAAGACATAAACATATTGGAATCTAATTCGTATAAAAGACTTTTTTTGTTTTTCTTTCATCATCATCATCATCATCATCATTTGAGACTGATTATGCTTTTCAGCGTTCATTCTGGGGCATAGTACCTCTATTAAAATTCCCCCATGATCCCCTATTCAGTGCTAAAATTGATGCCCGTCTGATGTTATGACTTTTACTTCAAAATCATTCTTCAACGAATCTAAGTACTTGCTTCTTGGTCTACCTCGACTCCTCTTACCCTCCGCTGTCGAGCTCATGAGTCTCCTAGATAAACATGCTTCTTCCATGCGTGTAACATGACCCCACAATCTCAGTCTGTTCGCTCTAATTGCATCATCTATGGTGTTCATTCCCAGTTTTTCTTTGATTTCCTCATTATGGACACCTTCCTACCATTATTCCCTTCTGCAACCATTATTGTTACTTTCATATCTGTAACCTCTACCTCATGAATAAGGTAACCTGTATCCACCCAACTTTCACTCCCATAGAACAAAGTTGGTTGAAAGATAGAGCGGTGCACTGCTAGTGTAGTCATGGTACTTACTTCCTACTTGCAGAAGAGAGTAGATCTTAGCTGAGCACTCACTCCATTAGCTTTCCTGTATCTCGATTCCAGTTCTTTCACAATGTTGCCTGTGAGAAAATACATCCCAGGTACTTGAAACTGTCTACCTGTTCTAACGTTGTTCCTCCTATTTGGCACTCAATCTGTTTAAATCTCTTTCCCACAGGCATTATTTTCGTTTTGGAGATGCTGATCTTCATATCATAATCCTTTCACCACTGATGGAGCTCTGAAATATGACTTTGCAACCTTTCAATTGAATCGGCCGTAACAACTAAGTCATCCGCATATGCGAGACTGCTTATTTTGTTTTCACCTATTTTAATCGCGCCCTGCCAGTCTACTGTTTTCAGCATATGATCCATGAATAGTAGGAACAACAGTGGTGACAGGTTAGAGCCTTGTGTTACCCTGAAACTACCCTGAACCATGACCTTAGTTTCCATCTACTCTAACTGCTCCCTGACAGTCTACGCAAAGCCCTTTAATTGCCTGCAGATGTTTGCCTCCTATACCATAATCTTGTAGAACTGACAGTAGCTTCCTCCTAGGAACACGGTCATAAGCCTTTCCTAGATCTATGAAACAAGATACAATTTCCTCTTCCATTCATAGCATTTTCCCATTACCTGCCGTAGGCTTATGATCTGGTCCTGACAGCCTCTAAGAGGCCTAAAACCACACTGATTTTCATCTAACTTGTCCTCAGTTAATACTCTCACCCTCTTTGCATCAATACCAGAGAATATTTTGCTTATAACGTTAATTAAAGAGATACCTCGATTGTTGTTATAATCTTTTCTGTTTCCATGTTTGAATATTAGCGTGATTACCGCTTTCGTCCAGACAGACTGAACCTGTCCCGATTCCCACGCCTTTTCAATTATCCTGTATAACCATTTGAGGCCTGATATTCCACTGTATTTGACGAGTTCCGGCTTAATTTCGTCTACCCCAGCAATTTCATCCTCAAATGTGATCCTGTTTCCATAGTTCGTTCCTATCCCATTCTACCTGAACATTGACACATCATTGAACGTTGCATCTACATTGAGCAATTCTTCAAAATATTCCCTCCTTCTGCTCAAGGCATCCACAGGATTGACTAGCAGCTCCCCTCACGTGTCCAAAACACTTGTTAGTTCCTTCTTCCCTCCCTTTCGAAGATTTCTGATTACGCAGCTCGACCCAGAGTTTCTAGCTTATTTCCAAAGTCTTCCCATGATATCTGCTGAAATTATCCGTTTGGCTTTGTTTCTTTCTTCAACATATCTTTGTCTGCCTGCCTGATTCTTAGTATGGAGCCATTTTTGAAATGCCTTCTTTTTCTTTTTATTGGCTACCTTGACTGTGTCATTCCACCAACCTGTCGCGTCTTCTTGCCTTTACACACTACTGTTACAAGACATTCTCTAGATGCTTTCAAGTAGTGTGTCCCTGTATCTTGACCATTACTCTTCCACTGACTGTAAATCATTACATTCAACTAACTGGTTGTGTATTTGTGCCTAAAGTCATTGTCCTGAAGCTTCTCCACTCTTATCCTTCTACACATGGACCTGACATTCTGCTCCTTTGACCTCACAAAACCAATTTCACTGCTGATTAAATAATGATCATTATCGTCAAAGAACCCCCTGAAAACACGTGTGTCCTTGACTTTCTGAATGCCTGGTATGTTATTATATAGTCAATGGCAGATCTGGATCCCCTTCCATCCCAAGTATAGCGGTGAATGTCCTTATGCGTAAAGGAGTTTGTGATAACTATGCCCATACTGAAACAGAAATCCAAGAGCTGTTTTCCGTTCCTGCTGGCCTCCATATCCTCTCCAAATTTACCCATAACCTTTTCATAACTTTCTGTTCGATTTCCTTATCCTTCACTCTAACAACTACATCACTATGTGCGTTGTAAAATCTGTCCATTTCATCTTCATTTGTTCCTTCACAGGGGTAATACACTGCCACAATCCTAATTTTCTTGCTGGAGATGGCGAAATCTATTCACATCAGTCATTCATTTACATACCTTATTGAAATTATGCTGGATTCGATTGCTTTCCTGATGTAAATCCCTACAGTCCACTGTGCTCTTCCTACTTTGACTCTTAACAGGTAGACCTTGTATTCTCCGACTTCGTCCTCATTCTCTCCCTTTACTCTAACGTCAGTAAAAGCTAAAACATCCAACCCCATCTTACTTGAAGCCTCCGCCAGCTCTACCGTCTTCCCAGTGAAATCCCCATTGATATTAATAGCTCCCCATCTCATTCCAGATCGTTTGCCAAATTGTATCGGAGGAGTCCCTGGTCTGTCAATTAGAGGTGGGACTCCATCACCTCCAATGGTCCAAGGCAATTTGCTCTGTTGCCAGTATGATATTGAAGTACCTGGGAAGCAGGTTGCTAGCCTTACTTTCCAGGGGCCCCTTGGGGTTTTACCCTTAACGGTTGAAGGACTACACAGTGGATTTGGTAGTCTTTGCCGTCTAAGCTCAAAGGTGGCCACGACTCGGAATATGCCCGAGATGACCAACCTTATTCCAAAGTAACTGGTATCCCAACTCTCAGGACCACTTACATGGCCACTCATAAGTTGCCCGTGGTTCATGAACTAGGACATGACTACAGGAACCTACTTTTTTATTTAGTGATTTCAGTTGCTTCACTACTCTGAAGGTATCTACTCCCACGCTATTCATATTGGTAATGTTACCAATTTTAAGACTCGAATACTGACTTCTACTTCTTTTTTGGGATTAATTTGAGAAGGCTGTGTGTAGTAACTCTGCTTTAATGCTACCGTCTTCAATATCGCTTGGTGAATGTTTAGTTAATGCCCTGCTCCTAGTCAAATTTACATAATGCGTATCCTTTTACTCTTAGTGAATTATGGACTTTCGATATTCATAATTACTATTACATTCCTATGATTCTGTTTATTACTTTTTTAAATGTAGTCTGCCTGTGCCTCTTTCGCATATTTTTCATGATTTAATTTATTTTTTTTTTGTAAACGAAGGCTTCTGCGGCCTTTGTCATTGATGATAAAACTCTTTTGGGTATTGGACCGCATCGTATGGCATAACTCCATCTACTTTCATTTGTATAAATTTATCATCTTGTTTCATTCAAGAGGTTTCAAATTGAAAAATTATAATCTCTCATTTGAGGTAATCACTTAATTCCCACACTTCTATTCCTTAGGTGGATACATATTGCTTTTGAACTTTACACATACATATAAAGTCAATTTGTTTTAAACGTTTTATCTCATATTTAAACTCATTTACTGCATGTAAACACAGCACTGCTCCCAAAAAGACAGATGCAAAATAGAAATACTACAATAGCAGCCTCCCTAATTTTAGTAAGTCTGTCCTATGCACGTGTCTTATCTTCACACAAGTATTGCAACTTACCTCTGTCTGAATGAGCGTACTGTGTTCACACATTGTCACTCAAATGACGGTGCTTTAATGTATCTGGGTTCTTACGACGAAGCAATTCATTATTTTTTCAATGTCATGCACAACTTCTTTACCTACTACTCGTCCTACCCACCTGAACTTCAGGGAGTTGTGGCACCAGAATTGGAAAGTTGCTACATACTTAGTTTGCTGACCTGCTTATCGTGAACTTTCGGAACCGGCTTCGCTTCAGACAAAACAGCTACACAAGTAAATGCACCTACATCAAAATTAGCCTACAAATTGATCTTTACAAAAAGCTATTCTTCCCTATTCGAATCAGCATCTCGTTTCCTATTACTTTGGGCACAATTTATTATTTTGTTTCCCAAACACAAATATTATTTCCTACCCTCACCAATCCACTTCATCCATTTCACTGAGCTTAACGTGATTTGATTTGAGTAATTTAAATTACTGTAGTTTCACTTTTGACGACGTTTATCTCCATTTTTTCAAAAGACAGTGTCAATTTCACTTAGCTGTGCTTTTAAGACTTGAGTGGAAATGCCTCTGACAAAGTCTTAATACTTTCATTTCTTTGTCCTTACTTTTATACCCCTTTCCATGTTTCTCATGCAATTCCTTTACTGCTGTTTCACAGTACGTCTTCAATAACGAAGGGGATTATCTACAGCCCACTCACTTTCTCACCTTAAGAATTATCCGTCGATGATTTTAAACGCAGTATATTTTCTGTTTGAGTTATAAACAGCCTCTCGCACCCTGTATTCTAGTCTTGCATCCTCAAACATTTGATGATTATTATTTTAATCGTTTGTCAAAATATTTATCTAAATTTACAAATAGTCTGAACGAAAGCTTTTCTTCGTATAAACAATGGCTAGTATGGCTCCGTGAAATGCCGTATTTCCCCATTGCCCTAACGTCGTAAATATGATGCAGAAGATTACGGTAAATACAGGAAGCACATGCAATGCGAAGTGACGGAATTGCTTTCTGCCCTGTAAAAAGTCTGCTAGTACTATACATTGAGCTGGAACGTCCTCAGAATTTATGACTGGCGCACAACGTTATATGGGTATGGCAACAACTGAGGAAGAAGCAAGCGGAGTGTTCGTGGTGTACTGCTGCTAAAGGCAGTTGAATACCAGATGCGTTGGTAACGAATGAGGGGGCTGTGCCGCATAATATCGGCGAAGGAAAGTACGTATTAAAACTCTGCCAAGGAAGAGGGGCGACAGAATATTATTTGTGTAGTTGCCTCACGTAAACATTACCGTGACAATGTAATCTGCAATGCTTTTAAGGAGTGAGTGGCAGACTTTCACTGATATAATTGAAAATCTGAATATTTATGTTACATCACTATAGTCGCGGTAGACTTTTCCTTTATTTGTAGGCATTTTTTATACTTCTTATAGCAAAAGGATTTTACACAAACAAATTTTATTTACATGAAGCCACTTTTATTTTATTTATTTATTCGAATAGCACTTTTACAGAGCACGTTAAATCAATACATCAATTCTTGCTTTCTTGCTTCTTCTTACTTTCTGTCCACGTTAATTTCATGCGTTCTGATCTCTGCCTTCGGAGCTCCTCTATGTTGTGAGGCTGATTTCTGTTCTTTTCTTCTTCTTCCCTGAAGATCGCTTTCTGAATTTTGTTTCTGTATACGTTTCTATTGCGTGTGTCCATTATGTCGATGTTTGCTTCTTTGATGTCATTTAAAGTCTGTGTAAACATCACTGGTCGTCCTTTAAGCTTCATTAGTTGATTTTAGATTTCCTTTGTCATCCTGTCATTTTCCATTCTCGCCAAATGTCCAAAGAATGACATTCTTCTTTCCCGCATGGTATGTAGTAAGTTCTCTACATGTTCGTAAATTTCTTTGTTGGGTCGTGGACTATTACATTCTGTTCCTGTTGTCTTTGAGCCGAGTATGCTTCTCATTTTCATTAGTTTATTGATCCCTCCTTTTTTGGACTATCTTTAGTGTTGCAGCACCATACAGAGTCTCTGTATTCACTACTCTGCTGTCGTGTCTAATTTTGGAAGCCATTTTTGGTATATCACTTCCATTTATTCTGCCATTTTTGAATTTTCAGTATTTTTTTAGTCAAGAATGTGGATAAATTTTGGACCAAACACTGTTTATACTAATTGTAAATACTTTTTGTTTGAAAGGTCTGCGTGTGCCAAGGTTAAAAATAATTCATTTTGTGGCATGTGTGTTCTTAAATAAAGCGTCAGTTACAGAAAAAGAAATTAACGTTTAGACGAAAGTTTTTTCATACTATTGCAAAAAAATTTTCATGTCTTGCTCCTATATCCTTTGTCTAGAATGTTTGCTATATTCTACACTGCATCCGCCGCTTTTGCGATTCATTCCTCAGCGATAATCTGCAGTATCTGCTGAAGGGACATGACAATTGTAATGGATGAGGATATGAAGCGCTGCTGCACTCTCATCATTGAACAATAATGCAACTTCTAAAGTAGATAAGTTCAGTCACAAATTGAAAAAGAAAACTATGTTTGTTTATGGACATCTCTACCAAATAAGAGCACTCGGGATTTCATTAGGATACTGAGATTTGTCATACAGACACTTTTCTAGCAGTTCTAGAGAAGGCAGTCCTCGAATTCTGAAAAGTACACATACAAACACACATACAAAAAAAGGAAAACAAAACGGCGACGTCTATTTCTATCAGAGATCCTCTGAATGAACAGGCTCCACAATTATTAATTATACACAGAAACATCACGGGCTTACAAAGTTAAATTTTCAAAGATTTCAGGCAAAACCGAAAAAGGAAATCCTCTAGAAACATAAAGAAGCCCTACAAGCTCTATGAACTGTTTACGATTTTAATACCTGTATACAATTTCAGTTCAAATTTCAAAATGGACGTAACGGATAGTAATACTGATTATATGTATTTCCAAATAAACAAATAAAGTATTTATTTTTACCTGATTTTCATCACAATCTCCCCTTAACGACGCATATGACAATGGTCTAACAAATAAAAACACGCCACAAAGGAAATATTTGACAGTTATAGACTCTTTGATTCCTTATTATTACAGCACCTTGTACTTCAGTCTGTGTCACAATTCATCTTCCACTGCACAGGTGAGACCTATACAGGGTACAAACTGTAGGAGAAAAGGAAGTTTTGACTGTATTCCTAAGTAATTGAGGTCGTTGCTTGTACTTTTATATTGGGATAAAGACGCTGAGAAAAGAGAGGGAGAAAAAAATTCCGATTGGTGGCGAACATTATTTACAGACGAATTTTGTTACTGTTACTATTTACTATTCTGTAACTTTTTTGTCCATTTTCTATTATTGTTTGGCGTACCTTTCTGTACTCGGAACCTTTTTTTCTGCTGCACTTTCTTCATAGACTTCCGGATACACTGATACATTTACTAATTGTTTTTCCCGTTACCCTATTTTGATCCGCATACCTATACCCGATGACTGTTCTCAAAACGTTTTTCATTAAACACCTCAGTCAGTGTTGACGGCAGTGTCTGGAAGTCGAACTTGAAACCCTTTCTTATCCGTTAACTCCGAAATTGATGGATAGGCTTGAAAAAATGTTTCATTTATAAATTATTGTGTGCGACGTAATGTGAGGACGAACGTAGTAAGGGCTACATGGAATTAAATTCTTCACTTGAAAATGCCACAGAATTTCAAGAAAAGTTCCGGAAGGAAGGAAGCTTGGAGTTAAACGAAGAAAATTCCCGGAATTACAATTAAAAAAAAAATGTTTATGTGAATGATAGATATGATATACAGAACAAACATACCTCATGAGTGAATCACACTGCGAAAGCATTACGTACTGACACACTGCTTAGGATTTTAAGTGAAATGTTTTAATAAGGATCTTTTTTCTTGCCATTTTCACATTGCAACAATGTCTTTTCTATTAGTCCAAACGGAAAATAAAAGGATGGCCATAAAAAATTAAACCTTACTTAATACTGGACAGCGTATGATACGCTCAAATGTATTACTTGTGTTGCAAGTTAAGGGAGACCGAAATTTTAATTGAGAACTTATTCTATCTGCTTGAACTACTTGGATATTCATGCGGTAGCTGATGGTAGAAGCGATAAATGGTAATTCAAATAAGTCAAATATGTAAGCCTATTGGACCAAACTGTTATGGTCAGCAGTCCCTACACTTAGAAACTACTTAAACTAACCTAAGAACAATGATCACATCCATACCCCAGGATGAACTCAAACATCCCGTGGCTGGCAACCGCGCACCTTAGCCAAGTGCCTTAGAGCGCTCGGCCAGTCAACCGCGGCAAAATGGTAAATTCCTTTACTGTCATTCCTATCAGAAAATGCGAAGAGTGACAGCATGGTAGTTTATTTACTTATAAGTTAATAAAGTGAGGTGAAATTGAGAATAATTTTAATTTTTAACCACAACATAAACACAAATTTTAATGTATTTCTGTTCTATGAGCGATACTGTGCTTACTACTAGTAATTTTATAATATAGTTTACTGCGCACATATTATGACGCTCTTGAGATATTTTTCTTTATCTGATGAAAGCTTCAGAGGATCAAAGCCTTCCTCGCCTCTCTCACTTTCATTTTAACCAGCATCTACATACAACTACTAATTAAAGTTCACTGCTTATTAGTGAAGTATTCATGTAACTTTTGTAGAACGTGAAGCTGGAGAACTATTTATTCGAAGCTTTTAATATGATTTTAACAATATTGCTTTCAAATTATCAAAAGTTTGTCAGCCTTTCATAAAATGTCGGCTTTGAAGTTATACATTCTTACGAGAGTTTAGAATTGCGAAACTTACGGACCTTAGTTATCGATAGCTAAGTGCACTGCAATATTTTTGCAGGTAAATTTATGTCTCCAGGTAATACGTTATAAATAGAGGGAGCTGACAAACCACACACTACGTTTACATGTAAAACATCTCCCGGAAGACGAAAACCGATTTTCGTAAACCGTTTTTCGCTGTCATGTTTACATGGCATAGCCTGAATCGGATTTTCTAGCCCACTTAATATGGCGGCTAAAAACAGCTGATTCAGTTCCTGATTTAGTCCGCACAATCGCTACATTTCTTTATTTAAATACACAGATTTATGTTTACTCTTATACTTATACTTGTATTTAACATTAGAAAATATCACTGTTTCCATATGTGCAGAAAATTCTTAAGAAGAAAACACAATCTGACTAGCCAAGAACGCTTCAAAAACGGTTGCGTTTACATGGGCACGAAAATCTATTGTGGAACTGGAAAACCGCTTTAGAGAAGCGGATTTCCAGAATCGATTTTGGAGTGTTTACATGACCAACCAAAAGCGGAACTGGGAAATCCTCTTTTGGGAGCCCATGTAAACGGGGTGACAGGCAGGGCAGACACACGTGGTGTCATACTACACTGTGTGCTGCGTGTTGTTTCCTGCTATTGAAGACTGGAGTTTTCCTCTTCTGTGCACTTCTCAGAGCGGTGTTATGCACGTTTGGTATTTGAGCTGAGGATACATTCCGGTGGCCGTTTTCTTGCTAAACCTAAGGTAATTACGATACTCATTAGTATTTTTCTGCCATAGACTCCCCAGGTGTGTTCAGACGTAACTTCCGTTATTCACAAAAATTACTTGTCCTATATTCATGGTACTGCATCCGTTTTATAATGCTTGTGGGATTAATACAAACTGACACGAAATCTAGCGATTTCCCTTCGCGAAGGGTAAGAAATCTGATTGGTTTCGAAATGATTTCCGTCTTGAGTGGTCACTGCCACTGAAAATATTCACCTTAATTTTTTGCCTACGTCATGCTTTATAGAGGATATAAACCGAAATGTCCCTGGCGAAGACAGAATCTGAAGCTCCCTAAAAATAACTAAGATATTATACGCTGAAGAGAAAAAGAAATTGGTAAACCTGCCGAATATCGTGTAGGGACTCAGCAAGCACGCAGAAGTGCCGTAACATGTCGTGGCGTGGACTTGATTGCTGTCTGAAGTAGTTCTGCAAGAAACCGACAGCATGCATCCTGCAGAGCTCTCCATAAATTATGAAGAGGGGGTGATCTCTTCTGAAGACCAGTTTCGTCCTATTCATGTGTGGGGAATTAGGTGGCCAGTGGAGGTATTTATACTCCTAACAGTCTTCCAGGAGGCACTTCGTAACAATTAATGACGTGTAGGGTTTCGCATTGATTGGGTGCGTACAGGGTTATAAATACAAAGTTCCTGAGAACGCATGAGTAATGAGTCAGAGAATATGAATGGGGGTAAGTTACTATGAACAGCACAGCGAACGCATTATAGTAGTAGAGATAGACACGAAGCCAACACTGACCACAGTAGTACAAGTTTATATACGAACCAGCTCTGTCGAAGATGAAGAGATCGAAGAAATGTATGTGAAGGTGAAATAAATTATTCATACCGTTAAAGGAGAGAAAAACTTAATTGTGAAGAGGGACTGGGACTCGGTAGTAGGAAAGGGAAAAGAATAAAATGCAGTAGGTGAATATGGATTGGGAAAAAGTAATGAAAAAGGAGATCGCTTGGTAGAATTTTGCGCAGATCACAATTTAATGATCACCAACACTTGGTTTGATCATCATAAAAGATGGCTGTATACGTGGAAGAGAGCAGGAGACAATGGCATTTACCAGTTAGACTTTATAATGGTAAGGCAAAAGTTTAGAAACCAGGTTTTAAAGTGGAAGGCATATCCAGGGGCAGATACAGACCATGACCATAAACTACTGGTTATGAACCGTTGATTAACACTTAAGAGACTGAAACAAAGGTAGAAAATTATGGATATGGGATCTGGACAATTTGGAGAAACCAGAGGTGGTTGAGAGTTTTGGATTGTCTGAAATGGGGGAAGAAGAATGGATAGCTTTGATAGAGTGGTGAAAGCCGCAGAACATACAGACAGAAGTACAAGGACTAATAGAAATCCTTGTATAACACATGATATGCTTAATTGATGAAAGGAGAAAATATTAAAATTCATCCAGTGAAGCAGGTAAAAGGAAGAACAGACGTCTAAAACATGAGGTTGACAGGAAGTGTAGAATGGCTGAGCAGGAGTGGCTTTAGGAGAAAAAAAGACCGTAGAATTTTGTATAACTACGGGAAATATAGATACCGCATACAGGAAAATAAAGGAGACATTTAGAAACAAGAACCGCAGTGGTATGAATATCAACAACTCGGATTAAAAACCAATACTAAGCAAAGAAGGGGAAGCTTAAGTTGGAAGGAATATATAGAAATCCTGCACAAATGAAATAAAGTATTCTAGAAATGGAAGACGAAGTAAAGGAAGATGAGATGGGAGGTACTATACTGGGAGAATAATTTGACAGAGCAATAAAAAATTTTAGTAGAAACAACACCTCTGGAGTATATGATAATCCATCTGAACTGCTGTCATCGTTAGGAGAGCCAGTCATGGACAAGTTATTCCATCTGGTATGCAAGATGTATGAGACGTGTGAAATAAATTCGGTTTCAAGGAGAACACAGTGAATCCAATTTCCAAAAAAGAAAGTGCAGATGAATGTAAAATTACATAAATAAATATTAATAAGTCATTGTTGCGAAATACTAAAACGTATATATACAAATGCAAAAGATGGTGAAATCTGATCTTGGGGAAGATCAATATGAATTTAGGAGAAATTTATGAATATGCGAAGTAATACAATACGACTTATCTTAGAAGATACATTAAGGAAAGGGAGACATACATTTTTAGCATTTTGGATCTGGAGAAAGCTTTCTAAAATGTTGACTGGACTATAATTTTTCAGATTCTGAAGCTAGCAGAGTAACATATAGGGAGCGAAGAGTTATATTCGACTTGTACAAAAATCAGACAGCGGTTATTTGAGTCGAAGGTCGTGAAAGTGTCGCAGTGGTTGGGAAGGGAGTAAGGCAGAGTTGTAGCCTTTCCCAACTGTTGTTCAATCTGTACATTGAGCAGACTGTGAAGGAATGCAAGCCGCGGTGGAGTAGCCAAGCGGTCTAGCGCCTCGCTGCGGATTTGCGGTTACTCGCCGTCGGAGGTTCGAGTCCTCCCTGGGTGTCTGTGTGTTTGTCCTTAGGTTAGTTTACCTTAGTTTAAGTAGGTTATAAGCTACGGACTGATGACCACGCAGTTTGGTCCGATATATCTACAAACATTTGCACAATTTGAAGGAATGCAAGGAGAAATTTTGAGAGGGACTTAAAGTCCAAGGAGAGGGAATAAAAACCTTTCGGTTTGCTGACGACATAGTAATTCAGTCAGTTCAGCAAAGGACCTGGAAGAGCAATTAAACGGAATGGACAATGTTCTCAAAGGAAGAAATAAGATGTACATTACCAAGAGTAAAACGAGAGAAATGGAATGTACTGTCAGAAGAATGAGACAATAAAAGTAGTAGATGAGTTTTGTTATTTGGGTAGCAAAATAACTTATAATGGCCGAAGTAAAGAAGATATAAAATGCAGACCGGCTATGAGAAGAAAAGCGTTTCTGAAGAAGCGAAATTTGTTGACATCCAATTATAGTGTAAATGTTAGGAAGTCATTTCTGAAAGCATCTGTTTGGAGTGTAGCGTTGTATCGGAGTGAAACGTGGACGATAACAATTTCAGACAAAAAGATGGTAGTAGCTTTCGAAATGTGGTGTTACAGTGGAATGATGAAGCTTAGATGGATAGATCACGTAACTAATGAGGTACTCAACGGAATTGTGGAGAAAAGGAGTGTTTGGCATAACCTGTCTAAGAGAAAGGATTGGTGTGATACATTTTGAGATATCAAGGAATCGACAACATAGCATTAGCAGGAAGTGTGTGGGGTAAAAATCGTAAAGGGAGACCAAGGAACGAATAGAGTAAGCAGATTCAAAGGGATGTAGGTTGCCGTTCGTATTTTCAGATGAAGAGACTTTCACAGGACAAGGTAGCATGGAGAGCTGCATCAAATCAGTCTGCATACTGTTCAAATGTTTAAATGTTTGTACAACTTATGGGACTTAACTACAGGGTCATCAATCCCTAAGCTTACAAACTACTTATGAACTAGCTAAGACTAAAGACGGCACAAATATCCATGCCCGAGGGGGGATTCGAACCCCCGACCGTAGTGGCCGTGCTGACCATGACTGGAGCGCCTCAGTCACCTCGGCCACCGTGGCCGGCAGTCTGCGTACTAAATACCAAAACAACAACAACAACAATTTCCCAAGTCTGATGAAATATACAATGGAGACGAATGGTTGCAGGAGATCAGGCAAAACGTGTACGGTCGTGTTACTTGTCACACTCGTATCTAGATGTATCATGTGTCCACTATCTCCCGAACTGCATACACCCCATAACATTACGAAGCCATGCGCTCGATACAATTTATAAGGTACGTAGTTTTTCGCTTATAGTCACAAAAACTCGTAAATTGTCGTTAATAAATTATGAGGTTACAGCGTTACCAAGTTTCTTTACGTTGTTACAACATGCCAGGAAGGAATAATTAGATATATTTCCGGAATTGATTTGGAACCTCCGGCATTAATTCTCTTCTCACCATGTTGTGCGCGTCGCTGTTTTCTTCTTCTCTTCTCAGAAGCCACGGTCGCATCCAACACCTACTTTTTCTTCGGCATTGTATCTGACTTTTAACAACGAAAGCCAAAACAAACGCAGCCGTTGATATGGGCAAATTTACCAGTATTTATTTCCTGACAATGTACTACTCGTGTATAACTCTGAAAGATTATAACAAACGAAATTCGCTTCATATTCGCTAACATCATTTACTTTCTGGTTAAGTTTATCGTCTGAACACGCTGCCGCAAGCTTTTGCTTAATTTATAGTTCGGGACTAATACGCCAGGAGCGCTTCATTATCTATCTTTTCCACTTTCGTTCATCGTTTAAAAAGGGCTTTAGCAGATTGTAATCTCAAAATAATAGACCGCAGCCACATATCTGCCGCAAACGATGTCAGCAGAGTCTGAACTGAGCGTGCTACTTGCAGCCCTTATTATTACATGGCTACTCACAAGAGAAGGAAGAACAAAAGGTGCTGAGGCCAGCTGAGTCGAGTTAATACAGCAGCCAATCCTCACGAGGTACTCCATTGTCTCAGGCGGTGACGTCTTCTCTTATAAGCGTGCATATGATGACGAGGGAGCAGAATGCAATTCTAAGGTTAGGAAGGACGTGAAATAAAGCAAACAAACGAAACGCAGTTAATACAGAGGAAGGCTTATTGTACACAATCGACTTGATTGCCTACATGTGGTGGGTAGGGAGGAGTGAAAGCCTGATGTGCCAGCGAGTTTTCAGAATTAGCCCCCCTCCCCTTCGTCTACCCTTCTACCAAATATTAAATAACGTCAACAGTTACTTGAATATTGATTTCTCCTGGAATTGACACGAAGGTGGGATGGTTTCAACTCCGATTGAGAGACTTTGTGGACAGTTATTTCAAGTCACGGTGAATTGATGCCAGATTGGTACATCGCAATGTCTATCTTATTAGTATTAGTTTTGAATGCTCATGGTGACTATTATTAACAAAACGTAGTTGTGCTTTTCATCGGTAGATGCTGAATATGACATTGCATACATAATGTTTATCTACAACAAATTAAGGGTTGTGGAATTCTCAAGCAATAAAAGGTATTTTCTGCGGTATACGCGTCCAATTTAATCCCTTTTAAATGTGATGTCACTTGATGAGTAATTAGCATTGAGTCCTTTGGTAGGACTCAAACAGAATATATCTGAATACCGCACAATAGTTTGCTGAGTCCTTCCTGCAGAAGGGGAGGGCAGAAGAGGAGAGAGTCTGTCTCTTTGTGCAGCATTTGATTAGACTAGATTAGATTAGATTAATACTTGTTCCGTAGATCATGAATACGACACTTCGTAATGATGTGGAACGTGTCAGTTAAATGAAATGTGTCAATATATAATATTACATGACACAAAATTTTTGAATATTTTATTTTATTTATTTATTTATTGTTTTGAGTTCTTTTATTTTTTTCCTAAATTACTAACTTTTACCTAGAAATTCATCTAATGTGTAGAAGGAATTGCCATTCAGAAATTATCTTAAATTATTTTTAAATGCTAGTTTGCTATCTGTCAGAATTTTGATACTACTTGGTAAGTGACGAAAGACTTTTGTGGCAGAATAATTACCCCCTTTCTGTGACAGAGCTAAATTTAACCTTGAAGAGTGTATGTCACCCTTTCTCCTAGTGTTGTAGCTATGCACACTGCTGTTACATTTGAATTCAGTTGGATTGTTAATAACAAATTTCATAAGTGAATATATATATATATATATATATATATATATATATATATATATATATATATATATATATATATATATATATATTGTGAAGCTACTGTGAAGATTCCTAGATCCTTAAATAAATATCTGCAGAATGATCTTGGGTGGGCTCCAGCAATTATTCTGATGACCCGCTTTTGGGCAATGAATACTTTCTTACTAAATGATGAATTACCCCAGACTATGATGCCATAAGAAATTAGAGAATGATAATAGGCATAGTATGCTAGTTTACTGAGTTGTACATCACCAAAGTTTGCAATCACCCTAATAGCATAAATAGCTGAGCTCAAACGTTTGAGCAGGTCTTCAATGTGTTTCTTCCAATTCAACCCCTCATCAATGCATAAACCTAAAAATATTGAATATTCTACATTAGCTATAGATTTCTGGTTGAAGTCAATATTAATTAATGGTGTGATGCCATTTATTGTGTGAAACTGAATATACTGTGTTTTTGTTTTTTTTTCAAAATTTAAAGAGAGTCCATTTACAGAGAACCACCTAATAATTCTCTGAAATACTTCATTGACAATTTCATTAGTTAATTCCTGTGATTCGGGTGTGATAGAGATACTTCTATCATCAGCAAAGAGAACTAGCTTGGCATCTTTATGAATATAGAAAGGCAAATCATTAATATATATTAAGAACAGCAAAGGTCCCAGTACCGTACCCTGTGGCACCCCATGCTTGATAGTTCCCCAGTTTGAGGACTCAGCTGTTTTTTGTATATTATGTGAATTACTTATATCAACTTTCTGAACTCTTACAGTTAGGTATGATTTAAACCATTTGTGCACTTTCCCACTCATACCACAATACTTAAGCTTATCTAGAAGAATTCTATGGTTAACACAATCAAAGGCCTTTGATAGATCACAAAAAATCCCAACGGGTGATTTACGGTTATCCAGAGCATTTAATATTTCATTAGTGAAAATATTTATTGCATTTTCTGTTGAAAAGCCTTTCTGGAAACCAAACTGATATTTTGTTAGAACTTTATTTTTATTAATATATGAAGCTACTCTGGAATACATTACTTTTTCAAGTATTTTTGATACGGCGATCAGAAGTGAGATTGGGCGGTAGTTGTTGACATCCAACGTATCACCTTTTTTATGAAGTGGTTTGACAATGGCATATTTCCGTCTATTAGGGAAAATACCCTGCTCCAGTGAGCTATTACAAATGTGGCTAAGAATCCTACATATTTCTTGGGAACAAGCTTTTAATACCCTGCGGGATATGCCATCAATGCCATGAGAGCTTTTACTCTTGAGAGAGTTTATTAATTTCCTAATTTCAGATTGAGAGGTGGGTGGGATTTCCATTGTATCAAACTGTCTAGGTTCGCCCTGTTCCATTAATTGCCTAGCTTCTTCTAATGAACATTTGGATCCTGAAAGTACATTGACGCTTATATCTATCTTGCACAAAGTCTGGGTATATCCAAGCATCTGTGGCTGTTATTTTAGGTTGTGAGACGAAATAAATCGGACAGAGGCAACCTTTCATTTTCCTTGGGGTCAATTTTGAAAGCAATTTCTACGAATTAGTTTTCTCACGATGTAAAGAAGATAGCAGTAGAAAACATGTTAAGGAACAGTAAGAATATATTATCATTGTCCTTGTGCTTTGATATACTTTATTATATTTTATTTTTATTATATTCTATGGAAACTGAATTTGATGTTTGTATCTTTACAGCCAGCCTAAACATTGCCCTTCCTTGTATCAATTGAGGAACATAAAACCTTACAGCAAAGGTACCAAGGGTTCTTTATCTCTTGTTTAAATATTTTTTCCATCACAGCAACAATGATTGTTACTTCTCTTCTTAACACCAGCAACCAAACATATGTAATTACTTTTACCGTTCGATTTCGGGCTCTTAGTGAACTTATGCTGAAAGTGAACATATAATGATCGCAAAAATCGTATGGAAAAGGGCAATCAAGCCAATTTCAGTGCAACTGGTTTCTGCAATGTTTAAAATCCAACTTTCAGTTATATAAAGTGAATAGAAATCTGATGCAAGTAGACGTCACCTTAGCCGTGGTATAGTGAAACAATGTACACTTAAAATGACCCTCAAGGGATGGCAATACATTTCCGCATTATGTTCCTGGTATTCAGTCTGTATTTTCCTGAGGCTACTAGGAAGTGTAAATACTCTTTACTTTGCTACGTAGGTAACTAAAACATCACGCCGCACACTTGGACATTAACTCATCTGCGGTATTTGCTTACTGAAAGTTATGAATCTAATAAACGGAAGTTTCCACATTTGACATAACATCGATCTGGTGAAACACGCTAAGACGCTATCGAGCATCTGACTTGCACACACATGAATAATGAAAAGTTAATATACGATTGAGTGATGAAATACGCGTCACTTCACTAAAGTACAGTTTATATTATACAGAATTCTTGCAGGTCTCCTATACAAGTGATGTGAAGAATAAAGCTGATGTCACCATACGCTTTGAAATAAAGTGAAACGCATCTGGCCTGAATTAGACATATGTTTACAGTTGAAAGAGACAGTAATGCAACCTATACAAATTCTTCTAATCCTTTCATACGTTGTACATCAAACGGTCCCAACACAATTTTACATCCAAAAGATTGCACATCAAATAAGCTAATTCTTTTTTTCATCCGACAATAATTATATTACCTTCGTAATTAGGAAAAGTTCATTAGTTCAGATTTAAACACATAAATTATAGGTGCCAAAAGATAGATATCATTTAAATTTCTTTGATGCATGCTATAGCATGTCAGGATGCAGATGTTTAATATCTGTGTCGAATGAAATTGGAATATTTATCTGCGGTGTTGAGTATTTGTTAGTAAAATTGTAAGTATAGCAGAATATCTGACCATGGTTGAAATAAAGCTGCCATTGATTTCTTGATACGCCTTGTAACAATTTTTGCATGGCTGTAACTAATTTTCATGGAATTACATTATTTATTACAGTTATTGATGCTGACCTCTTTTCATGAATTTCATCATCACACATTAAATTTAACCACGAATTTGGATTTCCCATTAATATATTTAATGTTATTTCGACTTTTATGACTAAACTCCGTGTAGTTGTTCAGTGATTACCTCGAAATCTCTGTTTTCAAACATCTCTAAGGAAAGATATCACTCACGATATAGGTGGACGTATATGGAACCAAAGTCATAGATTCACATTTCTTTTTCGCCATTAAATGCGTCTGGTGATATTGTGATATTCCTGGCCTATGGCCACTTCATATTTCTGGCCGCTGGCCGTTTCTTTGCTAACATTGTACGTGTCTTAAACGCGGATGAGAGACAGAAATGCGGCTTATGTTGAAATGTGAGATGGGGAGCAGTAGCTGGTTTCCGTGGAAAAGCCCGCTTATGTTACTGGTGCTGTCCTCGCACGTCACGTCACGTGATATCTTTTGAAATTAGTTTTGTTTATTACATACTAAATATTAATTATTAAGAGTTGAGAATTTATGATAAATATCTCTCAAGGACAGGCTAGATTTTGACAGTTTAAAAAGGTTAAGTGCCTTCTCTTATTGTAACAAGAGAAGAGCGATTTTGCAGAAGGCGCGCGACGGCCCTGTTTTGGCGCGAAATAGAGCGTCAGGTGCCCTCTCGCAACGCGCCGCAGTCTCAGTCTCGAGCTGACCACTATACGCGCCGGACCGCACCGGTCATGAGTAAAGTTTTGTGTAATTGTGATAACAGTCGAGGTCTCAACATGAACTACGGGCAGCATAGGCCGTACCATATTAACAACAGTTGTTCATATTTTATTATTTATTTAATAAATGGAATCCCTGACAATTAACAATCTCGCGAGTCGCTTCTTATGCTTCCATCATACAGAACTTATTTTAGCCTCACTTGTATGCTGTAGAACAACCAACGACCTGTGTGCTGTCTTCTGCGCTGGGGACACAACTGTAGAAGACAACAGGTTAGTCAGAACTCTATGCTTTCCATAAAGACTTGGACACAAAGTACGGCACCTCGTGCATACTGTAGGGCGGTACAAACGCACACTGCTACGCAACAGCATCCGCAAGGATGTGGAGGTTTTAGGGGACTTGTGGGAAGAAGCAGTACTAACTTCTCCGTCCGCAAATAAAACCCTAGGAAGCTTGTAATATGTGTATTACTTTTCAATAAGGTTTACTTCTGAATCAAGCCTGTGAAAAATCCGTAGCCATACCCAGAACAGACAATTATTAAACCTAAGGCGCCACAGATTTCACCCGAGATATTCCATTTGAATGCGAGTATCTGTAAACTGTTACTTTTGCAATATAATAAAACATATTAGTTACGTAAGTGGTTGCTAAATTTACATCAGAGGCAAAACAGACCTATACTTTATCATAAAGCATTAAGCAACCTCTTTTAGTAGTTAGTCGAAAAGTTATTATAAATTCAAGAAGCATGTGCATCATGCATTAGCTCTTCTGATAATAAAAGTAAAACTATTTGGTATATTATTAAAAGGGAGACAGGGCAACCAAGAGCAGAGGAAGAGGGTATTACCATCAAAACAAATATAAACTTTATTAACAAAAAGTCAGAAGTTGTAAACATTTTTAATGATTACTTTTTAAATGTTGTAGAGAAAATAGGATATAAATGTTCATTAGAAGAGCAAGGCAATTAATGGAAGAGGCCATACTCACACAACTTGATACAATCGAAATTCCACCCATTTCTCCTTCAGAAATTAGGAAAATAATAAACTCTCCCAAGAGTAAACGGTCATATGGAATTGATGACATTTCCAGCAGGGTATTAGAAACTTGCTCCCAGAAGATAAGTAATAGCTCTTTTATGCAGGGTATTTTCCCTGATAGACTGAAATATGCTATTGTTAAATCTTTGCATAAAAAAGTGGTTTACGTCCGATGTTAACAACTACCGCCCCATTTCACTTCTGACAGCCTTATCAAAAATTTTTAAAAAACTTATGTATTCTCGAGTTGCTTCACATATTAGTAAAAATAAAGTTCTAACAAAATGTAATTTTGGTTTTCAAAAAAGCTTTTCAACTGAAAATGCTATATATACCTTCACTGATGAAATATTAAATGCTTTGAATAACCGGATATCACCAGTAGGGATTTTTTGTGATTTATCAAAGGCTTTTGATTGTGGAAATCATCTAGATAAGCTTAAGTATTGTGGTATGAGTGGGACAGTGCACAAATGGCTTAAATCATACTTAACCGGAAGGGTGCAGAAAGTTGAAATAAGCAGTTCACATGATATAGATGAAGCAATTAATTCCTCTAACTGGGGACTTATCAAAAATGGGATCCCACAAGGTTCGGTCTTGGGCTCTTTGCTGTTCTTAATATATATTAATGACTTGCCATTCTAAATTCCCGAAGATGCTAAGCTATTACTTTTTTTTTTTTTTTTTTTTTTTTTTTTTGATGATACAAGTATAGCTATCACACCTGACAAGCAGGAATTAACTGATGAAATTGTAATTGATATCTTTCAGAAAGTTATTAAGTGGTTCTCTGCAAATGGACTCTCATTAAACTTTGATAAAACCCAGTATATACAGTTCCATACAATAAATGGCATGACACCATTAAAATTTTTGACTTTGAACATAAATATGTAGCTAAGGTAGAATATTCAAAAATTTTAGGTCTTTGCATTGACGAGGGACTTAATTGCAAGGAACATATTGAAGATCTCCTGAAACGTTTGAGTTCAGCTACTTATGCTACCAGAGTCATTGCAAAATTTGGTGATATACATCTCAGTAAATTAGCTTACTACGCCTATTTTCATTCATTGCTTTCATATGTGATTATATTTTGGGGCACTTCAACATTAAGTAAAAAAGTATTCATTGCACAAGAGCGTGTAATCAGAACAATTGCTGGAGCCAACCCAAGAGCATCCAGCAGACATTTATTTAGGGATCTAAGGATCTTCACTGTAGCTTCACAATATATATTATATTCACTCACGAAATTTGTTATTAACAATCCTACCCAATTCAAAAGTAATAGCAGTGTTCATAGCTACAACACTAGGAGAAATGATGATATTCACTTTTCAAGGTTAAATCTAACTCTGGCTCAGAAAGGGGTGAATTATGCTGCCACAACAGTCTTTGGTCAGTTACCAAGAAGCATCAAATGTCTGACAGATAGCCAACTACTATTTAAAAAGAAATTAAAGCAATTTCTCAATGGCAACTTCATCTACAATGTATATGAATTTTTAGATAAAATGTAATAAAAATTCCATAATATATTGATTGTCTAGTATAGACAACATTTACTAGACTGATACGTTCCACATCATTACGAAATGTCGTACATATGATCTATGGAACAAGTATTAATCTAATCTAATTTTATATAAACGAGATTTCATCTCACAACCCCATCATGTACGACGATGTGCGGAATGTGTTTATCTGTCAAATTTGAGGAGTTTCTCCAAACAATATTTCTCACCACCTATGATATCATTATAACGACTGTGAGGTTCGTCGAAAAAGTACAGCAAACTGTGTGACGGCATCGTGGTTTAATGGAAGTGTTGAGGCATTAATCTCAACGGCTATAATGAACATATAACATTTTACAAACCGTGTACAGGAATAAAATTTTCACAGAAATTTGTTTCTCTTCATAACTTCCATTTCACCCGTTCCGAGAACTGACGTATGTGCTATTCATCAGGCGTCAATAGATAGACCTATTGCTTGAGGGTAGGATCAAAAGAAATGACTCCCGTCTCTTGTGTATCATAGCAATAGAAAACAAAGTTTTTTGACATTCTTTGTTCCTCATACTTACTCTGGCTACGAAATATGTATTTCAATGAGAAGTTTGGTTACACCGTCACTATACATTATCTCACTGATTATTTCATTAATATTCAAAAATACAGGTCATCGTTTGCAAAGTTAGAGGTTGATTACTTAACCACGGTTTCGGCTTCAACTAAGAAACCTTCATCAGAAGTAAAAATTATTTCATTATCAAAATTATTTTATTATCAAAATAAAGTTTTCGAGGTGCTGTTTAGATTCTGGTAACATATGCTAACCGGATGAGAGCAAATCGCAACTGTGAGAAGGATATATGATGGCAGTGAAGTCAAAGCGTCCCATTGTTGCAAATGGTGCAGTTCTCATATGCATGGTCTAGTAATCAGATGATCAAAGAAATGCTCTTCCAATGAGTGAAAAATGGAATGCCTATGTTTAGTTTCCTCATGGTTCCCCACTCATCAACGTAAATTGCCTGAATAAAAAGTTAGTACACTTTTGAAAGACGGAGTACATACTGATTCAATGACGTCAGATGCGACAGGGCGATATTGGAAGTAATGACAATGGTTTCAGCAAACATTTAAGGTACACATTTCCTCCCTGGAGGCACGGGGTGGTGGCATCCGGTCACCCCGTCATTGCCAAGTCTGCAATAACAAAGACGACCCTGCATGTGCGGGAAAAGAGCTGCAGAGAAAGAGAAAGAACCTCCGCTATTTTCTTACAGCTCTCCGATATTCTAAAACTGTTTTTAATTATCAAAATAACTCACATTACACTAAGCCCCGTATGCTTATTCTATTCTTATTATATTAATTTTGTGGTTGATTGAACACACCAACAAACTGTATTTTCGAACACACAGCAGTCAAATAACTACAGCGATGCTAGCTCTGAAGCGATGATATTTAGCATTGCAGTGAACAGAAGACAAACGACTTCAATGATAAAAATCCACGCCGAGACCCTAGATTTGATAATATTTCTCTGATGAAAGATGAAATACGTCAAAGTTCCCCATTAGACTATCAAGTTTCGTTGACGTAAATATTTCAAAAAAATGTTCAAATGTTTATATATCTTATGGGTCTTAACTACGAGGTCATTAGTCCCTAAACCTACGAAATACTTATGAACTAGTTAATCCTAAGGACGGCAAAAATATCCATGCCTGAGGGGGAGATTTGAACCCCCGTAGTCGCGGTGCAGACCGTTACTGGAGCGCCTCAGTCCCCTCGGTTACCGCGGCCGGCACGTAAATATTTAAGATATTAACTTTCAGAAAACAATATGATCGTGTAATACTGGTTTAATATACAGTGGCTTTCGGCAATGTGCGGACTTGCAGTGCCAATCCTCAGTGCCGCGCGGGAGTGACCAAACGCTATAAAGTGCCTTTCCGCGGAGTGAGCTGCTACTCACCGTCAGAGGTTCGAGTCCTTCCTCCGGCATATTTGTATGTGTTATTCAGAGTAAGTTAATTTAAGGATATTCTAAGTATAGGGACCTACAATGACTGCAGTTAGGCTCCATAGCTTTACAAACATTTGAAGAACTCTAAATTCTTCCCGCGGTGGTATCGATACTGGTATTGTACTCCCTAGATGCCTCACACTAACAAGGAGACCACATGGGTATCAGATTTTAGAATTGTTTTACATTTATCATATGTGGAGTTCAGAACTTAAATAACAATCGGACGAAGGAATACGACGCAACTTTAAAAAATTCTCGAGAAAATCGACATTGAAGTTTTGCAAGAACAAGTAGTTTTAGCGTCTGTGGGTGTAGCTTAGGTGGTATGGATCTCGCCTCACAACAATAGAGTCGATGGTTCGGATCCCGTTGTGGCATTTTTGTTTTGTTTTCTTTATTTTCGCATTGAGTTATATAAAGTGTTTTGGGATCTTTAATTCCACGTGTTGTATCAGTTTTTTTGTATGTGTATATTGACGAGTTGAACACTGTCACGTAAAACGATGCTTGGAAAGCCATTAGTAGCTAAGAAGATGACTTTCCAAAAATAACGTCGCAGTTCTTCATAAACTGAACAATTAAATACTACCGTCGTTAACTAACAGTGAAGCCAATTCTGTAAAAATGTTACTTGTGTTTTTTGATTGAAACCATCATTATCAACAACCTTCTGTAAAATATAGAAAATTACGAATACCCAGAAATATTTGCATTTTTTACAAAATGTTCCATTAGATATAATTTTTTAAATACTCGAACTCAATGAAAGAAAGTTAAAAAAGTCTCCTACTGCAGGATTCGAAGCAACCACCCGATAATTGCAAGGTTAGAACGGTACCATCTTTTTATTTATTTATTTTTTATATATCAATTTAAATATAAGACGTGGAGGGAAGTTGTACTTAGACTATTGCGAGGTGCTTTCATCGTTAGTGGTACGGTGATCTAACGGTAGCCGGGTGCCGTGGCTCAGCGCGCCCGGTCAGGGCGCTAAACGCCCTCTGTAATAAAAAAAGCTGAGACAACCTTTCAACGAACAACCACAAACAAGCTGAACGAACGACCGCGAACCATAGATCTCCCAGATGAAAAAAGAAAAACGGTAAGACGTCTGCCTAGTAAGCATGGAGGTCCGAGTTCGATTCCCGGCCGCATCACAAATTGTAATTCATTGCTTCAGCTTCATCTTCAATGTCATATTATTTATTTTATTGCGGAGGGCGTTGAGCCCTCTGACCGGGCGCACTGAGTCCACCTGAGCTTCACCGGCAAATGCTACGACTGTTTTAAATATTGGTAATTACGTGTACTTGCAAAACTTCAAAGTCAATTTTCTCGAGAATTTTTGAGAGTTGTATCGAATGGCTTCGGCTGACTGTTATTTGTGTTCTTCACACACCGTAAGTATAAAAAAAATCAAAACCCGATTCACTTGTGGTCTCCTTGTAAGCTACATTAAAGCACGCACAATAGTGATATTTAAATTACTCTGCGAAATAGAACAATTTCCCTCCTCCCCCAGGGTAAGACTTGAGCAGCGTTAACCTTCGTCACGTAAAATACATTAAGAAACTACGATAGAAAATACACGTTTAAGACATTGTACATCCAATAACGTAATTTGTCGTTTAAAGCGCCATCTGAAAGAAGTATCTCGATCATCCTCCCCAGTGTAGGGGGGAGATTTGATATCTCAGCATCGATTAGTCATAGAAAGACGTGTCGTAAAGATTGCCGAAATGCTGGCTGGAGTTATTTGGTGGGGGGCGCCTCGATATATTTACGCCGATATTCATACGGCCGGGCTGTATCTGAGCAGGGCAGACAAAGACGCCTGGGACCGCCCGCCGCTGCAGCGGGATCGTTTTATTGCCGTCATCATTTCCTCCCCCAGGCGGCTCTCGTAACTCAGGAGCGAGTGGGCCGAACTCGTAAATTAGAGCGCGGGGGCCACGGCGTGTCCCCGGGGCCCGGTGGCGCGTGCCGCCACAGATATCATTGTCCGCGACTCTGTGGAACAGGGAGGTAGGGGGGAGAGCATCGTTTTCCGAGATCGCCCATAAATAACTGGTGCCGTGGCAGTGACGTCTGCAGGCGACGGAAGATGCCGCAGGCTTAATAAAGATACTGTACTACACTTTACTGGCCCATTCAGTCCGGTCGTCCCGGCTATTTGAGTTGTTGCGGTTTTATGTCTAGTTTTCGTCCTTCGAAGTGGAGTTGGCTACACGAAACCAAAGTCCGAATCTGTTTGTAATGCCTCGTGCTTCTCTAACGTCAAACGTTATGCTCGTTCTCACATTTTCTCGTTATTATTTACAAGGTGACAATTTCCTGATTTTTGGGCCTACAGTGTCATAAATGACGATGAATGACATTGTAATGAAAGTTCCGTATCACTGCTTATATTTTATTCAATAGCGCTACAGCTGTTTCAACATTTTGGCATTATCAAGGGCCTGCGTATATAAGAATTACATTCATCATCATCATCATCATCATCATCATTAGAGACTGATTATGCCTTTCAGCGTTTAGTCTTTAGCATAGTACCTCGAATAAAATTCCTCCATGATCCCCTATTCAATGCTGACATTGATGCTCGTCTGATGTTATGCCTTTTACTTCAAAATCATTCTGCACCGAATCTAAGTACTTTCTTCTTGGTCTACCTCGACTCCTCTTACCCTCCGCTGCCGAGCTCATGAGTCTCTTCGGTAACCTGGCTTCCCCCATGCGTTTTACATGACCCCACCATCTCATTCTGTTCGCTCTAACTACTTCATCTATGGTGTTCATTCCCAGTTTTTCCTTGATTTCATCATTATGGACACCCTCCTACCGTTGTTCCCATCTATTAGTGCCTGCAATTATTCTTGCTACTTTCATATCTGTAACCTCTACCTTATGAATAAGGTAACCTTTATCCACCCAACTTTCACTCCCATAGAACAAAGTTGGTTGAAAGATAGAGCGGTGCACCGCTGACTTAGTATTGGTACTTACTTCCTTCTTCCAAAAGAGAGTAGATCTTAGCTGAGCATTCACTGCATTAGCTTTACTGCACCTCGATTCCAGTTCTTTCGTTTTGTTGCCATCCTGTGAGAAAATATAACCCAGGTACTTGAAACTGTCTACCTGTTCTTTGTTCCTCCTATCTGTCACTCAATCTGTTTGAATCTCTTTCCCACAGACATTACTTTCGTTTTGGAGATGCTGATCTTCATATCATAGTCCTCGCACCTCTGATCGAGTTCTGAAATGTTAGTTTGCAACCTTTCTATTGAATCGGCCATTACAACTAAGTCATCCACATATGCGAGACTGCTTATTTTGTTTTTACCTATTTTAATCCCGCCCTGCCAGTCTACTGTTTTCAACGTATGATCCATGAATAGTATGAACAACAGTGGTGACAGGTTACAGCCTTGTCTTACCCCTGAAACTATCCTGAACCATGAGCTTAATTTGCCATCTACTCTAACTGCTGCCTCACAGTCTATGTAAACCCCTTTAATTGCCTGCATAAGTTTGCCTCCTATACCATAATCTTGTATAACTTACATTAATTAATTACAAATTAATAACACGAAAATAAACATAAAAATTTTGTTATAAATTTTCTTTATAACTTACGTGTACGATGTTTGGACGTTGTATGCTGACATCTGGCGTAACTGTTGTATAAACTGTATGGAAATATTCACGTATTTCGTTGTTGGATACGTTTTTTTAGCTTTATTGACTTTATCGATGAAAATGGCTGAGAAGCAAAGATGTGCTAAAGGATCAGAGATAGCTAAGAAACGAAATAAGCCTCTCTGACCACATTCAACGTTAAAAAGTCTCAGTTAACTTAGTCGATTACTATATGTATGTAAACGTCTTTGGCAGGGCTGTTTTTAATTACGCAAAATATAAAAAAATATTTAATTTAACGTTTTAGCGTAACAAGTAACACTTAAAGAGGAAACTGTGGCTCAGCACTATTTTCTATTATCTGGGCTAGATTCTCCTGTTATTGTAAGAAGTTAATAGAAAACTTTATTCTTTAGAAAGGAGTTCTTATGATTGTTCTGCTTGTGATCCAAGTGACTGCATCACAATGCAGATAGTGGTGGGCAGCTCGTCAGTGTATCGTTCACAACGAACGCTTCCTCCTGTGAAGCGTGAACTAACACTCAATTCCAATGACTTTGTACTTCACGGTTTCCACACTTCATACGACCACACAATGTAATTAAACACGCGGCGCCTTGGTGGATGGGACCTGCCTTAAAGGCATTTTCCATTTACGGTTGCCCCCATCAAACAACACGCTTGGGGCTAATTAGTTTCACGCACATTAAAATTCACAACTTAACTGTTTGGCTGTGACTCGCGCAGTATTTTCGTGTCCCTCCCCTTCAACATCGGCGCAGTAAAGCAGGGAGTTTGTAGCAGTCAGACACTGTGGAAATATCGATAAGGAGTACAGTAATTACTGTATTCAAGCACAACTCATTGAATGTTGCACAAATTTATTGTGGAGCTAGACCACTACATTTACAATACATTTGGTATAAAATAAATAGATAGATAAATAAATAAATAAATAAAAATCCTCCTTCTGAGTTTACACCAAAAAATTAAGTTATTACTTCGGGATTAAATAAACTAAAAAGAACTTCCGAATGAATGATATGTACGATGGAATATGTAAGTTGCTGTAAGTGAAGATTACGTTCCTTCTCTATGTCATCGCTAGTGGCCGATAGTCGCCGCAGTTCCGGATGTACCAAGGCAGAGTCAGTCATGCAGCGTGGCAATGACGTGGTGGCTGTGGCTGCTCCGTGGTCCGTAGTTCTGCGATGTCCGGCTACTGGGAGGTCGAAGACGACGATTCGCCGTGGCGTTGCCTATTTACCACCACCGGTGGCTGGTATCCGTCCGCGGTGGAGTCCCGGTATTGGCCCGAGGGTCTGGTCACGCACATCTTCTTATTGGCCGGCGGTGATGTGAGGCGAGCTGCACACCGGATCCTTTCGCGGTGCGCGACGGCCTCTGCGCACGCAAATAGGTTGGTATGCGTGCGCAATGAGCTGCCGCCATCTTAGTGCGCTCGCATATCGTGGCGGCTTGTTGTCGCCCAAGTTCGTTGCGCGGCCGTGGATGGCCGGTGCACAGCGCTGTGGTGTCGGGTGCGTGGTCGCGGCTTCGCTCCGTAGTGGAGCGCGCCACGGCAGTAAAGATGAGAAATACATATTTTACAATTTTGCAATTTTGTGTTACGACATGTTAAGCTATTAACTAAACTCTGCCGCCGGCCGCGGTGGCCGAGGGGACTGCGGCGCTCAAGTCACGGTCTGCACGGCCACTACGGTCGGGGGTTCGAATCCCCCCTCGGGCATGGATATTTGTGCCGTCCTAGTT
Source organism: Locusta migratoria (assembly GCA_026315105.1). Lineage (NCBI taxonomy): Eukaryota > Metazoa > Arthropoda > Insecta > Orthoptera > Acrididae > Locusta > Locusta migratoria. Next base: position 329,509,771 of record CM048746.1, read on the forward strand.
CATAAGTAGTTTGTAAGTTTAGGGACTGATGACCCCGTAATTAAGTCCCATAAAAAAATAAAACCTTTGCTAACGCTTGAAAATAGTAAACTAACCGGCAGCATTGAGATAAAAAATAAACAGCTATGGTCAATTATTAGTTCTACGATTTACATGAGATTATATAAATGCCCCAAAATGACATTTCTTCGATTTTGACTATTATTATTCTCGACTGCTAAAAAAAAAAAAAAAAACACAGGAGGATTACGGAAACATTTTCAAATGTAAGTACAAGAGACAACAACAGACATTTAAAATCAGTAAATACCGTCATGCAAAAATGATAATCTAAGTTAAACCTACATCCATTTCATAAGAGACCATCTGAAAACCCGGCGTTGCCTGCGTATTTATTTACTTATACAAAATCTGGAATTGGTACGTCTCCTATCCCTTCTCTCTCTCTCTCTCTCTCTCTCTTTCTCTCTCTCTCTCTCTCTCTCTCTCTCTCTTTCTCTCTCTCTGTAACGTATGTCGTTATTTCTATGGCAGGAATCGCCAAGTATGATCTAGGTCGTTAGTTACGAATGAAACGAAAATTATAGAAGGAAACTTCCTACTGGGATAAACAAATATAAAAAATAGAAAACGGATGACTTACCTAAAGGACCGGCTCGTCGATAGACACAAATAAAATCACACACAAACGCACATACGAGGTTTCGCCACCACTGGCAGCTTCTTTGGGAAAAAGAGTAAGGAAGGAGAGAAGAAAGGGAAGGATACGGGCTTAAAGAAGTGGAAAAGGAGCCATTCCAATCCCAGGAGTGGAAGGACTTACCTTATATATATATATATATATATATATATATATATATATATATATATATATATATCAGCAATTATTTATCTTGGGTCGCCACCATATTTCTCCAAAATATGGAAAATTAAAATGTTATGATCAGCTATGATGTGATCATAGATTCAAACATATAAGAAATATTCCTACTCTATTGCAATGTATCAGTTGTACCAAACAAACAAAAATGCACTTGAAAAATTATTGGTAAACTGTGGAATTTAACTATTATGTTTCCCCTCCAAAATAGTGACAAAGGATCGTTCTTAATAAAAGACGATCTGCTCAAAATCAATTTATCATAAATAATAATTCAGATGACATTTCGTATCATGTAAAACAGATAATGGTATTCACACAATCTTTTACAAATGTTAAAACATTGAGACACAAAAAATGACAGGTTCAGTCAAAGGTCGGAGGTTTTGCAAAACAGAACGCTATTAGATTGGTTACATAGGGGGCTTGAAATTATCGTTAGCTCCCCAAAGTAAACAGGCAGATCTCAAAACAATAAAATAAGGGACAGAATCAAACAAGTCTGATTCATATAACCCTCCAGCAAGTGCGTCACCGTACCCACACAGATAATCATTGACGGCAGCGTCTCAGGCTCGCAGGCAGCATGCGGTGGGAGCGGATGAGCTTAAATTTTTATCCGACCGTAATTGCTGCGACCTGTTAAGCAGGGTCGACATGTAACTTAACACAGCGTCACTGGCGTCGCTAGGCAGTTGCTGTGCGATTCTATCACGCTAGTAGACTGATCAATATTTTGCTTAGGTGACACAAAGACCACTTGGCACAAATCGATCAGTCACTTGCGTAATAAGATCTGTAAAAGCAATGCCCGATTCGCAAAGACGCGAATGCTCAAATAGAGACTTCTAGCAAAACCAAAACTAAACTGTGGCCGCACACAGCGTAACCACAGGACAATGTAACGTCCGTGAAGTAAACACAAGTTCTACAAGGACCGAATCTTCGGAATCAAACACAAGTCTAACCAGAGGACCATTTTTATGATGTCCTCTCTGCGAATCTAAATGGAGTATTCCGTGTCTCCTGAGGTCCTTACACTTCGGACGCTCAAACCGGAGTCTTCCGAGGTCCGTACCCCTCGGACACACAAACAGGAGTCTCTGACGTCCGTACACTTCGGACACTCAGACAGGAGTCTCGCGAGGTCCAAACACTTCGGACGTTCACACAGGAGTCTTCAAGCTCCGTGCACATTGGACGCTCAAACTGGAGTGTTCTGAGGTCCGTACCCCCCGGACGTACAAACAGGAGTTTCCGACGTCCGTACTCTTCGGACGCTCAGACAGGAGTCTCGCGATGTCCGTACACTTCGCTCACACAGGAGTTTTCGAGCTCCGTGCACTTCGGACGCTCAAACCGGAGTCTTCCAAGGACCATACCCCTCGGATGCACAAACAGGAGTTTCCGACGTCCGTACAGTTCGAACGCTCAGACAGGAGTCTCGCAAGGTCCGTACACTTTGGACGTCCACACAGGAGTCTTCAAGCTCCGTGCACTTCGGACGCTCAAACCGGAGTCTTCGTACATCCTCGCGCTCTGCTGCAGCTCACGGCACGTGCCGGGCGGCCACACCCATGCGCAAAAAGAGGCACCAATATCTGCTAACGGCTAATAGTTAAACCAATCGGATGGCGTAGCGTCGTTGACAAATTGTTTAGCTGTCATACTAAAATACTCTGCCGAATCAGGACGCGTTCTCTGCGGCTGCCAAGAGGCTCCGCCCAAGCCACCAAAGCTTCCCGCGGATTTCACTGTTCCCAGGGTGAATGCTCTGCAAGGAATTTCACCTTGGTCCTAGCTACGGTCACACGACCTAAAAATGTTAACGTTGAGCTATATATTCAGCATCTGGAGCCAAACCGCTGGGGTGCCAGAAGGGCAGAAAGCTTTACTCTCAACCTAACCATTTGTCACACTAACTGTGTTCAAACTCTGCTGCTTTCTAGGAAGTTTTTTTAGATAACGCCTAAGGGCAATACGTCTCCATAAACAGCCCGAGACCCAGAGCACTCTGCTATTGTTTGTATCAGGCAAATTCCTCTCATGCGAAATGGCCGAATGACTAAAAAGGCAATCCCCGCTATTGCCCACCGTAAACCGCGGGCCAGCATTGTGTAAAGCATCCACACACTCTAAAATATTCTGCCAGTTATACTCCGCCGCCTGTAGCGTCGGCGCCAAACAGGTCAAATCAGCCCCTCTCGTCCTTCCCAGAAGGCGAGCGAAAGTTGGTGGGAGGGGGAGACCTCGAAGAGCGTTTCTGCTCTGTGCGGCCAGACTATGCCCAACACATAAAACCACTTTTCAGCAGCCAATCTGCGTCAATAAACATTAAAATTCTGAAATTTTCATATAAACATAGAATGTACTACAGTCCCAGGAGCCTATCACCCCTGATGTGTCCCCAAAGGCACAGAAATCAAAATAAATAAAGATCTACAAAAAAAAAATTGTTACATATTTCAATAATTAGCGTAAAGAGAAAGGTACAGTAACACATGGTTAGTATGAAAAATAGACTAATTACAGCCCCCGTCTCACATATCTCTCTCTCTCTCTCTCTCTCTCTCTCTCTCTCTCTCTCTCTTTGTCCATCTCCTATTTTTCTGAAAACATGTTGTATTTATCGGAGATTGTATAAGAAATGAGGCTGTCTTGCATACTGTAAGTGCAGTATCAAAAGAAAGAGAAGTAGTAATCAAAATAATAGTAATATGTAACATTTAATTCATAATTTGAATACAAACAATATTTCTTGTTACTTGTCTAGTAGCGACTATGAAAAAATTCTTGCATGAGCTTATCCTTGAGCAAGCGACAAATTTCTCCGTCTCAGAATCATGGAGAAGTCAAATCCATTCCGAAGTATTCAATAGATTGCTCGTTGTTTATTAATCGTAATACAAACTGAAAGTCTCACTAGAAAACTTCAATCTCTTGATTTAACCCTATAGAAGTCAATTGCTTCCGCCTGCAGCCGTTCGTGCTTCACAGTTCATAGTTGTCAACAGCACTGTCAGCTTTCAGGAATTTTCTTAAGATGACTGAAATACTGGGGTTTCTTTGCAGCAAATAAGAAATGTGTTAAAACGTGGTGCATGTGCGACAGGTTTTTACCCATCGCAGTACACATGATCTCATATTTAATGAATTGTATGTTGTACAATTATACAATTTTGAGGTATATATTCGCATATATAAATGCTACGTATATGTGAGGTCTGTAGCGAATACGATTAGCAGTAAAGATGTAAAGATTAAAACCTGAAACGTAATGCGGCATTTTTCCATAAAGTTACTTTTTTTGTCCTCACATCTCATGAACTATTTGTTGTACTTTGATACAATTTCGAAAGTTCATTCAGCTGTATCTGTGTGTATTGTCTGTCAAATTTCCTGCGAGTGCAGTGTGTAGTGTACAATTGTAAATTATAAATTGTAACGTCGTGCCGACTGCCGTGGTTTTACCCCATGGCAATCGAAAAGTGGTAAGCGAGATACATTTTCTTCTTTCTTTATTTTGATGTGGTTGTCAGAGAGGGAAAGTACAATAAAAGTTTCAAATCGTGTTTAAAGTTTGTTTCAAGTCGCTAAGTACTCTTATTATCATATAGTGTATGAATAAAGTCGTCGAATGACGTGACAGTTTTTTTTTCCGATTCCTATTGTTTATGACGTTATATCTTATAATCCGTGGCCAACCAGGTCACGTCTGATTTTCATATTGTATGTAATTCCTACACCGACAGGAACTGTCCTCTCACGGCCGGCCCATCCATATGGGCAAACTAGACAACTGTCTAGGGAGCTCGAATTCGGGGGGCAGCCAATTTATCGTTCGCGAAGAAGCCTCGTGGCTCGCGGTGCGGTTTACTTTGCTGTTGCGATACGGTTCCAGGAGCCATGAATTCTACATCTACATCCACTACATACTCCGCAAGCCACCCGACGGTGTGTGGCGGAGGGTACCTTGAGTACCTCTATCGGTTCTCCCTCCTATTTCAGTCACGTATTGTTCGCGGAAAGAAGGATTGTCGGTATGCCGCTGTATGGGCTCGAATCTCTCTCTGATTTTATCTTCATGATCTCTTCGCGAGGTATACGTAGGATTAAGAAATATACTCCTCGGTAAATGTATATTCTCGAAACTTCGACAAAAGCCCGTAAGGAGCGACAGAGCGTCTCTCCTGCAGTATCTTCCACTGGAGTTTATCGATCATCTCCGTAACGCTTTCTCGATTACCGAATGATCCTGTAACGAAACGCGCTGCTCTCCGTTGGATCTTTCCTAGTTCCTCTATCAAACCCACCTGGTACGGATCCCACACCGGTGAGCAGTATTGAAGCTGTGGGCGAACAAGTGTACTGTAACCTACTTCCTTTGTTTTCGGACTGCATTTCCTTAGGATTCTTCCAATGAATTTAAGTCTGGTATCTGCTTTACCGACGATTGATTTATATGGTCGTTCCATTTTAAATCATTCCTAATGCCTATTCCCAGAAAAATTATGGAATTAACTGCTTCCAGTTGCTGACTTGCTATAATGCAGCTAAATAATACAGGATCTTTCTTTCTATGTATTCGCAGCACATTACACTTGTCTATATTGAGATTCAATTGCCATTCCCTGCACTATGCGTCGATTCGATGCAGATCCTCCTGCATTTCAATACAATTTTCCATTGTTACAACCTCTCTATATACTACAGAAACATCCGCAAAAAGCCTCAGTGAACTTCCGATGTTATCCACAAGGTCATTTATAAATATCTTGAACAGCAACGGACCCACGACACTCCCCTGTGGCACCCCTAACATCACTCTTACTTCGGAAGACTTCTCTCCATTGAAAATTACATGCTTCATTCTGTTATTTAGGAACTCCTCAATCCAATCACACAATTGTCTGATAGACCATATGCTCTTACTTTGTCCATTAAAGGTCTTTGGGGAAGTCAAGAAACACAGCATCTACCTGAGAACCCGTGTCTACGCTCTTCTAGAGACCTACGGTTCACCGCTGAAAGAAGCGGGGCGAGTTCCTTCGCGTACTTTGTGTAAACACGGTCTGGTATCCCATCTGGTCCAGCGGCCTTTCCTCTTTTGAGCGATTTTGGTTTTCTATCCCTCTGTCAATTATTTCCATATATGCCATTTTGCAATTTGTGCGGCAATTTAGAGAAGGAATTACAGTGCAATTCTTCTCTGTGAAACAACTTTGGAAAAAGTTATTTAGTAATTCAGCCTTTAGAGTATCTTCCTCTGTTTTAATGCCATTTTCGTCTCAGAGTGTCTGAAGATTTTGTTTTGATCCACCTACCGCTTTGACATAAGACCAACATTTCTTAGGATTTTCAGCCAAGTCAGTACATAGAACTTTACTTTCGAACTCATTGAACGCCTCTCGCATAGCCCTCCTCACGCTACATTTCGCTTCGTTTAATTTTCGTTTGTCTACAAAGCTTTGGCTATGTTTATGTTTGCAGTGAAGTTCCCTTTGCTTCCGTAGCAATTTTTCTAATTCAGTTGTCGTACCATGGTGGCTCCTTTCCATCTCTTACGATCTTGCTTGGTACATACTCATCTAATGCATATTGTACGATGGCTTTGAACTTAGACTGTTCCTCAACACCATCTGTACTTAAGATAAAACTTCTGTGCTGAGCCGTCAAGTATTCTGAAATTCGCTTTTCTCACTTTTTCCGAACACAAAAATCTTCCTACATGTTTAAATATTTCTATTTAAGGCTGTAATTATCGATGCTGTAACCGCTTTATGATCGCTAATTTCCTGCTCTGAGTTAACTGTTTCGAATAGTTCTGGTCTGTTTGTCATCAGAAGGTCTAATGTGTTGTCGCCACCAGACGGTTCTGTTTTAACTGCTCAAGGTAATTTTCAGATAATCCACTAAAAATAATTTGACTGGATTCTTTGTCCTGCCACCCGTCATAAATGTTTGGGTCTCCCAGTCTATATCAGGTAAATAAAAATCTCCTCCCAAAACTGTAACATGATCGGGAAATCTACTCGAAATATTTTCAAAATTTTCCTTCAAGTTTGCTGCCACAACAGCTGCTGAGCCAAGAGGCTTATAGAAACATCCAACTATCATGTCCGAGCCTGCTTTAACCTTTAACTTCGCCCAAATTATTTCACGCTTCGGATCTCCGTCTATTTTCTTCGATACTAGTGCACTGTTTATCGCTACAAACACGCCTCCCCATTCACTGTCCAGCCTATCTCTGTGGTGCACATTCTAGTCTGAGTTTAAAATCCCATTACTGTTTACATTTGGTTTCGGCCAACTTTCCGTCCCTAGTAAAATGTGGGCATTGTGACCGTTTATTAATGAGAGCAGTTCTACGACCTTTCTATAGACGCTCCTACAGTTAACTACTACTACATTGATCTTTTCATTCCCTGTTGTGCACTGCCTACTGCTACCTTGTTGCGACTCAGGAGGCGCCTTGTCGGGCCTAGGGAGGGAATTCTCTAACCTAAATCACCCCCATGTGAACTCTTACAAGTACTCCGCTACCCTTGTAGCCGCTTTCAGCGTGTAGTGCACGCCTGTTCTATTCAGGGGAACCCTATACTTCTCCACCCGATAGCGGAGGTTGAGAAATTTGTACCCTAGATCTCCGCAGAATCGTCTGAGCCTCTGGTTTAAGCCTTCCACTCGGCTCCAAACCAGAGGACCGCGATCGGTCCTGGGAACGACACTACAAATAGTTAGCTCAGATTTCACCCTGCGAGCGAGGCATTCTTCCTTCACCAACTCCGCCAACCGCCCGTATGAACTGAGGATGACCTCAGACACAGCAAAAGGCAAGGAACAAGACGCAAGTCAATGTTACGTGCATTCTCTTTGACTCTTCAGAATTTTGGTAGTAAACATTTAATGAATTGACGAGTAGCAGTTTACAACTAATCATCCTGTTATCAAAGCTGGCGATACTACAATAAATTCAATTGACGAGTGATTTAATCAGATTAACAACCTAAATCGTGTATTTGGCTGTCTGTATCTGATGTACGAAATAAAACTCTCAAATTTGTTCTTGAAGAATGCATTAATTTGGAAGAGTCTCTAACTCACAAATAATCTAAAGATATTGATTCTACTGATGTATGCAATGAATTACAAACCGTTGCTAGCAGAGTACCAAATAACTCAGGGTCACAGGACGCTCTAAGTTATATTTGTAAAAATGGAGTTATAGACACTGTAACTAATTTAGTTATTGCAGTAAGAGAGTTTCTTACTCTTCCTGTGTCTGTAGCCAGTGGTGAGCGCAGCTTCTCCAAATTAAAAACATATCTACGATCCACAATGACTCAAAAAGGACTTAGTGGGTTTGGAAACGTTGTCAATTGAACGAGAAACAATTGATCTCCTTTAAATCGTCTCGGATATTGCAAAAGCCAAGGCAAGAAAAATAAAATTTGTGTGATTCTTTGTATAATAAAGCTTATAACTGTATCGATTATTGTAAACTATCAACCAAAAGCTTCATGAAAGACAAAATGTAAACACAATGAGAAAGTAACATTATTGTATAAAAGTGTATCATGTGTGCCATTTTAATGGGGAAATGTATTTATATTATGTATATCTTGTGATTATGTATTTGAATAAAAAAAGATACAATGCGTAATTTACATTCATGTTTTGCGATTTTATTAAGTAGGTCACCATTAAAATAATTTGCCTAGGGCGCTGAATTTGTTAGGGCCGCCCCTGCGTCCTCTTAATTTCTACATCTACATAGATACTGTGCAAATCACATTTACGTGCCTGGCAGAGGGTTCATTAACCACTACAATAACTTTTCTCTACCGTTCCATTCTCCAACGGCACGCGGGAAGAAAGAACACCTAAATCGTTACGTTTTCGATCTGATTTCTCTTATTTTATTGGGATTGTCAGGTCTCCCTAAGTAGGTGGGTGCTAGCAAAATATTTTCACATTCAGAAGTAAAAGTCGGTGATTGAAACTTCGCAAACAGATCACGCCGCAATGAATAACGTCCTTCTTTTAATGATTTCCACCCCAATTCGTGCAACATTTTCGTGACGCTTCCCCCCCCCCCCCCCCCGTATCGTGATAAAACAAAACAAGCTGCCCTCCTCTGAACCTTCTCAATGTCTTCCGTCAGTCCCACGTGGTGAGGGTCCCACACTGGGCAACAGTACTCCAGGAGAGGACGCACAAGTGTAATATAGGTAACCTCTTTGGTGGAGCTGGTGCATCTTCGAAGCGTTCTGCCACTGAAACGTAACCTTTGGTTCGCCTTCCCCACAATATTTTCTGTGTGTTCTCTCCAGTCAAAGTTGTTCGTAATTGTAACTCCTAGGTATTTGGTAGAATTTACGACCTTAAGGTTTGACTGATTTATCGCGTAATTTAAGTTTAGCGGATTTCTTTTAGTGGTAATGTGTATTACTCCACACTTTTCTTCATTTAGTGTCAATTTCCAATTTTCGCACCATGTAGAAATTTTGTCTGTATCACTTTGCAGTTGCTTTTAATCTTCTGTTGACTTCACTAACCGATAAATGACAGCATCATCCGCGAACAGTCTAAGTGAGCTATTCAGATTGTCTCCTAAATCGTTTATAAACACAAGGAAGATTAGGGGACCTATAACGCTTCCCTGTGGAACGCCAGATATCACTTATGTTTTACGCGATGACATACCGTCAATTACAGCGAACTGTGTCCTTTATGATAGGAAATCGTGAATCCAATCGCACAATTGGGGAGATATTCCATAAGCACGCAATTTCATTAGAAGCCGCTTGTGGGGTACAGTGTCAAAAGCCATCAGGAAATCCAGAAATACGGAATCGATCTAGATCCCTTGTCGATGGGACTTAACACTTCATGTGAATAAAGGGCAAGCTGTGCACAAGAGCGATAATTTCTGAATCCGTGTTGACTATTGGTGAATAGGTCGTTCTCTTCGAGGTAGTATAAAAGTATATGTTCCAAAATCCTACTGAAAATCGACATGAACGAGATTGGCCTGTAATTTTGGGGATCACTCCTTTGCCTTTCTTGAATATTGAAGTAACTTGGGCAACTTTCCAGTCTTTGGGTACGGATCTTTCGCTGAGTGATCGGTTGTAAATTATAGCTAAGTACGGAGCTATTGCATCAGCATACTCTGAGAGGAATCTAGTTGGTATACAGTCTGGCCCGGAAGATTTGTATTGACTTAAGTTGTTTTACTCCAGGAACATCTACTTCTAAGTTTCGCATGCTGGCAGCTGTTCTTGGATTGAATACTGGAGTGTTCACTTCGTCTTCTTTGGTGGACGTATTTCGGAAAGCTGTGTTTAGTAATTCTGCCTTAGCAGTACTGTCATCGGTAGTATTACCAATCCTATCGCGTAGTGAAGGTATTGTTAGTGTTTTGTCGCTAGTGTACTTCACATATGACTAGAATTTCTTTGGATTTTCTCCAAGATTACGAGACAGGATTTCGTTGTGGTAACTACTATAGGCTTCTCGCATTGAAGTCCACGCTAGGTTGCGAGTTTCAGTAAAAGATTGCCAGTCCTGTGCATTCTATGTCTTTTTAAATTTTGCATGCGTTTTTCTTTTTTCTGCAACAGTGATCTGACCTTTTTTGTGTACCACGGTTGGTCAGCTCCCTCTTTTATCAATTTATTTGGTGTAAATCTCTCGATTGCTACTGATATTATGTTTTTGAAAGTAAGCCACAACTGATCTACACTCGCATTTTTAGTTTTGAAACACTGGAGACTATCACTCAGGAAATCGTGAAGCGAATTTTTATCTGCTTTATTGAATAGATATATTTTTCGTTTATTTTCAGAGCATTTGGGAATTTCGACATTCAGTCTCGGTACTACCATTCGATGTTCGCTAATCCCTGTATCTGTTTTGATGCTCTTTACTAGTTCAGGATTATTTGTTGCTAGGAGATCAAGGGTATTTTCGCAACCACTTACTATTCTAGTGGGTTCATGAACTAACTGTTCGAAGTAGTTTTCAGAAAAAGCATTCAGAACTAGTTCGGACGATGTTTTATATTTGCCGCCGGTTTTGAATACGTAATTATGCCAATATATCGAGGGTAGATTAAAGTCGCCGCCGATTATAACAGTATGCTTCGGATACCTATTTGAAATGTGATTCAAGCTTTCTTTGAACATTTCGGCAAATGAATCGTCTGAGTTAGGGGGCCGATAAAAAGATCCAATTATTAATTTATTCCGTTTGTCAGGTATAACCTCTACCCATACCAACTCACAGGAAGTATCTGCCTCAATTTCGCTGCAGAATAAATCGTTTGTAACAGCAATAAACACGCCACCCCCTATTTTATTTATTCTATCCTTTCTGAAGACCATTTGGCCCTTTGAAAAAATTTCGGCCGAACGTTTCTCAGGCGTCAGCCAGCTTTCAGAACCTATAACGATTTGTGCCTAAGTACTCTCTATCAGCGCTTGGAGCTCTGGAACTTCCCCAATGCAGCTACGACAATTCTGAAAGTCAAGATTGGAACAAAACTGTACATTTGTATGCAATATGTATACACAAATGCACGGAACTCAACACATAAAAAAGAAGACTGACTTCTCTGTTTATATTTTCCTTGCTATCTACAACTATGATCTATTTAAATTAGCTCAGTAGTTGTAACTGCACGAACCTGTGGCCATAATTGCAAAGTTCTGCCATTTGCTGGTTATATTTGTAAGTATTGAGTGGGCGAGGCGCATTGATTGAAAGTGAATGACAAACTGAGAAGTTTTGTCAAGTTTCGGTACTTCACGAACGAACTGCTTCATTTGCGGCGTCGCTGTAAGGATTGTGAATGAGTGAAGTTCCCATGCATGAATTGGTTCGAGCCATTGCTAAATGCAGATATCTTGTGGCGGTGCTGAGGGTCGCAGTGCAGTGCGACGTCTTCTCTTGTGTGTGTGTGTGGGTGTGTGTATGTGTTGGGGCCACGTGGCGCTGGTAACGGCAGCAGCTGCTCCAAACGGCTGTTACCAAGAGCGGCGGGGCGCGCCGGTTACGACGGTAAACACAGCTTTCAGAGACTCTGCCGCCAACGATAAAATATCCGGCCACATTCCTGTTTACGTACCTGCGGTCGCTATAAACGCTCCATTGCCGCAGCCCCACCGCCTGCTCACAAATTTTGGTGGGCTTAGACGATGTGTTGTTGCTGCTGCTGCTCCTGCCTTACAAAGGAATGCACACAACGGATTCCAGTCTGAAATAGAAATTGTTTACGGGGATGCCATCGAGTGAAAGCACGCACCGGACGGTTACTTTTTCTGTTATAGCTCTTCACGCCATTCGACCACAATTCTTCCTTTTCGTACCCTAATTACTGTTCTTTTTTTTTTTTTTTTTTTTTTTGTACTAATTCGTCATTCGAGTGTGAAAGTAGGCAGCCATAGGCTGAGGTTCATTATTTATGGATTTTTTGGTCATATGTTTGGTGAATATGAACATGTATCCGCCTTATAGCTTTATTTTTTACATGAAAGTCATCCATGATCGATAATCTCAGTCGATGTTTGTAACTTCTGCAAATCATAATGTCTTTGAAACTGCGATGTAGCATCTGCGCTACAGCAGCTTCTTTGTCTGCTGAGGCGAATAGTAGAGAGTGAGCTGTTAAGCAGAGGAGTCGATTGTGGGCTAGACTAGCTGACAGATGTATGGCAACTGTGTTGTGTACTAACGTTGAATTGGTCAGCAATGATTGTATTGAGTTTCATTTATTTCACTCTATATTTATGAATACAAACGTATTATATTGGACAGTGGATTATGTATCAAGAGGAAGAGAATATTTATATGGAACGGAATTGTATAAAACCTTTGTATTATATTGAAGACTCAACAAAGGTATGTTTCTTTAGTTCAATAAATAACTTAATGATTACCAATTTTTCTTATTTCAGCTCAACCTCGTTCCTCATTTTCCTGACTGTGGCATTTTTTATTTTGTTGTATGGTACGTGTTGAGTTTCAGAGAAAAGGATTTCCTTTTAAATGAAAATGTTCACGTACCAGTAATCAGTCCTTACATGCCACTGAATCTGACTGTCAGAAATAATGTTCAGAGAAGTACAGATTGTTTTACTTACAGGGCCTAGTTTTGTTTGTTAAATCCGTTGCGCACATGTGATTAGAGATTCTCCTTGATTTAAATACAAATACTTAATAAGAAGAGCGAACTTTCACTTAACAAACTTTCATCAAGCTTTCACTTTCACTTAATAAACTTCATGTGTTATAAATTAGTTATCTACCTGGACCGTACATTTATAAACGTAGAACACCAAATATCGAATTTCGTTTGCCATATTTTATGTTTCTTACAACATTGTAACTTTCACGGTACAAATTTACAAAAATTATTCTTGCCTTGTATAGAGGTTTATTTTGCGATCCGATGTAGGTCCAGGCTTACAGCCACTTGACATGTCAGAAATAGCTGACGACAATAAGTATCAGTGATGAATGATGATAATTTTGACATACAAATGTCTGTGTTCTGAAAGTGAGTAAAATAACAGAGTGATCGAAGAAAATGACGGAAGTGTGGTTATCGACCAGGAAACTGGAAAGTTGAAATATACAAACACGAAATTTTGTTCTGTGTATTTACTGGTATAATTGCTTTGTGTATACCTTTTACGTCACTAACAGCGAGAGGAGTAAGAGTGCCAAGAATATGCAGATTTCTTCATGAACAACAGATTAACATCCATTACAACTGAGGATGAGAAGGTGATTGCTTATAAAGCACAGAAAGAAAAGAATGAAGTGAGTAATAACAATAAGAAGTTCAAAATAAACCGGAAAATAAACACACATACGGAGAACAAAATGTTCAAGACCGATAATCACAGCAGAGTTCACTGCTCATTTCTGTGGCATCTCGTTCTGTTTGCTAGTGGCTAGTTCTGTATGCAACCGCTTGTACTTTAAAAACGACATAGGTCGTTGGTAACTTCACAGGAAAATGGAAATACAAGGGTTGGAACTTAAATAGTGGCAACCCTGCTTTGGGGACACTGTGGAATTGAAACTACTATTGTCAGTGATAGCATACGTTGTTGATATACCTACCTTACCTCCCAAAAAATGGTCTCATTCGTCCCATGTCACAGACGTGCGCACAATCGAGTGACACAAAGTCAATTGTGAGCTAACGGTCCAAGATAACAATTCCACTACGTTTTCGAAACAGGAACAATGGAGTTGGTTCTAGATTGAAAGTGCCGGAGGTCGTACAGCACGACAATGCTATCAAAGACTTCAAGAGTGGTGCGGGACACATTGGGTAAAATCCAGAGATTCGACAGGCAGTAGACCGCTACATTAGCACCATCAACAGAACAGGCAACGGTTCACTACACCTTCTACATCGCTGGCAACGGGTTCTACACAACGCTGGTGACCACTTTGAAGAACAGTAACAGATGAATAGATGTAACGCTTTTGTATCGGTCGAGAATAAATATTTGCCATTATTTAACTTACAATACTCGTATTTAGCAGTGGAATTTCGGTGAGGATTGCTTTTTATAAGTAAGCTACTCCGAGAGTGTGACCCATTAGTGTACGCCCGGATGTCGTCCAGTGTGTCGGTAACTAGTTAATTCCTACAAAGTCATCTCCGTGATCTGAACCAATTCCGAATGTCATTTATAGAGGTTCCTATTATGTAAATGGCCATTTAAAATGCAGCAGGAAGAAGGACCGGCCATTTTCTTTCTCGATTACGATTGTGTTTTGTATTTTTTGGTGGGGAATGCGACATTAGGGTCGTGGCAACTGCTCCAGCTTTGCTGTCTTTCTTTTAACTAGGAACATACCTGTGTTTAGTGCTCGGACTGGAGCAACTTCCAGTCGGTAACACATTAAAATCGCAGTGAAATGGCCGAGTGCTCTAAGGCACATTGCTGCGGAGCGCAAGGTTGCTTCCCGTAGGAGGTTCGAGTCCTCCCTCAAGGCATGTATGTATGTGTGTGTGTGTGTGTGTGTGTGTGTGTGTGTGTGTGTGTGTGTGTGTTTTGCTTAATTTAGGTTTAGTAGTTTGTAACCCTAGGGACATATAACCACATTAGATATATAGATTTACAAGCATTTGATCATTTTGGACACCCTATCATTAGTCCATGTCCCTGTCCCTGCTCGGTTTAGTCGCTGCTCCCTATCTCTGTTCACCTGTTACTGTCCCTTGTTGATCAACTGTTCTCTGCACTCTGTCAATACCGTCGTCTCCACTCTCTCGTCTTCTTCTCCGCGTCCCTCGGCCAATATCCTCCTCCATCTCTCTCAGTCCATCTCCTCCTTCTCTGTATTTAAAATAAATATATACCTGCCAACTTTTATTGTGATAAATGAATCGATCTCGAACGTTAGTGCAAGGTACTTTTTGACTTACGTTGTCTTTCGAAATATAAAAACTTCTTACTGAAAACAAACGTAGATGTACTAACTTTCATTGTCATTGGTCAAACGACGTTTGTTGAAAGGTACCTTTCGCCATGAACTGTATGAAATATTATGTAAACCATCATGTTTCCTATATGAGGCATGCATACAGTTACGCACATAGCGGCTGATCTTTCAGGCATGTGTAATTGTCTATTTAGATACAGCGAGAGTCTCTTTGCTTACAAACGAGGCTGCGGAAACGTTTTCTTCAACACCTCGAGCATTGTGACGGTCGCAGGTGTGCTCTTTCAGACACAGGACTGCAGGGAAAACTAAGTAACAGTGAAATAGTTGGTGGTAGAATTTCCGGGTTATAAGGCCGTGGTCGATAAAACTTTTCATTTTTTCCTAACGTTTCGTCCAGAGCTGCGCTGAGTGTTGCCGACTAATGAGTCGGTTGTCTTGAGAGCGACATATATACTGTGGGGAAGTGGGCGTGGCCAAGCTGTCACGTTATCAGCACAGATAGACCTTGTCAGAGATAAAACATCACTATCGATTACAATCGGTCAGAGATAAAATCTGTAGATCTTTTAAAGCCACTGTCCATATGTCGCTGAGTTTCATAGCTTCTTTTTTCCTGTTAAAATTTTCCTTGCGTTTATATATTTCAATAGCTTCCCTGTATTGCCGTGGATAATAATTCGCCATTGTAGGTAACCCGGAAGTTCTACCAGCAACTATGGCAGCCGGTTGTGAAATCCTTCTTTGCATAGTGAAATAGCTGTAGCTAATTTAAAAACCGAACAAAGTTACAAGAGGAAAGGTGATACATTCTGCAACTATTTTCCAAAGCTGATAAAGTTTGGAGCAGACTTTCATTCATTGCTCAATATCATCTGGGTGGGCAGAAATAGTATTGAAAGCCTGGAAAAGTGTTGGGACATAGGTCTTGTTTAGCACCGTGTCCGATTTAATTTACGTCAAAATTAATTAATTAATCATAACAGATTCAAGCAAGCTATCAGTTACGGCCTTTCCAAAAGTGTTCCTCGTTTGATTTCCCCAAAATGAACAGAAGTGTGAACTTGCAGAATTTGGGTATTGAAGCGCAAATAAGTTCTAAAAATTTTAAAATGTTTGAAATCTTGTGGGAACATAGTACTGCGGTCAAAGATCAATAAACTTACAAACTACTTAACCTACTATAAAGTAAGGACAACGCGCAGACACACACACACACACACACACACACACACACACACACAAACACACACATATGCCTCCGACGGAAGCGGTCATTCCCGCGCGGCAGAATGATTCTAACCATAGCCCACAGTTCAGCGGTCTCTCGGGTTTCAATATTTTTGTTTGTTTATTCGATTTCAGCTAACAAAACGAAGAATGTGTTTACGAACATTCCCTCTGGCACACTGCCTGAATTTACGTGAACAACGACCCGATTCGATAATAATTAAATTGGAAGCCCCGCAAAGTATTAATTTTTTTCTTTACAAAAATATATTTTGTCTGCCAGTCCCGCAACATTTTTTTTTAACTACTTCTGATGACTCTGTATATCTCACGACGACATTGTCAAATTAGATTATTTCAACATCACAAGCATTTGTTTGATATGCACTTGTCACCCACAAACAATATGTGACTGGTTTGTAGCCGTCTAATTTGCTACCTAATTCAAGTTCGATATTAAGTTATTATTAATTTTTCCAGTTTTTGGACTTAATTATGACGATTTAAATGAAATATACCGGGTGAATTACCTAAAACTAGCACCGCAAATATTCCGGAAGTGGAAGGTGCCATTGAAGTGTGGGTTTCGCAGGTTCAACTAGCACTCAGGGTGCGACTGTTAAAAGATAAAAAATACAGACCAACTGTATTTTTGTGCGAACATACCCCTTTTCAAATGGAAAAAATTTTGGCCACGATAAAAATTTATGGTTTTAAATAAAGCAAATTTCCTCTTCACCTGGAAACGCCGGCAACTACTCATAATGCCATGTTACAGTACTGCAAATAATTTACTTAATTTATATGCTGCATAAATTCTTAGACATTGTTAAATAATATTATCGCATGATTGAGTAGAAACGACATATTTAGACATGATTTTCAAGATTTTGGCTCATTTATATTTACTGTACGATGCCATAAGCGAAGTAAAAGTCATATTCACGGAATGTATGACATTGCGTACGAAAGGATAAAGCTTAAAATGTGTCCCCAGCCTGGATTCGAACCCGGGCCTCCTCCTTTCCAGGCAATAGTACTGAACCCTAAACCACCACTGGGGACACAGAGATCATCACACCTGTTCGCAATGACTAAAAAAAAAAAAAAAAAAAAAAAATATTCAAATGTTTGTAAAGCTTATGGGACGTAACTACGGGGTCATCAGTCCCTAAACTTACAAACTACTTATGAACGACTTACGAACTAGGACGGCACAAATATCCATGCCCGAGGGGGAATTCGAACCCCCGACCGTAGTGGCCGTGCAGACCGTCACCGCGGCCGGCCGGAATTACTCACATATGCCTCCCGTCATGTACAAATTCTCAATCTTACCCTGCCCACTAGAACCCAAATTCGCCATTTTGTAAACTAATTCTCGTAAGAGTAAGGACTTAGGAGTGCCTCCGCACTGAATAAAGAATCATTGCCCGTCATCGGTATATTGTATAACTTATATATATGTGGCGTCTTATCTTTCGGACCACACACACACACACACACACACACACACACACATATATATATATATATATATATATATATATATATATATATATATATATATATATATATATATATAACTTATAAAGTAAAAGTGTTCTGTGGAAACTTTATAAAAACTGAAAAAGAAAATGAAAAAAAAAGCAACTTTACAAAAACTGAAAAAGAAAACGAAAAAAAAGCACGTTATGTGGGTCCCTAGACTTACAAACTACTTAAAACAACTTATATCAAGCACAACACACACCCTCCCAGGCCCGAGGGAGGATTCGATTCTCCGACGAGAGCGAAGCGCTATCCGTAACTTGGTGCTCCAGACCAAGCGGCCATTTCCGCGTGGCAAGACACGCACAAGAGTCCTGCAAAAAACTCCACTACCGTTCTAACTTACCCTTCGTTTAGTTTGTTAATGCCAATAGACATTGTTCAATTTAAAGAAAGGTGTATGTTTGGACCGAAAAACAACTCTTTCTCAGCATTATTAAAATCCATTTGATAGCTAACAACACGAGCCTATGAGTACCAAACAAACCTAAGAAAATTAAGTCAATATCACTTTGCAATTCCGAAATATTTGTTACGTAAGGTTTAGGTGATTCACGCTGCATTTAAAATAACTCTCGTAAGTTCGAAATTAGAAAGTTAATGACGATGGAAGGATAGAAAGAGAGCACTGAACATCCTGTAGACTACGAAATCATTAGAAAAGAAGTTCAAAGTGATTGGGGAAAGTGATATTAATTGTTTCATATCCTGTTCAAACTGGATAAACGAACATCGTAACTAATGTACCCGGCTGGGTACACATTTTCAGTTTTGCCCAATCGCAGTTGATGTCATATATTCTATGAATATTTAGAATAACAACTGCAAGATCAGAAGTGACGTCTATTCTTTCGGAACAGACGCCACATGTATATAATTTAAAAGCGCTAAGCTTATATTCCCGCGCGTTTGATAGCGGTGTATTCCACAGATATTCTTATTTTGAAAACTGCCGGACTCAGTTTTGTTGATTTGACAGTGTGGCAGAGTGGCTACTAGGGAGGGGAAGAATTCCAATGTGCACTCCGTGTGCATACCGGGGGGAGTCATTCCGGATGTGGAACGGCTCCTTCCGGATGCCATGAAGAGCACAGGGTGCAGCCAACTGCAGGTGGTGGCTCGTGTCGGGACCAATGATGTGTGTCGCTTTGGATCGGAAGAGATCCTCTCTGGTTTTGAGCGGCTATCAGAAGTGGTTAAGACTGCCAGTCTTGCTTGCAAGATGAAAGCGGAGCTCACCATCTGCAGCATTGTCGACAGGACTGACTGCGGACCTTTGGTTCAGAGCCGAGTGGAGGGTCTGAATCAGAGGCTCAGGCTGTTCTCCGACCGTGTCGGCTGCAGATTCCTCGACTTGCGCCAAAGGGTGGTGGGTTTTCGGGTTCCGCTAAATAGGTCAGGAGTCCACTACACTCAGGAAGCGGCTACACGGGTAGCGGGGGCTGTGTGGCGTGGACTGGGCGGTTTTTTAGGTTAGATGGCCTCGGGAATACACAAAATGGGTTTCAGTCTCAAAGGGGGCAGGTCAGACACGGGAAGAGAGTAGACATAAAAACCATTTGTGTAACAGTTGTAAATTTTCGTAGCCTTGTTGGGAAAATTCCAGAGCTCCAAGCGCTGATAGAAAGTACTGAGACACAAATCGTTATAGGTTCTGAAAGCTGGCTGACGCCTGAGATAAATTCGGCCGAAATTTTTTCAAAGGGCCAAATGGTCTTCAGAAAGGATAGAATAAATAAAACAGGGGGTGGCGTGTTTATTGCTGTTACAAACGGTTTATCCTGCAACGAAATTGAGGCAGATACTTCCTGTGAATTGGTCTGGGTAGAGGTTATACCTGACCACCGAAATAAATTAATAATTGGATCTTTTTATCGGCCCCCTGACTCAGACGATGCGGTTGCAGAAATGTTCAAAGAAAGCTTGAATCATATTTCAAATAGGTATCCGAAGCATACTGTTATAATCGGTGGCGACTTTAATTTACCCTCGATATGTTGGCATAATTACGTATTCAAAACCGGGGGCAAATATAAAACATCGTCCGAACTAGTTCTGAATGCTTTTTCTGAGAACTACTTCGAACAGTTAGTTCATGAACCCACTAGAATAGTACGTGGTTGCGAAAATACTCTTGATCTCCTAGCAACAAATAATCCCGAGATAGTAAAGAGCATCAAAACAGATACAGGGATTAGCGAACATCGAGTTGTAGTAGCGAGACTGAATATCGAAATTCCCAAATGCTCTGAAAATAAACGAAAAATATATCTATTCAATAAAGCAGATAAAAATTCGCTTCACGCTTTCCTGAGTGATAGTCTCCAGTCCTTCAATACTAAAAATGCGAGTGTAGATCAGTTGTGGCTTACTTTCAAAGACATAATGTCAGTAGCAATCGAGAGATGTTTTCCAAATAAATTAATAAAAGAGGGGGCTGACCCCCCGTGGTACACAAAACAGGTCAGATCACTGTTGCAGAAACAAAGAAAAACGCATGCAAAATTTAAAAAGACACAAAATCCGCAAGACTGGCAATCTTTTACTGAAACTCGCAACCTAGCGCGGACTTCAATGCCAGAATCTTATAGTTGTTTCCACAACGAAATCCTGTCTCGTAATCTTGCAGAAAATCCAAAGAAATTCTGGTCATGTGTGAAGTACACTAGCGGCAAAACACAAACAATACCTTCACTACGCGTTAGCAATGGTAATACTACCGACGACAGTACTGCTAAGACAGAATTACTAAACACAGCTTTCCGAAATTCTTTCACCAAAGAAGACTAAGTGAACACTACAGTATTCAATCCAAGAACAGCTGCCAGCATGCGAAACTTAGAAGTAGATGTTCCTGGAGTAATAAAACAACTTAAGTCACTAAACAAAAATAAATCTTCCGGGCCAGATTGTATACCAACTAGATTCCTCTCAGAGTATGCTGATGCAATAGCTCCGTACTTAGCTATAATTTACAACCGATCACTCAGCGAAAGATCCGTACCCAAAGACTGGAAAGTTGCCCAAATTACTCCAATATTCAAGAAAGGCAATAGGAGTGATCCCCATAATTACTGGCCTATCTGATTGACGTCGATTTGCAGTAGGATTTTGGAACATATACTTTGTTCGAATATTATGTACTACCTCGAAGAGAACGACCTATTAACCAATAGTCAGCACGGATTCAGAAAGTATCGCTCTTGCGAAACACAGCTTGCCCTTTATTCACATGAAGTGTTAAGTGCCATCGACAAGGGATCTCAAATCGATTCCATATTTCTGGATTTCCGGAAGGCTTTTGACACTGTACCCCACAAGCGGCTTTTAATGAAATTGCGTGCTTATGGAATATCTCCCCAATTGTGCGATTGGATTCACGATTTCCTATCAGTAAGGACACAGTTCGTTGTAATTGACGGTAAGTCATCGAGTAAAACAGAAGTGATATCTGGCGTTCCACAGGGAAGCGTTATTGGTCCCCTACTCTTCCTCGTGTTTATAAACGATTTAGGAGATAATCTGAATAGCTCCCTTAGACTGTTCGCGGATGATGCTGTCGTTTATCGGTTAGTGAAGTCAACAGAGGATCAAAAGCAACTGCAAAGCGATTTAGACAAAATTTCTACTTGGTGCGAAAATTGGCAATTGACACTAAATAAAGAAAAGTGTGAAGTAATACACATGACCACTAAAAGAAATCCGCTGAACTTCAATTACGCGATAAATCAGTCAAACCTTAAGGTCGTAAATTCTACCAAATACCTAGGAGTTACAATTACGAACAACTTTGACTGGAGAGAACACATAGAAAATATTGTGGGGAAGGCGAACCAAAGGTTACGTTTCATTGGCAGAACGCTTAGACGATGCACCAGCTCCACCAAAGAGACTGCCTACATCACACTTGTGCGTCCTCTCTTGGAGTACTGTTGCCCCTTGTGGGACCCTCACCAGGTGGGACTGACGGAAGATATTGAGAAGGTTCAGAGAAGGGCAGCTCGTTTTGTTTTATCACGTTACGGGGGGGAAAGCGTCACGGAAATGTTGCACGAATTGGGGTGGAAATCATTAAAAGAAAGACGTTATTCATTGCGGCGTGATCTGTTTGCGAAGTTTCAATCACCGACTTTTAGTTCTGAATGTGAAAATATTTTGCTAGCACCCACCTACTTAGGGAGACATGACCATCCCAATAAAATAAGAGAAATCAGATCGAAAACGGAACGATTTAGGTGTTCTTTCTTCCCGAGCGCTATTAGAGAATGGAACGGTAGAGAAAAGTTATGAAGGTGGTTAATGAACCCTCTGCCAGGCACTTAAATGTGATTTGCAGAGTACCTATGTAGATGTAGATGTAGATGTACCACTGACCACAGTTCAGTCAGCAGTCAGCCGCCTTTTTTAGAGCACTAGGCTACTTAAAAGTTGATTATTTAGTTTCTACTTTCTGCAGTTAATTGTATCGATAGGATGGATAGGATGTGTGCCTGCTGTGTGCGGACGCAGGAGGAGTTGGCCTCAGTTCGCGAACAGCTGAACGTGCTATTGGCTAGGGTCAGCCGTCTTCAGGCTGCTGTCTCGGGGTGCAGCGATGGTGCGGAATCTGTAGCGTCGAGTGGGACACCACAGGTGTCTCATGCTTCGCTGTCCCTGCTACCGAGGCACCTTCAGGTGTACCGGACGTCGTCGAGCCGCCTTCTCCGCAAGGGGAGTGGCGGGTTGTACAGCGTTCGCGTCGCTCGAGGCGGAAGGCCCATGTGGAGGCTGGACGTCCGTCCGCGCCCGTTCGTCCTGAGAGTGAACGTGTGGCCACTCCTTCAGCAGGGTCTGAGCAGGTGCACGGGGGGAGGGGATTATTAGTTATTGGGAGCTCCAATGTTAGGCGCGTGATGGAGCGCCTTAGGCAGATAGCGTCGAGACCCGGAAGGAATTCCAACGTGCACTCGGTGTGTCTGCCGGGGGGCCTCATCCGAGATGTGGAGGCGGCCTTGCCGGCGGCTATCGAGGGTGCGGGGTGCAGTCGACTGCAAGTCGTAGCTCACGTCGGCACCAATGACGCTTGTCGCTTGAGTTCTGAGGACATCCTCAGGTCCTACGAGCGGCTGGCGGAATTGGTGAAGGCTGCTGCCTTCGTACGCGGGGTGCAAGCAGAGCTGTCGATTTGTAGCATTGTTCCCAGGGTTGATCGGACTCCTTTGGTTTGGAGCCGAGAGGAGGGTTTGAACCAGAGACTTCGCCGACTCTGTGACAGTCATGGCTGCAGATTTCTGGATCTGCGTTATCGGGTGGGGAATTGTACGGTGCCCCTAGATAGATCAGGGGTGCACTACACTAAGGAAGCGGCTACTCGGGTAGCAGAGTACTTGTGGTTTTTTTTTTAGGCTAGGCGCTAACTCTGATGAGCACTCGCCTGTCAGCATTCAAACAGCGAATTCAGGCCACGTTCGAAACAAAAATTCGAACATCAAAATATTAGCCGCGAACTTACAGAGTATTAGAAACAAATTTCCCGAATTTGCCGCACTGCATGGAAGTTATTGTGCTCAGTTAGTTTTGGGCACCGAAAGCTGGCTAAATGATGATGTGGCAAGTTCAGAAATATTTAGCGAAGCGTGGAATGTATATCGGAAAGATAGATCGGATACAACTGGAGGAGGAGTGTTCATTCCTGTGGACAAGGATATTGTTTCTACTGAGATCGAAGTTGAAAGTAACTGTGAAGTTATCTGGGCACGTATAACAGGTCTAAAAGAAGTAAAGTTAATAGTTGGGTGTTTTTACTGGCTCCCCAGTGCTGCAATAGGAGTTTTAGAATCATTCAAAGGAAGTCTACACCAGGTAGTGCATAGGTATCCGGCCCATGTAATATTAGTCGGAGGAGACATCAACATTAAGAGTATAGATTGGGACCTCGCTAGTTACATTTCAGGCGGTACAGACAAGCGGTCTTGCGAGCTACTTTTGGACACATTCTCTGTCTTGAGCAGTTAAACCGGCAACCCACGCGCAATGGAAATATTCTAGACCTTATAGCCACAAACAGGCCTGACCTTATTGACGATTTCTGTATAGAGACAGGAAATAGTGATCATGATATCGTCATAGCGTCGATGGTGACCAAAGTTCATAAAGCAATCAAGAAGGCTAGGAGCGAGTTTTTGTTGGGAGGAGCCGATAAGCAAATGTTACGATCGCACTTAGAAAATGAATGGGCATTGTTTAATTCCGGGACTATGGATGTAGAGGAATTGTGGACTAAATTTAAGTGCATTGTTAATAAAGGGTTAAGAGAAATATGTGCCAGTAAAGACGATTAAGGATGGAAAAGATCCACCGTGGTATAATAATAATGTTAGAAGGATGCTGAGAAAGCAAAGGCTGTTGCACTCTCGATTCAAAAAAGAACGCGCAAATGATGACAGGCAAAAGTTAGTAGAGATTCGTGCGTCTATAAAGAGATCGATGCGTGAAGCATACAATAATTATCACAGCCATACCTTAGCAAAATATCTTGTCGAGAACTCGAAAAAATTCTGGTCCTATGAAAAATCGATAAGCTGGTCAAAGCCCACTGTCCAGTCACTCGTTGATCATTCCGTGGCAGTAATAAAAGAAAGCAAATGGAAAGCTGAAGTTCTAAATTTAAACTTTAAGAAATCTTTCACGCAGGAGGACCGCACAAATGTACCATCATTTGATCAACGTACTAATTCCGAAATGGAGGACATAGCAATAGGTATTTCCGGTGTAGAGAAGCAGCTGAGAGAGCTAAATACGAAAAGAAAGCAAACGGAAAGCTGAAGTTCTAAATTTAACCTTTAAGAAATCTTTCACGCAGGAGGACCGCACAAATGTACCATCATTTGATCAACGTACTAATTCCGAAATGGAGGACATAACAATAGGTATTTCCGGTGTAGAGAAGCAGCTGAGAGAGCTAAATACGAAAAAGTCTGCTGGTCGGGATGGAATACCAGTTCGGTTTTACAAATAGTATTCTGCGGCATTGGCCCCCTACTTAGCTTGCATTTATAGCGAATCTTTAATTCAGCGCAAAGTTCCTAGTGATTGAAAAAAAGCGCAGGTGACTCCCGTTTATAAGAAAGGAAAGAGAACTGACCCCCACAATTACAGGCCAATATAGTTGACCAGTTCGAATATAGTAACCTTCCTTGAAACGGAAAAGCTTATTTCCATGAATCAGCACGGGTTTAGGAAACATCGTTCATGTGAAACTCAGCTTGCTCTTTTCTCACATGACATCTTGCGAGCCATGGATGAAGGGCAACAGGCGGATTGTGTTTTTCTCGAATTCAAAAAGGCGTTCGACACGGTGCCACACTGCAGACTACTAAAGAAGATACGAGCTTATGGAATAGGTTGACAGATTTGTGATGGCTGGAAGACTTTCTAAGTAATAGAACGCAGTACGTTGTTCTCGACGGCGAGTGTTCATCAGAGAGGCGTGTATCGTTAGGCGTGCCCCAGGGAAGTGTGATAGGACCGCTATTATTTTCTATCTATATAAATGATCTGATGGACAGAGTAAGTTGTAATTTGCGGCTGTTTGCTGATGATGCTGTGGTGTATGGGAGGGTGTCGTCTGTAACTGACTGTAATAGCATACAGGATGACTTAGACAAAATTTCTAGTCGGTGCAAAGAATGACAGCTAGCTCTCAATGTAGAAAAATGTAAGGTGATGCGCATGAGTAGAAAAAGCAATCCCATAATATCCGAATACAACATTAGTATTGAGCTTCTTGATACTGTCGCGTCGTTCAAATATCAAGGCGTAACATTGCAGAGCGATATGAAATGGATCGAGCATGTAAGGACTATTGTGAGTAAGGCGGACAGCCGACTTCGGTTTATTGGGAGAATTTCAGAAGATGTACTTCACCTGTAAAGGAGACCGCGTATAAAATGCTTTCACGACAACGTCTTGAGTATTGCTCAAGTGTTTGGGACCCGCAGCAGATCAGTTTAAAGGAAGACATAGAGGCGGTTCAGAGGCGAGCAGCTAGATTTGTTACCGGTAGGTTCGACCAATGCGCGAGTGTCACGGAAATGCTCCGGCAACTCAATTGGGGATCGCTGGAAGAAAGACGACGTTCTTATCGTGAATATCTGTTAAGTAAATTTAGAGGGCCGGAATTTGAAGGTGAGTGTAGTACGATCTTGCTGCCGCCTACTTACATTTCGCGTAAAGATCACAAAGACAAGATAAGAGAAATTAGGGCTCGTACGGAGGCATATAGGCATTCTTTTTTTCCTCGTTCAATTTGGGAGTGGAATAGGAAAGGAAATGCCTAGTAGTGGTACAGTGTACCCTCCGCCACGCACCTTACCTTTGAATTGCGGAGTATGTATGTAGATGTAGAAAGGTGACTCTAAGATGAGATTTAAATAACCATGTAAGAACGCAATGTTTGTTACGTCCGTTTTACAGTATTTAAGTACTCTAATTTCGTTCTTATTTGTTTGTATTTAGTACATTTTATTGAACGGTTTCAGCAAATGTTCAATCTTTAGTGTTAAGGGGCGAACCCGGAACGTTGTTAAGCTTACTTTTCTCTTGTTAATTAGCACTGCAATGGTCGCGTCACTGTGAGGAACTTCGCATTTTATCTGTTAGAAACAGTGTCAAAATTGCTCAATAGGTTAAATGAACCTCAGACTTTGTGGTGAACTAGTAAACAAAATGTGGGAAGAAACATGTATGTAAGTACTGTAATAGTAGCAACTCGACCGCGGTGGCCGAGGGGACTGAGGCGCTACAGTCACGGTCTGCACTGTCACTACGGTCGTGGTTCGAATCCCCCCTCGGGCATGGATATTTGTGCCGTCCTTAGACTCATTTAGTTGATAAGTAGTTTGTAAGTTTAGGGACTGATGACCCCGTAGTTAAGTCCCATAAGCTATACAAACATTTGAACATTTTAAAGTAGCAACTAAGCAATTAATTTATGCAGGAATAGAATGTTTATATGGACTGACATGAGGTTTGCCTTTCCGGGAATACGTATCTGTGAGATCCTACGCGGCCATTCTAGTGTTAATGCATTTCTACACCTGATCAAAATGTTCAAATGTTTGTATAGTTTATGGAACTTAACTACGGGATCATCAGTTCCTAAGCTTACAAACTACTTATGAACTACTTACGAACTAGGACGGCACAAATATCCATGCCCGAGGGGGGATTCGAACCCCCGACCGTAGTGGCCGTGCAGACCGTGACTGGAGCGCCTCAGTCCCCTCGGCCAACGCGGCCGGCTACTACACCTGATGACAGAGGATTTTTCCAGAACATAATTTTTACACTTCAACGAATTTGGAGCTGATATGAAACTTCCTAGGGTGTGTCTAAACCATGTATCCTCAGTAGCTCCTCTCCCAGGAGTGCTATTCCTGTAAGTTTGGTAAGTGAACTTTTCTGAAGGGAGGAGACGTGGTGGTGACGTAAGTAAAGTTGTAAGGATGAGCTGTGAGGTATACGCAGGGATCACGGTCGGTAGAGCGCTTGCCCGTGAGAGGCAAAGTATCTAAGTTCGAATCCCGACCTTTAAAACAGATTCAACCTTCTGCTGCAGACTTAAAATTTTATTCTGGGAACAGTCAGCTTTTTAAAGAACTTTTGTAGCGTTTGAAATGGTGACTACTTGGGCATATTAATTTTAACTTGTGTTCTACGTTAATTGCAAGTTTATCCGACCTCTTCAGTACTTATAGCCAAAGCCTTGCGCTCAGTCCCAGGCAGATACAAATCATCAGAAGCCTAATGGAAGGCTGTTCATCTTTATTGTACTTTACCATGAACTGTTTGTATGTTCAGTGCGAAGGGTTTCGACCATAGATTACTTTCATGCCAAAACAGAACGTAAGCAGCTAGTGACAACAGGTGAGGTATACAACACTTCAGTCTGAGATGTATGTTTCACTTACGTGCTGCTCCTACATACCAGTACAAGCAGAAGCTTCTATATGATCTATGTTATTCCAACTACACCAAAGTTGCACACTTTAAAAAAATGTTATAACGTGCTGTTAGGCTCTTCGTTGACTTGAAAATGACCCGTGATCGAAACCGAGTACATAAAAGTAAACAACTTATGGCCAACTATAATAAAGTTCCACAATAACTTGATGACGGTAAATCCAACGTCTTCACAAATATTAATGCAAAGATGTGTCCGTCACGTGGCACTTCCTGCAAACCTGAAACGTATTGCACTTCAGATTTGGTGGACTAATCTCTCATTTGATTCTCAAGGAATAACTGTGGGGAGACGGGGGAGTAAAGAAAACGCTGGGGATGATGTTTCTAAACGCGACTTTTATTTAGCCTGGTTACAAACATTGGACGTTTCGCCACTGCATCCTGCATCCCGGGGCTTTGTATGTATGTTCACTAGCCATGACAAATATGGCATAGGCCTACTCTCTTTCATTCTGTACCATCATTAGAAATTTGTTTCTGTTCTGTAAAATCAATCGAGTTTAATAAATAAAGTAACCCTGTAATTTATGTTGACTACACGTGCTACAGACGATATTTAATAACTCAACCATGACTTATGACTTTCTGAAAGGGCGTTTTTTAACTTTTTTCATCTTTACATAGTTTTTGATTGGTTAATATTTTGATGGACAATAATGAAATTCAATAAAAAAAAAAAAACATTTCAATAAAGGCATCAGAAGACCATAAGAAAGTGAAAGAATGCCAATGTTGCTGCGAAACATGCCAGACTGAAATAGCATGTACAGGTGACCTCACTATGCTACGTCCTCCATGTTCAGATTTCAAACCCTTCTGTAAGAATTCATATTTTATTTTCCAGGACACAGGGAACACTTTCACTAATAGAAAATTATGTTAAAATCCTTCTGTACCACCAAAATCAACAGATGTATTCTCACATTGTCGGGCATGGCAGACACCACAATAGCCCCACATTGCTTTAATCTAGCAAACTTACTACAGCTATTCAACATCTCTTCATTAATTCAGCAACGACACGAAATGCGTTACGCTGAAACTCAAAGCCAATTCCCTAAACGTAAACAACCGAGAAAATGCGCAATCCAGAAGAGGAAAGAACCGAGAAATCAAAGCGCCCGAAACAACAAAAGAGCTCAGGCGGTATAATGAAAGCAATGGAGCGCAAACGAATGAAAATACGATGCGACAAATAATCAATAGACCTCCGGCAGATGTTGAATAAAGCCCAAATTACTCCCCTAGCAACGACTAAAACGAAATTCTGTTAAAAGAATTCGCCAGATGTTTCCTCCACTTGTGTGTCTTCGAACTAAAATAACGAGAGCGCATTGGCATTGTCCGCTTGTCGATGCAAAACAAATTGAGAACAGGAGATTTCAATGTCTATTCACAAAGATCTTGATTACGTGTTTTTACGTTACACTCTGTGATACCTGAGACAATTCTTCAGTTGCGCAGTTTTTTTCTGCCACAGTACTTTTCTCACTGCGTCCTCGTTATATTTTTCCCCTTACATCCCTACACTATTACGTCAAGACACTAAATGAGTTATATAAACTGAGACTACAGCTAGATGCAAGGTCAAACACGGAAGAATAATATGGGTGTGCTCTGTTATATAAAGAAAAATAGTGTTGCAATGTTTCGATATATCTTATGACTTTATTGATAGTGGTGGATCTCTATAACGTGGTCTCATTCCAAGTGTAAAATCTAACGGCTTTATAGATCCATGAATTATGAATACTGTTCTAATAAATGAAGAGTTAGGGTGTATGCAGCGCTACGGGGCAAGCAAGTTTGTCGTTTTGGGAAGGCATAGCCTTCAATGAAGTGTCAATAACCTGATGTACGAAATATTAACTGCCTACCGATTGTGACTTTTTCGTTCATATGTCATTGTTTTCAAATATTTCAAAAAGAATGAAATATGTTTTATCTTTAAAATACGTAACTGGGTACTTACAAACAATGCCTTTGAGTTACCGTTGAACATTCACTTTATCGGTAACGTAGCGATATATTACTATAAAATTATCAGAGGTCTAAGTAGTACAATCTATGATACTAACAGCTTAGAATTTTTATTACCAAGTTTTGAAATAGTGATTACTAAAACCGCAAAATAATCTGTGTTATTAGTGACGGATCTTAATAATTCTGTTATCACAATGCCACGTAAATTCACACAAACAATAGTGAAAGCGAAATAACACAGCTTACTTGCTTAAATAATTATTCTCATTTACTTGAAGCGTAATCGGACTTTCTACAGTGACTTGCCGCGAAATCCTTGGCAAGGTGCCCTAGACCACGCAGCAATTCCTGCACGAAAAGGACGTGTTTATAAAGATAAACAAGCTTTAGTCAGACAATTAACTGTTCATACTGTGAAGAAAAAGGAGATTTTAAGAAATGATTTCTTTGAACGACACACAAAGAAAGTCGTTACGAATAAAAATTTAACTGGTTTTAATGATTTTAGGAGACTAAATGCATAATAAAACGGAGCTCTTAAAACCACAGAACATACGTTAAAAAAGCAAAATACTAAACATCGGTGTATCATCACCACTACTTAATTACAGGATACAGTTGTGAGTTTTCATAATTTCTGAGACTAGACAGTCAGAGAATAAAAACATTCCAAATTTACAGAGCCACACATTGAAAGCACTTGGAAGTTACTTTCGAAAAATTTGCATAAAATTCAATTTATTTCGAGATTGACTTATTAAATAAAAAATAATAAATATTTGAAGAAGTAATTTGGTTCCTTTATACATTAATAGGTACTTATATATATATATAGTACATAAAACAACTTCTTAAGGTTGCTACCTCTACAGTTTGGGTTACAATTTTAAATTCCAATTCCATCAACATTATCGGCGCACAGGGCGCCAAGCCGAGTGGAATTGAAAGTAAATAACTAAATAAATTAGTGCTTGTGTTCGTACCATCAGCAAAAAGCTTTGGGAAACAGTTCCTTAATGAAAATAATTTTGACGTGCAGTTAAACATTCCACAATCTGCTGTAGCGGAGTTGTACTACATTCTAATGTCTCTGAAAGTACAAGAAGACAGGAAAAAAAGAATAAAATCCAAGGAATCTTAAATCATTGTTCTCGCACTGAAGAAAATTTTGGTTACGCTAACACATATCAGATGCCAGAAGTTTGTTTGAGCAAGTACTTTATATTCAATTTATGGCACCCTGCTTAATAAATATGCAAATACCAGCAGATGGGTGCACAAATATTATCCGACACGTTACCTGTAAGCTTGGAGCAAGAGAACACCCATGGGGGAGACCGACATAATAGTGGGGTGCAACAATCTGAGGTTTTTTTTTTTTTTTTTTTTTTTTTTTTTTTTTTTTTTTTTTTTTTTTTTTTTTTTTTTTTTTTTTTTTTTTTTTAGGTACGGGAAGTGTGTTCGACATATATTTTCAACTCTCGTCCTTGAATGAATTTCAATTCTCTGAAGCAGCCGAGAAATGAGGACCTTCTGTTACAAAACTGTAGGTGTCGAAAAAGTGTATTTTCTTCGTTTTAATCAACAATCAAAGGGTTTACAATGTAGTACGTAATTGATTCCAACGACAACGCTATTACGTTATTTACAGATGAATACTTCTGAAGTGAATGTTCGTGTCAAATTAAATAATGACAGGGCTTACATTTATTTCTAAATCGACAACAGGAAACTGAAAAGAAAACAAGAAAGAGGACACAAAATTTCAAGTAAGACAGAATTATTGTCAGTGTCGAGCTATTTGGGAAAACAGCGCAAACCAATAGTATAATTGACTATTATCCTTCCTGACTGCAATATTAACTTTAAGGAGAATAGGTGTCTCACAGTTTAGAAAGCATAAAAATACAGGAAAGATATAGTTGAGGCTCGTGTATAGCAAGAAAGATTCTATAGGAATCCTTGGGATAAGCATATGCTTCGCCCCAAAAAAGTCATCATTCGAGAAAAGCAATGGACTGCTTTTCTCACTTAGTTGTCTTAACTCGTGAATTTTTACTGTCTTTGAAAAATGCTCAAATGTTTGTAAGCCTGTCGGACAAAACTGCTAAGTTCGTCCGTCCCTAGATTTGCAAACTTCTTAAACTAACTTATACTGAGGATAACACACGCAGCCATGCCCGAGGGAGGACTCGAACCTCCGGTGAGATTGGCCGCCCATTCCGTAGCATGAAGCCTTACACCACGGGGCTTCTCCTACGCGTGTACTGCATTTCCTAAACAAATTAAATTTTATTTTTAAAGTTCACTGTTGTAGAAGCGATGAAAGCGCACAATGATCAAGTACAAATTTTGATCATCAATTAAATTTTAATGGAATAAGGTAGTTAATAAAATTGTGAAGTAAAGAGATCGATCGAGAAATATTTACAAAGCATATTTACTACAATCTGAAGGTTCGTTTTACGCACTGCAGATATGACATAGGGAACAGAGCGATATGAAACAGACCCATATCTGAATCATCATGCAAATCTAATACAGCCACGAAAAGCATCTTACATCTAATAAAATAGACTGCATATGTGCATGTATGTATGTTCCACATTCCTCCTAAACTACTGGACCGACTTCAACCAAACTTGGTGCACATGTTCCTTAATATCAGACAACAATCGCTGTCCCGGTAAGAATCATCTATGACACATACTTAAGAAGATATGACGTCATAAACAGTGAGATGCTCGAAAAACTGCTGCGTCAAACGTTAATGCTGCATATTTTCTCCTAAACCACTGAACCTATTTCACCCAAGTTTGGTACACATATTTCGTACGTGAGGTAACAACTGCTGTAGGAGTACGAGCCACCTACGACACATGGTTCAGGAGATATAACGTCATGAACAATAGGAATCGCAAGAAAACTGCTACATAATGCGACGAGACTTTATAAATACACTGTATGAGAATGAGGGTACTTGGCGACTTCCAACAAACTTTAAACATAATTTCAAACCCTTATTCAACTTTTTCTCGCAGACAACCACATCAAATTAATGAAAGGAAAAAAAAAAAAAAGGTTTATACCTTACTACTTTTTCGCTGTTTATGAAGCAAAACTATGGCATCCGGTATAATGTTACAATCTATAATTCCTACACTACCAATTGTACTCGTAGGCAATTTTGTAGTCAGAATACACACTTAAAGCTGAATGTACGTTCGCAATTGTATCACAGTACGACACGTAGTTCATGAGATATGAGGACATAAAGAGTAACGGCAAGGCATCACGTTTTAATCTATTACTTCTTTACTACAAACATATTCGCAACAGATTTTACCGACATACACTTGTACACCTGTACAAATCAAAATATTCCTGCAAAATTTTACAATTGTACAACATATCTATACTAATAATAAATCCGTAAATGTAGGCCTATCCCTGTTCGCTTCAATCTTCAAAACTACTGGACGATTTTCATGCGGTTTTCACAGGAAACATGAGCGAAGATTTGTTCTGGATCTAGGCATGATTTCATCAAAATAGAATGACGAATTGTTTTCATAGACCGTCGTGTCTGTCTGTCCATCTATTAGAAACCACTTCTCCAAAACTACTTCACGAATTCGCATGGGGTTTTCACATGCATGGTAACTGAAGCGTACCTTGGGAAACCATATAGACTTAGTTTCATAAAAATCGGATCACGGAAAGAAGAACATCACAATTTAACGTTTTTCATCGATAACCGTCATGTCTATCTTTCTTTTTCACTTCCAAAACTAATAGACTAATTTTCATGAGATTTCCACAGGAAACGTGAGGGTATCTGGCGGTTACAAAAACGCTTCATTTCACAAAATCGGATCAGAAAAAGTTAGATATCACAATTTAAACATTTCTCTGAAAGCAATCGCATGTGTCTGTTTGTAGAGAGTAATCTTCAAAAGTACTAAATGAAGATTCATGGAGGTATCACAGACATATAGAGAATATCGTGGGGCAACATATAGGTTACATTTTATCATAATCAGATCAGGAAAGTAAAAGATATCGTAATTTGAAGTTTTAGGTGTATTTCATGCTTGTAAAGAACGGCGCAATGCAGCAAAGAACTAATAGATAGCGTTGCGGGTGTTGGTGTGAAGTTCGAGGCAGCAATCGGATTATTACCCATTGAAAATAGTACTTACTCTTTGACTTTTCAAATTTACCACATTTTTGAAAATCGTTTTCTTGGTTGCTTTGTCTACGAAATATGATTCAACGCAATGAATATAAAACTGATACAATCCTCGCCGTCTTTAATCCATATTGTTACATTCTGATATCACAATCTAACGTACATGTACAACTGCTATGGAAGTTTAAGTCTCACGAATGGGTCGACAATAACGCATCTAACGGAAAGAGATCCAACCACAAGATTAATAATTGTTTTTAGTGATATCTCTATTTCATTAAGGAAAGACTTATTATATTTAAGCTTTACATGCCTCAGCCCATTGTCAGAGATATGAATGGTCATGAATTAAAGGTCTTAAATGGCGAGTATAACTGATGTAAGATGTGAGCTACATCATACTCATAAAGATATGCCTATTTCTAACACTTTTCGCAAACGTATTAAAAAAAAAAAAAAAAGCTACCGACACATTTTCAAGCGGTTGAGCTAAGATTGGAGCAACATAGAGGCATGATATCATCAAAATCAGATCACGGAAAAAAACTTACATCGCAATCTTAAGTGTTTTCAGTAACTGTCTGTTCCTCTATTAGAAATACCTAATCTCCTAAACTACTTCACGTATATGCATGGAGCAACTTCATAAGTGAAATTGTTTTAGATGTAGTTTATGCTTGAAGCATGGATTACGCAGTACAGCATACATGCAATAGAGGCGCTGCAGTGCACGAAAGAACTAATAAACACCGCTGCTGCATAATAAGTATTGGGTAGTACATCAAAGAAGCGAACGTCTGTGACAGAATTAAGCAATCTTACGCCTACAAATAACAACAAACTTTGAACGTAGTGTTACTGATTTCTCTTTGTGTATTAAATACTTAGCGACATTTATTCGCTTCTTTTGGCACGTTTCAATTTTGTATCAAAAACTTTATGAAGTATTGCAAGAAATAAAATCGTAGAAGGGACAGGGATAACTGATATCCCTTTGAAAGTTATCATAAATAATGAGTACTCCAAACAACACAGGCTAGAACGTTATCAGAGTTAATTTCATGGGACTGAGAAAGCGACAGTTTATAACAGTCACCTCTCAACCTAAGAACACGAGTGCGAAATATTTAGTTGTTTCTTATACACGATAGTGAAAAAACCATTAATCTGTAAATTTTCTATTCAAATTCTGATTTACTTAATTAGTAAAACATAACGTATTCATCTGAAATGTGATATGCAAGGAGACGTGTAGGTAAGTTTTAAGATTTGAAGACTTTTTGCTGAAATCAGCTGAAAGGCTAATGCTAATGTCACATTAAAAGGTAATAAACTTACAGATCTATAATTCTAAAATTTGCCTGGGTGAACTAATTTGAACTTCTCATGTTCGATGTATTTGTATACGGAATGCCATTATCCATCCATGACGCATATAGCAAGCGAAACACAACTGTGCCGAAACCTAATACTGTGTGACTGAAGAAATCAATCGGTGTTACCAAAGAAAAGAAATTGTCGCAGCAGGAACACCAGAAGAAAATAATCGTTCAGATCGTTCTAATCAATTGCAGCTACCTTTTATAAATAATGACAGAATATTTTGAGTCAATTAAAACCACTGGATAAAATACGAACGAAGCTTTCTAACAACAATCAAGCACTTCACTTACCTTTTATCGTCGCCGCTGGGCACGGGGTAAGAAAGGCTCAACAGTAGTCCTGAAACAACATCATTGACGATTAGTAGTTGAATTCATTATAAATCTAATTTTATGGTGAATCAAATATAATACCTAGACAGGTATGAACTTTAGTTAAAGGATTTGTATGATGCATTCGAAAAATTAGAAACAAGTAATTGAGCGGTCAACGTACTCGGAGTCAGGCTGTCATAAGTATTAAATGAAATAAATCTCAGATCCTTACTGAAGTATTGTATTGTAGGACATTCGAAATAATAGTAATAAAGATATATTTTCGATAGTCTATTCCAAAGTTACCACTGTTCCCTACATAAATTAATCTCCATCAGTCTCGGTCGAAAGTAGGAATTCTCTCCAACCGTGAGTTTGGTTTTACAGTTGTGCCAATCGTAATTGCTACACATTGGTACTTGGAAGTTCTCACCCTTGGTAGTAAAACAATGTCGTGAGCCAATCCTGGCTTCGCTAAGAAAAAAAAAAATGCTAATCTCCTTTGACTCCGTCACACTCCTTTTACTGTAAATGTAGCATCTCTTCGCAGAACCCTACCTCGTTTTGGAAGTATTCTATTCCATGCTTCTAACAATGTGAACATAGAATATGTTGCGTTTGGTCTCCTATTGTGACCGTCGTCATGGTGGCCACAGGGTTCGCAATATTTCAAGCGGTTCGGCCAACTTCTTTTTCTCACCCCTGCAGTAGTCGCGCGACTTTTCATACCGCCAGTAGTCGCGCGTGGACTGGCAGTCCGCAAGGCATTAAGTAATTTTAGTAGCAAGACTCGACACAGTTATGAAGAGTATATTTACTGTGTTTGACTTGTAGCTTTTTATGTCAATACCTTTGACAGAGTTGTAAATTCTGTCCAATTTCACTGAAATACTACGTTTCGTAATACGCTATACCTCATGCATATTGCACAGTTGTATCGTAAACAGGATTAAATGCGCACACTTGTAACTCCCGTTTCAGATTTTGTACAATACAGTCACATTCTTTCCTTTTGGAACCTTCAGTACAAACGACACTTCCATGCTCCAAGTAGAGATGATAATATTCTTCATTTGCAACAACTGTCATAACACGAATAACGATGATTTTGTATGTCAGGCCGCAGTAACCACCTTTGAGGTTCTTTCTGTCTCTGGATGAAAAACTACAAAAAAGTGTCTTGCACATAACGGAATTCTTCTGCAGATTTTTTTCATATAGATCCATATCACATAAAAAACAAAGGATAAAACGTAAATAAAAGAACTCAGCAATAACAGGAGATACCTTGAGAATAAACTATAATACGGAAATATGCTCCCGTCGGAACACAGAACGGGATATTATAACTTATTCTTGTTTAAGAGACCCTCAAAGGATAAAACTACTGCCTGATCACGTTCAGCCACCTTTATCCCCAAACGTTTGGCATGCAAATATACATTGTTTTTAACATAGAACATGCTAAATCATTTTGCCCAGTCTCTCGTTGTAAAGGCGTTTTCACACACTTTACTGGAACTGTCTTCATATGTCTCTCTCTCATTGCCTCCTTCTTTTGCCTTCCCCAATGACCGTGACATCATCGCTATTTCTGGCTCTATCTCACCACTGTTTTTGTCGCTTTCACTTTCCCTGTGCCATTTATTACCAATGTGTCTTCATTTCTTACTGTGTGCTGTTTGTCTATTCAGTCGCCATTGCCTCCGTGCAGCTCTGTTAATTGGGCTTGAAAACCCTACAACGAAATAATTTAACAATTTAGTATATGGGGTGGACGATAGTCGACAAAATTGATCTGGTTAAAGTTCGCCACTGTGAATGATCCAGAGCTTATATACAGCCTCTTTTTGATTCCACCCCACTCTCATTCATTTGCTGCCTCTGTTACTATGTCCATCTACTACTACTCCCTCTCCCACTGTTACTGTGTGCTCTCTCTTTCTCCCACTGCCACTTTCTCTTTACCACTACCACAATATAATGTTCTTCTTTATCACAAAAAACTATATTTTAAAAATATTTTTGGGATAAAGAATTAATTTTCAAAACAGAAATTACAAAATTTATAATTATTTTGAATTATATTATTACTACGTTTGGTCAAAGTAATTACGGGGGGCTCCAGCATGGAAGGCGAATGTGGCCAAGGGTATTTCCTCTGCGCAACCATATAAAAAGAAAATTTCGGCATTGCTAAAGTTAGTTCCTTACTCTCATCTTTAGTTCTCTCGTGTTTAATACAATGGAGCTTAAACCGTGTATGAGGTCAGCCGTGTAATGCAATATTATTAAAAGTTATAAGCGAGATTTAACATCGCGTAAGAGTTCGCGATCAGTGACAGCTATATCTAAATCATAATTACATTCGATACATATCGTTTGAACATCTATGTATGGTGCAGACGTTAATTTGATTCTAATAATTACGGGAATTTTGATTAGGGACTAGGACGAACTTATTTAGAGAGTGAAAGGGCTTTTTCATTCATTATCATTGCATCTTTAAATATTGGTGAATAGATCCGGATATACCACAGAACTTACGAGTGTATAGTTTATTTATATAGTTATATCTCTGGGTGAATGAACGACGTGTATGAAATTATCGATCGGGATCTCCTATCGGAACATTGACCATATAATACTTAATAGACGTTAAGTATCGGTGGACGAACTGCATTAAAATATAATAAGGTGTGAACTTTGATAGAAATTGATATGAAAAGGGCAATGATCATGACCAATTTCATGACTAGCATTTTGCTAGGAAACATATAAGACCTCCTTGGACGATATTCACCATCTTTACAATTAATAAAATCAAGTTAGTTTTACAAGTGAAGGCCTGAAGGCCGTTTTGTTCTGCCA
Organism: Locusta migratoria; assembly: GCA_026315105.1. Classification (NCBI taxonomy): domain Eukaryota; kingdom Metazoa; phylum Arthropoda; class Insecta; order Orthoptera; family Acrididae; genus Locusta; species Locusta migratoria. The sequence continues at coordinate 329,548,652 of CM048746.1, forward strand.
TCCTTGTCAACGTAAGCATAAATTAAACATAAAGCCAGTAAAGGCGGGTACATACGCTTCGCTCGTTGGGGAATACGTTTTCCTTTTATGATGGAACTATCAGGAGCATTTTTCAGCTGGTTCCTGTCTTTTCCTTCGTACAGCAGAGTGTCCTGCTTATCTTGAACAACTTGTACCGTAAAGATTGGAAAGTCGTGTCATATGCTTCGACGCAACACTAGACCGCCCACAGGAGTAAAAATGACCCTTTTCGGTTTGTAAGTGATAACTGTGTTTCGAAGCATTATTATGGCAACATTTCTTTTCATGACATTTATTTATTTGTCAGATACTTTCATTATACTGGAAAGCAGCGCATTTCACCCAAATGATTGTCACTTTCTGCCAGTTTTACCTCTAACGCCCAGAGGGGTCATATTGACTCCTTCAGGTAAAACTATAATTCTGTTTATTGTTACGCCATGCAATCATCTCGTTTCTTCTGAATTATCGGAGACTTAATGTAGTGATGAAATAATTTACTTCCTTTCATATTATTGCTGCCTGAAATGATAAAAATTGAATCAGTTCATTCTGTTGCAAGATGCACTCTTTCATAGGTAATTATGTGGCAGCAATGAATGCATGTATTAAATCAAGGTCTGTTACTGAGAAGAAGAACAGAAGGAGTCACTTTATTCAGCAGTTTGCAGATGAACTGAGCTCTGAGCATGTGTAGAACCGTTTTCCTCACATGACCGTAGAAGATAATGTAAATAATGAAAACGAAGATGAAGACAGAACGCCACAGAAACTATTTTCAATTGCACTGTTTATAAATAGCTGGTTCGTGTAAATATACAAACAAAACTGAATATCAATAAGTCGTTTATGTAAAACAGTGAAGGAGCTAAAATTGCTGTAAACGTGAAATGTTCAGTTATGATGCATTAAAAATCTGTCATGTGCTTATTAGTTTGGGTTCTTAGCAGTTTCAGTGAAATTTATTTATATGTCACTGAATAATATGATTTGTAATCTGTCCTTATTACTCACAATTCTGTTTATGAACAGGCGCACACATCTTGTGAACATTAAAATATAAGAAATACATAATACATCTCTAATTAGTTTTTCAGAACATTTTTGTTAAATTGTAGGGATCAAAATGACCCCTCTGAGAGGCAGTGAAAGGATGGGCATCGGAGTGTTAAGGGTATGACGAATTACAAAAATAGTTATTTATCAAAAGATAATAGCAGATTGTACGATACCAAAAATCAATTTTTTCACATAATACTTTTCTTAAAATGTAGTAATAAGTATTTCATAATGGCTGCGAAGTCAGATTGTGCAGAACTGGGCAAACTGGGTAGATTCTCGCGCTGGTTATGGAACCAGTATGTCAAGAATGCAATTATAAATTGTTGCGCTATCAATTTTAAATAACATTTACATATCTTATTCCAGTTTCATATGCTGCTACGTATGAGCTGCAAGCAACATTACGCAAACCCCAAGCAATGGTTTTTTACCTGTGCGAACCCTTTGAAATATTTGTATGTTCATCTTCATCAACGATAATTTTGTATTGTTCATTTTACAAATGGACATCTTGAAGCGTTAATATTATGAAACCTATAAATTACTAGTTTCGATAATGCAATATTACCGTCTTCATTTCCTGTTAAGACAATACTAAAGACAGTACAAAAGCGTAAGTGTACAAAACAAAAGTTTAAAGTAGATACTCAGTATTAAATGGCATCTGTAGTGAATTAAACACTGTCAGCTGACATCTAGAGGTACAATACATCACGGACATTACATGAAATTCAGTAGTGGCTTGTTTTGAACTCGCCATCTTATAAATCCCTTATATATTGTACCCATACATGTCAGCTGACAGTTTTTAATTCACTACAATTACCACATAATACAGAGTTTATAATTATTTTGTTTTATTCACGAACGTAGCTATAAACTGCCTTGATTGTTGTCTTTCACAGTGTCTGAAGATGGTAATACTGTATTACCGAAACCAGTAACTAAAAATTCCACAATATTAACGGCTGAAGGTAATTACTTATAAAATTCTTTAAAACATGTTGCAATACTTCAAGTAATTTGTTGCTGCTCAATAACAGTAATTATTACGAAAACATTCATCAAGTAAAAATTTTAGACCGTAAGACATGAAAAAATACATTTTTTTTTCGCATAATACATTTCTTAAACGCAGTCGTCAATGTAACAACCCCTTTTGGTACCCAGACATAAAGGTTACTTTAGTGTAACTTGAAAAACGGGTAAAGATTTTCGAAAACTAGATAACAACGTAATTTGATATATGTCTACAGAAAATCTTGTATCATTTAAGCTGTTTCCTATGGTTAGTTATTTAGATATTTAACCTTCAGTGTGCTTGATCCGCTGAAAACCGATCTTTCCACTTATGTGTGTAAGTACGGAATGCTTGTACCTATGGATTTCCGTAAGGTAAAAAAAGTATCAAAAATAGAAAAAGTGAAAAAGTATTTGCACAATCGTAAAAATGTCGGCGCTTTTGAAAGAAGATATGTGTAGAAGTGGCCATCCAACAATTGACAGTTCTTTGGTGTTTCAGTCAAGAAACGCCCTTGAACACGTAACGACTTCTTGTGCTGTTTAAAGCACACTCTAGAATGCACGTAATACACGAAATCCAACCAATTTGTTCACTTTCTCTCGGATGCAGATGTGTAGTATTTAAATTTTAGGTCAGTACTGAAGGATAATTATAGTATGGTAGTCCTTCTGATACGTATACAAGTGTTCACTAGGCGAAGACCTATTTAGAAAACTTCACGCCTTCTCTGTGACCAATAGACTCGAGATACGGGCCTTCAAGATACGCAATTTTGGATGTAATTCACTCTGTCAGTTTCTTTGTGCTCTAACTATATTGACAAGACTACCGAGACCCTACTAAGGAACGTTTTCATGGTAGTCAGGCCTTCGAATTTAAGAACAGCCTACTCCGTTCCTTGTAGAAAATGCAATGATTGGCCATGTGCATATCAGAATTGTTTTGCGTCCATGTTAAATTTAATAACAGGTTGGAAAACTTATGTCTGAAAGTTAAACAGGGTTTATCAAACTGTCAAGTTAGAGGTGTGTGAGCAGGTCACTCATCTTCTAGCGGTGTCAATCCTCAAAAGCAAACCGTGTGCAAAGAAATAAAAATACGACGAGAATTACGCGAAGTCCGTTTTTTAATACATAACCGAAAAGGATCAGCTGACAAAGACTACCTAAGGCACTATTGTGTTGCTTGTGGTGACATTCTTAACAAGAGTTGTCCGAAAACTTGTCCTCTTAAGCGACATTCGGATTAAAAACTAAAACCTAAAATAAATATGCTCAGTTTTTTTAAATCCAAAGGTGATGTGGGGAAAATTATTAAACTACTTCTGTATGCGCTGCGAACACTCTTGAAGAATATTATGTTAGCTACAGAATTTTTAAAAACTGCAAGACCACATTCGATAGGTGAACGTTTAATGCGGTCATGTATAAATGATGTACCACAGTGCAGAAGTCTGGAATCATTCACAATAAACATCCATGTGTTACCACCGCTGAGCAATAATTAAAGACGTATCAATTTAATCCGAAAATAAAGTTTTGGAAACTCTTCGTTCCGGTCATTCATTCGCAATTAAACTGATGAACCGATATATGTCAATTTCGCCATTTTAATTTTTATCACCTAAATTAGTGGTCATTTTGTAGAAGAGAAGAAACTTTCTGCTGCCCCTCAAAATGGGGACGTGAAGGAGGAGAAATACGTAAGTTAGGTGACGAACAATTTTGCTAAAATTCAACCTACTGTACGGACTTTGTGGTCATTTGTTCAGTTGGTGCGACATTTATGACACATTGGTAGGGAGGGTTTATCGCTAAAGTGAAATCGCTAGCAAAAGATGACCGTCATTTCCTGTTAACAGTGCGTCGAGACAGGATGTTGGACAGAACTCACATGCAATGCATCCCGCAGGCACCAAGGGGACGCCAAATATCAACACAAACGGTCCGAATTCGCCTTCGGGAATGTGGTTTCTACGCATGTAGGCGTATATTGTGTATGACATTGAAACCACGACAAGTTTTGAATCCACATACAACGGGCGAAGTCTCTACCCGTATCAGTCAGATTACTTAAATTACCCTACGCAGCAAAGCACGTGAGAATAAAACGTTTGAAAACAGGAATGTAAGGAATTTTAAGAAATTTCACAAGTATGATTAACCCAGGAAAGTGAAAGCCTACTACTTCGAGCTGTAAGGTGTAATACTTGCGGGAGCTTATGAGGGCGTCTGAAGCGGCGTAGCTTCTAATTTAATAGAAATTGTGTTTCTGTCAAAATAGTAATACGTCACTAATTTAAGAGTAGAGTATAATTTAAATTACACTTCTGCAGAGCTATATATTCTAGTGCTCGCTGATATTGCAAGACGTTCAGGTAGAAAAAAACACACGTGGACTGCAGATTTGTGGGACATCAGACCACTCATATATTTCTGGCGCAAAAAGTTTATAACTCCCACTCTTTATCGTTGGCTATGGTCTGCAGGATATAAGCTCAGTATTCATCCACTCTCGGCCATTTATATAGTGTTTTAAACTGACGAAACGTCGCATAAAACTCTGAAGACGGATGTGTGTGTGCGCGCGTGCACCCGGGAGCGGTTTCGCTCCGCTTTTAGATCATTACGGCATCGTCAGGTTGCTTACACAATCTGCGGCTTTTAATGGAGTTCGGGGCTTAAAACAAACGCTCTCTCAGAGTTAGCACGCTGCAGTAAATTCAGAAAATAAATCACCGCGTTTATTCTGCGCTCCCTGAAAGCGCGCCAGAAGCTGCTGCCGATGTGTGCTCCTTTTTTCATTTTTAAATTTTTTATTTTTATTTTTTCAGATCTCCAATAGCTAGCTGGTACTCTTCGGTGTATGTTCGCCTTCAATAGCCACCCTCAGTGATAAAGTGACTTTACCAGAGTCCTGGTAAGAAATGCCAGTAAAATATTATTCTATTTCATAGTGATTCCGTTTTGACGGATTTTGGTATGAGGATTGGAGTTACATTAAAATGTTATTTATTCTTAACTAGTATCACCAGTCAGCGATTCTTTAATGACTAACGACTTTGTAAACTATGATCTCAAACGTCTAATTACAATCAGTTATGGTTTGAAGAAATGCTAGTTCGTTAAATCCCCAGTATTTATTACGGTATGTTTACTGAACAATGTGTTGTGTAATGTTATAATTTTGTACATATACTGAGTGGTACACGTGGTTAACGACGGAAGAATGACTTTCGATTGCCGGCCGCGGTGACCGATGGCTCTGCGGCGCGCCAGTCACGGTCCGCACGGTCACTACGGTCAGGGATTCGAATCCCCCCTCGGGCATGGATATTTGTGCCGTCCTTAGTCTTAGCTAGTTCCTAAGTAGTTTGTAAGTTTAGGGACTGATGACCCCGTAGTTAAGTCCAATAAGCTATACAAACATTTAAACTTTTTTTTTTTTTTTTTTTTTTTTTTTTTTTTTTTTTTTTTTTTTTTTTTTACTTTCGATTAGAGTGAGAAACAAAACTGTAAGAAACTGGACAATGCATTGAAATGTTGCACCGAAATTAAATTACCTGATGCGTCATTGCTATGTTAATGCAATCTTACAACAATTTTTGCTATACGTCATGAAAGTGTATCAGACTGCCCCATATGCCATGAGAAGAAGGTGTATTCTGTTGGGAATATGTGGTTGTTTCACATATTGGCTACCATTACCTCGAACCCAGGACGGTTCCCATTACCCCATAAATGATAGATGAAATAGCCATTACCCCTTGATTATGGTGGTCATTACGCTCAAAAATAGGTATTAGTAAATTGACATACACAAATTGTTGCCTGACAAGGGACTCGTCAACTTACGCTATCCGTTCCTTCCCCAGACATGACTGCACATGTGAAGGACATTTACATTGATTCAATCTATAACAAGGACACTGTACACCCTGTTTAATAGTCAACTGATAAGGCTGCAACCATTACTCCAATAATGAAGACTTTAGATATCATGAATACTATTGTGAGGATATGATTGACAGCTGAGATGGTGATTGCCAATAGCTTTGTCACGGTCTGGAATACTCAATACGTTTCCTGAACAGTTCTGAAGATGTTGTTGTGGTCTTCAGTCCACAGACTGCTTTGATGAAGCTCTCCACGCTACCCTGTCCTGTGCAAGTCTCTTCATCTGAGAATACGAACAGCAACCTACATCTTTAGAATCTGCTTACTCTATTCGTTCCTCCGTCTCCCTCTATGATTTTTACCCCACAAACTTCCTTCTAATCCTAAGCTGAAGATTCCTTCATGTCTTAGAATGTGTCCCAGCAAACTAACCCTTCCTTCAGTCGGGATAATGCCACTTCCCAATTCTGTTGAACACCTCCTGATTAGTAACGTGATCTACCAATGTAATCTTCATTATTTGTCTGTAGCACCACATTTCGAAAGTTTCTATCATCTTTTTGTCTGAACTCCTTATTGTAGTCGTTTCAGTCCTCAGTCCTCCCATTGCACATGGATGTGGACGTTCATCAAATATACAATATCTTGATATTATTATTTTCTCTCTATACTACTTCCGTGACTGCCAATAAAGTTTCTTTGGTTTATACTACTTGGGATAATAAAAACATCGCTGCATAATGTAGATTTGTTGAACATATCACAAAGTCGTGCAGAAATATTGCTACCAATGTGGATAACATAACTGGAGTGCTGCATAATGGTGTGCGAATGGACATAATACTGATGCTCTAGCATAGACATTTCTACATAAACTGCTCAAAAAATTCTTGGGATCATGTGAGGTATCATACACAATATACAGAGTGTCTTACTATAAGTTTTCGCTGACAGCATCTCTGGAACTATTATAGATATTGGAAAATGACTTTCGCGGTCATGAAGATACGGTAGGGGCTCATGAAAGTAAGTAACCGCTAGTATCGCTTGAATCTCGGAACGCATTAAGTGTGCGCTTCCTGTATATGCAACAGTCGACTTCACTTCGCATTTCCTCCGGATGCAAACAACGCGACATTTTTTGAGATATCTCATACTACCGATTGTGTGAGAAGTAATATAAGTATCCATTTACAACTTACAAGTTTTGTAGAAAATAATATTTATTTACATTTTACGTTGTCTCAGAGTGCTTACTTTCATAAGCACCTGGCTTAAAAATGTCCATATATTTGTTAAGGTTATGGAACTTAACTGCGGGATCATCAGTCCCTAAACTTACAAACTACTTATGGAATAAATTACATTGTAGACAACACACACTCATGTCCCAGGGAGGATTCGAACCTCCGACGCGGAAGGCCGTGCGATCCACAACGTGGCGCTCCAGACCACTCGGCTACACCCGCGCGGCCCCTTTGCTTACGTTCATGAGCGCAAAAGTCAATTTCAATTTCCATTGTAGTTCCAGATATATTTTCTGTGGAAAAGCTGCGTGGTACACATAGTAACATATTTTATTCTGATGCCAAGTGCATGCCATACATGTTCAACAGGGTTTAAGTCCAGTGAACAAGCTCGCCACTCCATTCGTTCTATTTCCTCAGCTTCAGTCAAGCCGTCCACCAGTGCATCTTTATGAGGACTAGCGTTATAGTCCACCAGAAGAAATTCATCTCCTATGGCACCAGCTTTGGTCAGAAAACAGGTCGAGGGTGGAGTCTCTGTACCACTCAGCAGTCAAAGTGCCATTTTTAACGACATAGAGGTTCGTACGTCCGCCAATACCAACTGCTGGTGAACTCATTCGTCCAAATCAATGATATGGCATTTTTTCCTGCACACACACAGGATTGCTCCTACTTGCTCCTTCTCTCCAGATTAGGAAACCACGATTGTCCGGCTGAACACGAAATCTTGACTCATCTGTGAACAGAACCAGGTGGCATTGTTTACGACTCCAATCCCTATGTTCCTCTGCCCAGTTTCTGGGGGCTAAACGGTGTCATGGGTTTAATAAGACACAAACACTGTAGACCTCCATGCGTGGAGGTAATATTCCCGAAGGCGATTTCGGACTGTGTTGATATTGCTCGCCCTGTTTCTGCCTGGAGTGTACGTTGCAGCAGAGTTGCAATCAGTCTCCTGTCTCAGCGGGTTGGTAAGTGGATATACCGGCCATACCTTGCTGATGTTACCCGTCGACGACTTTGGCCTAGGGTTCTTTTAACGGTCCCTGTAGTCTGTAATCGCGCCCTGGTCTGGATATTACACTTCCGGCACTTCAATAGCTCCAGTCACTTCTATCTGTATCTGTCCCGCTTCCTAACTTCCGATGCCTCTCCATAGCAGAGCTTAGGGTAGGTCACGTTATTGTTGTATTACGGTACCAGCTCATTGCACTATCTGAACCCAACTACTCGTGTAATTCGTTTGGTAAATACAAGTTAACCTTAACCCCATCTGAAGCAGCTTCCTGTTATTACCACTATTAGCCGTAATGCTAATTGTCTCAAATTCGTAGAACCGACAAAAAAGTCTAACCATTTTAGTTCATTCTCTTGTTAGCAATACTTCAGAAGCTAGATGTCTTAACTGATCTACTAATTGATTTGATCAGTGTATTATATTCGGAAAATTTAAAACGTTGTTAAATGGAATCCGGAAGCATCGAGTTGATGGGTCAGTTAACGAATCTTGAACACTTGGCTGCACCATGGGAAGGACACTGATATTACAAAGAAACCTTCGAATTCATAAAAAGGCAAAAAATATTAGCACAAGGACAGGAAGCCAGAAACATCCGCACGTTAACACTATAAACGGACTACTCAAATCATATTGTAGTGGGTTACTCTCCAACCAGAAAGTCTCATGCGAACAAGGACGATTCTCTGTTAAACTCAGCACTGTCTGAAAATAACTCCCTTTCCTGTATTACACAATTCAAGAATCATGATTTCTTAGAAAGCTTATAGAGAACTTTAGATAGCCTGAAGCCTTACACAATTTCAAACGTCACGTAAGTGAAACAGATCGCGCTTGCAAAACGATGTTCCGTTACCAGGGATCATCGGCCGAGTGACGTCTCCTGTCTATCAGCCACCGAACAACCTGTCGCTAACGGAAGTGACCAGAGGGGTCGCTTCTAAAAACAACGACCTTCGACTGACAAAAGCCTCTGTAGCAACCTCTTTGCCTTTGTAAAGTTACACAACATTGGTTAAAGTGTAGCTACAGCAGACAGAAGTACTATTCTACCAGCTATATTGTATATCTATAGCAGACAGACAGTCACACAATCTTTCATACAAAATGGAGCTAACAAATGTTCTAAAGTTTGTATAGCTTATGAGACTTAACAACGGGATCATCAGTCCCTAAACTTACAAACTACTTATGAACGAGCTTATACTAAAGACGGCACAAATATCCATGCCCGAGGGGGGATTGGAACCCCCGACCGCAGCGGCCGTGCAGACCGTGACTGGCACGCCGCAGACCGCTCGACCACCGCGGCCGGATGGGGCTAACAAGAATAATTAACATAGTGGTATAGGTTTCACATATTACAGATTAAAGATGTAGAATAAATTATTGAATCATATCTCTCGATAAATGCAAAAATTAAACAGTATCACTGCGTTATTAAACCTGAAGCAACGTATGCTAGTGAAACACTGTTCAAGATGAACACTAAATCAACAACTGACAAACAACAGAAAGCGGACAGAAGAATCCTTAGGACTATAATAACCAAAAAATACCAAGTAGAGGGACAGTGGCGACTATTACCTAACCAAGTTGTATAAAAAGAAACTGAGTCAGTAATTGACAATGCGGAATAGGAGAGTTGCTTTTTTTCTGCCACATTTCCGGTCTACCAGAAACCAGGCTACTGAAACAACTGTTCAGCTACTTTTGGAAAAGTAAGACCAAAAAGATGATGATGAAACTCAGTGACACGAGATTTAAATTAAAGACATTTACACGCAAAAAATACGCCATAAAAGAGTAAGAAAGGGCAGCCAGATCGGAAAGGATGCAGAAGTTTTGGGAGCAGAAGAGGAAAGCCAAATCTACAACTAGGATTAAGACTTAAATGTATATGGATTGATTAAAGTGCTCCAATGTGAGCGTAAAATAAATAAATAAATAATCTTATGTAAAAGAAAAACAACTATAAATCATATTAAAGTTGATGCAGCACATATGTTGTCTGCATCATGACGTTGCAAATGGTTAATCATTAATGTTACGAGACAGTTACTCCAAGGTAAAGTTTCTAAACTAGACCGACAGTCAGTGATGGCAATTTTAAGATGAGAAGCCAAGGAGCGAGCCAGTACTGCCATGGATCTGCTCATGGCGAGACGTTTAATCACTATCCATACTAAAATTCTAATTAAACAATTAACACATGTTCTTGTTGCAATCAGTAATTCATGAAAACTTTGGCAAAGACCAGTCGAGAGCACCTTCATCGCTAATACCCATGAACGCTAAAATTAATTCTAGTATACGAAGGTACCATTGTAAATCCCGCCCAGGTCGTCGTCATTTCCGAAATACCGTTAAAATGCCTTACTTGTATCTGCACGGTGTAGTGTGGGGTTTGTCGAATTTTAAAATCTCTTAATCATTCGATAGAAACTGCAATACATAATCGTCACAACGCACATTGTCGTGGACAAAAGTCCGTTTGACATGCTACAGCCAGACTTTATCAAAAACAACTATGCGATGTCGCGTCAGATTCACGGAAGGTCATTTACCAAACTGACCATTTGGTGGAGTAAGTGTCACTAGGAAATATCATCACAAGACAGCTACTATACCAAACGCTTGGTGTAGGGAATTGTTGAGGTCACACCTCACGACAGGAAATGCTGAAGAAATTTTCTACCTTCTCCAATTGATCGTTGAGTAACTTTTGACTTCAGTGCTTTAAATGTATTACACCTATATACTTTCTTAAAGCAAATAAATTTATGATTTTAGAGTTTTATGGAAGGTCTTTATGGTTTGATGTATGCATTGAATTTTATGCTTCCTCATTTGGCCATGGCAGGGTGATAGGACCACTATTATTTTCTATCTATATAAATGATCTGATGGACTGAGTAACTTGTAATTTGCCCCTGTTTTCTGATGATGATGTGGTGTATGGGAGGGTGTCGTCTGTAGTTGACTGCCGTAGCATGCAGGATGACTTACACAAAATTTCTGGTTGTTGTGAATAATGGCAGCTAGTTTAAATTTAGAAAAATGTAAGGTGATGCTCATGAGTAGGAGGAACAATTTCCTGTTCGATCACAGCATTAGTAGTGAGCTTCTTGATACAGTCGCGTTGTTCATATATCTAGGCGTAACATTGCCCAGCGAACATATAAGGACAGTTATAAGGCGGACAAAAGACTTCGGTTAATTTGGAGAATTTCGGGAGGATGTACTTCATCTATAAAGAAGACCGCGTATAAAACGCGTCTACAACCAGCTCTTGGGTATTGCTCAAGTGTTTGTGACCCGCAGCAGATCAGTTTAAAGGAGGACGTGGAAGCATTTCAGAGGCAAGCAGGTAGGTTCGGTACTTGTAGGTTCCACCAATGCTCGATTGTCACAGAAATGCTCTGGAATGTCAAATGGGATCACTGGAGAAAAGACGACGTTCTTTTCGAGAAATTTTATTGAGGAAATTTAGAGGGCCGGAATTTGAAGCTGACTGTAGGTCGATCTTCCTGGCGCCTTCTTACGTTTCGCGTGCATATCACAAAGATACGAGAAATTACGGCTGATACAGAGGCATATAGACATTCTTTCTTCCGTCGTTCTGTTTGGGAGTGTAATAGGAACGCATATGCCTCGTAGCGCTACAGTGTACCCTCCGCCACACACCATACGGTTGATTGCGTCGTATGTAAATGGAAATTTTTTTCCCACGGGATCAGGTATGGATGATACCACCGTTTACTATTTCTATTACTAAACCTCACTAACCATGCAATCCCTGGATGGTTGCAAGAATTAATTGATGCATTACTGCGGGTTGGAGAAAATTGGTGGATGGAGAGTTTGATACAAGTAAGTGACATGTTATATAATTTATCTAACACTGGCTCCAACTTTTTCCCTCTGTTGTGTTACCATCCTACGCATGCCAATGTCGCAAGATTTAATTACGTAGCACTGCACATGAGGGCCATAGTAATCCATGCATTGTCAGTGCGTGAAGTTAAAGTTTCTGATCACTAATCTGGCTTCTTCTTTTCTGTTGTTGTCCCCACGCAGAAGCAGCTCACAGTGCCGTGGAACGTATGGATAGCAGTTGTTTCATGAAAGGGAAAGCTGAAAGGTGGAAATAATATATAGAGGGGCTCTACAAAGAAAATGAACTTACAGTCAATGTTGTAGTAAGGGAAGAGGAAATAGATGAAGATGAAATAGGAGATACTACAAAGAGAGAAGAATTTGACAGAGCCCTGAAAGACCTAGATCAAAATAAGGCCCCTGGAGTAGATAAAATTCCCTCAGAACTACTAAAGTCTCTCGGAGTACCAGCCATGACAAAACTATTTCACCTGGTGCGTAAGATGTACGATACAGGTAACATATCCTCGGACTTTAAGAAAAATGTAATAATCCCCACTCCAAAAAAAGCAGGTGCAGACAGGTGTGAAAATTATAGAACCATTAGTTTAATAAGTCATGGATGCAAAATTTTAACAATAATTATTTACAGAAGAATGGAAAAGCAGGTAGAAGCCGACCTCGGGGAATTTTCAGGAGGAATGTAAGAACACAGGAGGCAATACTCACTCTACGGCGTATCTTAGAAGATAGGTTAAGGAAAGGCAAACCGACATTTTTAGCTTTTGTAGAATTGGACAAAGCTTTCGACAATATTGACTGTTGACTGAAATCAGCTGGAGTAAAATGTAGGGAACAGAAGGTTATTTACAATTTGTACAAAAACCAGATAGTAGTTGCCAGAGTTGAAGTGCATGAAAGGGATGCACAGGTCAATGCTATTCAATTTGTACAATGAGCAAGCTATAAAGGAAAGCAAGGAGAAAGCTGGAGAAGGAATTGAAGTTGAGGCCGAAGAAATAAAAACATTGCGTTTTGCCGATGACATTTAAAAGTCGACCACTTTATGTAACAAGAGCCTTGCCTGGTCACTAAAATTAGTAAATAAGGTCCATGTGAAGTACAGGTTACTCCCTGCTACAAAGTCTTGTTCACTGGCCCTAACTGAGGACTCGCTTCAAATTACTTCAATAACAGGAAGTTAATACTAAAGTGGTCAATATAGATAGCAGTTCATACAATTTATAGTCAACTTACGGGTTATGCTGAACTTAAACTTGTTTATTCAGATAGAAAACAAGCAAAATGTGGAACTAATTTTGTTAATACAATAAAATGCATCTCTTACATGGATTAAACACAATCTACAAACACTTTGAAGCTGACTCTAGTATGCCGTGCCTGTTTTGAGATGGTGCGTCTGTATATCGAGTTAAATTACAACTGAACAGAAAACGCGAGCAAACACGCCAACGGCGACAGACGGCTACGTTACACGAACGCACTCCACTGAAGGTGAAGTGGTTGAAAGTCGGATTCATTATACGAAATCATTGTGGACTCTTAAGTTGCAGTCTGTCAGCAATCAATCTAGGTACTAGTTTTCTATGAGAAGTGGCGTGAACTCAGGCGACTAGCTGCAAACCCCTGAAGTCGGAACTCGGATCCACGTGGTTCCGAAACCCGATAAAATTGAATAAATTCAGAATCCGAAAAATAAAGAAAATTTACTAAAGCTTGCAACCCATAGAAATGCTTAGAATTATATAAGGAAGAGAGTGAAATACATCTACACACGATAGGGGGCGATTACAAAGACGGATGAGGTCCTGTCTCAGGAAAACCACAAAAAAAGGAAATAATTACAAAGTCGGATAAATAAAAATAAGAATTACGGCATGCAACCCACAGAATTGTTTAGTATTACCTAAAGAAGCTATTGAAGAAGGTTGTACAAGGCTCAGAGAGAATTACTGACAAAGAAAGTTCGTACTACAAGTCGGAGAAGAAACAGCAACATCAGAATAGGCGGGAGAGAAAATCGTGAAATATTAGTGGAAATCATAAGGATAACCGCGTAAATGCTTGCCTGATGGGCATGAATAAAAAAAGAGTGGAAGCTGAAGGCTTTGTTCTATGAACCAAACACGTGGGACACATATCACGGATCACGATGAGAAGATTTTTACATGCACTGGACAAAAATTAACATATCACCTATTAGAATTCGGGCCCCACATAGCTAGAAAGTATTCACACAGAGTTCATACACCGCCACATGATCAGAAAATGTTTTTTAACATATCAAGCCGTTATCAAACTGCAACTAGAATCACACAAACCGCGCTTATCTATTGGAAGTCACTGAATTGAAACACGAGAACACATTTCCGCACACGATCGGAGAAAACATTCAAAAAATGATTCTAAGTTCACGAATCTAAGTTAAACATGCTAGTCAATGAAACACTACCATCTCGCAGATACCAGAGAAGAACCAACCTTACCTCACCAGACGCCCAGCATAGAATGAAGATCCAGCGGTCATGAGGCGGGAAAACTGCTACCGGACGAGAGAAGATACCGAAAGCGAGAAAATTCAAGAAAACAGCGGTGGTGAGGACGGACAGCGAGATCCGCGATGGCTCGCAAACTAGACCGTAACCAAAGGGTGTAGAAACCTCTTTGGTAGCATCAGCAGCTATCGACTCTGAGCCAGAGAGAACGATGCAAAGCGAGCTATCACTCCCCACAATCAAACAGCCATAGATTTTCGCACACACTTAAAAAGTATAACAACTGCACATTCTCAAAGGGACAGTGGCGTAGCGGAGAAACCGTACTTATGCCACGTTAATTAATATGATGAAAAATTATAAACATACAAAAATAAGAAAAACCTAGCAATATTAACTAATATTTGAACACATGAAATAAAAAATGCTATTCCTCCAGCCTTGTAAACAGTGGGGTTCACGTTTTAATAATATGATAATCTAGCGACATTAAATAAATTATAGCCTTACAGAAATATACAGAAAAATATGGAAGACGACAGACGGTCGTCTTTCAGATTGTAATTCTGTCAGAGACAGCAAAAGACATCTAAGAGCAGTTGAACGGAATGTGTTGAAAGTTGCGTATAAAATGAATATTAACAAGAGGAAAACAAGGTTAATGGAGTGCAGACTAAGATAATCAGGCAATTCTGATGAAATTAGATTAGGTAACGAAACAATAAAGATGTTAGATGAATTTTGTTATTTGGGCAGTAAAATAACAAAAACTGGTCGCATTACAGAGGATATAAAACGCAGAATGCAATGGGAAGAAAAGCGTTTTCGAAAAAGAGAAATTTGTTAACATCAAATATTAATTTACGTGTAAGGAAGTCGTTTATGAAGGCATTTGTGTGGAGTGTTGCCTTGTGTGGGAGTGAAACATGGACGATAACCAGTGCGGACAGGAAGAAGATAGATGCTTTTGAAATGTGGTGCTACCGAAGAATGCTGAAGATTAGGTGGGTGAATCGCGTAACTAATGAAGAGGTACTGAACAGAATTGGGGAGAACAGGAATTTGTGGCATATCTTGACTAAAAGAAGGGATCGACTGATAGGACACATTCTTAGACATCAAGGAATCGTGAATTTAGCGTTGGAAAAAAGTGTGTGGGGTAAAAATCGCAGAGGGAGACCAAGAGATGAATACATTAAATAGATTCAATTGGATGTAGTTTGAGGTCTTATGAGGAGATGAAGATGCTTGCTCAGGGTAGGGTAGGGTGGAGAGCTGCATCAAAGGTGGAAAGCTGCATCAAACCAGACTGAAGACCACAACAACAACAATGTCGTGAAACAACAAGCGACATAAGTAGAACTGTCCATGCAGTTCGTACACTTGAATTCTAAATACAGTAGTTGAAAACAGTAAAGTTTTAACTGCGTGACATACTATTTTAGGAGCACGATTGTCACAGATGTTTACGCGAGAGCCGTCTGTGCTGGACTGACTGCAACTGGGCTGTGCTGGTGCGAATCTCACTTTCTTTATTTTCTGCATTCAACTGTTTTTTGTTAACTAGGGCATAATTACACGAACGAAACAAACCACAATAAAGCATCACACAATCACATAAATTACAAAAAATCACATTAAGTTCTATACAATGGTTTATATAATATTTATAATTAAAAAATTCATAGAGGGATTCTTATATAGAGGGGGGGGGGTCGGGGGATCAATCAGAATACGGCTAGGCAGTACTGGCGCAATTTTTCATGGGAATGAGATATATAATAACATCAGAGGAAGCAAGTGCAAACAAATGTGAAAATTACAGAACTATCAGTTTAATAAGTCATGATTGGAAAATACTAACATGAATTATTTACAGACGTATCGAAAAACTTCTGCAATCCGACCTAGGGGAAGATCAGTTTGGATTTAGGACAAATGTAGGTACAGGGGAGGCAATTCTCACATTACGACTTGTCTCAGAAGATAGGCTGAAGGAAGGATATCTACGTTTTTAGCATTTGTGTATCTGGAGAAAGGTTTGGACTATCTTGACTGGAATAGACTTCTTCAGATTCGGAAGGTAGCACGGGGTAAAATATAGGGAGCGATGAGTTATATTCAAATTGTAAAAAAGAGACAACAATTATTTGAGTCGAACGGCATGAAAAGCGCACAGAGGATGGGAAGGTAGTAAGACAGGGTTGTAGTCTTACTCCAATGTTGTTAAATCTGTACATTGAGCAAGCTGTGAAGGAAAATTTTGAGAAGAATTAAAGTTCAGGGAGAAAAAATAAAAATTTTGCTGTTTGCCAATGACATATTAATTCTGTCATAGACCGTAAACGATCTGGAAGAGCAATTAAATGGAATGGACAGTATCTTTAAAGAATGATATAAGATATACATCAACAACAGTAAAACGAAGGTAATTGAATGGAATGTCAGAAAATCAGGTGATGCTGAGGGAATTAGATTAGGTAAAGAAACAATAAATGTATTACATGAATTTTGTTATTTGGGTAGCAAAATAATTTCTGATGGTCGAAATATAGAAGATATAAAATGCAGAATGGCTATGGGAAGAAAAGAAGCGAAATTTGTTAACATCCAATAATAATTTAGATATTAGGAAGTCCTTTCTGAAAGCATTTGTGTGGAGTGTAGCATTGTATGGGAGTGAAATGTGGACGATAAGGAGTTCAGACAAAAAGATGATAAAAGATTTTGAAATTTGGTGCTACAGACGAATGATGAAAATTAAATGGATACATCACGTGACTAATGGAGTAGGTGTTTCTCCCAGTTTGGAAGAAGAGAATTTCTGGTATATCCTGACTAAATGATAGATTTGTGGGTCACATTCTGAGACAAGAAGGAACCGTCAACTTAGTATTAGAACGAAGTGTGTGGAGTAAAAATCGTAGAGGGAGACCGAGGGATGAATACCGTAAGCAGATTCAAACGGATGTATGTTACCGTTCGTGTTCTCAGATGAAGAGCTTCCAGCGCGGAGAGCTGCATCAAACCAGTTTGCGGACTGAAGACCGCAACAACAACAACATCAACATGTCTTCTTTTCCCCATCCATTTCACCTATGACGTTTTCTACAAGCTATGAAATTTCGTAGGAACTCAATACCAATGGCTATGTGCTAGCCACCGTACACCATTCCTAAATAAAATTACTATTAAGGTACCTACAGTGTACTGAATCTCTTCCGCCTCTTACAAATGTTCAAATGTTTGTAAGGGTATGGATCCAAACTGCTGCAATAGTCATCTGTATCTAAACTTACAAACTATTAAACTTGTATCCATTCTGGAACTATTTAAACTAACGTAAGCTAAGGACATGCGCAAGGAAGTACTCGAATCTCCGACGAGGTGCAGCTGCACATTCTGCCGCAAGGCGCCTTAGAGCGCTCGGTCATTTCCGTGTGGCCCCGTCTCTTTTACCTGAATTAGTCCCAAACTTATGATGAGACACTTTACGTACTGCACTTGCTGAGGCAAAGTGCATTTACATCTACATGGGTTTCTGTGCAAATCACATTTAAGTGCCTGGCAGAGGGTACATCGGACCACCGTTATACTATTTATTTCCCATTCAATTGTCGAATAGCGCGTGGAAAGAAAGAACACCTGAATCTCTCCGTTCGAGCTCTTAATTCTCGTATTTTATTCCGATGATCATTTCTACCTATGTAAGTGGGAGTCAACAAAATATTTTCGCATTGGGAGGAGAATGTTGGCGATTGGAGTTTCGTAAGTAGCCCACGCCGCAGCGATGAGGGTCGTTGTAGTAGTGATTCCCATCCCAGATCCTGTATCATTTCTGTAACGCTGTCTGTATCGTGAAAATACGAAACGAGCTGCCCTTCTTTGGACTCTTTCGATGTCGTCCGTTAAACCCACTTGATAAGGATCCCACTCGGGGCAGCAATATTCCATAAAAGGACGGACAGGCGTAGTGGCGTAGTGTATGCAATTTCTGTACTAGTTCTGTTGTATCTTTTAAGGGTTGTGCCAATTAAACGCAGTCTCTGGTTCGACTTTCCCACGACGTTATCCACGTGTTCTTTCCAGTATAAGTCTGAACTAATAGTAATTCCTACGTAGTTAGTGGCGTTTACGGCCTTCACTTTTGATTGATTTATCTTGTAAACAAAGTTTAACGGATTTCTTTTCGTACTCATGTGGACGACTACACACTTCTCATTAATTACAGTCAATTGCCAATTTTTACACCGTCCTGATATCTTATTCAGATCGTTCTGCACTTAATTTTGATCTTCAGATGATTTTACTGGACGGTAAATGACGGCTTCATCTGCAAACAACCTAAGAGAGCTACTTAGATTTTCCCCTAAATCGTTTATGTAAATAAGGAACAGCAGAGGACCAATATCACCTCTGTTTTAGTCGATGTCTTACCATCGATTACTACTTGAATTTGAATGATATATGCTCCGTCTGAACCTATACGAAGTCTTATACTCGGTTTGAAAAAAAAATTGTCACATTAAAGGCGTTCGAGGATTAGAAAGCTGATTTAGATCAGGCGAAACCTATCCTTTGTGCACATGCCTCAGAAGATGGCAACGAGTCACGACTTGTTTCGCAGGCCGCCGTTCCGAAAGTAAAGGAAAGGAAGCAAGACACTGACGCAAATTGTATTTCCCAACTGTTGCAGAAATTTCGTAGAATTGTCTGTGAAGGTGGAGGAGTGGCGGTGAGGTAATTGAGATTCAGGGATGGGACACAAAGCACGTATACCTGCAGCGGGCGCCTGTCTCGCTCGTCGCAGCGTTCTGCTGAGACGCTCGCCAGCTAATGCTGGTGGCAGCCCCCTGTGAGTCGGAGCAGCTGTAAATTCCATTGAGCGCGCCGGCCCGCTGGATGAACGCGGGGTGCGTAGGCGGCCGGTAGGGGTGGGTGGGGGTGAGGGGGTGGGGACTGGCGCCGGCGCGTCATAACAGCCGACTAACGACGTCCGTTTGCTAATGAAGTCCCCAGGGGCGGCTTCGCCCGCTCCACCAATCACGAGCCCGGAAAGGCGCCGCGCTGCCGTCGGCCAAACCTCGCGTCCACCACCGTCTCACCGCTGCACTTTCTCTGCAGGGCATTCTCGCCCCTGCAGCGAAGGCCATTTGTGATACCACTGTTTCTCCCCACACACGCACTGCACGGGTTCGGCGGTTAAAATGGGTACCGCGGCAGCTGTACGCACTCACAAAAAGTGAGACTGGGTAAATTACCCAATCTTGATTTGGAGGAGTAGGAAGGAAGGAAGCTTGGAGTTTAACGTCCCGTCGACAGCGTGGTCATTAGAGACGGAGCTTACGCTTGGAAGGTTTGGGTAAGGATGTGGAAGGAAATCGGCCGTGCAAAGGCCGTGCCAATGCCAAGGCTATTTGTGATCCCACTGTGTCTCCCCATACACACTGTACAGTCTCAACGGTTAAAATGGATACCGCGGTAGCTATACGCACTCACAAAAGTGAGACTGGGTAAATTACCCACTCTTGATTTGGAGGAGTAGGAAGGAAGGAAGCTTGGAGTTTAGCGTCCCGTCGACAGCGTGGTCATTAGAGACGGAGCTTACGCTTGGAAGGTTTGGGTAAGGATGTGGAAGGCAATCAGCCGTGCCAAGACCGTGCCAATACTCTATTTGTGATCCCACTGTCTCTCCCCACACACACTGTACAGTCTCAACGGTTAAAATGGGTACCGCGGTAGCTATACGCACTCACAAATGTGAGACTGCTTAAATTACCCACTCTTTATTTGGAAGAGTAGGAAGGAAGGAAGCCTGGAGTTTAGCGTCCCGTCGACAGCGTGGTCATTAGAGACGGAGCTTATGCTCGGAAGGTTTGGGTAAGGATGTGGAAGGAAATCGGCCGTGCCCTTTCAAAGGAACCATCCCGGCATTTGCCTGGAGTGATTAGGGAAATCACGGAAAACCTAAATCTGGATGGCCGGAGGTGGATTTGAACAACCACCCTTCCGAATGCGAGTCCAGTGTGTTACCACTGCGCCACCTCGCTCGGTTTGGAGGAGTATTCATGTACACTGCCCCGCTCGGGGATGGCCAATCCCGGTCGGGCCGGGCTGGGAAATAGGACGAGATCATTTTTCACTTTTCACGCTGCAGTAACTGTATAAGACCACCCCACATCGTCTTATCAATTTATCTTTTCCTCACGTGTTTTCCATTCCATGTGAAAATCGAAAATGCCTAATTTTCGTTCTCCATGAGTTTTTAGTTTCATAATGCTTCTCACTCCATTTTTAAGAAAGAATACAATTTAATCTGATTTTTTAAAACGTGGTAGTACAGCATATTGTTGTTGTTGTTTTTGTGGTCTTCAGTCCGGAGACTGGTTTGATGCAGCTCTCCACAATACCCTATCCTGAGCAAGCCTCTTCAACTCCACATAAGAACGACAACCTACATCTGTCTGAATCTGTTTACTATATCCATCTCTTGGTCTTCCTCTGCGGTTTTTATCCCACACACTTCAGAAAGGACTTCCTTAAGTTTAAAAAATCAAATGTTTGTAGAACTTTGGGGACTTAACTACGGGTCATGAGTCCCTTAGCTTACAAACTACTTATGAACTACCTAAGACTAAGGACGGCACAAATATGCATGCCAGAGGGGGGAAACGAACCCCCGACCGTAGTTGCCGTGCTCCTTAGGCTTAAATCAAAATTCAATGTCAACAAATCTCTCTTTTTCAAGAACGCTTTTCTACCCATTGCCATTCTGCATTTTATATCCTCTGTACTGCGACCATCAGTTATTATTTTACTGTCAAGTAACAAAACTCACCTACCGCCTTTATTCTTTCGTTACGTAATCTAATTCCTTCAGCATCACCTGATTTTCTTAGACTGCACTTCATTACCCTGGTTTTGCTATTCTTAATGTTCATCTTATATGCACACTGTCAGATTCATCTCTCAGTATAGTATATCCTATTTCATCCTCATCTTCTTATTCTCCCCTTCCTACAATATTGCCTCTAAGTTCATTTCCTTCGTAGAGCCTCTCTATATAGTCTTTCCACCTTCCATCTTTCCCTTCTTTGCTGAGAACTGGTTTTCCATCTGTGTCTTTGATATTCATAGAGCTGTTTTTCTTATCTCCAAATATCTCTTATTTTCCTATAGGCTGTATCTACCTTCCTAATAAAACAGTAACATTTTCTTAATTCATAACCGTCGTTATAAACTGACACTCTTTCTCAAGTACGTGTACGTAATTTACAAAAAAGTTCTGTATTGGGTAGCTTACTGTTCGATGCATTTTCGGCCGTATATTACAGCGAGTGAAACGGAACTAAAATGCAGAAAACTATTTGAAACGGTTGTCGCAACGAACGTTTCTCTTTTAACGAGTAATTTCGTGTTAATATCAATCTCATCATAGTTATAGGTCCCCTACTCTTCCTTGTGTTTTTAAAAGATTTAGGAGACTATCTGAATAGCTCTCTTAGACTGTTCGCGAATGATACTGTCGTTTATCGGTGAGTGAAGTCAAATGAGGATGAAAACCAACTGCAAAGCGATTTAGCCAAAATTTCTGCATGGTGCGAAAATTAGCAATTAACACTAAATAAAAAAAGTGTAATACACATGACCACTAAAAGAAATCCGCTGAACTTCAATTACGCGATAAATCAGTCAAACCTTAAGGTCGTAAATTCTACCAAATACCTAGGAGTTACAATTACGAACAATTTTGACTGAAGAGAACACACAGAAAATATTATGGGGAAGGCGAACCAAAGGTTACGTTTCATTGGCAGAACGCTTCGAAGATGCACCACCTCCACCAAAGTGACTGCCTACATCACACTTGTGCTTCCTCTCCTGGAGTACTATTGCCCCTTGTGGGACCCTCACCAGGTGGGACTGACGGAAGACATTGAGAAGGTTCAGAGAAGGGCTGCTCGTTTTGTTTTAACACGTTACGGGGGAAAAGCGTCACGGAAATGTTGCAAGAATTGGAGTGGAAATCATTAAAAGAAAGACGTTATTCATTGCGGCGTGATGTGTTAGCGAAGTTTCAATCACCGACTTTTACTTCTGAATGTTAAAATATTTTACTAGCACCAACCTACTTAGGGAGACATGACCATCCCAATAAAATAAGAGAAATCAGATCGAAAACGGAACGATTTAGGTGTTCTTTCTTCCCGCGCGCTATTAGGGAATGGAACGGTAGAGAAAGGTTATTGGAGTGGTTAATGAACCCTGTGCCAGGCATTTAAATGTGATTTGCAGTCTATGTAGATGTAGATCATCACTCTCTACCTGTTCGTCCCCTTCCCCCTCCCCCCTCTCTACTCAATTTCCTCCACCTCCACCTAACCTGAAGCCAAGTTTCGTGTTACGTTTAGTGTACCCCGAAAGGACTGGACTGAATGCTTTGAAATATTAACACAACGTTCTACTGAAATATGCGCATGTTTTATATGCACAATTTTTCCTTGTACGTCATATATGAATTTAATTAATTTGATAATCGCCAAATGTTAAATCGAAAAAAAACAAAAAAACAAATGTGATATACATATAGGTTTTATAAAATATATTCAAGATATATGTACCTAGAAACCTTCCTGTACTACAATGCGACGTAGTGTCAAAATTTCAAAGCAATCGGTCAAGAACATTAGGAGATTAATAGCTAACAGAACATTTTTATATATACTGATTACTGTCGACGGGCCTGGGAGGGGTTGGCTCAACTTTTGGACATGCACCCACTCTTAAATCTATGAACCGCCTGGCATGCCCACATGTAACGAAGGTAGTAATTTCTAGTCCGGATAACGATAACCTGTGAGATCGCTTGTTCTCTATAGTGGTTTTTGTCCTTAATTTGGTAGAAATTTGATGGCAACGAATGGCAACACTAACGCGCTCTCGCTTGTAGCTACACTTCTCACAATACTTTTACTTGTTGTTAATAAAACTCTTCTGGGTATTAGACCGCATCGTCAATATATCAAATATTTCACCGACGTTTTGGCCGCTATTGCAAGCGGCCATCTTCTGGGTGTAAACATAACACCCAGAAGATGGCCGCTTGCAATAGCGGCCGAAACGTCGATGAAATATTTGATATACTGACGATGCGGTCTAATACCCAGAAGAGTTTTTTTTAACAATGACAACGTTCGCGGAAGCCTTCGTTTACACTTTTACTTGTTGTTTACTTCAGTATCGACGCGACTGTTCTATTGCTGACTGACTGATCAGTTTGAAATACTCCGACGGTACGCGTTTCATTTCCTTGGTTATCAATATACCGCATTAACTATGTTAATTTAGAGTGTAAAATGCACTCATTCTGTTTTTGGGCCATTGAACAGTTAGTTAGGACTAACTGACTATTAGGTATGAAATCGACGCACTGCGCCTGAGTGCTTTATTTTATGGGAAGTTTATTATTTACGTGTGAGATACATTATTTTGGCAGACCAGTGACGCACGCAAGCGGGTATAGCGTGGATTTATCCCCCTTTTTTCCGAAATTCGAAAAATTTACGATAACGAAGACTTTTATGAATTAATATAAATAGAATACAGCAATAAATGAAACATTTTTCATATAATATCACAGTTTGCTTTATTCTCCCCCCAGGTTAACGTGTTGCATAATTTATGGATGGCCCCTTAGTTCCGATTTGTTTCACCGATTCCTAAAATCCCCCCCCTCCCCCCGAAAAAACGGAAGCCACCCTTTTCGAATACAGTTGTGTTGTTGACGAACTAGAGTTCCAATACTATAATAATAAAGTTCGAGACGATTTTGGAGACGATGTTCGTTAGTCTCGCTACAACTCTAGCCTCGGCTGAACCGATTTGGCTAATTTAGTCTTGAAATATTCGTGTAAGTCCAGGGAAGGTTGAAACGGTGATAAAATATGGAAAAGTTGTCCGGAAAAGAGGAAAATCTGGAAAAACTGAAACAGCTTTTTCCTGTGAGCTATCAATATCGTTCATCCAAATACGATAAAATTTTGTACATTTCATGCTGAAAGGAAGAGGAAGGTTCACATCAAATAAAAATTTGGAAAAGTCTCTCAGAAAGTAGGAAAATTTAGGAAAAATCGAAAGCGACTTTTTCCACGAGTAAAAAACAATTGCCACATGGTTGTAAGAGCTTGACAGGACAAGGTTTGAATGAAAAACTTTTTAGAAACTTGGAAAGTTTGAGAAAAACCGGAAGTGCGTTTCAGCACCGTAACTGACTATTCGCACGACGAAGAGGGGTAATATTTTTGTTTGTTTGTTCATTAAGGTCTTGGAAAAGTATTCGGTAAAAAAAAATTGAGACAGTTAAAAAGGAAGGTCACTATATTCGAACCACGTTCCTTTTTTCAGTGTGTTTGAAAATATACGCAAGATTATAAGTTGAGAACCGTTCATTTTGGTAATTTTACATTTAGCCAAAGATTACCGTTCTTATGAACTAAAAATTTGGAAAAGTTTTCCGGAAAATTGTAGAATTCAGAAAAAATAGAAAGAGACACCATTTATCTGATTGCTTTAAAATTTTGCACATTCGGCATTCAAAGCGAGAGGAAGGTTTGAGTGAAGTAAAAGTTTGGAATAGTTGGCCAGAAGATAGGAAAATTTGTGGAAAACTGAAAGAGCTGTTGTCTTTGGGATATCAATATCATTCGTACGATTGCGATAGAAAGATTGCACATTTGACGTTCACCGATACTTAGACTATCTGATGATGCCTTTATAAATGTACTGGGTCTAAAAAATGATTTAAATTAATATGGTTTATATTAAGAGGTAAGTGATACGAAATTCAATGGGTCATCTAGTTTGTTTATATTACATCGCTGAGCAGCAGGAAAATGATCAGGCGAAGGAAGATGACGACGATAACGAGGAAGCAGTTCAAGAAAATGATTATTATTGTAATGGAATAAACTGACAAGGGACACCTTTGGCCTCAAACGTTCGGTATCGCGCGAAACCATGCTTGGAATCAGGAAGGATATTACATGTAATTTAATGGCGTCAGTGTATCATTACATATGTAATCAGCAGCGCCAAACACTCTGCTTACATTACTTACAATTTTGCAAAATACGCATATGCAACAGTACCAAACACTTCAAAGTGCTTATATTAGTTCTTAAAGTGCAGGTGAGAAATTTCGATCTAGTGGTTGAAACAAAGTGGGAGAGAACAATGTGTACCCCTGACTAAAGCCATATTATCACATTCCAAATCACTTTCGCATTGACGCACTCTAATATCAAAAGCCACACTTATTACATTTTCGGACGTTGATGTTAGTACGTCGAAGTCATACCCAGGATTCGCGAAGCATATTACAACATAGGCTAAAACATAGGTATAGCAAATTGATTATAAATCACTGAAGTTTCACGATGAAATAACGATTACGTACGTTCACTTATGGCTTGGGTACGTTGTAGTCTTACAAAATCGATAATCCTTCTAATAAAGAATTTATATTGCCGCACGGAGTTCAAAAAATGTTCAATTGTTTGTAATTCTATGTGACCAAACTACGTTGGTCGTCATCTCTAGACTTACAAACTACTTAAATTAAGTTAAACTACCCTAAGGACAACGCACACATCCATGCCAGAGGGAGGATTCGAACACCCGACGCGGGAGGCCGCGTGATCCCGAACGTGGCGCTCCAGACCGCTTTTTTTTTTTTTTTTTTTTTCCTTCTCTTTTCCTCTATGGGTAGTTCTGTTCGTTGCGGACGCTGATCTTGTTTGTTCTATGTGATTTTGGCTCAGTTTTATAAGACGTTGAACCCTCTAACCTAGGGTGTCCGTTTCATTTTTATTAAATTTTTAAAAAAATCAAGGAGAAACGCGGGGCAATTAAGGAAAAAACGGGACACAATTTGTATTGACAAAATTAATAGACACTGACGTTTCATCGTACACTCAATAATATCAAATGAATGTTTACAATTCTTTTGCTGCACTGTTACCATACTTTTCCCTTTTATGAATTTTATCGTGAAGTGCATTTTCTTTTGACACTGTCCCATGGAAGTCAGCACATGGTAAACCATTAAAGGGTGCTTTGACAATAAGTGAGGTCTTCACTACTTCAATTTTCATTCTGCTAATCTGACCACAAAGAGTTTACCAAGGAAAACACACGTTCCACAACAGCATTTGACCCAGGGATTTCCAGACAAAACTCCACCAAATGAATCATGTTTTTCATACTGATGTTTTCAGATTGTGAAAGAGTCACTCAAACTTTTGTTTGCGCTTTTCGTTTGAACATTCATACGATGTTTTTGCGTCTTAATGTGTGTCAGACGTACCACCATGCCCAATAGCATATTTTGATTTGCACAACGTACACTCCACATTTTCTCCGCTACCTATGATAAAAGGAAACTCACTGTTAAAATCACACTTTCGGTTTTGCATGATGAAACAGTGACTGCACAGATTTCAACTTTCACGAATCCACTACGTTGTCTTCAGTGCTTTCCACAACTATTCGAAAGTAAAACGTAACATGAAATGATACTGTGCATGCGAACTAACTCGATACTCGAAGCGGTGACTGATAGGAACGATCTTAAATGAGAAATTCCTTTATGATTGCTTCCATCCGATACAGCGCTGAGTGTCAACTTACTTTGCACTGACAGTAGTACCAACAGTGCTTTTGCTTATTGTATTGTCCTCTCTGAATTTTTTCCAGTTAACCAGTAAATAGAGTGCTAAAAGTCGTCATACCTTTAATTGTGAAACGTAAAAGAAAATAAATTAAGTATGATAACAATTTGTACCGGCAGCTCTTCCTAGAGCAAAGTTAATTGTACGTTAAACATCTGATAGCATAAAATACTTTAGCCAATCGGAACCACAAAAAGGGATATTTGAGGGTCCCAACAAAAACTTTTGGGACAGCCGGACTTTATGGAATAAAACGGGACTGTCTTAGGAAAAAGGAGACGAATGGACACCCTACTCAAACCGGTCGCGCTGAGCCACGGCGTCTGACAACGGGTCGGCTACTCCCGCACGGCGCTGAAAGAAAAGAACACCAGGAGGTTGGCAATATCTTGTTGTTTATACTGGCAAGTTCTTCAGCATAACATGAGCGTAACATTTTTGTTTGGAAAACTTGCATCTAGGAGGGTACTATCTGTATGACCTGGCCAGGAATCAAACAACAATTGGCACCATCTAGTGACGTTAGCAGACAAGTGCGCTGTTTTGCATGGAAATAACGAGCACCACGTTTTGTTTATTAATGCTTCTTATTCTAAGCATGGTTCCGCCCGCTTCCGAGCTTTACAGGTCAAAGGTGTCCCTTTTAAGACACAAAGACGAATGAAGTTCCACCATCTTAGAGAGTAAGTTTCAGTGTCGACAGTACTATTCGAAGGTCATCTGGACCCATAGGTGCAAATTATTTTGGAATGCTAGAATTATTTCACAGATCAGGACTGAATGAGTAACATTACTATTACTGATGTAGTCGTATATCAACTTTTTCCTGCCTTACAGATATTTGGACATGCTTTTTGAACGAAAATTAATTTAAAAAAATCTCGTGAATGAACAATGTGATGAATTTGCTACATCGTGCTGTATCTCGCTGGTAAAAGACAGCGCCCGTCACAAGGTTATATCGTTTCATATTTTATTGTAGCGTTTCTATCACTTCTAATGCTACACTCAACACAGTAAAGGTTTAAGACACATGGCAATGCAGAATTATTTCTAACAAAATCACCGGGAGAAACGATAATATGATATAATGCAATCTTTTTTTACTAAATTGAGATTTTATAGCGAATAATGTTACCCTGTATTGCATCACTTATTAAGAAATGAGGACAACATTGTAATATGGGACATATATAGTAAAGAAGTATGTCTATTTTCATAAAATACAAAATCTTATTGAAATTAATTATTTGTGGAAATCAAAAGAAAAAAATTGTCATGCAGAATGGAATGGTCACTGTGTACTTGAGACCTCCCGAGTGCTTTCTGTTAGTTTTCCTTTTTGTATGGAAACTTTCAAATAATTTTGGACATGAGAAACTCGTTGTTTATAGTGCCTATGTACTTGGTCTCTTTTTGTGAAATTAATGGAATACTATTCGCGTACGCTTCTTACGCTTTGAGCTCGCCATTTTAAACGCAACTGCCTTCGGGCGGATAATATACGCTTGTCAGTTCAGCTTGCGACATTTACAATGCATCAAATGTCGGTTAAGTCCCGTAGGGTTTACTCCATGCCCTTACGAATTGAAGAACCATAAAGGATACTCAGAAATGCTTCCAATAACAGTTGTCCAACAAACTGGACGCTATGAGCCACACGGTTAATTTGCTCATATTAGTGATAAGCGATCTTCTTTAAATTAATATTATGTGAAGATCGCAAACATATAGTATATCACAGACCAGAAAATGGTAACCCGCCCGGTTAGCCGTGTGGTGTAACGCACCGCTTTCCGAGACGGCCTGGCGTACCGGCCCCGGATCGAATCCGCTCGGCGGATTAACGATAGGGGTCAGAGTGCCGGCCAGCCTGGATGTGGTTCTTAGGCGGTTTTCCACATTCCGAAGTCCCACCTCAGTTTCACTGTTCGCAAACATTTCGTACCACTTTACACTTACAACACTATCCGCAGACATTTGGGGTACACATATCCTCCTGGAGGGCATGGGGTAGCGGCAGGAAGGGCATCCGGCCACCCTGTAAATATTAACCCATGCCAATTCCGCGTTTAATAAAGTGCCGACTCTGCATGTATGGGAAAGGGTCAAAGAGATAGATCAGAAGATGATACCACGGTGTACCGAAACCGATCCTGGCGCAAGTAACATATTTTTGTGGTCTTGGCATGATATTGAGACGTGCTGACTCTATTTTTCGCTGCCTTGTATCCTATATACTGGTGCCATTTACCACTCGCTCACAATCGTGTATCGATATCGCTTCGATACTTCACCGTGGGTGGCGCGGTTAGTTTTTGATCGTCATTTGGTCTCCCGGTCGGCAAAAGTTGGCGCGGGCCACTAGGGTATCAGGTGGCGCGTGCGAAGGCCCGGTAGTTCAGGGTTGACGAAGAAAACTCGCGTTGATAGTGGGCCGACCTGCCTGCTGTTCTTGTGGTGGTGATACCTGGTGGGCGTCGCGTTAGGGTTCAACGGTAGCGAGGATGCGATTAGAGTTCATTCCTACATTACAGCAGCACCATCATTCCAAGGAATTACTCTACTGACAGCCTACTTAGGGTAACCGCATCGCGTCAACTGTTCTTAAGCTGAGTATCATTTATTGGTAAATTGTTATCGTCGGTTCCTTGAGTACACAGTACTGTTGCGTGAACGGCTACCGGGAGTCTCGCCTCGTTCTGATATTTGTCTTATGTTTGTCTCTCTGAGTACACTTGAGAGTTGAACCCCAGCGGTTCGCATTGCCTAATCTACATCTCCATCTACATGGGATACTCTGCAAATCACATTTATGTGCCTGTAAGAAGGTTCATCGAAGCACCATTATACTATTTATCTCCCATTCCATTCTCGAATAGCGCGCGGGAAGAAAGAACATCTGAATCTCTCCGTTCGAGCTCTGATTTCTCGTATTTTATTCTGATGGTCATTTCTACCTATGTATGTGGGAGTCAAAAATATATTTTCGCATTCGAAGGAGAATGTTGGCGATTGGAGTTGTAATGATTCCCATCCCAGATCATGTATAATTTCCATTACGCCATCTCCCCTATATTGTGACAATACGAAACGAGCTGCCCTACTTTGCACTCTTTCGATGACCTCCGTCAAACCCACCTGATAAGGATCCCACATTCGGCAGCAATAGTCCAAAAATGGACGGACTAGCGTAGTTTATGTAGTTTCCTTTTAGTTCTGTTGCATCTTTTAAGGGTTCTGACAATAAAACGCAGTCTCTAGTTCGTCTTTCGCACGACGTTATCTACGTGTTCTTTCCGATTTAAGTCTGAAGTAATAGTAATTACTAGGTATTTTGTGGAGTTCACTGCCTTCACTTTTGATTTATGTATCTTGTAAACATAGTTTAACGGATTTCTTTTCGTACTCAAGTGGACGACTTAACACTTCTCATTATTTAGAGTAAACTGCCAATTTTTACACCATACTGATATTCAGATCGTTCTGCAATTGGTTTTGATTTTCAGATGATTTTACCGGACGGTAAATGACGGCGTCATATGCAAACAACCTAAGAGAGCTACTTAGATTGTCGCCTAAATCGCTTATGTAAATAAGGAACAGCAGAGGACCACTAACACTACCCTGTACAACAGCCGATATCACCTCTGTTTTTGTCGATGCCTTACCATCGATTACTACGAACTGTGTCCTCTCTGACAGGAAATCCCCTATCCAATTGCAAATTTGGGGCGATATACCATAACCACGCAATTTTATTAATAGCCGTTTGTGAGATACGGTGTCAAAAGGCCTTTGGAAATCAAGAAATACGGAATCGATTTGCGAACCCTTGTCGATAGCACCCATCACTTCGTGTGAATAAAAGAGCTAGTTGTGTTTCGCATGAACGATATTTTCTAAAACCGAGTTGACCTTGGGTCAGTAGATCGTTCTGTTCGAGATAATTCATAATATTTGAATATGTCAACGTTATAATTGTTGTGTTAATGGTTTATGAACTGACTATTGATAGTCTTCGTAAGTGGTTGTAGAACCTTGGTTACATTCAACTAAACACTGTTCATTCAATTAAATGTTTCCTAAGCGTCACAGGGGAATTATCTGTTGTGCCCGCTTGTTGCTTCGTTACCTGCCCGGAGTATAAGCGTCATTCCAGGCAATGTGTTTTCCCCTCTGATCTGTGTTTCCTGCCCACCCGTAGTTGTAATTTTGGAAGCCGCTTTGATTTCCATCTGTCCTGCTCTGTCTATACTTCCTCCTGCAATCCTTCGTTCCTGCCGACGTTACGGAGCCGCTGGTATTTACTTCAGTTTCTGATTTAACGAGCCATTCATGTTTCATGTGACGGGAAATTGATTGTATTCTTCAAACTATACTGCAGGTTGTTCATACATTATCCGAGCGCTATTGTTCTAATGATATTGTAATTAGTTTCATTTATTAGTTCCAAGTTTGTGTGTCTTGAAACCTAAGCTAGAGGAGCCCCTAATGTAACTGAAATTGTTCGTTGCTACCTGATTGGGATTGGATTTTTGAAAATTTATCTCTCCTTTGTTGTCTTTCTCGTAGGAGCGTTGATGTATAATTAATTTAATCGAGTGGTTTACACCTCTGGTTTGCTTAATACGTTAGCGCATTAGCCTCGCTGTCTTAAAGTGTAAGCATTTCTTTCTGTGTCCGATCTGAATATTGTTTGCCTCGGTGACAGCAGTCTTACGTCATAGTGTCTCCTCTTTATGTTTTGCCAGTTTATGAATGGGCTTGTGAGTAAACTTAGCGATTGTAGGAAATGTAGTTACCAATTTAATGTTATTATTATATGAGACTCTAATCATGTGAAATTCTTAATTTGTAATTTCCTAAGCGTACATTTATTTCTTTACCTCCCTCAACTTGCCTGTGTATTTTGTAATTTTACTATGCTCTGAATTTTTTTTTCCTTTGTTGACTTCACAAGTACCTAACTTTAAAATTGTAAAGGGAAATATAAGCTTCAAATGAGCCTTCTTTTTATTGAAACATTGAAGGGCCTGCTCAGATTTCTCCTTTTTCAGTACAAGGCTGAAGCCGCTCTTGTGTTGTAATTTATAGTTGGCCAAAGCCGCATCCGGCTCTTGGTTGTTTAAAATTAGGTGTCATTTAAATGTCTAAATTTTATTTCTCATTTTAAGAGGTTTAAAGAACTCTGTTCTTAATCTTTTAATTGCATTAAATTTGTGCA
Organism: Locusta migratoria; assembly: GCA_026315105.1. Lineage (NCBI taxonomy): Eukaryota > Metazoa > Arthropoda > Insecta > Orthoptera > Acrididae > Locusta > Locusta migratoria. The sequence continues at coordinate 329,581,273 of CM048746.1, forward strand.
AATTCTCTCTCACTTTAAGATCTTCAAATGAGTATCATACTTTCCTTCGGGGTTTTCATTGTAATAAAAGTTGTTACTCAGCAAGTAATGACTATCTTTGGTAAGCCCACCCATCCGCTCACATTCATTATTATTAGCATCCAGCTCCCAATCCTGTTAGATAATAATTTAAAATATGTTATGACGACTTAATTAATAATTTAAATACACTATCTGAAATAAAAATTTGTGCATCCTCCTTGAGCCCTTCAGTTTGCTCACAATTTATTGTTGAAACAATACATCGTATGTCTGCATTTACAAATTAATAGCTGAAGCTGTAAGAGATGTCAATCCACGCTAGAAAAAAGAAACGTATTAATACGTGGTGGTGCCGGCCGCTGTGGCCGAGTGGACTGCGGCGCGCCAGTCATGGTCTGCACGGTCGTGGGTTCCAATCCCCCCTCGGCTATAGATATTTGTGCCGTCCTTAGTATTAGCTAGTTCATAAGTAGTTCGTAAGTTTACGGACTGATGACCTCGTAGTTAAGTTCCGTAAGCTCTACAAACATTTGAATATTTGCTTTCAGTACGTGGTGTTGTCTCCACGAGTGGCAATGTGGGCACTGATTCTGGCACCGACTAAATCGCACAAAGGACGGACACTGTAATGGAATACATTTGTTAAGTGATTACATTGAAACCATCGTCAGTACTTGTACTATCTCCCAGGTGCCATAAGCCGTTATCAGATAAAATTCGATGTCTTCTTTGCAGGTGCATTATCACTTTTTCGGCAGTGTAGGTCATCTCGAGGCACTTGGCGTCAGTGTCATAGGGTTCGCTCTGGTCAGGGTACACCACTCTGACCGAACCTAGCTCTACTTCTCCGAAGGCCTGATCTGTCAATTGAGCAAAACCAATTGCCAAAACAGTAATCTATTTGCGACGATGAATTATTAAAACTAAATAAACATTTGTTTTATGACAGACAGGCTTGGATTTCTCTGGAATGGAAAAACATCCTAACAAACAAGTCAAAAAAGGATTCGTGCTATCACTATACAGAACTAGCTCTCTAACAGTTATGGTACAAAAGTAAATAATTGTTGCAGACTGTCAGCGATGAGAAACCAGCAACAGATTTTAGTGAATGTAGGTGGCCTGTAAACTGTAAACTCCGTCCGACAGGACTCAGGGGGCCCACTGGGTACTGACCGGCCGCCGTGTCATACTCTGCCAGAAGGCGTCAACGGATGCGGTATGGAGGGGTACGTGGTCAGCGCCCCGCACTCCCGGCCATTATGTTCAAATTCAAATGTTTGTAAAGTCTATGGGACTTAACTACGGGGTCATCAGTCCCTAAACTTACAATCTACTTATGAACTACTTACGAACTAGGACGGCACAAATATCCATGCCTGAGGGGGGATTCGAACCCCCGACCGTAGTGGCCGTGCAGACCGTGACTGGAGCGTCTTAGTCTCCTCGGCCACCGCGGCCGGCGGCCATTATGTCAGTGTTCGTGACCGGAGCAGCCACTTCTCAATGAAGTAGCTCCTCAGCTAGCCTCACAAGGGCTGAGTGCATCCCGCTTGCTAACAGCACTCGCCAGACCCGGACGGTTGACGGTTTAGCTAGGAACAGGCGTAGCAAGTTCTCAGTTAAATTCGACTCAGGACACTTGAGCACAACCAGTCATATATGTGTCATTCTGTTGGTGCGTTACAGTATTAAGGCGAATTGTGGTCGATTAATACTAGTTGGCAACTGGGCAAATGGAAGGAATCAACAAATTTATGCTGCGGTGGGGTGGCCGAGCGTTCTAAGGCGCCTCGCAGCGGAGCGCGCAGTTGCTCGCCTCTTGAAGTGCGAGTCCTCCCTCGGGTATGGATATGTATGTGTGTGTGTGCGCGCGTGTGTGTGTGCCCTTAGGTTATTTTAAGTTATATATACATGTGGCTTCTGTTCCGAAAGAAACAGACGTCACTTCTGATCCTGCAGTTGTTATTATTTAATATTCATAGAATATATGACATCAACTGCGATTGGGCAAAGCTGAAAATGTGTACCCAGCCGGGATTCGAACCCGGGTCTCCTGCTTTCTAGGCAGTTGCGCTGACCCTTACACCACTGGGGACACAGTGATCACCGCACCTGCAAGGACTACCCATGTACGCCTCCCGTGAGATACAAATTCCCATCTTCGCCCTGCCCATAGCACTCAAACTCGTAGTTTAACTAATTCCCGTAAGAGTAAGGGCTTCAAACTTGCCCACCCCTCCCCACTAACGATAGGATCATTGCCCGTCACCGGCATATTATATATATACATGTGGCGTCTGTTCCGAAAGATACAGACGTCACTTCTGATCCTGCAGTTGTTATTATTCAATATTCATAGAATATATGACATCAACTGCGATTGGGCAAAGCTGAAAATGTGTACCCAGCCGGGATTCGAACCCGGGTCTCGGAACAGACGCCACATGTATATATATAATATGCGGGTGACGGGCAATGATCCTATCGTTAGTGGGGAGGGGTGGGCAAGTTTGTAGCCCTTACTCTTACGGGAATTAGTTAAACTACGAGTTTGAGTACTATGGGCAGGGCGAAGCTGGGAATTTGTATCTGACGGGAGGCGTACATGGGTAGTCCTTGCAGGTGCGGTGATCACTGGGTCCCCAGTGGTGTAAGGGTCAGCGCAACTGCCTAGAAAGCAGGAGACCCGGGTTCGAATCCCGGCTGGGTACACATTTTCAGCTTTGCCCAATCGCAGTTGATGTCATATATTCTATGAATATTAAATAATAACAACTGCAGGATCAGAAGTGACGTCTGTTTCTTTCGGAACAGACGCCACATGTATATATATAATATGCCGGTGACGGGCAATGATCCTATCGTTAGTGGGGAGGGGTGGGCAAGTTTGAAGCCCTTACTCTTACGGGAATTAGTTAAACTACGAGTTTGAGTACTATGGGCAGGGCGAAGCTGGGAATTTGTATCTGACGGGAGGCGTACATGGGTAGTCCTTGCAGGTGCGGTGATCACTGGGTCCCCAGTCAATTCGCGGCCGCACCGCCTCAGCGGTCGGACTTGCGGCTAGAGCGAGCTAGCCGGCGCCGCCGGCTTTGTTTACTTTTGCGCGCGTGTGATTACCGATTTCGTGGCAATGGAATCTCAAATAAGAAAGTGTACGTTAAAATTTAGTTTCAGTTTTGAAATAGACCGTCCGAAAATCTACGAGTTTGATGACTGGTTCTTCGGAACGTGTAATGTACTGGAAGAAGACGTGTTCGGCATGGCGTACGACTATATCAGTAACGTATACACCGTGAAGCTGAAAGGCGATGAATGCTGCCGGAAGAACATGGAGAAGACCAATGGGACAGCTGAGTACAAGACAACCAAAGGCCAGGTGAGCAAAGTGACAATTACATATGCGGGACTGGGTCTTAGAACCGTGAAAGTGCACTTGTTGCCTTTTGAATTAGATCTGGGCTATGTAAACGATGCTCTTTCCACTTACGGTACCGTATACGCTGTCACAGCCGACCGGTGGAGCGGAAATTTGCATTATAAGGTAGACAATGGTGTGAGGTCCGTCAAAATTGACTTAGAAAAACATATACCGTCCTTCATAAATGTATGTGGCTTCCGAGCCCTCGTTGTGTATGAGGGGCAACCTCGCACCTGTTCTTCCTGTAACTTAGTTGGTCATTACAGAGCACAATGTCCGCGCAGGCGTCCCGTGCAATTACCTGTAGAGGTGGACGCGGCAGGCAGACAGCGAGCCCAGTACGCAACAGTCGCGAGCCGCTTGTTTACACGTCCTGATGCCGTCACAGCCCCGCCGGATGACGTAGTGCTCGCCCTGGCAGCGGCAGCGTCTGAGGTACCGCAAGCGAGCGCCAAGCCCGTCAGCTCTGACGTGGAGATGTCTGACGCTCCCTCAGTTAAAGAACCAAACCCCACATCGAATGTCGGTTGTGAAACGATTTCTGCTCCTAGTACACCAGACACACTTCCAAACATGACAGAAGTTACTAGACCACAAGAAAGTGCACACGGGGTACCGTCGAAAGCTACTAGCACCAATTCTGAAGTACCTACACCTGCTTCCTTAACACAGACTCAAAGTACCGAAGACAGTAGTCCGCAAATAAAGCAAAACACAACGGAGAATGTGGCGGACCCTTCGGGGGCGACTGAAGTACAGTCGATTGCCCCTGAGCGAGTAGTTCCCGCCTCAAAAAAATCCAAAAAGTCTCCGTCTGGGTCCAACAAACAAGATAAAGGACAAACCTCGCCGGACAAAAAGAAAGTACGCGTAGCTCGTGAAGGTGCTTCAGAAACTGCCGAACACCTCCGACCGGTAGCACAAAAGGTTGCCGCAAAACTAAAAACCAGACCACCTGACGAAACCGATATACCCAGCGCCACTGCCGTGGCGACCACGGAGCCTGACGGCAGTACACGACATACTCTAGTCGATCCATGGTGGCAGGATGTGGAAATGGAATCGAACGAGGGCCAAATAAGTCTCAAATAGTGCGTGCTGCGTGTGTGCGTGTCCTTGATATAGTAGTTATACGTTTGTGACTACTCTCCCCCCTACAAATGAGCGATACCTTCACCTACAATATAACAACTGCCAACATTAATAAGATTCAGAGTGAGATAAAATTCAGAGCGCTCACAGACTTCCTATATAGCAGTAACGTAGATATCGCGCTACTGCAGGAGGTCAACGTAGAACCAAATGTGGCGGGATTTGTCACGATAGCGAATATCAGTGTCGAACATCATACCGGAACGGCAATCCTGCTACGTGACGGCATTTCTTATACCAAAATCGTGCGGCTCACGAACGGCCGAGGCATATCGTGTGAGATTAATGGCGTTCAAATAATAAACCTGTATGCGCCGTCAGGCAACAACAGCCGGCAAGAACGCGCCTCCTTTTATAAAAATGATGTGCCATTCTTAATTAATGACAATGCCGCGAACTGTGTTGTCGGGGGAGATTTTAATTGCGTCGTCTCAGCCAAGGATCAGACGCCACACTTCAATAACTGTCTAGAACTGGACCACCTAATCCAAGGGATGAAACTGATAGATACATGGCAAAAAATTCACGGCCACCGCATTGCGTACACCTATATCGCCAACAATTCAGCCAGTCGAATCGACCGCATTTATGTCTCTGAAGACCTAGGGCAACAAGTAGTTAATAGTGACATCGCTCCCGTAGGCTTTTCGGACCACAGTGTCCACCAATGCTTCATGAATCTCCACCGCCCCCAGGTATTTCGTGGGAGAGGATACTGGAAGCTGAACACCAGCCTATTAAAAGATAAACAGCTGGAAGAAGAAATCCGGCGGGTATTTACACAAGCGAAACGATCCCAACCTCATTATCGATCGGTCATAGACTGGTGGACACAAAAAGCGAAACCTAAACTTAGATCAACAGTTAAAAGTTACGCATACCAGAAATCCTATTGGTATAAAGAGACAATAGAATTTTATTTCTCAGGCCTTCGACAGCTATATCACGCCACCGATTTGCCTCCCAACGCTGCTTATAGGCGCATCAAAAAGTACAAGGCGAAGATTACCAACTTGTATCGCAAACGAATGGAGGGAGCCATAATACGTTCACAGCCGAAGGATATCGCATCAGAGGAATCAGCGTCGTTGTTCCACTCATTACGTACACTTCGGCGGCAAAAATCTAAACTCATTGAAGGGGTTGAAGACGGCGCAGGGACCATAATCACAAGACAGCGGGATATTATGTCACAGATACGTAGCTACTATACAGACCTCTATGACGGACAAGACTAACGTCGGACACTGCAATGACGTTATTGCTGGCATAGCACCTGTCATTTCACTAGAAGATAATCAAGCGCTTGAATCTCCATTTAGTGAGGACGACATCAAAGAGGCGGTCTTTAGTGCCGCAAACAGAAAGTCACCCGGATCCGACGGCCTAAGCGCAGAATTCTATCAACAATACTGGCACATCTTGGGCTCTAAATTGACTCAATTCGCCAACGAAATGTGGCAGCAGGCCTCTATACCAGACGAACTGAAGGAAGGACTTATTGTCCCTTTACCAAAACAAGGCAACAGCAGAAAAGTTAGTGAACTACGGCCTATAACATTATTAAATGCGGATTTCAAAATCATGACGAGAGCGATTAAGCAACGAGTGCAACCCTTACTGAGCAAAATACTCGGTAAACACCAATTTGGTGGGGTACCGGGACGCAGTGTCATAACGGCCGCCTGCGAACTTCGGAACGTCATATGCACGTTTGCACACAACAATGATCCCGGCGCTCTGCTCTTCCTCGATTTTGAAAAGGCGTATGACCGCATAAGCCACGACTACCTGTTCCAGGTAATGGAAAAGATGGGGTTTGGACGACGTTTCCTCTGCCTACTGAGACACTGTATTTACAACGCCTCATCTCGCGTGCTCATTAATGGCCACCTGACTGACGCAATACCGATCAGACGATCAATTCGGCAGGGTTGTCCATTATCAATGGCGTTATACGCCATAGCAGTGACCATAACACGCACATCAACTGGAATCACCATAGGAACTGAGAAGATCACTTGCGTTGCGTACGCTGACGACGTTTGTTTAGCGGTGACATCTCTGGAAGATCTTTCGAATGTAAGGAATCTCATCAGCAACTTCACTACGGCCACTGGCGCTAAGTTGAACACGAAGAAGACTACGCTGCTTCACATAGGAAGAGGCATTGGCGACACGACCCATCTAGACTGGTGTGCAACTAGAATGCACCACAAAACACTCGGCGTCCGCTGGTGTGCAAAACCAGACGACATGGCAACCAAAAACTGGACGGACATATTGCATAAAATTAGAGCAACAATATGCATCTACTCTGATAGAGACTTAGACATTTTGCAAAAGGTGCACACCGTAAGGATATCTATAGCAAGTAGAATGTACTACATGGCTCAAATTTTACCTGTCTCTCATGAACTTGCGGACTCCATACAGAAAGCATTCAGTTGGTACGTCCTACGAGGCCAACTTTTCAAAGTGAGCTTTGACACATTGACATTACCGACTAGCCGAGGGGGACTTGGGCTAATCAGTGCCAAGCATAAATGTCGAACATTATTAATTAACCGGATCACTAAAACCGTCACCAATGAGCCATCAAGTTTAATTAAATTTTTAACGTTATATTGGATGCCACGCAGTATGATGCCACCTATCCATGAAGCCGCGATACCAGTATCATTTCGTCACATCAGGATTTATTGCAGTGAAATCAGCTACCTAAGACATTCCGACAAAATCCAGCCGCCTTACACGAACAAGAAAATTTATGACTTCCTCACAACAGACAATAGAGACAATAGAGTCACTCAAAAATACCCGCATGCAAAGTGGAATACCATTTGGCGAAACATCCACAGTCCCTTTTTGCCCTCACGCATTAGATCCATGTGGTATTTAATCACTAATGACAAGGTACCCACTAACGACAAGCTCAACAACATTCACCTGAGCCCAACACCTGCTTGTGCAACATGTAGTCTCGTGGACACGTTAATACACAGGTTTACCTGTGATAATGCGAGACTTATAGTGGCACGTATGCCGGAAAGATTGGCCATTATAGACCGTACAGTGCCGCACACAATCGAGATTACGGAACTCATACGACCAGAGAAATTACGGTATCCCCGAAAGAAGAACAACGCGGCTCTTTGGGTCTTAGGTCACACTGCCGCCTACGTCATCCTCAACCGCCAGGCGACACTTATAGATTACTGCTCATACATGGAATATGAGCACGCAAAGATATGTGGACACAGTGACTACAAAGAAAGATATGGTAACATGTTGAGAATCATGGTCCAGGCGTGAATGAAAATTAGTTTACACAAGTTCATTTCATAAATGTTTTAACTTAAGAACACGGATCTTTCAGTGTATGACGCTACCAGAGTTATGAGAAGAAATACTCAAAAAAAGGGGGAAACCCCTCGGGAAACGGAGTACCACAAGAGAAAGAAACGGACAAAATTAACAACAAACTTCGAGAAGACGAACCCTGAGGGGGCGAGTACACTGAAATTGAACTGCAGAGAAAGGAGACTTGTGCATAATTTCCATTTTATTTCTATTTTTTTATTCTAATTAATTTCTTTTTCCGCTTATGCGCAAGAACGTACATTTAATTTAGTCTGAACAATATTTATGCTAACAGAAGCTACATTTCCTAATATACATATACATGGCAGCAAAAAAAAAAAAAAAAAAAAAAAAAAAAAAAAAAAAAAAAAAAAAAAAAAAAAGTGGTGTAAGGGTCAGGGCAATTGCCTAGAAAGCAGGAGACCCGAGTTCGAATCCCGGCTGGGTACACATTTTCAGCTTTGCCCAATCGCAGTTGATGTCATATATTCTATGAATATTAAATAATAACAACTGCAGGATCAGAAGTGACGTCTGTTTCAATCGGAACAGACGCCACATGTATATATATATAATATGCCGGTGACGGGCAATGATCCTATCGTTAGTGGGGAGGGGTGGGCAAGTTTGAAGCCCTTACTCTTACGGGAATTAGTTAAACTACGAGTTTGAGTACTATGGGCAGGGCGAAGCTGGGAATTTGTATCTGACGGGAGGCGTACAAGGGTAGTCCTTGCAGGTGCGGTGATCACTGTGTCCCCAGTGGTGTAAGGGTCAGCGCAACTGCCTAGAAAGCAGGAGACCCGGGTTCGAATCCCGGCTCGGTACACATTTTCAGCTTTGCCCAATCGCAGTTGATGTCATATATTCTATGAATATTAAATAATAACAACTGCAGGATCAGAAGTGACGTCTGTATCTTTCGGAACAGACGCCACATGTATATATATATATATAATATGCCGGTGACGGGCAATGATCCTATCGTTAGTGGGGAGGGGTGGGCAAGTTTGAAGCCCTTACTCTTACGGGAATTAGTTAAACTACGAGTTTGAGTACTATGGGCAGGGCGAAGCTGGGAATTTGTATCTGACGGGAGGCGTACATGGGTAGTCCTTGCACGTGCGGTGATCACTGTGTCCCCAGTGGTGTAAGGGTCAGCGCAACTGCCTAGAAAGCAGGAGACCCGGGTTCGAATCCCGGCTGGGTACACATTTTCAGCTTTGCCCAATCGCAGTTGATGTCATATATTCTATGAATATTAAATAATAACAACTGCAGGATCAGAAGTGACGTCTGTTTCTTTCGGAACAGACGCCACATGTATATATATATATATATAATATGCCGGTGACGGGCAATGATCCTATCGTTAGTGGGGAGGGGTGGGCAAGTTTGAAGCCCTTACTCTTACGGGAATTAGTTAAACTACGAGTTTGAGTACTATGGGCAGGGCGAAGCTGGGAATTTGTATCTGACGGGAGGCGTACATGGGTAGTCCTTGCAGGTGCGGTGATCACTGTGTCCCCAGTGGTGTAAGGGTCAGCGCAACTGCCTAGAAAGCAGGAGACCCGGGTTCGAATCCCGGCTGGGTACACATTTTCAGCTTTGCCCAATCGCAGTTGATGTCATATATTCTATGAATATTAAATAATAACAACTGCAGGATCAGAAGTGACGTCTGTTTCTTTCGGAACAGACGCCACATGTATATATATATAATATGCCGGTGACGGGCAATGATCCTATCGTTAGTGGGGAGGGGTGGGCAAGTTTGAAGCCCTTACTCTTACGGGAATTAGTTAAACTACGAGTTTGAGTACTATGGGCAGGGCGAAGCTGGGAATTTGTATCTGACGGGAGGCGTACATGGGTAGTCTTTGCAGGTGCGGTGATCACTATGTCCCCAGTGGTGTAAGGGTCAGCGCAACTGCCTAGAAAGCAGGAGACCCTGGTTCGAATCCCGGCTGGGTACACATTTTCAGCTTTGCCCAATCGCAGTTGATGTCATATATTCTATGAATATTAAATAATAACAACTGCAGGATCAGAAGTGACGCCTGTTTCTTTCGGGACAGACGCCACATGTATATATATATATATAATATGCCGGTGACGGGCAATGATCCTATCGTTAGTGGGGAGGGGTGGGCAAGTTTGAAGCCCTTACTCTTACGGGAATTAGTTAAACTACGAGTTTGAGTACTATGGGCAGGGCGAAGCTGGGAATTTGTATCTGACGGGAGGCGTACATGGGTAGTCTTTGCAGGTGCGGTGATCACTATGTCCCCAGTGGTGTAAGGGTCAGCGCAACTGCCTAGAAAGCAGGAGACCCTGGTTCGAATCCCGGCTGGGTACACATTTTCAGCTTTGCCCAATCGCAGTTGATGTCATATATTCTATGAATATTAAATAATAACAACTGCAGGATCAGAAGTGACGTCTGTTTATTTCGGAACAGACGCCACATGTATATATATATAATATGCCGGTGACGGGCAATGATCCTATCGTTAGTGGGGAGGGGTGGGCAAGTTTGAAGCCCTTACTCTTACGGGAATTAGTTAAACTACGAGTTTGAGTACTATGGGCAGGGCGAAGCTGGGAATTTGTATCTGACGGGAGGCGTACATGGGTAGTCTTTGCAGGTGCGGTGATCACTATGTCCCCAGTGGTGTAAGGGTCAGCGCAACTGCCTAGAAAGCAGGAGACCCTGGTTCGAATCCCGGCTGGGTACACATTTTCAGCTTTGCCCAATCTTCATTCGCGGCCAGACCGCCGTAGCGGTCGGTTCGTGTGCTTGCTGCGGTCTTCGGTGCCGCCGCTGCTTGTTTACTTCGCGCGCGCTGTGTGATACTTAGTGTCTGAAATGGAGTCGCACTTGCGGAAGTATACATTGAAGTTCAGTTTCGTTATCGGTGTTGCACGACCTAAGATATACGAATTTGATGATTGGTTCCACGGATGTTTTCAAGTACCAGAAGAGGATGTTCTTGGGATGGCATACGATTTTCTAAGTAACGAGTACATTGTGAAGCTACGGAACGACGACTGGTGCCAAAGGATAATGGACAAAACAAATGGAACAGCCGAGTATAAGAGCAGCACAGGCGAGGTGAGTCGAGTTTCTATTTCCTACGCCGGTTTGGGTCTCAGGAATGTTAAAGTGCATCTGCTACCGTTTGAAGTTGAATTTACGCATATCAAACAGGCGCTATCGAAATTTGGAACAGTATATGCAGTGACTGCTGATCGTTGGGGCGGCAACATGCATTACAAGGTCGATAATGGTGTGAGAACAGTTAAAATTGACCTTCAGTCACACATACCGTCCTTCGTTAATGTATGTGGCTTCAGGGCTCTCGTGGTATATGAGGGACAACCACGCACTTGCTCCGCTTGTAATCTGCCTGGACATCTTAGAGCGGAATGTCCACGCAGGCGTGCACCAGTTCAGCTCCCCGTCGAGGTCGATGCGGAAGGCAGACCGCGCCCTCAGTATGCCTCAGTCGCCAGCCGTTTGTTTACTGGAACGGAGCGCGACGCCACCCCTCCCGATGACGTAGTGCTAGCTGCCGCGGCAGCAAACTCTGTAGTGCCGCCAACAAATGCACTGTCGTGGAGCGATGACGTTGAAATGTCGGAAGCTCGTGAAGGCAACAAACCGACCCCACAATTAAGTGCTGTTGCCGAACTGAGTTCTGTCACATGTAACCCAGCGGGTGACACACCTTTGACGGATGTTCTCGGAGAGAAAGAGGGCGCGCCCGATGCATCGTCGGACACGACAAGTGCGACTTCCGACACCTCCCCAACTGATTCTCCGTGTGTACCTGCAACCATCAACGGTAATACTCCACAACAGATAGAAAAACTCGACGAAGGCGTGACAGACTCCCATGGAACCCTTGACAAACCTTTGATGACTTCTGATAGACCGGTCTCTGGCGCAAAAAAATCTAAAAAGTCGTCATCGGATTCACAGAAGGAAGTTAAAGGGCAAACCTCCCCTGAAAAAAAGAAAATACGGGTTGCTCGTGGGGGTGCTGCTGAAGTAGCCAATCAGTTGAGGCCTGTAGCACAACAAGTTGCTGCAAAATTAAAATATCAGCAACTTGGAAATCTAGGAGCACCCGCCACCACATCCGCAGATAGAACAGATCACGGCCCATGTTTACAAAAAGTTTTGGATGAACCGTCTCCGCAATATGACGGAATGGATACTAACGAGTACCAAACATAGCTTATAATAATATGTGTTTTTGTGTTGATATAGCAGTATATAATGTTACTTGAATCTTTCCCCAAAAATGAATGGTAATTTTACATACAATATAACAACTATTAATATCTGTAGAATCCAGAGTGAATTAAAATTTAGAACGCTTAAGGACTTCTTATATAACACGAACGTAGATATTGGGCTCCTTCAAGAAGTTAGCGTGGAGCCAAACGTAGAGGGGTTTGTCACACTCACGAACATCAGTGAAGAAGACCACACAGGAACGGCAATCTTGCTACGAGATGGCATTCCTCACTCGCATATCGTTCGACTTACAAATGGTCGTGGCATAGCCTGTAAAATTAATGGCGTTCAACTTATAAATTTGTATGCGCCGTCGGGCAACAACCGCCGACGGGAACGCTCCTCCTTCTATAAACATGAGGTGCCTTTTTTAATCAACGAATGTGCCACGAACTGTATTATTGGGGGAGATTTTAATTGTGTAATCTCAGCCAAAGATCAGACACCACATTTCAACAAGTGTTTAGAACTTGACCACCTAGTCCATGGGATCAATTTGATAGACACCTGGGAAAAAATACATGGAAACCGCATCGCGTATACCCATATAACGAGTAATTCGGCCAGCCGGATTGATCGTATCTATGTGTCCGAAACTCTCGCTCCCAATGTAGTGAACAGTGACATTTCACCCGTTGGCTTCTCTGATCACAGTGTCCACCAATGTTATATAAACCTCCAGCGCCCCCAAGTGTTTCGCGGGAGAGGCTACTGGAAGATGAACGTGAGTCTATTACGAGACAAACAACTGGATGAGGAAATCCAGCGAGTGTGGGAGAACGTACAACGCTCCCGAACCCAATACAGATCAACTGTTGAATGGTGGTTACGTAGAGCGAAACCCAAAATTCGTTCAACGATAAAGAGTTATGCTTACCAAAAGTCCTATTGGAATAAACGGACCATAGAATTCTATTTTTCTTGCCTTCGGGATCTTTATCATTCCGCAGATGTCAGAGTTGAGGATGCTTACCGGCGCATCAAAAGGTACAAGGCAAAGATAACAAATTTGTACCGCAAACAACTGGAGGGCGCAATAATACGTTCCCAGCCGAAAGACATTGCAACGGAGGAAACGGCGACGCTATACCACACCCTACGGACACTGCGACGTCAAAAAGCAAAACTAATTGAAGAGGTAGATGATGGTGCAGGGAACATATCTACTAGACAACGTGACATAATACAACGGGTATACAGCTATTATAAGGACCTCTATGACAGGCACGAGACAAATGATAGATCTTCTCATGACGTCACTGACGAAATAGTCTCCCTCCTCTCTGACGAAGACAACGAGGGCCTCGAAGCTCCTTTCACCGAGGAAGATATTCAAGAGGCAGTACACAATGCAGCAAAGCGGAAGTCTCCCGGACCCGATGGACTATGTTCTGAACTATATCAACACTACTGGCATATATTGGGCCCAACCTTAACACAAATTGCAAACGAAATGTACCTACTTCAAACAATCCCGAATGAACTGAAAGAAGGGTTTATTGTGCCGCTGAAGAAGAAAGGAAACAGCAAGAAGATTCAGGAATTGCGCCCTATTACGCTATTAAATGCGGATTATAAAATTATAACGAGGGCAATCAAGAAGCGGATGCAATCAGTGTTACATAAGATACTAGGCGAATACCAGTACAGCGCATTACCGGGACGCAGTGTGATATCAGCCGCCTGCGAATTACGGGATATTATATGTACCCTAGCAGAAAATGATGAACCCGGCGCCCTACTATTTTTAGATTTTGAAAAAGCCTATGATCGTATCAGCCACGACTATCTATTCAAGGCAATGTCGAGGATGGGGTTTCGGCAACGTTTTCTCCACCTGCTACAGAACTGTGTCTCTAATGCTACATCACGTGTGTTGATTAACGGTCACATGACTGAGACACTACGCATAAGGAGATCTATCCGGCAAGGTTGTCCTCTATCCATGGCTTTCTACGCCATAGCTGTCGAGCCTTTGCTGGCAAGCATAACACGCGCGACAGCGGGAATCAGTATAGGAATGTGGAAAATTGCTTGCATTGCATATGCGGATGACGTATGTTTGGCAATAACATCCACGGACGATCTGGCGAAAGTGAGGGAAGTAATTACTACTTTTAACATAGCAACCGGAGCGAAGTTGAATACGAAGAAAACAACACTGCTGCACATAGGAAGAGGCATCGGCAACACCACCTACCTAGACTGGTGTGAAACAAAAGTGCAACATAAATCGCTTGGAGTCTACTGGAGCGCGACACCAGATGCCATGGCAACAAAGAATTGGACAGACATGTTACACAAGATCCGAGCCACAACTCGTATTTATTCTGACAGAGATTTGGATTTGTTGCAAAGAGTGCACACAGTCAGGATATCGATAGCGAGCAGGATGTTTTATTTGGCCCAGATCATACCGGTGTCAAATCACCTAGCAGATAGTATCCAGAAGGCGTTCTGCTGGTACGTTCTAAGGGGCCATATTTTTAAAGTCTGCTTTGACACCTTAACCTTATCTCGTGAACGCGGAGGGCTTGGTTTAATTCACGCCAGATATAAATGTCGGACTTTACTAATCGGTCGCATTAGTAAAATTATAAATAAACGGACGCCGAGCCTAACCCAATGGTTAATATCACACTGGAAGCCGAGCAGTTTGATGCCACCAATTTATGAAGCTGCAATACCTTTAAACTTTCGCCATGTCAGATTTTACTACAGAGAATTCAGTTATATAAAGCACGCTGATGACATCAACCCGCCCTAAACGAATAAGAAAATCTACAACTTCTTAACAACAGATGGCCGAGAAAACCGGATAACAAACAAATATCCACATTCAAAATGGAATACAATCTGGAGAAACGTGCACAGTCCTATACTACCGTCACGCATCAAATCAATGTGGTACATAATTGTTAATGATAAAGTGCCGACTAATGAGAAACTTAACAACATTCACCTGGCCCCAACACCCGCCTGTACAAACTGTGGATACGTGGACACATTAATTCACAGACTCACCTGCGGTACAACTGAGTTGATCGTGGAATTCATGCGATGCAGATTGGCCATTATCGACCGAACGGTTTCGCAAAACATAGATATTGTAGAGTTATTACGACCAGAAAAACTGAGGTACCCCCGTAAGAAGAACAATGCAGCGATTTGGCTTTTAGGCCACACTGCTGTCTATGCCATCTATAACCGTTCAGCATCACTTGCCGATTATCGCGCTTACTTGGAATACGAACATGACAAAATAAGACTACAAAGTGATTACACGAACACATACGGAAATATGTTGAAAATTATGGTGAAGACATAAAGATATTACAGATAGTATCAAGTTATGGACTTTAGTGCTCACAGAAACGCGGCTATTAAAGCCATGGAGCCATCAGTGTTATGAGAAGACGCATGCAAAACTACACGTCGGAAACAGTAAAAGTTGTAACTGAAACGGACCACTTGCAAGACCAATTCGAGAAGACGAACGCTGGAGGCTTCCATGTGACTGAACTAACCGCGGAGAGGATTTCTTTATTTCCTTTATTTCTCTTTAGTTTTTCACCCTAAGAAGAACGTTCCACACTTTTTAGTTCCTTACTGGCAAGGAGAGATAGCTACTAAGTGCACATACTGTCCCGACACCTTGCAAGCAGCTTTGGTTATATTTATGAAAAAGAAGAAGAAGTGGACCCTCACACTAATACGGGTAACCACCGCAGAAGAGGAAGTTTAATTTTTCTTTCAAGAAATATTCAAAAAACAATAAAAAAAAAAATAAAAAAAAAAAAAAAAATAAAAAAAAAAGCGGTAACGTCGCTGACTACCACGCAGGAGGCCCGGGTTCGATTCTCGGCAGGGGACTGGGAAAAAAAAAATCGCAGTTGATGTCATATATTCTATGAATATTAAATAATAACAACTGCAGGATCAGAAGTGACGCCTGTTTCTTTCGGGACAGACGCCACATGTATATATATATAATATGCCGGTGACGGGCAATGATCCTATCGTTAGTGGGGAGGGGTGGGCAAGTTTGAAGCCCTTACTCTTACGGGAATTAGTTAAACTACGAGTTTGAGTACTATGGGCAGGGCGAAGCTGGGAATTTGTATCTGACTGGAGGCGTACATGGGTAGTCCTTGCAGGTGCGGTGATCACTGTGTCCCCAGTGGTGTAAGGGTCAGCGCAACTGCCTAGAAAGCAGGAGGCCTGGTTTCGAATCCCGGCTGGGTTACACATTTTCAGCTTTGCCCAATCGCAGTTGATGTCATATATTCTATGAATATTATATTTTAAGTTAGTTTAAGTAGTTTGTAGGCCTAGGGACATAACCAGAGTAAGTAAGTGCCATAGATTTTCCATTTTTTTAACATGTCTATTCAAGGTAACACTCAGTTCACTTAATGTCATCGTTGTATGTTGTCCATTGGATTTTATTTGTAAGAACAGCCATCCGACTTCAGATTTTACCCTCCAATAACTACAGACAGAAACGGCTCTGATGTTTCAAATTTACTATGCCCTTGTATCCGACCTTGGTCTCAGATAGTATTGAATAATTTCCAACTAATTTTCTTCGCTTGTCCTTGAAATCATAAGATAATGATTTATTGGGAGTTACTGAACGCGTTTCTTCTCTGCATTATACTTATTCGAATCTTTTCACACATTACACGAATGCAGGTAACTAAGTAGAGTCAAGAATTACTGTTTTATAAAATAATCATCATTCAAATCGAGAGAAGATGGTCGAAATTGAGCTAAATTTATCGAGTTAAATGCAATATTCCATTAACTCAATCCGGTAGAACGTTTAAACTGCAACACTCTTTCAATATTCTAGCGCATTGCGCAATTAATGTGCAAAAATAATTTCTCAGGCATGAACGAATCATTTCACATTTTGTAAGAGTATGTAGAGAGTACATTTGTGTGGAGGTAAGGTCGTCCTTGTTAGTTTGTATGCTGTATCCACGCAACGACACAGTTGTATAAAATTTCAAATAAACTGCGAGTAAAACACAGCTTTACACAAATCGCACATGAGAAAACTAATAGGACGTGAAAAACAACGGAGAACTTAAAACTGTTTTTTTCTTTGTAGGATATCGTTCAGCTGTTTCTGCTTAATTGCATTAAGCTTTTTACGTAAAATCAAAGAAAATAATCGTAAAGGTAGACGTTTATTTATCTGTGGTGAAGAAGTTTTTGTTTTCTGGAAGTACACAATGTGTATCCTCTGCGGCAACTAATCAACACTGCTAGAATGGAAAGTAAAACAGAAAGAGAAATGTCCCTTTTAAAGCAACACAAAAGGCGGATATGCCCTTTCCAGAGTTAAGGAGAGGCCTTCTGTCGCACCTCACTGTTTCAAACAACATTTCAATCGAAATATCGTAAGAAATTCGTTGTATTGGTTAACATTATTACTCATATTACGCAATAATTTGTGTATCGCACGAATCTTATGTTGTGTACTACATACCACATCATGTGAATCGTATAATGACAGTGATATGACAGGAGTGTTGACACCTCATATCGTGTAGCATGACATGTCATCAGACTCATTTGTAACACTTGATGTTCAAATGTTCGTAAATCTAAGGGACGTAATTGCTGCGATTTTGTGCACGCGAGTGCACACAGACATACACACACATAAAACCGAGGGAGGACTCGAACCTCCGAAGGCAAGTAATCGCGCAATCCACTACAATGCGCCTTAGAGCACTCGGCTACTCCACCACGGCACATTCGAAGTATACATTTTGCCAAATGGCCACGGCAAAAGAAATCATAGATCACGCCCTAGACCCGTGCCACCATCTAAATTATTGTATCCATAATTAATATGGGACGTGCACTGCGCCTTCTCACAATATCTTGAACTACATGGAAACAACAAGCGTGAATATTTTTACGAATTATTTGCAAATAGCTTCGGTCAGTTCATGATATATCACAAAAGTGTTCTTCATTAGTTCAACAACAAATATAATCACCAAGAAAAACACTGCTTTTATGATAAACAATGTCGGTGTAATGATTTCAGTATGGTCAAATTATGGACAACATTAGTGAGATTTATTTTTTGATGTTAAATTAACAGATTATTTTATGACATGTTTATGTTGATGTTACGATTTTAAGGCGTTCAACTTATCGACAACTTTACTATAATTTATTTTGTGAAGTTTTATGATCAGGAGTCTTAAGATGGTTCCATTGTGAGCCTCTGTGCTGTGAAGCGGCACATGACATCACGTGTTGTCATGTCATATGCTATTTTTGCTATTACATTTCATTATTTGGTATAAGTGTTTCTGTTAAAACACTTTCGATCATTCTTCGCTTATTTTTAGATCGCGGGACCAAGAAAGGCTGTTAATATTCGCAAGCACTGAAGCTGCAATGAACATCGAAACTAATGGTTTTTATGTCCACAGAAACTATGCCACGAGTGTCATACAGAGATTTATGGCAATTTCAAAACGTAACCGTCTCAAATACCTCGCTCAGCACAAGTGTTATCGTCTCCAGTGAATTTCGATTCATTTTGAAATAGTTGATAGAAAATCAAGAAGCACGTTGTTCTTTGAAACGTTTTTCTTAATTAAACATATCGCAAATGATAAGTCCACGCTTTTACGGCACTGTAGGAAGCTTCCTCGTGGGCTGCAACTGTTACGCTTCGTGCTGCCGCAGGAGGTGGTCCAGGATACTTGTTGGTCGAGGGATGCGCCGCAAAGTTGCAGATCAGATCGAAGAGCGGCCGAGGCAAGTGGCTGGGAACTGGGGCGAGTGGGCCGCAGCGCCGGCATCTAATATCAAGGGCGCGCCATTCCAACAAGTAGCCGAGCCGGCGGCCGGCGCCACTTCTTCGAGCTGACTCCGCCCCCATCCGCTAGTTTCGCTGGCCGCTTGCCCGTCCGTTTCCTCTTCGCCTGTAACGTACGCTGCCCGTGGCGCAATATTTAGTAACGTCTAATAATTCTTGACGCGCGGCCCTAGTTTGTCACTTTGTTCTGTCGCATTTGCCAATAGAGCAACGGTATAGCGAACTACAGTCTGCACAATGGGTCTCAAATTCTTCGTCGAGACCGAAGAAGGTATCAGTGGGACATGCCAGTTGAGAAACATTCAACTGAACTCGCTCGTGAATTAGATGGTAAAAATGAACGCTTCACTTATTTGAACTAAACATTTAATTCCAATAAATCGGTACGTCAAACATTTCACACTTCATGCTGTCTACACCAACTAAACTGTCAGGAAAAGTATAATACCCGGAAAGACATGGTATTTAAACTGATGACAGCCAATGCCCTTTTCGTAATAGTGGATGTACTGATAATGGTTTCAGCTAAGTCTGTTAAAAAAATAAAAAAAAGTGTCAAGACGATTATCATAAGATATCTACATCTACATGGGATACTCTGAAAATCACATTTAAGTGCCTGGCAGATGGTTCATCGAACCACAATTATACTGTTTATCTCCCATTCCATTCTCGAATAGCGCGCGGGAATAAAGAACACCTGAATCTGTCTGTTCGAGCTCTGATTTCTCGTATTTTATTCTGATGATCATTTCTATCTGTGTAAGTGGGAGTATACAATATATTTTCGCATTCGGAGGAGAATGTTGGTGATTAGAGTTTCGCAAGTAGCCCACGCCGCAGCGATAAGCGCCGTTGTTGTAATGATTCCCATCTCAGATCCTGTATCATTTTCGTAACGCTGTCTCCCCTGTATCGTGACAATACGAAACGAGCTTCCCTTCTTTGGACTCTTTCGATGTCCTCCGTCAAACCCACCTGATAAGGATCCTACACTGGGCTGCAATACTCCAAAAATGGACGGACAAGCGTAGTGTATGCAGTTCCTTTCGTAGTTCTGTTGCATGTTTTAAGGGTTCTGCCAATAAAACGTAGGATGCCATTCAGCACCCTTGTGATCTTTTGTATGAAAAACTGTTGCCTTGCCGGCTGTGGACGAGGTTTGGGGTGGGGGTTACATGTACGTTGCTCAGACTGTTTAGTAACACTTTAATAGGATGTGTGATTTCACTGGTACGAATCTTTCATCTAGTAGTTCCCCTTCAATTATGAACGACCTGCCACGTAATCATTCCAGTACAACAATCGTGGGTGTCCTTTTCTCTGTTGGTCTATGTGCCAAGAAGTGACCAATTTTCAACAGGATAAGAGAATTCTGAATACAGCACTCTGAAGACTTGTAGCTAATATTTATGAATGGACAGAAGTGAGAAAATGTTCGAATGTTGCTAGGAATACTGAAGCTCTAGTTATGTGGCATGCACTAAACAAGTCGCTGGAAGTCCACTTGAAGAATATTGATCCAAGTTGCCTCTATAGCCATCAGTAATTGCAAAGAGTTGAAAGTCCAGGATTTCGTTCACGAAAGGTGTCCTATAAATACTAGTTGGAATGCATTTCGTATGATCTGGAACAGCATTTCATTCTTTGGAATTATCCACAATGTTATTCAAACAAATCGTGTACTCTTGGAGCCGATGACATTACGCATTATTATCCATAAAATTTGAGACTACGAAGTAGGTGGAGTATCGAAAATAATATCGAAGCAGCCAAGTGATACGGTTTTAAGTCACTGATTATTTCAATTAGAACTACGGATCAAGTCCTTTAAATGGAAAAATAGCCTCTACGATTATGGAGCCCCTACAGTTTTCTGTATGTACGGCAAACTTGAATAATGAAATCAGAATTCCCGATCAAGCCACGGTTCTCAAAACCGCTATGTTCCAGTTAATGTGGCCACTAGCTCAGGAGAAGCACTGCTGGTGGCGTATTTCTGTTGTCGATTGTCTGCTGTCGCAGCTCATTAACGGCATGTTGCAACGCACTCCACTAGCAGATACGTTTATCGTGCAACCAACGCTCTCTTCTGTGCTTATTTTACACAGTGTTGCTTGTATGACAGAACAGACAACTCTACGCAACCTCCGACTGTCTCGATAATTACGAGCAGACGTTAGAACACTACGTTGCCCATGGTGAGATTTAATGCTTGAAATAGGGTATTGGCATTGTGGCTCTCGGAATATTGAACTGATTAACGATATCCGAAATTCATTGCCCCTTTCATTTAGCTATAACTTCTTCACCTCTCTCTTTGATTCTTTTCGTACCAGATACTACCGGTTTCTAAAGGGCATACAATAATTAACAAGATATAGAGATTGCTCCAGTGAACAATTTGATTCAGGGAACCTGCGGTCTCAGAAGTCAGCTTAAGAAGTTACACTACAGTAAACTTTTTTATTTAAATTACTGACAGTTAACTGGACATCAGTGACACAATGAAGGTTGCATTTGCAGTGTATTTTACAAAATGTACTAAATCTGACGGCAATCAACCTCAATTCGAGCATGGAGGCGACGAACGAGTTTATAACGCACAATGACAAATATCGATAGTGTGTTTCGAATCACACCCTACAAGTTCCAATGGTTTCTCATGCAGAATTTAGATATCTTTCGTGTCAGGTGAACTCTCAGCACATGGAATAGGACCTACCATTCGTATCCAGCGGCCAGGAAATACACCATGCAAATGTTTCACATGTTTGTATAACTTATGGGACTTAACTACGGGGTTATCAGTCTCTAAACATACAAACTACTTACGATCTAGCTAACACTAAGGACAGCACAAATATCCATGCCCGAGAGGGGATTCGAACCCCCGACCGTAGTGGCCGTGCAGACCGTGACTGGAGCGCCTCAGTCCCCTCGGCCACCGCGGCCGGCAATACACCATTCCCATGATTGTGGACATTCACACTGAAGTAATGCGGTGCATCGTTATGTTGTATGTTGTATCCATATCCTCTAGTTGCAGTCTCCAACAACTCATGCAGATCTCTATGAAAGAACGACTAGCTATTCAAGCGAGCAGGTGGATCTGGCCTAGTGTTATTTTTGCCTACAATACCGGCTCAGATATTCGTAGTAAAACATACTTGATTGTGTACCTCTGGCGTGAGGATTTTCCTAATTGCACGTACGACTATTCCTGCTGTTCTAAATACTTCACAAGCAGATGAAGACTCGTCAGTAAACCGGACTATTTGGCGGATATATGGTCACTCAATCCATTGATAGAGCAACCACTGTTACAATACGAGCCTTGTTGTAAAGTGAGCGAGAACACTTGCATGGACCTGTTATTGGTGATGTGGCTGTTACTGTTGTTCGTGGAGTACTCAGCTAACGCTAATAGGTGCAGCGACCATTTCACGGGATAACGACGAGTACTTGTTGTTGGGTCCACTGCAACATGTTCCACCGTGTCCTCTCCAAAATCGGAGGTCCTCCAGTTTCCAATTCCCTCGTTTCTTCATTCAGTGAATCTGTCTTTCTAATTAGCCAATCCGGAGAAATAAACACTGCTCGTTACGGATGCGTCTATCAGGAAATTGTTCTCTATTCATCCTTTCTACAGTCGGAACACTGTGAAGTACTTCCCCTTACACCAGGTGTATGTCATTGTGTTCTACGAAACTAACGCGATGACGCTCTATCGTATTGTATACTTCTCTGAGTAACACTAAGAATTAAAACTACGAAGAGTCAATCTCCGATTTCTCTTCTGAGATTTTGTTATATTACATAAAAATCTAAGGGACACATACGATTGTTATCGATGGTAAAACATATTTAAGGGGTGAAATGTTCCCTCCAGAATGGGTGCTAAAATTGGAAAACTGCGATAACTTAATAAGTAGTTAAACGATTTTTATACTTTTCGTTATGAAAGTATCACTTGGTAAAACAAGAAAATAGGCCAATGTATATTAGAGCGGGACGGCAATGCTAATGTGTGCGGTTAAAATAAATAAAAGTTTTTACCAGTTCTATTCATTTTTAATCGCTATTATTTCAAAAATAGATTTTACATTATTTTAAAATCCACAAGGCCGAGTTACTGACTATTCAAGCATTTATTCGAGTTTTCATTCGCTATTCTGGACTGCCATATTGAAGTTCGAGAATCTGATTTCAGATTCTGATTCAGGGCCTTAAAATACTAGTATCTTACACCTTAAATAATAGGCTGTATGTGTGTGTGTGTGTGTGTGTGTGTGTATGTCACACATCTCCTTCTAAACTACTGGACTGATTTCAACCAAACTTGGTACTCAAGTTCCTTAATATCAGACAATAATCGCTGTCGGGATAAGAATCACCTAAGGAGATATGACCTCATAAACTATGAGATGCGCGAAAAACTGCTGCGTCAAACGACAATGCTGCACATTTCTTCCTACAACAATTGGGCCGATTTCAACCAAATTTGGTACACATATTCCTCATGTGAGAATAATCGCTCTAGGAGTACGAACCACATACGACGTATGGTTCAAGAGATATAATATCATAAACAATAAGACTTGCAAGAAACCGTCACATAATGTGATGAGACTTTATGAATACACTGTATGAGAATGAGAGTACTTAGCAACTTGCAACAACCTTTAAACATAATTTAAAACCTTTATTTAACTTTTTCTCGCTGACAATCACAGCAAAATGTAGAAAGGAAGAAAGTTTATCGCTTACTACTTTTTCGCTGTTAATGGAGGAAAACTACGGTATTCGGTATGACGCTAAAATTTATAATTTGTACACTACATTTTGTAGCCGCAGCAAATTTTGCAGTCAGTATATACATATACAGCTGAATGTACCTTCGAAATTGTATCACAGTACGACAGGTAGTTCATGAGATATGAGGACGTAAAGAGAAACGTTCATGGAAAACCCCCCATCAAGCATCACGTTTTAATCTATTACTTCTTTACTAATAGACGAATTTTCAGGGGTTTTTCACAGGACACGTGAGGGTATCTTCCGGCTACAGAAACGCTTCATTTCACAAAATTGGATCGTGAAAAGTCAGATGTCACAATTTAAACACTTCACTGTGTCTATTTGTAATTTTCAAAAGTAGTAATGAACATTCATGGGGGTAGGTTATCACAGATAAATAGAGAATATCTTGGGGCAACATACTGGCTTTGTTTTTATCAAAATCAGGTCAGGAAAGTAAAAGATTTCTTTATTTGAAGTTTTAGGTGTATTTCATGCTTGGAAAGAACGGCGTACTGTAGCAAAGAGCTAATAGATAGCGCTGCGGTTGTTCGTGTGAAGTTCGGGGCAGCGATCGGATTATTACCATTGAGAATATACTACTTACTCTTTGACTTTTCAAATTTACCATATTTCTGAAAATCATTTTCTTGGTTGCTATGTTCTACGAAATACGATTCAACGCAATGAATATAAAACTGATACAATCCTCGCCGTGTTTAATCCATATATTTACATACTGACATCACAGTCTAACGTATATGTACAACTGCTATTATGGAAGTTTAAGTCTCACGCTAGGAGCGACAATAGCTCATCTAACGGAAAGAGAGCTAACCGTAACAATAATAAAAGTTTTCAGTGATATTTCTACTTCATTAAGGAAATAGTTATTATTATATTCCAGCTTTCAGTGACTCAGCCCATTGTCCATAGATATTTATAATCGTAAAATAAATGTTTTATATGACGAATATAACTGATGTATGAGGTAAGCTATTTTATATTCTTGAAGATATGCCTATTTATAACACGTTTCGCAAACTGATTAAAACACAGAAAAAATAAATAAAAAAACCAACTGACATTTTCATGCGGTTTTCACAGGAAATTTGAGCTTAGATTTTGGCAAAATTTAAGCATGATTTCATCAAAATCAGATCATGGGAAAAAGAAACATCGCAATCTTAAGTATTTTCAGTAACAGTCTGTTCATCTATTAGAAATATCTAATCTCCTAAACTACTTCACGGATTTGCATGGACCAACTTCGTTTCATAAAAGTGGAATCGGGGAAATTATTTTAGGTTATTCTTGAAGTATGGATCGCATAGTACAGTCAACAATCGATATAGGAGCTGTAGTGCACCAAAGAACTAACACCGCTGCTGCATAATAATACAACAAGGAAGCGAACGTCTGTGACAGAATTAAGCAATCTTATGTGTAAGAATAGCAACAACGTGTTACTGATTTCGCTTTGTGTATTAAATACTTAACGACATGTCTTTGCTTATTTTGGAAAGTTTAACCTTTTGTATCAAAAACTTTATGAAGGTACTTTATTTCGGACAATGACTTTTACTTACATTTAACATCTTGACTAGGACAACTGAGTTTATTGACAGTGCGATCCAATAAGGATTCTATTTTTACTGACTGAGGTGCAGAACTGTAAAAAGCCATGATACAAACAGGCTCTCCTTCAACAACCGTTGCGAAGCACGGGCATATAAGCTAGCATTTTATAACAGATTCTACTTCGTTTAAATAAAAATTTATTTTGTAGTAAAAGAATTGTTGCCTTCGGGATAGTTGGCACCCTTATTTTCGGCCCTCCTCAAATATACCTAGGCCCATTTTCGTCTTTTGTCTAAAGATAATTTCCTAACAATTTTTCCATCATCTTAGAGGGAACGTATCAGCCCTTCGAAATTTTTACCGCCACCAAAAAATACGTATCCGGTAGTTTTTCATGTATTACAGCATTTCCAAATTTCAGAAAAATCGGAGAGTGACACTGCCGTAGGTGTACTTGAGAGTAACAATGGGTCTTTCTGTCATAGGACAATGTGCTATACACAGAGCCACCACATGTAAAAGTAACGAAAACAAAATTCGTATCACAAATTCTTACTAACCCAGCTCGTCCTCCTTGTTTCTCAGCAAGAAATAAAGAACAGGCATGTAAATAAACATTAATGTACGTACATGCAAACTTGTACACACGTTAGTTATAAATAAGCTGCAATACATTAGACAAAGCGCAACACAAGTTCCATAAACCAGAAACCCGGCTTGCCTGACTACACGTTACATGCCTTGGGACATTCAGGGCTATACACAGAGCTCTAAGTCCTTAAATTTTTGCACGTTCTCACGAATACCATAAATATCTGTGGATCCTATTTCACCTCTTTATATACTGGTAATGTATTTCTTACCACGTTATAGCAACTTGTATGGTATCCTATGCCTGACACAAAAGTATGATACCCATGTGTGTATGGAAGTTTCGTGCAATTTTATTGTCATTCGTCTTAACCTATTTCCTCATTTTCTCTATCTGTTTTAGTTTACAGAATATTATGATAAGCAGCGCTATTCCCACAATGCAGGGAACGTTTAGTATTCCCATATATAATATCTGTTCAAAAGGTACCGTGCAAATTGAGAATTGGAGCGAAGTACAGTTGGTATTCCTCCACATGCCCTTGTTGAATGTGTAACTGTCGGAAGTTTCATTATTTTATGTCTGCCAGTTAAGCCGCATTCACACAAGAAACTAAATTGAGACTAAAATGCGTGTTTTTCTGCAGTTGCACTGATAGCTATGTTCCACACAGAACTTCACAAATAACATACTACTTAAATGAGCAGTTTGCAATATGACGACTCAGTCAATTGATCACGTTTTGCAGGGCACATTTCAGTGGAGGCCAAACGTCCATTAAGCTTTGTTCCACAAGCACACAGTCCTTTCTTCATTTATTTGACATTTTAGCCGCAAACAAAGACGCCAAAACTAAAACTTCGAACGCAAACACACTGATACGAAGTAAAATGGTTCGAAATATACCGCTAGGGTGACAGACGAATGTCGATATTTGGTGGTGGAGGGAAGAATGTGGCGAAACAAAGTACAACGAAGTTGAACTTTTCGTTGCATTTATTCGCCAGGATTCGAACCCGGGACCTCCTGCTTACTAGGCACCCATTCCAACCGTGAGTCTCACTTGAGTCTGGGACACGCGCTAGCAGCGCGCCTCGTGTATTCAAACGTCAAGTTCGCTTTGCAGTTTCTCCGGATTTAACTGATGCATCGCGATGCAACCGACACCATTATTTTTGCGATTTTGCATCATATCGATTGCTTAAGAAATAATATGATGTATCCATAAAAAATAAGTTTGTGTTGAAAATAATATTTCTTCACGTTTTAGAGTGTCTGATAGTACCTACTTTCATAGGCTCCTGCCGTACCTTCATGACCGTGAAAGTTGTTTTTCAATATCTCTTGTAGTTTCAGAGCTATCTGGGGTGAAACAGTTGAGTGGGACACCCTGTATATATTTATGGTTGTAGCGCCCGCATAATGTGCTGGATATCCAGAGTTCGAATCACGGATCTGGTACAAATTTGAATGCAATGCCTCTCCTTTAGTTTGATATCTCTGATATATACTGAGACAAAATATTATTCTGAACAATGATTTATTATTTGTTATCTCCATTTTGGAATCCATCCGCCTGTCGCAAAGTCCGTCCCACGGCTCGTTAGTCAAAACTAGAAAGATCATTGCCTCGCAAGCTGTTACGTGATTTTGGACTGCGCAAGTGAGAACTGGGTGTCCGTTAAGATAATCGTCTACATCTAGATACTTACTCCGTAATCCATCGTAAAATGAGTGGCGGAGGGTACACTGTACCAAATGTTCAAATGTTTGTTAAGCTTATGGGACTTAACTACGGGGTCATCAGTCCCTAAACTTACAAACTACTTATGAACTACCTTATACTAAAGACGGCACAAATATCCATGCCCGAGTGGGGGATTCGAACCCCCGACCGTAGTGGCTGTGCAGACCGTGACTGATGCTCCTCAGTCTCCTCGTACACTGTACCAATGCTAAACATTTTCTTCCCTATTCCACTCCCAAGTATAACGAATGAAGAAAGAAATCCTATATGGCCCTGTTCGAGTCTTAATATTTCTTATCTTGTGATCTTTACGCGAAATATAAGTGGGCGTCAGTAAGTTCGTTCTACAGTCAGCTTCAAATTCCAGCCCTCCGTATTTCCTCGACAGAGTTTCTCTAAAAGAACGTCTTTCCTCCAGCGATTCCCATTCGAGTTTCCGAAGCATTTCCCTGATACTCGCGCATTGGTGGAACCTACCAGAACCGAACGTACCTGCTCGGCTCTGAACTGCATTTTTGTCTTTCTTTAAACTGATCTGCTGCGGGTCCCAAACAGTCGAGCAATACTCAATACCTGGTCGTACAATGTTTTATACGCGGTTTCCTTTACAGATAAAGTTCATCTTTCCAAAATTATCCCATAAACCGAAGTCGGCTGACCGCCTTACTCACTACTGTCCTTACATGTTCGTTCCAAATCATATCGCTCCGCAACGTTGATCGTAGATATTTGAACGACGCCACTGCATCAAGAAGCTCACTACTAAAGCTGTTCTCGAATGTTATTGGATTGTTTTTCCTACTCATGCGTAGCACCTTATATTTTTCTACATTTAGAGCTAGCTGCCATTATTCACAACAACTAGAAATTTTGTCTAATCAAATTCAAATTCAAATGTTTGTAAATCTATCGGACCAAACTGCATGGTCATCAGTCCGTAGCTTACAAACTACTTAAACCTAGGTAAACTAACCTCAGGACAAATACACACACCCATGCTCGAAGGAGGACTCGAACCTCCACGGCGAGAAAGACGATACCCTCCCATACACCACAGCATCATCAGAAGAATTACAAGTTACTCTGTTACTCTGTCTCCCCTGGGGAGACGATACACTCGTCTCTGATGAACACTTGCCGTCGAGAACAACGTACTGCGTTCTATTACTTAGGAAGTCTTCCAGATAGTTCCAATTCTGAGAACCTATCTTTGTTAGTAGTCAGCAGTATGGAAGCGCGTTAAATGCCTTTTTGAAATCGAGAAAAACGCAATCTGCCTATTGCCCTTCATCCATGGCTCGCAAGATGTCATGTGAGAAAAGGGCAAGCTGAGTTTCACATGAACGATGTTTCCTAAACACTTGCTGCTTCATAGAAAGAAGCTTTTCGTTTCAAAAAGATTTACTGTATTCGAACTGAGAATATGCTACAAAATTCAACAGGATGCTGATGTCAACGATATTGGCCTTGTAATGAAGTGGGTCAGTTCTTTTACTTTTCTTATAAACGGGAGTCATCTGCGCTTTTTTCCAATCACTAGGAAACTTGCGCTGAATTAAAGATTCGCGATAAATGCAAGCTAATCAAGGGGCCAATGATGCAGAATACTCTTTGTAAAACCGAACTGATATTCCATGCGGACCCGGAGCCTTATTTGTATTTAGCTCTCTGTACCGGAAATACTTATTACCGTTCCCTGCGTTTGGGAGGGACGCAGGAGTCTGTTCCTTTGCCTGCCATCATTTGCTTTGTCTTTTTTGAACCGAGTGTGTAAAACCCATTGCTTTGTCAGTAGCTTTCTAACATTATTATCATACTACGGTGGATCTTTTCCATCCTCAATCGACCTTATAGGCACATATTTCTCTAACCCTTTATATACAATACATTTAAATTTAGAACACAATTGCGCTACATCCACTGTACCAGTGACGAAACGTAAATCTACGGTTGTGATACTGAGTGAGGTGGCACAGCGGTACTGGTAACTCACTGCACTCGCATTCGGGAGGAAGGTGGTTCAAATCCACCTCCAGCTATCGGCATTTAGGTTTTCCGTTATTTCTCGAAATAACTATAGGTAAATGCATGATGGTTCCTTTCAAATGGACCGGCCGATTCTTACCACCACACTCCCCCCCCCCCAAAAAAAATCCAGGGGTAAGCTCCGTCTGTAATTACCACTCTCACCACTGGGCGTTAAACACTGATCATTCTTCCTTCCTACCGATTTTGATTGATATATGGACCAAGTTAGAATCTTCACAGTGAGTAGAGGGAGATCGGTTAAGAGCAGAAAAAGTTTGTAATGTGAATTTCAATGCCGAAGCCATGCTGATGGTTTTCTTTGCGTTTGAAGTAATGGTTCCTAATGAATTCATGATACAGAGGCGAATCGTTGAGTGATGTTAGTATCGGGACAAAAATGTATCATGATAACGCGCCCGCATGTTCGCCCTTATTGGTGCGCTACTATTACGCATAAATGGAGTAAATTCGTTGCCTCTCTTGACCTTACCCTTGCCCACAGTTTTAATTTTTTTTTTTTTATTTCCAGTTGTAAATCCCTTTGAAAGGCCGAAGATTTACGAAATGTAGGGAAATTCGCATACGGCGTTTCACGCAATGCAGCTACATGTGTAACATGACTGTCTCCGTAAATGGAAACAATGTAACGATCGTTGTATTAATTAACGTGGACACTAATTCGAAGGAGCCCAATACTTGTACATAAAACTAGTTTTTTTTTTTTTTTTTTTTGTATGTTTGACCGTATTTAATTCTCTCCTAGCGTTCATCCGATTGCGATGAAATATTATCCAATTATGCCTACAGAATTATTTCAATGTACGACGGAAGCAGATATATACATTAAGCCGCGTGGAAAACTGCAGCATAATGTTTCTTCGTATTTTATGGGCTGCCGTACTGTTCATCCTGTTGCGATGAAACTCTACATACTTGATTTTCGAAACAAAAGTCTGTGTCTACGTAAATATTTGTATGGTGCAGTGGATAGGGAACTTTGCCTACAAAGTCGTCAAAATGTACTTTTTATTTCGATATGTTGCACTCTTAATGGCGCAAGGTAGTGGCGCATCGTTTCGGAGTGCCCGTCTGCTCCCCGTCGGAGGTTAGAGTCTTCACTCCGGCATCAGAGTATGTGTGTTATCGTTAACGTACGGTACTTTAAGCAGTTTGTAAATATAGGGATTGATGACCACTGCAGTTTGACCCATAGCTTTACGAGCATTTCAACTTCAACTAAACAAAAGGAACATCACCGTCTACTTAAGATTTCATTTGGTGCATGGTGGAGGGTACCTCGCGATTAACTCACAGAGTTAGTTTTTCACAGATGGAGGAGGCAATGGACTGTGGAGGTTGAGGAGGACTGCGACAAACAGATAGATAGATAGATAGATAGATAATTAGAGAGAGAGAGAGAGAGAGAGAGAGAGAGAGAGAGAGAGAGAGAGAGAAGCTGAGAGAGACGAGGAGATGATTTCAGAGGGGAATGCAGAATTGGGCACGTAGAGGTGCCTGTGGAGATGAACAGTCAGAACGAAAAGGAGATGAAGAAAGACCAATGAGATGAGATCATAATAACAAGAATTTCGTGGAACTCAAGTCAATTGGACGCTACCTCGGTGACGTGCATGTCCTTAGACTATCCCATTTACCAAACTGGGAAAAGGGACCTACAGCTTAACGTGGAATCCGAGCTGTTTTTCGTTTCTGGCGACTGCTCACATCGTTGAGAGGTGAAGAATGGGTTATAACGCAGTCTGAAGAATTACGAAGTTCGACTGGGTTTCGAACACGCGACCCCTCAGTTTCCAGACCACCGGGTCCTACGGCAGATGCGATGAACAGAGAGAAGCAAATGAGATGAACAGAGAGAAGCAAATGAGATGAACAGAGAGAAGCAAATGAGATCGAGAGAAGCAAATGAGATGAACAGAGAGAAGCAAATAAGACGAACAGAGGGAAGCAAATAAGATGAACAGAGAGAAGCAAATGGACTAAAGAGAGAGAAACAAATGAGATAAAGGGAGAGAGAGGGCAAATGAGATTAACATGCATAGGGCTGATGAGATGAACGGAAACGGAGGGGACAGGAGGAGATAGAAGAATAGAAATTGTGCAAAGAGATAAAGGGGGAAGGATAGATGGTGAACTTAATAATGGATTAACTAAGTAACCGGGCGACGTATGTCCTTTAGCTAGTGTAGAATAAGTAAAATGTAAGCAAAGAAAAATTTTGTGGACATAGTTACAGAATTAAAAAAAAATACCTCGTTACAGTTACTGCTTCACAGGACGAAATAAAAGATAAAAATAAAAGTAAAGCTCATTACTTAGAGCCAGTGTTGTGGGGGTACAAATGGACGGGTGCACGCGCATTATTCTCCACCCGCGAGCGGCTGCAGCAGCGACAGCGGCAGCCTTTACTGGCGACACTAATTCCCCATTTGTAACAGAGAACAGGGCAGTAGTGCGTCTGTACGGATCGATGGCCCGACGTGACACAGACGCAATTAAGCGCGCTGCGGTGCGGCGCAGTCCTGCCCTGCCCTGCCCAGCGCGGCACAGTGGCGTGGCCAGCACCGCCCGCTCACTGTGCGTGGGCGGCATGGCGCCGCTAAGAGCCGGTATAACGGCCGGAGTTGGCGCCGGAATTTGTTTGGCCGTAACTCGCAGTTTGCGCGGCCGCTGCCGCTCCCGCCCCCGGCCCTCCCCGGGGAACCACCACTCTGGCGCTCTTTGCCGCTTTCTCTACGGCCCCTTCCCTCCCCACAGTGCCGGCACCAGACCTGCCGGCCGCCGCTGCTGCAGCGGTGCGGCGATGCCGCTCTAAGCCCGCTGCCGCCACACGTTCTCACGTCGTCCTTTTCTTCGGAGTTTAGACTCCGGTGAGTAGTGGCGCAGCTAGAGACCGCGCGACGCGGCCGGGTAGAAGGCACAGCTGCCTACAGAAATTGCGACACGGTAAAGGGACAATGCACTGTGTATCTACTGGATCGCTTGACGTTTCTCAGTACTGTAGTTTAAATTTTTTATGGGGAAAAATCATATTTCTCTATGTTGGCCCATTTATCGCGGCATATACTTCCGAGGAAACTTTTTCTTTATCAGCCTGGCTCATAGCATTCTGCAGGTTGTAAATGCGACATGATGTCGTGGAGAAAGGCTGGTGACCATCATGAAATGAATGGGTAGTGTTGCCGAAAAGCCGGCCAGGTCGCCACCCCAACCCCCTCGCCCCCCGCCCCCCCCCCCCCCCCCCCCACCGCCCCCGCCCCGCTCTGCGCGACGATGTTTCGGTAACCCCCTCCATCCTCACCACTCGATCGGCTTCCAAAGAGACAATTTGGCACACCTCTGCGAGTGGTGCAGGGAAAAGCGTCATGGTTTCTCCCCCCCCCCCCGCCTCTCACACGTTTAATTTTCGTTAAAAGATCTGCAGAATCTCTTACTTCGGCTTGTTTGCGCTTGCTTCAACTCGAGCTGAGAAGTCGGCCTACCAAACTTTTTTATTTCACACTTTTGTTCCAAGCTTAGAACTAAGTAATTTGTTACTAAATGATACTGAAAGGTGTTCATTTTTCTTTGACAATAAACACAAAGAACACGAATAGGTAATATGAAGAGACAAGCTACCTTTCAGTCACGTAACACTGAAAGCAGCGTCGTCTTCTAAACTTTCGCATGTGCAAAGGCTGCTCTCTCCCGCATCATTGCAAACAGTTAAATATTTGTTTCAACGAAGAGAATAAGTGTCATTTATCCTCAAAATCAAATTTGCTAAGACGTCCAACTATATGTGGCAAGTAACAATACAAAAGTCATTGTCATTCCTGTATCTGTTGAAAAGAACGTTGCATTTTAAACAAATTTTTTGTATTCGGTATTGAACCCACTACCTTCGACAGCGTAGCGTGATGGCGGTAACACGTCTATTCTTGCTATTCTTGCTAGTAGTGATTTCATTATTAATCATGATCTGATCTTCTGAAGGCTTTTACAGTTTATGCATCATTAATTTATAGTTATATTTTACCAAATATGACTTGTTTTTGTTAAATCTTCAATGCGTGAAAAGTAAATATGAAGGGTGGATATTGCCTTCATGGAGGGTATGTAGATGCGTAAGGCAAAGTGCACAGTAGCTCCATTGTCTTACTTTGGGACCATTCTTGCGTAGCCACCAGAGTAGCCAGGAGCTGGTGTTTCTACCAGCTCCAACGCCGCGGGAGCGCCCATATCCTGCCTCCGAGGGTTCAGAAGACAAACCTCAGCCGCGCATGCGCATTACATTTTTTGTCTGAACGAACTTTTTTCCGGGAGGGGGGTTCACTGATCCTGTGTACATATAGAACGCGCAGCCACTGGTTATAGGTCACACTTCATGTACAGTGTGAGTGCAACGACACGTTTCGGATTAACCATCATCAGATTTGTATCTCTTTTGTAACATAGCTGCACGTATGAAGATACAAGGATTAAAAAATATTCAGATTTGTGTGTGTAACGAACAGCTTTTTTAAATCCCTGTATCTGCTAACGTGTGGCTAGGTCACAAAAGAGATACAAATGTGATGACGATTAATTTCAAAGCTGTCATTCAAGTGTATATGAAGTATGACCTATAATTTTAAAAAAATGCGTTCTGGCCAGATTTTAGGCAGCACTACCCATTCATTCTGAAGGTACAACGAGTGTTTAAAAATATGGCATGTAACTATTGAAAGGAAACATTTCTATAAAAGAGAAATTTAAGCGAAAGGAAGTCTTTTCTGAAGGCATTTATGTGGCGTGTGGCCTTTTGAGGGAATGGAACGTGGGCGATAAAGAGTTCATCCTAGAACAGTATAGAAGATTTTTGAAATTTGCTGCTAAAGATGAGTGCTGAAAAATAAGTGCATCGATCACCTCTATCTAACTCTAAATTTTTCTTACCACCTAATCCAGCTACCTCTGTAGTTTGTAATTCATAAAAAGGTATCGGTATTTTAGGATTTTTCAACTTTATTTCGCAATTGTTACTCGAATTTCCATATTTTTATTGCAATTTTACCTGGTTTTGGAGGTTTACTTGCAGCATCATTATTAGACCATTTAAAGATAGAATCTTTTGCACTTTAATTCTAATTAAAAGGTAGTCACACCACCTAGAAACTTTATTTCCTTGTCATCTCTGAAACTTCTACCACGTATTTCTAGAGTATAAAATACTTCATTTGTTTTCTAAATTGTTTTACCATTGTACACTATATGACCTCTCAATCTTATTTTAACAGCAACAGATGAAGTCAAATTCAACAAAACTGATAAAGAAATAAAAGGATGTTCAATTTTAGATAAAATATTGTATCCGTTTTATGGCTATAAGGTCAGATAGTTTCATAACATAACTATCATTTAGCTTAATATATGATGTACGATAATATGCTGAAAATATGAGTCTTCTGCATGAGTAACATCGAAACTCATTAGGATGCAACCATCCATCTCCAATATGTATATTAATTTCTGTATCCTTCATTAGGAAGATTCAAGCTACTTTTACTCTTTCATTAACTGGGAATGATTGAAACTGATAGCTTTCAATCTAAAATGTTTTCCAATCCATTGTGTACAGCAATCAGTTAGAATAAATTTTCCTTCTATCCGTCTTGATTGCAAATTTTTGTTAGTTAATGACGCGTTTCGCCCTTTAGCAGCAAGGAATATTTAATCTAACTGCTTGCTGTACACCATGGATTGGAAATCGTTTTATATGATCCTGCCTTGTCGGGCTGCAGGAATGGTGGCATCATCCATGCAGAAGATCAAGCACAAGGTTATGAAGGCATCAATGAACATTATTTACAAAAAGCAGTGTCTGTCCGATAAATTGATCCCAATTTACACCCATAAATATCTGAACGTTACGAAATTCGAGAGTCCCTACATTATGTTATTCAAATCCACTAAGACAATCATAACCAGCGAAATTAAATTGCCATGTGACCTCAACAAACCATGGCTTAGATGATAGTTTATAACTTCAAGCTAGCATCTTGATAGCTACATGGTCATAATTCATTTGAGGGTTAATTATATTTGTTGTAGTTATTTATTATGAGACAGTCATTCAACATATCCTCCACAGTCACTCAGCAATTACAAGCAGCTTGATATGCACCTCTTATCGTTATGTTCATGAATATATTTAATGAATATTTGTCTATTTTGCCAGTCCATTTACGTAAATATTGTGTAACCACTAAAGCTCAGGAAGACTGGCTTTTTTATTTACTTATTTAATACATCATTTGTACTGCTGAGGAATAGTCACAAGATGACTTAATGTTCATAACTTTTCTATTTATCATTGTGAAATGTTAAGTTTTTGTGAAAGAGGTCGAATTTAAAAGAAATATTTCCTGTTAAGGACTCTGCTACTTTTGAAGGGGATGGCGATCTGCCAATGTCAGAGTAGCTAGGGCAGACAACTGCTGTGGTCAAGTAAAATAGTTGAACAATTTGTGTGGAGAATTCCTTGGGGGCTGGAAGATTATGTTTCGTCTTGGACGGAGGAGGATAGCTGAAATACTTGATTTGCGACAGTGTTAGAAACTGTGAGCCAAACGGCCACTTTGTAGGAACTTCAACGTTGGCATGAGTTAGTGTGTGGCGAGCCTAATAACTTTAGCTTCTTTAAAATACATTTCAGATTTTTAACTCAGCAGTGCATGAGATTCTACACGAGATTTTATGAGTGTTATGTTATTCGTGGGTGTTAGGTTTGAACTATTTGAACTGAAGATTATTAATATTTTGTGTTGTGTGAATGCCAAATATACCTAGTATCCAATCAACGTCGATGATTACTTAGTTTGGGATTTTGTTGCCATTCCCATAAAGCATTTAACGCATCTGTTCAGATAAGTATGTGGTTTTTCCCCCCCTAATTCATTACTTGTGTTTGTGTAGGATCACTTCCAATAAACAAGGGTTGGAACTAAGATAGTGGCAATTATTTATTAACAACTTATACAAAAGCGTTACATGTATGCACCTATCACTGTCATTCAAGGTAGTGACTAGCCAGTGATGTGGAAGGCTTAGTATACCGTTAGCGGAGCCTGTTCTGTTGATGGTGCGAATGAAGCGATCTACTGACTGTCGAATCTGTCACAGTTCTGAAGCGAATACCATCATCGCAATCAAAGTCACATGAATTTACGTCCAGGAAGTATGGTGGATGGTAAAATACTTCCCAGTCCTATCGACCTAACAGAGCAGCCACAACTTGCGCTGATTGCACCCGCGCATTTTCGAGCAAAATGGTGAGTGGGTTGCGCAGAAAGTGTTGCCGCTTCTTTCTAAAGCTAGTCGTAGGTGATGCTGGCACATTCAATCTTGATCCAACTCTATTGGTACAGTTTCGATAACATAGTGACACCGTTACATTAGACCGCTTGCTCACAAGTGTCTGTGTTTCCCTCGATTGTTCGCACGCCGGTGACGTGGCACGGGCAAATCCATTTGCTCGTAGGTGAGGTAGGTATGTGGACAACGTGTACTTTCAGCGACAGTAGAAGATTCCATTGCATAGTGTTTCCACAGCGGTGTTGTCACTATTTAAGTTCCAACCCTCGTATCAATACTTGTTTTTGAATAAACATTGTGTAACTCAGTTGCAGTTGCTGAGCGCGAGAGCACGTGTACGGCTCTGTACTTTGACTACATCAGGCCATATTTATTTCCCAGATCTGAACATAGCCCAGCAAGTAAATGTTACGTTTGATCAATACAGCATACTTTGGTGAACACATGACAACACGTAAACTGAAACGGAAACTGCTTTTCATTCTGTGTAATTTACCCGACTGTCGCACCAGTAGAAAAGGGTCTGCCAACTTTCAGTTATTAATCTCAAAGTTTTAGTATCAAAGTTTTACTGTTGACAAAGTGTAATACTTATAAATATTGTAGAGGATAATATAATTAAAATTACTACAATCACATATGAATACGAATGTTAAAACTAGAGTTAATTAAAAAGTTGGAAATACAAACATTCTGAGTCACCCAAATATTTAGATATTATAATTTATTTCCCATCATCATATTATCGGATTATCATGATCTTAGCAGGACAGTAGAGTATCGGAGACCAACATAAATACTGGGTACAGAAGTATACGTGTGCTTGGTCGGTTCCCATATTCAGTGAATCTGTTCGATGTTTAACTCATACTCGCACAGCTGCATGTAAACAATTAATTGGGAAACCCCATTTTTTAAGCATCATGAAGTCCGGTTCCTTGTTACGAGCCATAGCACGAATTTAAGCGACGAATAACTGCTGCTTACTTCTGCTAAAACACTAGTGCTATTGTGTGAAGTTTTAAGTAGCCCCGAATCAGTTAGTATTACCATAACATTTTAATGACTACAGCCAGGTTAAAATTTCTTGCTAGTTGACAGTTCACACACTGGATCTGCTTTACTCCAATCAGAGAGCTAAACGTGACGACTAAGCCGTTCCCCGATGCCAAACTCCCACAACAACTAGTGAATTAAATTTCGTTTCCTTATTGGATTTCTTTCTCGATTTGCTTTGTTGCCGTGACATAGGTATGCCTTTTTTGATTTTTCATTTCATCACTTAGTGATTACCATACCAAAAACACAAGGACTACGGTGTTAACAGAAAATGTGTACTCGTGCACAGCGCTAAACACACATTACTAAATCCTTTAGGATGAGCCATGATTGAATGGCACATATGTAAACAGTACATCACACACATCACCTTACATTTACATTAAGACAAGCTCTCGTAAGACTGCAATTCTTGGTTGTCACTGGGTGTTTAGGAACTGGACTGGAAAGAATTACAATGTGGCTGTGTGCACCAGTAAACTTTCTGTGCTGAAGTTCCTGGATTTAAACCATGTTGCATGAGACTATTTTAATTTCTGAATCATAATTACTGTAATTGTTATTTTCATTAATCGCACGGAATTGTGTAAGTTCTAATACCTTGTTACATGTGTTTCAGAATGGTATTGACTTATTTATTTACCGTTATGATACTATTCTTGACTGGAAGCGGCTTCTGTCATTAATAACATGTAATTAAATGACAAGCATTGCTTCTGATTGGTTCGTGACACGGCAGTTCGCGAAACCACTAGCTAGTGTGAGGATGTTTTACGGTAGGTTAAACAATGGGCACTTACAGTTTGCTTTTGTCGCTGTATCTGAAATTTTTGTGTCTGGATTTGATGATAGCCACGGTTGAGTGGCCGAGCAGTGTAAGGCGCCTCACTGTGGAGCCTGTGAATGTGTGTGGGTTGTTCTTAGATAAGTTAGTGTAAGTAGTTTGTAAATATAGAGCCTGATGACGATAGCAGTTTGGTACAATAGTTAGGGACAGGAAAAAATCGTGGTCATTTTACGGCCAAAATCGGTGTTATTATTATTTCACTTTTCGGTCTTATTTACAGTTTTTATTTTCGGGTAATCTTTTTCCATTTTCGGTACTATAGTTTTTGTCATATTTAACAGTTGATCAATGGTATGTTGAAAATGACACTATTGCTAACATAGAGTGGTTCAGATTTAATACAGGTGTTGAAAAAAGTAATTGTAAGAACAAAATATTGATGCAAACAAGTACCTAAACTCTTTTTTTTATACACCAAGTATTTTAAATAATGTGAAAAGACTATATTATAATGCAGGCTAATGAAACGTCTTTGGCTTTGCAACGGTATTGTGAATATTCTAATGTGCTAAATCTATGCTGTTGAGATTTTTGTTCCACTCTTTCAACTATTTACAGCAGGCAATGGACTGATCTATTTACTGTACCCGAGGCTCCTGCAAGGAAGACATCAACAGCATGTTATATAGGAGTCAGAAAGAGGCTCCTTGCCTACCTACAATCGGTGAAACTTTATCACGTATGTAAATATAGACGTAGATGACATCTCCTGTAAGAAAAATCTTAAAATTAACAAAGTGTAACTAGTGACGATCAGTTTGGGTAACGAAGTGATGTCGCTAGTTACTGAAATAAAAAACCGATTTTAAATTTTCCCTTTATTTACTATTACGAAAACTCAAATAAAGACACAAATTAAATTTTTATAATTACAAGTTCTGGATAGGTTTACAGGATAGATGAAACGTATAAACCATTTCATAATAAAATCAATTTGGTGGAATAGCTGAAGAACTGCGCCTACTTGATATTAAAATTAATTCAATTTCGTCAGTTTACGTTCAAGACTGTGGCAATGTCAGAAATATTATGCAATGGTAAAAAAATGTATTTGTTATTGCTGTTTGGGGATAGGTGGAGTTCACCTAAATCATTTTCACACAATACTGATAACTGCGCCGATGGCTGCTATGTGTGTCTTGATAGACCACTGCCGGTCCCACTTCCCCTGCGTCTTGAAGAAGTCAAGAACAACCTACAAGTCAGGCTATAAATTGCTGTGGTACGTCAGTCTCAGACTAATTTGAAAGCATAATCTAATGTACCCTATGTTCACACCGTATTTGAAGTATCTCAGTCAACACTATCAACAACGCTTAATCCTTAGCACTCTCCACAGGAGATTCACTAAGATCCACTCCACGACAGAGATGCTACTTCCAGTGCAATACTGTACAGGTGTCTTTATCGCCTGTATGCACAAAAGTTACTGCAAGGGTGTCGCACTGCTGGCAACAACAAAACCAGCAGGTGTAGGCGAGAGAGCGAGTCTGTCTTAATTCTTCTCGTGCTTGTGTATATCTTCTGATGACGCTGTCGCTTCCCTGCCAGTGGCTCCTAGCAAACGGTTAGAGTGTCTTAAAATACCGTATGGGTCGCTGGCCAATAGTGAACCGGCTAAGGTCTCGTTTAGGTTTCCCTCTCAGACATGACAGTGCCAGTCTGGAATTCACTTTCCGTCTGATAAAAGTTCCAAGTAAACATGCTTTGTTGAACATGAAATTGTGTAACCTTAAAAAGGATTTTAAATCATCCGTATTTGCCCAAGAAAGCTGTGGCTTTCTGGCCCCAGAGAACACGGGGTGGGGGAGTTGGTGTGAGGAGCCTTCCACCCACCTGTGTTATTGTCCCTGTCGCTGCCAAGTGGGCACCACGCCTTGCTTTAGAAAAACAAGTTGTTGTTCACTGGTATGCGTCAGCCTTGATTATCTTGTTGTATTAGCGACACGATCTCGCAATTTGCATATCAAACTGTAATTATTATCATTGACTATGTCCAAACCCCAATGAGTTTGTATTCAAAAGAGACTTCTTGTCGAGTAGAATGTGATTTTGAGGTCGGAATATGCAGCAAACGCCAGTGTGAAAAACTTGACACCTTACAATATATAGGTCTTCGCTACAACTAGAAGAGACCTGTTTATGAGAAAATCACACACAAAAAATTGTGAGGACCCACATATTTTTTCAAGTATCTCTCAGGATAAAATATTTATAGACATGTAGAAAAGGCATCTAACTCGTAATTAAAATGTGACAAAATTGAACTTTCTTTTTAGGCACACCTGGCATTGAAATTAAGTTTATAATATGCGTTTTCG
The DNA here is from genome assembly GCA_026315105.1 of Locusta migratoria. Classification (NCBI taxonomy): domain Eukaryota; kingdom Metazoa; phylum Arthropoda; class Insecta; order Orthoptera; family Acrididae; genus Locusta; species Locusta migratoria. Next base: position 329,622,720 of record CM048746.1, read on the forward strand.
TACAAGTTTTAGTGTTAAATTCTGTTTCTCGTTAGTAATACAGACTTTTAATGCAAAAACATTTCATTTAATCTTCTCTTATTTTCCATACACAAATGGTAGTAAAGCACATTTATGCTCTGCATTTTCAGCTGCTTTTCAGTGCCGGATCTATAACTTCACCCAACCGGGACACAAACTTTTACTCCTATATGCCCGCTTCCACTCAGGGCAATATTTTTGCGCAACCCCCCCCCCCTCCCCCGAACTATACGCCGTTTCCACAAACCTCTGGGCAAGTGGCGTAAAAAGAGACAACACACAAATACATTTTCATACAAATGAAGCGGTGTTCTGCCTTGTAACACAGAAGTTAGGTTAAATAAACATTTGAAAATTTTAAATTTTACGTACGATGGCAGTGGCGTCGTAGTATGCTAGAGTTGGCAATGTAATGTTCATTTTGCGAGGCTAATTGACTGATCGGACAAGGTTTCACGAAAGAACCTGTCGAGAATAGAGCAGGAACAGCTTTAATTATTTATTTCGTGGTTAACACACAAGTTCATTCCGTTCATTTTATGTGATTGAGTTTCCGAAGAGCATTCAAATATCTTTGCCAACATTAGCAAATTACGCCGGCGATGTCGTAAATAAAATTTACCGACGAGGTTAATATGGATGAAGACGATAAAAATCAGCATCCAAAAGAAGAATCGATTGTTTTAGATCCAGTTGCGGTGATTAAAAGCCTGAGAAAAATCTAACACCAAGTCCAAAAGTAGTAATCATAGTCGCAGCGAAACACTAACGATAACGATAACAACACAGTCAAAAAATTTCACGATAAAACTGCTAAGTGCTCAGCTTTCCAAAGACCTTGTTGAGACCCGGTTCCTGCATTCTAAAGTGCTTGGTTTCGTCAGACAAAGCTACGCATGCGCAGTGCGTGGAAATATTACAAGATGCGATGTCGGCGTTTCACCACTCAAAATATTCCAAAAAGGTTTCAAGATGCTAGAAAAAATTTTGGCGAAGAAATCCATCAACATTTAAAAACAATAATATCAATTAAAGTAATATTTTCAGAACTTAATACAGTGAGAAAGAAGCTTGCCGACAATTACCGGAACTACTGTAAATATGCGCTTCTAACAAAGTGTGGCGCTGTATTATTAAAATATGTATTACAAAATAATAAAATACGCACAACATATGGAATATTTCTACCTTCAATAAATCACTCACATCATTACACTTCCGACGTTTTTTACCCTGAAACAGGGTGATTTCCTCAAAAACAGCCGAATTAGCGCTATTCGTTGCGAGATCGTTAAAACGAATTTTTCCTGTCCCTGTTAGTAGGTTTACAAGTATTTACACAGTTTTGTTTTGCTGATAGAAGTAAGTTTTTTTTAGCCGTGTACGAAGAAATCATGATTTTTGTTCTGCTTGGTCGGATACTTAGTACATCACGTTAGGTTAGGTTACAACAGGGGATTAAATTCAGAACTAGCAACGACGTCAGTCAATGATCCCTTGAAATTAGCAGCTGGCAGTCCTTTTCGCATTGTCGCTATTAACACTCGTGAGCCTCTTAAAACACTGCCACATGTTTTAAAGTAGGCAAAGGTGGCAAACGTCAACTAGCAAGTAATTTTAATTGTATACAAGTTGATTCTTAAAATGAAGAAAACGGCAACGAACCACATTTGCCTATGCTCTTTATTTACTACTAGCGGCAAGTACCCGGCTTTGCCCGGATTTAAAATAACTACCCTCCAACAAGACAGTGCCCTTCCTTTTGTTTCGAAGGTCAATTGTGCAAAATTTTATCAAGATCAGTACGAAGATATGGATTGAGACGGACACATTGAAAACGCACTTTGACTTTTTCTCAAATTTTCTGGTTGGTTTTTAAAAAATGGAACGAAACCTTTTTAGAATCTTCCCCATGTAATTTCGTATACGTGTACCAAATTCCACGTTATTTTGTTGTCTGGCTCTTGAGTTATAGGAGAACAGACAGACTTGCGGACAACAAATGCGTCTTATAAGTATAGAGGAATAGCGCCGTTACCGGTTTCAAACATTCCAGTTGTTCATCAGACGGCTGTTAAATTTTACTTATGCACATATTATTTTGCTTGTGGCGGAATGTTCTTGGTTATGTGGTGCCCTACTGTAGAAAAAGATGATGGAATTGCTTACTCGAGCGTAAATATGACACATGATACTGTAAACTGTTGCGAACAAACTTTTACGAAAAAAAATTCGTGTTATTTATTTACTCACGTCAAAAGTCGGTTCCATTACGTTGTACGTTGTAAGTTTGTTTACAATATTTGTCAGTATCATGAGTCATATTTACGCTCGAGTAAGCAATTCTAATCGTCTTTCTGTATTCTAGGGCTCAACTGAACCTAGAACTTTTTGCCAAAAGCTAAATTATATGCATAAGCAAAATGTAAATGACATGTATGTGGACGTGAACTGCCGTCCGACGACCGGTAACGGTGTTATTTAGTAAATAAATAGCATAACCATGTGTGGTTGCCTGCTGTTTTCTTTATTGTATGGATGTTGTATTTCATACTCAACCACGGTCTCAATATGTCTGTTTCCAAATGTCTGCAGAAAGAATGTATGTTCTTTTTTTCGACGCTGACTTTTTAGTTTTTTGCCTAACCTTTCTATTTTGCTTCTTGACTAGCTCTATGTAATTCTTGAAAATGTATCGTTTAGTTTCGTACAAACTTGTACATTTGTTTGACAAAAATATTGGATTATGTTTCGTCTTCTTTTTATGTTTTAATGCATCTGTAAGGCTGGCATGTAAAGTGTTGTTTTCGATTTTTACTTATTTTTTAATGTCGAATATCCCCCACTTAATAACTTTTCATTACTTTATTCTTACCTTGTAATCATAAAATATTTCTGTGATAAAAATTGGCACTTCCGATGTTCTTGTAAAACCGTACACGGACGCCCTGTAGTTCGCCAATCACTTACCTGTACAGCGTTCGCAGCGGCTCGCCGCATTTAGTTTTTCACCATCCATAGGATGAACCTTAGTTTGCACCTTATTTCAGCTTTGATGGTGTTTTTCATTTTACTTTTTCTTTATTTGTGGCATATTGCCTACAGATCTATTCCATGGTTTGTTTATTGCGGTAATTGCATTATACCTTTATTACATCTACATATGCATGGGATACGCTGCAAATCATATTTAAGTACCTGGCAGAGGGTTCATTGAACCATCTGTATAATATTTATCTCTCATTCAGTTCTCGAATAACGCGCGGGAAGAAAGAACACCTGAATCTCTCCGTTCGAGCTCTGATTTCTCGCATTTTATTCTCATGATTTTTTCTACCTATGTAAGTGGGATTCAACAATATATTTTCGCATTCGGAGAAGAATGTTTGCTATTGGAGTTTCGTAAGTAGCGCACACCGCAGCGATAAGCGCTTTTGTTGTAATGATTCCCATCCCAGATCCTGTATCATTTCCGTAACGCTGTCTCCCCTGTATCGTGACAATACAAAACGAGATGCCCTTATTTGAACTCTTCCGATGTCCTCCGTCAAACCCACCCGATAAGGATCCCACCCTGAGCAGCAATACTCAAAAAATGGACGGACAAGCGTAGTGTATACAGTTTCTTTTGAAGTTCTGTTGCATCTTTTCAGTGTTCTGCCAATTAAACACAGTCTCTGGTTCGCATTTTCCACATTATCTACGTGCTCTTTCCAGTTTACGTCTGAAATAATAGTAATTACCAGGTATTTTGTGGAGTTTACGGCCTTCACTTTTGATTGATTGATCGATATTACTTTTTAATATCACTATTAAAATATTGTGCAAAAATTGTAAGATTGCTTTTGTATATTTTTTATCAGGTCATCCGATGATGGGCAGAGACCGAAATGCACCGTGCAAAATAAATATATTCAAAAACACCCTGTGAATATGCAATTTTCTCATAAACTGACATTTCGTGGCTGTTATGTGAAATAACTTGTTGGTGCAGATCAGCACCAAGTCACAATTGGTTTTATTATACTTTATTTACAAAGTACCATTAACTGTTTCGAATATTATATATTCATCTACAGATGTTTTCCTGTGAATAATTGTTCGCGACCTTTCAGCCTTTTTAGAGCAATTAATGTAATTGAATTATAAGTAAACAAAGTCTGCAATAGGCTGCGTAGGTCGCTGTATTGATTAAAGTCATAAAGTGGTTAAAATATGACTTTATTTGACGCGATTCGGCCTGGGCCATCATCAGAGTCCTGCATACATAGATTACAAGTATGTCGGTACAAATGGATACATGTTGTTCTTGCTCTATATAACGGCGGGTGCTGTGGCCAGATATCTTAGGCCGCCACTAATCCAGCTTTTTACCTTCTCACACCCTTAGGGGTTCTTAGTGTGTGCGGTATGGCTGGCTCATCCTGTTTTTTTCTTTGTGATCAGCCAGCCAAGGTACTCTGCTATCCAGTTTTATTCGTGACTTTATTTTACCAATTCTGTGTGTCTTCATTTTAAGTTATCAGTAGTTTGTCCATTGTGAACCTGTCCCTTATGTGCGTGATCATTTTTAGAGCTTTGTTTTGTTTTTCGTTATTGACAGTGGACTCTCAGCTAGTAACAGGGGACTGATGACCTAGCTGTTTAGTCCCCTCAAAAACCAGCAACAACAACAAATCTTGCGACATTAAGGAGCAGACTGCTCCCTAATGTTACAAGAACAACATGTATCCATTTGTACTGACATACTTGTAATCTATGTATGCAGGATTCTGATGATGGCCCAGGCCGAAACGCGTCAAATAAAGTCATATTTTAACCACTTTATGACTTTTATCAATACAGCGACCTTCGCAGCGTATTGCAGACTTTATTTACTATTAATCATGGTCGCCTGCCTCCTCCGTGACTTTATGTCACGACTATGTATAATTGAATTACTAATGGTCGCACGCCTCTACTACGACGTTTAGTCGCATCTACGAAATATTCGTGAGTCTGAGAACCACGAGGAGAACTGGCGCTTAACAAGCTCGCTGTCGTTCCCGCTCTGGCGCTTGTAAACGTTACTTGAGTCAGGTGCCACTCACGCTGTGGCGCGTGCTGCGACCTAGCATCCTGTTATGGGTTGTTGTAAACTGGCATCGTCTAACAAAGCTGTATACTTTGGTAGGCACTCAGGGAAGAGTATAAGTGATATGCACACGCACGTTGTTCCAGATTTCCGCGTTTGCATTACCGGCTACGAGCCAAACACGCTTCTCATGATGACATGATAGATTTATTGGATTCTTATGTAAACAAGCAAGCAAGCTTTTGATTATTTTAATTTTATTTCGGTTAGTTATCAGTTTATGAAAAATACTTCTTAGTTTTGATATTATTCATACTTATATTGCTGATGATATAGAAATAAGCATATGTTTTATGAAATACCTTGTGTGGTGTCGCACAAGTCCAAAGTGCGCGCCACCTACTTTCGCCGCGCGCCGCCATGCACGCACGGCGCGGCGTTCTTACGACGACAGCCACGAGCGCCCTCTGCTGGAACTCCGCTCGTGGCCACCATTGAACGACATCGTTCACTTGGGACTGAGATAGGAACCAGTTAGGACCTTCGGAATCAGATAGGCACCAGTGAAGACTTGGCTATCGTACAGGCACTAGGCAGGCCTCTAGCTCAACTATGTATCAGCCTTCTACAGTACTATGTAAAAGTTAAGTATTGTATAAATTCTGTTCAATATATATCTCGTTCTAAATTACTCTAATGTTTCTAGTTTCTGGCTGCTCCCCTCCGTACCTGCACCAGCGTGCTATCTTTATTCCTGTGTCGGTCTCATTCCACTTGGCCACCGACACCTACGACGGAAAAGAGACACAAGAGCGGCTACGAGGCTGGGACACAAAACCTTGAATGTACTGTTTATATTGTTCATTTGTTGTTTTCACAAAAATAAAAATGCAAATAAAAAACCATTCAGTGGCTCAAAACTATGAAAAGATAGTGTCAAAATACGATCACGCGCCAGAGCGTGAAGTGGCACCTAGCATCATCGCGCCAGAGTGTGAACGGCAGCGAACGTGTTAAGCTGTAACGGCTACTGACGCCGCCGCACAGGTACCCCGGAGGCGCCTTTGGAAGGTTCCCCAGCCTTAAGCGCAAAAGTAAATCACGGCGAGATGTTTACTCGGCGAACTTATAATGCCCCGGGAGCGACGCAATGAGACGGCAGGAGTCGCCCGCGAACCCAGACTGCCGCCCCTCGCGTGACACTTCGGCTTTGCGCAGGAGGTGGCGGCAGGGGGCGTAAAGCCGAAAGCCCTTTACTGCGACACCTCTGCAGGAAGCGGCCTGCCCGCCTCTGGTATCTGCGCCGCGGTCGCCGCACTATATCTCCGGCGAAGGGGCTGTGGGGGCGCATAATACCTGTGTTCCAGGGGCGGCGGCGCGCGATACACCACCCCTTCCTCCCCCTCACACAGCGGCGCGCCCGTGGGTGGCAGCCGCGGTAATTTTCTTGGCACTAAGCCGGCAAATGTAGGGCGCCGCTCCGGAGGAAAACAAATTTCCTGATCTTATCCTCCGAGACGGCCATTGTTGCGAACCATAACAATGGCTGCTACCCTCTAATTTAAGTTGCCCGGATAAAGGACTGTAAAAGAAGAGCAAAGTGATAACCACCTTCCAGGAGCCCCGGCTGCAAGGCCGGCGCAACTTCGAAGCCTTATCTGCGTCGTCCGTCTCTCCCTCCTCTGTATTCGTTCTTGCGCTTTCCTGCGTCCTTCCTCTCGTTCCCCTCTAACTATGTATCTTTGTCCTTCCCTCAACCATTCCCTCCACCACCAAACACATTGTGTTGGACCATAATTCTAACACTGTATTACTGGGATACAGGACTGAATTGACTCATCTTTCGTGTATACAAGGTCACGCAGGAAGAATTATTAATACTCAGATGTATCTCCGGAACAAAAACAGATATTGAAGAAACACTTTTGTGGGAATGTACATACGCTAACAGCTTATGGAAGTAAATACTATGGGTTATTCCAAATTGTGAACCAATACTATTTACAAGACACATTTATGTTTCTTTAAATGGACTGCCGGCCGCGGTGGCCGAGGGGACTGAGGCGCTCCAGTCACGGTCTACACGGCCACTACGGTCGGGGGGTTCTAATCCCCCCTCGGTCATGGATATTTTTGCCGTCCTTAGTCTTAGTTAGTTCATAAGTAGTTTGTAAGCTTAGGGACTGATGACCCCGTAGTTAAGTCCCATAAGCTATACAAACATTTGAACATTTTTTAAATTGACTACCTATATTGTTCCGTTCAATCAATTGCATGAGGTATCCAGAAAGAATGGCGTTGATTACATTCCGATAAATTTCGAAACAAAGTTGACGTTAGAAATAAATGCAATGCATAGCTAGCGCACGGCCACGAAAACCTCACGTTGCCCGAAATCCTACGCTATCCTTACAGACAGCCATGCAATGTACAATCATTTAAATTTTATTCTCAGACACATTATATGCCTCAATTTTATTTTTTCTACTGTTAACTGACAACAATGAACTGTATTCATATTTTATTATCATTGTCAGGCGCCATTTGAATGGTAACTAACGTTCTACGTTTTTGAGACATCAGTTTTATCTTACTTAATGTTACCATAAACAAAAGTGACCATCCAAGGCACTATACAAACAAATTTAATATTATTCTGATGACCCTTAACCTGAGTGTTTTTGACATCTCATTGCTAATATTCCACAAAGTTACAACACAGCATATATTTTTTAATGACAACCTAAAGCTTTATACAATAGATTATGGACCTTCCATATGTATATAAAATACATTCCCTTTGCCTTACTTTATTACAATATCATTGTACAAAGTAAAATCAACTGTTCTTTGTACGATATCAATAAAAAAATAGCTTCACACAAATTTCAACGACAAATGAACGAAATGGTTTTCTGCAAGGTATAATATCCTGAATTGTTTTTCATGTATCCTAAATAAATTTTAAATTTTTTAATACCAGTAAAATTACATACCGCGCCGAAGTACCACTCGTAGAATATATTTGAAAATATTAATAAGAACCTGACACAATTTATTGTCAGTATTTTAATGTTTTAATCTTTATTTTAATATCAGAAAGATGACTATAATTATTTTATCTTAGATATTGACAAAGAATGTGTGGCTAATTATAATTTTACATTTTTTGACTAAATTCATCTATGTAGTCTTTTCATTGGCTATCATAGATGGGTGGAGCTGGCGAAGGGGCGGAGCCTCAGCTATTTTTGAGCAGTAAACCTTGCTCCAGCACCAGAAGGCTCCACGTTTCCTGCCAGCTCCACAACATCAATGGGTATACCATCGTTTTATTTCTCTTTATTAATTTAGTTTAAGTTTTACACTAATGTATATTATTGAAAGTCCTCTAAATGTAACTATGATATATTTCAGAGCTTAATTTCCTGAAGATGCTCTAAAATAAGACCAAAACTAGCCGAAAATATATATATTGGTAACTTGCATCAAATTAATTTATCCTCCAATTTCACAGCTTCTTCTTAGTCTCCAACAGGTTTGCTACAAAATCCAGTATTTCCGCTTAACTTAGTGGTCGGCTACTTTTGTACTTCATAATCTACAGCTCACGGCTACCACTGAACTACGACTCTGCCAAAATTGCCTGTTACCACCTTTCCAGAAACGTCTCCCGGATATGAACCACCTTTTACCTTGCACTGGCCACCTCTTTTTAATATCGTAACCATAGCCTGTAAAGACATCAAAATAAAAAGTTGGTATGACTAATAACAAATTGGCTGAGGTGATGAATGGCCACAGATGGACTGTTCGCCTGGGGGACACCCAATATCCTGTGGCCGAGTGTGTCCTCCAGTATGGCTCCAGGGACCTTGGCACGTGTTACACTACTCGTGCCATTTGGATACTGCAAACTAACACCAGTGCCTAAGAACTACGGAGATGGGAACATGCCCTCCAACATATCCTATCCTGCCGCCACTCCCCTGGCCTCCCTTCCCCCTCCTCCATCCTCAACTCACCTATCCATTAACCCTTCCGTACCCCCCTCTCTTTCTCTCTTTCTCTCTCTCTCTCTCTCTCTCTCTCTCTCTCTCTCTCTCTCTCTCTCTCTCTCTCTCTCTGTGTGTGTGTGTGTGTGGTTCCATCTTTCCCTTTTAAACAAAAACGTTTAAGCACCCCTCCCCTACACCCCTCAGCATCATTCAGTTCACTCACCTTGTCTGCTCTTCTTTCCTTTCCTTTTTCTTTTCTTTCCTTTCTTCTCTTTACTGCTTGATCTTTTCTCTCTGGTTATATATATATATCCTCTTTGGCATGACTCAGTACTACTATACAGTATCTCTGACTTCCACAATCCTCTAACACCATCCTCATGACCGAGGTCGTGAATTACCATTCCCTTCCTTTCCCATTCCCTTTTTCTTTTTCTCCCTTCTCTCCATCTGAAGAAGGAACACAGTTCCGAAAGCTTGTTATTTTCCTCCTTCTTTTTCCTTTTTTTCTGATTGTAACTATTGTCGGTACAGCAAAAATGTAAGTACTCTTTTGAATAATAAAAAAAATGTAAATAAGTACATGAATGTCTGTCAATGACTTAAGCCGCAGTCGGTGGTAGGGGGGGGGGGGCGGAGGTTACCATATATAAGCTCGAAGCAGCGGCGGAACAGGCATGCGCAATGACGCGCCCTGCTTCGATGCACGCGTCCGTTCGCCGTCGGGGATTCGAGTCTTCCCTAGGTCATGGGTCTTGGTGTTGTCCTTAGTATATGATTAAGAAAATCCAATATGTTTGTTAGCTTAGGGACTGATGACCAATGTAGTTAAGTCTCTTAGATTTACAAACATGTAAGCTCAACCGCAACTGCAGTATTCCGCAGTTTATTTCCACTGCCAACGGTTCCTGACCCGCCCACAATCGTTTGCCATGGATATAACATTGCACACATCCTTGTTAATGTTTGTAATATCATTGTAATGCTGTCGGCCTGAAGATGATGTCACAAACAGACTGAAACCGGTTGCCTAATAACAATACAAAAGTAGCATTGTCAGGATAGGGCGTTTTAACTCACCTAAAGCCTGTGTGCCCGAGGTGTCGTGGAGGCTTAAGCGCAACTGCCTCAAGCAGGAGGTCCCGGGTACGAATCCCGGCCGGCACAAATTTTCGTATATTTATGTTATATCATTACAACACCTATGACCGGCTGAGAAACAAACACGCCGTCATAGATCTCCATGTGTCCGACGTGGCAATTCTTCTGGGGTTAATGTTGACGACTGTAGACATTTCGTTTCCGAGTGCCGATGTAAACATGTTTGCAAGCTGTGGGCTTTTCCTGTGTAAACTTGTGGCTCAAAATGCTTTTTGGCCTTAGGGAGTCAACTGCTAAGGTCATCAGTCCCTAAATTCGGCAACTACTTAATCTAACTTACGCTAAGGCAACACACACTCCGACGCCCAGGGAAGACGCGAACCTCCAGCGGGAGATCAGCGCAATCTATGAAATGACGTCTTTAACAGAACTGCCATTCCCGTGCGGCTGAACTTAGGGTAATCTGAGCTCTAGTATACATCGGTACTATGAAAAATTGCATCCTTCACAATTACCAAATAATGAAATCGTCGTTCTGAAACACTGTGTAGAGAGAAAATCCTGTGTTTCTTATTATGAAAGAATGGCTCGGAAAGAGAGGCTTAGTAACGGAGAGAATTTTGAAGTCCGATACCAGTACCGCGCGTTTCCACGTTGTTATTTACATTTCGTTCAAGCATCTTCGCTGAGAAAAGTGTGCCGTGGCAGATCCCCTGCAGGAGACTCGCCTCGGCACTCAGCACTGCAGACCCCGCATTCGGTGGAAACGCGAGGAAAAGGGAGAAAAAGAATAGCATACAGCTGAGAGCCGTTTGGGGACTCCCGAGTAGCCTCTCCGCTGCGTACTGTTGGCAGCATTGCCGGCCACGGCCCATTTAACGCCAGGCGCTCTCTTCCGCCACATGTCTCGCAACGGCCCTCAGAACCCAAGTTCCGGCACGGTTTTTAGAGACCGTGCGGCGCCAGCAGTGTTGCAAACCCTCTTGGCCACGCCATTTCCTGGTATTTAGCTGACACTGCAACTGTGTATCCGACCTCGTTTCCGTCGAGTGTGCAGTTTTCCTCTCCCACTGGTTATCGAACTCTGCAGCGAAGTGCGACGCTACTCCGCCACCAGTTTCTGTGCCGCCTGCAAAATATCTAATTGTGTTTCCCACGTAGTTTTGTAGCAGTGACTAAATAGCACAAAACTGACTGCAATTATGTACATCCCCTTCCCTACTGCCACCACTAACACTGGGTCTGCAGTGGCGTAACTATGACTTGGTTTTGGGGGGGGGGGGAGGGGATAGATCTACTTGACAAGCAAAATTTTAGTCAGTTTCCAGACAGACTACCAACTACCACTCCCATTGAAGAAACTAATTCACTCCCATCCAATGAAAGCTTATGGTAAAACACACCAATCTTCCCAATCTTTACCTTTACCAGATTGCTGTTATACGATTTCTTTTTCTTTTCTTATTCGCCGGCCGCGGTGGCCAAGGTGACTGAGGCGCTCCAGTCACGGTCAGCACGGCCACTACGGTCGGGGGTTCGAATCCCCCCTCGGGCATGGATATTTGTGCCGTTCTAGTTCGTAAGTAGTTCATAAGTAGTTTGTAAGTTTAGGGACTAATGACCCAGTAGTTAAGTCCCATAAGCTTAACAAACATTTGAACATTTTTTTCTTGTTTCTCTCTCTCTCTCTTTTCGGGTTCTGGGGGGTTCTATCCCCCTCATCCCCCCCCCCCCCATAGTTACGCCACTGGTGGTTAGTGTAATTAAAAAGACGGTGTTCCACGTTCCGTAGTGCTGGCTGCATACATTGCAGGACGATAAAACTTCATTGGTATGTTCAGTAATTGTTACGCTCGCGAAATATGTTAATAAATTACAATTTCGCTTTCAGCTACCAGGTGAAAATATGGCGCTATAAGCAGACAGAATATGATGCGGGACATAAATCTAGGAAATGGCGAAACACATGTTAACGGTGGTTCTGGCATATTTTTAAGTCATCGTCACAAGTTAGACTATGTGTTTCATACGGTCTCCTGACTCAGCAATATTGTCGCGTTGAAATGGAAGCAATTGTTGGGGTCATGTCCAACGTCTCCAGAGAACACTGACGGGTGTCTGGTGTGGCTTACCACTGGTTTCGTGTCCATGAGTTTTCTGATGATACGGACTTTCGGAAGGATGTACTGAGTATATCCGTTGTATTCATGTTCTTGTAAGCGACGGATTTTAAGTTGCCTAATCGGAGCTACGGTGATGCAGCTGTTTCACAGTGTACCCGGTGCATCCACCAAACAATGTCGCGTTGAAATGGAAGCAGGCCTCACTTTGTAGATCAACTGAACACAGCACTTATACTGAAAGCAGGTTTATTACGAACTGAAACATACACGCAGCACCGACTGCCTCTCCGGGCAAAGTGCTCTGCTATTTATACCTAGACAGAGTGTACCAGAAATTAGAAGAAACATGCAGAAATTACAAGTGAACATAAGAAAGATGTAGAACATTCTGTAAATGATAAATACATAGAAAGAAATTTTTTCCGGGGGTTGAGATTGAATCGGCGTCCTTCAGCACCGCACTCGATGACGCTATCCATTACGCCACGCCGGCAGTCGGATAGCTTGTGGTCTATCGGCAATATGCTGCATACGGAACACGGCATGATCGACGGTTGCGAGCCACTTATCCCGGTGAAATGTGGGTGATATGTAGTTGTATACTATCCTTCTACCAGGAAGAGCTCTGATACATCCCTGACACACACGATACTTCAAATATCACCATGACCGAAACTCACATGGATTTGGAGCGAATATCGGGTCGAGCCGAGAATGAAAGCTCCTGACAGCACACCACACAGTCCCATAACATGAGAGTACTGAATGTCCCTGAAATCGTGAGGACGACACCGTAAAGAATAAAATGTGCCTCGACCGTCCAAACATATTCCATGACCACGCGTGTCATCCATTTGAATATGTTCAAATCTTTGTAATTCTAAGGGCCGAAACTGGCAGGCATGTCTGTTCCTGGACTACGAGTGGTCCCGTTTGGAGGTGGTATGCCATTACCTTTATTTGTCTTTCCAACTTTATTAACCCAGCCAGTTGTAGGACGACGTAAACGTAACGAGAATTCCGAAAAACGATACTACTCGACATTTCTTTTTTATTTTCCGCCAGAGGTAAAAGAAGTGAATGGTTACATAAAATATCTAGTACGTGGTGGGGCTTGAGATTTATAGTCTCTCGTTTATTTTCCCCGAGTAGATATAATATTTAACAATGTAGAACGCGATATGTAATACAGGACCACACATATTAAATTTTAGAATAGCTCAAAAAATGTTCAAATGTTTGTCAAGCTTATGGAACTTAACTGGGAGGTCATCAGTCCTTAAACTTACAAACTACTTATGAACTAGCGGGAATCCAGTATAGGCTAAGAGCAAGTGGAATCAGATGGGCAGGGGGCATTACAATCTTAGTGTGCCACTAGGTGGGACGCTGGCCCTTAGAGGGTAATGCGGGTTGGAAGTACAAATTTTCATCTTTGCCATTTAATTTATTTCAATGCTCCGAAACGATAAAAATGTTTAAATTTGGAATTCGTAAAATTACGGCCGTTAATGTCAACAAATAGTGTCTGTTATTTCGGACATGTCCCATAAGAACAGACACCACATCAATAATGAAAAACAATACTCTTCGAAAATATATATGACTACTTCATTCGTCTTCCTTAGCTTATCTGCTGGAAGCTAATGATTTTTTCTTTTCCATTGTAAGTGCCGGCCGCGGTGGCCGAGCTGTCTGCGGCGTGCTAGTCACGTCTGAACGGCCGCTGCGGTCGGGGATGCGAATGCCCCCTCGGGCATGGATGTTTGTGCCGTCCTTAGTATTAGCTAGTTCATAAGTAGTTTGTATGTTTAGGGACTGATGACCCCGTAGTCAAGTCCTATAAGCTCTACAAACATTTGAACATTTTTCATTGTATGTGAACTGAAGAGTTGTTAAATAAAATTAAAAAGAAAATAAATTGAAATATTAACTCTTCTATTTAATGACTTGCGTATTGCCGGCCGCGGTGGCCGAGGTGACTGAGGAGCTCCAGTCACGGTCAGCACGGCCACTACGGTCGGGTGTTCGAATACCCCCTCGGACATGGATATTTGTGCCGTTCTAGTTCGTAAGTAGTTCGTAAGTAGTTCATAAGTAGTTCATAAGTAGTTCATAAGTAGTTTGTAAGTTTAGGAACTGATGACCCCGTAGTTAAGTCCCATAAGCTTAACAAACATTTGAACTTAAGTATTTTAAACATTGTTTGTCTCTTGAAACTCAACTTGCTGCACTCAGATCCAACCACATTTTATACTATGCCTTCCTTACGAAACAATATTTGCATCGAGCGAGGTGGCACGGCGCAGTGGTAAGCACTGGATTCGTATTCGGCAGGGCGGTGGTTCAAATCTATCCCCGGGCATCCAGATTTAGGTTTTCCGCGATTTCTATAAATCACTCCAGGCAAATGCCGGAATGGTTCCTTTCAAAGGGCACGGCCGATTTCCTTCCTAGTCCTTACCCAAAAATCCGAGCGTAAGCTCCGTCACTAATGACGAAGCTGTCGATGGGACGTTAAACCCCAAGCTTCCTTCCACTATTTGCAGCATGTCACCGAAATCCTTCTTGTGATTCATATTCTTTAGCTGTCTGTAACATTCATTTGTGATATAAGTATTATAATATTCAGGATTGTTAGACAATCTTCGTTGTATGACGAAGTTCACAAAATGTCCGGATATACACATTATAGTGTTATTTTGTTGTTGTGGAAAGTATGTCTTATCCGGTGCAAGTAGAGCTTCTATGGTAATGAATCTTCCGTCATTTCTTGAATGCCACCTGCTGCTTTACTCTTATCCATATGTCATTACAGCGTATTCTAGTAAGCCTGTGAACTAACGTATCAACTTGGGTACAGGGGGCACATAAATTTGAATTAGCCTTGCTTATAGCACTCAGTCTCTAATTCGTTGTCATAATCTCATTGCGAACTGATATCACGTTGCACGTATCTCTGAGGTTGGTGTTGGTTTTGCCAACTGTTTAATATCTGTCTTTGCTTCATATCAGTGTGCATGTGTGTGTGTCACACACACACACACACACAGACACACTGACATAAATCGAAGGTAAGACAAACACACATTAAACAGTTAACGTTACCAATCAAAACAAAACAAAAAACCCCAAACTGTCATGTGCCTTGTGAGGCTAATGGTGAAAAATAAAAAGGGAAACTAATTGAAACAAAACAACCTCAAGTCACCAATCAGCACTACATGTAAATCAGGATCCACCAAACATTGTTAGTAATAACATCCAAATATCAGTAACTATACTCAGATAACGCACCAGAAATATTTATAACATAAAATACTAAAAAACGTAAAAAACTAAATATTGTAAAACGTAATCATGTTTATATTACAGGCTACTGATGATGTCTTCCAAATAAATACGAAATTCAGATGGCAGTAAAAAACTCTTATTACTCAGTTGCATAGACGGGTAACATAAATATCTATATTATAATACTACAAGAGTAGTTAACGGGTAATTTGAAAAGTTGGCTTTCATTGAAGGCTTGCTAGGATGGCAAAGTAGTAAACGCTCCTGTCAGTCAGCAGCAGACCCACAAAATCCAACTCTGCCCATTGATACAGTTCAGTTTCTACTGGTGTCTACCGGTAATTGTTTTAATCCCCTATGTGTTTTGCCCGCACAGAGACACGAAAGCACACATGTATAATACGAAGGACTGTTGCAGAATCAAACCAACAGCTGTGACATTCATCTCGACTGTGAATCAAGGTAACAACAGAGGTATGTGAAATATCAGGACTCCTATTGCCAACACCATGGTAAAATAAAGACCGTCTATCTAATGAGAAGGGAAACGATCAGAACAGTTACTAAATACTTTAAAAACTATGTCCTAGGAAAAATATCGAAATTAGTGGGGAGATCAGTACTGTGTCGAGTAGGGAAGAGTGGTTTTTACTTGGATGATATCTCAGAGCAAATACTGTATCAAGACTGTAGGAGCACTTGTTACCCACATCCGGTAAACTAGAGATGCAGAACTATATATCGGTGATGATGATGATATCCACCAGTGCTAGTCCGAAGCCGGGGGCCTCCATTTGGCTTCAGATTCTAACAACCTACGAGGAACCTTGCCTAGGGTCTCCAAAATCGCGACAAGTCTGTGTGAAAACAATCGGCGCTCTGTTCATCAGCTACTGGCTCTGAGTGCTCTGCTGAAATGGAGTCTTCTGGAACTCCAGTCGAATTTATATGACATTCTATGGTACATCACCACTAAAAATACAACTTAAACTAATAATTGTGACAGAAAACTGGGATATATTCCTCAGTCTTCACTTGTGTCTGGAAGACTAGGTGAATGACTTCGTCATAGGATTCAAAGGATCAGGTACGTCATGAAGATGTAAGTTAACAACCCTCCGCTTCCTACTAAAATGTTTCAAATGTTTGTATAGTCTATGGGACTTAACTACGGGGTCATCAGTCCCTAAACTTACAAACTACTTATGAACTACTTACGAACTAGGACGGCACAAATATCCATGCCCGTGGGGGGATTCGAACCCCCGACCGCGACCGTAGTGGGCTTCCTACTAGTTGCCGCCTTGCTCAGTGATTATTTACAGTGTTAAAAGCTGATGTTACTGCCCTGATAAAATTGTATTGCAACGGATAACGACTTTTTACACACAAAAGACTGCAGCAACTGATAGCATACCGGTGGCAGTTCCCTTACTAGATGAAATTCCCCCATTTATATTCTCGCAATTCCCCATTAAATATTCTCACTCTCTTTTTAATCATTAATTAAACATAAATGGGACTCATAATTTCATAAAAACAACTAGAGACGAAATGTTTATTTACACAGATTTATTAAATTCACTGTAAATCTCCCTATCATCATTTTAAAGCCAAAAATACAAAATATTTATTCACTAAATGTATCACCAATGGATTGAGACAAGGATCGTAACCTTACATTCATAGCGTACATTCTTTACCCTCTCATATTGCACCCACGTGGCTATGCACAACATTCCCATTATACAAAATCATTTCCCCGCTGAAATACAGACAGAATTAACACAACCAACACAGTTCCTGATACTTTACCACGGAGGATACCATACTCACATCCTTCCTCTTCCACAGCCGGAAACGTTCTTCTCGTGGCCGCTCCCCGTCCTAACCGATCCTCCTGTTCCAGTTCGCGAGTAGCCGCGCCCTCATTGGCTTGTGATCTAACGGGACCTTCTGCCAACCTCCGAATTCTGAAGGAGCTCGCAAGTCGCAGCCACTTGACCATCTCATCCCCAAGGAAACCTCTCTGCCACACCCCAAAACTAAAGTTGGCAAACCTACCGAGTGTTCTGCATCTCTGCCGTCCCAGCCGCGGCTTCATGCACACTTACAGACCCTCACACACACAATCACATAGGGTATAAGAGGAGTTGGGTACTGTGGAGCAAGGCTCCTTATGTGAGCGGCGCTCACTTATTTGTCCTGCAATAACAATTTTAATAAATAATAAAGCATTCTTGTCTCCACCTAGTACATCCCCCATTACAGTGGCACTAAACGACGAATGCCAACAATATAGCCATCAAATCGAATAAAAGACAATAAGACAAACAAGCTCTAGAGTACTACAAGAAACTGCAGCCAAAGCAGGACAGCAAATCCCATACAAGGAAACCCAACACACGGACACATACAGACTGCAGTGGGAAGAAATTACGGAAAGATAAAACAAGACGAAAGCTTCAAATGGCTGGCAAACTTTACACAGAAAACAGGACTAAAAGTCGAGTGAAGCATGTAGATTTTCATGGAATGACCACAGCAATAGAACTATTTCATCAACGACAATTTAAGCGAAAGTTATGTTGTAGATTTTCATAGGCTCTGTACGCCTCTGAAACAAAGGTAATTAACAGACGAACGATAACTAACGAAATGGAACAACAAAGGAAGGAAGTACTGAGAAATATCTATAGATAGCTTCATAGAGCAGAGATGTCGACAAAGAGGCCTACCAAAGAACGATATCAAGCGATAGGTGATTACAGACAACAACTGGAAAACAAGGGCAAAATTGTACGGACATATTCATAGAATGTACAAAAACAAAGTTATTAGGAGATTATTTACATAGTGATGACTAACATAGTCGAAAATAACTGGGTAAAGGAAACCATGAAAGACCCAAAGAAACTAAGAATCTTAAACAAACAAACTCAACAAACAAGAGCGAGCCGGCCGCAGTGACCGAGCGGTCTGCGGCGCGCCAGTCACAGTATGCACAGCCGCTACGGTCGCGGGTTCGAATCCCCCCACCCCACCCCGTCGGGCATGGGTGTTTGTGTTGTCCTTACAGTACGTTAGTTTAAGTTAGTCAAGTAATTAGTGTGTCAGTCTAGCGACTGATAACCATGAAGTTTAGTCGCATAAGACCTCACACACATTTGAACACAAACAAGAGTGAGAAAGTAGAAACACAGTAAATATATGAAACGTTTTTGGGAAAATGGAGAAATGAAAGGTGCCATGGAAAACTTTGTCTTAGCACTTTCTTTAATGGGGAATTAACGGTATATATACAGGGTGTCCCAGCTATCTTGTCCACCCAAAATATCTCTGGAACAATAACAGCTTTTGGAAAACGACTTTCACCGGTATCAATGTACGGCTGGGGCCCATGAATGTAAATATTTGGAAACATTCTAAAACGAAAGCTAATGTGTTTTTTTAACACAAACCTATGTTTTTTTAAATGGACACTCTATATTTTTTCTTCAGCAATCCACAGCATGACAAATCATATAAACAATGGCGTTGATTGCATCGCAATATTCCAATTACATCCCGATATATTGCGACGAGAAGTTGACGCTTGAAAAATCCGAAATACGCCGCTAGCGCACGTCCTGAGGCTCAGGCGTGAACCCCATGCTGCCCGTAATCGCGATGTGATTGGCATGCGTAATCGCACTTCCATACTTATCAAGAGGTCCGAAACGAATAATACGGTCTGCTGCCATCAACTCTCATAAGCACATAATGGTTTTCCTCTTGCACGTTTTATCTGTCTATGTACACAATATGAACCAGTACCGATCGGTATACAGCAGTCAGGTTGTCTTATTTATCCTGCACACCCAAAATAAGGTTTATCGAATGCGTTAAATGACCCGTTGTGCCTTTCGCGCACTCGTTCATCCAGGGCCTAGCTCTACCTAGACACGTGTCCAACGTAGTTCCCACTACAGCCACAGTTACCACTTCGCCTTGTTTGTGATTTGCGACCCATGCAAACTCCTGTACTCCACCAACCTCCGAGAATCCCATTTGTTGTTGCTTTGGCATGAAGTACACCGCTTGCCAGTGTAGTCGTGCATCAGAGTAATCTAGTGACGGCACGGAAGTAGTACACATTGTGAATAAACGTTGTGTTGTGGAATTTATACTGTATTACGTACACACATGAAGATATGGTAGAAATGCTGCTGATCTATGGAAAATATACGTTGACGGGAAATACGTTATTAGATTGCTTATTTGTTTATAGAACTGTTAGAGAACATTATGATTATTACGTTAATATTTCTGTTTTCTACCCTCCTCTACATACCTGTACTGTACCCTGTTGCAGGCGAGCGAAATTCTGTTCAAGTAGAACGACTGTACAGAAGGCGATTCCCTGACAAGCCATCGCCTTCGCGCCGGATGTTTGATCGTCTCACATCTCGTCTACGTGAAACGGGAAGCTTAAATCCGAGACCTAGAGATCGTCCCTAGAACACGCACAGATGAACGTGCTGAAGTTGCTGTGCTCGCTACCGTAACTGTGAATCCTCACATCAGCACACGTCAAATTGAACGTGAAGTTGGTGTGTCGAAATCAATTGCACAGCGTATTCTTCAACGTCATAAATTTCATCCTTACCATGTTCATTTACACCAGGATCTTCATGGAAATGACTTCAGCAACAGGGTAACATATTGTCGGTGGGCTAAGCAAAAACTTCTGACTAATCCAATTTTTTTCGCAGATGTTCTCTTTACCGACAAGGCATCATTCTCCAACAAAGGAATTGTCAATATGAGGAATATGCAATATTGGTTCGCAGACAATCCATAATGGCTCCGTCAGGTAGAGCATCAACGTCCGTGGAAAGTGAATGTTTGGTGTGGGATTATTGGAGATACCATTATCGGACCTTTCTTTGTAAATGGCGTCCAAAATGCCAGACAGTACTCCAGATTTATACGACACAATCTTCCTGTTCTCTTGCACACCGTACCTCTGAACAGGAGAATGGTCATGTGGTATCAGCATGACGGATGCCCTGCACATAACGACTTAAGAGCACGACGACTTCTGAACCGTAAGTTCCCTGGTAGGTGGATTGAACGTGGTGGCCCAGTTATGTGGCCTGCCCGATCTCCGGATCTTACACCGCTGGATTTTTTTCTTTGAGGAGCACTGAAGGATGCTGTTTACCAACATGAACTACAACACCAGAGGACATGAAGCAACACATTATTGATGCTTGTACAGCCATCAAAGAGGAAACAGTAGCACGACGTAGGGCATCCTTCATCCGCAGAGTGACCCTATGTATGCAAGCCAATGGTTATCACTTTGAGCATAATATGTGAACGCTATCTTTAGTATGTAGTGCTGGTAACACAGTGCAAGTTTCTACAAAGGGTCATTTTACCCATTGATGTTCAGAAACGTTTGTTTGAAACAATTTGTCATGTAACGCATTAGATAAACATAACATTGATAATTTAAAAAAAAAGTTCAATTGTCTGTAAATCTATCGGTCCAAACTGCGTGGTCATCAGTCCATATCTTAAAAACTACTTAAACCTAGGTAAACTAACCTACGGACAAACACACACCCATGCCCCAGGGAGGACTCGAACCTTCACGGCGAGCAACCGCGCGCTCCGCAGCAAGGTGCTTTAAACCGCTCGGCTACTTCACCGCGGCCATTGATAATTATGTGATAATAAAACTAAATGGTTAATCATGATTACATTCATCTTCTACGTCTTACCTCAACTTCCCAAATCAAAACATTTTTACCTAAATAACGGTAAAACCTTTAGTCCAATTGCTCATTTCACTAAAACCATCAACATGAATTTTACTATTATGAGTGAATGATTCACTGTCACTTGCGCTAGATCTACAGTAAAGTTTTAACGTTGAACGGCATTACCTTTTTAGTAACGGATTAACGATAAGCGAAGTTAACTTTGTGACTAACGTAGCGGTACACAGATATGTTACAGAACCGCATCACCCCTAGCCTATGGGATAAATACCTGCTGGAATGTACGACTTTAATGCAGGATGGTAGCAGACCGTATTATTCGTTTGTGACCTCTTGGTAAGTATGTAAATCACATCGCGATTACGGGCAGCATGGGGTTCACGCCTGAGCCTCAGGACGTGCGCTAGCAGCGCATTTCGGGTTTTTCAAGCGTCAACTTCGCGTCGCAATATCTCGAGATGTAATTGGAATATTGCAATGCAATCACCGCCATTGTTTATGTGATTTGTCATGGTATGGATTGCTGAAGAAAAAAATATATGGTGTTCATTTGAAAAAAAAAAAAACAACAACATAAGTTTGTGTTAAAAAACACATTTGCTTTCGTTTTAGAATGTTTCCAAATATGTACATTCATGGGCCCCAGCCGTACATTGATACCGGTTTAAGTCGTTATCCATTGGCTGTTTTTGTTCCAGAGATATTTTGGGTGGACAAGATAGCTGGGACACCCTGTATACATACATGTAGTGAATGTGTGTGTGTGTGTGTGTGTGTGTGTGTGTGTGTGTGTGTGTGTGTGTGTGTGTCTTTCAAACTGTGGAATTCTTCTGTTATTTACGTTATACCCTCGCCACTTTGTGTTTAGCAATCAATGACTGTAGCTAACCGGTAAACGTACGTCATTGTGCCTCAGAACCTCTTACTTTCTCTACACTTTTCCTGCGATTAGTACACTCTTTCTGTTGAGTCAAAGTATGTATTCGTTTGTTTTACTTGCAGATTATTTCACAACGAATGTAACATACTCTTAGAGGTTATATAGGCAACATACCAGATCGAGTTTTTCATAGAAAACTATCTGCAGCAATTCCAACCAACGATTTTTATTAACACTTATACTTCTTCCATAGTATGAAATAAATCTCTACTACTGCGAAGGAGCTCTTTGATTTACTTACGATTTTGCGAAGTGATACTATAGGGCCCAAGAATTAAAAAATTCTTCAAAAACATGGGCTCTCAAATGCGTAATTTAAAAGCTACGAGCTGTTCAACTTCCACATTGTGGAACACATCTCTTCTGCACGTAAAGCGCCAATAGATATTTCGAGTGCATTTTACAGCCACGATTTCTGTAAATTTTTTAGGTTTTCTTCCGCGGTATAACGACGAAATATATGGAAATCCTGAAATATTTTAAGAGATGAGATTTGTTTCAAAGTCTAAAATACGACAAGTGCTCACAGGACCGTTGGATGACACATATTTCTTCAAAGCACCTCCACAACCTCTATAAGTGTCTCTCATTAACGCCCTATTTCATGAAACTTGATGGCAGATTCAAACTATGTGTCGGAAAAGGGATTCGAAAAAATGTTCAAATGTTTGTATAGTCTATGGGACTTAACTACGGGGTCATCAGTCTCTAAACTTACAAACTACTTATGAACTACTTACGAACTAAGATGGCACAAATATCCGTGCCAGAGGGGGGATTCGAGCCGCCGTCCTTAGCGTCCGTTCAGACCGTGACTGGAGCGCCTCAGTCTCCTCGGCCACCGCGGCCGGTAAGGGATTCGAACCTGGGATCTTCCCTTTTGACTGGTAAGCGCTCTACCTCACAGCTTTACTTCTGCCAGTACCTCGCCTCCTATTTCCCAAACTTCACAGACCTTCTGCTGCGAATCCTGCAGAACTAGCACTGCTATAAGAAAGGATATGATAGAGACATGACAATCAATGACAATCACAGCCTAGAATGATATTTCCAAGCTTCATCGGAGTGAGCGCTGTTGTCAATGCACCTGGCAGACTAAAACTGTGTTGTGAAATTTGTAAGGTAAGAGGCGAGGTACTAGCAGACTGTAAGCTATGGAAACAGACTCTTGCGTGCCAAGATAGCTTAGTCGTTACAGCGCCTTCTCGGGAAAGGCAAATGACGCAGATTCGATTACCGGTTCCGGCACACAGTTTTTATCTTCCAGGAAGTTCTATATCAGCAAATACTTAGAAGAAGAATGCCAATATTGTACTGGAATCATCCCCTAGGATGTGGCTAAACCACGTCTCCACCATATCCTTTGTTCCAGCAGTGCTGTTCCTGCAAGATTTGCAGGAGAAATTCTGTGAAGTTTGGAAAGTAGGATGAGAGGTACTGGCGGAAGAAAAGCTATGAGGATGGACCATAAAGCGTGCCGAGATTGCTTTGTCGGTAAAGCACTTTCCACGAAAGAAGGTCCCAGGTTCGAATCCCAGTTCCGGCAGATAGTTTTAATCTGTCAGGAAGTTTCATACAACGCGCCCGCCGCTGCAGTGTAAAAATATCGTTCTGGGCCGTTGTTAATGTCGACAGTTATGTTTATTTGAATTGGGTGAATTGAGAAGTGCCAAACTCCCGGTTAGATTAAATCTTTACGTTACGTATTGCTCAATCTTAATATACCCAGTGCCATCAAGCGTCAACGCTGAAGAAATCGGTGATTTACTCACTATCCGTATGATTCAGATAACTTACATTTTGTTGTGGCGAATGTACACAAATTGTATAATAATATTACAATAGAAAAAAATGTATATTTTAGTAGTTTTGGAGATACTTACGTACCTATAAAACAGTGTCCAAAAGAATTCAGTTCTCCAGGCAGTATATTTTATTAGTTCCAGGTCAGAATTTGGTAGTACATAAATTACTTTCTTTTTGCGTCTTCATGTCTCTGATATATTTCTTATGCTCTGTTTGGCCCTAAGAGATTTTCTTCTATTCTAAAAGTCTTTCAAATGTGCCCACTCTACTACCTTGACTTTATAAGTATTACTCAGTATTTGTAAGCAGATACTTTGACTAACAGAACCGACTAACTAGAAATAAGTTGTCAACGTATCATAGAAATCGCGATAGTAATTTCATTTTATTTTTAGCCATTAATTTTGTACTGATTTGTTTTGATATTTTGAGATGTGTTCTCTGAAGTTTGCGGCCAATTTTGTGACTGTCTATGTTTGCTTTCCTTTATTATTGATGTGAATGTTACGTCGTTGCACATTAATTTTCCTTATACATTTTCACATAAAGTTCATAATCTTTGAAAGTTGTCCTTTTACAATTTTTATTTTGATTCCTAAATGATCTTTTACAGTCTAGAGAGGTTATAGTCATGCCTGACACTGTTACTGCCAATAGGTTGATATGTTGACACACTATATTTTACACAAAGACTAGTTTCAGGGATACTACGTCGTATTTCCTCCATGAAATGGTTATTGGCTTATTTCTGAATGCCAACATTAATCTTCATGAAATATTTGAAGACAACAGAACCGCTTTTCCAATTTGTGTGTTAGCAGTAGTTTTATTTTATGAAATTAATATCCCACTAACGAAACGCTTAGAAGCTTGGAAAAACAAAGCATAAATGTGTTTCCATGAAGCCGTAATTCAACGTACACGTCATCAGACCTTAGTCAATACGGTGTCACTGATTATCGGTGAAACAGAGGTGCAGCTGTAAAATTCGCCTGTCAGCTATGCGAAAGCCAGTCGTTCATTTTCTGGCCGCTGTAAAAATTAAAAAAAAATAAAGCTGGTAAACTCTCTGTAACAGATGCGATATATCAGGGCGTATTATTTCGGTTCTCGATTTATTTTCTCCAAAGTGGACAAATTTAATTTTGTTAACTGTCTAATTTTGTAAAACAGTGACGATGTTTATATTTCATATTCTCGCTCTGAAATACAACACGATGTAATAATTGTCACACCATCTTACAATAGATTTATTGTGATGGCACAGTTAGCTCATTTGTTCGAAGTTTTTTTAATAGTAATATGAGTGATAGTTCCCCCTTGATACAAATTTTTTTCTTAGGAAAGAAAGAATGCAGTTCAATATATGATCCGTATCTCAACACAGGTTATCATACACACGACAGGTACGGGGAGCGGCCGAGCGCATTGAGGCGCTATGCTAATATGCGCGAGGCCGTTCCCCTTCGGGGGTTCGAATCCCGCCTCGGGCATGGATATTTGTGTCGTCTTTAGTATAACCTAGTTCATAAGTAGTTTGCAAGTTTAGGGGCTGATGATCCCGCAGTTAAGTCCCATAAGCTTTACCGACATTTGAGCATATACCCAATACACATTGAGTTCTTATGCATGAAAATTATAGATCTACTTGCTGCATATCCTTTCTACATCTACATTGGATACTCTACAAATCACATTAAGTGCCTGGCAGAGCGCCCATCGAACCATCTTTATAGCATTTATCTCCCATTCCATTGTCGAACAGCGCACGGGAACGAAGAACTCCTGAATATATCTGTTCGATCTCTGATTTCTCGAATTTTATTCTGATGATCTTTTCTAACTATGTAAGTGGCAATCAATAATTTAATTTTGCATTCGGAGGAAAATTTTGGCGATTGGAGTTTCGTAAGTATCCCTCGTCGCAGCGATAAACGCCGTTGTTCTAATGATTGCCATCACAGATCCTGTATCATTTCAGTGACGCTCTCTCCCCTGTATCATGACAATACGAAACGAGCTGCCATTCTTTGGACTCTTTCGATGTCCTCCGTCAAATCCATCTGATAAGGATCCCACACTGGGCAGCAATACTCCAAAAATGGACAGACAAGCGTAGTGTATGCAGTTTCTTTTGTAGTTCTGTTGCATCTTTTAAGGGTTCTACCAATAAGTCGCAGTCTCTGGACCGCCTTTCCCACGACATTATGTTTTATTTCCAGTTTGTCAGAAGTAATAGTAATTCCTAGGTATGTTGTGGAGTTTACGGCCTTATCCTGTAAACAAAGTTTAACAGATTTCTATTGGTACTCATGTGGACGACTTTCCATGGCTATTTTAATAGGCCATTCCCATGAAAATCGCAATGGGAAACATGAGGACTTGCAATGGTGCTGACGCTCGAGTATCATCCACTTAAGTAAGTCTAATGAATGAAGCAGGTCTCGTAGGTCGATTGAGATCATGTATCGAATCGCGAATGACAACGGCTTTAACGTTTTGGTGTATCTGTCAAACACTTGTCTGTGGAGGCATATGGTGGCCGAGGGGACTGCGGCAGTCCAGTCACGGTCTACACGGCCACTACGGTCGGGGGTTCGAAACCCCCTCGGGCATGGATATTTGTTCCGTTCTTACTGTTAGCTAGTTCATAAGTAGTTTTTAAGTTTAGGGACTGATGACCCCGTAGTTAAGTCCCATAAGGTATACAAACATTTGAAAATTTTTTGAACAAATTTTACAAAAGTTTCATCCTACCACTATATCTTCAATACCAAAGACGTTAAAATACAAGTTTAATTTTTACTTATCCGCCGAAACTGTAACTGCTGCACTAACTGCAGGACGTATGAGTTGCCAATAATCTTCTGTCTGGAGCAATATGCTCGTTTGATCACTACTTCCTCTCATTAGTTACACAGTGTTCACTGAGTTGATTCCAACCAAGTAATTAAAGTTTTGTGTTTTCCATTTCTAAAGCCAACTTGTGACGTTTCTTGTGTTCAGAGTGTGGCAGTACTCCTACAGCTCAGTGAATTCTACGATGTCATCAATGGTATCATGACACCGGCTGGTTATATGGAGGGACAAGCAAAGTAGTTGTAAATCAAATATTTGTATAGCCTATGGGACTTAACTACGGGGTCATCAGTCCCTAAACATACAAACTACTTATGAACTACTTACGAACTAGGACGGCACAAATATCCATGCCCGAGTGGGGATTCGAGCCCCCGACCGTAGTGGCCGTGCAGACCGTGAGTGGAGCGCCTTAGTTCCCTCGGCCACCGCGGCCGGCGACAAACAAAGGTTGGCTCTTTACTTACATGGTAGAATCTTGTATCTAGCCCACAGGCCATACGTTACTTATCTGTTAGTCTGGTGCTTATTTTTCGAGAGCTACGTATAAGGAATTTTCGTCATAATTTTTAAGCAACACAAGTTCCTAGCAATTTAAGCAGCAGCCACGCGGTAGTAGCCGAGCGGTTTGGAGCGCTAGGTTGCGGATCTCGCTGCCTGCCGCATCGGAGGTTCGAATCCTCCCTCGGGCATGGATGTATGTGTCGTTTTTAGTGTAAGTTAGTTCATAAGTGGTTTGTAAGTTTGTGGACTAATGACCCCGCAGTTAAGTCCCATAAGCCTTACAAACATTTGAACACTCGAACAATTTAAGCAGTTTCATCCAAACTATTATTATGATTGTTGTACTGATTTTTCTGTTTTCTTGGTATTATTGTTTCCATTCTTCATTCGGTAGCGTCTGTGTATCGTTCACAGCCCTGCGTCTGAACTTGTGTTCTGTGTCTAATGGCCACGTTGTCAACGGGAGGTTAAACAACAAACTTCATTACTTCCTTCACAGGGACGATGTGGTATGTAACATACGTGTCCACGTATTATATTCTGGACAAGAATATCATCTCTGCTTTTGCATACTCAAAAGCGTCCACTGCCTGATAGCAACCGTAGGTTAGGCTGCAAAAATATTCGTAGCAACGGAAGACCTAATACTTATACTTCGGAAATCTTAACCCTTATTGTGTAACAATATGATTAACTTCAGTCTGCTGTAGAATTATATAATATTTTAGAAGTTTGAATATTTCCTAGAGGTGGGAAAGCTTCTATCCAAGCATCAGCATGGCTTCAAAAATAATAACTCATTTACAATTCAGCTTGCCATTTTCTCATATAATATCTTTGGAGCCTTCGATGGAAGGCAACAAGTACACTGCATATTCCTTGATTTCCGATAGGCTTTTCGACGCGGCGTTGTACTGCAGACTGCTAGCGAATGTGCAAGAATGTGGAATACGTTTCGAAATATGTGACTGGCTCCAAGTATTCCATGTAATAGAATCCAGTACAATGTCTTCGACGGCGACTGTTTGTCAGAGACAAGGATATTGTTAGGAGTGCCTTAGAGGAATGTAATGAGACCGTTATTACTTTCTGTATAAAGAGTGAGTAGCAATCTTCTTGCTGTCGTCACTGTATGATGTAGTATGATTGAAGACTACGTAGATAAAATTTATACTTTGTATGGAGAATAGAAGCTAGCTGAAAGTATAGGAAATGTAAGTTGATGACGATGAGTAAAAACATGATTCGAACGTGACATTTTTTCCCCTTTTTTCTGAAGCATGTACCATTTTGCTGACTTTCCAGCAGGAAACTATATTTTCCAAACACATCAGATTCTGTTATCACAAAAAACATTTCGTGTGAAGACCACAAAGACAGGATAAGAGGAATTACGGCTTGTATTGAGGCATTCAGACATTTTCCCCTCGTTTTCTTTAAGAACTGAGTACCAGTGGTAAAATGAACACACCGCAGCACACCTTAAGGTGGATTGGTGATTATTTGATGTAGAACGTAGTTAAGTGAACGAAACACATCCAGGAACTTCCACAAAAGTGTGAAATTCAGTGCCGGAAGTGTGATGCACTTCCTACAAAATCTTCGTCAGCTGACAGCGTTCGGCAGAAAGCTATTAATCGAAAAAGCTATTACCAACGAGCTAGTGAAAAATGAGCCTCATTAGAAAGAGTAAAACTTTATTTTCAAATAGAAATCGTCTTGGTTACAGAGTAGTGTACTCATGCCTTATGATACGTTTCGGCCTAACAGCAGGGCAACATATCTGCGTGACATACGTAACACATGAACTATTAAGATTAGTGAAATGTTCGTGGGTGGGGACAGCGACATGGACATATTTTGTCGTTAGTAGATTTGTACACAAAGGAACAAAACCTTTGAGGCACTTTTCGTGATATGACTCTTTCCGTTGGATTTGTGGCATGTCACACCACGAAGCGTGCAATTGTAACGTTTTTTCCGTTGATACAGACTTTTCTTTAGCATCCAATTAGTGCATGCTCTCCACCACTGCCTTACACTTTTCACTATTTTGTTTAAAAACACTTTTGTTACGTTTTTCACGCAGATAATCTGATGACGTCTTCCAGTTAGGACAAAATGTGTCGTTAAGCTTTAATAAATTGCTGTACTAGCAAGATGGTTTTCATTTATAAATTCCACGTGTTGCAGTTCGAGCCACAGCACAAATCGGACAAAGTTGCATAGAGGCATCTTGTGGAAAATACAAAAATTATACTGTAAGGCAACGAATTTCGCCGCTCAAGAATAAACGTGTTATTTAAGGCGGCACGTCACGGATTGCGCGTACGCATCCGAAGAAGGTTGGAATCCTCCCTTGGGCACGTGTGCGCGCGCGCCGGAGGGGGGATTCGAACCCCCGATCGTAGCGGCCGTGCAGACTGTAACTGGCGCGCCACAGAACGCTCTGCCACTGCGGCCGGCTGCACAGCTGGTAACAGGTGATAATCCGAGACGAACAGTAATACTGTGAATTGACGGTTTGCCGCGAAGGAACGTAATGCATTAGGATAACACCATCACAGCCATACTCGAGAATCACTAACACTTTCATCATACTCGCCTATCGTATGGTGTCGGTCACTGTGCACTATTGCGGCAATAGTATGCTCTTCTTCTTCTTCTTCATCATCTTCAGAGACGCTAGGACGACCTGCCGGTTGCATGTCTGCCACTGTTTGCCGACCTTCGTTTACGGTTTTTACCCAAAAGACCTTGGTTACACCGTCGTGCTGTACGACCTCTGCCAGATTCATTCTCGATCCATCTGTTTCAAAAACAGTGACACCGTTACGTTAGACCGCTTGCACACAAGTGACTGTTTTCCCCTCGATTGTGCGCACGCTGTTGACGTGAGACGGCGAGTCCATGTGCTCGGAGGTAAGGTAGGTATGTCAACAACGTGTACTATCAGCGTCTATAGTGGACTCCATTGCATAGTCTCTCTCTACACCAGTGTTGCCACTTATTGTATTGGTGTGGTGTCTGTTCTTTCGGACGTCCGAAAAAACAGACACCACACCAATACAATAAGTATTAAACGTGAAGACGGCGTTAGCTCCAGTTATTTCACCGCAGATGCGATCATACGCCCGACCTCGCAAGGGAATCCGTAATGGCGAGTGTAAGAGGGAATGGACGATAGGGGCGCTACAAACATAGCGTGCGACTTGTGAGAATTCGAGACGGACGGGAGGCTAACACGGTTCGCCAAGTGGTTAAGGCGACCGCTGGCCTACAGCCGGAGACTCGGGTTCGATTCCGGGTCCGGCTCATATTTTCACTTGTCGCCATTGCTTAATATCAATGCCCAAATGCAGCCACTGTAAATCCTTTCCATCCTATCCTTCTTCCTTCCCTTTCTTTATCAATGATTTGCAAGAGTTGCCACTATTTAAGTTCCAACCCTTGTAGATGTAGAGGATTTTTTTATGTTTAGTTATTTAATGATTATGTAAGTTTAATTAGTCTCATTGTGTTTATAATATTTGAAAATGGTGGCGCTAAGAATTATTTTACTACGCTAGTTCGATATTTTGATGGTCAATCTTGTAGTTCGACCAGTTCTTTCGCTAGATGGATCGCGTTCTGAACCTATTCTTTACGCCTGCGTATGTACAGCATTGTAGTTCTGCGCATATTCATGACAAATCACCTTTTCAATTATATGTTTCATTGGTGTCGTCGTATAACTAAAATTAATAATAGGTACTTCATTTTCGTGTTTGTGTATATAAATAACAATGATGACGTATAATCTTCAGTTGGTTTACGTTTTAGGAGGCGATCCACTTATAATATTGTAAAAAGATATAAAAAAGCCAAGATCGCTGATCATCAATTTTTATTTACGACGACCGGTTTCGCTGAACTATGTCAGCATCATCTGGTCAAATAAAATATTTTACAAGGCCATAATATTCTAATGTCTATCAGTTGTTATATAACAATTTACAGTGCATAGGTGCACTATGTCATTATAATAAAACATAATTATCACAGTGAGTTTGCTATTGTCACTCACTGTGATAATTATGTTTTATTATAATGACATAGTGCACCTATGCACTGTAAATTGTTATATAACAACTGATTGACATTACAAGATTATGGCCTTGTATAATATTTTATTTGACCTGATGATGCTGATATAGTTCAGCGAAACCGGTCGTCGTAAATAAAAATTGATGATCAGCGATCTTGGCTTTTTTTATCTTTTTACAACAGTATAATCTTCAAATACAAAATGGTGGACAGTAAAATACCATTTTTGTCATGAACTGGATTCTCTTACAGCACAAGTCGTTCAGTCATACAGATTAATTGGGAATGAATAAATAAATGAATGAGGTTCTGCAGTGCACATAATCAGTTACGTACGTAGGCAGGAGCGTTTCACGCAAGGCAACTAATTTCGCTCCTCAGCCGGTGCACGCCGTTGGCCACCCAAATGACGAACACATCTGCGTGCAGCAGAAGTGGCGGATCCAATTGAAAGAGAGTTCCGCTCGCGCATGTGTTTGGCAACGGCCGCTGAGAGGCGTGGCCGTCGGATTAAAAGCGCCGCGAGGAGGCTAATTCGGCCCAGCTTTGTGTTCTGCCCGGCCGTGCAAGATCAGGCGCTGGCGCCAGTGATAAACGCTCCATTCATCTCCGGTCGGCGTCTCTCTCTCTGGCCCTTAAATCAAGCCACTCCACTTTTGGTGCGTAAGACTTCTGCTTTTGCACCTGAACCTCATTAATTCGTGTTTCCCCCTCGCCCTTTCATTCTTTCTCGCTTCCTTTTTCTAAATTCTCCCTTCCCCCTTTTTTTCCCTTTTTTATTTTTTCGTCGGATGACGTCCTCCTGTAATTTTTTTCGCAGAGAGGCCGGTGTTCCTTTGACGACTTTCCTTTCTCTGCGGCCGTTCCTTCCCACTCGCAGTATAAGGGCGTCTTTAGCTGTAAGCTCATTTACTGTCCCGAGTTAACGATACCGCCAACTTACTAACTCTCGCCCACTGAGCAGAATTAAACACGTCCCAGTTTGTCTCTCGCCATTCTGTAGGAGACAATTAGTAGCAATATGAGCAACGCCATTTCATTTGGCAGACCATTAACTGACAATTCTTTTTTTCCTCTCATTCAAAACCTGTAGCTGCACGGGAAGGGAACATTAGTTGGAATGTTTCCACCGCTACATCTCATACAAATTAATGTTTTTAATTATTAATCGCATCAGTAGCATCGCATATTACACGATGTGTATTATTAACGGGAGGCTGATTTAAACCACACATATTATAAAAAAGTATTTACAAACATGTTCGCAAATTGTGACCTGTCGCTAAAGTTGATTCTGTTATTTTAAATCAATGGTCAATTTCACAATCTCATCATGCTGTTTAGCTATTCGATTGTCTATTTAATGCTGTTTATCTCATCTCTGATTCAATGCTGTCTCTCTGTATTTCTCTCTCTCTCTCTCTCTCTCTCAATCTACTACTTTCAGTACTACTATTAAAAAGTATCGGTGTGTAATTTACATTTTTAAAAAAACACGCTACGAAGTGGCATATATCCCTCCATGTTCTAAATGGATTACACATTAGCAAACCCTTAAGATTTTACGTATAATATATATGGCACAAACTATAGATTCTCCGAAGAGAATTAGATATACGAACCTCTCATATTAATGCCTATATGTAAGTTCAGTTAGCAGACTGACTTGTGAAATTGATTTAGAAAATTAGCCATTTTCTGAAAATTGATTTTTATCACTGTCAGGAAAACTCTTAGGAAGTTCTAGGCTAGAAGAAGTAATTAGAAATGTATTACCCAACTTCAGGAGAATTAACACATGAAGATATTTGAGAGAAATGCTACTTAAAGACATTTGCTTTGTACAGTACTAATGAATGCAAATATCTCAGTACTTGACAGCACTGTAAATAATTTTATCATATCTCGAGGTCTGTTGAAGCACAGACTATTAATAAACAAATTGACAATCTTGTATTGCTATGTCTAGGCCGGGTAATGTTGTGACATTTCCGTTTATTTATTGACACAAGTGTGTATTTTTTACAGAAACATATAGGCTCTTCTAGGATCATCATCATGGAAGGCATTACCAACTTGTTATTTACATTAATACGTCGACCCACATCGGCCGTCGCAGACCTTAGACTGCTGAATTGTATTCTCATTGTCAAAATCTAGCTCCCAACAAACGCGTCTCTAATAACTGTGCTCACTACTGCATAACTTCCTAAAATGATGATGAAGATATCAACGATGATGAAGATATGAAGCAGCAACTGCTTCCACCCCCATAAATAAAAGGAGGAATGGATCCACAATGCTAATTTAGACAAGAAACTATTTGTGATAAACTTACACAAGGACAGCAGCCTTCAGATAACCATTACTTGCGTTAGCGTTAATGCGTAACAGCAAAAATACAACTACTGAAGGTCACACACACGAGGCTACTCTGGCGTGGCGATACGCATTTAGTATATGAAAGTGCGTTATGGCAGGTGCCAACAAGTGTTCCGTTACACTACAATACTGTTCCACGCTCCAGTCGACAACGTGTCCACGCTCCATTGTCACTGGTGACAGCAGAATTGGATCACAAAGCACTTTCCACAAGAGTAACGTTTATGAAAAGATGAAAAATATTTTCTCGAGGGCTTGCACTTTAGGGTTGTCGTACAAATAAAAGTGCCTAAATTCGGAAGATGGTATTCAAGACACACGGAAAAATTTCTTGTATATTAATTACAACAATTATTGTAATCATCACATACACACGACAGTTTGCAGAAAACCAAGACTATTGGAAATTAACCATACCAAGTGCAAACAATGTTACAAATCAGAAAAACGTTGTGGTGATCAAAAATGTTCCAAATGTTTGTTAAGCTTATGGGACTTAACTACGGGGTCATCAGTCCATAAACTTACAAACTACTTATCAACTAGCTTATCCTAAGGACGGCACAAATATATATGCCCGAGGGGGGATTCGAACCCCCGACCGTAGTGGCCGTGCAGAGCGTGACTGGAGAGCCTCAGTCTCCTCGGCCGCCGGCTGTGGTGTTCCTAAATAAGACATAGCAATGTGCTTCAACATTTCTTATGTGTGTATGAGCACAAAACGTTTTCCACTAACGTCAGTACTTCATGCTTTGGTGACTATATTATGTTTTTTATTGTAGTTAATTATTGTACTTTATAGTGCACAGTCGTTTGGGTGGGGAAGCGCCTCTGTTTGAAGTTAGGCGTGGATCGACCGTTCTTGTCACACTTCAAATCAACATGGCGGCTGCACAATTTTGCCTTTCATTATGACAGGTTACCTCGTCTCCGATAATGATAACTATAATTAAAGTAATATATGGTCTTTGCTCTAGAATCATTTGGATATTTTTTGCCTAAGAGTAAAAACTCCAAATATGTGATATAGTCTTCATTTTTTACTAATGTTTTAGGGTGGAGTCTTCCGTTAAAATGGAGAGTAGATGTTATTCAACAGATGCAAGCAGCACGATGGTCGCGTTAGTAAGTACAAGGTGGTCAGACTCTATGTCTTGATAAGCTCACTGTTCAAATATGATGTTTTTAAGATGTATGACAGATAAATGTCATAATCATTTGACAGCAGAGAAATAATTGTCTCGATAACTTACAAAACATATTTACTATGAAAATATATTTTGGTTTTTGGGAGGAGCACTCAACTAATTAATTCGTAGTTTGATCAAGTTATCACACTGCACTTATGCTTGCAATTGTTGAGCAGTT
The DNA here is from genome assembly GCA_026315105.1 of Locusta migratoria. Lineage (NCBI taxonomy): Eukaryota > Metazoa > Arthropoda > Insecta > Orthoptera > Acrididae > Locusta > Locusta migratoria. Next base: position 329,658,047 of record CM048746.1, read on the forward strand.
TCACTGATTTTCGGGTGATGTTGACGCCGTGGAAAAAGTTAGTAGAGTTGCTGTTGACACCTTTTTAAGCCTAATAAACCAACAAGAATGACAGGATGTTTATAGTGCTGATAATGCAGATGATAAATATAATACTTTCCTTAACACATTTCTTATGCTGTTTGGAAGTTGCTTTCCGCTAGTAAGCTAAATATTAAAAGCAGTCAGAATGAAGATGCAATAGCTCATTACAAACCGTACTGCAAGGTTCTGAAAAATGTCAGTAAGAAGGCAAAAAGTATGTGGTACGAAAAGAGAATAGTAAACTCTCGGGATAAAACTAAAACCATCAGGTCAGTCGTGAAGGAAGTGTCTGGTCAGCACAGCAGGCAGAGGATATAATGTCAGTGCGTAGAAGAAACATTTCTGTTACTGACAAGTTAGACATATGTGCAGTATTCAATAATAACTTTCTGAATATATAGTAGATGAACTAAACAGAGCCCTAGTTTCTACAAGGCATCATATAACATTTTTAGAAAATGGATTTCCTAGGCTGTTACCTGAAATGTTCCTCCATGATACTTCCAAAGGGGAGATTGAAGGTAATTCTCCGCAGTGTTAAAAATGGCTATGACGTACAATCGCAATGGGTCACAGTTAAGTGTTGGGTGCCCCAGTGGTCTGTTTTGGGACCTTTGCTGTTTCTCATTTATAGAAATGATATGCCTTCGAGTATAACAGGTGATTGCAATATATTTTTGTTTGCTGATGATACTAGCTTGGTAGTGAAGGATGTTGTTCGTAATATTGACACAAATAGTGCAGTTCCAGAGTTAAGTTCATGGCTTATAGGAAACAAATTCATGTTAAATCACAGTAAAACTCAGTTCTTACAATTTGTAACACATAATTATACGAAAGCTGACATTTTGATTACACATAATGGGCATATGATAAGTGAGACTGAACAGTTAAAATTGCTAGGTGTTCAGATACACCAGATAGACAGTAAGCAGTAGTCGAAACCCCATGTTTAGAATCTTGTTCTAATAAATTCCGTTTAAATAATGGTAAATAACCAATAGAACAATATCTGGAATAAGTGATTTGTCAACACGAAAAGTAATCTACTACGCTTACTTTCAACACTTATGACGTACGGCCTTATTTTTTGGGGTAACTTAACTGAAACAGAAAGTATATTTTTGCCTCAGAAACGGGCGGTTCGAACAGTATGTGGTGTAAGTTCACGAAATTCATGTCGAACTTTAGTAGTCTTGGAATTCTGACACTGGCGTCACAATACATTTTTTTTAAAGTTGTTTGTTTTTAATAATATCAGCGTCCCATGAGTTAGTAGCTTTCACTCGGTGAATACTAGACAAAAGTCGAATCTACATTTGCATCACACTACCTTGACGCTTGTGCAGAAAAGCGTGCAGTAATCTGAAGCATCCATTTTCAATAAGCTGCCCCAAGAACTAAAGAATCTATGCACTAACCCATACGCTCTCAGTTCTAAATTGAAAAGTCACCTCATGCCTTACTCCTTTTATTCTGTCGAGGAACTCCTAGAAAAGTTAAACAATGACGCTAATTCATTTTTTTCTTCATTGATTCTTTTCACTTAGTCTTAAGACTGTCCTGTGCATAGTACTGCTTAAAAATTTTCTATTACCATTCTTTTATTATACTTTATGTATTGACTTATTCCATGACCATGGAGTCTTACTCTTCAATTAGGTCCTGCAGAACAGAAAACCATATTATTAATATTATACTTGTATATAATTAAAATAAGTGCGGTAATACTAATTGACGTTATTTGTTTATATGTTTATTATTTAATAAAACCAGGATTGAAATATTGATTTGTTCATTTAAATTTCGTCCTAAAGCGGCAGTTATCATAATTGGCAGTTGTAAGAAATATCACGTTTCGTACTTAGCTACCTCCCGCCCTTTGCATAATCAAAATAGTAGAAGAAATTATGAATTTTGTTGTCAGTTCTCATTACGTTGGATTTCATTATCAATTCTCATCACTACAACAGCCTTAATGAGCCACCATGAAGAAATCAACGGTAGCTTACAGCCATGGTGTGAGCGGCACAGGAGAGGCTGTGCTGAACTTGTGGACTTGTTGGTGTGCCTGTATCGGTGACAATCGTCATAGCTCCTGGCTCCGTGCAAGTGTTCTAACCCCGTTTTTACTGTACTGAAATTAGGATCGCCCCTCTCTCCAATATGAGGACATTACAAAAAAAAATCAAATATCTGGAAATCTATGGGACTTAACTGCATGGATATTAGTCCCTACCTTACAAACTGTTTAAACAAAGTTAAGGGGAGTACGTATGGCGGAATTTGTCAAAAATTGACATTTTCGGATTATTATCTCTTATTAATATTTCATCTCTCCTGAATAACTTGGTGCATTATTTGTCGAAAAATTACAATTGGAAGTGTAGTTTTTATCATTTCAAAGTTAATAGTGCGTGTGTAAAATTATCCCGTTGTTCTGCACTGACTTGCCTAAGTATCTCTATCTCTTGGGCTATTCAATCTAGAAGGCTGTGGATTTCAGCTATTTATTCCTTGAAACCATGTTAATGTTCGTGTTAAGAGACTGGATGCATCACTGCGGACTCATATGCAAAGACTGAACTGGCATAGAAACTTAATATTCAGTGCGAAGTTTGCAGGCTCTCGACATCATTTTGGACTTCTGAAAAGTGCAAGAATGACTTGTTTGAGAGCAATGTTAGATTCCTGTATGGAATGAGGTGCATTGGCAAAGAACTGACTGCTGCTCAAGTGTTATGTGGAACGCTGAACTTGCCGAACCCACCAAACAGATCAAGTAAGTACAAAGAAAAAATTGGTGAATGTGTAGAATATGCTGCTGTTGCTTCTATGAAAGGTGCTGCTAAAGAAGCAGTAGAATTAAATAACACAGCAGACTTATTTGTGACAGTTGATGGGAGATGGCAGAAGAGAGGTCACACATAAAAAATGCAGTTGCAACTGTCGCTAGTGTTGATATAGGTAAAGTTTTAGACATTGGAGTGCTAAATAAATACTGTCATCAGTATAAATCAGTTGATGAAACAAGTGAAAGCCATAAAACAAATTGTGCTAAGAATAATGAGGGAACTAGTGGAGGTATGGAGGCTACTGCAGTTGTTTCTACATTCAGACGTTCACAACAGGAGAGAGGTGTGTGTTACACTGAGTACTTGGGGGATGGTGATTCAAAAGCTTATAAATCAGTAGTGGAGAGCCAGCCTTATGGTAATAAGCACATTGTTAAGATTGAATGTGTAGGCCACGTTCAAAAACGGATGGGAACACGTTACCGAAAATTGAAGCAGACAAAAGGAAAAGAGAAGTATCAGATAGAAAGGCTCTAAATGGTAAAGAAAGTCTTGCAGACAAAACACTGATGAACCCCAGCATTATTATGCAATGGCAATAAGAAACAATGCACATGACCTACAAGAGATGAAACGAGTAGTGTGAGCTACATTCTTTCACAAATCTTCCACTGATGATACACCTATGCATGTTCTAGTCCATCTGATGCTGATTCATAGTGCAAGTACCGCAAAGCTGAGGCAGCGGGTAGCGATGAACACTTTAGGCACAAAAATAGCATACCATCTACACTGATGGAAGCTAACCAATTTATAGAGAGCTAGCTTAAACTCGCGGCTCCGCTCGCGTGTTGGTTGATTATGATAGATAAGCTATCTTTCAGTAGTGTGCTATAAGGTCAAATCACACTTAAAAATGCACTCTTTTGGAAGAATCCAATCACGAAATTCAACAATCATGATTGTAATATCACAGATCGATCACTTGATGTAATGCGCGAAACGTCAAATAGATTTTTTTTAAAGAGATGTATTAAAATAAATTTCTGTTTTACTGCTTCAATAATTTATTGTTATATTTCCTTATTCGTATGCTTATCCTTAGAGAGAAAGAGCTGAAACCATTTAGCACGCATAGACCAAAGATATGGTCTGTGGCATCGCGTTTCACGGTATGTAATCTCCTTGCTATAGAGTCGCAAACGTCATCGCTGGCCTTCAGTCCGAAATTGTGTATAATTTGACGACTTTCAACCACCTTATCTTCCAGCCCCTTATAGCTATCGGCATGGAACTGCTAGGGTGTACAACGGGAGACTTCGGACAACAATTACACACAGACCATTCGTTTGCGTTCTGTAGTTTCGCTGCAGAGCGAAATATAACACACACACTCACACACAAACGTAGAATATTATATAAACCGATAACATTCCATCCCAATATACTCCACCCTTTTATCATTATCAACCCTCAAGCAAGAATGCAAACAATAAAAGAGTAAATATAATTTTCAAAGAGTAATTATTGTTCCGCATTTTGCGTTATATTCTTGAAATTACTAAATATCTATCAGATCGCTATAAAAGCTTGCCTAAAACCTTCCTCAGGTATAAATCAGTAACTGTACAACTATTTAAGTCCCTGCGTCTTGTCGTTCGGACGTGATAAGCGTACACCGAACAGACATTCACATTTATAGATATAGACTAGCTTAAACCCGCGGCTCCGCTCGCGTGTTGGTTGATTATGATAGATAAGCTATCTTTCAGTAGTATGCCATGAGACTGGTTTTGAAGCATGAAATGAAATACAATACCTTCTTTAGAAACAATATTTAATCAACATTCATATAAAAAAATTATGTGAAGTGCTTCATGATTTACAATAAATAACACATACATTATTCCTTGTAGCCTGTGTTGCAATATGTCAACACGTATGGTGAGAGTATTGTCCAAATTCATTTATGGCATTCTGGTAAACTACGTTATTTGTAGTATTGTTTGGAGCGTAAATTTAGAGATTTTTTGAGTTGCCCACCCTTGAGAAAGCGACGTATAAAGCGGAACTGAAAAATATTCCTATCAGATTGCAGAAGTCTATGCAGTTACCGTTTATCAGAAAAGTAAGTAGTGTAGATCAAGTCACACGTAAAAATGCACTCGTTTCGAAGAATCCAATCACGAAATTCAACAATAATGACTGTAATATCACAGATCGATCACTTGATGTAATGCGCGAAACGTCAAATTGATTTTTTTAAAGAGATGTATTAAAGGAAATTTCTGTTTTACTGCTTTATTTATTTATTCTTATATTTCCTTATTCGTGTGCTTATCCTTACAGAGAAAGAGGTAAAGACATTGTAGCACGCATAGACGAAAGATATGGTATGTGGCATCGCGTTTCACGGTATGTAATCTCCTTGCTATAGAGTCGCAAACGTCATCGCTGGCCTTCAGTCCGAAATTGTGTATAATTTGACGACTTTCAACCACCATATCTTCTAGCCCCTTATAGCTATTGGCATGGAACTGCTATGGTGTACAACGGGAGACTTCGAAAACAATGACACATAGACCATTCGTTTGCGTTCTGTAGTTTTCGCTGCAGAGAGAAATATTAACACACACCTACACTTAGAATTTCATATACACCGATAACTTTCCATCCCAATATACTCCACCCTTTTATAATTATCAACCTTCAACCAACAATGCAACAAATAAAAGAGTAAATATAATTTTCAAAGAGTAATTATTGTTCCACATTTCGCGTTATATTCTTGAAATTACTAAATATCTATCAGATCGCTATAAAACCGTTCCTAAAACCTTCCTCAGGTATAAATTAGTAACTGTACAAATTTTTAAGTCTCTGCGTCTTGTCGTTCGGACGTGATAAGCGTACACCGAACACATATTCACAATAATATATATAGATAAATAGCTATCCGATTGCAATAAAAACGTGCCTAAAGCCTTCTCCGGGTAGACATTAGTAACTGTACAAATTTTTAGCTCTTTATGTTTTGTGGTTCCTACATGATAAACATACGCCGAACAGACATTCACATTTATAGATATAGAGTTGCTCATCCTGATATTCTTCCAAATGTCTCCATGGTCGAACACAAAACCCGAATGAGTCAATAATTTAATTTGGACCCGCATAGCAAAAAATGTCTTTGTAGGAAGGAAAACTCTATGCTTGGGTGTTTGTGATGCTGTGATAAAGTTTGATGATGGTATAAAGGGAAGAATCGGGGTACTAGAGGAACTTGATATCATTTCAGGTGCCAACACACTGCAAGCCTTTCAGAGAATGGTTCATGGAAGCCCAGCGTGCAGCAGAGGAAATAACTAAAGAAGCAAGAGGCAGGAAAAGAAGGAAGCTTCTAGGTTTGCAGGATAGTCAAGAATAGGATAAAGGTAATGCTGATTATGAGCCTGGTTGTTTCTAGAAGCTGGCATGCCTTCATGTGTAACTTCATATAAAATAAAATTACTCTGGCAGCCGTTCGACGTAGCGTAATGAGCAGCGAATAGTTTGTGATGCACAAACATCTTTGACGGTGGCTCTAAACATGCCGGGCGCGCTGTCTGCCATGACGAAAAAACTGAGTCAACGACGAAACGATAAAAATTAAACAAAATGATCCAATGTCTACAAAGGATCGATTAAACCGAAGAACCAATGAAAAGAGAGAAAGAGCGCTCGACACCATCTGTAATAAAAAATTGAGCAAAATTCTCATCCAACTACCCAGAACGAACATGAACAGAACGCATAGATCTACCTGAAGAACAAATATATATATATATATATATATATATATATATATATATATATATATACCCACCGACTTTTTTTTCATCTTGTTTCCGAAACCGTTTTCGCACACACTTGTTAATTGAAGATAATTATATCATGCAAGTTTCTGAGTTGTTCAAAGGTAACATAGCTTTCACTGAAAGATTTTGTTCCATTTTGTGAACATATCATGAAATACATACGGACGAATTGCAAACATAGACTTCTTTATCACATATCCACAAACTGGGGAGATACTTTTAGAACGACTGTTGTAAATTCCGTAATGATACTAGTAACTTTGTATAAAGATTAAGTACTAGAACTTCTTAGAATTCGGTATTACCACACTTTTCCGTTTGTTATTTTGGCTATAAGAGAAACGTAGTAACGGTTCGAAACATTTTGTCTTTATTTTAGCTCAGAACAAAGAAACAAGAGCAGTCATATCGCCGCGCGGCTGTAGTCGAGCGGTCTGGAGAGCCACGTTCCAGACCGAGCGGCTTTCCGCGTCGGACGTTCTAATCCTCCCTCGGGCATGGATACTTGTGTTGTACTTACTATAAGTTAGTTCATAAGTTGTTTGCAAGTTTAGGGACTAATGTTGAAATGTTTGTTAAGCTTATGGGACTTAACTACGGGGTCATCAGTCCCGAAACTTACAAACTACTTATCAACTACCTTATACTAAAGACGGCACAAATATCCATGCCCGAGGGGGGATTCGAACCCCCGACCGTAGTGGCCGTGCAGACCGTGACTGGCGCGCCTCAGTCTCCTCGGCCACCGCGGCCGGCAGTTTAGGGACTGACGACCACACAGTTGTCACATAAGCTTTACAAACATTTGAACATTTTGAAAATCATATTTGAACTACTGAAAAGGTAATACAATCTACGTTACAGGCGTCCATAGTAACGATGTCAAACATTTTGGTAGACTCATTGATTTTAATTAATGTCTTTCAACATATTCCATTAATAGAGAATAATTGCTTAGGTAAAAAACAGGTTATTTGTTGGAATGTATAGACTTCCCTTCCGTTTCATTAAGGCACGCCAGTTGCCACAGGAATCTAGGGCTCCATTTATATATGAATCTACAAGTATCAGCAAGATGTTTAGCATATTCATTATCACAGTTTCCTCCCCGTTGTTGTGCAAATGCTTCAGATACCTATCTTCAATTCGTTGTTACGTATTTCACAGTGTGTTCACGAAATAGAACAAACGCACATTATAGAGATAGAACTCTTACATCAGCAGAACTCTAAACATTGCAGAAGATAAATCTATTTAACTAATAAGAGTGCCAGAAACCCTTTCGGGAGCCAAGGCGAAGAAAAGAAAATGGTATCGGCGGGTCTCGAACCGCCGACCACATGTATCACAAGGTAACGCACTACCCATACACCACGGCGAACAACTACAGCCTCGTAGATCATTTTTCGTACTACTGCTAGCAGCTGTTAACTGCTAAAATGACATTTTTAGACACTAGATTATAATTTATAGTATTGTGAACGACGTGCTTTTGTCAATTCTTCAGTGCACGACTGCTTTGAAGTGACAACGCGTAATATCACAAAATACAGGAAGCAAGACGGTGAATGCCAGAGAAAGTTTTGGGTGAGGAACGTTACGTGAAACGTCCTAACGCCTGGTTTACGTAAAATCAAGAGGCGGTATCAAAACACAAGAAAGGAAAGTTTTAGGGATTTTTCTCCTCGACAAATCTTTTTATTCAATTTTCGTGTCAGATGTACTGTTAAGACGTAATTCTCATTTAAATTTCGAGCTGTCAAAAGGCAGTCGCAAAGGCCCACTTTGACAGATAATACTGTAACGAAAGCGCGCCAAAAGGAAGTGAAATCTTTGATATGAAAGACGCCGAATGGTGAAGGAAATTCCAATAAAGATGATGAAGAGAGTATTGTTTTCCATCATTTATGCTGTTATCTTCAGATAAGGATGCAAAAATGAAGGGAATAGGTGAAAATCTTTTTCATTTTGTCATTCGCATGTAGACCACACATTTTTATTTCGTGAAGATGAAGAAAAAGTTAACATTAATAAACGTTTCCGATAGTATCTTCACGTTTCAAAAAAGTACAAACGTGCAGTCTCTCTGAATCTACAAGGAAACCATAGACAAGCTTGTGATTCGTAAGTAAAAGCAAAACACGTCTATTTTAAAATCATGTTAAATACCTATAATAAGTCTAAGACATAAATACCAATTACAATTGGTGGTATGATGTGCAGTTTTTACGATTAATCATGAGTCATTTACTTATGGAACTGTGATGTGTAAAGTAGATGAGGCTACAGTAAATGTATTACTGTACGTCACAACAAATTGCGATTAGGAGCACAATTAGACCGTAATTTTCTTGTACACACGAAACTAGTTGAAATATTACAGGTTACACAGTAGAGATTTTTAATTCTACCTACATAATTTATGAAACTTTATATGTAATGTCTAGAAGCTAGCAGAAAATTCTCTGTATCAGGTACTCTCTGTAACCGTAGCAAGTTATGCAGCTGGAAATTTAGTATTTCATTAGCAAAGCGGCGAACTGCTTTGCGTTCCACGAAAAGGTAAAAAAAGGAAGAACAGGAAAAATGGAGGTGAAGAGATCTGGGGTGCGGCTAATGTATTATATTCCCACCCCTTTCCAGCCGCCGCAGAATTTTCGTTGCAATTAAGTGCGAGAGCTTCTCATTATAAATTGCTTGTCTTCAGCGTATAGGAATGTAGTAAATTGTAGCGGCATAATACATTGCACCATTACTTCGTCTCTGAGTTTCGCTCTAATGAGTCCTTAATATCAATTTTAATGCCCCAGTTCTTTGGTCCTTTCGTGACCCCCTTCGTCGTCAGCGGCGTTCGACTTCGGAACTGGTGCTCTCTTCGCTCTCACCTGCCGTCTCCTTATTTAGGGGCATAACAGCGCCGCTATCTCTTCATTTGGCCTCGTTAAAAAGTTGGGAATTTATTTTTATTACCGGACCTGCTCTCACCCCCACCCCTACTGGCGGTCACGCCCTGTTGTCGTTGACGGACTGGCCTCCCTCCCCTCCCCCGACCTCGTCCTTCAGCCCTTTCAACTTTCACCTAGTCTGTTTGGAGGGCTGCAGTAAAATACAACTTTGGCGACGTGCTTGAGACACTCACGAAAAAGGCCGGTAATAAATTATAAGCACTCCCCTGAGCGAAGCGTTGCACTTCTAGGAAAGGCAACAAAACGATTTTCTTGATACCTTTGCACTGTGTACAAAACAATTATGCTTACATCTCCGTGTTTTTTGGTATTTATAATTCATTTTAACGTTGGTTTAGCGTCAATAATTCCAGACCTGCTTACGAACGAAAAGTTCAGCCTGATACGGCCTAGATTTGACAGAGATATAAATTAAATTCGTTTTTATGAAATAGAATATTACAGAAGTACTAAAAAATGGTGCTTTGAAGTTAGGAGGACAGAATACAAAATTTCTTTCTTAGCGTCTTCACGAAGGGAATGTAGTAGGACGTCTATTACGTGGCTGGTTGGTTCAACTACCCCGTACATGAAGTACAAGTATGTGAAACTATCGCTCAACTAAATAGTAATTATTAAACTATGTATGTGGGCCACAGAAGCAAACTTCAGATAAAGTTTGTAAGTCTATAACTTGATGCACAAAATTAAAATGAAACATACTTCTCGCAGTGATGGCTTGTCCCTGAACTCTATGACGCCTTGCTGCAAAGTTAGGGGCTGCCCCCCTTCTTGTTTTGTAACAAAACAGAAACGTCTTGAACTGAAAGGCTTTTTTGCTGTAAATACAACAGAAATGCAACAGAAATATACAAATGGAGAAACATCTACTAACAAAAAAACGAAAATCATAAATCCTTTGTGTAGAAATTCCATTTCTCTATACAGTAAAACAAATATATTTATGTTTGTGGAACCATAAGTGCAAAAGAAAATGGCAAAGGATTTTACTAAAGAAAGGTCACTTCTGGAAACAATGGGGTACACCTTCTTTGTAATAGTCTCCGAGTGACAAGAAGAAGAAACACAAAGCGAACTACTCCGATGGGTCTTGAAGTAAATGGGAGAGTTTTTATCAGCTAATATAAAATATTTTTCAAAGGCTGAATTACGCCTATCCTGAACAAATCTTTATATATCAAGTGTCCGTGTTCTTGTGTATGTGTATTGCATACAAATCTATAGTTTTGTTCCAATATCAATAAAATTTTGAAAATTTGCACAGGTTTCCTTTGGAAATATGAGGATAGTCTCTGTCGTAGTAAGGCTCGCTTGCAACAGACAGTTCAGGACATATGACGTCATAATCAATCACATGTGTGAAAAACTACCACATGACGGACAATATTAAACATATTCTAATAAACGACTGGGTTGATTTCAACGAAATTTGGTGCACATATTTCTTACCTTTCTGTATGAAGAACAGGAAATATGACGCGTAGGTCCATGGCGGAGAGTATTTTACATCGATTATAGAAAAACTTTTTTTTCGATCTGATGAAAATTTGCACACTTGTCCTTCACAATAAGGGGACTTTGTGTATTCGTATGGTGCATCGTGGATGTCACTTCAACTACGGACTACGGCAAAAGCTATAATTCTTTTCCGCCTTTCATGATAATTTGCACAATTCACTTGAAACATATTAGGAAAATCACTGTCTACAAAATATTTTATAGGGTACATGGCACAGGGTAGCTTCAGGACATTTTTAACGATCTCAATGAATCTTTACAGATATATACAGGTTGGTCCCTAGATTGTAACCGGGCCAAATATCTCAAGAAATTAACATCAAATTAAGAAAATCATTAAAAAAAAGTTTTCGAGATTAAAGGGCGCGAAAAAGACGCTGCTATGGTTGGCGCACTAGATGGCGCAGTCATAGGTGAAATTGCATTTTTTAAATAGGTACCCCCCTTTTTATTACAGATTCATATAGTACGCAACTTAAAATGAATGTTTTATTTGGAACATTTCTTTTCCATTTGTGATGGCGCTTGAATATTCTCACAAATTTAGATAAACATCCCGATATCAGTTTGTTACAATTCATTACTTAAATGAACTATAGTAATAATATTGTGCAGTCATAATTACTCGAACAAAATCTTGATAAATGCAACCTTCAACAATCGCAGGAAAAATATATAAGGTTTTTAATTTTTGGTTATTGTGGTCAACATGTCCCACAAGCTTGTGCTATAGTTGTAGTAAAAGACATCATCATAGTGTCCGGACCTTTCGTCGGATAGTGAATTTATTTAAAGAAACCGGATGTGTTCAGCCGAATAAGAAAAAGCAACAAAGAAGTGCAAAAAATGAAGACGCCCAAATACTGTGTTAGCTGCAGCTGTGGCTAATCCGCACATCGGTAGCACACAAATTCAATGAGTATCGGGAGTTTGAAATTCTTCGGTTTCGAGAGCTCTAAATAAGTAAAGGAGGAACTGATATGAGTGAGGGGGGAAGGTGTACAGACGTAGAGATGGACAGCGAGAGAAGGGAAGAGAAGTACTGACTGGAATAAATAAACACGCTGGCAACGCCGATTTTCAGATTCAATTCAACGCACGCGGTCTCATATATCTACCTGAAGTTGCATTACAGACAGGAAGTCGGAAAAAAATAAAAAGTGTGCAATCTCATCCCTCATTGTCACTAATAATTTTATATTGTACTACAAAATAGAAGATTCCATATCTACGAGGCTTCTTTTGCGTGCAGGAAAGGGAAACCTACGCGTAAAATTTAAGCACTGAACACGCCTGTGGGAAGAAATTGTTAGAGAACGAAAGGCGGATATCCTAGTCGAAAGATACAGGATACAGTCCGGTAGTGAAGAAAGTGTGCAAGAATCAGGGGACCCGTATGCACAACAAATACGAAATAGAGCTTAGGGCAACACGGAGGGTGTTCCCATGGAGAGTAATTTCATGATGTTGTCGTATTCAGTCCCTGGTTTGATGTAGCTATCGATGGTCCCCTCTCCTGTACAAGGCACTTCGCCTCTGGTTATTTCAACGTGCGTACGTTATTCACCTCTCTCTCACCCTCCTCAATTTTTACCTCACCCATTTCCTTGAAATGCTAAATTGGTGTCTCAGAATATGTCCCACCAATCGATCCCTTCTCTTAGGAAAAGAATGACTCCAGCTCCTCATTAGTTACCCGATCTCTCCATTCAGTCTTCAGCATTCGTCTATAACACCACATTTCAAAACTTTCTATAACATTTCTTCTCTGAATATCGTATTTTCTGAGTTTCACTCCCGTACAATGCCACACCACAGACAAATGGTTTCAACATTGTTACTTCCTCCTTGTCCTGTCTTCCCACAGTTACTTTTCTTATATTGAAATGTAAATATTTATGTAATTGTCTATGAAACTGAATAATAAAAGCTCAAAATTGCCATATGCATTTCACCTTTTAAGTATGACATCATGCAACGGCGAAATGCATATGGCAATATAATATATTATTATTCAGCTGCATAGACGGAATACACGATACTATACTGTAAATACTTTCAAATTTCGCTTCTTCTGAAACGCTTTTCTTACCACAGCCATTCTGCATTTTAAAACTTTTTAACTTCGACCATCAGAAGTTGTAATTTTCCATTCCAAAACATTATACTCTCTTGGTATTTGAAACGATAACTCTCTAAGATTTAATTCTGCGCAGACAAATGTCTTCAAGAAGGACTGTCTAACTATATTTTTCTTATGTTTATTTTTTCGGTAATGTTTTCCTTGCAATTGCCGGTCTGGATTTCATAACCTTTCTACATCACCAGCCATATAATTTTTGCTGTCAGAAAAGAAAGACTCGTCTTCTACTTTTTGTATCTGACTTCTAATTAGTTTCCACCAATGTCATTGGCGTAACTGGAATTTTCCCTCATAACGTATTTTGCTTTTAATGTTCATCCTACAGCCTTCTTTAAAGAGTCTGTCCATACCGTTCAGATGAACTTAAAAGACCTGTGCTGACTAAGACTAAATTGCAATGATATCTTAAATCACAATGTTTGTATTTCTGTAAACTTAAATTCTTACACCAAATTTTTTGAGCATATAATATACCAATAAAAGAAGTTGTTCTTGTTTCACTGATTAATTTTTGTATTCATAACTCAGGTCCTTAACTATCCACAAGATATCTTCTTTCGCAAATAGTAAGAGATCGACTACATTAAAAACGTACTGATATAAGTTATCCGGTATCATGCAAGATACGCTGTTTGTTACCGTAATAGCAATAACTCACTGCTGCAGACAGGAACTGAAACTACCGTAATGTTTACAGCAATTATCGAATGCAGAAACATATTTATTACAGGCTTCTTTTATAGAAATTCTCTGACATGTACAGCGAAATAAAAGGCTCTTTAGGGTACTGCTACAATCAACTGAGCTAGTGCACCCTCTACCTTACGAACATATATCCGTCACAATTATGACTGGTTAATTTCTAACTTCCTTCCATGTAATACTGCAACAGGAAATACAGTTGGAGACGATTAGACGGGCGCATTATTGCCAAACGGTTGAATGAGGAGTCATCAAAGGAAATTTTTTAATGCCAGATATAACTAAAACGCTTAATATAAAAGCATAACATTCTTATCTAAGTCTACAATTCAATTTTTCAGGCAACAATGTTTGTGTTTTTAATTCTTGGCCGTATTTTTCCTGTAAATTAAGTTAAATCAAAGTAATTGCAAACAACAAATTTCTCAATAGCAAGCATTTAGTAAAATACACCACTCAGATTTAGAATTCATTTCAGTTTGTGGTAATTCGTTCTTTAGCAAGGAATTGAGGGTGCCTTTTCACTTAAAATGAAAAGTTAGATTGTTCAACTTCTTTGTTTTTAGTACAGAAACGCCTCAGGCAGATAAAGTCGTGGCTAATTTTCTTATAAATTTATAACTACCTCTTCTATTAATCTAGTTTATTATGTGTTAGCCGTGTTGACTTTTAAAACCTTTGATTGGATTATTAATGAAGAAGAAGCACAATATATTTACAGTGTTGCTTTACATTAGTGAGTCTGCGTCCGAACACCGATAGTACTGAAATGCGAACCTACTCATCAAGGCATCAGACAGGAGTAACAGAAAAGTTGAATTACAGTACCAATTTTGCAGGAATCGATGGCGTAACACTGCGCTTGTTCTATTCGTTCACGCGTTTTGAAATACTGTAATAAGTAGTGGTCAACCCATTACAGTGCTGTTTGATTTTCGGATGGTAAAATAAAATTACCGAAAATTACTTTATATTTAATATGTCTTTTTTGTATTAGATATATAAGCTAACATCTTAGAATTCATTAAATCGCTCTACTGGAAATAATCTCAAAACTAAAGTACCCCACCGGTGGAGGCGAGGAGGAACTGTTACTGGTCACAACAGCAAAAAAAAAAAAAAAAAAAAAAAAAAAAAAAAACGAATTTTTGTAGTTTGAACGAGACGTCTCTCGGGGAATCGTGTTTAAGGAAATCACGGGATTGTAAAATTACTGTGAATTTTAAAAGTAAACTTGCTTGTCTCAAATACTGCTATGAAAATAATTGAAAAATCTAAAAAATAAACAACCAAAATGAGCTGAAATTAAGTATATACATAGGACCATCTGAGATTTCTAAGAGTGTTTTCAGGAGAAAAGGAGAGAGCTACAAATAAAAAACGTTTAAAGACTTACAAAGAAATTAGAATTGGTTACAACAAACTTCTTGTGGTATTCCTAATTTACGCTTAGATCAGTACCTGCAGGGTCAGTAACTTTTCCAGATGAGCAGCTGTGAGAATGTCGTTTCCTTCCTTGGACCTCCATTCTCGTAAAAAGTCATGTAGTAACTACAACCATGAGTGGTATTTAGGTCGATGCGATAGGAAGCTACGCGTTTACATATTCTTCAAATTGTAGAAAACAGCGACGCAGAGTCGTCTAATGTTAGTGCAATTGTATTGTTCTATAGAATTGAAAACAAAATGTGTTTATGAAAGGTTGAAGGACCTTGGGGACGGAAAGTACAGGTTCACAATCGGACTGACATGCTCAGTCCCCTCTACACCGAAAGAGAGTGTCAGATGCTTGCATACAATCGTCATTTTTTTTTCTTTTTTACAATTACAGCTATTACGTGCCGACAAAGACTGTAACATTCACAGACGTAAGCGTCCAATAGACGAAGACGAAATATGGAATATATGGGAAAATCATGTGGTCCCTCAGTTTGGTAACGTGCTTCGAGGGAGTGCCCTAAACAATACACTGAACATCCTCACCGTTGGGAAGAGTGGGAGGGGGGGAGACATTGGAGACTTCGGTAAGGCACATTTCTTCTTTTCGATTAACTCAAAAACAGTGGTTTCAGTATGAAATATTTCCAGTTCAAAATAAAAACTATTATAATTTCAAACAATTTATTATTAACCAACAGTTGCGAATTGTTTCTTATATTTCCTTGTTTCTATCCATCTGGGCCATCTTCAGTGTCTTGTAGTTTCGTCTGCAATCCATCGCGTCAGTGACGCAACTACGACAATCTGAAGATGACTCGGGAGGATTGAACCATGTTAATATAGAAACCATTCCGCTACTGTTGGGTGCTAATAAGATAATAAATTTTTTGAATACCGTCAAAGTTTTTGACTCTTAAAAATCGATTATGTCGACTATAGTATATTGTAATTCAGAAAGTTTTTATGACGGACTTCTTCAAAATGAGGTTATGGGGGCGGGACGTAGGTTACCGCTGTGAAAACTGCACAATATTTCGTCGGCACGACTGCCAAACATTTTCAGGTGTGGTGAACTCACTGGTGGGCTGTGACGGTCGCATTCCTATTTGTGGCATTTAAGATGAAAACGCTCAACATATTTCCCACAACGAAGAACTCTTCTTTATTATCTTGAACTAATAGCTTTCAAGTTGGAAGACACGAGAATCTCTCTCTGTGGAACATTATACACAGATTTTACGTAGTTCTATCCCCATGTATTACCGGCGTTGGTAATACGTATCACATAACGGTAGGCCATTTAGTGGCAACTCATTTTGCACGAAATAAACAACCCGAGGCATTTCCAGAATTGAATTTTCACACTGCTGCTGGTGTGCGCTCATATGAAACTTCCTGGGAGATTAAAACTGTGCGCCGTAGGGGACTCGAATCCACCAACTGTCCGGTATGTGCTCTACGATGTTTATTTGTTTATATTTTTGTTAATTAATATATTTTTTTGTCCTCTGGTTAGATCTTATGATTGCCTACGGGGATCTTGTTTGTTCATTATTTATCTAACACGCTAAACGGGCACTTCCGTCAATTTGAGCTACCCAAGCCCTATTCCCGTTCCATCCTCACAACTTTACTTTCGCCAGTACTTCGTTTATGCCTCTCAAGCTTCACAAAGTTTTGCTGCATATCTCGCAGAAGCAGTGAACTTAGAAACAAAAGCGCTCCCCTTTTAAAGACGAAGGTCTTGCTTTCGAGCCGCAATCCCCACATAGTTTCAAGCCGCCACGAAATGTCCCCATCGAGTGAGTCTGTGTTTTACCACGTAAATGCTGACCTACGGACGTTGGGAAGGGTCGATATTACTTCTTTAAAGAGTTTTGCCTGCCGCGGTGGCCGATCGGTCTGCGGCGCGCCAGTCACGTTCTGCACGGCCACCACGGTCGGGGGCTCTAATTCCCCCCCCCCCCACCCTTGGCATGGATATTTGTTCCGTCCTTAGTATTGGATAGTCCATAACTGGTTTCTAAGTTTACGGACAAGTCCCATAAGCTCTACAAACATTTGAACATTTCTTTTAAAGACCTAGTGACATACAGTGAGTGGAGAGTCACCTTCCAGACCTACGAATGAGGAGTATATGAGCAATCTGGCGACCTATTTGCCCTTGAGTTTCTAACGACCCCCCTTTTTCCTTTCCTTCCATCTTCTTGGGACGGTATTTATACTTTAATATGCCTCAACTGTGATACACAAAGCACACATATTTAGTAATAGTTTTTAACCAATTTAATTTTTAAATTAACATCATTTTATATAGTCAGAAGTATATTTCATCAATTAAAAATTAAAAAAAAAACTGATTTTGGAAATATAGCTATGCCGTCAGAAGACATATTCTTGTGTACATCGTTTGTGGTTCAAATGTTCAAATGTTTGTATAGCTTATGGGACTTAACAAAAAAGTGAAAGTGTCCGTATAAATCCATATCTTCGCACTGATCTCGATGAAATTTTGCACAATTGACCTTCAAAACAAAAGGAAGGGCACTGTCTACATAAAATTTCGTCCAGTGCATGGTGGAGTGTAGTTATTTTAACCCGGGCAAAGCCGGGTACTTACAGCTAGTAGGAAATAAATGTTCAAATGTTTGTAGAGTCTATGGGACTTAACTACG
The DNA here is from genome assembly GCA_026315105.1 of Locusta migratoria. NCBI lineage: Eukaryota > Metazoa > Arthropoda > Insecta > Orthoptera > Acrididae > Locusta > Locusta migratoria. Next base: position 329,676,206 of record CM048746.1, read on the forward strand.
GGGTCATCAGTCCCTAAGCTTACAAACTACTTATGAACTAGCTTATCCTAAGGACGGCACAAATATCCATGCCCGAGGGGGGATTCGAACCTCCGACCGTAGTGGCCGAGCAGACCGTGACTGGAGCGCCTCAGTCCCCTTGGCCACCGCGGCCGGCACATCGTTTGTGGATTATGTGTTATTTTTGCTGTGTTTGATTCAAAGACAAACGCATGACACACATTTTAGCTGACCGAAGAAACGTATTTCAAATGAATAGGCTACAACTTTTTTATTGAGAAAATCTGTTAAAGATGTGGCACACGCTTCTTTGAGAAAATAAACTACACTATCAATTACCAACTTTACTAATGGAAATTTCTGGTTCACAAAATATGTAGTGATGGTATCCTTGATAATACAACCTAGACAAATTTCCAAAGTGAAGTATTATGTACGCACTGCGGTCGGGGGTTCGAATCCCCCCTCGGGCATGGATATTTGTGCCGTCCTTAGTCTTAGTTCATAAGTAGTTTGTAAGTTTAGAGACTGATGATCCCGTAGTTAAGTCCCATAAGCTTAACAACTTATTGAACATATATTATGTACGATCATTTTGCTGTTATGTTTCTTTCGGGCCGGAAACTCAGTCATGTCTTAGCTGACTCCACGGAGGCGCCATGTAGTCGGGGTGACGCCTTGTATTGGTATTCAGTAATGAAGCGAGACTTTTCGATTAGACGTCAGCCCCTGGAAAGAACTAATGCATTTAAATAAGGTGCAATGCCACGTGGAGGCGTCAGGTCCGTGTGTTTGGGGTTTTCGTATTACGTGATGTGCTTGCAGCAGTCAGTCCCAGACGGAGGGAATACCTTTCATTTCTGCGTCACGAAAGCTGTCTATCTTTTTCGTCATGGATATTTCTAATGCGGAATGAGAGTGCTATAACTGTTACACTTCAGATATGCAAATAGTTTTCTTATTTATAGCACTATAACATAATTCCTTTTGTAGAAACTAAGATATTGAGATATAAGTGTCAGCTTCGTCGAAGCAGACTAAGGGTGAGATAAATCGCGAATTAAAGGCACTAATTGTCATAACTGACGTACTCATTTCATCCAACAAGAGAAACCAATGAACAGTCCCCGAACTGAAACTTTACATTTCCGATTTTACTAATGTTTATATTAATAAGTATTGAATAATGGCAAAAACAACGTACTTCCAGGAATCTCGTCATTTTTCTACTTCAAAACAAAGAAATAAGTATAACAATCTCATGTTCTATAAGACCGTACTTCTTGGCTGAGATGTTCAGCGTTTTGTTATACGAAAGAAATAAACGTACATACCGTCTTGGTGAGATGACCAGAATGGCTAAAAACGTGAGGATTGCTGGTTTTTAGAAAAGCTTTCCGAGATTGATGTTTCGGTCAAATGTCTACGATATTTCCTGTGCTGCTATTTTACTAATAACGATATTTTCTTGAATAATGAATGAAACAGTAAAATAGTCAGAAAACTTTAGTGAAATGATTTTGAAACTTGTGCAAAGGTAAGTATGCGAGGTACATAGGATACTTAATCTCATTTAACGTGTAGCTAACGTCTGACTAACGACAGACAAGAGAAGGTTATATACAAATTTTGAATAACCTGATAAATGAAGAATAATTTCGTTTCACATAAGGAGGTGGAATAATAGATTAAATAGGGCTTTCAAGGGTGGTAGAGACGTACATAGAAAAGAACAGTAAGGTGAATGCTGTATTCATTGAACTTGAGAAGACTTTTTACAGTGTCAGATCGAACAAATTAATGTCAGTCAGAAATAAACATAGATTGGACGGACAGAAGGCAAATTTAGAACTTCTATAACAGCCAGAAAGCATGAGTAAGAGTACTAGATGTCATGAGCAAAGTAATTGAATTGGAAATACGTGTAAGACGACACAGCTTTTGTTATTGAGTTCCTTTAATATGTCACTCGAGGAAATAAGCAATGAAAACGTTAAGGAACGAGGAAGAGCATTCTCCTGGATTTTGCAGAAATTTTATTTCGTTCCGAATTCTTGCTACAAAATTATTCCGCAAAAAAGCCTCGCTGAACTTCTAATTTGATCGAAGACGTGATTTATATATATATTATAAAAGGAATCGGTCCCGTAACGTACCCTTTTAACACGCCAAGAATCACTTTATAGTTGGAACTCTTCTTTCTCCTAAGAATAATATGCTACCTTATGTTAATTATAAACTTGTCAATCCAATCAGACAGCTGGTCTGACAGTCGGTAAGCGTTTATTATTGTCATTAAGTGATTGTGCGGAGTCTGCATCTACTGTCATTTGCGTTTCGTGGATGAATAGCTCAGACTGGTTTTTGTATTATATATTGCTATCGAAACTTACATTTGATGACGCCAAGGATACCACACTGTTTAATGTGGCTGTTTCATTGAGAATCTCGTCGTTTGGGATTTGTTTGGTCTCATCACATTGGTCACTAGATATAAATATCTAGGGCGCTCAATATTTTGTTACTAATATTGCATGCATGTTGTATGGATCATTAAAATCTTTATTTGTACAACGATCTGAAAGATGGTTAATCCCCTAGAAATTAAGTAATGTGACCCTAGTCCCACAGATTTCCACTATTGTTGGTAATATTTGGAGCAAAGGTGTTTGCACGGGACAGTAAAGTCCATACTTTGTATTTAATTTTCAAATGTGAGGACAATTTTAAACGGGGATTGTCAGATATCATGAAAATTAAATATGTAAAAAAAGAAAAAAAAATAGATCGATAAGTGTTACCCTGCACAAATCTAAATGTACACCAAGAATTAACCTTTGAGAAATCTTGAAGCAGTTTCTCAGACAAATTTTGGTCAGAGACTAAACATATGAATTTTTAAATGGGCAAGGCTTTAAATCTCGGGGTACGACAATAAACAACTTTTGTAAGAAACAACTGAAGAAAGACAGACATTTGGATGAAATTATTCCAAACGATGCGCTGAAAAGACGGTTACCAAATAATCTAAATTGGAGTATAGTGTATGGGCCAGATAAATCTTTAGAACAGTTTTTAAAACACAATGGCTAATTCTATACGGCTTTTGATATTAATGAAAGAAGCTGGGAGATTCCATCAGAACAGAGGATAGGGTAATAATTAAAAGAGTGACAGGCAGGAAAGTAACAAAATACTTTCATTCGAACGGTAGAGATAACAGAACGGAGGAGAAAGGAGATGATAAATGGCATAACAGACCTAATGACAGTAATTAGAATTGGTATGGCTGCGATAGAAATGATGACAGGGGCCATGATCAAAGAAAAAAGCTATGAATTAACAGCGACAGACAATCAAACAACAGAAATAATCATAACAGAAATGGCTTCAAAAAATAGACTCCAACTCATGGGGAGCTTGTCAGTTTGAGTGAGGACATACAAGAAAAAAAGTCACGCTACTGAACACTAAAGGGGAAGAGGTAATTTTCCAAATGGAACTCAAAGTAGAATGGACAGTGATCAAAATAATTAGATAAAAAAAGTTTACAACAGAATTTTTGGAGAACACCATCAATGGGAATATGATAACCGTAACAAGAAAGATAAATTTGAACTAGAGGATGGTGTAGTGACAAACCTATTCGACGAAAAAAGTAAAAATAGTAAAGTAAGAAACAAAAGCAATCGTAACACAATGATTAATACGGTTTGTTAAGATCGTTAGATAACGAGCACTTAAGGAGGAGAGACAGAACACCTTTTATGTTATACACGTTGAGGCTGACTTTCTATCACATAATGATGATATTTTAGGTCATGTTATCTGTAGTGAGAATATTGATGATGATATGTTAGGAGATATAGGTAAGAAACTCAGGAGTCAAACCGGCAACTCATTCGCACCTTTCAGCTACGAATAGACCTGACATTAACGAAGTCAGTGTACAGACAGGACTTTGATATAACGATATTGTCATTGCGTCAAATGTGACCAAAGTTAATAAACCAATCAATAAGGCTAGGAGCATGTTTCTGTTAGAATGAGTCGATAAGCAATTGTTAGAATCGCACTTAGAAAATGAATGGACATCGTTTAGTTCCTGTATAATGGATGTAGAGGAATTGTTGACTAAATTTAAGTGCATTGTAAGTTAAGTGTTAGAGAGGTAAGTGCCTGTAAGGATGGAAAAGATCCAGTATTCTGCGGTATTGGCCCCTTACTTTGCGGTATAATAATAATGTTACGAAGCTACTGAGAAAGCAAGGACTGTTCCACTCTCAGTTCAAAAAAGAACACGCATATGACGACAGAAAAAAGTTAGCAGAGATTCGTGCGTCTATAGAAAGATCGATGCGTGAAGCGTACAATAATTACCATAGGCATAACTTAGCAAAAGATTTTTCGGAGAACCAGAAAAATTCTGGTCCTATGTAAAATTGATAAGTGGGTCAAATCCCACTATCCAGTCACTCGTTGATGATTTTGGGGCAGTAATAGAAGAAAGCATACGGAAAGTTGAATTCTTACATTTAACCTTTAAGAAATATTTCACGAACGAGGACCGCACAAATGTACCATCATTTGATCAGCGCACTAACTCCCAAATGGAGGCCATAGCAATTACCGGGTACAGATTGAATACCAGTCAGATTTTAAGAAAGTATTCTGCGGTATTGGCCCCTTACTTTGCTTGCATTTATCGCGAATCTTTAATTCAGCGCAAAGCTCCTAGTGATTGGGAAAAAAAGCGCAATTGACTTCCGTTTATAAGAAAGGTAAAAGGACTGACCCACATAATTACAGGCCAATATCGTTGACTTCAATTTCCTGTAGAATTTTAGAACATATTCTCAGGTCGAATATTGTAAATTTCGTTGAGACGGAAAAGCTTCTTTCTATAATCAGCATGGGTTTAGGAAACACCGTTCATGTGAAATTCAACTTGCCCTTTTCTCACTTGACATCTTGCGAGCCATGGATGGAGGGCAAGAGGTGAATTGTGTTTTTCTCAATTTCAGAAAGGTATTTGACGCAGTGCCACACTCCAGACTGCTAAAGAAGATACGAGCATATGGGATAGGTATGTTTTTGACTGGCTGGAAGACTTCCTAAGGAATAGAACGAAGTATGTTGTTCTCGACGGCGAGTGTTCATCAGAGAAGAGTGTATCGTCAGGCGTGCCACATGGGAGTGTGATAGGACATCTATTACTTTCTATCTATATAAATGATCTGATGGACAGTGTAAGTTGTAATTTGCGGCTGTTTGCTGATGATGCTGTGGTGCATGGGCGGGTATCGTCTTTAAGTGTCTGTAATAGGATACTGGATGACTTAGACAATATCTATAGTTGGTGTGAAGAATGGCAGCTATGTCTAAATGTAGACAAATGTAATATCATGCGCATGAGCAGGAAAACCAATTCCATAATGTTAGAGTACAGCATTAGTAGTGAGCAGACAGTCGACTTCGGTTTAATAGGAGAATTTTGGGAAGATGTTCTTCATCTGTAAAGGAGACCGAGTATAAAACGCTTGTACCACCACGTCTTGGGTATTGCTCAAGTGTTTGGGACCCGCAGCAGATCAATTTAAAGGAAGACAGAAGCAGTTCAGAGGCGAGCAGGTAGGTTCGTTACTGGTATCTTAGACCATTTTACGGGTGTCACGGAAATGCTGCGGGAACCCAAATGTGGATCGATGGAGGAAAGACGACGTTCTTTTCGAGAAATTCTGTTGAGGAAATATAGAGGGCCGGAATGAAGCTGTGTTTAGAACGATCTTCCTGCTGCCTACTTAAATTTCGCTTAATGATCACAAAGACACGATAAGAGAAATTAGGGCTCGTAGGGAGGCATATAGTCCTTTTTTCCCTCGTTCTATTAGGGAGTGGAATAGGAAAAGAAATGCCTATTAGTGGTACAGTGTACCCTCCGCCACGCACTTATGGTGGATTGCGAAGTATATATGGATGGTGTTATGCATCACTAGTCCAAGCGCCATAAGTCATAACTGACATAATGGTACATAAATTTTACATGTTCTTAAAATATACTTATTTATGAAAGTTCCTCAACTTTTATGTACCAAAGAAGGGTTAGTGTTCTTTCAGTTAGTAGTGAAATCTCATAGCCAGTAACTATTAAACAGCACTAATTGCGCTCACATCAGAAATATAAAGTAACGGCGCTTGGTCTTGTGATGCATAACACGGTCCATATGAAGATGTAGATTATTTATGTCGTAGACAATTTTGTAGGATTTCCTATAAATGGTGTTAAGATTAGAGGTCGGCCTAATAACAATTGTAAATTAATTAACAGGAAACTTTTGTTGAAAAACATATTTGATGAAATGCTTTGCAGGATACAAAAGGATCAGTGTAAATTGATGTTAACAACTTTTTATTTATGAAACCATGGAGTTTTCCTGGTTTCAAAAGAACAGGAATAGAGAGGAAGTTAAAAATTATTCACACTTGTGGTTGTGTAGGAAAGTAAATCTCTTGGGGGGGGGTCCATAATGTGTGTGCAACCTGCATATAGCCTTGTGACATTTATTCATTTATTACTACAATTATACACCTCTTTTGTCAATTTTTTTCCTTTGCTGTACTTTAACTGTACACTCGTTTCAGTCTGACTGAGCAGATGAAATTACTTTGAAAGGAATTAGTTTTTCAAATGACTTGGACACAAGAAGATGAATAAGAATGTATTGTACTGTCCTACGTGCACATTGGACAACACAGCAGATATTCTTTTAATAGAAATAACTTGTTTTAATATTATCATATATAATGTCAACTAACTGACGGAGATAGGTAGTATTTATTATGTATTAACAAAAATAACTTACACAGTTTCTGATGTTGCATTAATCAATTTTATATTCTTACTCCTTTTCTTCAACATTCCACGTCCTGTGAGTATAGGTCTACCGTATTATGTTCTAAATCTATAATATTCTGCTACCGTCTGCAAGTTTCTGCAATATAAATATGCTGAAAATTTATTAATTAAATATTTTAATGGAACTGCTGGTCTGGTATCATGTGAGGAAAATCATTATTTTTTTTTTCCTAAGAACAAGTGGTTTGTTTCTCATATGATTTTTTCAACATACATAAAGTGAGCAATAAAGTTTACTTTTATTTTATATTTGTGTGTGTTAGCAATATTAATCATTTGTAAAATTTTAGTTAGACGTTAGTTCTAAAATGTTGGAGAGCTTGACTTTGATGCTGATTCTCCTCTGCAGGGAAATTCTGCAGACCTAATAACTTATGTATGAATATTAACTCTGTTGGTCCTGAATAATACTTCTTGCAGGTATGAAGAAAAATCGCGAAAGCCTTACCCAACTTGCAGTTGTACATTGCTTTTAGTGGAGTATTGATACGTAACAAACACTGACTACATACGATATACACCTTCCTAATTCCCTTCTAGTTCTGAACACATTTTTTTTTTCTTATACAATGATTTCTTCGAATGTAAACGAAATATACCAAATGTAAAATATGAGAATACAGTTGAGACCGCATATAATGTCAAATAACTCTTTATGATGCTTAATGTTATCCATTTGCGGTAACATGAAATATTCAATAGCTTAATTGTAATTTATGGACTTATATGATCATATGTAGGGAAGGTGATAAATTACGAAAACATCTTACAATTACACAAAAAGGAGCTACACTAAGAGTGTCTGGTATTAAATAATGAAAACAATCACTATTCCTGACACCACAATACTAAATACCGATGAAATGACTGATGAAGAGCAACCTCCATATTCATGTCTTATCATTTAGATATATTGTGTTAAATTGTTATAGTCTCGAAACTAAAGACGGTAATTTTCATGACAACTGTTAGTGCCAGTTTCTATAAGATGCTTTTCCTGTAAAAGTACAATATATATTAGGCATTATTGTATTTCATTCTAGCTTAAAACAAGACGTCTCTTGGGTATATATTTGTTGCAGTTATAAGTTAGTCCATCTCTCCTTCCTTTGTCTCTCTGTCAACCTTCTCTATCCGTATCACTCTGACCATATTCTACTCTGTCTGCTGATCTCCCCTCTCTTTGTTCATATGCTGACACCCCACCTCTGCCCATTTTCACTTTCACTTTTTTCTGATAATCACCTCCTCTTCTCTGTTGAACTCCTCCTCCCCCTCCTCAGTCAATCTGTCAAAAATTATATTACTCTGTTAACTTTCACTGTGATCAGTGAAGTGGTTTCTAAATATCTTGCACAGTACTTTCTAACATGCACCGTATGAAATCTTAAGTAGGTGTTCACTTTCCTCCATTTTCAAGGTTACCGTCAATATTGTCGAAGTTCATAGGTAAAATACCTTCTGCTATGCACCATCCAAAATTTCCCTGTTGTTTTGAAGTTTAAGTGTGTAGCGAATAAAGTAAGAACAAATTTAATGAGGCGGTTTTCAACGCATCTCCGTCTTTATGATGTCATATAGACTATAACTGATACACAGAAATAATTTTGTAGTGACAAGCCGGCCGCGGTGGCCGAGGGGACTAAGGCGCACCAGTCACGGTCTGCACGGTCACTATGGTCGGGGGTTCGAATCCCCCCTCGGGCATGGATATTTGTGCCGTCCTAGTTCGTAAGTAGTTCATAAGTAGTTTGTAAGTTTAGGGACTGATGACCCCGTAGTTAAGTCCCATAAACTATACAAACATTTGTAATTACATTCATTGACATAGAAAGATACTACTTCGAAAATATGTTTCGAATGCACTTAATAAGAAAGAAGTAATAAATTGTAATGTCATTCATAAATGCCAGTTTTCTCGCTTCTGATTGTTCATGACGCCGTATCTCCTGGATTGGGATATAATTACGAATATAACTTTCACGAAAGAACAAGGACGAAATTGTCATTTTTTTATCTCAATAGGATGTACGGTATGTCCTTGCATAAAATACGAACAAAAAGCAAAGAAACATTAATTTTTATAAATTGTATTTATAATTGTCTTTTTACATACAACTTTGATATTCTTAATATTTAACAATCTCTCTCATGTGCAGATTCTAGTTCTGTTGATATGTCAAATTTAAATTTCTCAGTTATTCATTGCAAATTTAATATTTTGTAATTTCAAAGATGTGTATATTGTCATGAATAGTATATAATGAATAGCTTTGGGGTCAAAATCTTTTTCAGTATTTGAGGCCGTCACTGTGCTTCTCGCCATCGCAAATTTTGAGGTCGTTGTAATGCCTATCTGAAGATTGTGATTTGTCAATTTTTACTTTGAATCGAATCAACTATGAATTAAAACGTTTTGTTGAAACTTATATGACGCTGCTCTTAGCAATTTAATTTCACCAACGAAGACATTACAACGGTGATAATTTACCGGAAAATCTCGAACGAAACCGAACGTTAACGGCGAGTTACATTGCATCCGACTATCATGGTAATGTCTTTCGCCACATTTCAACAACTGTGAACTTTTAAGTGTAATATTTCAAGGCAGCTTAGAACTGTGTTGACGTCAATCCAGGCAATTGGCGCGCTATTACAGAGTAATCCGGACGAATCTGTGTAACATTACCCGTGATAATTGTTAATAACATTACCACTTAAAAAGTGTGCACGGCTTTCTAGCGACAGACATTCCACATCTGGTTTTTCACAAGACAGTAATAATTCCGTGATCCTATTCGCAGATGTCGCCTCTTTCAAGCGTACTTTTAAATTAAACTTTAATAACAGTCATCTCTGGGACAGTATGAAAAACCCACATGGTATGGTGGTAGCGTATAATCAGCATAGGTGCAGTCGGAATGTAGATTTGGCGTAATTAGCCATCAGTACTTCTTCCACGTTACGTTGCCTAACGGACAGGAACTATCGTCGTTTCTTGGCAGGAACTATCGTCGTTTCTTGCGGGTGACTTCGCGTCGACTGATGATCAGAAGCATGGCTTGCAGATAATGGTTCTCCATTTCACATTAAGGTCCGGATGCATCTTAGTGGTTTCTTCCCTGGTTGATGTATCAGTTCAGGTGGATGGCCTCCTTGTTCACCCCGCGTTTTTTGGTTAGGGGCTTTCCTCAAAATTATCTCTATCAATTCAAATGTTCAAATGTTTGTATAGCTTATGGGACTTAACTACGGGGTCATCAGTCCCTAAACTTACAAACTACTTATGAACTAACTAAGACTAAGGACGGCACAAATATCAATGCCCGAGGGGGGATTCGAACCCCCGACCGTAGTGGCCGTGCAGACCGTGACTGGAGCGCCTCAGTCCGCTCGGCCACCGCGGCCAGTGATGAAGCGGAAAGGAATCGTGGAGTTGCCACGGTATCTCTCTTTCAATGCTCCGAATAAATGGAATTTCGTTGGTAAGCTACGGAGAGAATTTATTCACTACATAAAAGTAGTACTATTGGGACAAAAACACAAGACGTTCTGATTAGGGCATCTATGTGGGATAGTTGTTACCGAGCAGGGAAGCGAAATGGCGTACAGGAGAGAGACTAGTGGCACTGCTACTTTGAGCTAAGGGTTCGAGATAGGTGCGAGGCGACATCATAGCTCTAATAAATGCAGCCACTTTGTCTGTCCCACTTCCAACGTTCCTGTGGGTTTCATGCCTTAGTTTCGGGTAAATCACGTTGTTGTTGCATTGAACTACCTGTTCGCTGCACTATCTGGACGCAACTGCTAGTGTAATTTCTTTGGTAAACAAGTCAACACCCACCCCTTCCACAGCAACTTTCTGTTGGTGCCTCTCTAACGGTTGTCGTAATGCAGTTATTTCCGTTCCGGAGAACCGACAAAAAGATATCGACAACCATTTAGTTCATTCTGCCGATGTCAATTTTTAAGAATTGGGAATCATAACTGATCCGCTAATTGTTTTTAACATTGTAGTTTGTTTTTTATGAGTCCGACTTCACATTTCACAGCAAAATTATATGCAATGATCGTGAGAAAGCCGACAACTTTTTTTGGTGTCCTCTGTGGACACACACGTCCTTAACAGCCTCGTCTTTAATAGAGGATAGTCAACGTTACTTCTGTTTTTTCCTTATATACAGCCGTTAAAAATAGTAACATCGCAGGGTCTATTATAGGACGCGATTCCATCCGTCAGCTTTGACCAGTGACGTCATCGCAGCGCGGTAGTTTCGAGGTGCGTGCGTGTTTGTAGAAGGCGTGAGTAACTATGTGGTAGTTGAGTTAAAGACGATAATTTGTTTACAAACAGAACATATTTTAGACTAATATTTTGTGTTTAAAAGTGATCTGTAGCTTCCCTCTGATGTTAAGGCATAGGTTGGATTTTTTTTAGTCATTTTTTCGTTCTTTCCTCCCTTTTTTTTCTGCATGTGAATATTTGGGCAGAGAGCTGTGATAGATGGTACATTATTTTATCTGTAATTTATGAGGATAACTAGAAATTATTTATTATCTACAATATTGAAGTATTAAGATATCCCTTATACGAGTTTTTGCGACATGTTGATGACGTCATGAGTCAAAGCAGACGGGTGGAATCACATCGCAAAATATTACCTTATCGCAGGTGAGACTTGGTGTAAATGGTTTGCTTACGACGGAGTGGTCTTCTTACCCATGTTCAATCGTGTTTCAAATGTTTGTTAAGCTTAAGGAACTTAACTGCGGGGTCATCAGTCACTAAACTAACAAACTACTTATGTACTACCCTATACTAAATACGACATAAATATCCATGCCTGAGGAGGGATTCGAACACCCGAGCGTAGCGGCCGTGCAGACTGTGACTGGCACACCGCAAACCGCTCGGCTACTGCAGCCGGCATGTTCAATCCTTATCTTGAATTATAAATATAGTGTTCGCATACAGAGCGTGAACTACAGCAACTCTTAGGAATTGATTTTAAAAAAATATTAATCTATTATTGTAACAAAACAAGGGGCGCGTGCCGAGCGCATTGAGGCGCTATGCTCCGATGCGCGATGCCGTTTCCATTGGGCATGAATGTCCTGTCTCTAGTATAAGTAGTTTGTACGTTGAATGATACCCCGCAGTTAAGTCCCATAAGTTTAATAAACATTTGAACAGCACAACGAGTGAGATAGGTTGTCTTATGGACTAAACAACACCGCCAAGTACACAGCAGTGCAGCACAGGTTGACTCATACCATTTACAGTAACTGCCAAAGTCCGCACTGCTGTGGATACACGGATTCCCACCTAGATTACCGAGGTTACGGTTGCCTAGAACTTAAATGGGTCTCCGATCGGATTTGCTGAACGCTGTTGGCAATCAGCGTGCACTCAGCCCTTTGGAGGCTAATTGAAGAGCTACTTGATTCAGAAGCAGCAGCGCAGCTCAAGGAAGCAGAGAAAACAGTGTGGACGCGGGGCGGCGAATCGGTACCTGTTGGTCATTTAGAGGCTTGTAAGACGGAGGTTACAGCTTTTATTTAATAAATGGGTTTACAGGACATATATCTGGAAGTGCTTAAGTCAAATTAAGTATACTTTACTATCCCACCCGCAGGGTTTGCGAAAGTATACTCCTGGAAAATGAAAACAGAACGAAATAAATTCGTCGACCCACGAGAGAGAAAATGTTATCGACTCATTCTTGAGGACGTATACAACACATGAGCACACAGCCCGAGCCATACGTAATTAAGTACATTCACCAGATCTTGCGCAATGTCGACTCTAGTACCGTGTACACTGGCCTTCTGCAGGGATGCAAGCTGCAATTGTCATGCGGAGATTATCTTAGAGGTGACGAATGTAGTTATGGTAAACGGCCTATCATGCAATTTCCACCTGATGACTCAGTTGGGCCAACTTTCGCGGTGGTCGTACGAACCGTGCAAGATGTTCATCAGACCCGAAACATGCCCAGTGGAGGCCAGATCTGGGAATCGTGCTTGCCAGGGTAGTTGACGTACACCTTGAAGATCAAGATAGATGGTAAGGGATACATGTGGATGTAAACTGTCCTGTTGAAAAAGTTTATCACCTTGTTGGTGCATGAACGGTAACAAGACTGTTTGAAAGGTGCTTTAATTAACTGTCCACTGTTCAATTTTCTCTGGCCGACCACAAGAGTAGAAAAGTCAGTGGAGGCTACGTCTCTCTACAAGATGATGCAGGATGTCGACCCCATTTGTCTCTGTTGTATACACTCCAGATTTTCGCATTTCTCAGCACGACGCCACACGCGCGTATATCCATCATTGTCACCGGGCCAGCTGCGACTCTCATCACTGAAGACGGCACGTCTCCATTCGTCCTTCGATAAGGGCCTATCGCGACTGTGGTGTCGCACAAGTACAAAGTGCGCGCCACTTACTTTCGCCGCGCGCCGCCAGGCACGCACGGCGCGGCGTTTTCACGACGACAGCCACGAGCGCCCTCTGCGACAACTCCGCTCGTGGCTACCACTGAAGGACATCGTTCACTTCGCACTTCGACTTCGGACTGAGATAGCAACGAGTTAGGACCTTCGTAATCAGATAGGCACCAGTGAAGACTTTGCTATTGTACAGGCACTAGGCAGGCCTCTAACAACTATGTATCAACATTCTGCAGTACTATGTAAAAGTTAAGTATTGTTACATTCTGTGCAATATATCTCTATCTAATTTACTCGAGTGTTTATAGTTCCTGGCTGCTCCCCTCCGTACCTGCACCGGCGTGCTGTCTTTGTTACTGTGTCGGTCTCAGTCCACTCGGCCACCGACACCTACGACGAGGCTGGGACACAAAAGCGGCGACGAAGTTGGGACACAAAAGTGGCGACGAGGAGTGATAGAACCTTGGACCAGCCTGCTTACAGCAGCCAGACAGCAGTAGTCGGAGCACGCAGAAATTGCTCCCGCCCACCCACCCTTATTATAAGATTTTTGGGGGAATATATTCAGTTACGTGTTTTGTGGACTTTTTTTGTTGCAGAGCGTCCTGTTTCATATTGCATTTGTGTTTTGTTATAATTTACTTGTATGCGCGGCGCCTAATCGGTCAGCATGGCCACTACCCCGAACCCAAACTTAATGGAAATTATTCAGTTACAGACGGCGCAAATTACACAACTTCTCCAGGCAGTGGCGCACTTGACGACAACTCAACAACAGCCGTCGCATCAGCAGCCCACACCTGCCGCCGCACCGCTTCCGACGTTCCGCCAGTACAACGAACGTGAGGAAGAATGGAGTGACTATTTCGCGCAGTTTCAAGAACTCGTCGCGGCTCATCAAATTACAGGTCAGAGAGTGAAGAACCTTTTCTTATCGATTGTGGGCCCCCAGACTTTCGTACTATTGCAAAAACTTTTCCCTCTCGCATCTCCTCGTGATGTAGACTTTGAACAAATTGTAGATGCACTGAATGCTCATTATGAGAGAAAAGTTCTTGTAGCCGCTGCGCGGTACCGATTTTTCAGACTTAAAAAATTACCGCAGCAGTCACACCAAGAGTGGATTACGGAATTGAAGGGCTTAACCCGCCAATGTAAATTTACTTGCTCTTGTGGACTTTCGTATAGTGACGTGATGTTGCGAGATGCGATTACGCAGAATATTCAGGACCCCAGAATTAGAGCAGCAATTCTGAAACAGTCTGACCCCTCCTTAGACAGTGTACTGCAGCTTATAGAAGCGCATGATACTTTTGACTTAGCTGATGTAGAAATGCAAAGCCATAGTGTAAATTCAGTGCGCCGCAACGGACGCTTTCCTAGCCGTAGTTCTCAGTATAGCACTAGTGATTCTTATTTTTCTACCGGCCGTGCTGAACAGACAGTGAACAGTAGCCAGTGTAAAAGTGCGACGCAAAGGTCGCCCCGTCGTGTTAGAAACAGTAATTTGAATAACGGGCGCCAACGCTCATTTCAGAAAAATGTACGTAAATCTTGCCCCCAGTGTGTGTCTCGCCACAAGCGTGCTCATTGCCCTAGTCGCAACGCAACCTGTTATCAATGTGGCAAATCAGGACATGTACAGTCTGTGTGTATGCAAATTAAAAACTCAAAGAACGGTAACGTTAGAAACAGTGCTTCGCAGAGTGCGAGAACAGTTCATTCTGTAAATGTTATACGGGCTGTGGAATTGAACAGTGCTTTCCTTGGATCTCAATTGCAAGAAAGTAGTTCTGCGCCTATGGCAAAACTATATAGTGCACCACGTAGCAAGCGCCGACGAGCGCGTAAAACAGTGCAACGGAAAAGGGTTCGGGACAAGCAAAATGACTATGAACAGTGCATTCCTGTAGTGAAAATAGTGCCTTCTGCAACTGCTCCTTGTAATAGTGCCCAGTACTGTGTAGCTAGCGACAGTAGACATCAAGTAGCTACTCAAAAGTGTAGTGCAGTAGTTAGTACATCTGGAGCAGCTTCGCATGCTTGCGCGGACGCCGATCCGGCGGTAGTGCCATCTAGTGACAGTGTTGTTAATCCGCTGTGTGCCGAGTATGCGCCGCTTCCTACCGCACGCAACCCGCGCAAGCGCAGAAAACAATATGTATTAGACGTTGCCCACATTCGCGCACCGGTCGTGCGCCAGAAGCACAAGCTGTTTGTTACTCTCTCTATAGAAAATAAGACTGTGCAATTTCAGCTTGATACTGGTTCCGCTGTTACCTTAATTAATAAAGATACTTATGAACTTCTGGGTTCGCCAAAATTGTCGCCGTCACAGCAAGTGTTA
Organism: Locusta migratoria; assembly: GCA_026315105.1. NCBI lineage: Eukaryota > Metazoa > Arthropoda > Insecta > Orthoptera > Acrididae > Locusta > Locusta migratoria. The sequence goes on from CM048746.1 coordinate 329,691,921, forward strand.
ACAGCTTATACAGGTGAAAATATTCCCGTGCTAGGAACATGTAGCCTGCCCGCCTCTTTTCAAGGTGTAACAAAAACAGTTGCTTTTGTAGTTCTTCAGGCCAAATCGACACAGAACATTTTTGGACTAGATGCTTTTGACTTGTTTGGTTTATCAATTCAAAGAGATGTGCTTCAAATTTCGTCAATAGTGCCTCAGGATAAAATCAATGCGTTGTGTGACAAATATAGTGACTTGTTTTCGCCGGATCTAGGTTGTGCAAAAGACTTATGGCACATGTAACTTTAAAAGAATCTGCAGTTCCAAAATTTCGTAAATCTAGACCAGTGCCTATCGCATTGCGTGATACAGTTGCCGAAGAACTTAAACGTTGGCAAGATAGTGGGGTGGTTTCTCCTGTTTCTGCGAGTCAGTGGGCCTCGCCTATAGTAATTATACCAAGCCGTCAGGAAAACTTCGTCTCTGTGCGGACTTCAAATCAACAGTGAACAGTCAAACAATTGTAGACACTTACCCTCTGCCCAGACCTGAGGAACTGATGGACAAATTAGGACAGTCTCGCTTCTTTTCCAAGATTGATTTAGCAGAGGCATACTTACAGATTCCACTTGATGACGAGTCAAAAAAAGTTTTTCGTCATTAATACTCACATGGGCCTTTTTCAATTTCAACGCCTACCCTTTGGCAGTTCTTCCGCTCCCGCTATTTTTCAGCGTTTTTTGGAACAGCTGACAGTTTCTGTACCGTGTTGTTCGAACTATTTAGATGACATTGTGGTATCCGGACGTACAGTTGAAGAACATTTAGCAAACTTGGAGTGCCTTTTCAAAGTTTTGACTGCAGCAGGTCTACGTTGCAATAAAGCAAAGTGTTCGTTTTTTCAAACTGAAATAGAGTACCTAGGCCATGTGATTAATGCCCAAGGAATTCATCCCTTACAGTCACATCTTCGAGCAATCAAAGACTTGCCTCCTCCTAAGAATGTGCACGAATTGCAAGCAGTAATGGGGAAGCTGAACTATTATTTCAGATTTATTCCCAATGCCTCTCAGATTGCAGCTCCACTGCATCACTTACGTAGGAAGAATGTTCCTTTTGTATGGTCTAAGGATTGTCAGGTTGCCTTTGACAAATTAAAGTCTGCACTACTCAGTGATGCATGTTTGATTCCCTTTGACCCACAGAAGCCTGTAGTGTTAGCAGTTGACGCCTCGTCGTACGGTCTGGGTGTTGTTCTGTCGCATCGTATTGGATGTCACGATCGTCCTATTGCCTTTGCATCCAAGCTACTGACGCCGACGCAACAGAATTACAGTCAGATAGAAAAGGAGGCCTTAGCAATCATTTACGGCGTCACAAAGTTTCATCATTATCTCTATGGCAGAAAATTCTATTTGTTGACAGACCACAAGCCTCTCACGTCGTTGTTCTCACCCACAAAGCCGATTCCGCCACGTACGGCACAAAAGCTTCAGAGATGGTCCTTGATATTGTCTAATTATCAGTATGAGATTTTGTACCGACCTACCACTAAACACGCCAACGCGGACACACTTTCCCGACTTCCGGTTGGCCAGGATGTTTCGTTTGATTCTTCAGAAATGGCATGTTGTCAGATAGACTCCAGAGATGCTACCGCTGTCGCAGATTTCCCTTTGAACTCTCGTCGGGTCGCACAGGAAACAGCTGCGGATGCAGACTTAAGTGTGGTAGCACGTTTTGTTCGCTTTGGTTGGCCTGCCAGAGCCAAAGACATTGATCGGCCTCTGGTTCGACGTTATTTTGCACAACGTCATGCATTATCTTTAAGTCAGGGTGTACTGTTGTTGCATACCGACAACGACCAAGCAAGAGTGATTGTTCCTCGTTCCCTGCAACGAGAAGTGTTACGCCTCCTGCATCAAGGACATTGGGGCATTGTTAGGACAAAGCAATTGGCCAGACGTCATTGTACCTGGGTTGGTATGGACGCTCAGATAGAGAGCATGACATCACAGTGTACAGTTTGTGCGGAGCATCAGGCGGCTCCTCCACAGCGTTTCTCAGACTGGCCACGTCCCAAGGGACCATGGCAACGTTTACATATTGACTTTGCCGGACCATTCTGGAATACGCGCTGGTTAATTGTTGTAGACGCTTTCAGCAAGTTTCCTTTTGTGATTGCCATGAACTCAACGACAGCTTCTAGTACAATCAGTGCCTTAACATCAGTGTTTTGCATGGAAGGCTTGCCTGAAACTATCGTCAGTGACAATGGACCTCAGTTTGTTAGTGCGGAATTTCAACAGTTTTGTCGTGTGAATGGCATTCAGCATATTACCACTGCACCTTTTCACCCTCAGTCCAATGGTGAAGCAGAACGTTTTGTTCGAACATTCAAGTCTCACATGGAGAAGATGAAAGGTCAGCACTCCAGGCAGCAAGCTCTTCAAATTTTCCTGTCTACGTATCGGTGCATGCCACGTGACGGCCCGTCTCCTGCCGAGCTGCTACACGGCCGCCGTCACCGCACTCTCCTTCACCTGCTGCAGCCTCCCACGCACCGAGTCGGTTCGTATGGCGCTACGCGTTTTCAGGTTTCCACGCCGGTGCTGTACAGGGTGTTTGCTGGAAACAGGAAGACATGGTTGCCGGGCACCATTCAGCGCGTGCTTGGTCGCAATATGTTTATTGTACGTTCTTCCACAGGGTCGGAGCTGCGGCGCCACGCAAACCAATTGCGCCTGCACAGACCGCGCGATCCTGTCTCCGGTTTCTTGATTCCAGACCCAGTTCACCGCCAGGGAGCACAGCCACATCGTTCGTCCCCGGACTACGAGATCGTCCCCATGGAGGTCGACGCACCTCCGATGCAGTCGTCGCCGCCGCTGTCGCCGCCGCAGATGACAGCGTCGCCGAGAGGGACTCCGGGACCGTGCGGGCCCCCCCCAGCTTGGGCCACGCACCTCAGAAGAAGATGACCTGCTCCCTCTGGGCGGGGGCGGGCGCCCTTCCCCAGGTTTCGGCGGGTTCCCTGGAGGATCTCAAGGCAGATGCCGGGGCGCGGACGGCGTCTCAATCCCGGCCTCAGCTACGACGCCCGTCCCACCAGTAACGCCCCCGCCCAGGCCCTCCTCCCAGTGCCGTCGCCGTGGCCCTCAGCCCTACGCCACGACGGCGCGGCGGTTTGGGGGGGAGGGGTGTGGTGTCGCACAAGTACAAAGTGCGCGCCACTTACTTTCGCCGCGCGCCGCCAGGCACGCACGGCGCGGCGTTTTCACGACGACAGCCACGAGCGCCCTCTGCGACAACTCCGCTCGTGGCTACCACTGAAGGACATCGTTCACTTCGCACTTCGACTTCGGACTGAGATAGCAACGAGTTAGGACCTTCGTAATCAGATAGGCACCAGTAAAGACTTTGCTATTGTACAGGCACTAGGCAGGCCTCTAACAACTATGTATCAACATTCTGCAGTACTATGTAAAAGTTAAGTATTGTTACATTCTGTGCAATATATCTCTATCTAATTTACTCGAGTGTTTATAGTTCCTGGCTGCTCCCCTCCGTACCTGCACCGGCGTGCTGTCTTTGTTACTGTGTCGGTCTCAGTCCACTCGGCCACCGACACCTACGACGAGGCTGGGACACAAAAGCGGCGACGAAGTTGGGACACAAAAGCGACCACACTGGTTGCGGGTTGGGCGATTCTGGGCGTGAGCGGAAGATGTAATGAAACTCAAGATCTTGCCTCGTGGCATCCTACAATGGGCGTTCTCCTATGGTGATGATCGAGGGGACATTGAACAGTGGACGGTCCAATATAACCTTCAGTCAACCTGTCTCGCTACTGTTGATAAACATGCTACTCTTTTTCATACATGCCAGTGCACGCCCACATGAACCTCGTAGCACCCAACATGCTCTTCAAAATATAGTTCAACCACCGTGGACAGCCCGATCTGCAGATATCACCCCCGTTGAGCTTGCATGGTACCGGATGAAAAGTCAAGTTGCACGACCAGGAGAAAATCTGGCCCAACTGAAGCACCCGATGGAAACTGAATGGCAGAACCATTCGCCAAAACTACATTCGGAACTGTTGTGGCGTAAAGTCAGCGCCACACGCCAGACGTAAGGGAACGATCGTGGAGAATTCAGCGATCGACCGAAAGCCAATAGCAAGTAGACGCCGCGCATCCTGAAGGGAGTAACCGAAGATGCGCGCCCTCTACAAGCAGCGACATACGTCTGGACGCTCGCCATTTACTATTCAGAAATACGACAGTTAGTACAGAGCACTCGCCAGTTACTATTCAGGAATGCGTCAGTTACTAGTGAGAACTCTGACAATTATTAGGCAGCTACGAAGACAGAAATTGGACAGTACTACGTCAGAACGCGGCTGCGAACGTAGTAGTAACTGGGCTACAGTGCAGCTAGTATGATACGGACGAAAAGCGAGAGAAAAGAAACAGATGAATATCATAAAATTCAGTCAATAAAACTTGTCTTATTAATCTGAATAGTTGTTATAGAATACACCTATTCCTGCTCCATTCCCTTTCCTAACAACTAGACCGGGAAGAGTAAACAACAAAAGGCGACGAGGTCACAACAGGAACAAATACAATAATTGTCTCCGTGGAAAACTGCAGCATGCACTGCTGCAGAAGGAGAGTGTACAGTACAATCGGTCACATTGCGCACGCTCTGGTGACTGTCCCTATGTGCGTATGGCTTTGTTCGTCTGATCCTGTGCATCCTCAAGAATGTGTCAGTAAAATTTACCTGTGCTGGGTCAACGAATTTATGGTGTCCTTTTTTCATTTTCCAGGAATGAATTCAGGAATCAAATACGTTATAGTCACGAGCGAGGAGAAGCGATCGAGTTTGTTGGTATACTCGAGGGAAGCGGTGTAATGCATTTAACTTAGTTTCGCCGCTGTGTGTACCCCGAAGCTGCAACTTCACCAGAGAGAATTGGGTGGCGAGGTGGCGCGCGCTGCGGACCGCCGCTCTGATAAGTGTGAGCCGGAAATTAACGGCGCACACACCGCGCCGCCGCTCAGCCTAAGTGGCCGCGTATTGGATTCCCGTCCACCGTGTCCCGAGGACGGCGGCGAGAAAGGCTCAGCGCAATTCATTACTGGAACGCGGCCGCCTGCGACTCCGTCTATACAACCAATTAAAGGTTCAACATTTTTGTGCCCTCGGGATGGTTGGGTTCGACAGGTGGTGGGATGTGGTTAGCTAGGTTTGTGAATAAGATCAGCAACTGAGAGAAGGCATTAATCATACCGCGCAGGCCAGTGCGCGGTATTAATATGTTCGTAAACGGCGCGTGCGAATTTGCAATTCTTTAAGGGCCAAAATCTCATGTTCTATTCATCTCAGATTGAAGGGGTGAAGTGTTCTGGATCAATCTTGGCCTAGTGATCATTCGTGTACATATTAGAAGAATGGGTATACTATAGCTATCAAACAGTACATCGTCAAAATTTTCAGTTACACACTTCCTGGAGCCCATTGAAATTGAGCAAATCAGTTGGCTTTTGTACATGTCGTGTAGTCCATGGTGGGCCTTAAACAGCTTAGAAAAGCACCATTCATTAATGGGCGGTTCCTGAGAAAATATTTAAAAAAATGATTTTTGGGTAAAAAGAACGAATTGTGTGGATGGTCACTTCGATACTTTCTATTCATTGCAAATCTTCAAAATTTTTATCGTGTGTTTTTATGGTAAAATTATCGAGGCCGTTTTTAAATTTTTTTCGATATCGTTATCCGTTACCGAGATCCAGAGATTGAAACTTGCATAGTTTTTCACAAAATCAGAAAACCCGATTATTAGCCGTTTTAGCACCGTGACTCGCAAATATCAAAATAAGTAACCATAGAAAATTTTTCAAATATTTACATCATGTAGACATTTATCTATAAACGGCATTTTTCAGTTTTCGTAAATCTTAGTCCCTTAGCAAGATAAGGCCGAAAACCGTGATATTTTGCTAGAAAAAGTGCGTATTGTGCTGAAAGACGGCGTTCGGACAGCTCTAAAACTTACAACACGATTTGAAAAAAAGGTACTCGGCGAAAAAATTTGATTTTTTACATCTTAAAGATTGAAATCTTCTGTCGATGAAGGGGTGATTTTTTTTTCGTTCACTTTACAGTTAATATGCAGCATCCGGTTTAGTGAACTACTGCAACATATTTTAAAGAGTTTTCAGAGGTATAAACACATCGAGTAGACTTCTCGTATGTTTGATTTTAGGTTACACATAGCTGCGTATGAAATGTAGACAACATATCGAAATTTTATTTAAAGTTTTTGAGCAGAATGACATCTTATGTGGTTCTTGAGATATCGGTCCGTGAATGATAGGACACGACAGTAGGAGGTTCGAAAATATTTACATGCTTTTTATCGAACGACATTGATAGTGTTTAACAATGTTCTTTGGAAAAGTTAAGCTTGTTTAGCAATCATCTGAATGTGAAGCTCTGTTTAGAAAGTAAACTACAGCGTAGTCAATTTGGTCTGACGTTTGTACAAATGTATCAATTTATATAAAATACTATCCAAATTTTAATCACCATTGATTTCATTTTATATAAGCAGTACTCTCTGATGTAACAGGAAAAAGACGGGAACCAGCTGAAAAATATTCCTGAAGGAGCACAGAAGATGCGAATTGTTCTCTGACACAAAAGTGTGGAACCAGCTGCTTCAATCCTAATTCCGACTTCCTCACCAAAAATTTTGGTGTGCGAATATATTCGCGCTTTTTTCGGCTGAATATGAGTACAACAGACACAGTGAAACAGGCAGAGAGAGCCATATATAATGGAACAGAAAAAAGTGTTAGTTCAGGAGAAAGATATATGCATGTAAACAGCAACGGGAAGCGAAACGAGATGTCGGAAGTCAGGGACAGTGGCAACAACAACCTAAGACAAATGCAGATAGTTGCAATTGGAGCAAAAGAGAAAACAGTGGGAAATTGAGACGAATGGAGACCATACATAAAGCATTAGCGTGCGGCTCTCCAATACAATAGCACGGAACAATTTGATTTTTCGCATCCCCAGTAAACGCGTGCTAAAGTTTTCTGGTCTACAGGTCAAACCCCAAGTAAACTATCCCCATGGACACATGTGTAAAAGAGACAATCGTGATTAAAGACAATGAAAGCCGACTCTAAGTGAGAAAGAAAGGGTACTGGCACAAGAAGTGAATGGGACAACGTCAGTATGGCAGACAGACGATGATAGTGGCAGAAACAGACAGCGGTGAAGAATCGCGAGGGAAAGGGATGAAGACATTGAAAGTTTGACACGCACAGAAAGCGGCAGTGGGAGAGACAGCAAACAAACTGACAGAAATATATAGACACTGACAGTGAGACGACATTGCTGACTATGGCGGCTTAACTGGGCAATAGTATTTACAAAGCTATGCGCTAAAACTGCGCGAATATGTTGGCATGTCAAAATTTTTGTTGAGGAATTCGGAATGAGGATTGAGGCAGCTGGTTCCATACTTTTGTGTCAGAGAACATTTTCGCCTTTTCTGTGCTCCAGTAGGAGTATTTTTTCAGCTGGTTCACATATGTTTTTACTACGATTGAAGATAATACTCAGGTGAGACGCTTGTGGCTGTACTTGGGCCTATTACATAGTTCACAGTTCTGCAATGCTCTCTTCCTAGCTACTGTCAGTAGTTGTGTTCCGGCTTGTCGCAGTAGACGAAACACCTGAAACGGTAGCACTGCTAGCTCCGTACTCTGCTCTACCGGCTCGTAGACTGAACCACAGTCTAACATATACAGTCACGACACTCACTGCTGTAAAAGTTGTTACCAACTGACAGTTTCTGCGACACTAGCGCTCCTAGCGGTGGGCAAGCTGCCGAAGTAATGATGTTTGTTTATAATCGCTTTTGTACGTAATTAACGAAATACTTACTATAATTTTTGCGTTACAATCATTTTTGAAATATCGAGAGACAAACATAAAACTGAAATTAATATAAAAAACAGCCTAATTTAAATGATTCAATGGTATAAATAACAACTCTGACATGAAAAAATACTTACGAATATGTGTATATTTGCAGCTTATTCCGATGAAAGTAAGTTGCATATAAACATAATGGTATAATAAATTTCTATTATGGTCTGTTCTTACTATGACAGCCAGTTTTTGACGTACATCAATTCGGTATGAAGTCTAATTATTCTCACAGTTTTACACGTCATTGGTCTTTCTTATACATGCATATTCTTTTAAGCGTAATTACTTTAGCTTTAAAAAACCAATGTTTTGATGAATCTTGCCGTTTGTGGTTTAGATGTAGAAACAGTTGTGGAATTGGGTTCTTCTTTGTTGCAAAACGGTTTGGTTGCTTTTATCATTACATTGCCAAGTCTGTTTCGTTTTTCCTTCTGATACAGCTGTGATGGTTGATTTGGTAGTTTAAATATCATATTTATTGCATTCTATATACGTTTACTATGTTCCACCCTCACCGATTTTACTGGAATTGAAGAATACTTAATGTTCCTGCATAGAAATTGACGTCATTCTGCTAAAGAGTTATGTCTCCTGGTGTTTCCTAGGCATTTTTATTTTTAATAGGAAATGAAATTACTCATTTAAAGCCTGTATGTTACAGGATAATTGTAAATTAACTGTCCTTTAATGTACCGTTTCGTACCTTATCGGGGATCTTATTAAACCTAAGAAAGATAATGGGGAGCTATTTTTAAAGTATTATCTATTTATAAGGTACTACATACGTTCTCTAATGTAAAAAGTGCGCTGAAGTCAATCTAAATGATACTATTCGCACTCATCAACTATCGTATTCAGAATCATGGCTTGCCGCCCGCTTGGAGCGCTGCTATCTCAGAGTATAACAAAAATCAGTCGGAGTGTCGTGACTGTATATGTTAGACTGTGACTGAACTGTCGTAGCTGTGTAGTGCCGGCATACCTAACCGAGTCCTCTGCATCTGATTGACCGCACGCGAAGCAAAACACCGAGGTAACGATGACTGGACACGCCCCCGGCGGCCACTTCTGGAAGTGGCGCAGCGACGTGTGTAGACCGCAGGCGCTGTGGTGAATGGCGACGCCACAACACACTCCAGAGAGCTTACATAGGATATATTGAGAAGGAGACGTGTATAAATACACTATGTGATCAAAAGTATCCGGACACATGGCTGAAAATGTTTTACAGTTTCGTGGCGCCCTCCATTGCGAATGCTAGAGTTCAGTATTGTGTTGGCCCACCCTTAGCCGCAATGACAGCTTGCACTCCTGCAGGCATACGTTCAGTCAGGTGCTGGAGAGTTTCTTGGGTAATGGCAGTCCATTCTCCACGCAGTGCTGCACTCAGAGAGGTGTCTATATAGGTCGGTGTGGCCAGGAACAAAGTCGGCGCTCCCAAACACACCAAAGGTGTTCTATAGAAGTCAGGAGGTCAGAACCCTTTCGTTTAAAGCAAAAATGAAGGAAATCAGTCGGATTGAACGGCATGAACGACTGACTTTAGTTTACAACAAGGACATCCCCATAGGGAATATACAGTAGGAAACCGCGTTTGAGCATAGAAAAGGGAAGGCGAGAGATATGTAAATTCTTATACTTAATGACAAATCTATGGATAAATAACTTTCGTTTAAAACCAAAATGAAGGAAATCGTCCGGGTAGTTTAGTCTGGTCGACTGACTTTAGTTTTCGCAGATTCTTTTAATATATAAGATTTTTATTGAAATGATGTATATTACAATCTGATATTCGACATCTGTCTCTAATAAACGTTTAAATTCAGTAATGAGTTCTTTACACAGCAGTTACAGAGTAATCAGTAACTTGAATCATGTGACTCACGCATTCTGCACATAGCGCTGAAGATAAAATGAATGTTTTCATTTACTCCGATATGTAATTATTTTCCGTACATAGCTAAGACGAGTGCGACTTGGTAGCACAGTGGTGGAGTGTTAGGCTACGTATACAAAGGTTCCGGGTTCGATCCTCGCAAGATCCTATGATTTTTAACTCCCATTTTATACTTCTTTCACCTCTAGCAATGTTGCTGATGAGAAAAAATGGGGAATGGGGAGTACCGTCCACGTTAAACTGAAGTCCCCCTATAACTGACTGGGTCGGAGGTAGGAGGAAGGTAACGGCATACCACTTCCAAACACTGTGGTGTTCAAACCAATCTTCCGATTGTTGACTGCTTTATTTAACTGAGACTAACTGTTAGAGCAAAGAACGAGACGTTAGACTGCTGTAAAATAGTTTCAATAAACAAGCGTGTAACAGTGAAGAAATGAATTATTTCTGGGAGTCGAAATTCCACGGTGACACGAAATGCTTAGAATTCACATTGAAAACGTGTCTATAATAAAATGTGACAAAAAGTCAGTATGTTAGGTCTTTTCCGAAATATGTCACAAAAATTCTACATTCACATGTTGATAACGCTATGGTTTACGTGAAACAGAGAAGAATGTTCGTTATTCTATCGGACCAAACTGCGTGTTCATCAGTCCGTAGCTTACAAACTACTTAAACTGAGTTAAACTAACCAAAGGACAAGACACATATTCATGCCCCAGGGAGGAATCGAACCTCCAACGGCGAGCAACCGCGCGTTCCGAAACGAGGCACCTTAGACCGCTCGGGTACTCCACTGTGACGTGAAACAGAGATAGTACTGTGGTTTCCTATGTAACAATAAAAGCAGAATGTATAGATATATATTGTTTAAATTAAAAACTGTCCAGATCGCAAAATTGTTGTTTCTATTTCATAATCTGTTGCGTTCTATTGTAGACTATCTCCAGATTCATTCCACTGTGATGGCAAGCGGTGGCGATGAACACAGGAGGCTAAACACGTTTGGGTTTAAATTTTAATTTTAATTACTTTATCAAGATCCTTATTTATCTCAAGTATGATTTCTAAGTTCACTAAACCTTAAGTAAGTTTCATTACTTGTTTCCCTACAGTGTGTACAAAGTTGCTTACATATCATACCACGTTTTGTGGGCGCAAAATTGAAAATATCGTAATTTTTCATTCACTTATGGCAAAGTTTCAAGCCTAGTCGTGAACTACACATACATACAGGCCCGCAAGTGTAGAGTAAAATGAAGATGCCCGTCAGATGAAAATGCCTTTTTGATAACGTATCTCACCTAACAAATGAAAAAGAAATGCAATATTTTTCTCTTTTCGAAGTGACGACGACTTTGTACTTATTATCATTATTACTATGTTAAACATTAAAAAAATTATGAAAACTAAAGTCAGTCGGTAAGACCGTTCTATCCTGCCGATGTCCTTCATTTTTGTTTGAAACGAAGCTCTTAATCCACATATTTGTCATCATTCACAAAACACTCGTCTCTCTATTTGTACTCAAATGCGATATCCTATCCTTGCTGTGAAAATTTTGCCAGCCGCGGTGGCCGAGGGGACTGAGGCGTTCCAATCACGGTCTGCACGGCCACTACGGTCGGGAGTTCGAATCCCCCCTCCGGCATGGATATTTGTGCCGTCCTTAGTCTTAGCTAGTTCATAAGTAATTTGTAAGCGTAGGGACTGATGACCCCGTAGTTAAGTCGCATAAGTTCTACAAAAATTGGAACATTTTGTGAAAATTTTAATCGGTTTGGTTTCGATATCTTCGGTTGCAATTGAGGTGAGCAGTTCCATTTCGTATAATAACTTTTAATTGATTCTGAAGAAAGCTATGAGTTGACATAGCTCCTGTTGCAATAAAGGTAGAAAATTCGTTACACCCTTAAAACACTCAGCAGATCCATAGCTATCACTGGAGCGTAGAAACACTTCGGGTGATTTGGAAGAAACATACGATAGCTTATTCCACTTTCGTTTTGTCAATTTTTGTTATTTCAGCAACCAAATATAATTAATATACATAGTTCGTTTTAGTCTAAGAACACTATGCGGATCATGATTTACTGATTTCCACTTACTGTCACTGTCCTATAACGGTGGTCATCTTACACAGGTCATCTAGTTGTTATTAATATAGCCATTTTACATAAGTCTCTGTGAAACGCAGTTGAAGTTAGTCACATCTGCGGTCTGCGATGCTTAATGTCTCCAAATTATATCTGAGGCTCTTTATTGTGTGCTGCACTGCGTTTGAACCAGAAGGATTCGTTGTTGTGTAGGCAGTCAGGAAGCTAAGTTTCAAAACTGCGGTGTGGCTTTGAACAGACGAATCTTTTTATGTGCAATAATAATGGTAATTTTATTTCTACGAAAGATTCTGAAAACGAAGTTCTAAGAATTTAATGGTAATTTAAAATGATAATATGAAAAAACAAATTAAGGAGTATCATCATTTTCATTATTAGGCGATCTGCATAGTTGTCCCTCTCTTACAGACATTCAGCATGTACGGTTGAAGTTCGTCTTGTTATGTTCATTAATATGAACAACTAATTGTTAGTGCAGGTGTTTAAAACGTTTTTTTCTGTATGAAAGAAAGGAGAAAATTTGATGACGATGATTTTCATTTTTGATTACAGTTTTTAACGTACTTGGTTTCTGATCGTACTGAAGATAAATATTTATTTAAGAAAATAAAGGAAGCAAAAAGTAATGACTTTCTCTATACGAATGTAAAAGAATCACTATTGTTAATTTTATATGTTCCTCATTCTTATGAAGAAACTATGAAGTGATTATTTTTAAAATCAAACCTTCTGACTGTTTCGTATTGACCAGTTATTCCTAATCCGAATTATTAAAGAAAACTACAGAGATGAAGAAATTTTGTATTTGTTCAGTTCGTGGATTCGCACTGCACACCAGAGAATCCTGCTGTCAGCTTTGATTTTGCTGCAACTGCAGCTTTGGTAGCAATTTTGAGGGCAGTGGCACATATGTTGTTTCCTTGCGCACAGGTAGGCCATTAATTAGTGTTAAGTGAGCTACGGTAGGAATAATTGTTCAACTGAGACATAAACTGCAATCAGTAATTTAGACAGAAAATTTAATTTTCATTGTTTTGGCAGTATGAGTCATTAATCAGCCAGCCTGTTTTCTACTAAATTTTAAATTGTTTACGCTTAATGAATAAAACCAAAGAGTTCGAATTTATTATATATGTGGCATCTGTTCAATAAAAAAGATTTCAGTAAGACTAACTAAGTTCTAGTTAAGTGAAGATTCATTAAGAATCACCGATAACACATACAACATACACGAATATACGATTCCTTAAGAAACATCCAGCTGCAGTTGAAGCAATTTTTACCGGAACCTTTATTTAATTGACAGCTTTAAATTTTGTTAACAACCTTGAACTGCATGGAGTCATTCACTGATTTACACAATGAGTTGAATACAGTAAAAAGGTTTAACTTCTAGCCGACAGCGTGGTCGTTAGTGACGTATAATACTCTTGGTTAGTTTTCGTCAGGTGGCTGGGTGTTGTGATCTTCAGTCCGCAGACTGGTTTGATGCAGCTCTCCACGTTACCCTGTACTGTACAAGCCTCTTCATCTGAGAATAAGAACGGCAACCTACATCCTTTTGTATCTGTTTACTGTATTCGTCCCTCCGTCTCCCTCTACGATTTTTACCCCGACACTTTCATCTGATGCTAAGTTGACAATTCCTTGATGTCTCAGAATGTGTCCTATCAATCTTTCCCTTTTCTTAGTCAGAATTTGCCAGAAACTCCTTTTCTCTCCAATTCGGTTAAGTACCTCAGAATGTGTCCTATCAATTTATCCCTTCTCTTAGTCAGAATTTGCCAGAAACTCCTTTTCTCTCCAATTCGGTTAAGGACCTCCGCATTAGTTATGTGATCTATCCCTCTAATTTTCATCATTCGTCTGTAGCACCACATTTCAAAAGCTACTATCATCTTTTTGTTTGAACTCCTCATCATTAACGTTTCTCACCCATATAATGCTACACTCCAGACAAATGTTTTCAGAAAGGACTTCCTAACATTTAAATTAATATTGGATGTTAACAAGTTTCGCTTCTTAAGAAACGCTTTTCTTCCCATAGCCACTCTACATTTTATATCTTCTCTTCCTCGGCCATCAGAAGTTAATTTGCCACACAAATAACAACACTCATCTACTATTTTTATTGTTATGAAGAAGAAAATTCGCCGAGACCTTTAAAAAGGAACCATTCCATCATTTGCCTGAAGTGATTTAGGGACATTATGGAAGACCAAAATCAGGGTAGTCGAAGGCGGGTTTGAACCGCCGTCGTGCCGAATCGACCACTTCATACACACACACACACACACACACACACACACACACACACACACACACACACATTCAGCGCAGAGGAGCATTGAAGGTAGTGTAACTATGTAACTGGAAGGAAGAGGAAATATTTTAACAATATGACCACGTCATGATCTTTGGAATGGGTAATGTGTCGCCTATTCAACAGCGTGGCACATTACGTAAGACGTTTTAAAGGAGGAGCTCCTCTTCCAGTCCCTGAAATCAAAATACCTTCATCGAAAGCATTGTTTGTAAGATTCACGCGGAACGACTGCTTGTGTAAGAGCTAGAACCCGTCACGTCCATTAGCCAAGGAAACAATGTTCCATAACATCGGCATATATGACGCACTTAATTTTTATCGCAATGAAAAGAATGACACAATTCATCAAACGATGGCATATGCATTGACCACTACACAGGAGAGTCGTCAAGGGTAACTTTTCTGCAGAAACCTAAACAGTCACTGGCATGGCAGTTCGTTCTGGAGTGTCATGTTTAAGTTCGTGGCCTCTCCCGCCGGATGTTCGAGTCCTCCATCGGGTACGGTGTGTGTGTCGTCCATAGGATAAATTAGTTTAAGTAGTTTGTAAGTGTAGAAACCGATGACCAGAGTAGTTTGGTCCATTATGTCTACAAATATTTGGACATTTATTTTGAACCCAAGCATTGACAGTTTTAGTTGTATGTCACCCACCTGGTTCAAAATGTTCAAATGTTTGTAGAAATTATGGGACTTAACTACGGGGTCATCAGTCCCTAAGCTTACAAACTACTTATGAACGAGCTAAGACTAAGGACGGCACAAATATCCTTGCCCGAGGGGGGATTCGAACCCCCGACCTTAGTGACCGTGCAGACCGTGACTGGAGCGCCTCAGTCCCCTCGGCCACCTGGTTCACTGAGTTCAGTGTATAAGGTGGATTAGGACCTTACTTATGTGAGTTCATGTAACGCAGGAACCACCACCAAATTTTATCTCCATCAGAATATCAATGCAAGGTTTTCGAAACATGACACCTCGGTAAATAATCACGACATACGTTTAATATCGGCGTTTCTGTTATTGTTGACGTAAATACGTTTTATTTGAAATGTATTTTTAGGAACGACTTTTTAGAGTTCGTTGTATAGTCCTAAGCTGTTTGGAACAGTTTGTCGCATAGTTTCTTGGTTAAATAATTTGCAATACGTAGGAATTGTAATACTGTTCAGAATAGTTTTAACTCTTAACAGTTATTGAAGTTTCGTGTAATGGGATACAAAATTTCAATAATCTGTGGTTTAAACTTAGTTCAGAATTGAACGTTTAGAAACGGAACATAAATTCTGGTAGCGTCGATTTCAAATGTTCCCGCGTGTGTTTACCAAATCAAAGAAAGCCCTTTTACAGCCACTAAGTAAAAACTCTGTTCTTTCTATTCTCTCCCCCCCCCCCCTTCCCCCCAGAACATCTTACCTTTACTAAGTAAACTGGCGTTTTAAAAGCATTATATACTACAACAAAAGTAGTCTCGGAGTGTGCGTAGTTTGCATTGTGTTTTCGTGGTCTTCGGTGGAACGACTGGTTTGACGCAGCTTTCCATTCTTCTTTATAATGTGCACGGCTCTTCATCTCCGAAGAATTGCTCTGCACCTACTTACTGTATTCGCGTCGTGAGTTCCCTCAGTGCCGTTTGCCTCAAACACTTCCATCCGGTGATTATATGACGATATAATGTCAAGTTGATTATAAGTTTCATCATTCAGAGTTATAGCGGGTAAGTGTAAAAGTCACACAATAACGCATCAGTTTTTCGCATTAACGAGAAACGTTGTGGATACAGTATGTAGTTACCATAAATACAAAAGTTACATGGTTGGATACAGTGAAACATACATATGTGGAATTAGCTGAATACCTGGCGTTGCCCTGGTATTTATTTATTCCTGCCATTTTTCAGGAATATATTAATTTGTATAAGGGCTGTATGTCTGTGAAATCTCTTGGGAACACAATTAGTAGTAAAGAAGTAATAGATTAAAGCTTGGTTCGAGATGGGGCGGTTCTCCATGAACGTTACAGTTTATGCGTTCATCTAATAAACTACGTGTCGTGCTGTGATACAATTTAGAAAGGTACATTCACCTACATGTGTGTATACAGTCTGTACAATTTCCTGCGGCTACAATTTTAGTGTACAAATTATAAACTGTAACGTCATACAGAATGATGTGGTTTTACTCCATAAAGAACGGAAAAGTAGTAAGCGGGAAAGTTTTATGCTATCAACATTTTGCTATGGTTGTCAGCGAGGAAAAGTTTAATAAAGGTTTGAAATTATGTTTAAAGTTTGTTGCTTGTTGCTCTCATTTTCATATAGCGTATTCATAAAGTCTCGCCGCATTATCTGGCAGTTTTTTGCGTTTCCTTTTTTTTATAACGCCATATCTTCTGAATTATGTGTCGTATGTGAGTCTTAACCCTACAGCAATTGTTACCTTACGGTAAGGAATGTGTGTACCAAATTTGGTTGAAATCTAGCTGTTAACCCGGCATTTCCCGGGTATTTGTTTATTTATTCCTGCCATTTTTCAAGAATATTTGTATAAGGGGTGTATGTCTGTGTAATCTTTTGGGAATACAATCAGTAGCAAAGGAGTAATAGATTAAAACTTGGTGCGTGATGGGGCGGTTTTCCATTAACGTTGCTTTTTACGTCCTCGTAACTCATGAACTACGTGTCATACTGTGATAAAATTTAGAAGGTACACTCAACTATATGCATGTATACTGTCTGTAAAATTTCCTGTGGCAACAATTTGTAGTGTAGAAATTAAAAATTGAAACGTGATACCGAATGCTGTAGTTTTACACCGTAAACAGCGGAAAAGTAGTAAGCGAGAAACGTTTTTCCTTTCGTCATTTTGTTACGGTTGTAGGGGAGAAAAAGTTTAATAAATTATGTTTAAGGTTTGTTGCAAGTCGCTAAGTATTCTGATTCTCATAAAACATACTTATAAAGTCTCGCCGTATTATGTGGCAGTTTTTTGTGATTCCTATTATGACGTCATATACTCTGAAACATGTGCCATAAATGATTCTTAAATTTGCAGCAATTGTTGCGTCACGGTAAGGATGTGTGTACCAAATATGATTGAAATCGGTCAAGTGGTTTAGGAGAAAATGAGTAGTGTTGTAGCTCATTGCAGCACTTTTTCGCGAATCTCATTGTTTATGACGTCATATCTCGTGAACTATATATCGTACGTGATTCTCACACTTACGGCGACCGTTTCTATGGATTGAAGCTTACGTGTACAAAATTTCATCAAGATTGGAACAAAACTGTAGATTTGTATAGAACTCGTACACACGAACAAACATACGGACACTGAGCTTTATATATTAGATCATTCCGTCATTTTTCAAGTAGCTTGTCGCAGCATTTTATAAAATCCCACCTGTGCGCATTAAACCGCGTTATTGCACTGACCTGTTACGTTGTATTACTCGAACCCTGTATCGTGGCACCTTGTCGTGAGCGTAAACAAATGAAGACTATTCAGTAGCACTTTCCAAGTGGCAGAAGTGCGTTCGCCAGCATCGTTTTCTATGGGGAAGAAACGTTCTTCTTTTCATAAAAAGAAGAGTGTATGTCTGCTTTCCTAACTTGTTTACGGTTGCGAACGACTGGCAGAATTTAGTGTCCGAGTCAAATATACGCGTATTGTCAGAACAAATCGTTTCTTTTTTCCAATCATAGGGTGAAATTTTCCGGCTCACCTGTAGACGAGGATACCGCCCGTCAGCTTTGACCCGTGACGTCATCGCAGCGCGGTAATTTTGAGGTGCGTGCATGTTTGTAGAAGGCGTGAGTGATTATGTGGTGGTTGAGTTTGTTTACAAACTAAACAGTTTAATATTTTGTGTTTAAAAAGTGATCTGTAGCTTCTCTCTGATAGTTAAATGTAGGTTAATCAAGAATTTTCATTCCGTATGTGAGCACCGAAGACGCGAATTTTGGGCTAAGATCGATGGTACATTCTGTTATATATAATAACTACAGATTATTTGTATCTACGATACAGAAGTATTAAGACAATAGTCATTTTCGTCCATTCTGAGTGCTTTGAATGGGAGAGAAGGGCGTGCTGAAGTAATTACTTCTTGTACATCGGCAGGTACGTAATATTTAACTAACTTCTTGCGCTTTTCTATTAAGGCAAAATTTCTATCACAAAATAGGCAAGTATAATACTTTTAGTGCAATTCAAGACATGGAACAGGCATGTTGCTATGCTGTTATCTTCTATAGTTTTGTTTTATTACGTTACGGGGGGGGGGGGGGGAAGCGTCACGGAAATGTTGCACGAATTGGGGTGGAAATCATTAAAAGAAAGACGTTATTCATTGCGGCGTGATCTGTTTGCGAAGTTTCAAACACCGACATTTACTTCTGAATGTCAAAATATTTTGCTTGCACCCACCTACTTAGGTAGACATGATCATCCCAACAAAATAATAAAAATCAGCTCGAAAACGGAACGATTTAGGTGTTCTTTCTTCCCGCGCGCTATTAGAGTATGGAACGGTAGATAAAAGTTATGAAAGTGGTTAATGAACCCTCTGCCAGGCACTTAAATGTAATTTGCAGAGTATCTATGTAGATGTAGATACTGGTTTTCCGACATGTTGATAACGTCATGGGTCAAAACAGACGGGTGGTATCGCAGTCTACAGTTATGCCAGTTTTCCAGGAAGTATAACATGGAGTTTTGGAGACTAACAGCACAGTTATGTTTTTTTTAATACATATATCGCAAAAATAAAATAAAAAAATATAAAAAAACTGAAACTTCCTGACAGATTAAAATTGTGTGCCGGAACCGGGACTCGAACCTGGGACCTTTGCCTTTCGCGGGCAAGCGCTCTACCACTGAGCTACCCCGACACGACTCACGATGCCGCCTCACAACTTCACTTCCGCCAGTACCTCGCCTCCTACTTTCCAAACTTCACAGAAGCTCTCCTGCGAAACTTGCATGACTAGCACTCAGTGGTAGAGCGCTTGCCCGCGGAAGGCAACAGTCCCAGGTTCGAGTCCCGGTTCCGGCACACAATTTTAATCTGACAGGAAGTTTCATACCAGCGCCCACTCCGCTGCAGAGTGAAAGTTTCATTCTAAAAATAAAAAATAAAAAAATAAAATAAAAAAAGAAAAGCTGTTTGGGGTTACCTACCTGGCTGGTTCACATCCTCGGCAGCTGTCAGCGTCCTAACTCCTGTACGTACGCTCGGAGGAACGCGGGCTGACGTTCAGTGGCGGGCTCACGTTGAGTCGCGGTCACACGCGCGCTCACGGTCACGATCGCGGTCGCACAGAACTCGCGTGGCCGGGCTCGACTGCGCTCGCGGCTGTCGGCGGTACGGGAGGTGTGCCGCGCGGGGTCGCACTGCCGGCCGGCTCGGCCGCAGCGCCACGGCGGCCGCCGCCGCGGCGCCACCGACGCCTGCCGAGCGCCGAGGCGCACCGCCGAAACACTGTGCCTCGCTGCTGCACCTCACTGTACCACTGTTAAGCACCTTTTAGACGATAAACTAAAGCGGAAAAGATAGATACTGATGTACAACTGCAGACTTTGTACTACAACAACACATAGAGCTCGTTCGTCTCCATTGTGTAGTTTTTGCTGAAGAGCAAAATATTGACACCCACACGTACGATTTTATATGAGTCGGTAACTTTCAACTTCCATATCATCCACCCCCTTATCGTTATCAACTCTTTACAAAATGGGAGACTGGTACCTACTAGCGCATACAAACACTATTCGTTTGCGATGTGTAGTTTTGGCTGCAGAGTGAAATATAGGCACAAACACCTTAATTTATATATATATTAATATTTGACTCAGTTCGACTTTTTTCTGGTTTTAAAACTTATAGAACACCTCCAAGTACTTCACATTACTAGTGATTTCAGTCCGACCACCGTCTCTCTTTCACCAATACTACATACTGTGCGGTCTCTGAGAATGGCGTCATTAAAAATAGATTGGTCGGTTTTAAGAATTTCAGCTGATGAATAATGAGGAACTAAAGCGCCCATGAATTCAGTATAAAATGCAGTTGCAGAATTTTCTGCTCCTTCAAGCGCTTGAGCATGTTTGTACGTTAAAAACCGCGTAACTTTGCGACCCACAATCTTAAGGACGAGGTAGGTCCAGCTAGTCCGGATCTGTAAACTCTCGTAAGTAGAGGTCTGCGCGGATAAGAAAAGTGTTTCCGCACCCGCACCACTTCCGCTAAGCCCTTATCCGCATCCGCAAGTTTGTTATCCGCAGCCGGCCGCGGTGGCCGAGGGGACTGAGGCGCTCCAGTCACGGTCTGCACGGCCACTACGGTCGGGGGTTCGAATCTCCCCTCGGGCATGGATATTTGTGCCGCCCTTAGTCTTAGCTAGTTCATAAGTAGTTTGTAAGTTTAGGGACTGATGACCCCGTAGTTAAGTCCCATAAGCTTAACAAACATTTAAACATTTGTTATCCGCATCCGCAAGTTTGTTATCCGCATTCGTAGATATTAAAGTTCTGAATGGTAATAGTAATAGATACCAGTATTTAAAAGCTTGTCATTTTAAGTGTTAAAACTGCCGTCTAACTTGTAAGAGTCAGCAAGAAGAGACAATGCCTGCTGTACCTATTGTCAGCCTAACATTGTGTACCTTCCTAAATACCTTATTTTCACTGTACACCGTATCTGATCACGAATGTTGCTACAAAATGCTATTGTCAATCTTTACTACTGCCGCCACCATTTATATATTACGTAAAGATGAACGTTTGTTTGTATGTTTGTTCCTATTTTATGCGTGACGCTACCGTTCATTTGGTCGCGATGAAACTTTGACAACCTATTGCTTGCACTTTCGCGACGATTATCGACATAATTAAACGACGCGGTTGTCTTCAAATTTGGCGGAATTTCAGGAACTTTTGCATCTGTCTTCGTATTTAAATAAGTAATGATGCTATTTTGTTCTGTATCACACGAATGTTTCGGCCAATTTAAAGTTCCACTTTTGTGTCCTTTATTTACCCGCAAAACAGGCGACAATATCGTTGATATTTTCCTTGCCATCAAATACGTAGCCAAATTTTTTTCAAATTGACGATTTCAATTTTTTTTTTTTTTTTTTTTTTTTTTTTTTTTTTGCCTTCATTAATGTCAAAATAACTTTTGTCACTTTACAGGATATAGTATCCATTTTAAGAAAGAAATGACAGCGTATTCACTACGATATAAGTTTGTCACTCGATCACTATAAAGCGCTAACTGAAGGCAGCGTAAATATGGCATGGCACCTCTGGGGCCAGTGGGCCGGTTTGCCACCCAGAAAGCACTTGACAGACCGCAGATAAGACACAGTCGCATAAACGGACTAGGATTAGGCCCAAGTCCCTCGGGTACAGCTACGTCTGCTGTGGCACAGACAAAAATATACAGACGGGAAACCTCCGTAAGGTCCAGGTCACAATGGGTGCGGGCCAGGGTGGGGGCTGGGGGACGAGAGTTCAGCAGTTCCATTAAGATGTTACATGTTGGCGTTGAGGTCAGCCTTTTAAAACTGGACAGGGAATGAGAAGAGGACTACAGACTTCCACTCTACCTGGGCCCTGCAAGGATTCCAAGAATGTCCACAGGCTAGAAGTTTTCAGCTAACACTTCGACACCCATACTGTGCAGGTACTCGCGCTTTATCCGCATATAACACGCCGATATGCGCGTCGCTCACAGTTTTATCCGCAAAATAAGAAATACTGAGGATATCCGCGGATAAATTCGACAGCGGATATAGACGATAAGCATAAACGAAGATTAAACGCTACATCTATATGGGATACTCTGCAAATCACATTTAAGTGCCTGACAAAAGGTTTACACAATTCATCTACCATTCCATTCTCGAATAGCCCGTAGGAAGAAAGAACATCTCAATCTCCCCTTTCAAGTTCTGATTTCCGGTATCTCATTCTGATGATCTATTCTACCTGTATATGTGTGAGTCAACAATATATCTTTACATTCGGAGGATAATGTTGGTAACTGGAGTTTCCTAAGTAGACCACGCCGCAGCGATAAGCGCCGTTGTTGTAATGATTCCGATCCCAGATTCTGTATCATTTCCGTGATGCTGTCTCCCCAGTATCGTGGCAATACGAAACGGGCTGCCCCTTTTTGGACTCTTTCGATGCTTTCCGTCAAACCCACATGATAAGGAACCCACAATGGGCAGAAATACTCCACATGAAGACGAACAAGCTTGGTGTATGCAGTCATTTTAATAGTTTATTTTTTATTTTATTTTATTTTATTTTTTATCCAAGTGTTCTGTCATTAAAACGCAGTCTCTGGTTCGCCTTTCCTACGACATTATTTACATGTTCTTTCCAGTTTAAGTCTGATGTAACAGTAATTCCAAGGTATTTTTTGGAGTTTACGGCCTTCGCAGTTGATTGATTTATCTTGTAAACAAAATTTAACTGATTTCATTTCGTACTCATGTGCACGACTTCACGCTTCTCATTACTTACAGTCAATTTCCAATGTTTACACCATACTGATATCTCATTTAGATCGTTCTACAGTTGGTTTTGATCTTCTGATAACTTTATTAGACGATAAATGACGATTTCATCTGCAAACAACCTAAGAGAGCTGCTCAGTTTTTCTCCCAGATCGTGTATGTAGATAAAGAATAATGGAGAACCAATAACATTACCCTGTGGAAGGCCGGGTTTCACCTCTGTTTTAGTCGATACCTTACCATAAATTACTTCAAACTGTGTCCTCTCTGACAGGAAATCCTGTATCCAGACACAAATCGGGGGTGATATTCCATAACCGCGAAATTTGATTAAAAGCTGCTACCGATAGTGTTGCAAGTATCGTTTGTTTTTGGTATTACAAGGTTGTACACCAAAAGTACATTTTCTGGAAATGAGATCATTACCCGTAAAGGTAGCAATATCGACAGCTGCGTTTGCATTAGGTTTCTTCATATTTTTTATTACAACAACAATTTCCCTGATTATTTAGTGTCACACATCAATAACATGAAATCAGCTTTCACTTTTCCAGCCATAAACTAAGATTTATAGAATTTCTTCAATTGTTCATGCTTTGATTTTAGAATTATTTTATCTGGAAGATTCACTACCCATCCTGGCTCTAACCCAAAGAATATCTGCCGAGGATCTTTTCCCATACACAACATTGAATACAGTAGATCATTTTTAATTTCAGTAAGCCCATAAACATAGTTTTGTGTTATTCTTTCCAATGAAACCTTTTCTGGATCTGCCAAGTAAACCCTCTTAGCTGGGTCAGTATAAAATCCAACTGAATCTTCACGTGGCAACATACACCGTAGTATAGGTCCATATTTCATAAATAATTCTTCTGCGTTAATTGCAGTCCGCAAACTCTGTGTTTCGAAAAGTGTTATTATGATCACAACTCCACTTCTTTCAATACCTGCAGTCACAGGCTCTGTTGTTCACTGGATTTGTATGTTTACTTTAGCTTCAAATATATCTCCCCCTCATCTGTTAACTAATGTTGGTCCGCGGCAATAGAAAAAGGTCCAGTATTGCAAATAGCTGTCAGATCAAATGTGGGTCTTCTTAAATGATGCCCCTTGTAATATGGCTCATAGCCAAATCGCAGGTAAAATGGATTGTTACCAGTTTCATGTCCCCATCGAATAAAATTTGGTCTCTGACCAGAGCCGTTGTTACCAGATGAATATTTATCTCCACCATGTTTTACCCTGCCTCTCGGTCTTCTTATAGGAACCTGGGTTATGGCAAATATTTGCTAATGACACTCTAGGAAGCAATCTAAGTAGCTGTGCTGCTTTGGTTAACTCTCCATCTTCTTCTATCTTCTATTTATAAAACTTTCTGACATTCAAAGAGAAGACGCTAGGCAGTTCGTTGCTAGAAGGAGGATATGACGCTGAAGAAAAAATAGGTGCTGGGTTCGATCTTCAGAGAAGATCACGGTAATGAGATCATTAATGCTGGAGGATCCATATTAATTCCGGAATTATGTCTTTTTTTTTCTGGCAAGCTGTGACAACATAAAGAAACTTCATGCTGCTTCAACTTCAAGCTTTATTAACTAATATTTACTAGATTCTGCGATTATGAGCAAAAACCTATTACCATATTGTGATAAGGCTATTCCCAATATCAAAAAGGTTTGCCTCTTCGCTGTACGCGTCTATTTAAGTATAATAGCAGCTTTGTTCCATTCCATAACTACAACAGCAATAGTCGTGATTAGCGCATGATTAACAAATTATGAAACTTACAAAGGTTCGAAAACGTTCTTGATAAAATTTATGAAAACTACAATAGAGTCACTTGGTCAGACAATCAAACGACCACGAACTTTGACAAAAGTCAATAACTAAGAAGCCAAATGACAGACTGACTGCATCCGGCAACTACTAGCTCGCGCATGCGCAGTGAACCCACTAGTACCGAATTTGGGACGTCCTATCTCATATTGCGATCATACTGGTGACCCCATTCAAACGACAGACGGCCGACATTAACGTAACTTTTATGTCTACTACAAGTTAGTTTATCCTTTAAAAATGGCTTTACAGTGACAGGCTTACGATATGTATGCAACATGTTATACAAGGGGTGTTCAAATGAAAAGGTACGAAACGTGTTAACAAACAAACCGGTTGAAATTTGAATATGCCACTTTGGAATGACGTAGTGCAACATCTAGCGACGTGAAGCATGGTTCGTCACCTCCCCGTAATAAATTGTAGACTGTGTCTTAAGCAGGCAAGGTGATGCTCACTTACTCTACGACCGAGGTTCGAATTCTTCGAGAGCGATGAAACCATTAACAGTGGCGTATTCTGCGGGACACTCCGTAGCCTACGCAATTCCACCTGGAGCAAACGGTCTATTCTGTTCATGGAGGGAGTGATTCTGCACCTTCATAGCGCGCGTACGCACGTCTCCAGGGTCACACGAAATATACTAGGCCAAGTCCAAATGTGAGCAGCTTGAGAAACCGCCCTACAGACCTGACGTGTCGCCCTGTTACTTCCGTCTGGTTTGGAAAGAAAGCATTTCAAATGGAAGCGCTTCATGGGGACGACGAACTGATGGACACAGTGGAGAACTGGCTGTCACTGCTGCTGGGATTCTGAGAACAGGGAACCCTCCGGCTCGTTAAACAGAGGCGTTTCTTCGTTCAGGCTTCGAATAAAGGTTTCAATCATTTCCACAATGTAATTATGTGTGTTTCCATTTGAACACCTTTCGTAATCCAGATGGGCAAAGTGATTAATTTTTGAGAACTAATTCACTGACAATCTGTCCTTTTTAGGAACTTTTACTTTCCACTCGTACACACTTTCCTTTCTTTCATCTGATTATTATCCAGTAACAGATAAATTAAAAACTGAGGAGTTCGCTTAAAAAAGTGAGCTTTATTTTCTGAGATACAAAGTAAGTACGACATTATTCAGTCTATATCTATGGAAATCCCTTTTCCTTCTCAGTCCTATAACACAGGATTACTTTTCTAAAAAATTCCACCAAAAAAGAAAAAAGAAAAAAAAATTAGTACAGGAGGAAGGGAAGAACAATTCATTTCCTTACACTGTATTTTAGGGAAATGATTAAATGTTACATTGAAAACTAAATAATAAATGAAGCAAATGAAATATAAAATGTACGAATAAAAATTTAGAAAATCACGAGAATTGTGTTTTCTGCTGTTGATAAAAATTACAAGAAATATGTCGATTTGCCATTACAATGCCTGTAAAACGAAGGTAATTATACAGAACGCCAATTTTATGCGAAATCAGTTAATAATCATTTTAAAAAACCTGTGAAATGTAATTTATGTAGAACGCTAAACAGAATACCCTGAGTACCAGTAGTCGATAGTTCAAAACGAGTCTGGAACACGATGAGAATGGGTGAATGCAACTCGATACCGATAAGTTAGATGGAACAAACAGACAGACCGGATTGGGACAGGCTACGCCGGTTACCTGGAACTGTAACGGGAACGGCCACGTCGCAGTCGGAACTACAAGTCGTGACAAGTCGTGACAAGTCGTTCCGGGAACGCCAAACGCGACGGACAAGGAGCAATTAGGTGAACGACAGTGTGAGTTCCTCGTATGTTCCCGGCCGCGGTGGGCGAGGGGACTGAGGCGCTCCAGTCACGGTCTGCACGGCCACTAAGGTTGGGGGTTCGAATCCCCCTTCGGGCATGGATATTTGTGCCGTCCTTAGGATTAGCTAGTTCAGAAGTAGTTTGTAAGTTTAGGGACTGATGACCCCGTAATTAAGTCCCTTAAGCTTAACAACCATTTGAACATTTCCTCGTATGTTGTTCAAATGTTTGTAAATCTATGGGACTTAACTATTGCGGTTACAGTCCCTAGGCTTACTAACCACTTAATCTAGTTTAAATTAAGGACAACAAACACACCCATGCCCAAGGGAGGACTCGAACCTCCGAAGGCGAGCAGTCGCGGGCTCCATAGCAAGGCACCTTAGAGCGCTCGTATTTAGTTCCTCGGTCCTTCAATTTTGTGAATCGTTGCTTTCTAGCCGTTCTTTCGCGAACTTTCCATCTCTAGTGTTACACTCTACAGTCTATTCAAAATTAATTTACGATTGACGGTTCTGCTAGATTACTTGACCACGCGAAATGGCCGCGTGGTTTAAGGCGCCAAGCTACGAATTATAAGAGTCCTCCTTCAGACATAGATGTTGTGTTGTCCTTAACGTAAGATAATTAATTTGTAACTCTTGGGACCGATTAACATGTTAGTTTGGTTCCTCAGGTTTAGAAACATTTGAACATTTAGAGATTACGTGGTGGTACGTCGTACTATGCCAAGGTTCATACGTAACTGATGAGCCATATAAAATATCATTCAAATTAATCAAACACACAATTTTTTTAATAAACATGAAACTTACATCCGTGTATTCTGCACTTTTTTATTTCCATGTAGTTTCACTTCCAGCAACAAAGTAAGACGCTACGCCTATATTGACAGATTACGAAAACTTCTATCTGATAATGTTACCGATGAGTCTCTTACAAGTTGCTGATGAATTAACTAATGTATTTTCTGTTTCGACTAAGTGCTATGTTTCACGAACTATTTTACCTCTCTTTTATAAATAACGTAAGATGACCACATTATATCAATTTAAATGACCAGATGATGGTGGCACAGAGCACTGAAACCGGTCATCATAAAATAATA
Organism: Locusta migratoria; assembly: GCA_026315105.1. Taxonomy (NCBI): domain Eukaryota; kingdom Metazoa; phylum Arthropoda; class Insecta; order Orthoptera; family Acrididae; genus Locusta; species Locusta migratoria. The sequence goes on from CM048746.1 coordinate 329,719,535, forward strand.
ATTATATTGCGACTTTGGCCTTCTACTTTCGAATATAATTTATCTATCAGATTGCCTCCACAACCTATTATGTCAGCTTGTGTCAATTTTCTAAAACCGAAAACGTTTAATGTTAGCTGGTTCTTCCGTCCGTTCTCGGTAGAACAAATCCATAAAAATAAAAATAAAAATAAAAAAATAAACGCAACTTTCAAAATGAAAAAGTTGTAATTATTGAAGTTAAGTGAGCACATCGAGTGTGTGGAAGAGTAATTTTTTAATAAAATTTTATACTCAACCCGAAACCTTCTCCGAGACCTGTAACACCAGATGAGTTCAATATGACGCATATGGCGCGTCACGTACTAAGTGCCCTCCCATATGGTATCGTTACTTCATAAAAATCGCAATGTTCATAGTTTTTAATTTTTTAAAATTTTTCTGACGTTACTACTAACTTCTAAAATAACAAATATCAGATATTCGAATACTTGTTCCAGTGGGGGCAACCAATAAAATTTCAGTACTTCAGGAATGATATTGTAAAATGCAGTGTTCATGTTTTGTGATGTAGAGTAGACTCTTGTTACGAAATTCGTTTTTAGTTAGTTGCCGCTATCTAAATTTCAAAATTTTGGAATATCAGTTTTTCATTTGTAGCTCTTTAACACTGTAAATTACGCACGTCAACATGCAGCTAAACACGGCTGTACTTCATTTATATCGCTGTAATTGAATGTCACAAGCCTATTAACAATTTCGAAATGCTACTTGAAATTCTCGATCGTGTGTGTGGATCTCCGTTAAGAAGGACGACCGTGCAGAAGGACCGGGTTTTATTTATTTGTTTATTTTTAAAGGCGTACAACTGTGAACGGATTTTCCATTATGCGGGAGTAATCACAAACATAACAGCGAATCGCATCGTCAGCCAACAATACAATATTGGTAATGAACTTATCAATGCGATTTTACACGAAGAGTTTCAACTTTCGAAGTATTTATTTCTCGAAGATTCGCATTGATGAGTCTATGTTTGTTCAGACGTATGGGTCTTTCTATGTCAACAAGGCCTTCCTCCTAGACCATTTCATGAACATTTATGTGAAAATTTGCACATGCCTCCAATGAACTTTGAAAAGATTAAAAATCGTCGATGCAGTATTGTCGGACATATAGTCATTTGTTTGGATCCATGTTCAGCTGTAAGATCTCGGGTAGTATTTTGTTGAAAAACATTTTACCATTTGGTACGATTCTATTGATTCTTTTAGTATCGCACTTTTCAATTCGAAAACTGCATACCATTTCGCCCGAAAAAATCGTTGTCCGAGAAAATTTCAGATTTTCTCTTCATGTAGCTCGGGCACTAAAGATACTAAAAACGTGAAACTCTGCATCTAGGAACCTGAGAATACTACGGTCTCAATGTAGTTTCATAAATTCATCACTTTGCAATTCCGAATAAATTAAGTACATGGTTGTAGATTATGTAAAAAGGCCAAAAATACGCCTTTCTTGCCATCATTTTGCTAAGAAATAATTTCTATACAACTTTCAAAATTTTACTTAGTAAGATCCTGTCTTTAGCTGGAAAGAAATGTATATTTAATTACCATTGCAGACTGACATTGGTTTATTATTCGAAATAAAGTAGGGCACAAAAATTTCGTCACGATCCAAACGAAATATTTGAATATTGATATCAAAGTAATCATATGATGAACATTAAATTAAATGCGTAATAGCTCAGTAGCACATGGATGTGGTACGTAAAATTTCATTCTACTACTGTTTTCCAATATTTTATAAATTGGTCAGAAAGATGACTTTTTTGTGAAACGGTGAAAATAGGGTACATTCTAGATTCCTGTTACAAGTGTTACTGTTTTTCAGTAAAGCTTCAAGATGTCTCATTCGAAACAACGTGCTTTATTTTCTACAATTTAGTGGGATCAATTTCTAACGTCGCCTAACAGTGCTATACACATTGGACCAATGTAGCAAAAACGTTGCGGCTTTGGCTGTTTCTATGTCATTGATTAAAGGCAATAATCCACAATAAATATAAAGCCTAGGATAAAACATATTATTAATGCACGTTTTGAATTTAAAATATTGTTCACGTACTGCTTTCCTGATATCAGAGTTGGTTAAAACTTCATGCGCATAAAACTGCGAAAATAGGTTACATTCAAACCTCTCTTATAATATCTGTATTCCAGTACTCACTTCAAATTAATCTCTATTCCAGAAACTTCTTATCAGTTATCAAAAAATATCTTTGATTTTTCAGCTTGCGCCAACAGAACCCGAAAATGCGGGACAAATAATTAGTGATATGCTATGTTAACAAAACACATTTATGGTGCTTCTTGATTATTTTTCATGACATGTTTGAATTTTAAATTGGTAAATAATATAGTACTATATTGAGTCGATCCACAGTGACATTGTTAGTACCGGTTCGACAAACCGACACTCACATCATCCGATAGCCGTGCAATACCATCCACGGATGTGCTTCTTAATTCAGATTAACAAGCCTGTATTTGGTTTCTACTCTACCACCCGCAGAACGCTCACAATGCCAGTAAGAACTTGAAAATAACCTGTCGCAGGTTGCGTGATATCTGATACCCAGAAAATGTCTTTAAACCAACGCCCTTCGTCCGTAGTGATAAATTGCTTCTACGGCAGATTGCGCTGAAGACGTAGTACTAGCTCGCAGTAAATTGTAAACGATCTCACCTTGAACGAAGGTAATTTTTTGATATCTTCGTTCACAAGGTATAAATAAAAGGCACCCTACGATACACATTCAACAGGTAGGTGAAATGTAAGCAGTTCCCGTTGTTCTGTACATTTCCTCAAATTTGTGTGTGTTTTAATAGGTATTGTTAGCGCTTATAGGAAAATTAAATCTGATTTTTCTGGATGCTTGAGATATTACTATTTCAAACTGAAATTAATTAGAAATCAGTTACAAAGAACAGTTGTCGTACAATCAGATCAAATGTAATAAGTCTTAAAATTATTGGAGGAAAGGTCAGATAGAAGTGATTTTGTAAAATCTTTGAAAGCAGTATGGGAACAATATGATTCAAATCCTAACGATACTAAGCTATTTTATGTTTATTATATCGTTTTGCTGTTAATCAACGGATATAAATCCCCAATTCGAATGTCTTTTTCAGCCAGGTTTTAGCAGCTACTGTGGTCCAGAGGCTATAGCATTTTTAGGCTATTTTAAAAATCCAGCGCAGTCTTGTCGTAGAACACAAAACACTTTGTTTCCAGTGAGACTTGTTTTGAAGCTTTACAGAAAAATAATACCTCTAAAAGAAATATAGAATGTGTCATGTGTTCACCTTTTCACAACAGAATAATTCTATTGCTTCATTTGTAAAATATAGGAAAACAGCAGGAGAATGAAATTTATTATTCCACGTCCTTGTGGTATTGAGGTTTTATGTGCTGGGTGATCAAAAAGTCAGCACAAAACTTAATGAATCACGGAATAATGTAGATAGAGAGGTAAAAATTGACACACATGCTTGGATTGACATGGGGTTTTATTAGAACAAAGAAAAAAAGATATTTCTACACGCGTAGAAATATCTCTTGCTTGCGTCGTTTGGTGATGATCGTGTGCTCAGTCGCCACTATCGTCATACTTGTCCTCCCAGGTCCCCAGACCTCAGTCCGTGCGATTATTGGCTTTGGGATTACCTGTAGTCGCAAGTGTATCGTGATCGACCGACATCTCTAGGGATGCTGTAAGATAACATCCGACGCCAATGCCTCCCCATAACTCCGAATATGCTGTACAATGCTGTTCACAACATTATTCCTCGACTACAGCTTTTGTTGAGGGATGCTGGTGAACATATTGAGCATTTCCTGTAAGGAACAGCATCTTTGCTTTGTCTTCTTAATTGGTTATGCTAATTATTGCTTTTCTGATCAGATGAAGCGCCACCTGTCGGACATTTTTTGAACCTTTTTTTTTTTTTTTTAATATATAAAACGCCATGACATTCCAATTTATACTGACTGTTTGATCACCCAGTATATAGTTTCATGTTCATCATGTGACTACTTAAAAGATATAGATATCTTACAATTTATCTTTTTTTCGAAATGCATTTTTGTTATCATTTTTCAAATGTTCAAATCTTTGTAGAGCTTATGGGACTTAATTACGGGGTCGTCAGTCCCTAAACTTACAAACTACTTATGAACTAGCTAATACAAGGACGGCACAAATATCCATGCCAGAGGTGGCATTCCAACCCACGACCGTAGTGGCCGTGCACACCGTGACTGACGCGCCGCAGACCGTTCGGCCACAGCGGCCGGCTATCATGTTTCCTTTTGAATTATGTACCGATGTTAGACTGCGACAGATCATCAAATGTACTTCACTTTGCAGCTTAAGTCATGTGCTTTTTAATCAGCCCAATTTCGGAAGTTTTACAGAACTTAGTGTTTTGCAAAATGATGTCTAAAATAGCGCTTGTTTTGCTTTTTACAGATTTCCTATTTTTACTTAATTTATTTGATATTGCAAAAGATATATTAATGAAAAATTGTATTTGTATACCCTGCACGGTTCTGTTACTACATACCAGTTTTCACGTGCTTAACTACGTTTACAACTAGAGATATATTAAGCCAAACATAAAAACTTTATGGGATGTAGCAATGATTGTAAAAACAGCCCAACAAGTTGCAATTTGCTTAGTTTCCAAAGTATCTAAAAAAATTCAGTCTTGGGCTGTTTCAACAATCATTGTAAATTTAGTATGGTTGCTTTAATTCTTGACAAGATATGTTTAAAATCGACTTTTTCGGATAATGATTATTTTTATTTGTTATTTCTTGCTGACTTTGTCTTCACTTTTCTAGCTGAGGAAGATCCGTAAAATTATTCTTGTTATTATTACTATATTATTCTTTAAAAAATGCATATTAGTTTTGAAAATTGCTAAACGTAATTCCTTTCAACAAAATACTTCCAGAGTTGTTACATCTGAAAGCCGCTAGAAATTGGAACATGGAACGAAAAAAGTGACTATATATCTGCAGTATTATATCTACGAATTTTAAACGTCAACAGTAGTCATTTGGGATTTGTGCGAATATTCACATAAAATTTCAACAAAATCCGAGCTAGTCGAGCAGGAAATTGTCCCAGGATTGCCTGATTTGACATGAAATGACCCCTAAGGCATTTATATCGAATATATAATTATTGAAAAAAATGTAGTTCAAGTAGTCAGGAGACATACAAACCATTTCTATCGACTAACGTCTTGTTATCTCATGAAGATTTTTTTTGTGCACTTGGCATTGAAGAGTACCGCACTAAAAATGACAGTAACAACAAATTAAATAATAGCTTCTGGCATCTTAAAAACCGCCGAAAGATAACAATCACACGGTGTAATGACAACGCAGGGCAAGCTGTCTGCAACTCAAACACCGTGTGAACAGCAAATACAGTGGTTCTGAAGGTTAGCCAACTGCAGCTGCATGTACGGTACGTGGCATTTGGAAGGTGCGTTCTGTGCATCCTGCGTGAGCTCACTCTTTGATACTAAAGACACAGCTGTCAATCGTAAAGTAACATTGAACACACTTTAGATATACGTTTTTATGTCGTTTTATTTTTTATTCTGTTTCATTATTTATTTATTTTTTGTCACATTCATCCCAATCCTAGATTCATTGAGGCTCATGCTGAAAAGTATTATAAACATTTATGGATGTACGCATGCATCTATGTGTGTGTATGTATGTATGTGTATGCGTGTGCGTGCGTGCGTGTGTCTGTGTGTGTTTGTCACTACTTCTGATAACCTACTGGACAGATTACAACCAAATTTGTTGTACGAGGCGCGTCCAGAAAGTAAGTTCCGTTTGGTAATAAAATGAAACTGTACACGGATACAGAAGAAATTTTTATTGCACAAATTTCTACAACTCTTAAACTACTTTTCCACATAACTGCCGAAATTTTGCAGGCATGTGTCTTAGCGTGGCACCAGGTTTTGTATATCTTCTTCGTAGAAATCTGCCGCCTGTGTCTTCAACCAGTTGGAAACAGTTCCTTTCAGCTCGTCCATAGCGAGAGCACTAATTGTAAACATACGGTTTTCTTGGATCTTGTCATCAATCGCGTGAACCAGTTCTTCTGTAACCAAAGGTGGACGCCCACTTCGTTTTTCATCGTGCACATCACTACGCCCGTCACTGAACTGTCGGACCCATTTCTCACCATCGAATCACTCATCGCATTTGGACCGTAAAGATCGCAAATTTGCCGATAAATTTCACTTGGTTTCACTTTCCTCGCATTCAGAAAACGAATCACCGACCTGATTTAACAGACGGTGGGATTTTCAATCAACGACAACATTTCAAACGAGCACAAGAAAGCGTACTTAACTGACAGCGATCTCCAAATGGCGCACGTTCTTCTCCTTGATACACATCATCTACAGCGCATGTGCGGAACTGCAATCGCAGCGCTGCAGCGGAGATAAATTGAAACGGAACTTACTTTCTGGACGCGCCTCGTACATACTCCATACTACCAGTCAACAATCGCTCTCGGTGTAAGAATCATCTACGACACATATTATAGAAGGTAAGACGCGGGAATAGCCGCGAGCTATAAGGCATCATGCTACAGATTGAGCGGCTGCTCCCGTCGGAGATTCGAGTCCTCCCCCGGGCATATATGTGTGTGTGTGTGTGTGTGTGTGTGTGTGTGTGTTGTCAGTGTAAATTAGTTCAAGTAGTTTGTAAGTCTAGTGACTGGTTACCATAGCAGTTTGAACCAATAAGTTTACTAACATTTGATTTGCTTTTATGATAAAGAAGGAAATGTTTAAAAAAATACCACATCATTCGACTATGTTCCACATCTCCTCCTAAATTAATACGCCGATTTCAAGCAAAATGTGGTAGCCATATCAGTACCGCAAGCAAATTCAAGGTGTGTCGATAAGAATGGAAATTTTTTACGAGGTGGTAGTACAGACCAGACTGTTACATGTCTTTTTCCCATGGAGCGTGAATACCCCCGGGTACTCACGGGCTTGCCCGGCGAACAGGCGCTATGCTGTAGATCTCCCACAAGGACCTGTTTCGCCGCGCATGCACAGCGCATAGATACGTCTTGTGCTACGTAGTAGATGTAGTGACAATGAGTACTAGAAGCAGTCTGTTGCTGTTATCGCTAAGTTGGTAACAACGGTTTTTGATTAATCTCAACTGAAATTCTCTACTGCATTGAGCAATATTGTTGGAAAGAGAGTGGCTGGTCCGTACGTTACCTTAGTAACAAAAAGACCGAAATGGCGACCAAGTTAAATGTATGCACTAGCTTTCGGAAATACTTCTTGGTCAGGTGGGGGGGGGGGGGGGGGTTAGCGGGGGAAGATAATGAAGGAAAGTTTACTCACAACCTTAGACATGAGGTAAGGGTGTGTGAATGTGGTTGTCAGAATTGTTGCATGATAAGTACTGAGTCATGCCAGTGCGATAAATACTGGCCATATTACAATATTAAAGAACAGGTTTTAGTTCTTGATAATGATCTTTAATAAAATATGCAGCCCCACAAGTTGCTTTAAAATAATGATACTTTATCTACATTTCGACGCCTCTAAGGGTGTCTACATATGAAAATAACATTATGATGTTTACAATTACATACTATTATGCTCATATAATATTTAGTTTATCAAATAATTGCGGCTTGAAAAAATTAAAATTGAAGTGGCTGACCGATACGGGCTGACGACGTGCTAGCAGTAGGGAGCGACATCAGGTATTGAGACTGGCTGCCTTAGTGTGTCGTTACGTTTTGAATACGAATCATCAGTATTACGAACGACGTCACTATGTCCCTTTTCATGGATGCTGTACGATAAGATGAACAGTGATAAATGAAAGTACTTTAATGTCACACTGAATAGCGAAGTTCAGCAGTAGGAGTATCTAACAATTATGTCACTAAAATACTATAGTAAAGTAAACTAGTGTCTAATCAACAAAGTAATCATAACTCATAGCCTACTTCTTAAAAATTGTGCTTCTTGCTGACAGTCTAAATACAGTAGTTCGATCTTCCCACCTGAAAATAATCGTAATTGGGAGTTTTGTGGAGATTGTTCCACAGTCACAGGATTGAACATTAGCCTATCACCCATTTGGATTTCTATTGGTTGCACCAACCAACACCAGTAGGAAGGAAGTCGAAGACCATTCATTCCTGGAAGCTCCTTTGGGAGGGTCGTCTACGTAGATGTTATTTTGTACTTCAAACGAATCCCAAGTTCTTGCACAGTTCCGTTTAGGCGAGAAACTGTTTTAAACCGAAGGATATTTCTCGCATGCTAACCCCCCGCCCCCCCCCCCCCCTCCGTCACCACGGCGGATAGTTCTGAATGGATAAAAGTCTCTGGTAACCGGTTGTGGCACCACGGTACCATCCAGATACATTATGTGATACGAATAGAGCCATGTCATTAATGACTGATAAGATAATGTACAGATAAACATTCTCGTACTTCCAGCGGCTTCAGTTTTTGAAATTGCCTCGAGCTTTCCACGTCCACCTGCATCGTTTTCATCAGAAACAACTGATTCTACTTTGCGGTTTGATTCCATGTTTGATACTTTGTTTTGGTGGCATTAACCTTTAGCCACCTGGCGTGTATTTCAGATACACTAGCACATGATGGCGGTCATAGAGGCCGCTTAAGTTTTCAATTTTTTTATGAAAATACGTTAAAATGTTTCAATAAATTTAAGTAACGTATTTGTTTTCATAATATTTAAAATCATAATGCAACTTTAAAATGTAAAAAAGCTTACTGATAGATATAAAAAGCAGCAATTGCCATTTGAGGTAATATAGTAGCGATTTAAAATTCTTGTAATATCAATATTCTTACATAATTATCAAACTTTCTATAACTTACCAATAATTTTTTGCATATTTATTGCAAAATACAGACACTAACAACAACATTCAACGCACATATTTTGACTGCATTCAACATAAATAGGTTTTATACATGCGAAACATTAATACGCTGATTTCTTTTCTTTTTGAGATCACAAGTCGGACATGTTTTTTTTCTGAATTTTCGGTTGTTGACGTTCTAGGTATTCGTTTCAATTTGATAATTCAACGTATGGTAGACAGAAATTCTCCTGACGCGCAAATACACTGCACATGGCGTTTTAAGTAAGGGTCTATGAAGTCTTTCGCAGGGTAACAATCTCTCAAATGGAAAGAGATATAGTCCTATGGATAGACGAAGTGAACATGGCTTCTGAATACTTATTATAAATACCAGAACTTCTGAATGAAACTGTAGTGATGTAAAAGATGTTCCAGTGGATTATGTCATTGAAGACGTTTATGATGCTTTATCTGGATTTTTCTGAATTTTCGGTTGTTGACGTTCTAGGTATTCGTTTCAATTTGATAATTCGACGTATGGTTGACAGAAATTCTCCTGACACGCAAAAACTCTGCACATGGCGTTTTAAGTAAGGGTCTATGAAGTCTTCTGCCAACTTTTTTTATGGAAGTCATGCGTGGTACTTTTACGTGGTTCATGTTACTAAAAATGTACTTGTTTCGTGAAGATATTTCAAGGATTTTACATTGTCATTGGCCAACGTTGAGTTCGTCTAGACATGGACAGCACATTTCTGATCTAAAATGTGAACGCCTCCCTTTGTGCCGTTCTAAAATACGATCATTTCAGCGTTCTTCGTATTTGAATCAACGCCTGGTTATGATGCATGCTAGACGAAACAAGTACAGATTTATTTGAATTTGGTACAAAATATGTTAGTGTTAGATGTTAAGTCAGAAACGGTCGATCCGACTTCTCAATCACGCTTGGGAAAAACTGCGGCGGAAATTCAAGATTATTTTTCATTATGTGCCCATTATTGTCAGATGGTTTTGTTTTACCACATTTAATAATTCCAGTGACGTGAATATGTTATCGTACCGTATCTTCTGTCAACGTTATTACTCACAAAACTGAGTTGGCAGGTTGGATGACCTTCGGTACTCATCTGGTAGATCTTTACCATCACAATCTTGAGATATGTCCAACAGATATCCAGATAAAGCATCATAGACGTCTTCAATGACATTATCCAATGGAACATCTTTTACATCACTACAGTTTCATTCAGAGGTTCTGGTATTTATAATAAGTATTCAGAAGCCATGTTCACTTCGTCTATCCATAGGACTATATCTCTTTCCATTTGATAGATTGTTACCCTACGAAAGTATAATAATTATATTTCAGCTAATGTTACTTAACCTCCTGACGTCGGTCATACAGACCGCCAGCAGAAAATATATTACTTAAATTTCTTAGAACACACAGATGTGGAGCTGCCGACCGCTCGACTGGGAGGGGAACGAAGAAAGTACGTTGACTCATGATTGTTTCACTCTCAAACTCTTCCAAACTACCCTGGAGTTAGATCACATTTTCCACCACTTAACAAAATTACTGCCGCGATAGAGTAGCCGAGCGGTCTAAAGCGTCTCGCTGCGGAGCGCGCGGTTGCTCGCCGTGGAGGTTCGAGTCCTCCCTGGGGCATGGGTGTGTGTGTTGTCCTTAGGTTAGTTTACCTAGGTTTAAGTAGTTTGTAAGCTACGGACTGATGACCACGCAGTTTGGTCCGATAGATTTACAAACATTTGAACATTTGGTCAAAATTACTCATATGGTAGCGAGGGCCACTTTCTTTAAGGGCCTAAATATTTCGTTTTACATCCACTGAAAGTGTTATAACTTCAGTGTAGTGCAGATACCTTAGCTTCATCTTTAAATAAATTGAATGGTAAAGATGGCATTTATCTTTTGACAACAACCATTACTTCTCCTCATTAGTAAAAACAGTTGAGATATCTAGAATGAACTAAAATGGTTCGACGTGTTTCTGTCTGTTCTACGGAATGGAGACAACAACTTTACGCCAACCGAGATATTGGTAATAACAGAACGTTGCTGCAAAGGGTGAAGGTGTTGACTTTTGTGTACTAAAAAATAAAAATTAAAAAAATAAAAAGATAAAATTGTTTGTTAATCTTATGGGACTTAACTGTGGGTTCATTAATCCCTAAACTTACAAACTACCTTATACTAAAGACAACACAAACATCCATGCCCGATGGAGGATTCGAACACCCAACGGGAACAGCCTCTCGAATCGGAACATAGCACCTCAATTCGCTCGGCCATTCCGCCGCTGCCTTTAACAAACGAGTTAGATAAGCAGATAGTGTAATGCGCAGGTAGGGTAACGCAACAACATGACTTATCCGAAGCTATGGAATGGAGGGTCGTAGGATTGGACAGGGGACAGACACAAAAGGTGGTGGCTGCAGGTGATTCCAGTATCAGAAAGTGTAATGTCCAGGACCTGGACGTCGTTTCAGACAACAGGAACCTTTAAAAGAAGGCAACGACTAACGTCAGCAAGAAATGATCGTTATCTCTGGTTAACAGCCCGTCGAGACAGGAGGATGAAATGTTCCCTCCAAGCAGCACCATCACGTGCCATCAACACAGACCGAAATCGCCTTCAGTAATATGGCCTCTTCGCATCGAGTCCTATAATGTGTGTCCCATTAAAGTCACGATACCGTTTACACGCAGAAATTGGACAGAGGAACATCTGGATTGCAGTCGTAACGAATAGCGCGGGTTCTGTTCACAGATGAGTCAAGATTTTGTGTTCAGTCGGACGATAGTCGTTCCCTCAATCCTGATTATCTGCAGGAAACATCACCTTATCATGTTGGAGGTCGAATGGTGGTGGCAGGAGTCAGTATTGGCGAATGCATAGACCTCTGTGTCGTTCTGAATGACACTTTGACTGCTCTGAGGCTTAGAGACCATATCCTTAGACCTTCGCTAGTGCCATAGGAGATGCATTCCTATATGGTGGACGATAACGCTCGTCCCCACAGAGTAGCACTAGTAGACAATATGATTGAAACTGTGGGAATTGAACATACTAAATGGCCAACTGGACTTAAACCCGATTGAGCATGTTTGGGATGCACTTGACAGACGCGCCAGCACCTCCCACAACGACTGCAGAGCTGGATATTGCACTCATGAAAGGATGTCCAAACTTTCATTACGAGCTGATTGATAACCTCATACTGCCCATGCCACGCTGGTGTACAACTGAACTGGCCGTCCAAGCTGCTCACACACTATAAGACAACGGGAATGACGTTTCCACTAATATGATAGCCCCATGTTGCCTCACTCTAACCAAATGTCGTGTAAACCTGAAGTAAATAGTTGCTAACAAACACAAGTGAGTCAGTGACTTGTAATACTGCAAGGGAATAATGTAGTCTAAATTGGTAGTTCAGGTGAACTGCGCCTTCGCACATATCTAACGAAATTTTATTCGGTTTTATGGTCATTCGGATCACAATTGTTTTATTATTATTTGTGGTTGTATGTACAATCAGGATGTAACTCTGGCTTGCGCCAGATTATCGTCATTAATTTAATTTTTCCATGTTTCCTGTGGTTATAGTAGGTAGGAGAGCACATATCGGATGTCGCCATGGCTTTCAGGAAAGGCATGGAAGGTTCAGTCATGACGGTTTTAGTTCACCAATAGCTACAATGCTGACTGAGACGAAGACTGAAAATTAGCTTATTCGAAACATATTAGCGCTCCGTGGAAGACTCGCCAAAAAGTCATTCCAAATGACGCTCCGTTTTATCTGTGGCACAGTTGCAAAGATTTTCATTGATTCGATAACTGAGCATTTCCTTCAAGAGGAACACTTGCCATTGTCGAATAGTAAGTTCTATTCTTGTGCACTTTCAACAATACAAGAATTTTTGGGAATTGATTTAAAAATCTCTTGCGAATCTTCTGATTGATTAAAGAACAAGTTAACTTTTTTTCTAAAAAGGAATTAGGGCTTCATTGAGACTATAGTAGAAGGAAGACACCCTGGGACGTAGCATCGACATGGGTACACTTACTGACTTAGTTTGATTTTCATTGGAAGCAATTGGTAGTCGCTTTTATACATCACCATTAACTAACAGCATTTAATAAGATAGACAGCGTTCCTATGTGTATGAGTTGATTAGCAGGCGTTTTGATTTGAACTAGGGCAATTTGGGCAAATATTCGCACAACCGTTATGCGGTTTGCGTGCCTTATGAGCAGTAGAATTGTGTTTACTATAATTGTCTTAAATCCTATCTAGGTTGTTCAACTGTTTATAAACCTAAGTGACCAAACTGCTTATTTCATCGATTACTTAACTTACGAACTAATTAAACTAACTTTTTCTAAGAACAACACCCAAACACACCCATGCACGATGGACGTTTCGAACATCCGACAGGGAGCGACCGCTTAATCCTTTACAAGGCGCCATAAGCCACAGTGGCCATTACAGCACGGCCGATCGGTAGAATAACGTGTGTTTTCACTTCAAGACCTGTTTGTTGTTTTACGTGTTTTCAATTTGTGATCCTTTTCATTATGATCCCACCATTCAGTGGTATCTTGACTGAAAGTTCATCATAACAGTGTTTCCATTCACTGTCAAATGCTTATACGTTCTGAGCTACTCAAGCAATAAAGCAGATTCTTAACGATTAATATTGTTTTCTAAAATTGTTAAGCCGAAGATAAACCAAGAAACAATTTTCTAATGTGTCACTGATTGTGTCACATCTTCATGTCTGATAAACGTCAGTTCATATTGAAAGATCAGATTAAGTGAAAATGCTATCCATTGTGACAGTTGAAACATTTTTCAAACAACTTAATGACTCTTGTGGGGAGTTTATGTTACTGGATGCACCGGCCTACATAGTGGCCTCATAATACAACAAAGGAGAAAACAATTATCTAGAGTAGTATCTAGTACCCATTTGCACCAATTAGCTGAGAAAGGAATGAAAGTTTGATTGCAAAGCGCGGCAGTTTTAGTTCTGTGATTTAAACTAACCCACCTTCCAGTTTTATTGTAGGTAAAATGAAAATATCGGTAGAAGCGAAAATGCTTAAATGAAGTAATACAGTTCTTTTAGAAAAAGTGAAGTCTTCGAATAAGAGATCGACTATTCCCAATGCAGCGACCCAACGTCGGAAGACTGATTGTGTGGCTTTCCAATTATCGGTAGCAAGCCGTTCATTCATCTGTATCGAACGGGACCTGGCTCTCAGTATCGAACAGGACGTGGTTCTCCGTAACAAAGATGTATTCCCAGTGCATTTAAGGAGAGAAACATCGATCGTCTCCAAAGGCTGGAATAATTCGAAGGCATACTCTAACCAGCTTCATGTCGCACCGTTTTTACCGCTTTCAAAGATCTAGTCATAATAGGTAAATGTGATGAATTAGTTCTCAATTGAAACACGGTCATTCTTCTGTAGTAGAATATTCACACAACTTACGCCACAAATTTGCATTAGGGATGAAAACAGGTATATGGTGTGTTATAGAAGGCGTTTCCGGAGAAGGGAACAATAAAACTTACATTAATAATTCACTATGTGGCGGTAAAATATATTGTAGAAAGTGTGTGCAAAATTGCCGAAACACCTTGTAGTGGACAAGGAAATTTTCATATGCCTAAGAGGTTTGGGAATCGTGCTGGTTGCTACAGGAATCACATTCAGCATCATTCTATGGAGTGGTAAAGGCAGACACACAGCATGGAGGTCTTTGCACAGTTAAATTTATATTTGCAACCAAATACTTTTAGTTACCGTTCGATCGGCTCATAATCCTCCTTTATATGTGAGTGTTCGTGTGTTTGTGGGTACGTATTACATACAAATCTACAGTTTTGTTCTAATCCTTACAACATTTTGCACAGTTGAATTTCAAAGCATGAGGACAGTATCCGTAAGTGTAAGGACCACGTAGTACATATAGTTACTGAGATATGACTTCATAAACGATGAGGTGCGCGAAAAACTGTTGCATCAAATAATAATGCACATTTCCTCCAGAACCAGTGGACCGATTCAAATCAAAATTCGTACACGCCTTCCTTATCGTAAGATAACAGTTGCTGCGGGGTAAACTACATAAGACTCATGGTTCAGGAGATGTAACCATAAACATTATGAGTAGCAGAACACTGCTACATCACACGACGAGACTGTAGTCATAAACTGTATGAGAAAGAGAATACCTTGCGACTTCAACTATTTTAAACATGATATCAAACCTGCATTGCACTTTTTCACGGCGACAACCACCGCAAAATAATGAAAGGAAAATAGTACCTCGCTTTCTAATTTTTAGCTGCTCATGGAGTGAAACTACGGCATTCGTTGTGACGAAACAATTTATGTGCAAGTTGTACTTACATACAATTTTACAGACAGTATACACACATACAGCTGAAAGTACCTTCGATATTGTAGTTCTTGAGGTATAAAGTTCATGGAAAATCCCCATCATGCACCAGGTTTCAATCCATTACTTCTTTACTACCAACTGTATTCGTACATACATATACTGCTTATACAAATGAATATATATACCTGCAAAAATATACATTTGTACAACACATAATTCAATAAATATAAGATCATATGAACTGCGATGAAGAAAACCTGTCACCAGTGGCGTAGCTATCATAGGGCTAGGCGGGGCAGTGCCCCGGGGCCTCCGAGATTAAGGGGCCCCTCGGCCTCCGTGAGCAAAGTTCGGAAAAAGTTAGTAGAGCGTAGTTTTTTATTTTAATTTTTTTATTTTATTTTATTTTACCTTCCCACCCTACCGTCCATCAATTCCACCTCCCGTCAAACTACGCTGCCCACAGTAGCCGCACTGGGGCACATGGTGACGGAACATGGTGACTAGTGGGGCCTGCTGACAGGCCAAGCCGACAGTCGCTGAGTACAACAATCGGCAGAAGTAGCGGCAGCATCAAAGCTGCTCACAACAACAGCTGCGCCGTGCAATGTGCGACTCCAAATACTGTATGTATACATTTACTGTACAGTACTTCTTATTTGCAAGTAGAAGTGTACAGTTCAATTATACGAATAATCGGTTTTCCGAACATCCATGTCCCCCAATTACACTTCGGATAATTGACGTTCTACTGTATATAATGTTTTAGCTGAATCGAGGATTTTCGACTTTTAACTTTTTGAACACTGCCAACACACTGCAAACGCACGAAGTGAAATCCAAATATTATTCCCATCTCAGTATATAAACATAAAAAGGTATTGCTTGTTCGCTAAGACGTGCACCCTGCCACCTGCTGAATTACTAGCAGTGTGTGACAATACTGTTCATGGTTTGATTCGCGGCGGGGAGCCATATTTTCGTAGTTGAGTAAACCTTCATTGTTCAATTTTACTAGATTCTGCCTGCGACTTCATTCACCTAGCAACTTCGAAAACTATTCCATGTTAGTTTTATCTGTATGTCCTACCCAGGTCCAACTCTATTGCTCTCCAAAATTTCATGCAAATCCACCGCCGGCCGCGGTGGCCGAGGAGACTGAGGCGCTCCAGTCACGGTCTGCACGGCCATTACGGTCGGGGGTTCGAATTACCCCTCGGGCATGGATATTTGTGCCGTCCTAGTTCGTAAGTAGTTCATAAGTAGTTTGTAAGTTTAGGGACTGATGTCCCCGTAGTTAAGTCCCATAAGCTTTACAAACATTTGAACATTTGAAATCTTTACGTTATATTTCTTGTTTGTAATTCAATTCGTCTCTCTCATTCCACTGATGGGCGGCTGGCTATTGTAATACACCGCTGTAAACAGATTATCTAAAACAAACAGGTAATTAAATTCGTAGGCATTAAAATTCATTTTGACATGTGAGTGAAGTGATCATTTTCTAAATAGTCCGAATGTTAATGTAATGCTGCTTGTAAGTTCATTATCGTAAACTGAAGGCGGTAACCTTTAATTGTTGTATTAGATAACTAGTAATGAAGTGGGTTTGGTACGATACGATGAAAATGTGTATACCACTAATTTAGTTTTCATGTATTCTCTTAGAAGTCAATTGTTTTCAAGGAATCGTGTTAGTATTAAGTCGTGACATTTTTCATCCTATTTACTGAAATGGTGTGTGATGTAACAATGTGTTGTAAGCCTATTGGTATCGATAGACATGATATGACAGCAGAAGTGGTTATGGACTATTTTCGTAATACTGTGTAGAAAATAAATCTGCAAAAGAATGAAGGTAGGAAGACCATCCGATGTTAGTTTTTGCGATAATGAACACAGTATTCACAATACAGGCACATCATTATCTGATATGCATGTCTAAGAAGACAAAAACTCTGAAAATGATTTCAGTACTTACTACGGGAAAACAGGTTCAAATGGTCGCAAAATCCGCCCAGTAGTTCTAAAATGTGAAATTGAAATTAATGGCTGTTAATTTCTTTGCTGTATGTTAAAAAATTACTTTTCTCCTTTCAGAGATTAAAATAGTCCTAAATTAACACCAGATGAAGCAAAAAAGAATAAATACCACTAAAATAAAACAAAATTATTACTTTACCTTTGTACCTGGAATTGGAAAAATATAATAAAGTATTTTTTTTCTTTTTTTAGAAATACCTGTCGGGGGGGGGGGGTTGCAGGCAGGCAACCACCTCTCCCTATTGGAAACGCCACTGAGCACACCCCGAGATTTTCAAAAGTCAGCGCCTGTGGTATAGTTACAGTTTAGAGAGGGCCCCAACGTCATTTTTGCTCCGGGGCCCTTCGAGTAGTAGCTACGCCACTGCCTGTCACATCAGGTATCAAATTTTAATACATTTCTTATTTACCATTAAATTGCTGCTGTAATCCAGTCAGCTTAAGGAAATTCCAGAAAGCTGGCAGTGCTGTTGATAACGTTGAGCTTTCACGTGCAGACGGCTGCAAGCGAAAGCCATCGACTTCTACAGACCTACAAGGAAAAGAAAGGTATAAAACAGGGTACATCCAACGAGTACCCATAATTTTCGACAAATCTACCATTTAACTTAAAGAGACTGCAATTTCTAGTAAGACTTGTATTTTCTATTACGATTAATAAATCAAGGGACAATCTAGTACATACACTATGGAGAAGGTTTGATATCTCCATGTTTCTCGCACAGCTACCTTTATGTCTCTTGCTTAGAGGGGAGTGAGGCTTCAACATTGAACTTATTCACATTGGAATCTGAACAGATAACAAGATGTGTTGTTTATATTTAAGTTTTGAACTAAATGAATACATGTCATTTGCACTTTGATTACTACTTTTCTTTGTTCGGATTCTGCGCTTATAATTATTTTTACATTACGCAAGACAGTCTTATTTCTTACGTATTATCCCATAAATATAACACGTTTTTAGAAAAAAAGGAGATTGACAGAGAGAGCAAGAATGGGAAGAGTTCTAACTCAAGGCTTGAATAAATAAATACCCTAGCTTTCATCTAGTTACAAATAATAATACTTATTTTAGTTGCCGGCTATGACAAAAATATTTATTTAAAATATAGCTTGTCGATAAATTCCTAAAACAATAGTGACCATGTTCACGTAACAGATTAACAGCAACAACCACTATATTGCATGTCAGGGAGTTAATTACAGGTTACTTTTGGAAAAATGTTTTCCATGAATTCATTCGGACATGTCACGTAATTGCATAAGCCTGGACTTCACATATTGTAGACAATTGATGTGAGGATATAATAACAGAGTTGGATCCCTTGCAGAATTCTAGGAATACTGCGAGAATGTGGAATAGCTTGACCCCGCGGTATCCATGTGTGACAGCGTGAGAATCGTTCACGAAACGGTGAGGATCCGGCTTTTCTTATGATTGAACATGTTTTGCGATAAGATTACAAGCGACAAATACCGCCTCATGACGTTTTCCAAAGAAATTTAACAAAGAATTTATCAAGAACACATTTTCGGCCATGGTGCAAGAGCGGTATAGGATTAAATCACGTGAAACGTATATTCCAAAAATAGGAATTCGCACTATATTTTTACAAACAAATGTATTCTAATGTACTTCTCACGTATCCTTGAAGGATGTGGTAGAATGGAAAGTAATCTATAACATACTTTCAATTAAAGGCTAATAACAGACCTATCAGAATAAATGCGAAAGATCAGTACACTAACGTGCATATCGTAATTCTTTGCCTATTCTAGCAAAGTTTAATCGCGAGAGAAAATAAAATAGTGCCACCTATAATGTTCATTACTCCGATGCAGCAATTCTGCTTTATGCTAGTCCCAATTCAATACATCGCAATCCCAAATATTTATCTGATATCTTTCTTGTCGCATTTTAACAAATACTTTTTCAACTACTTACAGTGTGCTTATTACAGTTTAATGGCAAGGAATTCCTTAATTTTCTGAAAAATTTCGCTAGATGACGGTTCCAAATTATATTTTTTATTTATTATAATTCGTGTGTCATATATAAAAATTATAAGTCCTATGTGATAGTGAAAGGAATAAAGTAAGGGAATGAAATGCAACCTTGTGGAGCACAATACGATGTTCGATCCCAATTCCATGATTCCAGCTAACATTGTACAGTTTCTAATGAAACACATCATTTCAACTCAAAGAGATCTAATGTGAACCGTTTTTCAAAATTTCTTGTTACACGATAAAATTATAGTGTCGTTTAAAATATAATGTGATTTACGCAGACAACTGCTTTTGATAGATCACAGAACAGCTTCCAGTTTGTCCATCAATGAACTAACTATATTCTGTTTGTGTGAATAACATTACCCATAATGGTGTCCTTCAATACGAGATGTGACACTGACGATGTATTATTTCTGCTGTCAGACAGCTGTAAAGAATGTACCAATGAACTTTAATAACCGCAAATAAATGTTGCTGTTATTTTATGATCACCAAGACATTGCTTTGGATAGTACTGAATTTTTGTAAGTCTTCTTATAGTGAAGTGTGAGTGTCGTGTTACAACTTTACGCTTCATCCTTCATCACAGTTATCACACCTAAGATTAAAGAAAGTGTAACTGTTCTCTGTAAGAACCTGCGTTTTGGGCAATGTACAGTTCTGTCATGACTGCTGTCATGCCCCAGCAGCTACCGTAGATGCAATTAGTATCTTTACCCGTGATCCTGCAGTTAAGAACACTCTAAGCAGATCCTTTAAGAATATTACATAAAACAATGGTCCATTAATAAAAATTGTTTTAGCCTAACGTTTGCATGTGATGTACGCAAACTCAGAGATTTAGTTGAATACGGATTTTGCAGTGAAATTGGTTCCTTACTGGAAGTGGTGCACTTTCCCCCAACTAAGTAATCATAACATTAAGAAACACATAAACTCTGTATATTTCGCGAGCACTCAACATGAAATTGTCAACTGTTAAAAATAGTTTATGTTTCCCGAACATCTTTTCTACACTCGTAAGTACTTGTGTAAAAGTATAAACACATGTCAGCTGCATTGACGTACACTTGTTCTCATTAAATTTAGAGTCTCGAGAAGCGACAGTTCGCTGCACAAATCTTAACACCCTACTTGATCGAATCACTCCTATCATCCAGGAGGGTCCTTCTTCTGCCATGACTAGACATGGAATTCATTTCCGCGCACATACTTTGCTCACCTCCCTCTGAAACACACGCTTCCTACCAGTTCTGTCCCGTGGTCGCTTCCTCATTCAAAAAATGTTCAAATATTTGTATAGCTTATGGGACTTAACTACGGGGTCATCAGTCCCTAAACTTACAAACTACTTACGAACTAGCTAATACTAAGAACGGCACAAATATCCATGCCCGAGGGGGGATTCGAACCCCCGACCGTAGTGGACGTGCAGACCGTGACTGAAGCGCCTCAGTCCCCTCGGCCACCGCGGCCGGCGCTTCCTCATTGGCCAATCGCTGTACCTTCCATAGTCGTACGATTTTAACATGATATATTACTTTACGGAAAAACTGGTCATCAAATCCACTTCATTACTAATGCAACATTATTTAAATAAAAAAAATTGTTACTGATATTATATAGAACGTGAAATAAACAAAAAGATAAACCAGCTTTGAAGAACTCGACCGCTCATTTCACACAATATTTACGTAAATTACTAGCAAATTGTACAATAAATCGATACGCAAAGTTTATTGTACGAGAGGTAAATCATGCTGCTTCCATTTGCAGTGTTACTGTGGAGAATGTGACGATCTGTTTATATTTTCATTATCAATTTAGAACAGTTGAAATAGTCATGAAATAAATATATACAAGTGGGACGCTTTCCAGATGATAGAGGAGAGACAATAAGCTATCATCTAAACTAAACTTTATTGAATTTGCTTGACACATTCAAAATTTGGTTACTTTAACTTTTCTGTATCTTGATTTAGTAGTCACAAACATTTGTAATTTTTGTGATATTGAAGCTGTTATTAGAATCATGAGATGTGCACAATTATTTCAACATCATAGATGTCTTAAATTTTGCCGGTAAATAAGTTTATAGGTTATTTTAATTCATTCTGAATTACTGGAGTGGAACTCACAGAAGTCCTGCAGACACCCATACGAAACACTCGGCTAACATTCCTCATTAGTTTCAAGTACAAATCCATGGCGTTTCGCCCCGTATCTCACTTGAACGGCAGTTGCCCCAACCGTTCACCATAGTCCACAGTTAGCGCTTTATCTTTCCGCACAGTCACAGTATTCCATAAAGTCACAGTATTCACACCATTGAAATTATTTGTTGTGGGTGCTCTGAGATATTACATTTTCAGTAATTTTTGTTCAATGGTGATTAATAAGTTTTGTATAACAACGCCCACACATCAGCACTTTACTATTTATAGTTTTCCACTCCTCTTAATTTCTGGTTCTACCATCCACCTCCTATACTATATGTTGTATTCACAGTGTTATCTGGTGTAATAACTTTCCCGTAATGCGTCTGACCTGACGACGAAATTACTGATGCATCAAAGACATTGTAAGACATACCGTAACGAGGTACATCGTGAACGACCGAGCGAGGTGGCGCAGTGGTACCATACTGGACTCGCATTCGGAAGGATGGTGGTTCAAATACACCTTGTAAGATTACCGTCCAATAGAAATATTGGTAATTAATAGCATTTGATAATTAAACAGTATGAAGTTCACTGCAAACATTGACCATGCCAGTGCACTAAATGTTACACAATTTTAATCTTATTAATTATGGTAGCAATGTATGTACACAGTTGGGTGACAACATTTATAGTTAGGCCATAGGTAGAAATTCTCCACGTTGAGATTTGTTGTGTGCTTGTAGCTGACAGGAGGCCAGCGAGCAGGCCGACGTTGGTGGCTTGTTCCAGCTTAGGATTTTCCAGTTCGTTTCCAGTGAGGGGAGAGAGGGACAATGGCGATTGCCAGGCACAGTGCAGAGCACAGCGTGAAATAAAATATTCTAATACTACTGGAATTTGAAGTAATACGATGCAGTTAGGAACCTTTAAGGCCCTCATTACAAAATAGCCTGTTGACAAATCAACAATACATTAGCTGATATAGTCACATCTGACGTAACATGTTTAATTGACAATGAAAAGCAATAAATTATCAATGAATACAAGACAGTTACACAACTAGCATGGCAATGTTTGTTTATAAAAATAATATATTAACTATTTCTCATTTTATTTTCAATTAATCTTCTGTATTTTAACTTGAAGTATTCAGTTAAATCACTTAGCTGTGGCATAAGAAATTGCACGATTATTATAAATAGTACAAAGTATGTTTATACCAATATAAAAACCTAAGAGAACAATTTATTTAATGTGTAGTGTAATTATTTTGATTTTAAGTGAGGTTTTAGAAATGTATTGGCTGAGAGCTGTACGTTGGCAAATCGGTTAGAACAGCTCACGTGGGGAAGTTGATGACGTAGGGGAAAAAACCCTGGCAGTTGAGCTTTTGGCACGTGCGCGAGGGCAGGAAGTGACGACTCCGGAGCACATGGGGAGCTGGCCGGGCGGCATCGCTCTGCATCAGTCGGCATGTGGATCGCGAGGTAGAGGTTATAGATTTGTGTATGGCAATCGCCACGTGTGGTTGCTCGTCGTAGACTGCACCAAGTTGAATCGAGTGCTACTGTGTGTTTGTGAATATTTAGCCGGTGGAACAAGGTGTGCGTCGCATTGAATTAAAGTGACTGTGATTTGTTAATGTAACACATGTCGTCGCATAGGCATGAACATAAACGGTGTTTGAGACAGCCACATGGTGTGAAAACATTTTGTGACAAATATTCATTTTTGTCTGGGGGCTCACGAGCTATAATTTTATTTGATAAATGCGTCATCGTACAGACGTATCAGGTACAGGGTTCTAATATTGTGAAATAAACAACATAAAGTTAACTTTCACGTGTTTTCAAAAATAGTAGTTAGTACACCCTTTCTCTCATGAACTTGATTTTATTATGAATTTGTTTAGTTAATCATATGCAGGGAAGGAAAGCTGCAAACGTGTGATATCATACCCTAGAAAACGAGTCAAACAGTCGCAATCACGGTTCCAGTGTTTTTGCATGTTTAGGAATTTGGTTCGCGGCTGGTGGTTGTGAGTTTTAAAAATTAAACTTTCTCTATTTTAAACTCTCACCCCGACCTTGATTCTCGCAACCTCCGTCCATCCAGATTTAGGTTTTCCGTGATTTTCCTAAATCACTCCAGGCAAATGCCGGGATGGTTCCTTTGAAAGGGCAAGGCCGATTTCCTTCCACATACTTATCCAAATGCTCCGTTTCTAATGGCCACGCTGTCGACGGACGTTAAACTCCAAGCTTCCTTCCTTCCTACAACGTGAACATAATCTGAGTAGAATTTTGCAGTTACCTACCACTTAAGTATTGATTAAAAGGCAAGGTCGTGAATTTATAAAATTTCTCTTGCGATATATTTATTTGCGCAGATCGTTAGCTCTTTTGAAGAAAACTAGTTTCAACACTTCAAAGTGTCATTTTAAAATCTGCAAGAAGTAAGCAACGACTGCAGTTCTTATCATGGCACTTAAGTATGTGTAATACATATAACAAAAATGGTCTGCCGTCATGTACATATTACAACTTTGTGCGATGTAATACTGTTATCAGTGGTTCGTCATACAATTATTTTACAGTAATTAAAGATAATATGTATAAATAAAATCCAAACGTATCTGTATTATCATTAACATGCATTCAATGACTAGGCATGACATTATTTCATTAGATTAAAATAAACCACTTTGGCAGAGTACAAATGAAATGCAGGTAGTGATCAACCAAACGCGCTGTTACGTCATATTGTAACTGATATTGACGCCTCATCACTACCAATATGACTAGGAGGCGGTTCAGTAATCACTTCAAGAAATTCTGATGTACTGAAGGTAACAATAATTTTTTGTGCACAATCTGTCACCAATTGGCGTTTAGGCCGCGGCGGAGTGGCCGAGCGATCTAAAGGTACTGCTATTTTGCTACGACTGCCGGCCGTAACGGTCTGTAGTGACTGCTCGCAGTTGACCACTGCTCTCAGGCGCAACAATGGACCATAACTCGCTGCAGCTGCTCGGTAGTTGACGGCCATGACCATCACCGCGGATGCCGCGTCTCGACCGCTCTGGTAGCATTAAGCCAGTTAACCATGTTAAAATCTTTGTTAAGCTTAAGGGACTTAACTGTGGGGTCATCAGGCCCTAAACTTACAAACTGCACAAACATCCATGCCCGAGAGGGCAATTCGAACCCCCGACGGTGAGGCCACTGCCTGCTCCGTGACCGCTGCAATAACCACAGCGTCGCAGAAAGGTTTACATGATGGTGTCAAACATTTAATGCAGTATGTGAGCAGATACTCTTTTGTGTCACCTTTCGCATACATATTTCAGAAATGTTACGGCAAACGATGAAGTGTGGAAGAAGATAAAAAGAAGGAATCTTAACAATATTGAAGCTGGATTATTTCCTTTATTTACGCCGTAGTTCTTCTTCCGGTTGTAAGTTGAAAGGAAGATGAGCAGGAGCACGAACACGGTATATAAATAATCGTGAGAAATATCGCAGCATCCATTAGGAAACTGGCACGTCACCTCATTAATGATCCAACATTTGACGTTTCAAGCTCCTTTACGATATTTAAATGTTCTTCTGAATCGTCTCTCGTGTTACTAGCAAGCATCAGGAGTCTTTTAAGTTCTTCTTATCGAACTTCCCAACAATTAGATGTTTCGTCGGTTGGAGAGAAAGGCACTGTTACTACTTTTGAAAATAATTAGTTGTAATATTGTAAACACGACGCTAAATAACAACAAACTTTTCAAGCACTGAGTCGTTTCTGTATAAATCTGTAAGCTTCGCAGACCTTTATCTTATTTAATATACATGCAAAATTATTCGGTATTAAGCTGATGTTATGAATACGCAAATTTTTATACAGCAACTTATCCTAAATCCATTGCCATTTCTTCATCATCTTGGATTAGAGTCTGTACTGTACTGGAGCTATAAATGCTATACTTTCTTTCACCACCCTTCAAATAAACTCGAACTGAGATGAAGTAATCCTCAGTAAATTTGTGTAAATATTAATCAGAAGTGTCCTCGCTCCACTGCTGTTTAATATATACACAAACTACCAACACCTGCCGAGTAGCAAATGAAGCTTCATCTATGCCGATGATCTCGCCCTCTGCTCCCAGAGTGAGACCTTAGAACAGGTGAAACTAAATCTTAATGCTGCTTTGGAAGAAATGGACAGATACTAGTGTCAGAACCAACTGAAACCGAATCCCAGCAATACACAAGTGTGCACATTCTACCTGAAAAACAGAAAGGTATCCAGAAAACTTCTAGTAACTTGGAGAGTATTGCTGCTGGAACACAGTTTTAACCTCGAATACCTTGGTTTCGCTCTTGACTCACTGACCTTCTAGCAGAACTGCCTGAATGTGAAACAAAAAGTATCCGCAAGAAACAACGTATTGCATAAAATAACAGGAACATCCTGGGGTGCATCGGAAAATACAGTAATGACCACAGTTCTATCTCTGTGCTACGCTGCAGGCAAATATGCCTGCCCTCTCTGGCATAACTCTACCCATGCCAAAGAAGTGAACATCCCACTAAATGAGTCATGTAGACTAATCACTGGGTGCCTGAAACCTACGCCACGGGAGAAACTCTACCACCTAGCCGGTATTGCCCCTCCAGTCATTAGACTTGAAGTAGCCGCACGTAGAGAAAGGGTCAAGATATCCACCTCTGACAAGCACCCGCTATATGGCCACAACCTTTCTCCTCCACGTTCAGAAAGAGCATTATGCTGGCAACAAGTATCACCAATGCACAGATGTGTTCCCGGCTAACAACGTGGAACAAGAGGTTCGAACATCACTGGATGACACCATCAGGAAACCTAGCTGCTGATTTCACAGAGGAATGGCCTGTGTGGAGAACCCTGAATCGGCTCAGAACGGGTGTCGCAAGATCCAGAGATAAGCTACAGAAATGGGGTTACTCCACATCATCAACCCTTTGTGACAGCGGAGTTGAGCAAGCTACAGTCCACTTATACCAGTGTGCACTATGTCCATCAGGATGCACCCCTGGTGATATGATGTCCGCAAGCTGTTGCGACTGCCAAATTCTAGGCTAAAGTCGCCTGAATTTTCATCTTTGTGTAATATTATTTTTCCTTGCTAGCCTTGTTTATCATTTATTTCACTTTTAAATATAAACCAATTTAAAATTATGACTTATATTATGTAACCTAATTGTAACTTCAGCTAATAGTGATTATTATTCATATATCTATATCCATGTACCATGGAACACTGAAGTTGGATGTTACGACATGAATAGGTAAATAAATACCACTCAGTACCTCTTATCATCATTTCACAAGTCGCTTGTTATTAAGTTAGCGTAAATACCTTTACATTTCCGTGTTTGGAAAATGCTGTAAAGGTAAGATATCGTACACAGTACCATTATTTCCTCTTTCTTTTCTTCCTCGTCCACCAGAAAACCTAGATGGTATTATCACACGCGTGTTCTTTCACAGAGACACGGCCCTGCCAAGGGAACATCATCAACTCGACCTAATATTTTCTTGAGAAAAAATACATGAGCTAGATGTCAAGACCAGAAATGGATATCACGTGAAAAGTTGGGCCATTATTCAGATACAACGCATTTACGGCCTCCTCTAGGTACAGATTTTAAACATTCGCGAGCTCGGATTGTTCCTCACTCGGCCCGCTTCACTGCGGCTGCTTAATGCCTCAACGCGTACAATAGATCTGTGCAATGAAGGGACAACAGCGAGTCCCTGGAAAAGTGAAATTTAAAAAGCTAAGGAAATGAAAGAGGAAATAATATTACAAAATGAAACATATGTACTGTAACTGTTTAAAGTTTACTCCACTTTAATAATGTCAGCTTTACATACAACAAAATGATGTGCATAAGAGGAATTGAGAATTAAATTGTGTTACACTGCCTGTTGAAAAACGGTCTCATTCGTTCTACTTCAGCTGTGACGGGTTGTAGAAAACGGCTCGTTGCATATATTTTTCTGTTACAGAGAGGGGCAAAGTGGTCTTCTACGATTTAAAATTATCAAAGCAGCTATCACCATCACTGACGGCCTCAACTGCACGTCCAAGCTCCGTCGAAGCAATGAAAGTGATCTACGAATCAGATGGTGGTGAAATTGCAGTGTCGTATCGTCAACGTCAGCCTCTTGTAAAACTGCACCGTCTGTCAATCACTATTTTCTTCTATAGCCAGCAATGCATCAGTGCTGCCGGCCGCAGTGGCCAGGCGGTCTGCGGCGCGCCAGTCACGGTCTGCACGCCCGCTACGGTCGGGGGTTCGAATCCCCCCTCGGGAACGTGCATGGATATTTGTGCCGTCCTTAGTATTAGCTAGATCATAAGTAGTTTGTAAGTTTAGGGACTGTTGACCTCGCAGTTAAGTCCCATAAGCTTAACAAACATTTGAACATTTTTTGCATCAGTACAACTGTCTATGATATCAGCAACGCAGTTGGAAGATATAAGTTGAAAGATATAAGGAAAAACCATAAAGAAAGCCCCATGTATTTTCTTTTACCGTGTATAGTCGTATATTAACTGCAAATTATTATGCTTACCGGTGACGACTTTAAAGTGCCCTAATTCTTTGACATTTAATCGTTGTGGATTAGTCATCATTCCATACCGCTCCTGAAGATGTCGCACGACAGCCTGTGGGTTAATTTATATCACGAACACAAAGCTCTTACTACACTCTTTCACAGTACTAGACGTTCGGGCATTAAGCGGCCGCAGTGAAGCGGGCCGAGTGCGGAACAACCCGAGCGCGCGAAAGTTTAAAAGCTGTACTTTGAGGAGGCCGTAACTGCTTAGTATCTGAATAATGGCTCAAATTTTCACGTGATATCGATTTCTGGATTTGACATCTGGCTAATGTATTTCTTTCTCAAGAAAACATGAGGTCGAGTTGATGATGTTCCCTTGTGAGTGGTGTGACCGCTGTCGTTAGGAAATAATGCGGGCCGGCCGCGGTGGCCGAGGGGACTGAGGCGCTTCAGTCACGGTCAGCACGGGCACTACGGTCGGTGG
This sequence comes from Locusta migratoria, assembly GCA_026315105.1. Classification (NCBI taxonomy): domain Eukaryota; kingdom Metazoa; phylum Arthropoda; class Insecta; order Orthoptera; family Acrididae; genus Locusta; species Locusta migratoria. The sequence goes on from CM048746.1 coordinate 329,748,252, forward strand.
TTCGAATACCCCCTCGGGCATGGATATTTGTGCCGTCCTAGTTCGTAAGTAGTTCATAAGCAGTTTGTAAGTTTAGGGACTGCTGACCCCGTAGTTAAGTCGCATAAGCTTTACAAACATTTGAACATTTTGAAATAACGCGGGCAGCGGCGGTTGGCAATTACGGTTGGCAGCTACTGCCGGCCACTACGGCAGGCAGTCGCAGCCAAATAGTACCTTAAAACCCCTTGCTGCTGAGCGCGCGTTTGCTCGGCATCCGAGGTTCGAGTCCTCCCTCGTACGTGTATGGGTGTTTAGCAGAAGTCAGTGTGAGTTAGTTTAAGAAGGTTGTAAGCCTAGGAACTGTCAACCGCAGTCAGCCTCAGTCAAGCACAACCCCACTCTATCCGCTCCATTCCAGCGAAGCAAGACCGCTCTTCTCGGCTACCACGCGTGCTGCCGGCCAGCGCACCATGCCGCCTACTAAAGCAGCGCCCTCAGCAACACCGTCTGGAGACCAGGCCTCTCAAAAGCCCGCGTCAAGACACCCCGACAGGCCGCGGTCGCTAGCTGACTGCCTGGCCGCTAAGAGGCAGTAGGTTGTACCCCAGGGACCAGCCAGTCTACTGGAAATGGCTGCCTACTCGATGTGACGGCTTCTTGTGTGACCTTCTGTCTAGAAGGTGTTGCTTCAGCAAGGCGACAGAGATTCCAAATGCCGCGTGGTGGGGAATGCAAAGCCAGCTGCTGCTTGTGACATCATAATTAAATTTTTATGCCTATTTTGTGATTTCTAATTTTTGTCTTATTTACATGACATGATTTTTCGATTTAGTTTGATGTGAATATCTGCAAATTTATTGTTGGATATGAGAGTTAGGCTCTTAAAAATTTGAAACCTACTAATGTAAAGAATATATAAAAATTGTTGTCTTTGTAATATTTACTGTGTTACGTATGGTGTAAATTGATAATATTGTAGAGGTTCTGGCTTAAGACTTTTGTAAACAGTGTTCACATGTAAAAGATCTGGGGCATCCGTGCTTCAAAGGAGAGTGATGACGTGGAAGTAAAGGAAAAAGCGCGCCAAATGGCCGGTTTGTGCGGCGAAAATGTTAGTTACGATACACTCGTAGTCTGGACGCTCTTTCTGATTCCTTGCGGTTTCAACACTACTTTTTTCTTTTAGGTTACCACCTATGCCTCTCGGAGGGGTACAATTCTGTAGACGTAGTCGCGATTCAGTGCAGTTAATATTACAGTATACGTAACAAATTTGTTGCCAGCTATTGTATATTGCGGCTGCGGCTGCAAAGCTTCACTAACCGACAGGAGTTTTGCAGATCCAGTTACAACATATTACAGTTAAAAATGCAATATGCGGGAATGACCAAGGATTCTGAGGACAAGGATTGTGCGAAACTCAACTGAACGAGACCCAGAAACCAGTAGATACAGGGGCGCCTAGTTTCATTCTGTCTTCGGCTTCGTACAGGCATACGTTTGACAGAATTCGGCAGTGCCGCAATTCTAACCAAAATACATCACTATGCGAAGTTAAATAGACCATGAAAGAGACCTGTGTTTCTTTATTTTCTTCATTCCACGAAAGTCTACAGTACACTGCCGCTTGCATTTATTTATAATCGTATTTAAATCCGTTCTCTCAATAATCCGACACTCTGATAACCCGATATCAATAAGTGTCAGGAATGGCCGGATTAGCAAGAGTCTAGTACATTGATCTATCGTAACTTCTTAATATTTTGCATAATACTGTACAAAAAGTAATTGCTTTTGAAGTAGGTCACAGGAGCCTGACAGCGTGGTGTGATTGCTCTCCACGTGCAGAACAGAACACTGAAATTGCCCTAGTGGACAGCCAGTCAACTACACGATTGCGGCAAACTGTGTGGAGCATGACACAACAGTGCTCAAGCTATCTCTATAGGTAGTGTTGTCGGGCGCGATCCAGTGATGTCACACAGAGCTCATTGACTGGCTTCTGTGGTGTAGTGCACTGTGTCATACTGCTCGCCAGTTGGCCATGGGGTTCACGAGACCAAGGACAATGACCAACACCACTTAGAGAGAAGGCCGCGGCACTCTCGTGTGACGTCACGCAGAATAGGTCGCGATCGCGTGGCTTACTGGCTCGCCACTACGGCATAGTGGCCCGTGCCCCAGCGACGCACCCAGTGAGCTACGCGATCGCTACCTTCTCTACGTGGCGTCACACGAGAGTGCCGCGGCCTTCTCTCTAGGTGGTGTTGGTCATTGTCCTTGGTCTGGCTGTCCGCTGGGACACAGCCAATTGTCTCATAGCGGCCATCGAGTCAGTGATCGCGTTGGCTCATTCGCCCAACGGCTTGTCTTTTTTTAGGCCAATTTCAGGCATTGTCGCGGTGGAGTAGCCTAGCGGTCTAAGGCGCTTCGCTGCGGAGCGTGCGGTTGCTTCGGACGTTCGAGTCCTCCCCAGGGCATGGGTGTGTGCGTTGTCCTTAAGTTCGTTTACCTTAGTTTAAGTAGTTTGATAGCTGAGGACTGATGACCACACAGTTTGGTCCGATAGGTTTACAAACATTTGGTCAGACACGACATTGCAGCGCGTCCGACTTACTACATAGCGCCGTAGTCGACACATTGGTTTCCGCCAGGTACAGCGCGTAGACCCGCACAGGCTTGTACATGTCGTATCAAAGCCAGTGGAATGTGCAGATTTGGAAAAAAAAAATGTGCGAAAGACCTCCGACTGTTTAATAAATATTTTGCTTTCCCCATCTACTTCTTACTTTGGTCTATCTATACTAGATACTTCTGCTGGGTTGTACTGGTTACACATACAAACGATGCTCATCCAACTTATGATGCTTATCTTTTCTCTGCATATTTATTTAGCCTTGTCAAAAAAGATAAAAAAATAGATTTTTGTTTTGTTTCCATCAGTTTTCTCTTCGGTTTCTGTTTGGTATCTCCACTAAAAACGTTTGGATTCTGCGTCTGTCAAAGTCAGAGGTTTTTGTCATATTTTGTGAGCCTGTGAGTTTATCAAACTAGCCTTCGTGTTGTCAGCTAATGGTATACATTTTCATCCTTCTGTTTTGTTTGAATAGAAGATTACTGCATGACGTGATTTTTAATGGTATAGTGATATTAGCAGACACGGAACTGTGACAACTATGAAGCAATAAAATACATAAGCTTGGAAAATATAAGTAGCGGATTAGTAAAGTTGAAGACGCATTTCTTCTAGAATTCGACGTAGCCATTAAATTAAGAAGGAGACTTCTGACATTTAATGGACATAAACGTTTAGTAGTGACTCTGGAGATGGGATAAATATACACGCACACACAATAAAACATTTTTAAAATAATATAATGATGGAAAAGGTTCACCACACGTACGTAAACGATGGAATTATAGAGATCAATTACAGGAAGAACAGGCAGGATAATAAGACCTGTATAGCTTTCATAGCATTACGGTGAACTACAGAGTAAGACAGGGCTTGCAGTAGGTAACGGACACTTATTGATACAAGTAACATCGTAACATGAGAGTAATTTATGATCGTATGAAAATCAATCTGGAGACTGCAGAGGAAAGTTAATTCATTAATGTAATGATTTATAAGTTAAAACAAACCTAAAGATTGGCTGTATGAACGGAAATCAAATGTGTAATGTACAAGGCGCGTCCAGAAAATAAGTTGCGTTTGGTAATAAAATGAAATTGTACACAGATACAGAAGAAATTTTTATTGCACAATATTCTACAACTCTTGAACTACTTTTCCACATAACTGTCGAATATTTGTAGGCACTTGTCATCGCGTGCCACAAGTTTTTGCATGCATCCTTCACAGAAGGTTGCCGCCTGTGCATTCAACCATGTGGTAACATCTCTTTATCATCGTTGAAGCGTTCACCACCGAGGACAGATTTTAGGTGTAAGAAAGATGAAAATCGCTAGGAGAGAGGTCCGAGCTGTATGGAGGATGATCAAACAGGTCCCATTGAAATTTCCGTAAGAATTGTTCGGTCACATTCGGTGTGTGAAGTCAGGCATTGTCGTGAAAAAAAAATCTTGGTGGACAACACTTGAACGATGATGACGAACTGAAAGAACATGTTACCACATGGTTGAATACACAAGCGGCAACATTCTATGAAAAAGGCACACAAAACCTGGTGCCATGCTATGACAATTGCCTACAAAATTTCGGAAGCTATGAAGAAATGTAGTTTAACGGCTGTTGATTTTTGTACAAACAATATTTTTTCTCTATCGTACCCGTTCGTTTTATATAACCACACTGAACTTGACTTTCTGGACGCGCCTTGTAAATTGTCCGAACGTGAGGAAATAATGAAATCATATTAATTGTTCAAGAATTGCTGTGTAAATAAGTATCGAGAGAAACTCTTTTTTATTAAATAAAATTCAGGATCTAGTACGGAATGGATGCAAATCTAAATTATATAGTCGAATAACACGGCAAAGGAAAATACTGTTACCAACAGGACTTGTATCTAGAATGAATGTATTTAGAAACTCAGATTTTGATGTCTTCACTAGGTCTATAACATATATAATTTCTGTAAGATCTTGCAAAAATTTATCACAATAGAGAGAATGCTCCGCTGACAATATGAAGCAGGGCACCTGGGGTCAAAGGTGCCGGCTTATGTACGGAGGTAAACCTGTCTATCGCTTTGTCTTTAGTGTTTTCCAACTCATGTACTAATATCATGCTTACATGTTTATGTATACTGTACTGTTTATTTACATGCACATTTCTTATTTCCTCCAAGAAAACTTGGAGGACGAGCCTTTTTTCTTTGTCATTATGCTGGTTTTCTGATTGCTGCATTGGAAGTCCCAGTTAGTGGTGTCAGAAGTCACCTGAAAGGCGTCACGTGGGAATGGCCGTGCGGTCTGAGGCACTATGTCACGGGTTGCGCGGTCACTACAGTCGGCGGTTAGAGTCCTCCTTCGGGAATGTGTGTTAACCCGAGCACAAATTAGTAGTATTAATTTGTAAGTCTTGCAAGTGATGACCTCAGAAATTTGGTTCCTAAGATTTCAAAACGTTTGAAAATTTTGTCCTGAATCTCCCTAATTATTTCCTACAGAAGTATCCAAAGTAACAATTGTATGAGACCCCCAGAGGATACAGAGATAAAATTACTTGCTAGAATTGTAGTTACTTTTTATTCGAAACACTTCAGTGAATTTTGTAAGGGCGTGTGAGAATCTTTTAAGCTTGAGAGCCATCAGTAAAGCATTGCAAGATACAGTGCAAATCGTACGTTCATTGTGTCACAGATGCTATTTTCAGTTAAATGTAACTAATTTAAATAAGTACACAGTAGTGTGGTGGTATTCGTATTGTGGTGGTGTATATGTTATTGTATGGCAGTGCAATTGTAGCCGCGGTGGAGTGACCGAGCGCTCTAAAGCCGCCTTGCTGCAGAGCGCGTGGTTGTTCGCCATCGGAGGTTCGAGTACTTTCTCGGGCATGGGTGTATGTTTTGTTCTTAAGCCTAGGGACTAATAAGCACAGATGGTAAGTCCCTTAGGTGTACAAATATTTCAACATTTTTTGAATGCAATTTAATAACAATGTTCTCTTATTTTATTTACTATCTTTATACCCCACAGGACGTTCTTGCTATAAAAGGGGAGCTGCCGCGTAGCTTACTACTGTGTTAGCAAAACATCTGGTACTTCACCTCCGCACGTTGAAACTTGTCTGCCTCTCTTTCTCTCTATCTCTCCCTTCTCACAATTTTCTTTTTCTGTTTTGCAGAAGGCATTTCTTTTCTCGGTGTTACTTCGCTGAAATTTAAGTGTGATGTATGAAGTCAAAGTTTTATACAGTTTAGCCGCGAGTAAGAAGTCTAAACTCTTCCCTGATGAAGTGAAACAATAATTCAATATAAAGACCGTAACATTTTTCTTCGCCACAACTTCAGAAATTAAAGAAGCACCTACTTCGCTCTGTTCATTTTACTCCAAACTGAAACTCTTAAGTCAGCAAAGCACGTGCCACAAATATCTGGAAATCTCACTTTTTACTGAAGCACTTTCTGAGGAACACTCCTTCGTGTATGTGTGCGTGTGTAGGTAAAAGAGAGAGAGAGATATGAATCGTGTACCTATTCGCTAGCGATAACTTTTGTTAAACTAGATACTAACAAACTTTCGTACGTGTACAAAAAACCAGATTTGAAAGGAAAATATTGAGTCTCTGTTACACTGCGCACTCATTGTCCGATGGAGAGAAATATATCCAGGGATGTGTATATAACCTCTGATGTCAGTAAAATGATCTTTGATACAGTTACGTAACTACCGTTTTCTTCCTGTAACTGGTAGTTGTTACTTATGCATTTTAAGTCCTCTAAATAATCAGCAAAATTAAAGTAAATATTACTTACACTAAACTGAAAACTGGAAATAGACTCTTCTCTTCCACCGATTGAACAACTGTGATGAAACAATCATTAACTATGTCTTTTTAGGACTAGGTACACATGTGGGCTTCGCAACGAGAATTAAAGAAGGCTCTTTGCACAACGACGTGATTTTGGATTATGTCGTACAACAAAAGGGAACACTTGTAGGAACACTGTCACGTATTTCATTTTTCCTCAGATCGGATGTCAAAAATAGATAAATCTCTTCTCTCGAAAGACATTGGTCATATTGAGTAAGGAATGACAATTTGTTGTATTCAAACTGAAAGGAGATAATCTCCCAGCCATGGTTACTTATTCCAATAAATGGAGTTGGTTCAACAGATTGCCATAACTTGATCTGTAATTAATATACGTAAGTTGTAAAATAATCTCGGGACAGCTGATGGCAACTCTATTTTCCCGGAACCGGCTATGGAAAGAGAAATTAAATTTATTAATACAGAAAAAAGCGAGTAAAAATAAATAGCCGGCCGCGGTGGCCGAGGGGACTGAGGCGCTTCAGTCACGGTCTGCACGGCCACTACGGTCGGGGGTTAGAATCCCCCCTCGGGCATGGCTATTTGTGCCGTTCTAGTTCGTAAGTGGTTCATAAGCAGTTTGTAAGTTTAGGGACTGATGACCCCGTAGTTAAGTCCCATAAGCTTTACAAACATTTGAACATTTTTTGAAAAATGAATATCGAAATGAAACACAACACTAACCTTGCATGTTCTGTCGCATGTTATATGTTGTTATGGTCTTCAGTCCGGAGACTGGTTTGATGCAGCTTTCCACCCTACCCTATCCTGAGCAAGCCTTTTCATCTCCTCATAAGAACGGCAACCCACATCCACTTGAAACTGCTTACTATACGCGTCTGTTGGTCGCCCTCTGCGATTTTTACCCCACACACTTCCCTCCAATGGTAAGTTTACGGTTCCCCGATGTCTAAGAATCTGTCCTACCAAGCGATCCCTTCTTTTAGTCAGGGTATGCCAAAAATTCCTTTTCTCACCAATTCTGTTCAGTACCTCTTCATTAGTTATGCGATATACCCACCTAATCTTCAGCATTCTTCTGTAGCATCACATTTCAAAAGCCTCTATTCTCTTCCTGTCCGCACTGCTTATCGTCCAGGTTTCACTCCCGTACAAGGCAACACTCCACACAAATGCCTTCAGAAAAGACTTCCTTACCCTTAAATTAATATTCGATGTTAGCAAATTTCTCTTTTTCAAAAATGCTTTTCTTCCCATTGCCATTCTGATCTGTCGCATATATTGCAAGGAAACTACTACAGCTCTTACTACCTACCAGGACTGTCGCAGAGGTTTCTAATCCCTTGAGTGCGCTTCGGTATATTTCCACTCCGTTAACAAATAGCTACCTTTCATTATCGTTTAAATCCCTTCTACCTCCCGAGACGACTGTATTAATGGGGGATATTACCGAGACGAACTACTAAAATGACGCTCCCTCATCCCAAGAACAGACTGATCAAATCTACCGTAAATAGTGACATTGATGATAATCACTTTGTTGTGGGCATGGAAGGGTCGGTACTTTACAGACCAAGTTCATTGATCGTTTGATTGTCACTACCCCAGATGAAATTTTGCTTATGTATTTTGCGTTAACTACTTTCACTTCTTCCGGAAGTCTGTGAAATTCAAATAAATTATCCCTATACAAAGGGACCCAATATCTTAATATCTTAATTCATGTCATCTGACAAAAATTCCCCCCTTCACAGAAGATTTCAATTTATTATTCCCACTTATGTGATCTCTCTTGTGGGTGGAATTCTCATAGCATTGTTAATATCACCACTCTGGACTTGTAACTTCCATTAAGTTTGCTATAACGTATTATTGTACGCTGAATCTACCTTTCCAGTTATCATTTCCTTATCAATATTTTAACATTTTCCCTGCTGCAGTGTATATTTACGGAATTAGTAACTAAATTTTATTATGTACGAGGGCCACTCCGAAAGAAATGCACACCATTTTTTTAAATACATTTTTTATTCTACATGTGTATTGCTCATGTGAAAAAATACCGAGTAGCACCGAGGTTCGGAATCCACGGTAACTGTGGGTCTCCGTATATCTGGCTGGGTAAGTCAGTTCGAAGATCGGAGGAAGGCAACGGCATAACATCTCAAAACAGGACCATGCCTAGTAAAGCACTGTGGTGTTCAAACCAATCTTCGGATTGTTGACTGCTTTACCTTTTTTTTTATTGTACATGTTTGAAAGTTTTACAGTTTGTAGAGTCACGCGGCAGTAGCCGAGCGGTGTGGAGTGCCACATTACGGATCGCGTGGCCTCCTGCGTGGGAGGTTCGAATCCTCCCTCGGGTATGGATGGCTGTGTTGTTCTTAGGTTATTTTAACTTAGTTTAAGTAGCTGGTAAGACTAGGGACTGATGAACAATGTAGTTTGGTCTCATAGAAATAAAAACATTTGAATAGTGTGTAGATAGATGCTTTAGGGATAATATTTTCATTTCTCCACAAAATCCATATCCTTCTCAAATGCCTTACGCCATCTGTCTGGAGCATGTACAGTGTGAGGCCTGCCGTTGCGAGGACAATCCTCAATATTGTCGTGCTCGCTTTCTTCACGTAATCTGCTTGTCCACCGACTAACTGTACTGCGATCGACAGCAGAATCTCCATAACCTTTTTTAACCTCTTGTGTATTTTCCCAGTCTCTTTTTCACAGCACAGGAATTCAATGACAGCACGTTGCTTCTGACGAACGTCAAGTGTAGCAGCCATCTTGAAGACATGCTGTGACGACGCCACTCACGGGAACAAGTTGAACTAAGTTTGATAACAAGCGGGAAGGATGTATCCACACACTGTACAACTATCAAAGATGCAGAATGAAAACTGTATTTTTTTAAATAGTGTGCATTTCTTTTGGAGTGACCGTCGTAGTTCCAAACTTATTGAACTTTTATGTATTTACATCTTTCGTCGGTCAGAATAACTGTTTCTTCTCTTCTCCATGCTTCCTTCACCATTATCGTCATTGTACATATTTTTGTAATTGCAACACATTTCATTCCTGTTTCATGGATATCCATAATGTAATTCAAATTCCACTCTGAAATGCAAGATCGGAGTATCTGCATCAGTTGCAATTATGAAACTCGTCTCATCATTCCTCAGTACTTTGATATCCCCATTTCTTCCAAAGTACTTCATTTGGACGATTTTCTTTAAATCCCCTCTATAACTGCACGTTATTAAATTGCTCCATTGTCGCACATAAAATGCCGATAGACTCTTTCAATGAAGACTAATTATTGCCGTTAATTTATTAACCTACCCTGCATGTAATTTGCTCTTTACTACCTTGTTAATACTTCAATATTTACACCACAAGTAGACTAGTATCAGATGACAACCCTCGAAAATAACGATATTTTTTTTTCCTTTTCTATAAACTAAACGTAACTTAAGGGTCTAATTAAAATATTTGTTTTCACATATATCATACGTAATACATGTTTAGTGCTCGCTCCAAGTGTAGATCTTATGCAAAATCTGTGAATATTGATTGTACGTAAAAGTTTTGATGTTTATAACGAATATCAGAATAATGTTGTCAAATTAATGCCAATCATACTCGTAGTAAATACCCCATAGCTATTTATAGCACTGTTAAAATCATTTTCATGAGAACGTAAATTAAATTTCGTAGAATTATAACAGCATGAAATGCCCAATATCTAAACACGAACAGGAAATTCAATTAATTATGTTATGATGGCTGTCGAAAGCAATTTCCAGTGTTAATGACAGTTGAAAAATTTCAAAGCAGTACTAGGAATTGTTAGATACAAACGTAACCCGTCTACTAATATTGCGTAACTCGTGCTCTCTGTACACAACAGAACATTAAATAATCTTCCGCTTCAATTGAATATGAAATGTACTGTCCAAATACAAAAGTGATGCAATAGACATCCACAGTGAATAATAACTTTTCAGTCGTATAACTACTAGTAATATAAGTTAACTGAGGATACTATGAAAAGGATATGCATCATTTTAAGACAGACGAAACAGTTGCTACAGAAAGTAACAAAAGGAAATCTCAGATGAAACGTCGTCCATGCTTAGACCCCAACAGCGAGAGATGGCGTACATGCGTGCCGTACGAAACATGGTCTACCTTGCCGAGACTGCGTCTGACGTCCTGTGGCGAGTGTCTTCACAATAATCGTAAGGTATGAAAGATTATCTTTATTCGTTGCCGGAGCGAACTCTACGCCGTACGGCCACGTTCAGTCACAAAATCTCTCTGGCCAACCTTACACTCTACAGCAGTGAGGAATTTGTATTATTATCCGCAATGGACACTTTTTGGGTAAACTTACCAGATGGTATGAGTTGCCTACTTAGTAAATTTACGCATTATTTGCAAGAGCTTCTAAATTGTAGCGAGAATTTATGTTACAATGCTCCCTAGGCCCGATAACTATTTTACGGCAGGCGTAATTAGTTGGTGATGGTAATATCTCGGCCAGCGATGCTTTTGTTCAGCGACTTTGCCGATAAAAGCATTCACGCACACCAGCGTCCATCCGGCCTGGGGGCACGAGACGGAGCCAGCAGGAGGCACCCCCAGCTTTCACGTTCGCCACCGCCACTGAGCTGCACTCTCCCGCTCAAAGGGCAGCCTGCTGAATTGCCGTGGCTTTATCGTAAGAATGTACATGGCAAAACAAGCGACTTTGACGAGCTTGCATATAAATGGCGACAGCGGACGCAGGGAAGACAAGCCCTCTACAACGAAATTGACACAAGAGCGTGTGTGCAGATACCAGAGGAGTCGTTTCTAAAAAAGCGACGGAATCGCAGATAAACCATGGACCCCCGCACACGGGAAGAAGACAACCAAATCCCTGCAGTGCAAACGTGTGTCTGAGAGAGCCTGGCTTGCAGTATAGATAAAGTCAGGGAGAAAGACCCTGATAAATAGCATACCAGACAGGCGTAACATAGACAGCAGTTTTTTTTTTTTTTTTTTTTTTTTTTTTTTTTTTTTTTTTCTTTTTTTACCATGAAGGAATTTAGAAGGACACGTGGGAAAGACGCCTGTTCGCAAGACTCATCTCAGCCCAAAGAAACTTTCCAACGGAAACTGAGAAGCGTGGTCGAGAAAACGGCGATCACCTATTGAATGACATTGTAAAACCAAACCACTAACCACAAAGAGATTCAGAGTTCCAGAAGCTGTAGCCGGCGAGGGGTTGGTGAGAAACCGCCGAAAGAGATTGGTCCGTCGCTGGAGAAGCGAGAAGACATGCGGGCAGCTCCCGCTTTGGCAGACGCTGGACTGTGATGGCTCCGCTCAGGGGTCGCGCCGTGCCACACATCTGCACAGCCGGGGAGCAAAGAGCACGTGTTTTTTATGCTGCCGCGATCGCCACCATCGCCAAAGTGCATACACACCGCACCGCGTCGATCCAACACCTGACGCCCACTTCATGTTGGTGAGATAGAAAATTACCTCCCCTCTCCCGTTCATATCTGAGTCGTCTCTACGGCCAATCAAATAGGCCCAGAGAGATTGTTATTTTTCAAATATTTTAGTAAATAAAACTAAATTATATGTGGTAATCCTCTGTGTTACTGTTATGTTGTCAATCTCTTGAATGAAGTTTCCATAGCAACCTAGGTCCATAATTTCTCATTATATTTTTATTTATTTTACTGCAGAATGAGGGTTATTCAGGGAGAGGTTTAATTTACGACGGGCTGTTGATCACGAAGTGCACCAAAGTGAGACTGTGTAACTTACTATATGCATCGAACCAGTGGGTAATTTCTGGTGCTGAGCATATTGTGGAAACATGCACAGAACCCCAAATAGATGGGAACATTTCAGGATGAATGAAGGAAGAAAGCCTTTGCATCGACGTCCCGTTAAAAGTGTAGCCATTAAAGACGGGGCATAGGCTCAGTTGTTTCGGTATGGATGGGGTAGAGATTCGGTTGTGACCTTTCAAAGGAAACATTCCGGCATTTGCCTGGACTGATTCAGGAAAATCATAGAAGATTTAAATCTGGATCGCCAGAGGTGGATTTCCTCCACCATCCTCGCGAATACGAGTCCAGTTTCCGTTCGAGGAATGCCGCAGCTGAACAGTGGCTACTGCCTACATTATCCTCTTCATTATTAGTACATGCTGCTCTATACTGAAATGCACTGGTGAGAGGGTTGTTTGCTACCTAGTCCTCACAAAGACTATTGAGTAATAATTTCTTATCAATATATTCACCTTGCTGATCATGAGATAGTGTTGTCCTGATGTATCATTCCGTCTGCTGCTCTCTTTCTCCCTCTCACACTCCTAACCCTCAACCCCCTATCCCTCGATCCATCCTCCACGTGTACTTCAAGCTTGAGGATTCGAATTACATGAGAACATCATAGAATTATAGACTCTTATCATTCACATAAAAAACAAGGATTATTCTTCACAGTAATATTAGGATTTTATTTTACAGTACTACAAATATATGAATATTGAGAAGCACCTTTTACTCCTTTTATATCAAATTATTTTTTAAATTATTTTTCTCCTGTTTTTAATTTGATGATATCTTTGTTAATTTGAGTTATGGTTTTTCCTTATGGTTATTTATTTTTTCTTTTACTTGAGTTTACACATTAATAATTAATATTTATTTAATCTTTTATACTTTAATTGCTAATTACCTTTATTATTAGTTTTATTTAGGATTAATGATGTATTTAATACTCTTTATTATCCTTTATTGTTTGATTTTGGTCCTTTTTATTTTTTGTTTTCTTCTATTTTTGCTTTGTTTTAGTTAAAATGCCATTCTTTTTTTTTTAATTTCATCTTTGTATCAGTTTGGTGCTCCAGCCATGGGTTTGACAATGATCTGTAGAGGATCTAAATCGATCACACGTGAATAAATGTTTATTCGTTCTACAGAGTTTCACGATTGACTCTTTTATTAAACAGTAATTAACAATATCGTTCCAACGACCATGTTTCTTCATAATTAATCTGCTCCACTGCCTCCTCGCCCACTGCGACGTGGAACATTCTAAAAATATTGCGTCCTGATTATCATTTTCACTTTAAAGCCTCCAAGATAATTTAGCTCAACACCACTGAGAGAGAAATCGGCGACCACGTTGTATGATCTGATTATAGCGCATAGCTTCTGCTGCATGAAAACACCATCTATTTACCGTCACACACACACACACACACACACACGCTAGAGAACAACGGCGAGCCCCTGTGCGGGGACTGTGAACAGACGCCGCAGAGTGGAGGGAACGCGATAGCCGCGGCGGGATTTGAATGGAAATAGGCTGCTTGTTTCTGCGATTACCGCCCAATCAGGAGATGGAGCGCGCGCCGCTGGGCTCTGGCCAACGGCGGCCCGCGGCTCTGAATGGGGAGCGCGGCCGGCCGCGGATAAGCTGGCGAAAACACAAAGCGGCCGTGGCGTCAGCTCCAGGCGACGCGGCCAGTGTGGGACCGCGCACAGTGGCGGGTGCGGAACTCATGCCGACGCTCATAGGCCCACCGAAGTAACTGTCCCGTGACGGAAGTATTTCAAATTCATGCGTCAACTACTCGATAGGAATAAACGCAGGTTCCTATATAACAATAATTTCGTGTGGCTCATTGGCCTGGTGCAAGTCTTTCAATTGGACGCCACTTCGGCGACTTGTGTGTCTCTAGCCTACCCCAGTTATCCAACCGGGGAAAGGGGACCTACAGCTTAACGTGGAATCCGAACCACGTGTCGTTTCTGGTGACTCCTCACATCGTTGAGAGGTGAAGGATGGGTTAAAGTGCAGACTGAAAAAATCCGAGCCCCGCGACCCTTGTGTTTCCAGTCGAGCACTTTACCCCAAGACTACCGGGCCAGACAGGTTCGTAAAGCAACCACAGTGTGAAACTTGGCTCTGTGTTGTGGTGGAGTCACCTAGCGTTCTAAAGCGCCTTGCTGGGGAGCGCGGGGCAAGATTGTGTGTGTTTGTCTTTGGTTTTAACTTAGTTTAGGTATTTTGTAATCCCAGAGTAGTTAACTCCCATAGATTTCCAAACATTTGAAAACTTCGTGTGACTACATAGGCTTTCCTTATGTATTAATTGGTTATTTTCTTCTCCAGTATCCTGCTTTATCTGGTTTTATACGGTGGCAGGAAACCAGAGAAATTTTTCACGCCGGCCGAGGGGACAGAGTCTCTCCAGTCAGGGTCAGCACGGCAACTACGGTCGGGGGTTCGAATCCCCCCTCGGGCATGGATATTTGTGCCGTCCTTAGTCTTAGCTAGTTCATAAGTAGTTTGTAAGCTTAGGGACTGATGACTCCGTAGTTAAGTCCCATAAGTTGTACAAACATTTGAACTTTTTTTTATTTTTCACCACGTAATCCAGAAAGTAATTATAGACGGGCATTTTCGTAATCGGCAAGCATCTACATCTACATAGATACTCTGCAAAGTGCCTGGCAGAGGGTTCATTAACAACTTTCGTAACCTTTCTCTACCGTTCCATTCTCTGATAGCGCGCGGGAAGAAAGAACACCTACGTCGTTCCGTTTTCGATCTCATTTCCCTTATTTTATTGGGATGGTCATGTCTCCCTAAGTAGATGGGTGCTAGCAAAATATTTTCACATTCAGAAGTAAAAGTCGGTGATTTAAACTTCGCAAACATATCACGCCGCAATGAATAACGTCTTTCTTTTAATGATTTCCACCCCAATTCGTGCAACATTTCCGTGACGCTTTCTCCCCCGTAACGTGAGAAAACAAAACGAGCTGCCCTTCTCTGAACCTTCTCAATGTCTTCCGTCAGTCCCACCTCATGAGGGTCCCACAAGGGGCAACAGTACTCCAGGAGAGGACGCACAAGTTTGATGTAGCCAGTCTCTTTGGTGCTTTGGTGGAGCATGGAGGAGAGCTTTTCGGATTCGCAGTCAGGATTGTCTTTTAGATATAGCTGCAGCTGGTTTTAACAATTTCCACCTTTGCTACGCCAGAGGCCCAAACTTGTTTAACACCTGACGAATTTTAAGAAAGATAACAGTTCTGATTTTACTTTTGACTCTGTGTGTAACATTTTAGATAGACAGTACGAGTTTAGAATGGTGTACCCTAAAGGTTTCAAACAAGAGGACACCGTCAGCTTTTGTATTGTATTCCACGAATTGTCACAAAGGTTCGCCTTCTCATCGATTGGACCCAGTGGCGTGTCGTCCATATTAGCAAATGTTCAGATGTTTGTAATTCAAGGGTCTTAGATTTACCTTGTCTTACAAACTACTTACACTAACTTAAACTAACGTATGCTAAGGACAACACAAACACCCATATTCGAGGGAGGACTGGAACCTCCGACGGCAAACGGCCGCGCGCATCGCAGCTGGGCGCCTTAGTGCGCACGGCTATTCCATA
The DNA here is from genome assembly GCA_026315105.1 of Locusta migratoria. Taxonomy (NCBI): domain Eukaryota; kingdom Metazoa; phylum Arthropoda; class Insecta; order Orthoptera; family Acrididae; genus Locusta; species Locusta migratoria. The sequence continues at coordinate 329,764,173 of CM048746.1, forward strand.
ATAGCAGGTAAGCAATATTCACAGTTCAGAAATCATAGATAATAATGTTGTATATTGTCCGGTGACGTCCAGTTATAATGCATATAATTGATTTATCTGGAAAGAATTGAATGGAAACCTGAACACTTGTAAGTAAATTTTATTACCGGTTATGCTCGCCCTCCGTCCGCCAACGTTAGACCCTCGACATGATTGGTTCTATGGTTAATATAGAATGTGTTCGCGTGTTTTATTTTATGACGATGATAGCTTTTTTTGTCTCTTACAGTGGCAGGAAACTTCATCGATTGGAAATGACTGCTGTTATGCAGTTGAGGAGTTTCTGGTAGTGAAAACGTTTATTTACAAAAATTATATCGAGAATCCGTTAATTCCTTCTCTGTTTATGACGTTGCAAAAGCTATTTGAAGCTGCAAAATTATGACTGGATTTCGTGGTTCTGTGGAAACGTAAGATTTCGAAATTATTCCGCTGACCATTATTTTTTAATTTCCTTTTTTTTATCTTTCTAATGAGGAAAACATTTAGACAGAAACGGGAGTCGTTCATTTTTAATACCTCCAAATCTCTACACACGAGGCGTTGCTTTAAAACAATTTCGCAATACAAGGAAAGACGTTGGTTTACATCAAGAGTTTCAAATAGATAAACACAAACACAAAAACCTAATTAGAAACAAGAATATATTGTGAGTTGTAGCGTTGATAACACGTGTTTTTTGTGGGAAAATGAGCTTTTATTCCGTGGGCACAATGAATCTGACGAATCTGTGAATCACGGTATTTGTGGCGGGAGGTTAAAATACTCGAGAAGCACTGATAAAGAATTTGAAGCCTATCTTCGCAATGCAAAGTTTTTCACTGGTCTTTCAAACGATATACAGAATGACTTGATACAATGTAATTCAGATGTTCTCACTGCTGAAACAAAAAGTAAATAATGAATGATCAATTTCTCGCAATAATACACGATGAAACAACATACATTAGAAATAGGTGCGAAATCTCAACACTATTACGTAAGGTGAACAAAGTATTTGAATTTCAAGATAGATTTTAAGGATATAATGAATACAGAGGCAACCGAACACGAAGTTCTCTAGCACAACATGTTTTTCAGATCTTCAAAATCTATCATTTTGAAGAAAAATTAATAGTTCAACATTCGATGCGGCTGCAAAATGTCAGGAGGGCACAAACAAAATCGTGATAGTCACAAGCAATATTTGTTCACTGTTACGCTCACAGAAGGAATTTTGTTTAGAAAACATTGTACCGCGGCGGATTAGCCGTGTGCACTGGGACGCCATGCTGCGGTGGGCGCGGCTTTCGCCGTCGTTGGTTCGAGCTTTAGTTTGTAAGCTACGGACCAATAACTCAGCAGTTAAGTCCAATAGATTTACGAACATTTTGAAAACATTGTCAGTCATATAAAACAGTGTAAAATATTGATTTATGATTTATCACCTGATCATATTATAGATCTAATGACTTGATCGTAATTTTCATTTATTACGATTACTAGTTTCGGATCATCTCTGAGCCATTGTCAAATCATTTTAATCAACTCGGTAAACATTTGTCAAAAGGCATAGTCAAAAAGCATTATATATATATATATATATATATATATATATATATATATATATATATATATAAGTAAAATACTTTGGATACCGACTCGTTGCGACAACATATTAGACCTTCTGGTGACAAACAGACGCGAATTATTCGAAACAGTTAACGCAAAATAGGGAATCAGCGATCATAAAGCGGTTACAGCATCGATAATTTCAGCCATAAATATAAATATTAGAAAAAGTGGGAAGATTTTTCTGTTCAGAAAAAGTGACAAAAGGCGGAATTCAGGGTACTTGACAGCTCAACACAGAAGTTTTATCTCAAGTACAGATAGTGCTGAGGAACAGTGGTGAAAGTTCAAGGTCATTGTATAATATGCATTAGATGAGTATGTACCAAGCAAGATCGTAAGAGATGGAAAGGAGCCACCGTGGTACAACAACCGTATTACAAAACTGCTACGGAAGCAAAGGGAACTTCACTGCAAACCTAAACATAGCCAAAGCCTTTCAGACAAACAAAAATTACACGAAGCGAAATGTAGCTATAGGAGGACTTGCGAGAGGCGTTCAACGAATTTGAAAGTAAAGTTCTATGTACTGACTTGTTGAAAATCCTAAGAAATTTTGGTCTTATGTCAAAGCTGTAGGTGGATTAAAACAAAATGTCCAAACATTATGTGACGAAAATGGCACTGAATCAGAGGGTGACACTCTAAAGGCTGAATTACTAAACGACTTTTTCCAAAGCTGTTTCACAGAGGATGATTGCACTGCAGTTCCTTCTCTATATTGCCACACAGATTACAAAATGGCAGATATCGAAATAATTGACAGAGGGATAGAAAAACAAAATCGCTCAAAAAAGGAAAGTCCGCAGGACCAGATGGGATACCAAATGTTCAAATGTTTGTGTAGATTATGGGACTTACCTACGGGGTCATAAGTTCCTAAACTTACAAACTACTTATGAACCACTTAATACTAAGGACGGCACAAAATATCCATGCCCGAGTGGGGAATTCGAACCCCCGACCGTAGTGGCCGTGCAGACCGTGACTGGAGCGCCTCAGTCCCCTCGGCCACCGCGGTTGGCAGATGGGATACCAGTTCGTGTTTACACAGAGTACGCGAAGGAACTTGCCCTCCTCCTTGCAGTGGTGTACCGTAGATCTCTATAAGAGCGTAGCGTTCCAAAAGATTGTAAAATGTAGCAGATCATCCCCGTTTTTAAGAAGGGACGTTGAACAGATGTGGAGAACTATAGGTCTTTATCTCTAACGTCGGTCAGTTGTATAATTTTGAAACATGTATTATGTTCGAGTATAATGACATTTCTGGAGACTAGAAATCTGCTCTATAGGAATCAGAATGGGTATTCGTCCACGAGACTCAGAGGGCCATAGGAGCCAACCTTCACACAAATAAATAAATAAAAATGAAGCATAAAAGAAAAGTATACAAATAGAAAACAAATCGCTAATTAGATGTCAAAATAAAAATACTTAAATCCAATTAATACATATAAAACTGCCATGCAAATTGCCAAAATTGATCAAAATACATTAATACATACTATACCAAATTGGTAATTAAAGCCCAAGGATGGTCTGTAAACTCATGCATTTAGGATTACACGTAAAACAAAAACCAAAAACCATTAGAGATGGTCAGCAGCAACGACCGTTCATCTCCAACATATATCAAATCCAGTAGGGCAAATATACCAGATTTCAGCCAGATTTCCCTTTCGTATGGTAGAGGGGCGACAGTGTTATTAAAATAAATCAAGCAGAATATGTAGCCCAGGAGATAGGAGGAATTCATTGCAAGGTTGAAAGGTGGCGTTTATCATGAAATTCGAAAGAATTGAAACTCAAAATACATACATTTACCAAAGCACTAACATTGTCTACGAAATGTCGTCAAGCATTATAATCACAACGCCCAGACGGAACTTCGACGATGGTGATAATCCATATGGCAGGGAGCCACATGGTGTATAGAGCATCTTATCAGTTCCGCAGTGACCAAAGTACCGTTGTCCGGGGTTGCGCTGTAAATGGGTCGTCGCGAGCATAAGAGGCATCCATGACAGAGTAAAGCGATAGGAGTTAGAAGATAAGGATCCACAGAGATAAGGAGGAAGGAATGTACAAAAGGAAAACTAGAACAACTATAAAACGCAAAACAATGCGGTCCTGACAGTCAGGAAAGAGACAAGACGAGATGGAGCGTGCACAAAACCTGAAGCAAAAGTCACCACTGCTCATTCTATCTCTCTCTCTCTCTTTTTGTCTCTTCCTGTCCCTTCTGTCTTGCTCTCTCTTAGTCAGATTCATACCCTCAGTCACAATAGGTCACTCCCTCCCTCCCTCCCTGCCTCCCTCCCTGTCTCTCTCTCTCTCTCTCTCTCTCTAATAACCCCCCCCCCCCAACCACACACACACACATGTCCGAAGGAAAAGAAGATGCTCCGGCGACAACGGCCGTCCAAGCTGAAACATGACGCCTTACACCTCGTGACCATTCTGTGCCCCGCCTCCCCTTTCCTCTCTTAACCACTCTCTGTCCACTATTCCATTTCCTTCCCTCACACATTCACCCTCGCACACTCACTCACTTCCTCAACTGTCCCTTACTTACCCACCCACTGTCTAGGCACACTGCCCTTATTTGCATCGTTTGCATTCTCTGTCCTCTCCATCTCCGTCCTTTGTCTCGTGTCTTCCTAGTTATCTCTCTCTCACACATACACTTTCTCTCCCCCCTCCTCCCCCTCCTCCCCCCTCTTTCTCTCCCTCTCTCTCATACACACACACTGAGCCTTACTCTTCCTCTACATCCCACTCACTTGTCCTCTAACTCACTCAATGAATTCCTCCCTTCCCTCCACATTCTCCTTTGCTCACTCAGTTTCTTGTTTTCTCTGTCTCACTTTCTCTATTCCCTTTCTCACAATGTACCTTCATTTGTCTCTGCATTATTCCCGCTCTCTCGTATTAGATTCACGACATTGTCGCCAACGGGAGGCCGCCTATGATAATGAATTAGGAATTGCGTTCTACGCGCCCTGCGGAATCGATGAGGGATGGGTGTGTGCGGCCGGCGGCGGCGGCGGCGGCGGCGGCGGCGCTGGCGCGCGGCCAAGGCTCGTGTCCCCTGGCCGCGAAACCTGAGCGGCCATGTCGATAGCCGGCCGCGGCCGCGGCCGCGGTTATGAATGGCGAGGCTTAAATAGCGCGGCCCGCATTTATCAGCCCCGTGTCCGGCCGCCGGCGCCGGCGCCCGCGGTCGTTATCCCAGATAGCGCCCGCCTGTTTACCGCGATCGCCGGCCGCCGGCCGCCCCGAAAAATAGCCCGCCCTCTGCCGCCTCTCGTATCGCACAGTGTGCGCCAGACGACGCCGTGTCCCATGTCGTTTGCAGAAGAGTATGTCAAAGGCACCTCTTGCACGACGCCAGTAACTGCGCGAGGTGGCCTTCAATAAGCGAGTCTCTTGAACTTAACGGGAGGCTACATGGTAAACATGATCATCAACTGTCTCATACACTGAAGAGCCTAAAAAATATTAAACCTGGCTAATACCGTGTTTTTTAATAACGTTTATTTATTTATTTATTATTTAACATGACCCATTACATAGTAATATTACATGTTTGATGGTTAGATTCAGGCGATTACGTCAAATATTTTTGCAAACACAAGTACAGTATATAAGTTGACAGGGTTTACAAAGGAACAAACAATTTTATTCATCAGGGAATATTATTGAATTACAAAAATTGTAAAAGTCTGTAGTGAATTTATGTACTAAGTCATATTTACTGACGGGCCATCCTCCTCCTCTGGCAGCTATTTTTTTCCTGAGATGGTCCCTCTCTTTCAATAAATTTCAGCAGTCAAAAAGCACGTGGTCAATAGTTTGGATAGCACTGTTATATGTGCACGTTCCGTCTTCAATTATTTTGAACCGCTGATAGTAGGCTTTCAGTATCCCGTGACCTGTTAACATAGCTGTAAAATTCGGAGATATTGGAAGTTTAATCAGTAAACGTTGTCGGATCGTAGGAAAATACGGTTTAGTGCTTCCCCCGTTTTTTGTTCTGTGCCACTCAATGTCCCATTTGCTCCTAAACTCTTCTCGAAGTTTCTTCTTTACTGCACTTGTAGGTATTTTGTTGTAGCGTATTGATTGTCGCGATCGAGCTGCTCTTTTAGCAAGGTTCATTTCCCCATATCCCTTGATGTGCCTTAACCCATTCGAAATGCACCAGCCAGTTGTGTGTCGGCAACCTTCTGATTTTACATCTTATTCCTTCAATCAACAAGTTGTGTTTAGGGGTCCCAGAGAGCATGCAGAAATGCAGCAACACGACATGCTAGGAACTCAAATAATGTTTGAATTAGTTCTGGAGTGAACGGAGAACATACATCGTGCAGGGATGTCCTTAAAACCATAAGACAACTACGTGGGAAGCGTGGAGAATGGAGCGGGGTTGTTAACCTCTTCTAAACAGTAACATCATTGTCTATGAAGTGTGCGGCAGGAAAAGGTTTCTTAAAAAAAAGATATCTAAATAATGTACTTATGTGCCACAGTTGCTATATTACTTACAGGAAGGAAGCTTGGAGTTTCATGCCCTTCGACAGCGTGGTCATCAGAGACGGAGCTTACGCTCGGAGTGTTTGGGTAAGAATGTGGAGGGAAATCGGCCGTACCCTCTGAAAGGAACCATCCCGGAATTTGTCCGGAGTGATTTAGGAAAATCACGGAAAACCTAAATCTGGATGGTCTCAGGTGGATTTGAACCACCATCCTTCCGAATGCGAGTCCAGTGTCTTACCACTGCTCCACTTCTCTCGGTTATATTATAATATTCTTTATTTTGTAGAACTAGTTTCAGTGAAGCTGTGTCACCATTTTCAGGTACTTTTGTATCACCGGAGACATTTCTTAATCCTCTACAAAAAAAGTACTGAATCCATACTAATACAAATGATTACAAAAATAAAAATGAAACATCCTACGTCAGGTTCTTGCATCATTCCGGTAATAAGAGAACAAGAATGGGCTGAATTACTTAAGCTTTGTTCCTATGTATACTTGTTAGCTCTCTTGACTGGAAATATGTTTCTTCTTATGATAGGACTGCAATCTTCTGTAATAATTACAAAGTTGGTAACCATTTTGCAAGGTTTCATTTGACAGTCCTGCCATGAGAACAAACAGATTTTCAGTCAGGAGAACTAACACGTTCATAAAAACAAGCCTTATTATAATTCAGCCCAGGAATTATGTAACTACCTGCTGTAGGAATCCATTATTTTAGACAGCATGTTTCATTTTTAATAACTTTATTTTTATAATCATTTATATTAGTATAGAGACAGTACTTTAATTTTGGGAAGAGGCTGTTTTTGAAGAGGATGAGCCGCGGTGGAGTAGCCGAGTGGTCTAAAGCGTCTCGCTGCGGAGCGCGCGGTTGCTCGCCGTGTAGGTTCTAGTCCTCCCTGGGGCATGGATGTGTGTGCTGTCCTTAGGTTAGTTTACCTAGGTTTAAGTAGTTTGTAAGCTATGGACTGATGACCACGCAGTTTGGTCCGATAGATTTACAAACATTTGTCAAACATTTGCAGAGGATTAAAAAAATGTCTGGTGATACAGAAGTACTTGAAAATGGCGACAAAGCTTAACTGAAATTAGTTGTACAAAATAAAGAATTATTATAAGTGATACAGCGATTGTGACACGTAAGTACATTGCTTAAATGTCTTTATTATTATTTTAAAATTTTTTTCTTAACAGCGCTTTGCAAGGCATCAGAATAAACTCAATACTGTGCATGTCTCTGGAAATTGGCGACCAGCGGAGGCGTTTAAACGCAGAAGAGCTTTCCTGGATCCACACTGTAGCAATTCTGGACCTAAGGGTTTCCGCATTGTCCTGTTGGAATTATCTAGGTAGGTCGGAATGCACAATGGACATGAAAATGATTGCAGTTAATCAGGCAGAATCCTTACATACGTGACATCTATCAGAGTCGTATCTAGAGGTTATCAGGGTTCTCATGTCAAGGCAGTGGCACATGCTCCACACCTGTATAGAGCCTCCACCTTTTTGAACAGTTCCCTGCTGACATGCAGTGTAAATGGATTCACGACGCTGTCTTCATGCCTGTACACGGTCATCCGCTCGATGCCATTCCGAACGAGGCTCATCAGACCAAGCAACATGTTTTCAGTCATGAACAGTCCAATGTCGCTATTGACGCACTCAGGCACAGGCGAGCTGTAAAGCTTTGTACCGTGCATTTGGCAAGCAAGGGTACACGAATAGGCCGCCAGCTCCAAAGGCCCATATCGATGATGTTTCGTTGAATAGTTCCCACGCTGGCACTTGTTGATGGCCCAGCTCTGAAATATGCAGCTATTTGCGGAAGGGTTGAAAATAGGGCACGCTGCACGATTGTATTCTTTGTGTTTCTTGGTTCCTGTTTCTTTGGTACTCGAATCATGGGTGTTGTCAGAAAGTCCTCTAGCCATTCTCCACTGTCACAGATCTTGTTACATAACTTCAGTATTTCCTTTAGTCCTCCACGCTTCAGCCATTTCACTATTGCACCTAGTACCGTATCTGCACCTACTGCCTTTCCGTTTTCCGTTGCAATTATTGCACTCCTTGCAGCACTTACTGGTATATTTAGTGAAATATCCGCATGTGGTTGTCTGTGGACTGAGGGTTGCATGCAGCCGGCCGTAGTGGCCGAGCGGACTACGGCTGGCCAGTCACAGTCTGCACGATCGCTTCGGTCGGGGGTTCGAATCCTCCCCTCGGGCATGGATGTTTGTGTAATCTTTAGTGTAAGGTAGTTTGTAAGTTTGAGGACAGATGACCCCATAGTTAAGTCCCTTAAGCTCAACAAACATTTGAACATTTTTGGTTGCATGGTCAGCACTGGTCCTGGTCTGTCTAAGGTTACGTCAGGCCGAAGTAGCGAGCGGGTTTTCCGTGAAACCATTATTTAAACTGTGCTCAATATTTTATGGGCTCACTATTATGTAGTGTGCCTGATGTTGGAACATAGTTCCTTAAACACGGGTCTTACCTACCTCTTAAGAAATTATTATTTCGGAATTTTTACAGATGTAGCGGATTATAAAATTCATTATCAGCTTCTTGGTTTCGTTTAAAGAAATTCCAATTTAGGAACATCCAACAGTTTTGAATACAAGACACCTTTAGTCATTACACTCCGATCAGGTCACAATATTTGTACATCACTATATGATGTATCTTCCTTACTACAGCGGCAAAAATATAGAGATCCTGAATCATTGATAGTTTCGTCAATAGTAAAATTCATTTGTACAGAACATTATCTCAGTGAATTATATTCAGGTTACATCACACTGCACGAAAAACAGTACTCAAACTAAGTCGAAGTCCTCTCCACACAGGCCTGTGTAATCCAAGTCGTCGACAATGAATCCACCTTTTTTATAATTTTTTGGGTTTGTATATTTGGGGTTTGCGTAGTTATTTCAAATTTATTTTACCTGCCGGCGTTTGTCACTACGTTCCGCATATAAAGCACACAACTCACTCAGGGAAATTAAACGCCCTTTTGTTTTCATTTTAGCTGCATTTAATATTCAACAATCCACGTCGCTGTAATCACGTATACTAAGCATACATAAATGTACTTAATGACCGTAGATGTATTAACATATACCCCTTGGTTAGTTAAGCAAAAGAGACCTCCAAATGGTTTGAAAGCTGACAAACTGGCCCTCATCTGTATGCGTTTACCCGTTTTACGTAAGAGGCATCCTTTCGCATGGTTCCATCAGTCCGATACACGAGGGTTGTGTACATTTCGATCGTGTGTAGTAAGTTCAATCTCTTCTGGCTGGAGGAGATGCCAACAAATTGTTTGTTTTCTTGATTCGGAAATGGTAGAAAGAACAGACACTACAGCATTAAATACACTGAACAGCGAAAGAAACTGGTACACTTGCCTAATATTGTGTAAGCTCCCTAGAGTACGCAGAAGTGCCGCAAGACGACGTGGTATGGATTTGACTAAATAGTATGGCATGAATGGCTGGAAGACTCCGAAAGGCAGCTCTACCCTTAGCTGCTAAGGCACCTTTCCTTCGCTAAATGTGAGAACTGTATGCTGAAGTGTCTATGTTAAGTGTAGGTGACTGTAATGGGTGCGTGTGTAGTGAAATGTCGTGTTGTGTCGCAGATGACCGGAGAAGGAGAGGGTGAAACCCTTAGCCGGAACATAGCCTACTCCTCTCGAAAAGCACCAAGGGGGCCGCCGAGCCTAACGATGGACTCGACTAATAGCTGAAGTAGCAGAGGAATTTTGGCATCCTGTAGGTCTGCCCATATATCTGTAAATCGTTAGGCTCAATAGGTTATCCTCTCTGGAGGACGACTCAGATGGAGACTCTAAACATACATAACTATACTTAAAAGATCTCGGATGTATTAACATATACCCTTTAGTTAGTTATGCAAAAGAGACCTCCACGCTCGATAACAGCTTCCGTCTGTCTTGGAGCTCCTGGAGGGTTCCAGGCGATCTATCTCTGTTTGTTGCCGTCTCTCTTCTTCTTCTTCGTAGCTGATGCAAGCCGGGCGACGTGTCCATCGCACTCGGCAGCTTTCTTCTGGACTGCTAATTGGGCGAGGTAGACGTCCCACTCCGTAACCGAGTACTTGGAGTAGCAGTCTGCCAGATCCTTCTTGTCTATAACAGTGAGCAGTAGGTCTATATGCTCACTGCTAAAGTGTATCCTGAGGATCACTTGTTCCCCCACGTCGTCAGCCATCTCTTCTTGTCCCAGGGTGAGAGCGGCGGACGCCGCGCCTTCGCTGCCCGCGTCTCGTGCGGCTGCTAGCGTCGTACTCGTCTCCTGGGGTAGCTCGACAGCTCGACTCTTTTCGATGCCTGTTGTGTTGGTATAGGCATCGCCTCTTCTTCCCTGGTTCCTTCTACAGCCTCCTGCATTTCTGCAGTGTCCGAAAAAGCAGTCACAGCGCAATGTTCATGTTCCTTCGTAGTTTCCAGCACTCCTACAAGAACCATGAAGACGTCCGTGCCGCGGCGGAGTGGCCGAGCGCATTGACGCGCCACGCTCCGATGCGCGAGGCCGTTCCCGGTGGGGGTTCGAATCCCTCCCTGGGGTATGGATGTATGTGCTGTCTTTAGTATAAGGTACTTCATAAGTAGTTTGTAAGTTTAGGAACTGATAAACACGAAGTCCCATAAGCTCTACAAACATTTGAACACTTTTTGAAGACGTCCGTCTGTGTAGCCGCGTCACACAGATTGGGAGTAGCTGGCGCGCATCTCCTTCTTCAGCTCTACCACCTGGCAGAGGAGCGCATAGATTTCGACGCTGAGGGCCTCCCTCTCTTCCGCCTTTGCGACCTTGAGGTAGGACATCGTGTCGTTAATCGTCTTGTGAAATTCTTCCTGTGGGTTGCACTCGCTGGTCTTCGGAACTTCTTGAGTCGCTTTCTTCGGCTCAGCAGTGGCCTCAAGCACGTGCGTCTTCTTACCATCGTTGGAGCTATTAAAATAGTCACAATGAGCATAGCTGGCGGCGTGAGGTCCGCCACAGTTGATGCACTTCTTCGTCGTCCGCGGTGCCGACTTGCGTTCTCGCGTATCATGCGCCTAAGCGCATTTCAAGCACGAGATCAGCAGTTTGCATGCCGTGGCCAGATGGCCAAGCTTCTGGCACCGGAAGCACTGGAGCAACCTCTTCTGCTTCCTCTTCTTCAGCACCGTGCCGCTACTCATGTGCAGTATCTCGGCAGCATGGTGCTGGATGAAGGCCGAAGGGAAGCCAGACTGGGACTAGAGAATATTTAGCATCTGTAGAGCTGCCCATAAATCTGTAAGAGTATGGAGGGGCGAAGATATCTTCTGAACAGCACCTCCCAAGGAATCATAGTTTTGTTCAATAATGTTCGTGTTTACAGAGTTTGGTGGCCAGCGGAGGTGTTTAAGCCGAGAAGAGTGTACGGGAAATCCACTCTGCAGCGATTCTGGAAGTGTGGGGGTGTCGCATTGCCGTGCTGGAATTGCCCTAGTCCGACGGAATTCACAATGGGCACGAATCTGATAAGCCAGTTTGCGCACGTATGTGCCACTTGTCAGAGATCTGTCGAGGCGTATCAGGGGTCCTATATCAGTCTCTACCAGCCTGAATACTCCCCTGCTAACATGGAGAGTCCATCGATTGAAGAGGTTGTCTCCACGCGCGTACACTTCCACCCGCTCGAATCAATTGGAAACGAGACTCGTCAGACCAGACATGCTTCCAATCAGCCCAATGTCGATGCTGACGGAGCCAGACGAGGCGTAACGCTTTGCATCGCGCAGTCGGTAAGGATACACGAGTGGGCAGCCAGTTCCGAAAGCCCATATCAAAGATATTTCGTTGAATGGTTCGCATGCTGACACTTGTTAATGGCCCAGTATTGAAACCCGGTTCAATTTTCGGAAGGATTGCAGCTCTGTTACGCTCAGTGTTTCCCTTCCTTACTCCTCCCCCCTCAGAAGGCATTTATAGCAGGGCATGAGCATAGGCGTGATTTCTGTTCTTTTAGCCATGTCTGAAAGATCTGATACCACAGAAACACAAAAATCTTATCATTATTTAACTGATTTTAGATGGCACAGAACTTCTTTATGTATTACATCTCTTTCTATACATTAACAATCTGACTAAGATTCATTTTTATTTCAGCCACAAGTCACGCTGCAGCTGTGATTGCTCAACGCTTCTAATGGTTAACATTACCTTCACTTATTCTGTAAACGTCTCAGACTTTGTGTGTGAAACTAGAGCATCGGTGTTGTGTCCTTGATCAAAGCAAATCCTTGCAGAATAATGTGTAATTAAAACTGTCTTTTAATAAGGAACCGTAACGTTTGGATTTTAGGTATATTTACTGTACAACATTGTCCACTCCACTTGACCGTCTGGTAAACACACGTACAATGTTACTTTTGAATAAAGCAATTTGCTTCAACGACACAAGTTTCCACCGCATGTCATCATCAGTTTATTATGAATTTAAGACTTTCGTGAAACTAACGGAAGAAACATACGTGCCGCGGCGGATTAGCCGTCCGTACTGGAGCGCCGTTCGTCGTCGAGGGTTCGAGTCCTCCCTAGGGCATGGGTGTGTGTGTGTTGTCCTTAGGTTAGTTTACCTTAGTTTAAGTAGTTTGTAAGCTACGGACTAATAACCAAGCAGTTAAGTCTGATAGATTTACAAACATTTGAACAAATTTTGAAAATTGGGCTAACCGGATGGTTTTTCTCGTGGGCTACGATATCTGTTAGGTAGATTTAAACGTATGTGCATCGCAGAGCATAATAATTTCACCAATTCCTTCAATTTATCATAATCTGATGATGCCCTACTGGGATGTAATGCGTCAATAAGCGAAAATTTCGCAACACAGACTGTTTCATTCTAAATAATATTTAAGTTCAGAAGTAGGCTCCACTTCGGAAAATGAGTATATTTTCCTTATTGACTTCATTCGCTAAAGTGTTTCAAACTATGCACAACAAAACATCTTCCTACCTCCATTGCTCATTTACTCCAACGACAGTTACTAGGAAATATTTACTAAACTCTCATTAATGCTCCGTTGAGTTACAGTACAGCAGTTATATTTCTGTGGTGAGTTTCTGTCATTAAGATATGGTCATCTTTCATATAAATTAATACTTGCTTTAGATAGATTTCTGGTCTGTGTGTGCATATATGATGAAATAAACAAAATGTGTTCCGTGATGATTCAAAGGTTCAAATGTTTGTAAAGCTTATGGGACCTAATTACGGGGTCATCAGTCCCTAAACTTACAAACTACTTATGAACTACTTACGAACTAGGACGGCACAAATATCCATGCCCGAGGGGGGATTTGAATCCCCGACCGCAGTGGCCGTGCTAACCGTGACTGGAGCTCCTCGGCAACCTCGGCCACCGCGGCTGGCGTTCCGTGATGAGTTTGCATTGCACACTTTGAAACATGTCGTAAAACCCAACTTGGGGAGGTGAACAAATTTCTCGGCACCTGACAGTGGCAGGCTTTCTTCTAACAAAACATTTCATTACTCTCTCGTCAGCGTTTTTCTTGATTATCCGGAAACGAAAAGAAGGAAAAAGATGCAGTTGTCTCTCCTTCTAAATGAAATGTTTTGTAATTGCGTATTATCTATATCTGCATTCATACTCCGCAAGCCACCCGACGGTGTGTGGCAGAGGGTACCTTGAGTACCACTATCGGTTCTCCTACATATTACAGTCACGTATTGTTCGCGGAAAGAAAGATTGTCGGTATGGCTCTGCGATTTTATCTTCATGATCTGTTCGCGAGATATACGTAGGTGGGAGCAATATAGTGCTAGACTCCTCGGTAAAGGTATGTTCTCGAAACTTCGACAAAAGCCCGTACAGAGCGACAGAGCGTCTCTCCTGTAGAGTCTTCCACTGGAGTTTATCGATCATCTCAGTAACGCTTTCACGATTACCAGATGATCCTGTAGCGAAGTGCGCTGCTCTCTGTTGGATCTTCTCTACTTCCTCTATCAACCCCACCTGGTACGGATCCTACACAGGTAAGCAGTATTCAAGCAGTGGGAGAAAAAGAGTACTGTAACACACTTCCTTTGTTTTCGGACTACATTCCTTAGGATTCTTCCATTGAATCTAAGTCTGACATCTGCTTTACCGACGATTGATTTTATAAAGTCGTTCCATTTTAAATGACTCCTAATGCCTACTCCTAGATAATTTATGGAATTAACTGCTTCCAGTTTCTGACCTGCTATAGTGTAGCTAAATGGCAAAAGATCTTTCTACGTATTCGCTGCACATTACACATTATCTAATGGTAGTCATTCTTTATCAGAAAAGGCTTGAGATATCGTTCTTTATTTTGTAGTTCCCATGAAATTACTTCAACGGCAAAACTGAAACATACATATCAATGTATGATTTTATGCATTTCTTACTTCTGTGAAATGTAATGTTTGGAAAGTTATGGCACCTAACCGTTGTGGTCATCAGTCCCTAAACTTACAAACTCCTTACACTAACTTGTTTGTTGACACGCACACACAACCATGCCCGAGGGAGAACTCGTATCTCCGACGGCGAATCTGCGAAAAACTGCCAGGATCTGCTTCACGTCAGCAGTTCTCTATTTCAGCCGACGTCGACTCGAATGTGGGTCATCATATATCATCGGATTGATATATCTAGATATATCCAATAATCACCTCGTCTCTTAGTCTGATATGTACGAATATAATTCGTCGTAAGATTTAATGAGCTGCAAATAAAACATGATCATCAACAACCTGCATTAAGGTGTGGTCACTGAGTTAAAAAAAATTAATAAAAATAACCCTCAGTGACCACACCTTAATACTGGATGTTCAAGATCATGTTTTATTTATATGTTGCCAAGTGAACAATTCAGTTGGCGAGTAAACGTGTTTCTAAAAGCTTTTAATAATAATGCTGTGAAGAATGTAATCTAAGATCCGAATATGGCAGTTAAACTGCCGAAACCGGTAATGTTAATAAATAATGAAAAGCGACATTGGCTCTTGTATTCAATAAATAAAGAAACCATATATTATTACGTAATTTCAATTATTGTACTTCTATTCTTCAGCCTCCGTACAGCGAGTGGGGTGAAAGTTACCATAAAAACAACCAGAACACAAATGTATCTCACAATATGCACAATATACGAACGACATATTTCCACATTTCTGTGTTGTCCGAGATACGGTTCGTGGAAAACCTACCTGATTTGTATTGCAGAAGAGATGTCTGTCAGATATTAATTTCCATGCGCACCACGAGTAAAAAGTATAGCTTCAAAAACAGGCGCGGAAAACTGATTATGGACCAAGGCATGAATTTTAATAAAATCTATTTTATCAAAAACTTCTTTCCTCTTGTGTTATGTGGCATGATTCTGAAGTGTTGCGATAAAATTCGTGTCCTGTCGGAATAAGGATACGTCGCAAAGTTGACAAAGAAAGAAAGTGAATTTCTGTGATAACAGTTTGAAGGTGCATCTCGGTGGCGTATCATTACCGATTAAAGTCCTGTCGTAGCCCGTCGTATTGGTTTGGCCACCCTATGAATCCAGTATCAAGCAAAATTTATTTTTAGGCTCATAAGGGGACTTTCTTTACATCATATTCTACTTGCCTTCTATTTACACATCAGTTTTGCATGTATCTGTATTTTGAGATGTGTTGTAGATATCTTCACAGATGCGCAGGTGGTATCGGAGATCAAGAAAACCGCAATTATTCCAACTATCTTGTATGAAGTGAAATTTGCTTTTCTGTTATATTAATCTAAAGCCTTAAACTGTGAATAACAAATTATTGCAACTACTATACGTCATTATTTGCAACATTAGGTGGCAAAGTGGGTGACGCTAAGTCTTGATGAAAAGCAGAGCAGTTTAGCGACGTGACATGTTGACGGGCGTCACGCGCAGTGGCGTCTGGAAAAACGAGCATTATCGCAGCTAAACGATCCATCCACACGGGTGGACAATGAACAAAGCGACCCGTTATTATCGATTCCGACATGGCTTGCAGTACCGGAGTAATGAGGAAAATTCCAATTTAACAAACAAAAGCCTTTCATGCTAACCCTCGTATCGCTGCACAAAATGATCAGAACAGTGCGCAAACAATGTAATTAATACGATTAAAATATAATGTCTGATAAAGTAATCTACATTTGTTTTTTTTAAATTAATGACTCTGTTAATACTCTAAAATCCGATGAATACAAATGATGTACTTGTTTCAGAACACTCAGCTTACGAGACGTTTGATATATAATGCGAGTGTTCCCGTTATTTGTTGCATATGCAATTATCTAGATTATTCGTGGAGCATCCGTGTCACAGGAACGTCGAAGCTCTATATAAAAAAGCGCATAACAGACTGCTTACATTAGAAACCGTTAAATCGTGGGAATAGCTCGAGAAATTTTCAACACATCAAATCGTCCAGTAAAGAAGATTGAAGAATCTTACTATTACCACTACGAGCACAAAAATGCGTTACATTTTAATTCAACATCCAGTTGGTGTGTCAGCACCAGCGATACGCATTTCAGCAAGTATATCAATGGTAACTGACTAGAAAATATAAAAATTCCTTTTCTTCAAAATTAAAGAGAGTTTCCAATCTCACTACACTGTAGGTGATGTGAGAAAACAACGGCAACATTTGGAAATATGTGCCGTCCGGGACTCGAACCCGTAGGTGGTGCGGCCATCCTGTCACGATTCCAGTCCGAATGATAACTGCTATATGGCACTTATTACGTGTCCATGAACCCTCTTTTTGCGAGTTTATAGGTTTCCCGTAAGGGGATCTGTCCCATGAATGTAACTACTCGGTATACTGGCTGTATACTGTTATTTAGCCATTTTTGTCTTGGCCATTTTAGGACAACGTTAATTCAAATCAGCTTCGTTCTTTCTGGCATTGCTCCTTTTCCACTAATCTTCTATTCTCGTCCCCTGCAATCTTCTTCGCCCTTCTTTCCATGGTAATCTTCTTCAGGTTCTAGTTCTGTCATCGAGACCTCAGAGAACCTGAATTTTTAATTTTAAAATCACCCTTTAACTTATTTCTCGTCTCCGTACTCCGTTTCTTCCAAATCTCTTCGGACCTCTTGCATACAACGCACTTCAACGTTCACCAAATTCTACAGTTTGCTATGTTAACCTCTCTTGTACCAGATTTAGTATGTTCTTCACAAATATCATGCTTTTTATTTTCCTGATGACATTAATTTCTGTGGTTTCTACATTGGAATACAGTTCTATTTTATTTTATTTTATTTTATTTTATTTATCTTTGAAGTCCTAATACTCTTGTTACTATCTTCCGTGCATTAGTTCTAGCCTCTTGATCATTACGGTTCTTACTGGGTTGAACATTTCTACCGCATATAAAGTTCCATCATGTATCACCTTGTGATGATGTTTCAATTTTTCATTGTTCAAAATATTCTCCTTATTGTTGGTGTTTACCATTATGTCGAAGACGTATTGATCCATAGCGAACACTTATTCAGAAAGCAACGTTCTTGTGTAACTTGAAGTGATGAGAATGCTATCGGCAAGGGAGCTCAAATCAGTCTCATATTTCTAGATTTCTGGAAGGCATTTGGCATTAAGCGTGACAGACATCGAGTAAAACTGAAGCGATATCTGGCGTTCCCGAGGGAAGTGTTATAGGGCTCCCTACTGTTAGAGTTTTCAAAAGTTTTTTAAACCTATGAGACCAAAGGGCAGTCGTCAAGAGTCTGTAGACGTACAAACTGCTTTACCTTATGCTAAGAACAACACACCCACCCACACACACACACAACCACCCACACAACACACACACACACACACACACACACACACACACACACACACACACACACCGATGCCCGAGGGAGGACTCGAAACACCGACAGGGAGCGGACGCGTACTCCGCATCAAGGCGCCTTAGAGCGTACGGCCATCTACGCCCCCCCCCCTCCCACCGCGTGACCAGCCAAGGCAGAATTTATATTCTACCTACAAAATGTTTGTAGAGCTTATGGGACTTAACTACGGAGTCATCAGTCCCTAAACTTATAAACTACTTATGGACTAGCTAATATTAAAGGCGGCCCCCCGAGGGGGGATTCGAACCCTCGACCGTAGTGGCCATGCAGAACGTGACTGGCGCGCTGCAAACCGCTCGGCCACTGCGGCCGGTCTATTCTACCTAAAAAACTTTAAATTTATGTGTGTATGTACTTTAAGGTTTGGTATGTTCTGTGTAATACGATTGAGTACACCGAATTCCATGCTTATACAATCCTTAGCGTCTTTAATCCATACTACGTAAAATTACTGAAAGAGTGTTTACGAATAAAAATAAGAATTCTAAGTTTACGTATATGTTTCTTGTACACAGCAACAAGATTGAAGCTGGCATCTCATCGCTACAGACAATGGACCTGAATTGACGGTATATACGTCCCTACCTATTCAGGAGACACCGTTTTAACACTGGAGTTTTATGTACCAGCGCAGAGGCTTGTGCCTTCACGTGAACCTAAAGCAGTAGAATCGCTGCTTATCTGCACATTAACCAGCATGCGTAACAGGCAGGAAAATCACGTGAAACAACGTTTTTACGAACTTAACGGAAAGACCGGGAAGGCACTTCCCTTTCGGCAAATTACTCTACGTACTTTGCTAGATATGTTACGGGCGTTTTAACGATCTTAGAATCTACGATTAAGGCTGCAAAACACGGCAAAGAGACCACCATATGTAGCTAAAATATGATCAGAAATGAATTCAAAGCTAAAAGCTAGTTCTTCCAAGAATACACTGACGATCTGTCATCATAATGATTCTCAGATTTGTAGATATAGTAAGAACATTGGCAGAGAATGCTTGAGACAGTTTTGCCAGACTGATACAAGAAAAAGGACCGTAGTGTAAACCCCGTTTTGGAGGAAACGGACTGTGTCCTTAAGCTCAAAAACTCTTTCATGAATTTCTGCATATGCAGAAGAAAGTATCTAGGAGTGACTCTTCATTCCATACTGATATGGAATCCCCACATAAAGATCGTATGTTACAAGGCTAGAGGTTCTCTCATGTGTTTCAGAAGGGTCTGTAGCAAGAGTTGTTAAGTAACACCCAAAACCATGCACAACATCTACACCTCCAGACGACAGCATGGTGAAATAAAATGGAACCTAAACCGGCTGCTGGAGAGTTTGAAAGGGACCAGAGATTGGCGTGCTTATCCGTATCAAATGGAAATCAAAACAGGGATGGTGACCGTGCTAGACCTGCCTCCACTGTACCCCTAGGACTTGATGGAGGGAGCAGCAGAGGCACACAGAATATTAACTATTAGTAACTGGATTTGTTTTCGATATCCAGAATCGCACATCGCATTACGAGTGCTGTAGACATAGGGGTGATAGAGGAGTTCAGTTCTATAGAAAAGCTTCCACTTCCTTCGAAAAGCATTTTTATATAAGAATTTTGTTCACTGAAGAGTCATAAACGGACGAGGGTGTTGAAATAGGGATACATAGAGCCCAGCCCAGATAGTTAATTCTCTTAGGAAATCTGGTCACGGTATGTCAGGTTAAAATGTTTGCAATCAGAGAATGCGTGGAGGAGAATCTACTTAGAGGCCGCAAAATCTGTAGCATCTATGTTCATTCAGACACCCAGGCAGATCGGAAATTCTTAGCTGCTCCTGCAACGAGATCAGATATTCTTTCAGAATGCCATATATGCCTTGAGCTATTGTTGTTGGTATCGGAACATGCAGGTATAGATAACACTAAACAGAGATTAGTCAGAACAGGGACATTCATTCCTTTTATAACACTAAACAGAGATTAGTCAGAACAGGGACATTCATTCCTTTTATAGGAGCACAACTTGTTCTGACAGTTAGCAAATCAACGGTGAAAAAGTAATTAGGCAGCTGGATTAAAATACGCCGACCGCGGTGGCCGAGGGGACTGAGGCGCTGCAGTAACGATCTGCAGGGCCACTACGGTCGGGGGTTCGAATCCCCCCTCGGGCATTGATATTTGTGCCGTCCTTAGTAGTAGCTAGTTAATAAGTAGTTTGTAAGTTTAGGACCTGATGACCCCGTAGTTAAGTCCCATAAGCTATACAAACATTTGAGCTTTTTGATTAAAATACAGCAAACGGAATACTGGAACTAAATTCAAGAAAAAAAGCATGGTAATCTCATGATTCCTGTACCGTGCCCTAAATTAAGTTCCAGAATCCTGGAGACAAATTTGAAGTAGTGTGTCTAATAATAGTCAATGGGAATTTCGAGAATTATTTTCCACAAGATGAAACTAGAATAAGCTGTCGCCATGTGTAGATTTTGTGCTCATCATTTTAAACCAACCTTAAGTTATCTGTCTCTAGTACCAAGTTGTCGACGGAACGTTAAATACTGATCTACGTTCCTTTTATCTATTACAAGACTAGAGGTGGAAGTCTGACAAGTATACCAGGGTTCATCTCCCTCCGCATTGTTTCCAGGTCGGCAAGCGCAGTGGATTACGCCTTCTCTGACCCAAGTAACCACCGATATTAGGAAGCTTAAAACTTTGTTCGCGCTGTTCGTTTCCATTGCCGTTTTCGTAGCAGCGGCTTCCATGCTTCTCGGCCCGACGGAGCGGCTAATCCTACGGCCTGGTGGATCCGCCGTTCCGCTGATCTTTACAACCGGCGCACCGCGCCGCGATCGGTGTCTCGGCGATCAAACGCATAACAAGCGCCCCGTAACGGCCTCTCCAGGGCTGGCGCCTCCTTAAACACGGCGTTACGCCCACGTCGAGAGGCGCTTATCCGCCGGAGAAATATCTCCTCTGAAGCTAATACGCGTGGCTAACACCGTCTTAGCCTTGAGGTGTAGCGTGCCCTCTCTCCTCACCAAGGACATAAACCAAATTTAGCCTCAATCTATAATGCAAACTATTTAGGATTCAAGGATAATCCCCACAGTCATATGTTATACCTGCAAAGTCGCAGATATGATTGAAGCTTTACACGGTCATTTTACCAATCCAAACGTAAAGAAAATCTTGTATAGATGGTTTACGTTGTAGGAGGCGATACAATTATGATATTGTAGAAAGATATAAAAAGCCAAGATCGCTGATCATCAATTTTTATTTACGACGACCGGTGTCGCTGAACTATGTCAGCATTATCTGGTCAAATAAAATATTTTACAAGGCCATAATCTTGTAATGTCAATCAGTTGTTATATAACAATTTACAGTTCATAGGTGCACTATGTCATTATAATAAAACATAACTATCACAGTGAGTGACAATAGCTATGTTTTATTAAAATAACAGTGCACCTATGCACTGTAAATTTTTATATAACAACTGATTGACATTTCAAGATTATGGCCTTGTAAAATATTTTATTTGACCAGATGATGCTGACATAGTTCAGCGAAACCGGTCGTCATAAATAAATACTGATGATCAGCGATTTTGGCTTTTTTATACCTTTCTACAAATTCGAGTATGATACGAAAAATTACAGCCAATCACGACCATTCTACCAAAACTATGAACGTACCATTGTTCTACATCTACATCTACATACATACTCCGCAATTCACCGTAAGGTGCGTGGCGGAGGGTACACTGTACCACTACAAGGCATTTCCTTTCCTATTCCACTCCCAAATAGAACGAGGAAAAAAAGAATGCCTATACGCCTCCGTAGGAGCCCTAATTTCTCTCATCTTGCCTTTTGCGATCTTTACGCGAAATGTAAGTAGGCGGCAGCAAGATCGTACTACACTCAGCTTCAAATTCCGGCCCTCTAAATTTACTCAACAGAATTTCACGAAAATAACGGCGTCGTTTCTCCAGCGATCCTTGCCGGAGCATTTCCTTGACACTCGCGCATTGGTCGAACCTACCAGTAACAAATCTAGCTGCTCGCCTCTGAACTGCCTCTATGTCTTCCTTTAAACTGATATGCTGCGGGTCCCAAACACTTGAGCAATACTCAAGACGTGGTCGTACAAGCGTTTTATACGCGGTCTCCTTTACAGGTGAAGTACATCTTCCCGAAATTCTCCCAATAAACCGAAGTCGGCTGTCCGCCTTACTCACAACTGTCCTTACATGTTCGTTCCATTTCATATCGCTCTGCAATGTTACGCCTAGATATTTGAACGACGCGACAGCATCAAGAAGCTCACTACTAATGCTGTATTCGAACATTATAGGATTGTTTTTCCTACTCATGCGCATCACCTTACATTTCTCCACATTGAGAGTAGTTGCCACTCTTCGCACCAACTAGCAATTTTGTCTAAGTTATCCTGTATGCTATTACAGTCTGTTAAAGACGACACCGGCCGCCACGGTGGCCGGGGAGACTGAGGCGCTCCAGTCACGGTCTGCACGGCCACTACGGTCGGGGGTTCGAATCCCCCTCGGGTATGGATATTTGGGCCGTCGTAGTTCGTAAGTAGTTTGTAAGTTTAGGGACTGATGACCCCGCAGTTATGTCCCTTAAGCTTAACAAACATTTGAACATTTTTTGAAAGACGACACCCTCCCATACACCACAGCATCATCAGTAAACAGCCGCAAATTACAACTTACTCTGTCCATCGGATCATTTATATAGATAGAAAATAATAGCGGTCTTATCACACTTCCCTGGGGCTGTCCTGACAATACACTCGTCTCTGATGGACACTCGCCGTCGAGAACAACGCACTGTGTTCTACTACTTAGGAAGTCTTCCAGCCAGTCACAAATCTGTGAACCTATTCCATAAGCTCGTATCTTCGTTAGCAGTCTGCAGTGTGGCACCGCGTCGAACGCCGCATTGTTATATCTGTTTATTCCTGTTTCCTTATGTCTCTTTTATTCCTACACAGTTCTTACAATGGTAATATGCAGGCGATAGCAAAATAGTCTCTTACTGACACCAATGATATTCAATCGGTATTGTCAATATAGTTAGTACATACACAGAAGGGATCATGTACATTATTCATATGCCTGCAACAGTATCTCCTTTATTCGTTTCCGTAGTTGGCGCAGGCTGTTGTTAAACTTTTATGAGAATCACGAGTGAGATTGTATTTTTCATGCTTCATTTTCCAGTGCTTTCTAATCGAATATGAAATACGTGGATTCATGAGTTCAAAATGTTCAAATGTTTGTTAAGCTTATGGGACTTAACTACGGGGTCATCAGTCCCTAAACTTACAAACTACTTATGAACTACTTACGAACTAGGACGGCACAAATATCCATGCCCGAGGGGGGATTCGAACCCCCGACCGTAGTGGCCGTGCTGACCGTGACTGGAGCGCCTCAGTCACCTCGGCCACCGCGGCCGGCGATTCATGAGTAATTGAATCTTCCTGACAGTTTAAAACTGTGTACTAGATCTAGAATCGAACGTGGGTCCTTCGCCTTTAGCGAAGTAGCGCTATGTCGACTGAGGTACTATGGCACTCTTCAAAGCCAGTCCTCACAGCTTTTCTTCCGCCAGAACTTCGTCTCCTACATTCCAAACCTCACAGTAGTTGAAACCTCCTTGCAAATTAAAATTATGTGCCGGAACCGGGACTTGAACCTTGGATCTTTGCCTTTCGTGGGCAGGCGCTCTACCACTGAGCTATCCCGACACGACTCACAATCCGTACTCACAACTTCACTTCCGCCAGTACGTCGCCTCCTACTTTCCAAACTTCACAGATGACTCTTGTGAAACTTTGCAAGACTAGCACTCCTGGAAGAAAGGATATGGTGAAGACATGACTTAGCTAAGGGATGTATCCAGAATGAAACTTTCACTCTCCACCACATCCATTCTTCCTGAGGTGCTAATCCTGCAAGTTTCGCAGGAGAACGTCTGTGAAGTTTGGAAAGTAGGAGACCAGGTACTGGCAGAAGTGAAGTTCTGAGGACGGACTCTGAGTCGTGTCGGGATATCTCATTGGTATTTCGCCTGTCCGCGAAAAGCAAATGTCACAGGTTCGACTCCCGGTTCCGACAAACAATTTTAATCTGCTAGGAAGTTTCATAGCAGCGCACACTCCGCTACAGAGTGAAAATTTCCTTCTAACAGTTGTTCTTCTGCCTCCCAAGCAAGAGTAACACTCCTGGCAGAAGAGATATGTTGTAGACATAATTTACCCACAGTATACGGGATATTTCCAGAATTATTTTACGATCTCCAGCGTACTGTGCGATTATATGAAACTGCCTGGCAGTTTAAAACTACTTAGAAATTTCTAATACGTTACTTAACATCTATTAATGACGTATTCTTCATCTGCTGACTTCTCTTGTCTACATACACTTCTGCTTCCACTTTACTAATTTCAATGTTGACGAGACGTGTTTTGAGAGCTGATGAACGAATACAATTTGTTTCAAGGCAGGAACATCCGGTTTCAACGACTTGTCAACAAAGTGGTCATTAGAAAGGAGTTTCTCCAAGCACAATGAAACCAGTGTTTACTGGGTTAAGTTCAAACGTGTATGGCAGGGTAAGCTCCCTCTACAGCATGACACCGTCTTTTGTTCCTTGCATACTATGCCATGTGTATCGATTAAGAGATTGTGCTGGGCCTCCGTCGAGAATCTTCATTTAGTCTATTCCTATCGTAGCGTCACATGTTGTCAGTTAATTAATTCATAACAACTTCCATGGTTGAAGCAAGGCACCATTCAAAATTGGCACTTGTTAGATGTACATAACGGTCGTGGTAGCACAAATGTTTATTACATTTAATTCATTTCAGTGTCCCATTATCAGACATTAACCGAGGAAAAATTTAACACCTGTAAGCACGTAAGAGATCAATATATGATAAAAAAAAAAGCAGCATTAGAATTAACAATCAAGGCCATCTTGAACGTTCCTACATTCAAATATGATATGAAGCTCAACAGACGGAGCAAGAGAGTATTAATTTATATTGTTAACTTCATATTTGTAAATAGGTATTGCTACTGTAATTACATGTGCGAAATTGGCTTTGGCGTGTCGAGCCTATAGAAGAGAACCTATGCTGACAGGTGACAATAGCACAGACGTAGATACATGAAACAACGTAAATCCTAATACAAACGTGTTGCAATTACAGGAGTTTGGGATAAATTGGTTATCATAAAATAGGTTTACTTATATAGATAATTGCTACAGGAGTCATATACAATCCTGTGAGCTAAAATATAAAATGTATTTAAGAATTAAAAATAAAAATAACTGCCAATCATTACATTTTGAATGGTACATAATTCTAATATCAGACTCTAGCAACCAAATTAAGAGGCTACGTGCGCCTATACAGAATCATGCGTTAAAATAAGGATCCTTCGCGATGGCTATGTAAGTCAAAACAAGGTTATATATGAATTAAAAGACTAGCGATCTGGTCATGACAATAAATGCTGGTTGGCGAAGATGTACAATTCCAAAATCAGACTCCTTGCAACCACAGTTAGGTACATAAAGAATAGGGCTGTGAATGTTACATGAATTATTTTAGCAGAGCATACATTTTATGTCTAACCGAATGATGCAAAGAAGCTGTAAACTGTTGCACACACTAAAAAATGTGATACAATACTGATTCATAAAAAAATAAAAACTTTTGAAATAAGCCATATGAAATGATACAATGTAGAAAACAGGTTTATTCGCATTTTCTTAATGTATTTTTAATATTTTATAAATAAAATTTGATACATGAGTCAAGGTTAATAACTCCACAGTTAATATCCGTTACAAGTACCAGATACAGGCTAAATTAGATTTACCAATAATTATATTGGGAAGAAAGGGCTGGTCTTCTTATATAGATATAAGGAGCATTCTTATACCAGTGGCGCTAGTGCTTTGGGACAGCATTTGAAAGCGAAACAGCGTAAATTGATGCGTATCGCTAACGAACTTATAATCTTGCATGTTGCTCCACACAGCTGTTTAGTATACTTTATTCAGTGATTGATATTTCATGCCCAGATTGGGCAGGATGGTGGTAGATTTTTATGCTGCTCTGCAGTTCAACGTTACAAGGTATAGACAAGTCAATAAATTTCAAAACAGGTGGAAAAGAGAAGAAATTAAAACAATAACAAGGAGATAAAACGGGCGGTACGTCAAACGTCCAGGCGAATTAAAACACACATATGCAGACGATTTAAAACGGCCATGGTGGCTAAAAAGAAATTATAGGTTAGATCGGTACACAGACAGGATACGATGATGGAGGCACGGCATAAAAAACACTGGCAACATTTGTTCTGCAGATGGCGGCGGTTTCAACAGTTAAGAAAACACTGATTTAGCACATGCGAAGCACTGGTTAAAATTCGCTGTAGAGACGCCGTAGAGGATAGAGAAGGTGTGTTGGGCGCGGAAAGAGAAAGGGGGAGAGGGGGAGGGGATAATGGCGGGAGTGCAAGGACTCCAGGGAAGAGGCAAGGGGAGAGGAAAACAAGCGTGGAGCCGGGTCAGCAGGGGGCGTGTGGAGTGGTTCAAAATGTTCAAATGTTTGTATACTCTACGGGACTTAACTACAGGGTCATCAGTCCCTAAACTTACAAACTACTTATTAACTACTTACGAACTAGGACGACACAAGGGGGGATTGGAACCCCCCCCCCCCTCCCGTGTGGAGTGGGAGCACTATGTTTATGGGGAGAGAATTATGGCTGGCACGAGAGTTAGATTTTTGGGTCATCATCCGGTAGGGAGAAGTGGTAACAGTTATCCAAGAAAAGGATGTGGAGCGGATGGAGGTGGAGGGAGGGAGAGTCAAAGGTGGAGGCGTGGCAGAGGCACTGAGTTGGTGAGGCTGGATACTGTTGGGTGATGGGCATAGGCGCAACTAGCTATGGGCCCACCGGGCCCTGGCCCTCCCCGAAATGTTATGGTTTTTTTTTTTTGTTTGTTTGTTAATTACGTTACAGTAAAAGTCCGATAGTTCGGCACGTTCGGGACCGAACCGGTGCCGAATTATCGAAAATGCCGGTCGTCGGACCTTTTAGTATGCTTTAAGCTAACGTATACAGCGAAAACGGTTGTAATGATGTTTTGTACTTAAATATTGATTGGTAGAATCATTAGATTAATAAAATCAGCTCAAAATAACGACGGAAGGTAACAATTTTTTATTCAATACATTTACTTTGGGTGGGCTATGTGTATTGTACAATATTTTAGATAACTAAAAAAAACTCGAATTTGTTTTTATTTCCGAAATTGTTGTCATTTGTAATAAAACATTTTTCTAATGCTATGTCAATCAGGAAGTCCTGTCCTGGCTTACAGCTGGAGGAAGATTTCGGTTTCGAGATCATGTTCGCTGCTTCAATTTAAATGAAACTTCCACAGGTCACTACGATATTAAGTTCACTACTCTAACGATTGCTAAGAATGCTGGCAATCAAAGCAATGTGAAACATTTGCATAATGACAGCCGAGATCTGCCGAATAATAGGCCTATAAGGACGCTTCCTGTCCCAACATTGCTGTCCACGTCTTTGACAATCACAGCCGAAACGACCTGCCTGGCAGCATATGAACTCCTGACTATTGGACGCCGTTCTAAAGGAAGTCTACTCTATTATAATTTAATACTTTTCTCTATTAACCGAGTTAAATTTAAAGTGTAACCACACGCGAAACTGAAAGGTGTTCATTGTTATAGTACAAGTTCAATACCTACTAATCAAGTACGCAAGGAATTTCTCAGTAAGTTAAATATCACGTAGAAGTAGATTAAAAATTATACAGAGCACACATTCATTGCAACCACATTCATTGCATTGTGTTGGCTGCATGCCTGCATCTGCATTGTATACTAACTACGGAACTAAAAGTTTCGGTGTTGGTGAACTGATTGTTCATATTCATTTTGTTCTTTTCTTTTGTTGATGTTTCAGATGGCATTGTTGTTTGTTTCAATGTTTGCGTAATACGTTGCGGCAGGCGATTTAAATGATTCCTTCTAAAAAGAGGAAACAATCATCTATTTCGAATTTTTAAATTAAAAAGCGTGTGGTTTCGGAAGATGACAGTGACAGTGGTAAAAGCAATGTAGTTAGGCCTAATATTAAACATGAGACAGCTGGCACTGATGTGCCTTCAACACATTCAAGTTTGAGTGAACGAATAAATGACATTGGTAATAAAGTGTGCTCACCGTTTATTTCAGATGAAGAGAGATACGAATACTTAACAAACTGCTGGGTATCGGATCAGCGTTACACGTTTCCAGAAGATAATGAGTCCAAAAAGAAAGGTACTTTCCAGCCTCATTGGTTATCACAATATAAATCGCTAGCTTATAGCGAAAAACTTAAAGACCGGTATGTAAATTGTGCGTTGTTTTTCCTCCAGTTACAGTCGGGTAAGGCAGTAATCAGAAACCAATGAAATTTGTCACAGAACCACTGCAGAAATGGAAACATGCTCTAGAATATTTTAGCAAACGCAGTTGCAATGAATACCACAAAGCTGCTGTAGAAAAATCAGCTCTTTTCATCCAGTCTTATATCAAGAAGGAGAATATTCGGATAAACTGGACTCTGTGAGATTGCAGCAAAAACGCCAAAATAGAGGGAGGTAGGTAATTATTACTTAGCTCAATTATAAGCAGTGATTTGCTTTTATTGTAATTTCATAGACACTATGGGCTGTGGCATTTGTTTCAGGCTAGTTCCTATCATTAAAACTATTGAGTTTTGTGGACGTAATGAATTACCTCTTCGTGGACACTATGATAGTGGGCCATTAACTGCTGCGAAACCTGCTCTTAAAGATGGAAAATTTCGTGCATTACTACGCTTCAGGATGGATGCAGGTGATGAAGTTCTCACAAATCATTTACAAACAGCTGTACTAAATGCCACATTTGTGAGTTGGAAGATCCGAAATGAAATTATTGAAGAATTGGGATTCGTGAGCAAATGTATCATAGAAGAAATTTGGAAAGATTACCAAAACACATAAGGGAAATAGCCTTGGTTCAGTTTGAAATATAGCCTAAAAATTCTGGCGACAATATATATAAAGAAGAGAATAACTAAATAACAGCAATGTATAATCTTATACTAATCTAAGGGCTATGATATATCATTTGACATTTTTTCTCTATATTAAATAGTATTTTTTCTGTCCAATAGTTTATATTAATTTTTTTGTCATTTAATATGTATTACTTTGTTTGAACTTTGTAAATTATTGCACTGTTTGTTTACCTAAGCTGACTTTGTATTTATTGTTCCTATGTTGAACCAATGGCTGGAACATTTCTTCAATAAATAAATGAAAATTAATAAAATACAAAGGTTAAACATTTAAAATTGCACATGCGGGACGATAGGCGGATGCGGCAAGCAAGGATGAGAGCGTGATATTTGAAGATCTGGAGGGACTTGGAGGGGGTGGAGGAGACCAGGCAGGGTGTAAACTGCTTAAGACAGGACACATGTAGGATCGGTATGTGTGGAGGATGGGAAATGAGTGGAGCCCCCATGTCTAGCATTGCAGTTAAGGGCTTTTCCACAGATGGTTTTGAGATGCGGGGACCAGGAGAGGTTGAGACCTGTATATGTGAGGTTAAGAGTGTGGCGGATGGGTCGAGGGTATGGTAAAAGGGAGGAGGAACGACTTACAATTTTTGCCTAGGTTTTGGGGTTAATGGAGAGGAGCCAATGGCTTCACCAAGTGCAGAATTGGGAAAGGTATGAATGAATAACGTATTTTATGGAAAAAATGTCCTACGGAAATAACAGAGGTCTACAAAATTTTTAATAAAATTATAATAATTAAAGCACTTAAGGCCGCGAACGAAATTTTATTTCAATGTATTGTGATGACTTGTTACCATCTACACGTATTAGATAATGTCCTCGTTGAGAAGCTGGCCCGTCTGTTGTGTTGCTTCACATTAGATTGGCCAGTTCCTCACCAAGACCATGATCTGGTGATGATGCAAGTAGATCGAAAGCGGTCACCTCAATAAAATAGCCGTGGCGGTTTGGCAGAGACCATTCAGCCGCTAGGCTCCGATGCGCGAGGACCTTCCCCGTCGGGGGAACGAATCTTCCCTCGGGAATGGATGTTTGTGTCTTCTTTAGTACGTTAGTTTGTAAGTAGTTTCTAAGTTTAAGGACTGATGACCCTGCAGTTAAGTCCCTTAAGCTTAACAAACATTTGAACATTTTGAACATTAAAATAAAATATTAGCGATATTGACTGTTTAAATTGTTATTTAATTGGGAAAGGTGCTGAGAGCAGGCAAGAGAGGATAAAAGGGCGAGGAAGACGGTGCCGTCAGAATACTGAAGGATATGGGTGAGAGGCTGGGGTTGGGACATATCTACAGAGTAAGTGTTCAATATTGTGTGGTCGTTGAGCACCATCCTGAAAATGGAATCAAACCTAAAAAAAGTAGTGTTTGTTGTACGATAGTAGTGCAAGCGGTTTACGAAGTATAGTATTGTGAAAATTTTCCACAACACCACTTGTACATACCTGTGGTAACATAAAGTAGAGAACAACGCTGATGTATAGACCAGTGACCTGTATTCGCTCTTATAAAACGATTACTGATCATCACAGACTGTGTCCAAATGACGACCGGCAGCGGTAGTACACGCATCGCGTATAGTATGGAAAGACTCTGCATAAATTGCCTGAATTTTAGCCGAGATGTCAGAGAAGCATGCAGTAATACGTAACTACATATAAAGTACTTAGACAACGTTTATCAACTTTCGCCACAGGAAAACGTGTACAAAAATGAAATCCGCGAATCTGGCAAGGATTCGGAAACAGTTTGTGAAAAGCTGCTGTAGTAATCCGGACTAAATAGGATGGACAACGATGTTGTTGATACCAGATGTCCCTCCTACTCTGCAGAGTAACGTCTTGTAGCAACAGTGGCAACTGAAGAAGCCAACGAAGATTTTCAGTAGATCATTAACGCTTGTTTCGGTGTTTCAACTTGCCATAATTGGAAAATGTATAAGATACACGATGTATCCGGAGTATCATGACGTAAGACCGATGTACAGAAAGTAACACTATTTTCATAATCATTTCCATGCATCTCTTCATGGAGTGACATGCGTACCACTCTTGCTTGTCTCGTGCCCCTTCCTCCTGCGGTTTTGCTGAATTTAACGTGCTAATCAACTGCAACTTCAGCGAAAATATTAACTTCTCCCACTTCTGTCGTCACTTTTTTTTTCCTTCTGTTAGGTCATCTACGTGTTACACAACCACATTCACATAATTCGTTGAAGTGATTGATAAATAACTGCCAAGATATGTGACATCTATTTGGATATTCTTCCACCTACACGGTAAAAACACGAACCGCATTCTTCCTACTCCCTCCTCACACCATTAGCAAGTAAGACATTTCTACATTGGAAAAATGCCATCGACCCTCAAACTACTGCTTGGACTGTCACCCACTAACTGACTAGCAAGTCCCAATGCACTCAAGGAACACACAATCATGATGTAAGCAAACATAACAACATCTTCCCTAGCAACCATGACGGCTGGACAGGGCCAACTAGTGTCGGATAGGAATACCATATCTCGTAAATTAAAGGCACTAGAATGCTGCAATAAACATCACTCACATTCTAATTTATCATACTTTTAGTATCAATATGTATTGTTCTTAAAAAAAGAGTATTTTTCGACAAAGAAAAATTTGTAAATAATATTAAAATCTGTATATTATCAATAACAGCTTCCGACTATGAATCCATGTCGTGAAACACGCACATTAATACACTCACCATTACCCCAATATTTCCACGGTTTACCCTGTTTACAAGAGTTCATTTCCTAATAGTTTCTTCTTCCTCCATTGTTTCGCACGTGCAGAATCGGCGTGACTGGTTCGATTTCGCAACCACCTCTCGATCCTTCAGTCTGGACAAATTGAAGGAACCAGACGTGGTTGCGACTTTTAGAGGGAGCATTGGGGAAGGTTATCTGAGCGGGAGAAACCAATACGGTAAAAGAAGAATGGGTAGCTCTGAGAGATGGAGTAGTGAAGTCCGCAAAGGCTCATATAGGCAGTAGGACAAGGCCTAATAGAAACTTTTGGATAGCACAGGAGATACTGAATTGATGAAGGGAAAAAGTACAAAAATGCATCAAGTGAGGGACGCAAAAGGGAGTACAGACGTCTGAAAACTGAGGTTAACAGAAAGTGCAGACTGGCTAAGCTGGAGTGGCTAGTGGAGAAATACAGGACCACAGAAAAATGTATACCTAGGGGAAACATAAATACCGCTTACAGGAAAATGATAGAGTCATTTGGAGACAAGGAGGGCTGCGGTACGAATATCAAGAAATGAGATGAAAAACCAGTACTAAGTAAAGAAGGAAAAGCTGATAGGTGGAAGGAATATATGGAGGGCCTGTACAAAACGTGAAGGCAGTATTCTAGAAATGGAAGACGAAGTGGAGGAAGATGAGATAGGACGTGAGAATTTCACAGAGCGCTGAAGGACTTCAGTAGAAACAAGGCCCCTGGAGTAGATGATTCTGATATCGTTAGAAGAGAGTGTCATGAAGAAATCGTTCTACCTGGTATGCAGGATGTATGAGGCTGGGGAAATGCCTCCAGACTTCAAGAAGAATATAGTGATTCCAATTCCAAAGAGAGCAAGTGCAGATAAATGTTTAACAATTCATGGTTGCAAAATACTAACACGAATTATTTAACGACGAATGGAAAAACTGGTGGAATGAGACATTTTGGAAGATCAGTTTGTATTTAGAAAAAATTTAGGAAGAGAGATTAAGGAAAGAGAAACCTACGGTTTTACCATTTGTGGATCTGGAGGAAGTTTTTGATCATGTTGACTGCAATACTCTCTTTCAAATTCTGTAGGTAGCAGGGGTAAAAAAAGAAAGAGAAGAGTTGTATTCAAGTTGTAAAAAAAAAAAAAAAAAAAAAAAAAAAATGAGAGAGAGAGACAACAATTATTAGAGACGGAGGGTATGAAAGGCTCGCAGGGGTTAGGAAGAGAGTATGGGATGTAGCCTTTCCCCAATGGACATTGATCAAGCTGTGGAGAAATGCAAGGAAAAAACTGAAGAGGGAATTAAAGTGCAGAGAGAAGGAATAAAAACCTTGCAGTTTGCTGACGACATAGCAATTCTGTCAGAGACAGCAAACAACCTGGAGGGGCTAATAAATGGAATGGACAGTGTCTTGAAATGAAGATATAAAATGAACATTAACAACAGTAAAACGAGTGTAATGGAATGCAGTGTCAGAAAATCAGGCGATGCTGAAGGAATTAGATTAAGTAATGAGAATTTAAAAGTATTATATGAGTTTTATTATTTGGGTAGCAAGATAACTTCTGATGGCTGAAGTAAAGAGGATATAAAATTATAAAAATGCAGAATGGCTGTGAAAAAAAAGCATTTTCTGAAGAAGCTAAATGCCAGGAAGTCCTTTCTGAAAGTATTTGTCTGGTGTGTAGCATTGTATGGGAGTGAAACGTGGACGATAAGGAGTTCAGATAAAAAGATGATAGAAGCTCTCGATATTTGGTGCTACAGACGAATGGTGAAGGTTAGATGGGTAAATCACGTAACTATTGAGGTGCTCATCAGAATTGTGGAGGAAAGGTGTTTGTGGCACATCCTCACCAAGAGAAGGGATAGGTTGGTGGGACACATTCTGAAACATAAAGGAATCGTCAAATTAGCATTAGAAGGGAGATTGTGGGACAAAAATCGTAAAGGGAGACCGAGATACGAATACAGTAAGCAGATACAAAAGGATGTAGGCTGCCGAACTTATTCTCAGATAAAGAGACTTGCACAGGACAGGGTAGCGTTGAAAGCTGCACAAAGCCAGTCTGCGGGCTGAACACCACAACAACAACAACGCTTTAGGAAACATGTGGGGGTGCCGTTATGGCCACCACTCATTTACTCCCAGCGAGGAAATAAGTGTACTCCGGTTGTTTGTATATAGTGATACAGAAGTGGAAACTACGTACTATTTACGAAATGCAAGTCGTATAATTGAGATTGTACCTTGTGGAATACGGAAACCACCCAAAAACCACAAGTCGACTCGCCGCCACACCGGTCCACCTCGTCAACCCGCCGAAGGAAAGGGAACGACAAGCAGCCGCTATCCGAGGGTGTACATGTAAAATTAAAATAGCTAATTTCCTGTTATTTATTCACTGACAAGGGAATCTGACAATAATTATAAGAAGACTAACGCATCTGGAAGTAGAGCACAGTTGTCTACAATAACTGCTGGAACGGTTGTCGCTTGCAGGCGCTATCGTGGGAGCGGGCAGCAGCGCAGAGGCGGTGGCAGCGCGGCCGCGGGCTGCGGCTGCCTTATGGATGAGGCCTAAGTCGGCGCGTTTTATTGCGGCCCTGGGGCGGACGGCCGCCTCACACGGCCTCCCAGGCCGCCACCCTCCTCTTTATGGTGGCGATCTCCCGCATGCCAAACCCGCCGCCTGCCGCCTGCCGCAGCGACACCGCCGCTCGGGGGTCGCGTGGCCGATGCGGCGTAGCATGACACACGGCGCCCCTAAGGTGTCCACTTTGGCCTCACATTAGAGTCTTTATGTCTCGCCCAGCGAGCAAGTTAAGTAGTACCGCTTCTTGCTCATACCGTCAGCTACTACAGCAAACGCAGTACTGCAGCACATTCCTTCTGGATAAAATTGAATCATTTGACAGCGGATCCACAAAACATTATATTGACGCACAGCCTCTATGGTCGGTGCTGTATTTTTATTCCGTCACTGGGAAAACGCAATACACATCGCATAAGAACGTAGCTCTCTGTAATTTTCTAATGCGTCGACCGACAGTCTCTGCGCATGTATTGCATGTTTGGAATGATGACGAGTCCTTGTCACGTATGGGCGCCAAACGCCAAACTATTAGATGTCACCTATGGACTAATACCAGGTGGAAATATTATGGGAGTTACATGTCCAAAAATTAGAAGCCCGGTACCTGGAAAACTTTAATATTAACGCACACTCCGCTGTGAACACAACTAGCCATTAAAATTGCTATACCATGAAGAAATGCAGATGATAAACGGGTATTCATTGGACAAATATATTGTACTACAACTCTAAAGTGATTACATTTTCACGTAATTTGGGTGTATAGATCCTGAGAAATCAGTATCCAGAATAACCACCTCTGGCCGTAATAACGGCCTTGATACGTCTGGGCATTGAGTGCAACAGAAATTGGATGGCGTGTAAATGTACAGATGCCCATGCAGCTTCAACACGGTACCACAGGTCATTAATAGTAGTGACTGGTGTATTGTGACGAGCCAGTTGCTCGGCCATCATTGACCAGAAGTTTTCAATTGGTGAGAGATCTGGAGTATGTGGTGGTCAGGCCAGCAGTCGAACATTCTCCGTATTCAGAAAGGCCCGTACATGTCCTGCAACATGCGGTAGTGTATTATCCTGCTGAAATGTAGGGTTTCGCAGGTATCGAATGAGGGGTCGTAACACATCTGAAATGTGACGACCACTGTTCAAAGTGCAGTCGAAGCGAACAAGAGGTGACCGAGATCTGTAACCAATAGCACTCCATACCATCAATCCGGGTAATACGCCAGTATGGGGATGACCAATAAACGCTTCCAATGTGCGTCCACCGTGCTGTCGCCAAATACGAATGCGACCATCATGAAGCTGTAAACAGAACCTGGATTCATCCAAGAAACCGACGTGTTTCCATTCGCCAGGTTCGTCGTTGCGTACACCATCGCAGGCGCTCCTGTCTGTGATGCAGCGTCAACGGTAACTGCGGACATGGTCTCCGAGTCGAACTGTTCGTGCAGATGGTTATTGTCTTGCAAACGGCCCCATCTATTGAATCAGGGATCGAGACGTGGCTACACGATCCGTTACAGCCTTGCCGATAAGATGGGCATCACCTACCAAGCAGGAGACCCGGGTTCGAACCCCGGCTGGGTAGATATTTTCAACTTTGCCCATTCTCAGGTAATGTCATACATTCCGTGAATATGAATAGATAATAACTGCATGTCCGAGAGAACAGACACTTGGATTTGTAGGCCCGAAGCGGCATCTATCCCCTGCACTTTACCCCCCAATCTGGCAACGCTCGTGATTCAGATGTACGTATCCTTGTAGGATCGTCTATACTGGCTGCCATTAGTTGCTTCTTTAGTGAAACAAAAATTCACTGTCAGTCGTCGTTATTGTGGAGTGGTATTATCAAGCACTTGTTGGAAGTCACATCTGTATGTCACATCGAATATTTTTACTGTTGTAAAATATGTAACCTGTCTCAATCCGTAACTAACTTCGTTGAGGTAGAGCCCTTAGTTTTTTAATCACTCAAGAAACCTTGATTTGCTTATTTGTTTGGGTCGAGTTATCGCATAATCCATTATGTACTGAAGTTCTGTAAGATGTTCTTCTGGTGGATGTGTCCAGCGTTTAGAACACGTTAGTTGCCAACGTGGATATACGCGTATTAGTCACATATCTCTTACAGGTATTTCACCTAAATGTAAAAACTGTGCAGCCATGGCAAAAGCATGAGACATATTGAACATGACGCACTCAGTAACCCCTCTACTTGAGAGGACACACAAAAACGTCTGGTGCAGAGACTTCCGACTATCGGCCAGGCACCACGGGAAGTTGCAACAATCGCCCTATGTTTGCTGCCACCATTCCGGCAATATGTCAGCAAGGTTGAACCATGGTCGTACTAGGTGTCATGTTTGGTATCAAGGTTTCCTCGTGCGCAGCATTGTGAGTCAGATGCAGCTATTCGTTTTACTTCTCTCACTTCTCTTACTTAGTAACTTCACTCTATGGTTAAGCCCCACGCCAATTTGTAGTCGAGTACTTAAACTAGCAGGTCCACCTTGTGCACTATCCACGAACTCGCCTCAAATACGTAATGGGTCACCCGCCAACAAAGCCTCTCTCTGGTATCTCGTTTCAAACCTTCACTGTACGCAATGCCGCTTCTCTCGTCACACACATGATTCTCGTCCATTTAACAGACCCAATACTATGCCCTGACCTCCGTACACCTCAAACATTATACTTGTGTTTTATTTTTTCATGCTTTCGATCAACCTTCGTGCGGATAGATCCGCCGTTTGTCTTCAAATGTTACTACATTGTACATTTGTTGGGGCATATGAAGCATCATCAACAACTGAAGACACCGATTCTACTGGCGTATCTTCGGTGCAATAACTCCTTCCGTCGTCTTGGAAATTGACGTTGATTTCCATTCTTCTTTCTTCCTATACTTGTTTTTGACTGCCCTATATATGATAGGTTTTTGGCTGCCCCTCCTCTCCACCTGCAACAGTTTAATACCCCCCCCCCCCACCACCCCCGACCCCGTCAATGACGTAGGGGCAGTTTCAGCCACGTATATATGCCAATGAGACGTTTAAAGCCAGCGTCCTACACTTTCCAGAATATCCTTTCTAGGAGTTCCTGTAGATCTGTTTTAGGCCAATCTGAGATTGACTCTTACTTGAAGAAATTGTCTTCCAAATACGCAGCTGTCTTCTCAGACATGTCCATAGCGATCAACAATTATAATGCTTTGTTGTCAACAACGGTTCCCAAGTTCTGTGAAGTATATCCCATCCCATTTGCGTTACGTAAAGGGTTCCATCAAGATCTGTAGTCTTCAGGAAGAGAGGATTTTAATGCTCATCAGCAGATTAGCCACACCCATTATCGCGAGTAAACACAACCGGTGCTCTCTGGACCTGTGTGGATTTCAGTGCTACCCTCGACTCCCACTCATTGTTTGATTCAAACCACATTCCGAAAGTAAAAGATTTCCTGGCTAGACTTACAGGTAGCAAAGGGTTTGCCAAGATCAGTGAGTATCCTCAGCAGCCATTAGATGCAGCATCGCGGGAAGTACTAATGATCAATACCCCCTTCAGGTCACTGAAAAATAATATATACCCACTCGATATTGTTACTGTACCCGAAGTTTTAAAAAGGCAATTTGAACTCTCAACCGTGACTTACCTGGAACTGCAAATTACTTAGACGGTATCCTGGTGTCTTGCAGGTCTGCTGTTTTCTGTTTCACAGAACTTGAACACCTTATTCTCCATCTCTGAATAATCTCACTTGCTGTGTTACAAAGACATGGGACCTTTTTATTTGACAAGTGGAATGTCTCGGGTATATTTTAAGTGCTTCTTCCATCCAGCCATAATCCCAGTGTATAGAAGCTATTCTAAGGCTACAAACTCCCAAGGCACATATCAACGTAATTTTTGGAGAAACGTTGTTATTATCGGTGTTTCATCTCACAAAGTGAGGTATTGAATGAACACCTGCACTGTTTACTTCACAAAAATATCCTTTGCAATTGGTTAATCGATGTGACAGCGTTTTACAAGGACTCATTCTTACCACCTGCCAACATCATTGCATATGACTCGGTCAAACCTCGAGCCTTGAAAGCAGATGCATCAGATTATGGAGTGGGAACTGTTTCCTTACAGTTAATATGTTTTTTTGAAAAAAATCGTTCTTATGCTAAGGCTGCAAAGTACCTTTGTTTGTTATGTTCTGCCTGTTTCGTCAGTTACTGACATCAAAAGGAAATCAAAAATCGCAAAATTTTATTGCTGTACTCAGTAAAAACGTTATCTTATTGGCTTTGATATTAGATATTTTATTGATTTCCTGTTGATGACAGCCATTGACGACACCGGTAGAACATAACAAATTAAAGTACTTTGCAGCCTTGGTATAAGAATGATTTTTCGAAGTAGATCGCGGCTGTATATTGCCACCTAAAACAACACTTAATATGTAGTGTGCTGCGACCGATCGCGCGTGTCTCAAACACACTAAGCGCTACACATTCGAATTACAGCCTGAATGTAAAAGAAGCAATGCCAGTTATTCTTGGGATCAAGAAGTTTCGTGATTAAGCAAAAGCCGACCGTTTAAACTCCTCTCTGGCCATCGAGGCGCTGTTTTGTCTGTTCCAGTCGATCACGCTTGTATTCACACTAACTGCATGAAAATATTACAGCACTAGACATTATTCGACTCCAGCCACAAATATAACATCACGCTATTGCGGATTTACATTCCAAGCCACGTATGGGACACACAGACTGAGTAAAGCGTCACCATACTTCCTATAGTCACATAACTCATCAGGCAGAATACGGACTAGGAATGGGTCGTTTCTTAATTCCAATACACTCACAATGACCTGCCTGCCAACCGGAAAAAGCTCATCCCGACCTAAAATCACTCTTGGGGTGGAAGCAGGAGCCCTCGATGTTTAAAGACGTCATCCGCATGCAGGGTGACAATGGCTGGCTGCATGTAGTCATCCCGCGTGCCCTTGATCATCGAGTACGCGACCTGGAGGATGGGGCAGCGGCTGAGCGGCCGAGCGCATTGAGGCGCTATGCTATGATGCGCGAGCCCGTTTCCCGTCGGGGGTTCGAATCCCTTCTCGGGCATGGATGTTTGTGCCGTCTTTAGTATAAGCTAGTTCATAAGTAGTTGTATGTTTAGGGACTGATGACCCCGTAGTTAAGTTCCATAAGCCCTATAAACATTTGAACATTTTGGAGGATGGGGTTGGGTTACTTCTCAGGGGCATGGACGCCGCAAAGACTTAAATGCTCGCAACATGCTCCACTTGCCAGAGGAAACAAACAGCTCCAACCGAAAGTATTTCCCGTAAACCCCAGTGTTCAACCCTCGGTCGTCCATCCGTAGAGTTTTTTCTGGCTCTTTACTTGGTATCACCCAGCTCATTAGCATTGATTCTGGCGCAAGCTTACCACACTTTCAAGACTCATTTGGACTTCCTAATCTGCCACTCCACAAGGGAAGTGTCTCAATTGCAGAACGACTTGACGGGCGTCCATATAGATCCTCACAATTTATCCTCCAACTCAACTTTCACGCAACTTCTGATACAAGGCACCAGAAACACCATTTATTCTAGCACTTATTTACAAAGAGGTACCCCACAGCGGTCTTTCTGTAAATCCAAAAGATTCGGACTGAATGCAGTGTGAATGCGCACGATATAAATATGAATTACGTAAACGACGCGGTCGTTGTCATTGTTGATAAAACTCTTCTGGGTATACGTAACACCCAGAAGATGGCCGCTTGCAACAGTGGCCGAAATGTCTGTGAATTATTTGATATATTGACGATGCGGTCTAATACCCAGAAGAGTTTTATCAACAATGAATTACGTAGTTAGTGATATTTTTCGCATGATGTGTATACATTTCGTGGTTAACTTTGTCTTTATTATTGACTGTATGCCATAAACTACAATCTTTTTGTTTTTATTTTTTAGTGTTTTAGGTAATCATGTTTTACTTCCTTTGCTTTTGTAAGTGGAATTAATGGAATGCTTACTAAAATAACCATACAGTCTGATTCGACGTAAATGCCTTAGGTGGTATATAGCGACGGCAGAGACCCAAAAGAATACATGTGTGTGTGTGTGGCATGAACCATCAGCTTTTCTATTAATATTTCATTATCTCCTTATTACAGTCAGCTACGTTCAATCTTGCTTGGAATGAAATATTCAAATGTTTGTAAATATATCGGACCAAACTGCGTGGTCATCAGTCCGTAGCTTACAAACTACTTAAACTAAGGTAAACTAAGGACAACACATACACCCATGCCCCCGGAAAGACTCGAACCTCCGACGGCGAGCAACCGCATGCTCCGCAGCGAGACGCCTTAGACCGCTCGGCTAATCCGCAGCGGCGGTTGGAATGGTATAAAGGTCATATACTTTGTGAAACCTTTATTATCTTCCGGTTTCGGTCATTGACCATAATCACAGGATACAAGTTTTAAAACAGATTAGGGAAATACAAACTTAAAAATACATTTCCATGATCTGTTTTCAAACTTGAAGCCTGTGATGATGGCCAATGTGCAAAGCCGGTAAATTATGAAATTTCAATAAAACAGCTGATGTCTAAAATACATTTTACAAAATATTCAACTCCTGATAATAGTCACCTACATAAGGCAATAACTAAAACGAACTTGTAAATTTACTACTGCATACCAAACTTATCCGAATAGTGATAGAAATAAAAATTGTATAACAAGAGAAGTTTGTTCAAAGTAACACATTGATGGAAACAGTTTTACAGATTAGTAGAAGTACTAAAAATATCAGATAGAATAAAGCTAAAATTTTAAGTGCCAACGATGAAGATAAACTATATATTTAATCATATTTTAAATAAACACAGTGTGAAAAACTGGTTACTACTATCAGTAACTTTTGTCCGTCATTGTGTGCAGAATACAAACGTCGTTGAAATGTAAGTCTTCCTGCCGCTGACCTGACAGCTTGGAGATGCATTCGTCAGAGTTATGACTCGAATCTAGAGCTGTAAAACATTGGCAGCACGTCAGCTGCGTCATATCCACTGCGGCTCTATCCCCACATGCCGCGCAGTGACCCGTAAAACTGGGCCACATCGCAGTAATTGCATCGTAATTTCCACACAATATTTCTTCAGACTGTCTTTTGAAATTTTTTCATTAGCATTCAGATTAAATATCGCAGCTATATGATAAAGGGCCCAATTTAAAAATACAATTTTGCGCAACAGTGCGTGCATTTCATCGGACATTGAAAGTTATGATTGCCATCTGTATCTGTGGTTTCGGTACTTCTGCTGCGCACGCGACGCTGTTATGTTATGCATAACATGTTTCCACATTAAAATACAATTACGCTTAATGGGAAAAGCGCCCGCAAATAATTCATGGCTAGTCTGCAGACATTAATTAAAGTTATTGATTTTGTTTCCGCGTACTGCGCGTTTCAAAAACATGCAGTCGTATCCCTTCGGTGAAACGAACGTCGATGGAGCAACATCTCCTCCATCGGGCAGTACAAAATCATTTAATTAAGATGCAAGGCAACGTCCTAATTTGTATCCTTAAAAGCCTGTTACGACATCTACTAGTACAAACATATTGACCCCCATCATCACCTTAATAACTTGTCATATAAAAGAATATCATTGAAACCTCAACGTACGTCAGTACCATCTGATTTGTGGTGTATTTATGCACTCCATTCCTATAATTTGTCGAAGATCGTTTTCATAGTTTATGAAAAACAGGCTTTTTACTATAGTGTTATTTTCAAATACTTTTATTTTGCATATCTTAGTATGAAACTTCCCGCTTTATTTTATTCCTTACCCCACATATCTGACTACTCTCAATTACTTTACGTTTTTGACTTTTAGGACAAAATTTTTGAAGAAGTTTAGAACTACAACAACACACCAGTTACCGTCGTAATTTTCCAAATCCACATAAAATTCATGGTGAATGAGATCCAAACATATCAATCTCAATGTTGTGTTCGGTGCCTTCTAGATTCACCAGATACTCACGAAGCCGGCTTTCAGCAATGTGTGATATAATGTTAGATGTTTACAGCTCTTCACCACTCTTCATACTTCACCAATAGTATCAATCCTCCCCCTAGCCAGTCAATACCGACGGTGAAACGTCAGTGAAAGCATGACGCAAACTTCGTGACAAGAACTCGAGTCAAAAGGACCTTTGTTACAGGTATTTCCTTATATTTATCATTTTTAAATTGGCCTGTCACAGATTACAGAAAATGAACACTTTTTCCATGTCTTTCTTGAAATGGTACAACGATGGAACACACATGGTGGCCATTATTCACCACGTGAATGGTTTCCGTTCGGACGTTAAAGCAGTGTGAAGTAAATCGCAATTTGTGATCAGATATGGTTTCACTGTACTAGGTTTAGATGGAATACCAAAGTGCAGCGAATGAAAATTTGTGCCCGGTCGGGATTCGAACCCGGGATCTCCTGTCTACTTTTTTCCCCCTCTATGGGTAGATCTGTTCATTGCGAACGCTGATCGTATTTGTTCGTTGATGTTCGAATTATTCTTGGCTCAGCTTTATTATTACAGAGGGCGTTGAGCCACGGCTCCTGGCTTCAAATATCCATGCCCGAGGGGGGATTCGAACCCCCGACCGTAGTGGCAGTGCAGACTGTGACTGAGGCGCCGTAGTCCCCTCGGCCACTCAAATCTCCATTCACCACGCTGTCTCTTTCCTGTTTCTTGTGCCCGGCACAAATTTTCATTCGCCGCACTTTGGTATTCCATCTAAACCTAGTACAGTGAAGTCATATCTGATCACAAATTGCGATTTATTTCATTCATTGAACGCGTTAAAAATATATAATTTTAAAACAGTGTGTCCGCGGAAACCAACCGCCGTGTCACAGTGGATGCACCGGTTTCCGTTAGATC
This sequence comes from Locusta migratoria, assembly GCA_026315105.1. NCBI lineage: Eukaryota > Metazoa > Arthropoda > Insecta > Orthoptera > Acrididae > Locusta > Locusta migratoria. The sequence continues at coordinate 329,807,819 of CM048746.1, forward strand.
ACAAAAGTTAAGAACCGGCGGGCTCGTCTAGCACTTGGATGGGTTACCTTCCGGATCTGCCAATTGCTATTGGCAAGCGGGGCGCACTCAGCCCTTGTGAGGCCAACTGAGGAGCCATTTGATTGAGATGTAGCGACTGCGGTCACGAAGACTGACATAACGTCCGGGAGCGCAGTGCTTTGACCACGTCTTCCTCCATTCCGCATCCGTTGACGCCTTCGAGCAGAGGATAACACGGCGGACGGTCCAGTGCCCATTGGACTCCCTGAGAGTGTCGGCGGAAGATGGTTGGATTTTGTACGCGCATGTGAATGTGGTTGGGTTAATCGACGAAGCCCACTTACTTAAAGCATGGCATATGGGATAAGAAGAAGAATCTACATTTCGCGATCGGATACACTCAACAGGTAACTCTGTAGTTACAGGACGTCTGAATCCCAGCCTTCTTGCAGTGGTTTGGTTAATTTACATTATAGACTCGATATTGTTTCTCGGAAAGCTATCAGACCATTTCCCAAAGGTGGAGAAAGGAAACAGCAAAGGTAAAACAACAACAACCGAAAGACAATATTGGCTGTCTTCCGAGTGTCTTGTGAAAGAGTAACTCGAAAGGAAAACGAAAAATTTTCCAAGAGTAGGAGCGTCTTATTCCGCCTGAAAACTAAAACTAAGAGATGAAGCGAAAAACGAAGTAGCGACAGTTAAGACGTTGACTTACTTGGTATCGTTTCTTGATTCATTTGCCAGCTTGAGATACCACAAGAAATGAGGAATGTCCATCAGGATGTTCCGATTTCGTGTGTCAAAATTACCAGACTGATTTTTCAGACTAAAATTTAGGGTGCTGAAAATATTTCATTTTTGGCCTGTTATAAGTGGACAGTTTTCACTTTAGGCTACAGTTAAAGGCCTATATTACTAGCTTTTAAGTTTTATTTTCATACTGTATGTTGACTGTGTAGAATCACCTGAATTGTTACAATGTGTTTGTGATATTTCTCTAAAACATGAGTGTTATATTTCAATCATCAGCGCTCCTTTAGCTTGCAGAAATTTATATTGTTGTAACTTTAATGACACAAAGATAACAGACTTTTTACATTGAGCGTACAGATTAAGTGTTCAAAATGACGTGCTCCGTTCCTACATTACTTTGCACATTATGCGCGGCGGCAGGTTTGAATTTACGACGCACTGTCACAACATATATGAATACGATAGAGATTTTATTGCTTCAAATCCGTATATTTTTTACGTAATATTAATACATGGCAACCAGCCCCGATCACTATAAAAACCAACCCAGTCCTGGGGTCGGTAGTCACAAATAATAAAAAAAGGCAATTCTAATTTTACCACAAAAATTATAAAGCCCTGAATTATTTTTATAAACATTCACGAAAATGTGTACTACTAATTAATTTTATAAATGTGCAAATATTTACTTTGGTTACCACGTGAAAAAAAACTGAAGAAAAAATGTGAATACCATCCCATGTCTTTCCTAATTTTGAAATGTACAAAGATTTTTTTGCCAGAGCAAGACTGTTACAGTAAGAGACGATATTCATCTATCAGTTGCACATAAATATTCAAGTAAAAAAAGTTACTGAACTATTATCCCATTGTGCCACAGATGTTAACAAAATCGCTATCGCAAACTATCAGTATTTCGGGAGGGATGGTGGTTCATTATATCGTGAAAAGTATAATACGTTCGAAAACGATGCGTGTGAAACTGTGATTCTGGAGTTCTATTCTTCACACAGATAGCCCTTGGAATAGTGATCATTTGTGTATACAGTAGATAAGTGAGAATTCTGTGGGTGTCAGGGTCAAAATTTAGATATTACTCGCTTCCTGGAGCCAATTTAAATTGAGAAAATCGATTGTTTTTAGCACATTGTTTGCCGTCTATGCTGCATGTTATACGGCTGTTCATGGGCGGTTACTGAGAAAGATATCATATCCATGTTTTGGGTAGCAAAATCACTAATTGTAAATTATCCTAATTTTACTGTATATACTTAATATGATACACTCAAGCTACTTTTCAATTACTTCGATATCTTATTCGTTGCCAAAATGAAGAGGTTCGAAGGTATTATACTTTTGCGCAAAATTATAAAAACAGTCCATGCACCATTGGTCACAAATATGTAATAACGAACAATAGCAAAATTCTCAAACTTCAATACTATATCCTGTAGACTTTTATCTAGAATCGTATTTTTTTTCATTTCCGAAAATCATCATGCATTATCAAGTTACATACTAAGAACCACGATGTTTGAGTAGCATAAGTCGAATTGTGCTCAGAGACGCCGTGCAGGACGCTTTACAACTTACCATCCGTGTTCACTTTGCTCATACACACGTGTGTATGAAATGTAGATAATATGTTTTATTTAAAGTTGAGAATAAATGGTACCTGTTTTGGTTCTGAAGATATCGGTCTGTGTAAGCTATCAGGCAAAAGTAAAATGTTCTCAAACGCCACATGCGAAAATGCGAAGTTTAAGGAGTCCTTTCTGGAGAGCAGTAAATTACTAAAATGATGTCTTTGCATTGTTTACACCTAGAAAATCCATTTCCCATTTTTAATATCTGTATTCATTTTCACCATACGCTGGAATGTTCACTTTTCGGTATCAACGGTAACGGCATAAATGTTAATTCACCGCCTCTCTTTCTATTTAATTCTCCAAAAGTTCTTAATATGATGATCACGAAAGCTGTGTTTCTTTTTTTTTTTTTCATAATTCGATCTGTTACAGATGGGAAGATTCAAAGCACCCGTACATACGCAAATAAAATATTCCATTAAAATCCGGTCTGGGCTTTAATTGTAGTTTTAATCAATGTAGAGTGCGTACATCAAGGATACTGGCTTCTATAACAAAAGATTTTTATCCGCCGTTTACTCACCAATAACATATACCTCATAAATCAAAACAATTATTTTTCCATAATGGAAAATATGCAATTTCAAATAGCATAGTGACTGTGGCAAAAATGTTGTACTTTTCACGAGTATACATATTGCTGTAAATCATGTCTATGACGAAATGTTGAGGGCTTAACATGGTAGACTCGTTGCATATTGACGTTAACAGAGCCACTAGCAGTTTCTACACACATACAAACATACTCCGCAATTCACCGTAAGGTGTGTGGCGGAGGGTTCACTGTACCACTACTAGGCATCTCCTTTCCTATTCCACTACCAAACTGAACGAGGAAAAAAAGAATGCCTATATGCCTCCGTACGAGCCCTAATCTCTCTTATCTTGTCTTTGGGATCTTTACGCGAAATGTAAGTAGGCGGCAGCAAGATCGTACTACACTCAGCTTCAAATTCCGGCCCTCTAAATTTACTCAACAGAAATTCACGAAAAGAACGTCATCTTTCTTCCAGCGATCCCCAATTGAGTTGACGGAGCATTTCCGTGACACTCGCGCATTGGTCGAACCTACCGGTAACAAATCTAGCTGCTCGTCTCTGAACCGCCTCTATGTCTTCCTTTAAACTGATCTGCTGCGGGTCCCAAACACTTGAGCAATACTCAAGACGCGGTCGTACAAGCGTTTTATACGCGATCTCCTTTACAGGTGAAGTACATCTTCCCAAAATTCTCCCAATAAACTGAAGTCGGCTATCCGCCTTACTCACAACTGTCCTTACATGTTCGTTCCACTTCATATCGCTCTGCAATGTTACACCTAGATATTTGAACGACGCGACAGCATCAAGAAGCTCACTACTAATGCTGTATTCGAACATTATGGGATTGTTTCTCCAACTCATGCGCATCACCTTACATTTTTCTACATTGAGAGCTAGCTGCCATTCTTCGCACCAACTAGAAATTTTGTCTAAGTCATCCTGTATGATATTACAGTCAGTTACATACGACACCCTCCCATACACCACAGCCTCATCAGCAAACAGCCGCAAATTACAACTTACTCTGTCCATCAGATGATTTATATAGATAGAAAATAATAGCGGTCCTATCACACTCCCCTGGGGCACGCCTGACGATACACTCGTCTCTGATGAACACTCGCCGTCGAGAACAACGTACTGCGTTCTATTACTTAGGAAGTCTTCCAGCCAGTCAAAAATGTGTGAGCCTATTCCATAAGCTCGTATCTTCGTTAGCAGTCTGCAGTGTGGCACAGCGTCGAACGCCTTTTTGAAGTCGAGAAAAACACAATCCGCCTGTTGCCCTTCATCCATGGCTCGCAAGATGTCATGTGAGAAAAGGGCAAGCTGAGTTTCACATGAACGATGTTTCCTAAGCCCGTGCTGATTCACGGAAAGAAGCTTTTCCGTTTCAAGTAAAATTTACTATATTCGAACTGAGAATATGCTCTAAAATTTTACATGAAACTGATGTCAACGATATTGGTCTGTAATTTTGTGGGTCAGTTCTCTTTCCTTTCTTATAAACGGGAGTCACCTGCGCTTTTTTCCAATCACTAGGAACTTTGCGCTGAATTAAAGATTCGCGATAAATGCAAGCTAAGTAGGGGGCCAACGCCGCAGAATAGTCTTTGTAAAACCGAACTGGTATTCCATCCGGACCAGCAGACTTTTTCGTATTTAGCTCTCTCAGCTGCTTCTCTACACCGGAAATACCTATTGCTATGTCCCCCATTTCGGAATTAGTACGTTGATCAAATGAAGGTACATTTGTGCGGTCCTCCTGTGTGAAAGATTTATTAAAGGTTAAATTTAGGACTTTAGCTTTCCGTTTGCTTTCTTCTATTACTGCCCCGGAATGATCAACGATTGACTGGACATTGGGCTTTGACCCGCTTATCGATTTTACATAGGACCAGAATTTTGTCGGGTTCTCGGAAAGATCTTTTTCTAAGGTATGGCTGTGATAATTGTTGTACGCTTCGCGCATCGATCTTTTTATAGACGCACGAATCTCTACTAACTTTTGCCTGTCAACATTTGCGTGTTCTTTTTTGAATCGAGAGTGCAACAGCCTTTGCTTTCTTAGCAGCTTTCTAACATTATTATTATACCACGGTGGATCTTTTCCATCCTTAATCGTCTTTACTGGCACATACTTCTCTAACCCTTTATTAACAATGCACTTAAATTTAACCCACAATTCCTCTACATCCATAGTCCCGGAATTAAACGATGCCCATTCATTTTCTAAGTGCGATCGTAACATTTGCTTATCGGCTCTTCCCAACAAAAACACGCTCCTAACCTTCTTGATCGGTTTATGAACTTTGGTGACCATCGACGCTATGACGATGTCATGATCTCTAATTCCTGTCTCTACACAGACATCGTTAATAAAGTAAGGCCTGTTTGTGGCTATAAGGTCTAGAATATTTCCATTGCGGGTGGGTTGCCGTTTTAACTGCTGAAGACAGTTTTCGGAGAAACCTGTCCTTTAAACAAAAACGGAGGCAGTTTCGATTATGAATATGCTCAAAATTTGTCACAGCAAATTGTGTATAACAAAAGTCTTCTTACGACGGTTTACCTCACCCCACCAATTCCCCCCTCCACCCATTACATCAACGATAATTTTTTTCTTAATGAAAAGGTGAACTTTGTTATTTCCTTTGCATTCCATGACTATTTGACTTTTCCGAGTATGGCTGAAATAATGATCAAAAATATCTGCGTTTAACGCAGTGATATATCTTTAAAACTAATGAACATTTGTTTTAATCCCCGTTTTCGCCATGTACTATGAATATCTAAATAACGCAACGGTACAAATGTTGAAGTATACTAAATTTTCTATACCTATTGGACAAAAGTGCTTGTTATCACTCCCTAGACTGACAGACTACTTAAACTAACTTACTCTAAGAGCAACACAAGCATGCCCGACGCAGGACTCGAAACTTAGGCTCAATGGGCAGCCCAGCCCATAGTATAATGCCTTGAACCATGCTACTATTCCCCCACGGTGGTACCGAATGGTTTAAATTTAAACACTGTATTTATCTTGAAACCCTAAAGACCATTATGTTTGTCTATCACAAGTGTCAACTTGCCGAAAAACGGCATTCCGCAATTGTACGAAACTTGCCATTCGATTTTAATGAATGTACTCTATGAACAAATTTGATCTTAGTGCAACTTCCTGGGATTTTACCTCGATGAAAGACCACTTTTAATTTCGTTATTCATCACAGTCACTATGCAGCATTAAATCAACCCTTTAATGTATTACTTTTTACTTGAACCTATAAAAACTATCATGATTAACGTATGATGCATATATACTGAGTCCAGTCACGGTCGGTCGGTCATAAGTAGTTTGTAAGCTTAGGGACTGATAACCCCGTAGTTAAGTCCCATAAACTATACAAACATTTGAACTTTTTGTATATACTGAGAAAAATATTTAAAACAAAATCCTTAAAATTTTTATACATTACTAGCAACAAAATGTTCATAGTTAGTAATATAGTTCTTCCATGATGTGTCCGAAGAAGTAAATGTTGTGACCTCGTCGACTTTTTGTTGTTTCATCGTCCTGGTCTAGTCGTAAGTAAAAGGTACTGGTGCAGGAATTGAAGTCAACTGTAACAATTATTCAGATTAGTAATACAAGTTTTATTGACTGAAAACGATAATACTCAACTTTAGAACAGGTGTCTGTTTCTTCTCTCTTCTTGCTTCTCGCGGTGTCTTCCGTAAGATGCGAGCTGCGCTTAGACCTAGTTACTGCTAAGTTCGTAGCCGCGTTCTGACTTAGTACTGTCCTATTTCTGACTTCGTAGCTGCCTAGTAACTTCCTGAGTTCTTAATAGTAACTGACGAGTTGTCCAGACGTATGTCGGCCTAGATACAGCTGCTTGTAGAGGGCGCGCATCTTCGGTTACTCCATCCAGGATGCGCGGCGAATGCTTGAGATTGGCTTTCGGTCGATCGTTCTCTTATGTCTGGCGTCTGGCGCTGACTTTACGCCACAACATCCCTACACCCCCCTCCTCTGAAGCGCCGTTGTCGTGTATGGAGCTCGACAATGAGGAAGGAGGAAGGCTCGAGGATGTACTGATGGGGCGGAGTCTGTAGCTTCAGACTACCGGCCAGGCCCCGCCATCCAGCCTGAGCTCGCGTGGGAACAAAAAATCAAATGTTCAAATGTTTGTAGAGCTTATAGGACTTAACTACGGGGTCATCAGTCCCTAAACTTACAAACTACGTATGAACTAACTAATACTAAAGACGGCACAAATATCCATGCTCGAGGGGGGATTCGAACCCCCGACCGTAGTGGCCGTGCAGACCGTGACTGGAGCGCCTCAGTCCCCTCGGCCACCGCGGCCGGCCTCGCGAGGGAACGTCCTCCGTGGAAAACTCCGAAGGGCCCAACTCCATCTCCACTTGCGGCCCAGGTGAGATCATAGACGGTGACGTCGGTGGCGACGTCGGTGTCGGATGCTACATGGCGTGCTGCTAATTCTGGTCGACGACCATTTTGCTGTCCAGGGGAGGCGGAGGCTGCGAGGGGTCCGTCTCCATGACGTGGGGCCACGGTGCCGTGAAGATAGGCGGCGGGGGCGACCGCCGAAGTCGCGCGAGTGCCGAAGGCCGCGCGGTCTGCCGAGAGAAAAGCAGAAATATCACAGGGTACATAACAAGGGCGAATTTGGTTGCGGTGCCTGCGAATGATGCCATCGGGACCTGAAGGTTGAAACATGTGAGCACCGCAAGGCTGGATGATCTCGCCCCGGTCCCCCCGTCTGCGTCCGCTGAAAACTCTGTAAAAGACTGGGTGACTCCCGTGCCGGTGGCTGCTGTTGCTCCGGGCGGCGCGGTGGGTGGAGCAGATGGAGAAGTTTGCAGTGGCGGCGGCCGTGTACAAGCTTGGCCAGCGATGACTCTTCTCATGAAGGCGAGCGGTAGGAGACGAGGAACAGTTGCAAAGCTGCCTCCCGTGAGTGCTCCGAATGAATCTGTTGCTTGAATGTCCGGACGAACCTTTTCGCAGCGACTTTTGACTGCGGATGAAACCGTTCACTGGTTAGATGCTTAAATCCATTGCATTCACAAAGGAGCGAAATTCTTGCGATGTGCATTTTGGGCCGTTGTCAGAGACTACCAGTTCAGGGAGACCTTCCAGGCAAAAAATTGAAGGCAAGCTCTAATCGTGTTACTAGAAATCGTAGAAGACATTGGCACTGCAAACCGGTTACCACTAAAAGCATCAACCACAACAAGGCTCTTAGTGTACCAGAAGGAACCAGAATAGTCAATATGCACTCCTTGGCCATGGTGAATCTGAATTTGGGCACGCAAAAAATTTTGATTAGTGGCACACACTGAACACTGTGACATCATATTTTCTATCTGGACGTCCATACCCTGCCACGTACAGTGTCGTTGTGCTAACTGCTTAGTGCGAACCATTCCCCAATGCTCTTGGTGAAGTAAGTTCAATACTATGCACTGAAAGTTCATTCCGTCTATCAAAACAGCGACGCATCAGTGAATTTTCAGTGTCACGTTGTGAACGAAGCCATTTTGTTCGAATGTAGTGCAGCAAAATTTGTAAATCGCGGTCTGTTTCTGTGTCACGAGCAATTTTTCTATATTCCAACGGTAAGGATTGCAACAAACTATCTTCCTGTGCATCTATCTGACAACAAGACACATCAGAAGCATCAAAGAATCGCGGTCTGTTTCTGTGTCACGAGGAATTTTCCTATACTCCAACGGGAAGGATTGCAACAAACTATCTTCCTGTGCATCTATCTGACAACACGACATATCAGAAGCATCAAAGTCTTTATCATGGCCAACCGAAAGAAGAGAAAGTGCGTCGGCATTTCCATGGCGAGATGTGGATGTGTAGACAATCACGTACTGATACTGTGATAATAGCAATGCCCATAGTTGCAATTTGTGTGCCGTGCGCATAGGAATTGGCTTGGCTGAAAGAAACAATGACTGCAAAGGCTTGTGGTCAGTTACTAAATAGAATTTTCTCCCATAAAAATGGTGATGGAATATTGTTACACCATACACTATCGCTAAAGCTTCCGTTTCAATCTGAGAATAACGGCACTGTGTGTCTGTCAAAAGTTTTGACGCAAACACTATCGGACGGTCCCCATGTCTATGTGACAGTACTGCTCCGAGACCAAACGATGACGCGTTCACTAGCAAAAGAACTGGTTTTTCTTGATCAAAGTACACCAAACATCGATCAATGAGCAAGGCATCTTTTAATTGCTGAAATGCACATTGGCATTCGTCTGTTCAAACAAAACGAACATTTTTACGGTGTAGCCAACGCAAAGGGGCTGCAATTTGCGCTGACTTTGCAATAAGGCTAATATAATACGTTAACTTTCTCAAGACTGACTGTAATTCTTTCACATCTTTTGGTGCTTCCAGGTCACGAATGGCAAGCAAATGGGATTGCATTCGGTGCACACCTTGACTGTTTATCACGTGTCCTAGATACGGCAGTTCTCGTTTGAAAATGTCACACTTATCTAAGCTATACTTGAGACCTGCACCTGACAAAACTTGGAACAATTTCCTCAAATTCGCAATGTGTTCTGCCGGGGTACGGCCTGACACAACTATGTCGTCCGAGTAGTTTGAACAAGAGCGCACCTGAGCTGTGAGCTGTTCGAAATATCTTTGAAAAATTACGGGTGCGGATGCACTGGCAAAAGGTAAACGCAAATATTTAAACAAGCCCAGATGACTATTGGCAACACAAATTTTCTGTGATTCTTCGTCAAGTGGCAGCTGAAGGTAGGCATTGCGCAAATCTTTTTTTGAGAAATATTTTCCTGCACCTAGCCGGTCCATTAAATCTTCTGGCCTCGGCAAAGGATGTCGACATCTGTTTGTAGATTCACTGTTGCCTTGAAATCAACAAAAATGCGAATGCTACCTGACGACTTCGGCAAAATTACAAGCTGACTCGCCCACTGACTAGCTTGTATTGGTTCAATTGCACCATTTTCTTGTAATGTGCAAAGTTCCTGTGCAACTTTGTCGCGAAAATCGAGCGGTACATCACGAGCTTTGCAAAATTTTGGTTTGGTATTTTCCTTCAGAGTAATGTGTGCAGAAAAATCTTTAGCTTTTCCTAGACCTGCAGATCTGCGATCGGTATACTGCAGGTAATGAACACTGTCCTAGTGCAGGAATTTCATTGCCATTGTATGCTGTCAACTTCGTTTTAGCTCGAGATAGACGCGTCGATCCTAACCGTTCATAAGTTTTTCGATTGAGGAATGTGACTGATGCAGCTGTGTCTAGTTGAAACTTTGCAGAAATGTCATTCACACGCAAATTGACATACATTTTTCTACCCTGACGTACAGCTGATGCAACATGTGTCCTTGGGCAGCCACTGATTTGGAAATTACTGCATTAATGGAATAAGTACTGTCTTTTCGCTGTTTGGGGCAGGAGGAAAAATTTCTATTCTTTTGCTGTAAGCAGACTGTTTGTATCTGAGCTTTCTTGACGCATGCATGGTATTTTTCTGACCGGGTTGGTCAGTTCTGCCTTTTGTGCCGCGAGAAACATTGTGGGTACGACTTTACTTCCTTATTTGGCAATGCTCCATGTCTAGCAACTTGTTTACGCTACGAACGGGCAGGCGGACGTACACGGAGTTTGACCCAGAGTTCGCTGGTGCGTGATATAACACTAAACAGTAGAATAGAACCAAAGTTTTCCGCTGCTGCGGCTCCCATATCATACTGTTACTAAATCTGTTCTACTTGGTGGAATGACGGATCTAACATTTTTAGAACCTGTTTCCTAAGTTTACAGTCAGGGATATTACAGAGAATTGTGTCACGTAACATGACATCTTAATACAAAGCTCCACACGAACATTTAATTTCAGACTTCCTGGTGAGACCTTGCAGATATGTTAGCCACTGCCTGTATGTTTGGTTCGGATTTTTCCTACATCTGAAGAACTGATATCTAGCAGCCACTACATTGATTTTCTGTTCATAATATGCCGTGAGGACTCCTATCACTGAATAGTACGAAAGTTCTGAAGGTTCCATGGTGGGAAACAGTTTTTCACAAGACGGAACACTGGGGGGCCTACACACGATAACAGAAAATGAAGTTTGACAGTACCTCGTATCCTGTGCACTGTGACATAGGCTTCATACTGTTGTAGGCAGTCCGACCAGTCCTCTTCTGTATCGTCATATTGTCTCAAAGGTGGAACTACTGGAGCTGGTGGCTGCTGCAGTGAAACATGCGTATTTTGAGACACAAATGCGGCCAGAAGTTGCTGCACAATTTGCAGTAGAGATGCAATTTGTTGGCTCTGAAACTAAAACATTTGCATTAGCTTCTGTGCATCGAACGCAGGAAGCTGTGGTGCAGTGGCAGTGGAAGGGTTAGAAGCATTAGCCATAGAAATTTTCTTATACCCCTGCAATAGAATCAAAAGATAATTTACTGCATCCGCCGAGATCTGTAATAAAACAAAATTAATAGCGCAGCGTACTTTCAGACATTAATATTTCGTCGCAATCTGGTTCTTTGTTGACCTTGTTGCCATTCGTTGTAACCTCGCCGCCTTTTTATTGTTTTCTCGTCCCAGTCGTCAGTAAAATGTACTGGTGCAGGAATTGAAGTAAACTGTGACAACTATTCAGGTTAATAATACAAGTTATATTGACTGAAAATGATAATGCTCAACTTTAGAACAGGTGTCTGTTTCTTCTCTCTTCTTGCTTCTCGCGGGGTCTTCTATATGATGCGACCTGCGTTGAGACCTAGTTACTGCTAAGTTCTTAGCCGCGTTCTGACTTAGTACTGGCCTATTTCTGACTTCGTAGCTGTCTAGTAACTGCCTGAGTTCTGAATAGCAACTGAAAGGTTCTCACTAGTAACTGACAACCTGCCCAGACGTATGTCGGCCTAGATATAGTACAGGGCGCGCATTTTCGGTTACTCCCTCCAAGATGCGTGCGTCTGTTTGCAATCGGCCTTCAGTCGATTGCTGCCTTCTCCATGATCTTTCTCTTACGTCTGGCGTGTTGCGCTGATATTCCGCCACAACAGTAAATGTCACTATTATGCCTCTCATATTTCCAGAAAGTGACTCATAATACAACTGTAATATGAGATTGACTACTTTTACATGGCAAAGGAGGAATACTAATGTAAACAAACGCACATGTTAGGAGTAACTTAATCCAGCTAACTGTCGAATTGATTCAGTAGCACTCTGAAGTTAATAATTTGTAGGACGAGCTACTAGAGTACGTCGTACTATGTATACAAGCAAATGAATTTGTGATAAAATGTTGATCAATTTGAGAGATAATGGCAAAAATAATCTATGCATTAATGAGTTATGCGAGGTACTCCAACATATTTTAAAGAGTTTGTAGAGATAAAAACACTTTGCCTTGACCTTGCATGTGGTACATTTTACCCTATACATTGTAGCATATGAAACTCGGAAGGAATATAAAAATTTAATTTTAAATTGAGGTAACAAAAATATTGCTTTCTTGAGATTTTGGTTTCATATCCGGTGAGTGAAACCTAAGCCTTTGCCCACTTATGTCAAAAGAAATACATTTTTAACACCATACAGTTGGATATCATCAGTCGATAAGTTACTTATTTTGTCTTCGCCCTACCTTGTATATCAATGTGTCGAAGCTAAAAATTGATGTCAAATCTTTACTAATGTTCAGAATTGGTCATACTTGAGAAGCACTTGCTTCTGTACCAAGGAAATGAAAAGTTTATAAAACGTGTTGGACCAAACCACTATGGTTATCAGTCCCCAGACTTACAAACTACTTAAAGTAACTTACACTAAGGGCAACACATGAACACACACCCATGGCCCAGAGAGGACTCCAACCTCTGGCGGGAACCGGCGCCCATTCCATATCACAGAACACAGAACACATGGCCATTACGCCTGGATATCGGACTACAATTAAGAAAAAAAAGTAAGAAAGAAAAGTCAGTCTTTAAGAGAATGACAGAATCATCAGACTCAATCCCAACTCCGCCTTCCTTGTCAAAAATTTCGAATGCGAATATGTTAGCAAATGTTTACTGCAGTTGAATAGCAGTGTGGCAGTGACAGAGGAAGAGAGAGGAGACACGAACAGTACTAGACAAAAAGCAGACGCTCATGGTAGGAGAGGGAGAGAGACAACACCAATAAAGGTAAATGGGTGGATCTAATAGGATTGGGAGGAAATGAGAGATGAATATATTTGAAATGAGAAAGAGAGATGAGTAGAGGCCGTACAGAAGATTTGTTGGTCTGGTTACTAGACGAGCTAGCACGAAACATTTTTCCCATTCCCCCCCCCCTTTCCCATAAATTCACTCACTGACCCGAATTTGTTGTTACAATCCCAACCAAACCATATGCAAGGACAATGGTGACTGAAGAGACAGACAGCAGAATGTGAGAAAGAAAGAGACAGACAGCGGAATGTGAGTAAGAAAGACACAGAGGTTATGTGAAAGAAAGACAAGACAATGGCAGAGAGGCTGTGAAAATGGCTGAGAAGGAAAGAGTGGTAAGGAAGATAGGAAGAAAGGAATTAAAACACTGACAGTGGAAGGCAGGCAGGACAAAGGGCCAGCGGGAGGAAAAAGAGAAATAGGAGGGAGACGTAACAGACGTCGGCAGTGAAAAGGAGTTGTGGACGAAAACTTCGTAACGATAAGGGACTGAGTAAAGGTATTTAGAATCTTGTGTGCTAAAGGAGTGTGAACTTGTTTGCATTCCAAAATTCTTCTTAAACAAGGAGGAATGACGACTACGGCCGATAGTTCTCCAGTGTCCTGTCACATTCTATTATAAACGAACATATTCGCCTGTGTGGTCCAAGAGTAGCATTATCCACCTGGTTGATATATGCTTCAGCTATGTTTTGAGAGAAATCAATCACTGCTAGCAGCTTGGTATACTCTCAAGAGAGAAGAAGCGAATAGCTTTCTGTGTTCGCGAAATAACCTCTGAGTTGTGCTTTAATTCGTACCACCAATATGTAACATGGTTTCAATGTGAAATCAAATATTACAGTGAAATTAGTACAGCTACTTATCAAGTGATTGCGTGTTCGACGCTGACTGCGATAATAAGGAAAAAATTAGCTCTTGGAAACGCTGCGAAGTTCAAATCAACTTTGGAAACTAAAAGGAGTGAGAGTGAAATTAAAAATTAAACCTCATTAGGCAAGTTTCTGGGAGTCAGTTTTATGCTGCTTCATTTCCATGGACTGCTTAATTCCTGTTCTCTCGGAAGTCACTCCTAAGTATAATTCTGTTTTCAACCGAAGCCGTAGAAAATTGATATCAATAAGTTAATAATTTTAATCACATTCCATACACGTTCTCATTGTAATCAAGCTGACCGGTACTAATATTATGATGTCTCTGTGAATCTGTTTACATTGAGCAACCGAAACATTAAGGTACTAAAGTCGCAACGATCCGGTCCGATGTTTTTATAAATTAAAAATTTAGAAGGAGAGAAAAGAACGATTGGTTGAACTTTTTAACTTTATCATATAACCTTTTATATTGATGTGCGCATACTACGTCTACAGTTGGCAGTCGTGACATTCGCATTGGACCAGCAATCAACGCCCACGTCAGTACCAAATATGAGCGTGAAAGATATTAAACCACAAAAGAAGTAAACACAGTGGATGCACCACCTACAGTGTATGGCAGGCATGGCCAAACACCGCCCCGCGGGCACGGCTGCCTTTTCCGCGCCCCTGCCCCGCGCACTGTGCGCAGCGCCGTGTTAATGTTAAACAATGATACAATAAATGTTTGTTTTGTTTGGTTAAACAATTATTTTAATTAAGATGTTAATTTTGCCATTTTCAAGTCACTTGCAGAGCGTACTTTTGTACGTAGTTATAAAATTATTTGTGTAGTTTTAAGTTATTTTAATAAGGCTATATACTTACATTTTTGACACAGTATGTGTCTTGGACTGGGATTTCTTTGAGACGTTGTTTCACAGTTTTATGCTTTTTAATACTTTCAAATGTTACGTTTTGTGCACTTTATTACTTGCACTTATTATATGTTGAGAGCACTGATCACATCATTGATATATATGTTTAAAAAGAATTTTCATTTTTTGTATATGTTATCTCTATAGAAAACAATAATTTAATTCTACACTTTAATTTGTTTTCGCACTGATATAATTTACGGTACACAATATCTCTGTTGGTTTGAGCTTGAGGTGTCGAAAATGATTGTTTCTCTTTAACGAATTCAATAAAAGTTTCTAAATATTTGATACAGCTTAATGAAAAATGGTTTTGTTTTTCAAGAAATATATGTATATCTGCTAATCACATGAATACTACGTATTGTGCGTATTTCATTTAAGAATAAAGTTGGCAGGTAAAGGTAGCAAACATATATTAGTGCTAAAATCCCGATTTTAAAAGTACTCTACTACATTGCCATCTCCACGTAGTCGGCTCACCGTATTGCAAAAAATTCCTTCCTTCGTTTCCCCCTTGCAGCATTTTGGAAGATAGTAGTCTCACTCTCAGACGTGCTGCAGGCATTAGCCGCGGTTGACGAAGTAGTGCGCTCGTCGAAACAGCTCGCCGCGCTGAAGTACCGACAGGTTTAAGGCGCCTCGCTGCGGAGCGCGCGGTTGCTCGCCGTCGGAGGTTCGAGTCCACCCTGGGGCATGGAAGTGTTTGTTGTCCTTCAGTTAGTTTACCTTAGTTTAAGTAGTTTGTAAGCTACGGGCTGATGACCACGCAGTTTGGTCCTATAGATTTACAAACATTTGAACAAAACGGCTCGCGCCCGAAGTGCGCTAAAATCTTTTCAGAGGAATTGGGGGAAATGCGCCTAAAACCAATCATTTTTGTTATTTTTAAAATAGCACAATTATGAAGCTAGTTCGTTAAAAAAACATATACCTTTCAGAAGAATGCTGCTGTACATATGACGAGTCTTCATGTACAATACTAATAGAATCAAATTTGGGTCGCCGCGGTGGAGTAGCCGAGCGGTCTGAAGCGTCTCGCTGCGGAGCGCGCGGTTGCTCGCCGTGGAGGTTCGAGTCCTCCCTGGGGCATGGGTGTGTGTGTTTGTCCTTAGGTTAGTTTACCTAGGTGTAAGTAGTTTGTAAGCTACGGACCGATGACCACGCAGTTTGGTCCGATAGATTTACGAACATTTGAAATTTGGGTCACAAAATTACTAACGTTTTCTTCGATTCGTGCTTTGGATATTTTCTAATGCTTCGCGTAGTGCTTCAGCCGTACAAACACTAATTATTACCTAAATGATATGCTTGTTTTACCGTTCTTCGACTACATGACAGAGCTGCGCTTCCTCCGATACATCGTTTACGTTGTATCTGACCGCGGGACAGTCTAGTGCAGAGTAGTGCTGTGCGGTCTCACTCTTTCCGCAGCTATCTCTCTCTCTCTCTCTCTCTCTCTCTCTCTCTCTCTCGCTCCGATGCCGACACTAGCGACACACTGTCGTGGCCGGGGCGGTCAACTACAGTGCACTTCACTCGCGGGTCGCGGGCGAACCTGCAGGACGCAAATGTTGTCTATGCTTGGTTACATTAGATTAGATTAATACTTGTTCCATAGATCATGAATACGACACATCGTAATGATGTGGAACGTGTCAGTTAAATGATATGTGTCCATACATAATATTACATGACACTCAATACATAATTTTTTTTTTTTTTTTTTTGTTCCTCACAAGACAGTCAGATAGTTCTCGGCGAATGCGACAACTTTTAAATTTTTCAAGTAGAAACATTGGCATCATAAAAGTGTTAATTTAGATCAAATTTTCAAATGTTTATATACCTTCTATATGGGGTCATCAGTTCCTAAACTCACAAACTACTTTTGAACTAGCTAACACTAAGGACGGCACAAATATCCATCCCCGAGGGGGGATTCGAAACCCGTAGTGGCCGTTCAGACCGTGACTGACTCGCCGCTGTTCCCGTTAATTTAGAATTAACGCGTACCACTTTTGTAAAGGAAATGAAATGACGTATCATTCGTATACGGTCATTTACCACTCCAACACTCTTCTCCTCAACATCACGACTGCTGTCATGGAAATAAAATATTTAATGAAAATATCTGGTTGTAAATGTGGATGATACTATGTGAGAGCACTAACCAAATGAATGACGCAGGGTAAAGTTAGAGACAAACATGTATTTTACCACACTCAAAATTACTTCCATCACATCCGCTAATAATTAAGGGGGGGGGGGGTAACAACAGACTGATAACGAGGAGGAGGTTAGAGATGCCATTGACCATCTCTGGGTCAAGGTTTTTCTGCAACTAATATGTTCCGAAGGCAAGAACGCATGATTTATACAAAAAAGGAAGAGACAATTAAGTAACTAGACAGCACATTGTTTCCTATGTAATTCTTTTTAGGTTATACACTCCAACTCAAAAATTTAATAATACATGTTTCATACCTGTTGCTTTTCATCCACAGAAAACTTGCGAATGAACGTCACGCTGGTTTCCGGATGTAAGTATTACATTGATCGCTCTGAATGGTGTGTGAGTTTTAATAACATACAATTCGCTATTTTACTGAAAATTACACCGTCTGGGACGCAGAGGCATTCACGTTATTTAACTTATATTCAGTTCCACAGTGTTGTGAATCATGGTGTGGTTTCGGTTTACTCATATTTCGCTAAAATTCTAGTTAACATTCGAGTGGTTCCTGCAACACCGTATGGGAACCGAATATTGTTTTCGCACTAAAACTCTAGATGACATGTTTACTACAGAAGTGGCATTCCACCACTGATATTGCAGTTGCCGTAATTAATACACTTTAGCGCTGCATACCAATTAACAAACACCTAAATTTTGTATTCATTTAATTAATACTAGCAGACGATAAGCATGCTTATGTTAGGTGCGTGAATGACCGTCTCCACGCGATAAGGATTTCGACAAAGTATAAAATCAGATTACATAATATCTATTCCAGGCTTATTATGTCATTCAACTATTATCTTCCTGAATAGCTTTCAAATTTTATTAATACCAGCATTTCTTGCTGACTTCGATAAGATATCGTAATTCTGTTTCAGATCCATAGTTCTTACACTTATTCGTTAAATTGAATTTCTTCATTAATAGGCCTATGAGAGGGAAATTATTTTACAATTATCTCCATAACAAGGAAAAATAAGAAAATGCAAACAAACAAAGATGAAAACCTAAATCTACGTGTTAAGATTTCAAGTGAATACAACTATTCGTCCCAATTTTATAGATAAAACATTACTACACATCAAACTGAAATTTTCCTAATTTTTCTGATTTTTTCTTGAACTTAATTTAACGATTATTACTATGTAACACATTCTAATATAATCAATGACCATATTGATATTATATTTGAAAGACAATAGAGACCAATACCTCCTCCACCTTTCCATTAGGTAACTGTCGAAATAAGTAGCGGCATTATAATAAAATTTCGTCATGCATATCAGAACTTCGAATATATAGCTGACATGATGTTCTTTGATACAATTATACAAATGACTCTCACAAGACTCAACGTATTCACATAATGATTCCGAAAACATTTATTTTGCACGACGCATTTCCTTCCCTGCCCATCATCGAATCACGTGGCGAAAACATACAAATTGGCATCACACAATTTTTTTGCACAATATTTTAACATGTAACAGTATAAAACAACAATACAAACTGACACTATGCCATAAAACAGGAAAGTGAGAATAATCATCAGAACTGAATAAAATACAAAATAATACACCTTTCTTTGGATGGTGACATAAACTAAATGCCGTGAGCTCCTAAGAATACTGTGTAGGCAAGTGATGGTCCCGCTAGAGGGCGTACCCATCCAAAACTTCAAATAATCTCCTAGCGCAGTTTTATGACTAAATGATAAACAAATAATGACATTACCCATAAGAAGCGATAGACAAAACTAACTGTCTTGAATAGCAATTCACAAAACAGATTTCATGTTAGTGCATTATTATAAAACAAAACGGAATTCAAAAAATAGAAAATTTCTTCTTTATGACAAATGTACAACATTGTCCAAAACTACAAGTTACAGTATCACGAAAGATATAAAGCTCCGTAACACATAATATTGAGATTTTTAATTAAAAAAAAAAAAAAAAGCTTCGAGTCGAATCATGGAAAATGCATTCTCTGTATGGACATCTTGGCAACTCTTCATGTCATTTGTCTGCGGAAAATTTGATCAAAAATACTGAAAAATCAAAGTCGGCTACTAGTTGTCCGTTCCTTAATCACCTGTATTGGAAATATGTGGTAATTACCTTTTCTAAAATATTTAATGTTTTACCTTTTGGTTCACGAAGTAGCATGCCAAGATTGTTTTCAACTGTATCTAGTACATGCTTGTGGTTTTTCAGATGATATCCGAGTGCAATATTATTGCTAGCATACATGTGTTCGCGAAATCTAATTTAAGATTCCCTACCCGATTAGCTAATGCAGAAGTGGTCAAAAGGTCCACACTTAATTGTACAGATGCCAGGCCCTTAAATTTGTTATGGTCATAATCGAAGCTCTTACGCAAAACAGGCCCCATTCTATTTCTAGTGTAGAAATCAATCTGAACTTCTGATTTCCTAAAGGCGTTAGCTATTTGCTCAGAGCTATGGCCAATGTAGGTCAAAGAAATAGCTGGTCTCTATTTTCTTGTTACCGTGGTTCGGAACCCACGTTATACTGTAGGTCCCCCTATAACTGGCTGGGTAAGTCGGTTCGAAGGTCGGAGGAAGGCAACGGCATACCACCTCCAAACAGGACCATGCCTAGTAAAGCACTGTGGTGTTCAAACCAATCTTCAGATTGTTGATTGATGTACCTTATTTTCTTGTTGGACTACCTTTTTAAATAATTTATTACCTAGTGCGGGGATACCGTTTTCAGCAAATCCGTTGGTTAAGTCAACTTGTAAACTTGTGTTGACTTCTTTATCTGTGGCATCTTATTAGATGCCTATCTTAACAGTACTGTGGATCACTTTTGTGGGCTGTACGATCTCAGGAGTTTGGAGGAATTATAACATCAGTAGCTGCAGGTTTACAGCAGATAACAATATCTAATTTAGTTCCTAGGCCACATATTTTAAACGTAGAAAGTTGATGGACCCGTTACAGTGCATTTCTAAGGAAAATTGCATTTCTTCGCGGATAGATTTCAAAGGTGCGCCTCGGTTGCACAGTGGTAGAGTGCCAGACTACAAATCCAAAAGTCCTGGGTTCGATCCCCGCCAGGTCCTAGGATTTTTATCTGTCACTTTCCACTTCTTTCACCTCTGGCAGTATTGTTCATGTAAAAAATACCGAGTAGCACCGTGGTTCGGAACCCACGTTAAACTGTAGGTCCCCCTATAATATATGGCTGGGTAAGTCTGTTCGAAGGTCGGAGGAAGGCAACGGCATACCACCTGCAAACAGGACCATGCCTAGTAAAGCACTGTGGTGTTCAAACCAATCTTCGGATTGTTGACTACTTTACCTTTAGATTTCAAAGCTTGGACCAAATTCTGCTTTTCTTCTTGGTTAACTTCAAATATAATTAAGATACCATCGACATACCTAAGGAATAAAATAATTTTACTGTAAATCTCCTTAACATGCAATAAATAAATAAATAAAAATAAATAAATAAAATAAAATAATTATCCGGTTGGGAACAAAAACTTCGTAAACGATTCCTGTAGGCTAGAACCATGGTCAAAGCATGATTCTTATCAATTTTGTTTCTTCTGTTGATTTTTTCTTTAAATTGGAGCAATTGGAAGGAAAAGTTAATTTAATTAAATCGATTAGCTCAACTGCATTGGCATTTTCTACTTCCCCAAAGTTAAGGAGATTTTTCAAAATAATCTCTACGGTTTCGTCTATAGGGACGTTTATGTAAAGGTTCTTATTGTCAAATGAAGCCAAGAGGGTGTTTTGAGGAACGGTGGTATCATTTAATATGTGTCCCACATAGTAGTTGTTTATAATGCTGCTAGAACTACAAAAAGGGTTAAAATCGTTAATATTAATCTGTTTACATAAAAATTAGGTCTTCGGAAACTACTAAAGAGTGGGTGAATCGTAAAATTTTCTTTGTGTACGTTAATTTCGAAGCTTAATCAGGTATTTTAGGATGCATCATAGTCTAATCCTTTTTGTGTGACGAAGCTCATTGGTTTTGTTAATACAATATATATCATTAGCAAAAGATATTAGTGGCTATTTTTTAAATTCCTCTCGTTGAAGGGAAGTGTGTGAATACAGTAAAAGCAGATTCAAATGGATGGAGGTTGCCGATCTTATGAGGAGATGAAGACGCTTCCTCTGGATATAGGAGGGTGGAGAGCTGGATCAAACCAGTCTCCGGACTGAAAACCACAATAACAACTATTGCGTTATCAACAAAAAATTCCAGGGTTTTCGCAATGTTATTATTATCTTAAATTAAAACTAAATCATTATTTTTGTCGGCCTTGGAGACTAGAATATTGTTTTCATGGATCTCTGATGAGAGATCCATGACTTTTACTTTTAGACTTTTACTTCAGTTACTAACTAATCATAAGATAAATTTGTAGCCTCAGATGACAAGGCATTGCAAGGCTTTTCTTCTATCTCTGCCTGTGCAAATTTTGACACCTTTGTAAATTCACATCCACTTTTAATTTCAGATATTACTCTTTTAATAACATTATCACAGATGTTTGCTGGGATATTGAAATTTAAGCTTTTTCCAAAACTGTTAATTTCACGGTCTGTGAAAGATGTTTTCGTTCACCACTCTGACTATAAATTTTTGTTAACTTACTTCATCTGTGAAGTGCGTACGGTTATTGTGGTCACTTGTAATGAACGCATACAGTTCCCATTGATGCCTACGATGCTTTTCTTCATGTTCATAACGTACAAAATTACACACTAAGTTTGAAGTACTATTAAAAACACCAGAAAACAAAGAAACTCCTAGATGACAACGAGACACATTATCAGCTTGTTTTGCAAAATATTTTGCTTCACGTGGCGAGCTAATATCAGTTTTAATCCACCGCTATCCAACTTTACTTTTTAAACGTTGTGCATTGCAAGATCCGTGGCGTATGTTGATGTTGGCGTCAGCTTGTTAACGAAACAAGGCATTTTCATTTGGTTAGTCATTATGGCTCTCTTAGTATTATAATACTTGATGACCTCTTTCGTTGTCATGTAGTCACTTATGTAGTTGATGTGGCTGAAAGTTGTAAATGAGGTCGTGCAACCATAATTAATTCAATTATATATATGACTCTAAAAAGGCTGAAAGATGGCGGAAAAATATTCACAGTATGTTATGAATACATATATTACTTATGACACGTTTTGGATTCTGCCCATCTTCGGATGAAATGGTGAAAACCTACAAAGTGACAGAATATTTTCCACAATATTTTAACATAAAACAAAAACGTGTACAAAAATTACAAACTCAAATAATATGCGAATCATAGGACTAATTCGCGGGTAATTTCCCATAAAGACAGTAAAGTGGGAAGCTTCATCAGAAATGAAGAAAGTAAAAAGTATTACATCTTTCTTTAAGTGATGAGTGAAACTAAATGCCGCGAAGTGCTATGAATGCTGTGCTGGTTAGTGATTGTCCTGCTAAAGGGGGTATCCATACGGTGGTCCATTAACAACGAAATTTTAGATATTTTCCTAACACAATTTTACAACTACGAGATAAAAATGTAATTGAATTGGCCATAAGCAGACGATAGACGAAGGTGAAAAGTTGGTAATTATCCTGAATAGTAATTCACAAACCAGAATTTACAGATGTACCATAATAAAACATAACAAAATAGAACAAAATTCGTAATTGGGTGCAACAAATGTTCAGTCTTTTAAAAAACTAAAAGTTACAATGTCACAGAAGATATAAAGCTTATTAATATGTAATATTGAGTTCTTTGATAAAAGATAACGACATAGTGTCGAATCATGGAAATGCTACTCTTCACCATATTTGTCTAAACAAAATTTCATCAAAAATTTTGAAGAACCAAACTCGGCTACTACTGGATTGTTAATTAATTATCTGGGTTGGAGCTATACGACCATTACTGTATACATTTGCATACTATAAAATATCTAATGTTTGACCTTTTCGTTCATGATGTAGTACACTAAGGCTGTTTTCATTTGGACCTAGTATATGCGTGTGGTTTTCTAGATGATGTGCGAGAACACTATTATTGCTAGCATACGTGTGCTGTCGAAACCTAATTTTAAATTCCTGCCTGTTTGGCCAATACAGAAGTGGGCACAAGATCCACACCTAATTTTGTAGACACGCGCTTCCTAAAATTTGTCATCGTCATTATGTAAGCTATGTCGCAAAACCGGATACTTTAATGTGAATCAAAGAAAGAAATTAAAATTGTTATTTTTTCTTTAAAAAATCAAACATAAACATTAATTTAAAACAAATGAATCACGAATTACTTATTATTTCATTAAAAGGCAACATTCACTTCAGAAACCTGAGTAAAAACCTTAATTTCGAACAAATAAGTAAAAATCAATGTCGGATACTTATTGAATCATTTAAAAGCAACATTAACTTCAAATTCATTAATCACCAGTAAATTTCTCAAAATGAAGCTAATGTACAATTACTAATACCACAAGTTAACGTTATTTGAAAAATCAGACTAAACGAACATTCGTCCAAGATTAGGTTGGTACAACACTAAGTACACGGCCATCTCGCCATCTTGCCCAGTAATCTGGCTATCCAGCAGACGCCAGCGTTAAGCCATGCGTTCTTAACTACAGCAAACCCAGGCCTAAAGCGCGAGGCGGCGACTGTAAGCAATTGCGCGGCAGTCAGTCAATATTAGAAGCCACCTTCCTCATTCACATGAACATACAAGTGCAGTCACAGGGGTGGAAACATATATAAATATGTGGCAAACGTACATAAACACGGGGCATTGATCATTTATAACAATAATAAAATAAATGACACACAGATATTTACCATTAATTTTAATGAATAAATAAAAGTGGAACACGACCACACAATCAGTGGACGTGTTTCAATGCAAATGCCACTACAATAATATTACAAACCTTTTTCAGTAAGTATCTATAGATTACAAACGTAACGTTACATGTACATCGTATTCATTTGTTTGGGGAAAAAGAAGCAATCGCCAAGCAACACTCAAACTGTGGCAAATATCTGCAGGTCGGTACAGCTTGCTTTGTGAGCTCATGTTCTCATTCCTCAGAGTCCTGTGTGGCTATAACAGTCCTAGGCCACACGCCAAACGAAATTACATGGAGGTCTCACGACAGGAAAAACACAGAAAAAACATTCTTCAAAACATAAAGACAAGGTTTATTAGTTCATGAGTCCTGCCACTGATCCTGGGTGAGGCATATAATATAAAAGTAAATTGCTCTGGTGCACCGATAGCACTGCAGTCTGCAAGTTTTCAAGCAGATGGAGATGGAGCAACACTTGACTGGTCCTGTCCAACACGACTTTCTAAACAGTTAACTTTCACGACTGATGCCAGTTTTGGTGCACACAAGAGTTATTGACAGGACATTCAAGTCATAGAAGGTATTAACAAGTACCAAACCAAAGCACTGCTACAGTCTCTCTCTCTCTCTCTCTCTCTCTCTCTCTCTCTCTCTCTCTCTCTCTCTCTCTCTGTTCAGATTCCAGAAAGAACACACTCGCTCGCTTGCAGTCCTCCAGGTTCGCAGACCAACAAGCAACGCACCGCTCGCGGTATCCGTTAACACCCTTGAGTCTCGCCTTCCCCCCACCCCTCCTCTTCAGAGTCAACACCACATAGAGCAAGGCCTCAGCGCAATTCGTGTCACCTCACACGGAGCAGGCCGCGATCGATAGCTTACTGATTGAACGCTATAGATCAATGAACTTTTTCCCAGCGACTAGCCAGTCAGCTAGCGATCGCGCCGTATCCCGTGTGATAGAGGTCTGCACCTCGCTCGGGTGCTCACTCGAATCGCGTGATACATGTCGTTCTATGATAGTCCGGCAGATGTCGGTACTGCTGGTTGCGGCAAGGCGTGTGGCTGCGCTCGACTTCCTCCACGCTCGTTCGAGCGGGTCACGCTCGACTAGCCCGACCGTCCATTCCGCCCGCTCGCCACTCGGTCGCCCACCGCAGCACCACTCGAATCCAAGGCGAGTGTTGGGAGCAAACTAGACGCTAGAGAATACATCCTGACTGCGAAATTTGGAATTGTTTCCTTTCCCGGGTGCTTCGAATGCTGTTCTCTCGATCCACTTGAACTAGCCACTCAGTTTCGCATTTTGTACTTTACCATACAAGTTATTATACGTGATTAATATAAAGTTTCTGTGCTAAGATCATTTACTAAATGAGTTATCCATGATCTTTCTTGTTCCCATTATGTGGACTGTTAGTGCCTGTTTAGTGGTAGGTGTAACTTGCCATCTTAACGAGGAAATGATTGTATTTAATGTCCATTCCTCTCATCACTCTCAAGTCCTGGTATACTTTGTGCGTCTTTTATATTGATATTAAATACTCCGATATTGATGTACACCCGTTAGGTTAGGTTTGTGCATCACTCTCTCAGTTGCACCCTGTTAACACATATTCCCGTAGCATTTTGTCACTGTGCGTGGTTGCTGCGCCTCTACCTTTTCCAAGTTAGTCCTTAACGGGAATTTTTCCAATTGCAACATTTATATAACACCACGGCTACTGTCGTCTTTCTTATCTACATAATAAAAAACTCATGCAAGCTTTTGTACAATATATAGGATCCGCCCTTTCTTCCGTCGTCAGGGTCATATGCTTATATACACTGTACCTGTTTTAAATCATCTCATTCCAATTGTTTAGTTTACACAGCTGTACGAATTTGTGGTGCTCATTGTGTTTCAGTGATACCTGTTTTATATTTATTTAGGGCCGTCTGAAGAATGTCACCAGGGTGAACCAGCCAAAAGAATGAACTGTATGTTTTCGGAATGGCGGAATAAGAGTTCGGCCTAGATACATTGCAGGGGAGGTGACAGTTAGGGGTGCAGCTACCCCTAAAGTTGTAAGAGTACACCTGTCGCTGTATCTTAGTTTGATTTAACGTAATGTATATATTGTCTTAAATTTGTTTATTTCATGTATTTTTCATTTCTTGTATGCTAGATATATTTCTTATGCAACGTCATTTTCTATATTGAATCATTTAGTGTAACATGTACTATATGAGTAAACCCACATGAATGCACGGACATTCTTATGCTGTGAGCAATGCGTCAGAGAAAATGTTGAACCTGTTGTAAAGACTGTCTTTGGTACAGAAGTAGTAGCTGTGAGTGTCGCGCTGCTGAAGCAGTCGCGGAGCGGACTCGCTATAGTAAACACATAAATGTTTTGTTGATGGCGCAGAGGCACGGTAGGCGCAGTGTGGCGCAATAAGCCTGAGAGGCGTACTGTTTAATGTATTGAACGAAGTGCGAAATAAGTTTATTTATACTCGAAAGTGATCAGAGTAATGTTTTTCATGTGTGCAAGAAAAGTAATTGTTTGGTATCAAGTCTATTGTCACCGAGTGTGATCGTTGTTGTAGTAAGAGTACCTATTGTAATCATATCTGTCTTGTTTGGACTTCACGACGAAGTCGACGAAAGCAGATAAGTACTTTTGTTCAAATGTTCAAATGTTTGTAAAGGTTATGGGACTTAACTACGGGGTCATCAGTCCCTAAACTTACAAACTACTTATGAACTACTTACGAACTAGGACGGCACAAATATCCATGTCCGAGGGGGGATTCGAACCCCCGACCGTAGTGGGCGTGCAGACCGTGACTGAAGTGCCTCAGTCCCCTCGGCCACCGCGGCCGGCGATGAGTACTTTTGTAACATTTTATTTTGTATGCATGTAGATGTAGTGTCAACCCAATCAGAACTTTGGTTCAATTATACATGACTTATTTTGAAACCAGTCTTAATTTTGTAAGTAGTTGTAGTCACCCCATTATCACCATTATTAGATTATGTTGATTATGCAAGCTTGTACATTGACTAACAAGTTCAATCATTTTCAAAGTAATTACGATCAGTTTTAAAGAAATTGCTAGACGAGTTAAAGAATTGCTAAACGTGTTACAACCACAGAGACCAGTAATTAAAGTGCAAGAGAGTTTGCAAGTAAAGTAAAGTTGGTTTCATTTATGTAGAAAGTAACCAGGCTAACAGTAGTCAAAGTATTATAGTTGATTAACCAGACTTGACGGAAGTAATTTTTTTATGAAATACGTTAAATGCCAAACTATGCTGAGCCAGTTACACCCGTAAGCTACCCCGGCCCTGGAACCAATTAAAAAAAAAATAGTTCGCGTAAAGTTTTATAAGGAACTTGAATGCTTTAAACAATAATATCAAAATTATTGAGAAGTTTGACTGTAGAATTTGTGAAGCTCATTGCACCACGGAGTTTCACTGTACTGAGCTATTATCTTTGCAATCAGAGTCTATCTGCTATTAGAATTTTGATTATAACACGAACACGCCATCACCACTAAGTGAAGTCTGACACATTTATTAGTGAAGTTGTGCTGTTCGTGAATCGTAAGAGGTGCTAGTTGGAGGCTGTAGTCAATGCTAAGTCAGATAGGGCCAAACTTAATTAATTACCATAGTGACTTTCACTGCGAAAGTGTTGTTGCCCCCCATTAGTTGTGATTTGCTGCAACATTCAATAACGAAATTATTATTACTAGAGTATATTATTACGCATTCTAGATGTTGAGATTATTTGACGACCTCCAATAGGCAATTTTCTTACAAAGTAACCAATTTTTTGTGCTCAAAAAATTGTTTTGATTTAATCTAAGTTGAATCTATGAAATTTGTCTTTTATCAAAAGATACTTTCATAAAATCGCTTCACTAATCTCTAAGTTATTGCCATTTTCACCCCTTAAATATGTTTTACCGACGCTTAAAAATTACGTGTCCCATAGTTTTTCATATATTGTAAAATATGCAAATTTCATAAGAATCGGAGAGTGACTTGTGTAGGTTTCCTTGTGAGTACAGCGGCAGCACTACGCTGTGCGGCCTCTGCCCGCCCCGCCCCACGTAGCCTCGTTCGAGTGTCAACACGCTCACTCCGAGCGTACACACTCGGCGCGCCACCGCCGAGCGTTGCGCACTCGAGCGAGTACGAGCGAGCGAAACCGGCGATCTGCAGACCTCTACCGTGTGACCGACACGGTTTGCGCTGAGGCCATGTCTCTAGTTGGCGTTGCCAGAGCCCAACTACCGTGGCCATCAGAGCATACCCCACCACCTTCTGTCTTCTTCCTCACTCAGTCCCTCATTAACTTGAAAATATCCTATGTCCCCAAGAACGAAGCCAGTGATGTAGCGAAATATCAGTCGATACTTGCTAACTTCAATGTGGATTCATCAACGTCGCCACCACCCTTAGTGTGAAACTCCCGGGGGTTACATATTTTCAGTTGGGTTCGATGGATGCTGGTTTCCTTGAGCGTCTGTAGATCCTTGACCAAAGTTTTGAAGTCTGTGAGAGCTAACTAAGGCCACCTCGCTTGGCCTGACGTGTCATGATGCTAGTTTACCAACGGCCTCATTAGCTCCGCGATTCTGACTCCACACATTCCTAACACATTCACCTATCCAACCATTCACTGCACGCCTTCCCTGGTCGTAAAACCGTGATTCCTACTGGTGAGCATGAGTGGCTTTCCGTCAAGCAGACAGCTCACCGGTACCCACACCCTCTGTAAGATGTCGACAAAGAACCAAAGATTATTGAAAGGCGTATTTATTTCATAATCTTTGTCTTGTGACTTGTTGAGCCGTGTTAAATGTCAGTGTCTAGCGATTGGTTCCACTTCAGTGGGAATCAGAATGGTAGATGATTAACGCTGATTCTATGTTGCGATTATTTCGCTCTGAGGAAGACGGTTGCGAATGGTGGTTGTGAAGTGCCTAATCTCACGAGCAAAACAATATCTGCGAAACTGGCGAGAAGTAAATGCAAGCTAGTTGTCATTTACTAAACAGTGGGGTGGATCAAAACCCGCAAGTATGGTTGACTGATGACTGATGACGGATGCTAATGTCCACAGACTGGTGAAAACGAGGCAAACAAACCCGGTAAAGACATCTAATACAACAAAAATAAACTTATTACTATTCTTGATATGCACCAGTGGCCTGAAGTAGGCTACAAACAACTTATGAAACGGGGAAGCGCACTTATAGACCGCTAAAAAGATTGCGTTATCCTTCATCGTGTTTCCCACGTTTGAACTCCTTATAATTAGCCAACAGCCTTCAGTTTCTGACCCCAGATCTTTCCAAGTGCAGTGTTCTACAACCTTACTGTGCGTTTCCCCTACACCTAAGTGTCCACCACATAAAGATTTATGGTAAAATTGAAAACCGGCCGGCACCCAGGTTTTGGGGTAGATTTTTTTTTCTCGCCCTGCCACTCCAGATATCAAAGCACCACGTTCTTCAAAAACTAGACTTCAAAGACGTTCTCCCTCTTTCATTTCCTTTCTATAGCTACCAAGTTCTGGATCTTTCTCCTCCTTCTCCTTTAGGTTACTAAACCGGAAAGTCAGTTTTAATAGCTGCGATTACAGTAGGTTCAGGCGCCTCTGCTAACGCCTAAAATAATGATACTTCTAGAACCTTCACGTCCTCCCCTTCGACCCTCAAACATGCGGCAGAGTGCATCTGCAATCTCATTCTGAGAGCCTTCCATGTGTTCGATCTCGAATTGAAAGGCCTAAAACCTACCCAGCCACCGTGATGTCCTACCAGATTTACGGGGCAAACTTCGAGTAGAAACCGATGATGCTGAAAATTAAAATATTCCCGTGGCGAATAGTATGACTAATGCTCCCAATTAATAATTCAGCTCAGAAGCAGCGGACATTGGCCTTGTGGTGCATGAGGGAGCACCGCCTCAAGGGAATAATGATGCGACAAGTAGACTCTTGAATGCAGCTCATGGTAGCCATTTTCATTGCCTTCCGTGGAGACCTGAACGTAGTAAATAACAGAGGAGGTCATCAACACAAATGACCAGTTTACATTGTGAAGTGGCCTGTGTTATGTACATCACAAATGCCTTTAACACGGACACGAAATCTAACATGGTATCATAAGTATAATGGACATGGACTGCTGGTTGTCAGGCTATCTGACGAATTAATGTGTTTGAAAAAAAAATGGTTTCGTTTTGGAAGGTAGCGACCTGTATAATGTTTTCATATAAAATATCAGTGTAGTCTGCAAAAAAATTTGTGCACTCCATCTCATAATTAGGTAACCAGTTTAGATCTTACACTAAGATCATCCTCCGACTAATTTGTCTCAGTACCAACGTAAGACAAATTTGTGCCATGCTGGCTCGACTTACTTCATTGGCTCCAGTTACCTAACTCCAAATCGCGTATCCGTATCTCTTCTTTACTTTACCGCGGGTGGCGTGGCTAGTTTTAGTTTGTCATTTGTCTTGTGGCCGGCGGTAGTTGCCACGATCGCCGGGTACATCTGGTGGCGCGTGCACAACGCACGTCGAGTTTGGCGTCGACTAAGGAAACGGCGAGATGACCCGATGAGCGAGGGAGTGCGAGGATCTTCAGCCGGAAAGCGCTGTGTGTTCGGCGGCTGCACTCAGAACGGGCTTGGGCGGTGCGTGCTGACAATGTTTACCGAATGCTGTGCCACTTACCGGGCGAGCAGTGAGGCCTTTCCATGTGACGACAGCGGCCTCAAGTACACTTGAGCCTTGGATCTACCTGCTTCTCTAGAGTCTTCAACTTGGATTAAAATCAGACTCGATTCTACCTGCAAGTAGTCTATCCAGGCACCCTGGCATGTCGTGTCCAACTATTATTGTACTTTGGAGTTAAGTATTTGTTTCACTTGGCCATGTCTAAATATTTGTCTTAGTTGGCGTCTTTTCCTTCTGGCTCGCGATGTACTTGCCTGTCTTTGTGTCCTTTTCTTAGTGTATGGTTGGTATCTGAACCCCAACGGCTTTCCACACCTGTGTCCTTCTGAACACATGTACTTTGATGACCGATAGTGGTTGTCATGTGTGACAGAAACTAGGGCTGTTTGAGCGGCTATTCGCCCATGAAATTTGTTCTTATATGCTTTGTTAACTGCTGTTTGTCGGTTGAGACATACTGAAGGGTCTCTGGGGATTTTTTCTGGTGACATTTACCCGATTTTTACCTTGTGTCCCACCCAGGGGCAGCCGTAATCATAGGCGGAGTGTTTTCCTTCAACGGTCAAAATATGACAACCCGTAATCGTATTTTTGGGCAATGTTGTAAGACTTTAGAGCTTCCTTTGGGGTTAAGGCTGTAGCGCCTTAAAAATAACTTCTCTCTTTTTGTTTACTCTGTGGCCTCTCGCCGTTCTCTTGCTGGGAAAGATTGCTGCTTCGAGTATCCTGCAATGAGAATCGATTACTGTTTACTATTGATGTTGCTTCTCCTCTGTGGTAATTTAAATTGTATATATATATATATATATATATATATATATATATATATATATATATATATATATAATGATCTTCAGGCAAGTTGAAGACTTTTCTAAAATTTTACGTTTGGCAAGTTAGTGTATCTTTCAGGTACTGGCCATTAGAAAGGGCATTTTATGTAACTGTTATTGACAAAGGCGTATTGCAAAAGGTTGTTTTGCTCATTTAATTGCTGCCTTACAGGCAAGTTGAAGCCTTTCCTTAAATTGAAATGATCCTGACTATCTTTAAATGATTTAAAGATTACACTGGGAAAGGTAGTGTGTATATAGCCAGTTGTGATTCCTGTTTGCTTTGAATAAACATTGCGTGTTTGTAATTTGCTCCAGACCTTCCTAATTCTGCATTGATTTATCTTTACGTGTGTACTGCTTATATTAATTCAAAAAGAAAATCAGTATCCCCTTCGTAATTGATCCTATTAAAATCTGTCTGAGGATGAAGTTAGTATGAGATCGAAACCGGTCACCTTATTATAAATTGTCCGTAGAATTTCCTGAATCTTTTGTTACACTCTGTGTGTTTCACACACGTGCCATGGCCAGCTGTCTCTACTTCCTCCATTGAAACTTCTGAAGGTCATTCCACACCACCCTATTAGGCTAGCCAGGAAGCTAAGAAAGCCGTCATTACCTCGACTGGCTACTACAGTGTTCTTTAACTGGGCTTCTAGAATTAAGATAATTATTTCATGCACAAATTAAGAATGAAATTCAATGATTAATTGACACCTACTACTGTCAATTTAAAATCACATTCACCTTGACTCATAACCTATATATTAAATGAATACCCATTCAAAACCTATTTCGGAACATGTGCCGCTTAATTAAATCCGCACAATCTCTGTGAAACAAAGATTTCGTTTAGCCCTCGTGCTGAAATAGGTAAATATAGTCCCTTAAATAAAAATTAGCAACAGACCGTTTGGTTATTTATAGTAACATGGCTTTTCCCCTATAGTCACAAGCAATGCAAAGGCAGCAATCAAATTCTGTATCGTTGAAGAATAAGGCAGTATTTGCAAGCTTCATGACAGATTAAAGCTATGAGTCACAACTGTATTAGAACCCGGGACCTTTGCCTTTCGCAGGCAAGCACACTACTAAACTAGCTGTCCCAGCATGCTCACGTCTTGTCGCCGTAGTTTCATATCTGCCTCCACCTCGCCTCCTACATTTCACAGAACTCTGCGGACCTTACTCAAAGAACAGTGATCATTTATAATATCTTACAACCGATGGCAGGGTGCCTTCAAGCTCCATGGAATTGTAAGCAGACTGAGTAATTGACATTCGTTATCATTTATACGTGCCCCTGTAAGATTGTGATAATAAGAATTGACCGCTATTTGACTGACAACCTAGTTTCGGTCTTAGACCGTTTTCAAGTGCTGTGATAAAAGTTTTCAGACAGGTTTTCCTAGGTTGTGGTCGTAATAGTAAAAACAACTGGGAAACCTGACTGACAACTTTTATCACAGCACTTGAAAATGGCCTAAGACCGAAACCAGTTTGTGACAATCAACAAAAACACTTTCAGTTAAATGGCGGTCAATTCTTATAAAAAAAATTTATATTACTCCTCGGTTGCACAGTGGCAGAGTGCTAGACTACAAATCCAAAGGTCGCGTATTCGATCCCCGCCAGGTACTAGGATTTTTATCTGTCACTTTCCACTTCTTTCACTTCTGGCATTATTGCTCATGTGAAAAGTACCGAGCAGCACCGTGGTTCGGAACCCACGTTAAACTGTAGATCCCCCTATAACTGGCTGGGTAAGTCAGTTCGAAGGTTGCAGGAAGGCAACGGCATAACACCTCCAAACAGGACCATGCCTAGTAAAGCACTGTGGTGTTCAAACCAATCTTCGGATTGCTGACTGCTTTACCTTTATGACTCCTTACACATATAAAATCATAAATTGTCATGTTTCTTCATAAATCTTCTGGATTGGCAGGTCGTGTTTTAAGAAGCTCACTGCTTCATTAAGTTTCCTCCGCCGGCCGCGGTGGCCGAGGTGACTGAGGCGCTCCAGTCACGGTCAGCACGTCCACTACGGTCGGTGGTTCGAATTCCCCCTCGGGCATGGATATTTGTGCCGTTCTAGTTGGTAAGTAGTTCATAAGTAGTTTGTAAGTTTAGGGATTGATGACCCCTTAGTTAAGTCCCATAAGCTTAACAAACATTTGAACATTTTTTTTATTTTTCTTTATTTTTTTTTTTCTTTCTCTTTTTTTTCCCTCCGATGCTGCGTCGGACTTTGTCGGAGGCTGCCGACCGTTGAGTCTTGGCGACTGATGGATAGGATGTCTGAGCGCTTCTTAAGTACCGTGTAAACGGGGCGTGGCTATATCCCACGTCATAAGCACAGGTGATGCTTGTCAAAGATCAAGCTATACTGTTGAACAAAGATAAAATTGCTTAGTTTTTCCAGTCGGAAAAACTTTTGTGCTAGCTTTGTTGTGTATTTACACTTCTCTTAACTTTTCAGATGTAGACTTTAGTACAAGAATATGGAATTTTATAAACCCCACATGCTGACAAAGAAGAACGTTTGTCTTTTTCAGATCTGAGGGCTTGGTATATTTTCTTTATTGGTTTGAATACTAGTCTGATATTACGGTTTTGTAGAATTTTCCCAATATGATCCGTTAATTTGTTAACGGAGGGGAGATATATTGTATTACTACATCGTTGCGTTCTTTCCTTGTCCTCCGGCCTACTGTTATTTGATCGTAAAATTCTGTTTACTTCTTTCATTAAAAGTTCATATTTGTCAGGTATCTAAACAAGAACCCAATCACCCACAAAAAAGAGAGATGTGATTAAAAGCTTTGTATACAGAGCCAAATTAAGTTGCGGGCCAAAACATCTGGACGATGAGCTACACCACCTGAAGCAGGCATTTAAGATGAACGGTTAGTCAGAGAAAGAAGTAATTAGAATTTTACGACCAGTTAATAACAGTAGGCCGAAAGACAAGAAAACAACTCAGCGATGGAGTAATACGGTTTCTCTCCCCTTCATTAATAAGGTTACGGATAAGACTGGGAAAATTGTATGGAAACGTAACATCAGATCAGTTTCAAACCAACAAAGAATATATCCCCAGGACCTCAGATAAGTAAACGACAAACGTCCTCCTCTGTCAGCATGTGGGGTTTATAAAACTCCATGCTCCTGTGGTAAAGTGTACATCGGAACAACTAATAAAAGTGTAAATATACGACTAAAGGGGCACAAAAGTCTTTGCCGACTTGGAAAAACTCAAAAATCAGCTGTGGCGGAACAATATTTACAATCGGAACATCATATAGTCAACTTCCCTGAGAGAAAAATTTTATCTTCTATGAGAAATGATCATCCACGGTTATACAGAGATGCGATTGAAACGTATGAACATAGTGATAATATCATCCGAAAGGAGAAACGATGAAACTCGATGGTTTAAGAACTATGGCTCTGGAAAATCGATAGATTGTTTTATCTTCGACACGGTTCTATAGCATAGCTTTATATTTTATAGGTGTTGGTTACTTTTCCGACTTCTGTGTCAGTCCTTTTAAGATTTTCTTTTAAAATGAAATGAATAATTTAATCAAATAATATGTAATATAATATAACGCTTCATTTTTTGTTCATGTTCGTTGGAATCTACAGGCTACGTAACAGATATACTTAGAAAGCTCAAAGAATAATATGAGTATTACCTTCAGTAATCCTTGGAATGATAATAGTATAAAGAGAATGGTATCTCTGTTCTCGCTCTCTCTCTCTCTATTGTCTGACTTTGTCTTGGTCGGAACTATTGTATTGTAATGAGCATGATAAAATATTGACTATTCTTATACTGTGTACAAGATATACTGATAAAATGGAAACTCAGGTACGCATTATCTGCTTTCTGTTCTTATTAATAATTCCCCTCAGTCAAAATTAATTTCAGTTATTTAATTACTTGTACCAGTTTTTCCCTCTAATTATAACGCTGTTTTCAGTTAAAGCGAACTATTTCGACTTAGGATGGTTTAGGTATTAGATATATTGAAATTATGTACCTCGTTTAGCTTGCCAGTGCATCTTTGAATCTATGCAATCGTATTGCTATATTTATTGGCATAGAACCTGCAATCACTTTTACGTAAAGAACGGTTCGAAGTCTGATCAGCCGTTAGTACTTATCACTTATTACTATTCTTTCATTAATTAAATCACTTTGTTGAAAATTATGCTCCACGGGAATCGAATCTAAATATTCCAAACCTCCATCCAATGTCGGCGATTAGTTATTCAGTTTACAAATAATTTTATTACAGCTTATCAAGGAGATCTTCAACACCGCCGTGAAAGCTAACTATTCGTCGAATTTTGTGGATTGCTTGTTCTGCAAAATACTCTAATCTTCTAACACTGCTGTGTTCCTCAAAAAAGGTATACACATATGGTCTTTCGGGTCATAATGACCCGGTGTGGTATTTGAAGGGTATAATGAAAATAAACTGTTAAAAATTATTATAATTATGAATGTAGGTTTATTATGTTACAATATTAATAAATTTTACACTATTAAATGCCAACAATATCAACAATTAAGTAAGTTCTCGCCCTCAATGATCTGTTGCACGACAGTTTTACTTGGCGTATAATCACAAGCACAATCACAAGGCATAATTAGAATAGAGTTTTACTTTTCACAATTTGGGCTGAAGTATCTAACATGTTTTACAAACATGTTTGATACAATTTGAACACTTCATTGGGGTCTTGTTGTTGCAACTCGACGGACAGAATTTGCATCTGGAACGTTTGCCATTTCGGTTACCACCAATGAAGCTTGGTGATGATGGATTTCCAATTTGTATTTTTCTAATAATTGCCGCTGACTGTTCATTTCGTGGCTGCATTTTTCTAGCTAAAATGTGAGGAGAAACTAGGAGTCTTTTCAATTCATCAAGAAATATTCTTCTTTTTCCATCCTGTTTTTTTTTTTTTTTTTTTTTTTTTTTTTTTTTTTTTTTTTTTTTTTTTTTTTTTTTTCTCTCCATAGCACAAGATCATTGTAGGCAGAAGTATCAATAATATTGTAGAAGATTATCATTGGCCATCAGTTGGTTTTCCTCTTGCATGTATATGTGCCAATAAGCTGATTCAATGTATCAACAACTCCGTTACTTGCATTGTAGTCTAATATCATTTTTGGTTTCTTGTCTTCTCTGTTGCTTATTTCCACGCTGCTGCGCATTGTGCTCATCAAGACAATATGTTTGTTCTTCCTTGGAACATAAGACATGATGGTGGTGTCCTTAGTAAAAAAGAACTTTGAAGTGTGAACATCTTCTTTGCTTGATATATTATTAGGGAGTTCAGGCTTATTTTTTCTCACTGTGCCCAGCATTGTAAGATGTCTTTTGAAAAGTCCTTGACCTAATGCATATGACGTGAAGAAGTTGTCACATGTGACATTTTGTCCTTTTAGCTCATAACTCAGATCCATGCCAACCCTCATACCTTGATTTTTCTCAGGTGATTGTCCAGATAATTTTCCTGTACAGATTTGTTCAAATGTTCAAATGTTTGTTAAGCTTATGGGACTTAACTACGGGGTCATCAGTCCCTAAACTTACAAACTAGTTATCAACTACGTTGTACTAAGGACGGCACAAATATCCATGCCCGAGGGGGGATTCGAACCCCCGACCGTAGTGGCCGTGCAGACCGTGACTGGAGCGCCTCAGTCTCCTCGGCCACCGCGGCCGGCTACAGATTTGTGTCTTCAAAACATAAGAAGTGGCACTATCACACAATGTCCATATCTTTACCCCATATTTTGATGGTTTTCTAGGTATATATTATTTGAATGGACAACTTCCTCGGAAAGCCACAAGTTGCTCATCCACAGTTACATTTGTGCCAGGATTTTCCACCCACTTATCCCACAGAACTCTTATAGGTGCCAACTTGTCATTTCGTGCTCTTCGATCAGACTTGTCATCGAAACGTAAGACACGTGAAATGCAACAGAACAGTTTCAGTGACATTATGGCAGGAAAAATGGCTCTTGCCGTTTCTGGATCCCACAGACTCTTTGTTGATTCACCATATGATTTGTACACACCAGCCAGTAATAACAGGCCAATATGAAGTGTAATTTTATCTAATGCTTCCCAGCGATTTCCATAAACACTTTGACCCACCACAACCACCACAATGAATATTTTCATTCATCATAACAAGAAAAGATGATTTTATGTCACTTACTCGGTCTGGCAATAGCGTATATTGTCGGACCAGGAGTCACATTTATAATGTTTGCACTAGATGCTCTTCCAGTTTGTGGAAAAGGTTGTAGTAAGCTCCATGTGATCTTTAGACTGAATGAATTGAACAGCATGTACATTGTCATTTGACATGTCGGCATCTGAAATGTCTTCTGATTCAAATTGTATCCTCACTGTCAGATGCATTTACTAAGGCTTCCAATTGCTCATCGGAAAGAACTCTTTTCAACATAATAGCTCCACAAACGTTACTACGATAGATATAGGAGCTGTGTCTGCACACAACAGAAGAGAAAATGTAACTCAGCGATAATGTGGTACATTAATTTGAACGCAATCAGCGACTTCGATTGTCGGGTAGCCTTCACACATTTCAATAATAAAGAATCAGAAGTTTACTTTGTCATGAAACCCGTGTGTATACTTCACACATGACTAAATATAACTTGACTATGATATCTGTACGTTGTGTGAGTTTTTAATTGCCCCGAGTCATACTGACCCGAAGAACACAATTGTTTCAAATTAAGTTTTAGGAAGGGGGGAAAAAGTATTGATTTTAATTTGATACTTGAAGTACTTATAATGTCTCGGAAAACAAAGTCTTCAAGTTTAAAGAAATAATATTTAAATATTAAAAAGCTATGAAAGAACAAATTCCTTTTTGGGTCATAATGACCCGAAGATAACAGCAGGGTTAAATGTTCGGCCATTCCATTCCTTTTCATTTTTTCTTTAATTTAGCAGATCGTATAAACTGTAGGTTTCATTACTACTCATTTTGAAAAACGTTTCAATTACTTCAGTACGTCCTATTTTTCCACCCAAAATAGTCAGGCCACCAATAACACTACACCTCTCACTACTATCATGTCTTCTTCTTAACTGTATATCATTATAACCATCAGTATTTAATTTTATTACTGTTTTATCTCCTTATTGCCTGTACTTTTATCTCTGATAGGGCGAATGGGTGTTTTAGCTTTATTTTATTTTATTTCATTTATTCTGTTGCCTACCTAGTTGGAGAAACTTGCCTGCCAGTGGAAAGGACGCTCTCCATGTTACCGTTACTCCGAGGCGAGGTACGAGCGGTCAGCCTGGAGTCCGCGGCTTTCTTCAAAGGGGGGCTGGGGGCTGGCGACCGGCCTGGTCAGTGGCCGTGTTCTATGCCGCGCTCCGCTCTTTGCCTGCCTCGTGCGCCGGCGGAAGTTTTAAATGGGCGTTTCTGGCTGTCCGCCTGCGACCGGTGTTGCGCCTTCGGTTTAACGAAATACAGCGGGCGCTGAGGCGGTGACGCCGTTTGATCTTCACGGTAACTAGCTATCTCCCGTCTGTGAACTTGGCGGAATACCAAGAATCTGGACATTAGTTTTATTGCTGGGACCACGGACCAAGTGGGAAAGGAAAGCAGAGTGCGCCACACACAGTGGGCGGGTCCCTCAGAGAGCTGTGTACAGCGGTGCCCTGATGGCGGCAGCTGATTATTTTATTGCAGATTTTCTAAGAATCTAGGTGGACTACGTGACCAAGCGTGGGTACTCCGGCAGGTTGGGGGGTGGAATGTGGCTTTAGTTGGCGGTAAAGCACGCCATTGGCTGTCGCTGTCCTCGCGGCTACCGTGTTTTTTTGGCGAGGAGCAGAGTGAGGGCGAGAAAAGGTGGATACTCTTAAGAGTACCGGCGATCGGGAAAGCCCTACGGCGTGGTGCTAACCCGCCTTCGAGTCGCGAAATTTTTCCAAGTGTTCAGTTTGGACTTGTATTTTCCACCGCTTTGGTCGGTCGGGAACTTTGCTTATTTTTTGGATTATTGGTGTGTTGGTAC
Organism: Locusta migratoria; assembly: GCA_026315105.1. NCBI lineage: Eukaryota > Metazoa > Arthropoda > Insecta > Orthoptera > Acrididae > Locusta > Locusta migratoria. The sequence goes on from CM048746.1 coordinate 329,847,608, forward strand.
CACACTTCAAACATTCATCTTGTGTGGCATCGCCATTTGCAACCACAATTTGTCCAGCTTACCGTAGACACGGTTATTTGCTTATCGTGTGTCGATTCCGCAAGCAATACATTAGAGGAAAATATCGCCACTCCGGGTCTTTCGCGCAGTTTGTACTTCACGTTTAGCGCTCCCCGTCGCTGACCCTGGTGACTGCCAACGACGCTGCTGCTACTGCGAGTTCTGCATGACTCCTATTAGGGTACAGTGTATTGCTTGCGCAACCACGACCCCTGATAGGGCACTCATCGGAAATCGTTTTATAATCCGTGACTTGCTTTAACTCCAAACTAGTTGCATTCATGATCGCTATCTATAGATATAGCCAGTCATTTTCAGTCTTGTTTAAGTAATTGTGTATTAAGTGTGCTATTAATTCATGTTCGAACTGTGTATACGTTTCCAGAATGAAACTTTCAATCTGCAGCGGAGTGTGCGCTCATATGAAACTTCCTGGCAGATTTAAATTTTGTGCCAGAACCAGGGCTCGAACCAGGGACCTTTGCCTTTCGCGGGCAAACGCTCTAACGACTGAGCTATCCCGACATGGCTCCCATTCCCCGCCCCCCTCACAACTTTACTTCCACCAGTACCTGGCCTCCTACTTTCCAAACTTTCATTCTGGAAAGTTTCTTTCTGGAAACATGCCTTAGGCTGCGGCTAAGTCATGTCTCCACCATATCCTTTCTTCCAGGAGTGCTAGTCTTGCAAGTTTCGCTGGAGAACTTCTGTGAAGTTTGGAAAGTAGGAGGCGAGGTACTGGCGGAAGTAAAGTTGTGAGGCGGCATCGTGAGTCGTGTCGGGATAGCTCAGTCTGTAGAGCGCTTGCCCGCGAAAGGCAAAGGTCCCAGGTTCGAGTCCCGGTTCCGGCACACAGTTTTAATCTGCCAGGAAGTTTCTTGTGTATATGTTGACAATGACAACTGGTCACAAGCTTTGCTTTTTGTTAGGCTGTATTATCTTTATTGTTAAATATAATCATTGATTATGGAATTGTTTTACCTCATTAAAAAACCCCACTTATTATGGTGAGTTATGTTTTCATGTGTATTAATATATCATTGTGAGATCTCGACGTGTGGCCTTTAGACGGTTATGATAGGCTCAGTTAATTTTCCTGTATTTTTATATAAAATACAGTGATGACTGGTGATAAAGATATATTTGGCATAAAAAATAACTTGTTGTATATTAAAATAAATCTGGAGGTATACAAATTACTGCGCAAGGTTAGGTGTTTTGCTTTAATTTATCGGATGTCATGTTTAGGGAGCAATGAACAGTCACACCTAAACCGTTACACCACGACAACACACGCAACATACACGTTTCATCTTTGACAAGGATCATCTCTGCACAGCAAGTGGGACTTCGCCACGCCCCGTTTCGATGGTATTTAAGAAGTCCAAAGACGTCCGACACGTCAAGCGCGAACAGAGATAAATTTCGAAGAATTCCGACGCAGCATTGGACTAAACGGAAGGAAGCTCCAAGTTTCTTAGAAAACGGTCTTACAAGCCAGATGATTTATCACCAAACAAATAACAATGACATAGATAAAATAGTTCGTTGTATGACTCCCCTACGTACATCTGTGGGAGAAGTAAGACGACCATCCACGTCAATGGATGCTTAAATACCGGAAACCCGACTTGTAGCATCATTGAAACCAACAACCATCAAGACTCACATCAGAAATTCATGATTAACATGGTCGAACACTTGACGATAGTCAATAAAAAGTAAAGTGTCTCTCACGAGGGTGGTGTAAGTAATTTACATCTACATCTATACAAGTACTCGGTATGCATCAGAAACGATCACACTCGGTAAGAGTTTGAGAAGGAGGAGCAGAAAATTTTAAGAAACGCACGGGGCACTAAAAAAATTGGTGACATCTGGATACACAGAACACGAAATGAACTGTACGAACATTTTGAACCTATATCGAGCGAGATACGGAAAAGGAGGTTACGATTTGTTGGGCACATCATGAGGATGGGCGATGAAAGGTTGACTAAAAAGTTATGGATTGCAACATGTCATACAGCGAACAACTGTGTGAAGGAAGTCAGAGATGACTGGAAGACTGTAGGAATAAAAGAAAGGACTCTGCAGGCTCTGGTGCAGGACAGGGAGAAGTATAAACGGTTGGTGGACGGTCACAGGTGGCAGGACACCAAAGTCATCATAACAGAAGAAGAAAGAAACAGAAGAAAGCCGTGAATCATATGGTATTGGGAAGAAAGAAGACGTGCTAAACAAGCCACACGTGATCCTGAAGGGTCCTAACGAAGGAGAAGAAGAAGAAGAAGTGCTCTCTAAGTCACAATGAAGTGCATGGCAGAGGGTTTATCAAACCACCGTTAATATGCTTCTTTACAGTTCCATTCTCTAATAAGTCGCTGAAAACAGGAACACTTAAATCTTTCCGATTTCGATCTGATTTCTCTTATTTCGATGATCATGTCTACCTATGTAGGTAAGTGCTAACAAAATATGTTCGCATTCGGAGGAGAAAGTTGCTGAAAGAAGTTTCGATCGTCGCATCGGAATAACACCTTTATATTAATGATTTCCACCCCTAACTCGTCCATTATTTCTCTCCCCTACATGGCGATAATACAAAACGAGCTGCCCTTCTCTGTACTTTCTCTAAATCGTCTGACACTCCCACTTGGTGGGGATCCCACAGTGTACCAACAATAAAATAGGACGCACAAGTGTCGTCATAAGATCCCAACATTCAAAAGATTTGACTGACTGATTTTCTCAGGGAAGCCAAAACAGTCTTGGTTCAACCCGCCACTGCCCGCACCGAAACTAAGTTTATTGTGCGGTATCGTTGCCTGTATATCCAGTAAAGACAACCAATGCCCATGAACAGTGCAAGGAGTCCCTTTACCAGTTCTTTATTACACACAATTTCTTCGGGTCTGGATGTCCCAAATGTTCTGTGCCTTTTACTCTCCAATGCAATGCATTCGAAGATTAGATGTGACGCAGTTTCATCACCGTCATCACAGATCCTACATTTAGGGGCCTCTTCTGTTATTCCCATTGTATGTGTTTTTGAAATTCCCATGGCCTGTCAGCAATCCAACCATGAGTCTAATCTCTCTCCTGTTCAGGCCCAGGATTGCAGAGCTTCTTTTAAAACATGGCTTTGGCATCATTACCTTGCCAAGTTTTTGTTGATAGACTTTGGTCCAATATTTTATGTGCTGTCTTCTGAGCCAGTTACGTAGCTCCAATTTGGTCATTGCCTTGGCGATTGTCATGACAGGTTTCGGTCCAATAAATGCAGCCTATGCCCCCATCCTTGCTAATCTGTCAGCATGTTCTTTGCCACTGATCCCCGAGTGGCCAAGGACCCACAATAGGTTTACTCTATTGCTTTCCCCTAGCTCCATCAGAAACCTGTGACATTCTGCAACAATTTTAGACCTTGTTGCAGGAGCTGCCAGTGATCTCAGGGCTGCCTAGCTGATGCACCTTTGTAGCACCTACGCAAATTCTCTTCCACAGACGCCCTGATGTCAGTGATTTCGGCCTGGAATACTGAGACCAGTTTCCCTAGAGAGATGACGCCCTCCAGTCTTGGCTGCACCCTTTATACCCCACATTCATAAGACCTCGACAGGGAAAAAGATATATGGTGGAGAGTTGTCGTAGACACAGCCTAGGAGGATGAACCCAGAAATATATTTTGTCTGTAGCGGAATGCCTGCACATTCTGAAGACGGTATCTATGAGATTTCCTGCTTGACAGAATGTCTATTGAGAGCAACGGCGGATCCAGGCTTCGACTTTGGAGGGGGTCGCAGGTCACTTTGTGTTTTCGGCCCCGCCCCCTTCTCTTCTACGGTTTTAATGACGATAAAATATGTAATTTCAATATAATTATTTATGTTGTTCATAATGTAAATGACATTTTAGTGTAATTTTTTGCTCCCGTTTCGGCCTGCTATGGACGACGAAGGCTTTTCTCTCTTCCCTGGTGGTATTTTCCTCTTTTGCCAGGAGATTTCCATTTTCGCTGACTGAGCTTCTTTTCTGTCGTCTGGCCATTTGCCTGGCGTGGTAAGCGGAGAATGGTTTTTAGTAATTTTGACCTTTTCTCTGAAAAGTTGTCGATCCTGACTGTCTTCAAATGAAATTAAAGCCTCCTGTAACTCCTTTTTAACTTCGCTTGCCCATTTGGAATACGATTTTGTTTTAGAAATTGATGAGTGTATGCCATGAGTAAGACTTTCGGGGATACATTTTACTGTAATAATAGTAGTATTAGTAACTAATAACTTTTTCATACGAGTAAATAGCACGTTCCGTCGACAAAAATACCATAATTCATCAGCATAACAATGAAGAAATTTCAGTTCCCAAAATACTGTTTTTTTGTAAAATATATCTCCAAACCTTTGTAAACTACATTTTTTCAGGCATTTAATCTAACAACTGTAACAGGGTTCTTAACAACGCAACTATTTGCACAATCTGAAATCGAAGTGTGTATTCAGTTCAGTGTTCTTACTTTGCAGTACGACTGGTATTTGGTATGCGGACTGTGCTATAGCAGTGTGTTAATCGCCTAAGTGCAGGGGAGGGGAGTCAGGTTTTGAAAACAAGGCTTGGATATAAGTGAACAATACACAGTGAGGGTATGTGATGTGGGTAATGTCAAAAATAAGTAAAACTATTTAAAAAAATAAATATTCCCGAAATTTTTCGTATACGCTTAACATGTAAAAGCAAAGAAAAAATAATGTCTGCAAAAGAAAAACTTTATGTGGCACTGTGTTGACAGTGGCCCATCTTTTGATGGACTGTCCGCTTTTAGCCGACTTGCGGCAATCTTTTAATGTCCCAGACGCGCTATCATTAGCTTTAGCAGACGACGCCTCTATGGCTAACACGGTTTTAAGTTTTATCCGCGCTGCTGGTTTTTATGACTCTATCTAACGGTGGGTGCTGTGGCCTGATATCTTAGGCCACCACCAATCCTGCTTTTTACCTACTCACACCCTTAGGGGTTCTTCGTGTATGCAGTACGGCTGGCTCATCCTGTTTTTTCTTTGTGATCGGCCAGCCAAGGTACTCTGCTATCCAGTTTTATTCCTGACTTTCTTTTACCAATTCTGTGTGTCTTAGTTTTACGTTTTCAGAGGTTTGTCCATTGTCAACCTGTCCCTTTTGTGCGTGATTATTTTTAGAGCTTTGTTTAAATTTTGTCGTTATTGACAGTGGACTCTGAGCTAGTAACAGGGGACTGATGACCTAGCTGTTTAGTCCCCTCAAAATCCAACAACAACAACAGAAAAACTTTTTTTGCGGGGGGGCGGAGGTCATGACCCGCAAGACCCTCCCCGTGAATCCGCCACTGAGTAAGAGAGCCTAGAGACAGGGAGGGAGCGAGAGAGACAGTGATTCGCTTGTTGCTGCGGCCTGCCCGCCTACTTTCCGGTGTCAGACTGCCGCCTGCTGGGCTGAGCGCGGCGCTGCGCGCTGCGGCGGTCGAGTCAACCGGCCGCGGAGACAAATGACGAGCGCGATAGCGCGGTTCACCGGCTCCATTAGTCTGGCGACGGCCATCTGCGGGATCGCTTCATCAGCGCCGCCGCGGGGGCGCCAACGTCCCGGCGCGCGCCAAAGTGATTCTGACCCGCGCCCTCCGGGCGTCTCGGCCTGCCCTGCCGTACCGTGCCGCACGCGAGCTCCCACTGCCTCCGGCCTCACCAACGAGGATGGAGATCAAGGTCCACTGCTGGGAAGGAGCAGCCGTTTCAAAGTGGCTTCCGTGTTATTGGTACCTCATTTTTACCCATATCCAGGCTCTGCCACCATAGAAAAGCAAAAGCGAATTTCGAAATATTTAATTTCTAAATTATCGACTCTGGCTGTACCTCTTGTCATACCAGGTGAATCATTTCTAAATCACAGTAGGTTACCATACTGAAAGAGATATTTTGGTTGTGTTTTAGATACTGAGATACGTCATACCAAATGCCGTAGTTTTACTCCATAAACGGCGGAAAAGTAGTATGCGAGAATATTTTTTCCTTACGTCATTTTGCTATGATTGTCAGCGAGAAAAAGTTTAATAAACGTTTGAAATTATGTTCAAAGTTTCTTGCAAGTACTCTCATTCCCATATAGCGTATTTATAAAGTGGCAATTTTTTTGCGATCCTATTGTCTATGACGTCATATTATTTGAACCATGTTTCGTATGTGAATCTTAACCCTGCAGCAATTGTTACTTCACGGTAAGGAATTTTTGTAGCAAGTTTGGTTGAATTCGGTCCAGTGGTTTAGGAGAAACTCAGCAACTTTGTCGCTAAATGCAGCAGTTTTTCGCGCATCTTATTGTTTATGACGTCATATCTCGTGAACTATATATCGCACGTCAATCTTACACTTATGGCGTCCGTCCTCATGGATTGAAGCTTACGTGTACAACATTTGAAAAAAGATTGCATCCAAAATATAGATTTGAATTCAACAAGTACACACATACACGCACAAGCATACCGACATACTGCTTTATATGTTAGAAGATTACCATGCCTACTTTAATGTTACTATATAGACGAATAAACAGTTATAGAGATTTGAAGAAGTTAAAAAAATTCCCCTACGACCTTTTCCAGTTTACAGGTTTAGGTGATCATGACGGGAATAGTGAAATGAGAGCAGACCCATGTATTACGAACAGTGGAACAGATACGACACTACAGGAAGGAATGAGGGAACCGTTTGATACTTGTAGACTAAGAATGTACCACAGAAGACCTATCACTACAGACCAAAACGTAGAACAAGAGTAGAAAGACCAGAAAGATGGTGGCACAATCAAGCTTAAATGAATTGATTTCGGAACAGGCAAATATCATTAACCCGATAATGTACACGATGATGATGTTGCACAAAGAACCTACAAATCCATGCAGTAATTTAGGTTAAAGCTGCACGAATTTTGGATAATAGTGTTTTTTGGGTAGTGGTAGAGTGGGGTTGGAGGAGATTAGATTCGCTAATGTTGCCAAATGGCAACTTCGACTGTGCTGAAAACGTCTCTGGATGGCCGAACTGGCAACACAGGCAGATGAGGGCAGCGCAGTTTCCAATGTTCACTCAACAAAGCACATGCAGCATGTCCACTCCAAAATGCAATATGCGTGTTTTTGTGTGTGTAAGTGTGTGTGTATAAGAGCACTGAAAGCCCTGTTGAGCAACAGGCAAAAATGACGAATATATGGCGAACTTGTCTAGTCTATGGAATTTCATTATAAGCTCTCGAGCTATTCCAACTAAATAGACGACAGTTCAATAAATGTTCAAATATTTGTTAAGCTTGTGGGACTTAACTACGGAGTCATCAGTTCCTAAACTTACAAACTACTTACGAACTACCTTATGCTAAGGAAGGCACAAATATCCATGCCCGAGGGGGGATTCGAACCCCCGACCGTAGTGGCCGTGCAGACCGTGACTGGAGCGCCACAGTCCCCTCGGCCACCGCGGCCGGCACGACAGTTCAATGAAAGGCACGTGCTGAATAAGGAAAACTTAACAGAAAACCAAAGTAGTGTGGCACGTGTCGTACTCACTAAGGAAAAATTAGGAATATGTTATAGGAATGTAATTATAATCAGATTTATTTTTCTATGATTTCTTTTATAATTAAATATTTGAAAGTACCTTTATATAATTGACATATTTAATCCTGATTACGGTGTAATATATACGATCAGAAACACATTTCTTCTTGGTGACACCTGGTATACTTTTCATATGACTTAGATTAAAACATATATCGATATGAAAAAAGTTTGCAAATCATAGTTTCCTTGTTTAACTTCATTTGCACGCAGAGTGTTTCTTCATTTAGGTCTTTATTCGTAGCTCTTCCCTGGTCCTGAGTATTAAGATACTGGCGTCTAATGTTTCCTTCTTCTTTGACAGTAGCTGTTCTTGTACGTCCAGTATTTTATTATATTGCATTCCTGTTTTGTCTCTGTCATCATTTCAATGATAATTATTATTAGCAGCCATCACATTGGTTAGCAATTAGTGAAGCTATGCTAGTATTTTCCCAATTGTTGAATATCTGAAAGTAGTATAGAATTGAGGTTGAGGAATGCTGACAAGAGACATTCCTAGCATCATCTATGGTTCAGCAGAGGGCTGAAGCTCCAGCTCCACGAAGGGATGGACATTCTGTTTCAAGAAATCTAAGAAGGGAAGAAAATCTTGTTCGTCCCTTGTGACTTCGCCGAACGTATCATTAAGTAGTAACGGGAATTTTAGTTTACAAAGTGGTGTCATGTCTGTGACAAAGTATACTGAAACCAGAGACTATAGACCGTAAAAATTCAAATTCAGTATCTTCAGCTTACAAATCTCGATGTCTTTTTATTTCAGTAAGTTATTCATTTCCAGCTTGGGTTTGTATCGGCAGCATACGAAGAAGAGAGACACGATGCAGCTCCGCATTCGGTACGGAATAGAAATAGATATGCTTCTCCTTCCACCGTTAAAAACAATTTCTATATGTTACCTACACTTCGTACAAAGTAATGTATGGTGTAAGACACACCAAATGCAAACTGGCCAGCGACTTCATTTTTCACTGAAAACTCTGTCCGGCATTGTACTTTAGTTTTTATTGTAACAATAAATATTGTCTAGAACTATAAGTACAATATAATGCGGTGGCCTTACGGCCAACTATCAGGAAACATTCCTCACAGACAAAGAAAGAAAATATCTTATGTGGACATTTGTCCGGAAACGATTAATATCCATGTTAGAGCTCATTTTATTACTTCTCTTCAAATCACATTAATCAAGGAATGGAAACACAGAGCAACAGAACGTGCCAGTGTGACTTCAAACACTTTGTTACAGGAAATGTTCAAAATGTTCTCGGTAAGCGAGGATACGTGCATCCACCCTCTGTCGCATAGAATCCATGATGCGCTGATGCAGCCCTGGAGAATGAAGTATTGCATCACAGCCGTCCACAATACGAGCACGAATAGTCTCTACATTTGGTACGGGGGTTGCGTAGACAAGAGCTTTCAAATGCACCCCTAAATGAAAGTCAAGACGGTTGAGGTCAGGAGAGCGTGAAGGCTATGGAATTGGTCCGCCTCTACCAACCCATCGGTCACCGAATCTGTTGTTGAGAAGCGTACGGACACGTCGACTGAAATGTGCAGGAGCTCCATCGTGCATGAATCACATGTTTTGTCGTAAAGGCACATTTTCTAGCAGCACAGGTAGAGTATCCCGTATGAAATCATGATAACATGCTCCAGTGAGCGTAGGTGGAAAAACATGAGGCCCAATCAAGACATCACCAACAATTCCTGCCCAAACGTTCATAGAAAATCTGTGTTGATGTCTTGAATCGAGAAAGTACAGTACATACTAACGAAACAATTGGGTATTTTGACAATTGTCTGCACGAATTATTTCAATTTACATTTAAAGAGAAATAATAAAATGAGCTCTAACATAGAAATTAAGCGTTTCCGGAGACATGTCCACATAACATATTTTCTTTCTTTGTGTGCGTGGAATGTTTCCTGGAAGTTTGGCAGTACCTTTTTGTAACACCCCGTATACATTCCAATTATATTGGATGACACGAATTATCACTTTGTGACAGAGGTGGAGCAGAGGCGCAGGAAAACTGTGCGACAGAGTCCTAGCCGAGGAAACGCCTGCCCTCCGCCTCGCCTGCGTTAAGTGTGCACTGTCCCATTGGAGAGCATTGTTTACTGACGTCTGACCACCTATCCTCTGTGCCGGGCCTAAACCATGCTTTCCAATGGGACAGACACCGAGATTCGTAAACCAAAGATGCCGGTTGTGTATTTTTACAATCCGTAGTATTTGGTTTCCGTAAACTTTGTGGCAGGCATGGCACCACTATCTAAGATAAAATTCACGTTACCACTGAATGATAAGTTCGGCGAAGCCAGAAAGGACGTGCAATGTTTTTTTTATTATTATTATCAGGGACCATCTTACATTTCTTGAAACATAATGTCCACCCAATCGTGGACCTTTAGCCCAATGCTAAACCATAGATGATGCCAGGCACGTCTCTCGTCAGTATTAACCTGAATTCTATACTACCTTCAGAAATTCAACAATTGTAAAAGTACTAGCATAGCTTCACCAATTAGTAACAAATATGATGGCTGCTGATGGTAATTACCATTAGAAATGATGGCATAGAAAAAAAAAAGGAATACAGTGTAATAAAATACTGGACGTACAAGCACAGCAGCCGTCTAAGAAGAAGAAAAAAAGCAGACATCCGTATCTTAGTACTCAGGATCTTGGAATAGTTACAAATAAAGACCTAAATAAGGTAACACTTTGCGTGAAAATGCAGTTAAACAAAGAAACTATGAATTGCAAAACGTTTCATATCAATATACCTTTCTATCTCAGACATATAAAGGCATACCAGGGGTCATAGAGAAAAAAAGTGTTTGTGATCGTATATAATCGTGATTTAATATGTCAGTTGTATAAAGTTTCTTTCAATTATTGAATTTGCTGTGACACTTGTTTCTCTTAATTATAAAAGTAATGATTGAAAATTAAATCTGATTTTAATTACATTCCTAAAACATATTCCCAATTTATCTTTAGGGGGTATGACGTTTCACCAACCATTTTCCTTCTCTGTGAAGTCCTTCTTATTCAGCATATGATTCTCTTTGAACTGTCGTCTTTTTAGTAGGAATTGCTCACAAGCTTATAATGAAATTGCAAAGACCAGACAAGTTCGCCAAATTTTCGTCACTTTTACTTGTTGCTCAACTGGCCTTTCACTGCTCTTATACTCACTTTATCAGAACACAGACGCACACACACACACACACACACACACACACACACACACACACATAATTTTTTATTAATTGAGGTTTGAAGGCGATTCAGGAATATAAATGAATTGTGAGGTTTACAGTGGACATACAGCATGTGCTGTGTTGTGTGAGCATTACAAGCTGCGCTGCCCTCCTCTGCCTGTGCTGTATGTATGCTGCATGAAGTGCGGTGACCATCAGAGGTCCTGCGCCACGCCTCTACCTCTGCTCTGCCTGTGCTACGTCAAGTGTGCACCAGGCCTAAAGTGGACATCCAGGTTCCAGTCTATGTCCGCAACAATGTTACATTTCAACACATTGTAGCAGCTAACAACATAATTTCTTGCTACAGCTTTCTTCTGGCGCAACATGTACAACCATCCATCTTCATCTTTAATAATGTGAACTGCAAAGTCATATATATCCTTCACCTGCGTTTCGAGACCTATGTCTCATCATTAGGTGCTATCTGTCATGTAATAAAAGGGCTAACCTACATCTTTTCCAAAACGGTTCAGAGAAAAAGGAAGTGTGCGAACTTAGAGACTCTATAAACTGTTGCATGTACCAACGAACTGAAATAGTTGGGACCTGGTAAATGTAACAAGCCGGATGGGAGTGTTGGCAACTTGGGTACAGCATACAAACTCACAATGCAGCGTCTGCATGTAAAACAATAACTCCATAACTAAAAACAGGAACATAAAAAAGATTGAAAATCAACATTGTAAAGAACGGAAATGAGCGTGCATATTTCGCACACCTAACCGTACAGGGGGAATCTTATCGGTATGGTTAGGTGCGTGGACTAAGCAGACTTTCTACCATTCTGTCTTCTTGATATTCCGCTTTTTAATTACAGATTATTGTTTGACATACAGACCGTGTCTTCTGAGACGGTATGTCACGTCCTAGTACTCAACAGTTCTAATCGGCTTGCTCGTCAGGGACCCAATTCTTTAATTTGTTGCTACATGTAACAGTTTATAGAGTGACAAAGTGCGTATATTCCTTTTCTTCTGAACCATTTTAGTAAAGATGTACGGTAGACGTGGAATTACATGACATACGACACTATTTCATTTGATTGTTATTTCCCGATGTCCTTGATCATGAGACATAGGGCTCAAAACTATATGAATTTTTGTTTCTTTATTAAGTGTGCGGGTGACAGAGGTTTAATGCTTATAACGAAGATGGTTAAACGTAACCTCAAATCGTTTTATATCTCTCTCTGAGTATGATGGCTATGGACGTCGGTTGTACTCTTAAAAGAATGGCGAATCTTCACTCGTTAAATTATGAAATTTTATTGTTACCAGTTTCTACTAGGTCTGAAACAAAAGACCAGCCACCAATTTCTACTAGATCTGAAACAAAAGAGCAGGCCACTAAAGGAAGCCGCTAGTAAATTTGGGCTACTAATAAACGAAGCTAAGACCGAGTACCTCCTTATGACGTGTGAGCAGACAGCTGGACATGTAGTGACAGCAGGAAGAACGCAGTCCTACAAGAGAGTGCGTGAATTTAAATTCCTGGGGGAACTTTTCACGGAGAATTCTTTATTTGATGCAGAGATTATTGGCACAATTCAAGCTGTAAATCGATCTTACCACAGCCTAGCACCACTGCTTCGCTCCACTTGTTTCTCCAGACTCTTCAAGATTCGAATGTACAAAACCCTGATTCGCCCTGCTGTTCTATGTGGCTGTCAGGCATGCAGTAGCCGAGAAAAGGACTTTCACAAGCTCTTCGTTTACTAAGAGATAAGTTCTTCGGAAGATCTTCGGTTTAGTTTTGGATTCACACACAGGGAAATGGAGTGCTCGAGGAATTATACCCACAGCCCAGCTTATCAGAACCATCAAAGCCCAGCGGATGCAGTGGGCCGGTTTTATGGCCCAGATGGAATATATCAAATGGTCTTAGAAGCTCCTGGATTTCATTCCCACATGAAGTAGACCCCCAGGGAGACCAATGAAGCATTGTAGGGAACGCTTCCATGAAGACATAAAGCAAACAGCAATAGATGTGGACAGGTGGCGGAAAGCGGCAATAGATAGAAAGCGATGGAGAAGGAAACCTCTAGCAGCGTGCGTTCCATTGGGCCTTAACACGTGGAAGAAGAAGAAGGACCAGTTTCGACAATTCATTGAGTCCATGTGTGTTCATTGACCAGCGTAGAAATGGATTTCTTAATTTGCATAGTTAGAATGGGGGCTAGTACAAAGGCACTGGTGTCCATAGATCGATTATAAAATACACACACAATCATCACTTCAGCAAAGTGAAGACAGGTCAAGGATCCTGGATATAACACAATGAAGTGTCGTAACTGGTTGCAACAGAATTCCGTATATTAACAGCTGAAGATGCTCCACTATTTTAAGCTAGCCCCAAATGTCCGCACTAAAATGTTCATTATCGTTCATCACCCTCCATAATAATTCGCCCAGAAATGAGTACACCTAGTACATAAAGTTTTACACTAATTATTCACTATATTCCTCCAGGTGTCCCGATCTTGTGGGTCCTGTTTTTCTGCGCCCAGTCTCCTCATTGTGAGCTGTACATTTTGGATCCAGGTGGTCACATGTCGCCCAGAAATGAGTACACCTAGTACATAAAGTTTTACACTAATTATTCACTATATTGCTCCAGGTGTCCCGATCTTGTGGGTCCTGTTTTTCTGCGCCCAGTCTCCTCATTGTGAGCTGTACATTTTGGATCCAGGTGGTCACATGTCGTCCTCTTCTTCTTCTCCCCTCAGGTTGTCACTCTAGTATCAGCTTCGGTATTCTGGTGTCCTCCATACCGTAATTTCTTTCTGTCGATCACATCATCTATTCTTTCTTTTATTTTCATCCACTTTATTACTTCGGCGTTCCTTCTTTTTTCTTTCCTGGCAATTCTGGCCGATCTTCTCCAGAAATACATCTCTAAAGTTTGAAGTTTCTGAGTGTGCATTAGGTTAATGATCAAGGTTTCCGCTCCGTACAGAACTAAACTATCAAATATAGATTTATATATGTTTTTGTTTGTTCTGTTCATTACATTTCTGCTCCATAGGACTGAGTGAGCATCCCAACGACCTTTCGTCCACTGCTAATTCTTTTATTAATTTCTGATTTTCCTTCAATTTATAAGGTGGACTCCCAAATAACAGAGAGTGTTAATTTTTTTTATTTTCTTTGCTTCTATGTATAGTTCATGTGGATCATTAGTCAAGTATTCTGTTCTTTTTTATAATTAATCTTCAGACCCCCAATTTTTGTATGCTATTGCTAGTTGATTACACGTGTAGTTTGCATCCTCCCCGTCTTGTGCTATGACAACTTGATCATCAGCAAATAATAAGTGATGTAGATAAACTCCCTCTCTAATTTCTAACCCCATACTATTACATTTCTGTGACCAACTTCTAAGACATATATATATATATATATATATATATATATATATATATATATATATATATATATATATATTGAATAATGTTGGTGACACGAGACAGCCTTGCAACAAATCTTTGCTCGTTGTAAATTTCTGTGAAAGTTTATTACCAATTTTCACTTGCCAAATGTTATCTTTATACATCTGTTGTATTATTTTAACTAAACAAGTGAACACACCAGATGTATCGAGCAGCATTTGCCGTTAATTTTATGTTTGCCGTTGCAGTTACCTGTACATTCAGGGCATCCATAATGCCTGTTTGAAGGACACTGAAGATGGTCACTATGTGATTGAAATCGATCTGTTGTTTTTTAAATAAAACATTAACGGCCAATGCTGCTCAATACATCTGGTGTGTTCATCATTGTGTGGTCGTTGAGCACCATCCTGGAAATGGAATCAAACCTCAATTAAACAAGTATTTATGTTTGTCATATGTAGTGCTCTCCAGAGTAGTTCCCTTGGAACAGTATCTTATGCTTTCCCTATATCTATAAAAATAAAGCCTACATTTTCGATTTTCTCGAAATACTGCTCCCATTTTATCCCAGCTGCGTCGCCAGAACTGAGTGTTATCCGGAGACCGCTGAGGAGGTCCCGAAGAGTCCGCACAGCCAGTGGTCCGTACAGTGATCATGGGGCGCCGTCGCCGGCAGGTGGCGCCTGGGGACCGACTGCCAGCCCCGGTCTGCCGCCGGCGGCGCAAACGAATATCGACAGGCGGGCGCCGGCGTGGCCGCTGCTCTTAGGGCGATTGCCGCCTGCGCCGGGCCGCTCATTCCGCCGCGCTCTCCCGCCGATGGCCCACTGGCTGGAACGCCGCGCGCTCCGTCACGGCGACCCGCCGGCTGCAGGGGCGGTGATCTAGCGTCAGCGCCACCAGCAGCGGCTAGTGCGCGGCATCGCGTTTCAGCAGGGTGCGAGCGAACAGCTCAGCACGTTCGTCATTAACAGGTTACTTATACGGCGTGTTCAAACAGTGCCGTATGGTTATCAGCCGCGCGTGCCCTATACCGCAGTGAATTACCGAAATAGAACTCAATAAAATACTATAGTCCGTTCTCCGAGAACTGGGACGAAACGTACACAGTGCCACGTAAGCGACTACGATCGTTTCCAGAAAAAACATTCGGTGTTCACGTGATACGAAGGTGTGTACAAAAACCAATGGCGCACGCTTTGCAGCTGGTGGCATCGGCTCGCTGCCTAGCTGACGTCATACCGGACCGTGAGAAACAGTGGGGGGATTCGAACCCCAGACGGGAAACCCCACTCCACAGCGGCAGTAAATTTCATTTAGTTTTAGTCGTTGTCTTACAATCGATTACTACAAACTGTGTCCTCTCTGACAGGAAATCGCCTACCCAGTCGCAAATTTGGGGCAATATACCATATCCACGCAATATACCACAACCAAGCCATTTGTGATGTACGGTGTCAAAAGCCTTCTGGAAATCAAGAAATACGAAATGAAATTGATAACCCTTGTCGATAACACTCATCATTTCGTATGAGTAAAGAGCTAGTTGTGTTTCGCATGATGGATATTGTCTAAATCTGTTTTCACCTGTTCGAGATAATTAATAATATTTGAATACACGATATGTTCCAAAACTCTGCTGCAAATTGACATCAGTGAAATAGGCCTGTAATCTAGTGGGTTACTCCTACTGCCTTTCTTGAATATAGGTGTGACCTGTGCAACTTTCCAATCCTTCTTTGAGAGAGCGTTTGTATATGGCTGTTAAGTAAGGAGCTATCGTTTCAGCATAATCAGACAGAAATATGATGGCCATACAGTCCGGACGAGAAGAATTGTTCTTGAATCAGTTTGGAAAACATTGTTTCCTTGTTTGGAACAAACAGCGTTCTTATTATTTAATGATAAAAATAACAGTCCAGTTCGCAAATTATTTTTACAATTTATTAATATAGGTGACCGGTTTCGATCTAGGTTTAAATCATTTTCAGACCTACGAAAATAGAATGAAAGAGATATGCTATAGAGGGAAACAGGTGCACTATTACTCACTAAAATAAATTTACAAACAAGTTTAAAAAATTACTTAAAACAATATACCTCGCTATAGATGTTCAGGCGGTGAGCGTGCGGCGACTGCTAACCGGCGAGAGACTGCTGTGTTATAAAGGCAAAGCCCCGCCCACCGCCTGAAGCATCAGCACATCTTAAACTAATGAGGAACGTCGTACAGTAAGGAATAGGATGATATATATATATATATATATAATGGGTACAAAATGCATTTTGTTAACAATAAAAGGTAGTTGGCATGTCTATAATAAAGAATAATTAAGGCATTAGACAATAAAAAGAAGTTATCAACCGCCAATAGATGGCAGATATTTCCTAGACAGACAACTTCTTTTTATTGTTTAATGCCTTAATTATTCTTTATTATAGACATGCCAACTACCTTTTATTGTTAACAAAATGCATTTTGTACCCATTATATATATATATATATATATATATATATATATATATATATATATCATCCTATTTCTTACTGTACGACGTTCCTCATTAGTTTAAGATGTGCTGATGCTTCAGGCGGTGGGCGGGGCTTTGCCTTTATAACACAGCAGTCTCTCGCCGGTTAGCAGTCGCCGCACGCTCACCGCCTGAACATCTATAGCGAGGTATATTGTTTTAAGTAATTTTTTAAACTTGTTTGTAAATTTATTGTAGTGAGTAATAGTGTACCTGTTTCCCTCTGTAGCATGTGTCTTTTATTCTATTTTCATAGGTCTGAAGATGATCTAAACCTAGATCGAAACCGGTCACCTATATTAATAAATTGTAAAAATAATTTGCGAACTGGAGTGTTATTTTTATCAAAAATTGTCCTTGTTAAGTGATTCAAGTTGCTCCACAACTCCGAGGATATCTACTTCAACGTTACTCATTCTGGCCTTTGTTTGTAATTCGAAATCAGGAATATTGATTTCGTCTTCTTTCGTGAATGAGTTTATAAAATCTATATTTAGTAACTCTGCTTTAGTAGCGCTATCATCGACAGGATCGCCATTACTATCACGTAGTGAGGGTATTGCTTGTGTTTTGCCCATAGTATATTTAACATATGACCAAAATCTCTTACGGTTTTCGCTCAAATTTCGAGAAACAGTTTCGTTGTGAAAAGTATTGTAGGCATTTCGCATTGCAATCTTCACTAAATTTCGAGCTTCAGTGTAGGGTAGCCCATCCTGGGGATTTTGTATTAGTTTAAATTTAGCACGCCTTTTTCGTTGCTTTTGTAACAGTGTCCTGGCATTTTTTTGTGTACCAAGGGGGATCACCTCCTTTTTTTTATTAATTATTTGCTATAAAACTGTCAATTGCTGTCGGTACCATTCTTTGAATTTGACGAACATCTGGTCTACGCTTACGTTTAGTGTTAGGAATGAGTGGAAACTGTTATTGAAGATGCAATGTATTCCATTTCTATCTGCTTTCCCGAACAAATATACTTTTCGTCTATTTTTGGTAACTTTGAGACTTTTGATATTCAATCTCGCTACGACAGCTCTGTGTTCACTAATACCTGTATCTGCCTTGACGCTCGTTATGAGCTCAGGATTGTTTCGTGGTAAGAGATCAACCGTGTTTTGACATACATTTACGATTCTAGTTTACTCATGAACTAATTGATCGAAGTAATTCTCAGACAATGCGTTGAGTACAATTTTGCACGATGTTTTATGCGTACCTCCTGATTTTAAAATGTAATTTCACCAACAGATTGGGGGTAAATTAAAATCACCGCCTACTATTATTGTGAGTCGGATGCGTGTTTGCAATTACACACAGGTTTTCTTTGAACCTTTTTGCTACTGTATCGTCAGAATCGGGAGGCCGGTAAGAGGAACCAATAATTAACTTCTTATGTTTTTCAGGTACAACTTATATCCATAATATCTCACAGGAACTATCAACTTCGCTACTCAGACGACTACTTTTGACGAAGACAAAAACGGCTCCACCTATTTGTATAATCTAACCTTTATGAACCGAGATCTTTTGCAAATACTTCTGCTGATCTTATTTCCGGCTTAAGCCAACTTTCGCTACCTATAATGATGTTTCGGTGCTTTTTATTAACGCATGTAGTTCTTCCCCACGCAGCTTTGATAATCCGCAACTGTTATGCCGATAGTTCCTAGATCCATATTTCTCCTGTGATCGACCTGCACCCTTTGAGAAAGTCCATTTAGTGTTTCAGCAAAGCTCTCTACCCTAAAAAATCGCCCAGTCCACGCCCCCGCTACCCGTATAACCGCTTCCTGCGTGTAGTGGACTCCTGACCTATTTAGCGGAACCCGGAACCCCAACACTCGATGGCGCAAGTCGAGGAATCTGCAGCCTACACGGTCGTGGAACCGTCTGATCCTTTGATTCAGACCCTCCACATGGTTCTGTACAGAGGTCCATAGTTTGTCCTGTTAACTATGCTGCAGATGGTGAACTCTGCTTTCATCTTGCAAGGAAGACTGGCAATGCAATTTTTATCAGGAACCCGTTCGTAAAAATATGTATTTATTTGCAGATCTAGATTTCGACCACTGTGTGGTCATTATCAGTGCTTAAAAACAATTAAAATACTTAAACATCTCGGCCTCCATGTCAAATACAATCGTGGAATTCCATCATGGAATCAGGCCTCATAAGACTTGCAGTCTTTACCATTTCAGATAGTCGCTCAAAACCTGAGAGAATCTATTCAGATCAGAAGCACATCACTGGTACCGACGTGAGCCACCTCGTGCCCTTCATGGTATCCGGAAGGACCCGTTCCACATCTCGAATGACACCACCCGGTATGCACACCGAGTGCACATTGGTATTCTTCCCCTTCTTGGTAGCCATCTCTTTAAGGGGCTCCATCACCCGCCTAATGTTGGAACACCCAACCACAAGCAAACCCACCCTCTGCGAAAGCCCGGATCTTGCAGACTGAGTGGTGATCTCAGAATGAGACACACCATCCGGCTCAGGAACATTGTCCTGAACATATAGCACCACAAACCTGTTCGTAAGACGAACCGGAAAGGCCTCACGATCGGTCCCCGCCGCCTGCGGCGCCTGCCACGCACTGGAGCGACCTCCCACGCAATCACGGGTGGGGTGTCTGCCTCATTGCTGGCAGTATCAGGGCATGTCGCTGCCGCAAGCCGATCGGTGGAGTCGACGGGAGTCCGTTCGGTCCCCACTACCGGCCAAAAACAACGACGCCCTCGATCGCAGCCTCCAGCTGTGCAACCGAGGTTAACAGAGCCTGAAGCTGCGAGCGAAGTGTCACCAGCGCAGACTGCATCCTCACACAGCAGTCACAGACCCTATATATGACTACAGTGCTGAGAAAAGAAAAACTACTGTCGTGATGCACTCAAAGGAAGACTACACAGTTTGTTAAAAAGCGAATATGCAGAAGAGCACAGTATAAATTTACAAACTGAAACGAAAACGCGCAGACCAAAATCAAAATACTATATGTCGCTTCTAATCAGAAGCTGATTTCACTTACAGAAGACGGCGTCGGCTGCTTATCGGCCGCTGGCTAAACAGACGCTTAAGTAAAAGTGAAAATAAGAAAAATAAACGTTTATTATTAAATAAACTATAATAATCAGTGTTTTGTGCTACAACAAAAATAATAATAACCGTTTTTCTTATGTAATTAAGGTATGTAATGTGATATTGAACTTTCTATTTGTATATTGCTTTGTATGTAAATTTAAAGTAGCCTATTATCTTTTTTGTAAAGTTATCTAACATTTTTTATTCTAAACTTTTGTAAAAATTACTAGTAACGAGCAATAGAGAAATAGAAGAAATTCTTCATTCTTTAATTAAAGTACAGAAACACAAAATAAAATTAAGTCTAAAATTTAAACACAGAAACACAAAAAAGTTCTTGCAGACTTAATTCAAAGCTCACTAAAAAATTAAACCATAAAATATTACATTTACTAACACTGACACGAATGAGTTTAAAGAAATTAATCAATTGTCAAGTTGAATTATGAAAAACAGAAACATGTAATGGCAACCAAAAAAAAAAAAGGAACAAAACATTAAGAAAGTCAATTTTTGCTATAAAACACAATTGTACAAATAATAATTAAATCTATATAGAAAATAATAAAATCTAAAATTGTTAGGAATGATTGAATGATAACTTGAATCGATATTTTCAGGCTGTTGTTGTTAATGTTTTCCTCAACATTAACAAAACCACAGACAGAATGTTTGTCGCAAGGGGAGGGATATGTAAGGAGTCAAGTTTTTCTCACTGTCATTTCCAGCATATTCCGATCTTCAAATCACACTCTACTAGTCAAGACGAATTATTCGAATACAAACTCGATGAGGTAGGGGCATTTTTAATAATAAAAAATACAGTTTGATATGCAAATTACGGGATCATGTGGCAAGTGCGAAGAGGTAATCGAGACTGAAGTGTCAATTGTTTTCTAAAGCGAGGCAGGGCGCCCACACGGCGGTGACCGGTGAGAATAGACAGGTGGGCGGAAGGGGTCTCACTTCACTCTGTTGTCCAGTGATGTCTTTGGCTCGGAAGCCACTTTCTTTCTTGGGGAAAAATGGACGCTTAAAATCGTTTTCAAAGCCACATAACAACGCTCTCATCAAAAGGTGTTTACTTGCAGCCTTTATCCACAGGTAGAACGCGAATTCTAAACTGGCACCGTTGAGTCAAAGAGGAAATACCTAAATGAGACATTAGCTGACTCAATATTGGCCGGCGAGCCATACGGTGTTTTGGAATGCACCGTCTGTTTGGTAGGTGGCCCACTGACATGGAAGGGCCAGCATCACCAGAAGATATACACAAGCAGAACAAGAAAAATGAAGGCAGAATCGCTCTCTTGTCAACGTCGGCTGTGTGTGTCACTGTGCACGGGAGCTAGTGGTGCAACGCTCTGTAGTATGTGTGTCAGGCTGTTCCCATTCGTATGCTCGTCCGTGAGCTAGGGATCGCTCACTTGCTTACTGGGCACCGCTTCTCGACCGTGATCTGTTGGCGCATGGGGATACGGCTGTGGCAGAGCACATGTGAAGCAACCAGCTGGGCTGTGATGTCACGAGAAGCTGCAGCCCAATTCTCGCCATTGGCAAAACTGTTTCTCAAACAGCTATACCTGAGACTGCTATTTTTCTCCATGAAAATGCTGGATACGTGACACCAGGTCACTCCTCAGCGTTAGTATTATGTCTTTCGTTATTGTAATTACTGTAAAAGCTCGGTGATCATGAATATCAACGATATTATTTGATGACTGGAATTTAATAAAACATGTTTATGGTGGCATTATTTTACATCTTACATGCCTGTTTCATGGAAGTAACCTAAGGAGTACTTCTTATAAACTACATAACTAATTTTCCGATTATTTTTTACGAAAAAGTGATTGATTTTTTAATTTATTGCAAAAGTATTAAAAACAGATTATGACTGAGAGACTTATCGTGCTGAACCGCATCGCAGTTTCCATCCTGTTAATCGTACGAAATTTACAGCCTCTAAATTGGCACCCCTGTGATGAATTATACAGGACATCGTTTGCTTTGAGAAACAAACGCCTATCGAACTATGCGTTCAGCTGCCACCACTAAATGGACGCGTTTGTTTACTTATGCCTGCCGAGTGCTAGCGTGCGTGGCGTCGCCCCACCACCGCTAGGGTAGTGAACGCTCGTGTGCGCTCCTGCTCGTGGAGCAGCCTGTTGGAACAACCTGATGTATTAAATGTAGACGGAGGAAGGTACGACATGTTGTTGTTGTTGTTGTTGTTGTGGTCTTCAGTCCGTAGCTGCAGCTCTCCGCGCTACCCTGTCCTGCGCAAGTCTCTTCATCTGAGAGTACGTTCGGCACCCTACATCCTTTTTAATCTGCTTACTGTATTCGTTTCTAGGTCTCCCTCTACGATTTTTACCCCACACGCTTTCTTCTAATGCTAAGTTGACAATTCCTTGATGTTTGAGAATGTGTTCAACCAATCTATCCCTTCTCTTAGGATATGCTAGAAACTCCTTTTCTCCCCGATTCGGTTAAGCACCTCCCACCTCCTCATGAGTTACGTGATATACTCATCTAAATTTCATCATTCGTCTGCAGCACATTTCAAAAGCTTCCCTAATCTTTTTATCTGAACTCCTTGTTGTCCACGTTTCTCTCCCATACAATGCTACACTCCAGACAAATGCTTTCAGAAAGGACTTCCTAACATTTAAATTAATATTGGATGTTAGCAGGTTTCGCATCTTTAGAAACGCTTTTCTTCCCAAAGCCATTCTGCACATTCTGCATTTTATATCTTCTTTACTTCGGCTCCCCAAATAACAAAACTGATCTAATACTATTATTGTCTCTTTACCTAATCTAATTCCTTTAGCATCGTCTGAGTTTCTGACATTACATTCCATTACCGTCGTTTACTCTTGTTGATGTTCATCTTATATCTTCCTTTCAAGACACTGTCCATTCCATTCAATTGCTCTTCCAGATCTTTTGCCGTCTCTGACAGAATTACTATGTCATCGGCAAACTGCTATGTTTTTATTTCAGGCACATTAATGCCTCTCCAAATTTCTCCTTCCATTCCTTCACAGCCTGAACAATGTATAGATTGAACAACATTGGTGAAAGGCTAAAACCCTGTCTTACTCCCTTCCCAACATCTGCGTCCCTTTCTTGCCCTTCGACTCTAATAAACGCTGTCTGGTTTTTGTATATGTTGGCTATAACTCTTCGCTCCCTATATTTTACCCATGCTACATTCAGAATTTCGAAGAGAGTATTCCAGTCGACATTGTCAAAAGCTTTCTCCAAATCGACAAACGCTAAAAACGTAGGTTTCTCTTTCCTTACCCTACCTTCTAAGATAACTCGTAATGTGAGTATTGCCTCCCGTGTTCATACATTTCTCCTAAATCCAGACTGATCTTAGAAAATCAAGCGATGCTGAAGGAATTAGATTAGGTAATGAAACAATTATGGTGGTAGATGAGTTTTCTTACTTGGATAGTAAAATAACATTTGATGGTCGCAGTGCAGAGGATATAAAATGCAGAATGGCAATGGGAAGAAAAGCATTTTTGAAAAAGAGAAATTTGCTAACATCGAATATTAATGTAAGTGTAAGGAAGTCTTTTCTGAAACCATTTGTGTGGAGTGTTGCCTTGTACGGGAGTGAAACATGGACGATAAACAGTGCGGACAGGAAGAAAATAGAGGCTTTTGAAATGTGGTGCAACATAAGAATTCTAAAGATTAGGTGGGTAGTTCGCATAACTAATGAAGAAGTACTGAATAGAAATGGTGAGAAAAGGAATTTTTGGCATACCTTGAAGGGATCGCGTGGTAGGACACATTCTTAGACATAGGGGAATCGTAAATTTAGCATTGGAGGGAAGTTTGTGGGGGTAAAAGTCGCAGAGGGAGACCACGAGACGCGTATAGTAAGCAGATTGAAATGGATGTTGGTTGCCGTTCTTATGGGGAGATGAAGAGGCTTGCTCAGGGCCGGCCGCGGGGGCGGAGGGGACTGAGGTGCTTAAGTCACAGTCTGCACGGGCACTACGGTCGGGGGTTAGAATCCCCCCTCGGGCATGGATATTTGTGCCGTCCTTAGTCTTAGCTAGTTCATAAGTAATTTGTCAGCTTAGGAACTGATGACCCCGTAGTTAATCCCATAAGTTCTACAAACATTTGAACATTTTTTTTTTTTTTTTTTTTTTTTTTGCTTGCTCAGGATAGAGTAGGGCGGAGAGCTGCATGAAACCAGTCTGCGGACTGAATATTATAACAACAACATAGTAGGTACGACATACCACTTCCAGAGAGGACCATGCCTACCAAAGCACTGTGGTGTTCCAGCCAATCTTCGGATTGATTACTGCCTCCCCCTAATGTAGGAGGGTCTGTCTTAAGCAGTTCGGTTCCTTGTAATCATTAAAGCAACGAGCCGACATCGGAGAAACTGATTACGACCTCGGGACGGAATGAGCACCGTCAGATTTCGTAAGGGCGAAGAAGTACTGAATAGAATTGGTGAGAAAAGGAATTTTTGGCATACCTTGACCAAAAGAAGGGATCGCGTGGTAGGACACATTCTTAGACATCGGGGGATCGTAAATTTAGCATTGGAGGGAAGTTTGTGAGGTAAAAATCGCAGAGGGAGACCACGAGACGCGTATAGTAAGCAGATTCAAATGGATGTGGGTTGCCGTTCTTATGGGGAGATGAAGAGGCTTGATGTCCTTAGGTGAATACCAGGCTGGTTCCCAAGCCCCACCTCAGTTACACGAGTTACGCGGTTCGCAAACATTTCGTAACACTTTACACTTTCGCACACTTATAACACTATACGTTGACATTTGGGGTATACATTTGCTTCTGGGGGGCATGTGGTGGCGACAGGAAGGGCATCCGGCCACCCTGTAAATATTAACCCATGCAAATCCGCGTTTAACTCAGTACCGACCCTGCAAGTGGCTTCCTCTCACCACAAATATTCATTTGCCTTCATAACATTTTCCTGTGTATGTAAAACTTATTAACATTTTCATCTGAACACGAAAGCTGCTTACAAATCCAATTCATAACCAATTCATATCTCATCGGTTATGGCCCTTAATAACTGACATTTGCAGGAGCAATAGAGAAAATACCAAGGTGAGCTAGCCAATCTTCGGATTGATTACTGCCTTACCCTAATGTAGGAGGGTCTGTCTCAAGCAGTTCGGTTCCTTGTAATCATTAAAGCAACGAGCCGACATCGGAGAAACTGATTACGACCTCGGGACGGGATGAGCACTGTCAGATTTCGCAAGGGCGCAGGAATCCAATTCGTCCCTCGGCCGCCGTACAAATGCGAGCTCAGCGCTTCCCGCATCGGCCGCCCCTCCGGTGGCTCACAGCAGACGCTGGAGACGGATATCCCGGGGCCGATAAGGAGGTCAGCGCAGTCGTCGGTCCCCCGGCCGCAGTCCGCAGCCGGCGGCGTCCTCCGCGGTGGACGCCGCGCCGCTCGGATCGATCACCGTGACGTCACCGCTGGCCATTACGCGCCGGCCGTCCGCCTCGATCAGTCAGGCGCCTATCTGGTGCGGCCGCCGCTGGCACATCATTTGTTCGCGCTGATAAACAGCCCGAGACAGCCGGTGACAAGTCTGTTTTTTAAGTCCCCGCCCGCTCCGCCGTTCTGTCGTCCTCGCCGCCCGCTTTCGCTTCCCTTCCCGCCCGCGCAACGCCCGCTAATTGCTCGACCGGGGAACTGCGCGCCTCCGAGAGTTCCGCACCTGTCGCGACGCATATATCTCTCCCCGCAGAGTGCTCTCGGCAGACGCATTCAAGTCCCGACGCTGCAGTTGTGTGTGTGTGTGTGTCTGTGTATGTGAAAACTTTCTTCGCCCAGATAATAATGCGCTCTTCCTGAGCCGAGGGTAGTTTTCATAGCATTAACTCTGTCGCATTTGCACAGATATCATTGTAGGGCCTTGTGATATGTTAATAACTTATCCAGGGCGGATTTAACTTTGAGACAAGTATACTCTTAAAAACACGCGTTGGCGTCCGTTCTTTCGGACATAAGAGGTAAAGCAGTCAACAATCCGAAGATTGGTTTGAACACCACAGTGCTTTACTAGGCATGGTCCTGTTTGGAGGTGGTATGCCGTTGCCTTCCTCCGACCTTCGAACTGACTTACCCAGCCAGTTACAGGGGGACCTACAGTTTAACGTGGGTTCCCAACCACGGTGCTACTCGGTATTTTTCACATCAGCAACACTGCCAGAGGTGAAAGAAGTGGAAAGTGACAGATAAAAATCCTAGGACCTGGCGGGGATATCTCCTGCTATTTAGGCAGTTGCATTGACTTCTATACCACTGGAAACACCGTGATCACCACATCTGGACGGAATTACTCAAGTACGCCTCCTGCTAGATCCAAATTCTCAACTTTACCCGGCCGTCTAGGAGTCGAGCTCGAAGTTATAGTAAGCTGATTTCCAAAAGAGTAAGTGCCTGGGAGTGCCTGTGCACTGAAGAAAAGATCATTACCCGTCATCTGCATTTATATAAGTTACGCCACATACATATAACCTCCAAAATAATAAAAGTTTGTTATTTGACATCTTGTCAGGGAGACGGTATAAACATTTTTGATTAAGTAGAAAATGTCTATAGTCTTGACCGCAAATTTATTAACAATGATGACCGGTTTCAACTCATTTTTGAGTCATCCTCGGATCAGTTTTCTTTTATGTCAATAGTTTTATCTGCCATCAGACAGTATAACCTTCCAAACATCAAATTACAATTTCTGGAAGCCAAAAAATGTAGGATAACATTTGAAGAAAATCAGATTGGTTGTTGCAAATAGTAGTTGATTATAATATTTTTGAAGGCCAGTTACTAAAATTAGGCATTGGTGGTTAAAATTCACTGACAGTGTCTTGTACATCAACCACATTGTATTTAAAATTACGTTTCTGATTTGTATTTACATGAATTGTGCTTCAGTATGGCGTTAGCCACCATGTGGCTCATCTATCTTCAACAGTTCATGTAAATACAAATCAGAAACGTAATTTTAAATACCATGTGGTTGATTTACAAGACTCTGTTAGTGAATTTTAACCAGAAATGCCTAATTTTAGTTACCGTTCTTCAAAAATATTTTAATCAACTACTGTTACATGTGTGTAACAACCAATCTTTAAATGTTATACTACATTTTTTGGCTTCCGTAAATTGTAAATTGATGATTGGAAGGTTATACTCTCAGATTTCAGATACAACTATTGACATACAAGAAAACTGATTTGAGGATGGCTCAGAAATGAAGTGAAACCGGTCATCATTGTTAATAAATTTGCCGTCAAGACTATAGAAATTGTCTACTTCATCAAAAATACAAGTTTTATTTCCTTGTACATTATCTTAAATCATTTTATTTTCAGAATTTATTTTCAGTAGGTTGTGAGATTTGTGGTTGGCATTATCCCTATCTTAGTTAATTGTGTTCTATTTCTAATTATTGTATTTGCATTGTTAAGTTTGGTTCATTTACAATACTCTCAAACTATAACAGCTACCTTGCGTATTTTTTTTTTTCTTTTTTTGTGCTGTTTAACACTTTTAATATGGACGCTCTACGATTGTAAGAAGAAGAAAGTCAATGTATGATTGTTGCTTTATGTCAACAAGGATTGTCATCAGAAGAAGTTGCAAGGTGAATAATCGTGAGTCAGAGTGATGTGCACTACAGGTGATGTTCGTGAGTTGATTCGTACTTGTACCCACAGTTAAAATAAAACTGATAATTTAGACACATTAACCGCGTGTCTAATTGACCCCAAACATTAATAGTTTTTTTTCCCTTAAGTGTTGTTACAATTTAAGCCGACGGCGGGGCCGGCTAGACTCGCTGGGTAAGTTAGATCAAAGGGTGCTTGCCCTTTTCGCTCACTACAACTTACGAGCTCTGCATGAAGGGCAACAGGCAGACTGCATATTTCTTCATTTGCGAAAGACATTCGACACGGTGCCGCATGGTGGACTGCTAACGAAGATACGAGCATATGGAATAGGTACCCAAATATGTGAGTGGCTCGAATACTTAAAATAACAGTACCCAGTACATTGTCCTCGATGGCCAGTGTTCATCACAAAGGTATAGTCAAGAGTGCTCCAAGGAAATCCGATAGGATCGGTACTATTTTCTCTATACACAAATGATCGGAAGAACTGAGTGAGTTAAAATCTGTGGCTGTTTATTGATGATGCTATGTACACGAAGATGTTCTCACTGAATGACTGTAATACAATACATGATGACTTGGACCTTGATTTTAATTCACACTTCAGATTTTGGTACTAGCAGTGAATCTTATTTAGCTTTTTCTGTGTAAGGATCTGCATTGAGCAAAACACACACACACAACCATGAGCGAGCGAGGTCCTGAACGACGGGAGAGGCTGCGCATACTTGTTTCGGTACAGATGTAGCATGTTCAGTGGGTCCTTTTACTGCTTCATTATTTATTATGTGATTATTGTTTATCTGACAGTTCTTGGAGTGCAGAGAATATAGTAGCAATGCATATAGCTGTGTATTTAGTTATTGTGTGTTTTCATTCATCCATGGCATTCTGTATGTGGTATTTTTCTTCATTTCTTAATTTTTATTTGGGGCTGTTGTTACATTTGAAGATTTTTTGATCTGTTTTGATATCTGTTTCATGTCCATAAGATGATCGGCAAATGTAGTTACAGCTGCTACCTTTTAGTGCTCTTCTGGCAAGGCTCATCAGACCACGTGGCTATTCCCGCGCGTCCTTAAATTATTATTCGATATCCACGAATTTCTCATCTATCGCATACTTTTTACTGTAAAGACTGGATTGCAATATGCGCAGTGAAGGTGCAAGCATATCCAGAGAAATACGCTTGGATGAGTACATTATATTAACTTTTAGTTAATAGTAATATAGTTAGACCTATTTATTGAACACCATAATCCAATGCACTGAATAAAACGAGACACTTGATGCCTCAAAAATGTCATAACTGTACATTAGGTTTGAAACGTGACCCTCCTTCACTTACTTCTGCAAGCTGTGCAAAGTTGTCTTCCGCCATAGCGCTGAATTTGCTGCTTTTCCCCGAGCCTGAGCGCTGCTCATTGTGCAAATGTGTGGATGCCTCTGCTCTAACAGCTCGCTACGGCCTATTTCCTTGATGTATGCACTTCTGCCGTGTAACCACCAGTAAACCACCGACATCGCTGGCGCCTCTCTATCACTCACTGTGGTCACCTGGTCAGGAATATTTATCTGCTGCCCACCAGAACACTCGTAAACTCGGCAACTGCACTAGGAGTCTTGAAAAATTACCATTAAGAAAATTAGAACGGCCCCAGCTCTTCCGGAACCAACAGAACAACTTTTTTCGAGAGTCTGGTCTCCCTCCGTCAATTACAAAAATTATTTATTTCCCATTAATATAGTGGTAGCTTTCTGATTCATCATGATGTCTACAACCGCTGAGCCAATCGTCGGTTTCTCGGAAAAACACTTGGAATACTGGCGCTATTATTAGGTGAGTTTCGTTATGCAGTCTCCACACTTCGTTTAAAGCCGTGTGAAGTTGTGTCTGGTTTCGAATACTGAATTACGACACTCCAATCTGTTTGACCAAGTGCAAGCTTTCTCAAATTCTACCAATCTGATTTCTTTGTGTTGCTCTGTCATCCTCCAGGAGAAAGATGTCTTCGTATAACAACACAGCAGCCAGCTTGACTAAATGCAATGTATCTCAAATTCTTCCGCCCAGATTTCTGTGTGTTGCACCGATATCCTCCAGGAGGAAGCTTTGTCATACCGCGGTTAATTCACTGAAATGCAGATTGCCTCTCACCAGTCACTAGTTTTCCGTCTTCAAGATCAAACATGGAGCCACAAGCCATTGCAGAAAAAATATATGCCAATTAACACTTCCAAGAGAACCTAAAATAATAATTATATATATATTTTTTACGTCTTACAGCTTTCAATGAATGAAATAAATCGCAATTTGCGATCAGTTATGGCTTCACTGTACTAGGTTTGGATGGAATACCAAAGTGCGGCGAATGAAAATTTGTGGCTGGCCAGGATTCGATCCCAGGATCTCCTGCTTATTAGGCAGACGCGTTGACCACTCTGCCACTGAGTACACAGTGACCAGCCCCACTGCAGAGGACTCTTCCCTGCACGTTTCCATTTGCCATGCTGTCTCTTTCCTGTTACCATAACCTATTTGTTCTGTAATGCTCGCAGCCACAATACTGTATTGCCGCATCAGGGAGAACAGAGCATGAGGTGTCGAGACACAATTAATTGTCGTCAGGAGCCCAGCCTCGGCTTTTATACAATTATATATTTTTGACGACTTACAGCGTTCAATGAATGAAACAAATAGAACTGGACATGAACTGGAAAGATGTATAGAGTGCTCATGGCATGAATGATAAATATAACATACTCATTAATAATGTTAGTATTATGTTTGAAAACTGTTTTCCTCTAAAAGTAACTCGAATTGAACAGAAGTCTATAATAAAACCATGGATTACACAAGGAATAAAGATTCCATGAAGACAACAAGGAAAATGTATCTATCAGCCAAGAGTAGTTGCAATAATGGTGATTTAAGTAAATATAAGGAATACTGTAAACTATTAAAAAGTGTTATTCAGGCATCTAAACAAATGCACTATGAAAAGAAGATAGCAACACCAGGAGACCAAATAAAAACAATATGGGATATAGTGAAAGAGGAGACTGGTAGAACCAGAAAGGAACAATAGCAGGTAGCATTAAGACTAGATGAGACATTGGTAACTGATGGGCATAGTGTGGCAAATCTATTTAACAAGTACTTTATATCTGTTACTGATAGTATGGGATTGTCTGGATGCGTAAATAAACCCCTTGAATATTTGAAACTAGCATTTACAAATAACTTCACGTACATGAATATGTCACTCACTTCACTACAAGAAATAACTTCCATAATAAAATCTTTAAAAACAAAGCATTCTAGTGGTTACGATGAAATATCAAAACGTTAATTAAAGCGTGTTCTTGTGAACTTAGCACAATTTTAAGTTATTTGTGCAACCAGTCTATTATAACGGGAACATTTCTTGATTGGTCAAAATAAGCGGATATTAAACCTCTATTCAAGAAGGGGGATAAAGAGATACCATCAAACTACAGACCCATTTCACTTTTGCCAGCATTCTCAAAAATTTTAGAAAAGGTAATGTACAAGCAGCTTCTCAACCACTTAACTTCAAATGACATATTGTCTAGAGCACAGTAAAAGGAGGATGTGTCATGGCCACAATGAAAGCAGTATCAGAGCAGAACTAGCTTCTCGTCACATTTGTGCTTTTTTGCGAGTTAACACTGATTCCTCAGCGTAGTGATCTCTCGAGGTTGGTGCATCTGCCAATAGCGAGTTAACCTGAATGGGGATGAGTGCCTCCTGAACTTCAAGGGCGTATTGCAAGGAGTAAGGAATGCCCTGTTATATGACATCATGTAATGTTCCATGTTATGCGATACGACCTCATGAATCGTGTTACGTTTCACATGCGCTAAGATATCAAGATTTATTATTTAAATATTTGTGTAGCTAGTTCATCTCTTTGATACCTTTGACCCTGGAAAGGACATTTTCGCCTTTTCTTGTACTACGATTGAAGCTTTTCTCATTCTGGTTCAAATGTTCAAATGTTCGTATAGCTTATGGGACTTAACTACGGGGTCATCAGTCCCTAAATTTACAAATTACTTATTAACTAGCTAATCCTAAGGACGGCACAAATATCCATGCCCGAGGGGGGATTCGAACCCCCGACCGTAGTGGCCGTGCAGAACGTGACTGGAGCGCCTCAGTCCCCTCGGCCATCGCGGCCGGCTCTCATTCTGGTCTGTAGGGTATTTGATGCGATGATACGAAATTGAGCTACGTACACACTTTCTTTACCCTTAAAATCGGGTTTTCAGACTGACAACAAATAAACGTAACTTAATTTCGGACAGATCACACTCTGAAACAGACAAAATAATCAAACCAAATGTCGTTTCGAAGGAAGAAGAGATTCAAGTTCCGGTTTGCCACACACCCATTTCTGTACTAAATAAAATCTGTGTCAAAATTGCATTCGGTATTAAGACGATTACAGATAAAAAAAGGAATTAAAAATGTACAATATGTCTACGAAAACTAGACCGCAAGTGAATACGTTACTTATACGGGGGTAACTTGTAAAGACGGCGAACTGTTTTCACGAAATGCTTTTAGTTCTCGCCGTCATGCCGAACTACCAAAAAGGATGCTACGGTAAACAATGGAGAAGCAGGTGTAATTAATTTCGACAATAGAGAGTTTACACGAAAGCTTTCTGCTTGTGGAGTGACAAATTTCTTTATACTTCATAACTTGAATTACACAGGTTGGCTAGCTCTATATACGCTTCATATTAGACAAAACTGACTAAAAATTGTACAAATATTGTTCAAAAGAGATAGACTGCCTGGCCAGAGGTCTGAACCACATTCATCCATCTCTACCTCAAGGCAAAGATTGTCAGTAACCTTCCTCATCTGTCCGCTTTATCTTCTCTCCTTTCTCTCCTGACAAAAGAACTACTAATTTCCAAAAGTTAGTGCAAACATTTACTTTAGTCTCAGTTTGTAGCTCTTTTGTGCGGCGGCAGATTAGCCGTGCGCACAGGGGCGCTCTGCTGCGATGCACGTGGCGTTCGATGTCGGAGGTTCGAGTCCTCCCTCGGGTATGGGTGTACGTGTTATCCTTAGGTTAGTTTACCTTAGTTTAAGTAGTTTGTAAGCTGGGGACTAATAATCACGCAGCTGTGTCCCACAGATTTACACACATATGAACATTTTTTTTTTTTTTTTTTTTTTGCTCTTTTGTCTGTTACTATCGGCGGTACCAAGGTAAGCAGTAGCTAGCCTCTCCATCTGTTATGAATAATATTTTCATATTTTCATATTTGTCTGTTACTATCGGCGGTACCAAGGTAAGCAGTAGCTAGCCTCTCCATCTGTTATGAATAATATTTTCATATCTCAGGCACAATTTCCGTAATATTAATGAAAAGTTTGTACAACCTGTTACGGTATTCTTCGATTTCTGTTTTCGGTGGATTCCTGTTTCACATCGAATGACGTACCTGTACTTTCAAAACTGAAATACCATTACTCTTGCAGTCATGATGAGGATTCAAAATACAAGTCTTACTACTGTTGTCAACTTTCGCTAGAAAGAAATTCACCGCTAATTTCGACACATGAAACATATCTTCCGTTGGTATGTCTTAAGCATAACACCCTGATTGCCGAAGGAAATATACTTTTCATCGCATATACGGAGGTGACGGAAGTGACAGACTACCTCTCAGTACCTTATCAGACCTCTTTTGCCCGGAAATGTGCACCAACTCTACGCTGAATTAACCGAACAAGTCGGAACCCCTCTGCAAGAATATAGAGACATGCTGCTGTCACAGACAATT
Source organism: Locusta migratoria (assembly GCA_026315105.1). Taxonomy (NCBI): domain Eukaryota; kingdom Metazoa; phylum Arthropoda; class Insecta; order Orthoptera; family Acrididae; genus Locusta; species Locusta migratoria. Next base: position 329,881,131 of record CM048746.1, read on the forward strand.
GCGGATATATTGCGGATACCAGATTTTGTACATGAACTGATGTTTGAGTTTAATAGGCTCGTGTGTGGGATTGGCGATCTTCTTTTGAATTCAAATTTATATTTTGCTAAGATCGCATTTTTTTCATTTATTTGTGTGACGATCGGTTTCGACACACTGAGGTACCAGACCAGAAGATTTTTTGCCAAATCCGGTCGTCAAAACAAATAAAAAAAAGAGGCGAATTTGGGAAAATATTAATTTGAATAATATCTAGATTATATTCCATAAACATTAGATGATATTATGGCGATCTATCTGGCAGGCCAAATCATTCACTGGAATTGTCCAGAATGTTGTAGAAACAAATCGCGAACAAATGTGGTCCATTGCATCTGACAAAATTACAGTCTTTGTTCAGGAAACTGAGGTCTGTGATTGGTACAGCAAATGGTTTGAGAGTAGACTAACATACCCGTTTCCAGTCAATATTCAGTTCAGTGGGATCAGGGTACCCAGTGCATTCCATGTAGAAATAGCACATAGCATTAAGGTGTCACCACAACCAATCACAGTGCCGTGGGGACTGAGGCGCTCCAGTCACAGTCTGCACGGCCACTACGGTCGGGGGTTCGAATCCCCCCTCGGGCATGGATATTTGTGCCGACATTAGTCTTAGGTAGTTCATAAGTAGTTTGTAAGCTTAGGGACTGATGACCCCGTAGTTAAGTTCTACAAACATTTGAACATTTGATTTTGAATCACAGTGCCTTGTTGATAACTGGCTTCACGAGGTCAGCACAGGAGCGTATATAAGAGGACTGGGTATGGATTCCCCCCATCCCTCCTCACCCCACGAAATAATGAATGCAAAGAAAAGGTAGTTATAATTTGTATGATGTAATGTCGTGTGCTTCCGATCGATATGGTCACGAGTCCAGGTCAGGTGCTGTAGGTGATGTCGTACTGCAATAGCCAAGTAACACTAAATTACGTGACACAATACTAATGGTTAGGTCAACTGCAGATCCGCAGTGGAGAACCGGTTACTGCTAGATCACCGGAAGTTCAGAACAGTCGAGTTTGGCTGGCAGTAGGACGCGTCTCAGTTCATGTTTACCGAGCGCCGTTTGCAAGTGGGGTGCAGGTTAGTGTTTGTCAGGCTAGTTGGTGAGATGATGTTCATATGGTTGTAATTCTTATGAGACCCAACTACGTTGGTCATCAGTCCCTAGACTTACTTAAACTAAGTTAAACTAACCTAAGGACAACACACACATCCATGCCCGAGAGGGGATTCGAACTCCCGACGACGGACGGCCGTGCGCACCGCAACACGGCGCTCCAGTACGCGCGGCTAATCCGCCGCGTCAGTTGGTGAGATGACTGAGAAGTAGTGACTCTGATCAAGAAAACCAACACGACCAGATGTTTGGGGTGCTGACCTCAGCTCCGTCCACACAACATGCGTTGACGCCTTCGGATGGAGAATGGTCGGTAACTGACGGGAGTTTTCAGATCAGTAGGAAGGAGTTTATTTTTCTTTGTCCACCTCCAATTACCGTAAAGTGTTTGAATTCTTTTAATCACCGTCGTGCGGTCATAATCATGCCAGAAATCTTTTGACATGGATCCCTGCAGTGCAAATGAACTACTGATTGATAACTTGTGTATGTGATACTAACGCAATCTGAATCCGTGCATGTAGCTTCTTTTAGTTTCATGGACAGCATTCTGATATTTATTTTCCTTTTGTATGTGATACTTCTTTTCTTTCTTTTATGTATTTACATCTATGAACTACGATCATTTAATTTGTTTCTAATTTCTTTGCCTCCTCACTTCTGTCATTCCTGGACTTTACTCTTCTCTTTCTTTGGTCCAATAGGCTCCAATCTTCTTCTTTTGTGTTTCATGGAAACCGTTGGTGTGCTGTAAGTTTCTCTTTCTGAGCGGTACTAGTTTCTACATGTCTTGTGGAATAATTTGATGGTCGTTCATGACCCTTTCATGGGCTGTGTATTATTCATTTTTAAGTAACTGAAGTACGAGAATAGTATTTTACTCAATCCCTTTCGGTTCATCCTTATAATGTGACCTTAGAAAACTGTTCTTCTTGTCCTAATCCGATCTATGGTTGATTTTCCAATATGTGATAAATTGCACTATTGTGATGCATTCTGTATTGTGTCTGCTCTTGATTGATCCCAAAGTTTAGCCGCGGTGGAATGGCCGAGCACTCTACGACGCACGTTTGCTCGCCGTCGGAAGTTCGAGTACTTCCTCGGAATTGTATGTGTGTGTGTGTCTGTGTGTGTGTGTGTGTGTGTGTGTGTGTGTGTGTGTGTGTGTGTGTGTGCATGTGTGTTGTCCTTAGATTAGTTTAACTCAAAAAGTTTCTAAACCTAGAGACAGTTGACCAAAGAAGTTAAATCCCATAGATTTACAAATATTTCCAGTCATCTTCGGTGATGTGATCATTGTCTTCTGATTAATGTGATGAGTGTGTAAGTTCAACACTGGTTGATATTGTTTTCACATTATATTTGTTCCTAGTAAGTATTCCTTATACGATATAAAATCGTTCATAAAGTGAACAACCATTTTTTTTTTTCAATGTAGAAATTTGTTTTCTGAACTCAATGCTGATTGGTGTCAAATAGGGTAAATTTATAATTTTATTACCTTTTTAGGGCGTTGCCCATCATCAGATACACTTCGAAATACCAGAAAGAAGTGTATCTGATGATGGGCAGCGCCCTGAAATGGTAATAAAATTATAAATTTACCCTATTTGACACCAATCAGCATTGAGTTAAGAAAAAACTTTTTACACCTAGTAAGTATAATGGTTTGATGTTTTTACTCTTCCTTTATTGGTTTCTTTCTCTGAAATATCTTGAATTGCCTCACCCATATACTTATACGGAAATAAGTTCAGAAGAAGTATTTTCAAAAGATCTATCGGTGTTCAGAAAGGATAGATTAAACAAAATAGGTGGGGGCGTGTTTGTCACCGTCAAAAGTAGCATTTCATGTAGCGAAGTTGAAGTTGATAGTTCGTGTGAGCTACTATGGGTAGAGGTTGTACCCGAAAATCGTAAGAAGTTAATAATCGGTTCCTTTTACCGGCCTCCCGACTCTGACGATACAATATCAGAAAGGTTCAAAGAAAACCTGAGTCTAATTACAAAAACGTACCCGATTCACACGATAATAGTAGGTGGTGATTTTAATTTACCCTCGATCTGTTGGCGAAATTATATTTTCAAATCAGCAGGTAGGCATAAAACATCGTCCGAAATTGTACTCAACGCATTCTCTGAGAATTACTTCAAACAATTAGTTCATGAGCCAACTAGAATTGTAAATGGATGTGAAAACACACTTGATCTCTTAGCAACAAATAATCCTGAGCTCATAACGAGCATCAAAACGGATACAGGTATTAGTGAACACAGAGCTGTCGTAGCGAAATTGAATATCGAAAGTCCCAAAGTTACCAAAAATAAACGCAAAGTATATTTGTTTAGGAAAGCAGATAGAAACAAAATACATTGCTTCTTGAAAGACAGCTTCAACTCGTTTCTAACACTAAACGTAGGTGTAGACCAGATGTGGCTCAAATTCAAAGAAGTGGTATCGACAGCAATTGAAAGTTTTATACCTAATAAATTAATAAAAGAAGGAGGCGATCCCCCATGGTACACAAAACAGGTCAGGACACTGTTGCAAAAGCAAAGGAAAAGGCATACTAAATTTAAACGAACACGAAATCCCCAGGATTTGCGATCGTACTCAGAGGCTCGAAATTTAGCGAGGATTTCAATGCGAGATGCCTACAACATTTATCACAACGAAGTTCTTTCTCGTAATTTGACTGAAAACCCAAAAAGATTTTGGTCATATGTTAAATATACTCGGGGAAAGTCACAAACAATACCTTCACTACGAGATAGTAATGGCGATCCTGCCGATGACAGCGCTACTAAAGCAGAGTTACTAAACTTAGCTTTTAGAAACTCATTCACCAAAGAAGACGAAACCAATATTCCAGATTTCGAATTACGAACAGATGCCGTAATGAGTAACATAGAAGTAGATATCATCGGAGTAGTGCAGCAACAAAATCACTTAACAAGAAATAAGTCTTCTGGTCCGGATTGTATACCCATTAGATTTCTATCTGATTATGCTGAAGCGATAGCTCCTTACTTAACAGTCATATACAACCGCTCTCTCATAGAAGGATCTGTACCAAAAGATTGGAAAGTTGCACAGGTCACACCTATATTTCAAAAAAGGCAGTAGGAGTAACCCACTAAACTACAGGCCTATTTCATTGACGTCAATTTGCAGCAGGGTTTTGGAACATATCCTGTATTCAAATATTATGAATTATCTCGAACAGAACGATCTATTGACCCAAGGTCAAGGATTTAGAAAATATCGTTCATGCGAAATACAACTAGCTCTTTATTCACACGAATTGATGGGTGCTATCGACAAAGGTTCGCAAATCGATTCCAGAATCAAATTGCGTGGTTATGGTATATCACCCCAAATTTGCGATTGGATAGGGGATTTCTTGTCAGAGAGGACACAGTTCGTAGTAATCGATGGTAAGGCATCGACTAAAACAGAGGCGTTCCCCAGGGTAGTGTTATTGGGCCTCTGCTATTCCTTATTTACATAAACGATTTAGGGGAAAATCAAAGTAGCTCTATTAGGTTGTTTGCAGATGACGCCGTCATTTACTGTCTAGTAAAATCATCTGAAGATCAAAACCAACTGCAGAACGATCTGAATAAGATATCAGTATGGTATAAAAATTGGCAATTGACTCTAAATAATGAGAAGTGTGAAGTCGTCCACATGAGTACGAAAAGAAATCCGTTAAACTTTGTTTACAACATAAATCAATCAAATGTGAAGGCCGTAAACTCCACAAAATACCTAGGAATTACTATTACTTCAGACTTAAACTGGAATGAACACGTAGATAATATCGTGGGAAAGGCGAACCAGAGACTGCGTTTTATTGGCAGAACCCTTAAAAGATGCAACAGAACTACTAAAGAAACTGCATACACTGCGCTTGTCCGTCCATTTCTGGAGTATTGCAGCCCAGTGTGGGATCCTTATCAGGTAGGTTTGACGGAGGACATCGAAAGAGTCCAAAGAAGGGCAACTCGTTTCGTATTGTCACGATACAGGGGAGTCAGCGTTACGGAAATGATACAGGATCTGGGATGGGAATCATTACAACAACGGCGCTTATCGCTGCGGCGTGGGCTACTTGCGAAACTCCAATCGCCAACATTCTGCTCCGAATGCGAAAATATATTGTTGACTCCCACTTACATAGGTAGAAATGACCATCAGAATAAAATAAGAGAAATAAGAGCTCGAACAGAGAGATTCAGGTGTTCTTTCTTCCCGCGCGCTATTCGATAATGGAATGGGAGATAAATAGTATAATTGTGGTTCGATGAACCCTCTTCCAGGCACTTAAATGTGATTAGCAGAGTATCCCATGTAGATGTAGATGTAGATCTCTCATATTTCAATTCTTATTTATTAACTTGGTATTATAATGTTTGTGATGAATTTCGTTTCATCAAAACAGATTTGAATGTCAGAATTTTTCTACTAATTATTGGCTCACACTTTTTCTAGGCCTACTTCGAAAATTGCCTTTCCTGACTGTAGGTAGCAGAGTATTTTGCTGTCCGCTTTCCTTCACTGGATACGCCTTCGAATGTGTACATACTACAGCACAGGCAGTCAACGTAAACACATAAAAAGGGTTGAATAAATTGTTTTTCAAGGTCAGGGAATAAATGTTTGTTAAGCTTATGGGACTTAACTACGGGATCATCAGTCCCTAAACTTACAACCTACTTATGAACTACCTTATACTAAAGACGGCACAAATATCCATGCCCGAGGGGGGATTCGAACCCCCGACCGTGCAGACCGTGACTGAAGCGCCTCAGTCTCCTCGGCCACCGCGGCCGGCTAAGTTTTGTCATGAGGGCCTCTCACGAAGGGAAATTTCCCGACTTCGGAGTGAAGTAAACCGACGCTGTTTGGAGTGGAGGAGATACAAGAAATGGCGAATACTTGTGTCGCTGTGGCCTCACCAAAGGATACTACGGCAGCTCATGAGCACTACTTACAGATTTCAACTACGAAGAACCTTGAGAAGAACGCCATGACGATGAATGATTTTCCTGAAGGAACAAGACGTTTTGAATCGACTCATACCTAATAGGCTGCTTGACATCCCACCCAACGTTCATGGCGAGGACCAGCTTTGTCGCCTAGACACCATAGAACTCCGGTAGTAACAGGCGCAATGGACTCGTGGGATTTGGTGTCAAGTACTATTCACAGATCAGATTCGTAAATGTTTGTACGACACATTCGTCCGGACGATATTCGAAGCAGCCTGGTTAGCCTGAGCAGCGACAGCAGCAAGGTGGCGATTATCTCATATTTTGGTGGAATCATGGAGGTCGTAGAAGCCAATGAAACTGCTTTGCGACAAAGGTATGACGTCCTGCGCGTTATAAAACGACAATGTATGAGCAGCATTTCGACGAGGGATTCTACATCCACATTGGATACTCTGCAAATCACATTTAAATGCCTGGCAGAGGATTCATCGACCCACGTTTATACTATTTATCTCCCATTCCCGAATAGCGCGCGGGAAGAAAGAACACCTCAATCTCTCCGTGCGAGCTCTGATTTCTCGTATATTATTCTGATGATATTTTCTACCTATGTAAGTAGCAGTCAACAATATATTTTCGCATTCGTAGGAGAATGTTGGCAATTGGAGTTTCGTAACTAGCACTTGCCGTAGCGATAAACGCCGTTGTTGTAATGATTTCCATCCCAGATCCTGTATCATATCCGTAACGATGTCTCCCCTGTATCGTGACAATAAAAAACGAGCTGCCCTTCTTTGGACTCTTTCGATGTCCTCCGTCAAATCCACACTTGGCAGCAATACTCCAAAAAAGGATGGACAAGCGTAGTGTTTACAGTCTCTTTTAGTAGTTCTGTTGCATCTTTTAAGGGTTCTGCCAATAAAACGCAGTCTCTAGGTCGCCTTTCCCACGACATTATGTACGTGTTCTTTCCAGCTTAAGTCTGAAGTGATAGTAATTCCTAGGTATTTTGTGGAATTTATTTGTCATTGATTTATCTTGTAAACAAAATTAACGGATTTCTTTTCGTACTCAAATGGACGACTTCACACTTCATATTATTTCGAGTCAATTGCCAATTTTTACACCATAGTGATATCTTATTCAGATCGTTCTTCAGTTGGTTTTGATCTTCAGATGATTTTACTAGATGGTAAATGACGGCGTCATCTGCAAACGATCTAAGAGAGTCTTACTGGACGACAATTCTCGCGCTCATTATGCACGTTGTTTGTTCATGAGAAATAAATGGCAAGAGCAGAACGTCAGCATTTTCTCCAGTCATGAAACTTTACGCACATTCTTGGGATACACTGATAAGGGATGTTCTTAGGCGAGAAGACCCACCAACCAGTCTGAGAGATCTACTTCGGAGCGTCATTGAGAAGTGAAATAATGCGAACAAAAAATCAATTGATTTAGTGCACAGCACACCACTACAAATACAATGCAAGAGGACGAGTTATCATGTATTATGGGGTAGTGGTGTATGCCTCTGTCTGGGAGACCAATCTAAAATATTTAGTTTATTGTCGTACAACATGTTAAGAGAACTAGATTGTGGATTTTCTGTATGCCTATTCCATTATTGTGTAAAGGATAATGAACGTCTAGCATCGTGCTACTGCAACACTATTTTTATGTGTATAATTGCCGAAATGATTGACGTACAATCGCATATGATTCCCCATTCTCCGTACAAATAAGAAGTGCATTCCTCCTACACATCTACATCATGATTATGGTGCCCTTTTCTACATCGGTAAATCTCATCGTTCACCTACTACTTGGACTGTCATGAACTAACTGACTATCTAGTCGCAGTGCACTGAAGGGGAACACAAGTACGATATAAGCTGACATAACAACATCTTACCTAGCAGCTAAGCAGATTCCATGGACAAAGAAGTTTCCGATTGTAAATGTTTCACAGTTAAAAAAAAAAAAAAAAAAAAAAAAAAAAAAAAAAAAAAAAAAAAAAAAAAAAAGAGGAAAAAAAAGCTAAAAAATATCCATTTATGCATTACTAAAATCTGTTTATTGGATGACAATACCAGTCCCCGTCTCTAGACTGTCCTATAAAAACGCACATCTACAGCTCTTTCAAATTTCGCAAATATTTGTGATGCCATTTCTAGATGATTTACTTGGTTAAAACCCCCATCATCCAAGGGGGCTCCTGGGGGAGCCCAAGCGCACATTTTTCGTCTCCCAAGTTGCCACCTCCTATTACCCTTCCTCGAATAGCCTCCTCTTCAGGAGTGCTCTAGAGTTTCAAAAGAGTGCAACTACCCTGCATTTTTCCATTTTGATGAAAAACTTTGTTGGAGTCCGCACAGACCCCACATGAGCGTTAATGTAAAATATTGAGGAAGGTGGAATCTTGTTTCCTTTAATTACTAACAATATTAACCACCTACGGATTAGTCTCGTTGTCTACATAATCGATGAAACAGGAAACAAGGAACTCTTGTTATGACCATTCCGATATTTTGCCGAGGAGCAGTTTGTTCTTTCGAGTTTCCTTTTGCTTAAAGAGGTTCCTTAGTGGCGGTGCAGAATGGGGGAGACAAGAGAGAGAGAGAGAGAGAGAGAGAGAGAGAGAGAGAGAGAGAGAGAGAGAGAGACAGGATCACCTTGGACAAAGTTACGTGGATGACGAAGTTTTGTCAATCTGCTCCTGTGGTATCTGCAGATCCTTTGCAAGAGACACATTTAGACGATCCAAAAGACAGAGATGTCGTTTTGGGTAAGGATGTATGGACAATTTAGTCGAATTTGAGGAGGATATTATCGCGATACCAACATGACTTCTCAGGATTAGAATATTACCATTTTTGACATTAAGGGGCAAGATAGTTGCTCTCAACTGTCTCAACAGGATACTCCTCCTGATGTGTATTTAGTACCTGGGCAGATTAGGGCCTTCAGGCCTTCTCTTACACTTAACTAGGCTTACCCAAGGTGAACAATTTGTTTAGTACATTACAGATATTCGATGTGGAATACGAGTATTAAGGTAAAAAAATACACATTATCACTAGAATATAATTGTAACAATAATATATAAATAATTTACAAGAAAAATATTATTATAATAATAGTAATGACAATAATAATAATAATGACTATGCAAAGGACAGTAAGCATGCTTCATATTTTGAACATCAGCCCTTTTACCATTTACGAATGTCCTCATTATGTTGCTATAGATTGTGAGTCATTAACATCAAGCAGTGACATAAGACGATAGAATGTGATAGAAGAGATATAGAAGAGGTAGACTGGTTAAAGGAAGAGAACTAGAATGGTAAGATTCAAAACTATGATAGAGGGAAAGAGAAAGAACTGAGAGAGGAGTAACAATGGAGGTTATGCCTTCGTTAATATGTAAATTTGGAGTTTCCTGTTGATTATCAAGTGGTTTAGGGTGGCAGTGTGTCCCATAGTTGTATCGCTGAGATGGAGAGTGACACGGGGAAACATTTAGTGTTATGTGAAGGAACAGCAAGGATGGACGTATCCGATCTGGTATCGCGGTTGTGGCCTAATGATAGCTGTTTAATGTGAGAAGATTAGTGTTGGAGGCACTGTCGGCTGAGATATCGATGAAGTAAACACACTGTTTAAAACTCGCGCTACTTATGTGGGCGCACTGTTAGTTAATTTGAATGATCTAAATTTTCGATTCAGGTAATCACCAAAAAACGTGTTTCATAGCCGTATTTGGCATTTGAAGAATATGTTTTAGAGTGCTGCTGTTAACATATTAGCTTGTACTACCTCAAAATACTGCACGTTCAATTACGATAGTGATGCCGTTCAATTCGAATCGTATGAATCACATAACAGCATGGTATGACAGGCGATTTCGAAGCCGGGGCCTCATCCTTCACTTCCGATTTCCATTCCGCTGCAAGTGTGCTCGTAACCCCGTCCCGCGTAACACAGCGCCGCCGGTGACTGTAAACCAGAGCGTGGCAGCTATCGTTAACTGCCGCAATAGGAGAGGCCGGCAGTCATTTAAATCAGCCATAATCAGCTTCCGTAATTACGCAGCTCGCCGCTGCGACCCGCGTAACAGAACGCCGGCAGTTAGGCGCGCAAAATTAATACTGCGCAAACACTGGCCGGCCGGCGCAGCGGTCGCGGCAGCCGCTGTTCGGCGCCGGCGTCTGTTATTACCGAAAGCTCGCGGGCGACTCGCGCAGACCACAGGCAGCGCTCCCCATTTAATTGGTCATTGGAGAACAATCGTCCAAATGCCGGCAGCCCGGCGCTAACAATCAGCTACCACAATAATTCGGATTTGCGCATTTGTTTTAAGAAGCGCCACTGTGTTCCGCATAGAACGAACCGCTGCACCGTGCCGAACTGGGTGTGACAATAGGTATGTTACTATCGCTTCTTATTCGAAAGTCTCGGTGCGTCCTATCTCTCTTAACATGTACTTGTACATGGGTACATGTACTACCATGCGCAAAAATATCCGAACGACCTGAATTGCGTTTCGCCTGATGTGCAGTCAACCCAACTAACGTACGTGTCTTGCGGGTGCTCTGCTCGATCCGCGGTATAGTCGTTCGACTATTCAAAATGGAGCCACTACAGACAACTGCGCTTTATGGCAATCATTCCAGATGTAAATTAACACCAAGATTTTGCAAATAAAAGGAAACACGTTATTAAGTTCTTACCGTTTATTAAATCCAATTTATTACAATGACATATCTTAAGTATTGTCAAATATATTACAGTCTCATATAACAAACTCCGTCACATAAAACATTAATTAATCCTTAAACAACATTTGATATTGTTACAAACAACATATTTTACTATAGTATCGGAAATCATAAAGTCCTGTAGAAATTGGAAGTACTTTTGTACTCTAAATCATTTTCTAACAATTGCGAAACTGGCGAGCGGATTTTTATTAACCGATTGTTGAACTAACCAGATAATAAAATCTCAATTAACAGCAGCAAACGAACTGTGGAAACTTCAATATAAACTGCGTATCACCAACATTTTCTCCGTATTCATACCTGAACAAATATTTGTACACAGCTTTGAACTTGATATGACAAGCTACCCTGTTCTGGAATTAAACCAACCACCTGTAGCCGTAGCTACCTAAGAAATGCATTCATGTCTTATATATACTTGATTATGCCTAAGATTGTGACAGCTGACGAAGCATAAAGATGTGTGAAATATTGGAGATTTCCTCACGAATATCAGAACGCGCAAATCAAATCATATAAAATGCCAATTCTTAAAATATTTTTAATTATTTATTTATTTTTTACTGAACCAGGAACTTAATAATCACCGTTATGTGCCTAATCACAAGTGCCCAGACTCAGTTCTGTGTGGGACTGACATACGAGGCGGCTCCTGTCGGAGGTTCGAGTCCTTCCTCGGTCAGGTTCAAATGTTCAAATGTTTGTAGAACTTATGGAACTTAACTACGGGATCATCAGTCCCTAAGCTTACAAACTCCTATCGAACTAGCTAAGACTAAGGACGGCACAAATATCCATGCCCGAGAGGGGATTCGAACCCCCGACCGTAGTGGCCGTGAAGACCGTGACTGAGGCGCCTCAGTCCCCTCGGCCACCGCGGCCGGCCCTCGGTCAGGGGTGTGTGTGTTGTCCTTAAATTAGTTTAAGTAGTTCTGAGCCTAGGGACTGATGACCACAGAGGTTTGGTCCCATAGATTTACAAACATTTGATTTTGAGTTACATCTAAATGGAAGATAACTAAGTGAAGTCAGATGTTAGTAGTGGAATTATTTCACCAGCAGCTGGATGTTTGAATCTATAATCTTGATATAATTACGTTATGCTTCACCGGGAATCGAACCCCGAACCTACCGATTTCCTTTCTAAGCACGAATGGACGTTAAATCTCAAATGTTAACTCAACAGGAATGACGATGCGTGCGTGTCTGACAAGTAACAAACGGCACCTATAGTTGTTATAATAATAATAATAATAATAATAAATTCGTGAGGCTCAGTGTCCTGGTGCAAGTCATTCTACTGTGCGCCACTTCAGAGACTTGCATGTCCCTAACCTGCCCCAATTATCCAATCGGGAAAGGCGACCCACAGTTTAACGTGGAATCCAAACCACGAGTAGTTTATGACGACTCCTCACATTGTGAGACGTGAATGCTGGGTTAAAACACAGATTTTAAAAAAAATCGGTGATCTTACTAGGTTTCGAACCCGCGACCCTTCAGTTATCATTCAAGCGCTTTACCCCAAGACCACCGCAACACCCTGCGTTGCGTTCATAATGCACGAAGAGACATTCAATATAATTTTTTATTAGTAGTCCAGTGTGCTCTATCTAGGGCGTCAAATGAAATTATGAATATTTTGTGCTGGACCTGGATTCGAATCCATATGCGTGCCTTTCGTGGAGACCTAGAGGAGTCGGCAGTCTCGGATCAAGCAACGAAATGATTCAACTATATGATTCCGAGAGGGTCGAGTGAGAAAAAGAGGAGATCCGAATTAGAATCCCATTCCAGCACCATAATTTTTAACGTGTCAATTTAAATTCAATACGAGTACGTGACCTTAAAGGACCATTGTTTTGTAAAATAAAGTTTTGTAATATAAGAAAAGCTTTCTAGCGACAGAGTTACTGATTGCCGTGTATTCTGCCTGTTACTGGCAACGATAAATCGGCTCTGTCCGAGTTGATAGCGAAATAATTCAGTTTAATACGGATTGTTAACTACGGTGCAACTTGACGATCTTCACTTGGTGTTAGCAGAGGTGAAGTAGACATGATCGTGCCAGTTAAAAATATACACATGTCAGACCCTCTCCTTGTCAGTCGAGTCAGCTGAAGCAGTATGATGTAGTGAAGACTGTTAACCTCTGCTCTTTCTTACCAGTAAATACTGCATTGGATTATTTGGCTCCATAACAACACTACAACACTTATTGCGCGTGTATGCAATGCATATGGATTCGAGAATTTACTTGTACTGGGCTAACATTTCTGTATATGCTTGACCTAAACTGCAACTTCATTGTTTGTTTTACTTGATTTTTGTACTCAATGAAATAAAAATTTCCCGACATTCCAGTACGAGACTTTTCTCTCGTCCTTACCTCCTGGTAGATTTACTTTCTAACCAGAGAAATAAACCCGGTAATTGATTCAGAAACGACTAGTTCACGCTGTTAAGAAATTTCGTGAAGGAATTTCATTTCCTCTTAAAACGTGCTAAAATTTCGTGTGGCTCATTGGCCTGGTGCATGTCTTTCGATTGGACGCCACTTCGGCGACTTGCGTGTCCCTAGCCTACCCCAGTTATCCACCCGGGGAAAGGGGACCTTCAGCTTATCGTGGAATCCGAACCACGTGTTTCTGGTGACTCCTCACATCGTTGAGAGGTAAAGGCCGAATTAAAACGAAGACTTATAAAAATTCGAGGTCCGACCGGGTATCGAACTCGCGACCCTTCGTTTTCCAGTCGAACGCTTTACCCCGAGACCACCGAGGTATTTATTGGCTTTGAAGGGAAACCAGTGTGTGCGGCCCACATATCATCTTTCACAAATTTCCTAAATAAGAAAAGCTCGTTGTCAGGGTAGGATGAGATCTGGGCCAGATTAATCTTTTCGCCTGATAGCATAAGTATTTTGCCGTAAGAAGTATCATAAGTTGTGTTTCTGTAGCTATGGAAATCATCAACTGAAATAAAGACCATAAAGTACGGTACAGCTAAAAATGCAAAACGATTATCAACAGAAGGCAGAGCTAATGCTCAAAGGTAGGCGTTTTTTCTTTTTCCTTGTCTTCCTCGACCGAGTAACGGAAGGCGTATGCAAAAATGTATAATGTGTTATGAATACTTCGAAAGCTACATTTACGTTTACTCTTCAAAAAAGAATACTTTGTTTACAACGAATTAAAATTACTAGGCATGGCGTGATTTGATCCGATTTATGACAGATTACCAACTTACCGTCTTACTCATCACGCCATGCTTCCATTAGAATACGCTCTCCCTACTGACTGGTATAATGTCATACGTGAGGTAACACACTTTCTTAAGAAGATACGATAGCCGGGATAATACGACCTTAACCACTATGTGCATCTAAATTTTACTTTTAATCTCAGACAAACTGTCAGTATTACTATGTTTGAAATTTAGAGACAAAATTCATTTCCACGATATTCGTAATAATACTTACTAGGAACTTGTTTATGAACGCTTTTTCAGAGCAAGTAGTTGGGAATGAGTTTGACTTCTTAGGCAAAGAAAGCGTTCTCCACATCGTGTGGCACTTCGCTTCCGCTTACCTTGTCCATAGGTGTTTACTTGCGAAATGCCACAACTCAAGAGCTTTGATAAAGGTCGCATTCTTGCACTTTATGAAGAGGGATACAGTATCAGCGGCATTTCACGTGCTCTAGGATACAGCAAATCCACGATACACCTGTGGGTGAAGAGGATGGCAGATGAAGGCCATGTCAATAGTCGTCGTCGCCCCGGACGTCCAAGCAATACGACTAAGGAGCAAGACAATAAAAGACAATGATATACTCCGCTGCAGTGATGAAGACCCATTCCGCACCAGCACCGAAATTATGAACGTTCTACAACTACCTGTAAGTAGATAGACCATCCGCCGTCGTCTCAACGAGGAAGGAAGATATGGACGAAAAACAGCGATAAAGCAAATGTTGACAGAACAACATAAGACTACCAGATTAAACTTCGTTCTGGCATACGTAAGCAAACCAATTTCATTCTGGGAGCAAGTAATATTTACTGACGAGAAGGTATTTTCCACAGCACCAAACGGTTCTGTCCATGTGTTTCGTCCAACTGGAGCGAGATTCGGCAGAAAATACGTCCATCAGAGGCTAAGGTGTGGCCGAACTGCTGTCACAGTTTGGGGATGGATGTCGGCTAATGGTTGCGGCATTCTGTGGGAACTGGACTGTCCGCTTACCAGTAGTTACTACTGTGAAATACTGGATAACATAATGCTTCCTTCTGTTCGTGAGACGTTTCCGGAAGGCAGAATAATATTCCAACATGACCGTTCCCCTATCTATCCAGCAAATTGTGTGGAAGAGTCGTTTCGAGTGAACGGAGACGTTGATATGTTGGACTGGCCTCCCAAAGATGCTGACCTCAATCCCATAGGGCACGTGTGGGCAGAGATGGAGAAGATTATTAGGAGCCGAAGACCTACGCCAGCAAAGAAGGTAGCGCTGTCTGAAGCAATTCAGGATGCATGGGAAGAGCTTTCCCAGAATAATGTATTTGTAAAAAAACTAGTTACCTCTGTTCCCCGGCGGCTAAGTGCAGTTGTAGAGGAGAATGGAAACTGGACACGATACTAAATTATGTTGTCATCAGAGACAAAGCTTTGTTTATATTAAATGGAAGTGTCTTATTTTCTTGATTATTTTTCTTGAAAATTTACATTACTTCGAAGAAAAGAGAAATTATTTAGTGTTAATCTCAACCCTTCTGTAATAAAGTATTTCATCTTAAATTATTACACGAACTTTAAGAAAAACCAAAACTAGCATGAAAATGAAGAAGGTTTATGATGTCGATGCCAATGAAGGCCTCAAAGAAAGAACTATTTACTTCTTTAATCAAGTGAAGAAGGCATTTTATTTATTAATGTTCTGTTTATGTAGGCAGGGTACCAGTACAGATAAAATCATAAGGGAGGTTTCATTTTTAAAAGTGTTGAAAGGCCAGCTGGTAGCCGCAAACTCGAGCGTTTGGGTCCACTACACCCCCAGTTAGACGAATAAGAATACTTTAATCGCTACAGTTGTCTTTGTACTCCTGTATTAAAGCCCGTATCATCAATTAAAATTCAAGTTAGAGACAGGATTCCAACCCGTTTCCTGTAGATTAACTATACACCGAATCACCTACTGCCCCGCACATGCACTTACATAGCAAACACCTCGCCCGAGGTGCGTCCCTTGTGCTGGTATGGGCTGCCAATATGCATGGAATTGATCAGTAGCACTGTGAGTGAAACAACCTACAGAATTTCATAACGTATTGCTACTACACGATACCGTTCTCTACTGATTTCACAAACAGAACCCTCCAAGACTCGGTTTTTAAAATGCTTATCTGACTTATTCTTCTGATCACTTGCTCACAAATATTTACCTTTCCCGCTCCTAATCAAACAATCTTCAACAAAAATTCATTCCAGACGAAAATGCACTTAAAACATCATTTTACGACTTCTTAAATTTGGAACAGTTTGCTTCTGTGGGCATGAACTGAGTAAACTACCTAAGCAATTTCAGACTCTTCCAGATATAAGAAAATATGGGACTGGAAATAGCTTAACCACTTTTGAATTAAAAGTTTTCTTGAGATTTTCCTATTGATTTTCTATGTGAATACTTGTAGCTCTATCACAGAACAGCTAAAAAATTTACTACGAACGAGACTGGCTCCACGAGCTGCAAGCACCGTTGCATCGCAGGCGACTATCAAGGCTAGCGAAGACTTACAGTATGAGGGTCTTTCTTACTGGGCAACTAGTTAGTAGACCAGATGAAGCGAAACGTAAAAGAAGAGACTGGTTGCAATTTCGCGTGAAACCACTTTCCTGTACTCAAAAACATGAATTAATAACTTTATCTCACACCTTAAGTGAAAATCACTCAGATTGTTGAATGGAAATGACATGAAAAATCAAGTGAATTTATCAGCTTAATTCTGTGCTAACCAGGAAATAACTCGCCGTTCCCAGGGTTGCCAAAAGTACTCTGCAATGTTGTCCATTTGTTCACAAATTTCATAAGTCTCGAGCATATAGTTTCCAATCAAAGGAACCCTGCATATAAGCCTTTCCCAGTGACTGAAAAATAGGACATCATCTGTGGGAACATTAAGCATCTGAACAATTTCAATGTTAGTTCGATTCCAGCTTCTAAGTGAAAGGATAAGCATTTATGATGAGAATATGAAACAAGGAACAAAAAGTCACGTCAGTAATGTCAAGAATATTACAAAAACAACGTTACGATTACAGTGTAGCTCTTAATAAAATGAAAAGCACTTGATGAATGAGCTTTGCAATTTCTAGACTCCTAGAAACCATAAAGGGACGAAGGAAACAGGAAGAGGTTTTCCTCGGAGTGTGTAAGTCGGGATTTCCATTTAGTATCTCACAGGTGGCGTAGTTTCTTCGTAGTTTATTTCTCGGTTGTTCCATTCTCACGACCTTTCTAGGTAATCACAACATTCCAGCGATAATTATTAATTGTTAAATTGTTAAATATTTACTAACTTGCAGTCGAATATAACTCAGTGGTCAAAGCCTACTGTAATTTCATCTTGAATCCCATTAAAACCTCTAAGTAACGCTTTTAGAGTAGACCCTGTTCGTATTAACTTGGCGTCCAATACACCTGTTCATCGACTTTGTTGAGTATCACGTAAAATTTACAAAACCAGAAGAGGAGGATTAGGATTTAATATCCTGTCGACGTCGTGGTTATTTGAAATGGAGCACAAGCTCGGAATGTTTCGTTAAGAATGTGGAAGGAAATTGGATATGCTTTTGAAAAGGAACCATGTTGCCATTTGCCTAGAATAATTTAAGGAAATCACTTGAAAAACAGAAGGACAAAAAGACATGGAAACTATACACTTTCGTCATTGTATCACTGTGCAGTCATAATTCAGATAGTAGAAAACGAAAGGTGAAATACCGAATTTAATACTAATTATACCTGGAGGCAACAGAAACTTACATAATACGAAATTAAAAGTCATTTCTAGACGATGCCGTTAAGAAGGCTGTTGCCTTTCTATCGAGCACTGAAATCTCCAATAATGATTACTGTATCAAAGTTTTAAAATAATACCAACTTCTGGCCTTTGTACCGATCCGGTTTTATGGTAGAAATGACACATAAAAGTAGTAAGGTTTCGTGAAATCACATTCTATAGACGTTTCGGTTAAATGGTTTATTTGTAGTAACACTCGTACAAAGCTAAACTACAATGTCACAATATCTAGTTTTACGATCTGGTCAGCAGTGGAAATCAAAACATTTTAGTAATAAAGTCTGTAAATAACATTGCTTCTTGCATTCGTTAATTCGCTTTCTTTATCTGTAAGAGAAGCTTCCTCGTCACCTTCTTATCACATAATCCTATGAAGTCCTTACGTTTTATTTCCTTAATTCCCAGAATCTACGACGAGGTAAAGAGAGGCTGAAAGGAAGAAGAGATGGTGAGAGGGAGAGAGAGGAAGAAGAGATGGAAGACAGGATGAAAGGAAGTATGGGATGGACAGAATTGCGGGATAGACAGAGAGAAGAGGAGGGGCTGGAGGAGGTAGAAGGGGACGAAGAGACATAGGCAGACCGTGAGAGAGAGAGAGAGAGAGAGAGAGAGAGAGAGAGAGAGAGAGAATGGGGAATGGTAGACAGAATGCAGAAAGCAAATGCTTTTCTCAAGGGCAACACGGTATTTGACTGTTCTCTGGTAATCATCTTAAATGGGTGATCATGTCATCTTATGCTCAAAACGTGAGCTGCGGTGGAATGCCCAAGCGCTCTAAGGCGCCTTGCTGCGGAGCGTGCGGTTGCTCCTCGTCGGAAATCGCGTCGCCCCTCGGGCATGTGTGTGTGTTTATGTGTGTGTTGTCCGTACATTACTTTAAGTTAGTTTAAGTAGTTTGTAAGCCTAGGGACTGTTAACCACACTAGTTCAGTTCCAAATATTTACAAACATTTGAACATTTCATAACATGACTTGTTTTCCTTGTCAATTGCAGTATTCTTTAAAAACAACCGGAAATGGAATGCAAATATAATTTCAAATTCAGCTAAAACGCTTCTTTTGAGTCATGTGATGCCTGTAAACTCAACCCACCTGGTGTGCTCCATTAACAATGATACATTGTCTGTGCATTCGTATTTTGGGAAAAGGTCTACAAATATTGCGTAGTGCCGAACTGTACAAATAAATCTATAAAAATCTAGAAAATATGATTTTGCATGTTCCAAGCAATGATAAAGGCATAAAATGTGGTTTTACTCGCTCGCAGAGATCCTAATCAGATAGCGGTCACTTGATCCATTTAAGTTTGGGAGGATTAGTTTGATGTAAGTAAACACTCCGTACAACAATTATTATTCTATTAGTTCACAACCGGTATTAAGAATTATGCTCTGCAGCCGCAAAGGTATATAGTATTATTGTGTACACATCAGTGAACTGATGTTTACATTTGTGAAACAGGTGTTCACGATATAACACGCTAGCGTTTTGTATTTTAAGTCCTTTACAAACGTAGTTGGTGAAAGTACAAATTTCATGATGGTTGCCTTTTCAATATTTGCGTCGGTGAGAAGTGTTTCAATATATGATAAAGACATCAACACTGTCTCGAAAACGCCTTTTTAGCGCATATAGTGAAAACAACTGGATTTGAACACGGAATGCAAAATTTGTGAACGATACTGGAACCGCATAACTACCAAGCTTATGTGGAGCTGATTAAGTCAATTCAAAACTTCGACATTTTTTCTTGGAATATTTTAATGTTGGCACATAAGCCAAGATAGTTATCCTTTTAATTTTATCCTTCTTTAGCCTAACAAGTTCCGAATTAAGTTGACAAATTTCTTAGTAACCAAACAGCACGAGAAAAATGCATAGTAATTTGTGGAAAGTGGCTAGCGCGCAAGATTAAATTGCATATACACATGAATTAATCGGAATCCGAAATGTAACTACGTAGTAGCGCACTTACCGTGTAATTTTTGCAGTGGCTTTTATAACAGAGTTAATTTAAATGTGAAATGCATTTGGTAGAAATACGAAGACTTAATCTAAGACGCAATCCATATTTACACACGTTTATGGTGTGTAATAGTTTGTATCTTTGGACTAGAGTCAGTCTGTTGACATAAACAAATATACGTATATTTTATTTTAAATGCAACTTTCACCTTTCTTACTTACGGTACGTAAAAATCTGGATTGTTGTCAAGAAACTAAGATACATTAAACGCATCAACTTTCGGAAGGTTTCTTCACAATCAGACTTCACATAATTTTCTCCCTTCTTACAAAAAAGTTATAAATGTGTTATTCATCACAAGAAACTTAATTGTACACAGAAAAAGTAAGGAAAAATTTAGTAACCCTTGCTAACACTGCTCCAACACGCATATGGCTTCTTCTTCCTCGTGTTGTGTGAAATCACCAGAAATCACCCGAGCTTAAGCCAATAACAGAGCGTTTTTGATCACGTGACCTAAACTTGAAATTTAATGATATTCATGCTATAATTTCAAAATAATAACAAATGTTTTGTGAGAAAAACGACGGGAAATTCTACTTCAACATTACAATAATCCAGATTGAAAACAATTCGAACCCTATTTTAAACATAGCATAATAGCCTACTATATATGGCACATTCCAGATTTGGTAAGCCATTTCACTGTGTAAGTAGGAAATGGGGAACAAAATATTATGTACTGATTAGACTGATGTATTTTCTCGGTTCGTCTATGTTAGCAAGAATACTTTTGCTTACTGTCCCATTCATTTCATACCAGACTGAGCTACAGTAAAGCATAGCCATGTTTACCTAGTTAACATGAAATTTTCGAATGTTGGCAAGGCAACAAAATTAGAAGTAGTAAGGATGGTGAAATTAATAAAATATTTCGAAATGAAACATAAATCATTTCTTCCATAAGACCTCTGATTATAAAATCGCTCATACACAGATATTAAATGCCATATAAGTAATTAACCCTTTCACTATAGTGAACTTCTACAGACGTTCATTGTAATTGGGCCTCGCAGAAGGTGGACTGCTGTAAAAGCTGGGGAAAAGAAGTCCGCTCTGATGAACTTCTGTCTCTAATGACCACTCTGTCGACGGGACGTTAAACGCTAATCTTCCTCCTTGTTTTCGCGTGAACTGGTGCAGTCCTCTGGAGGGAAAGTCTTTCCCAGGCGATTTCAAAAACAGTCCAACTCTGCAAGGCCATATTATTGTGGTATTTTAAGAAGTCAGCAGTAGTTACAGAGCAAAACATCGCTCTCTGCGCAACATTCAAGTAAAAGCCGATAAACAATTGCATCGGGTGACCATTTGATAAACGCAGGACATATTTTAAGGCATTAATATCACTTCTCATAGACTCTAAAACAAAATGAAAATGATAGTTCTCCAATGAATTCGAGTCACCAAAAGTGCTACGTTCTTAACATATCAGCGTATTTTAACAATTACATATCGATAATTATTGTCCGCGGTGGGCGTCAGGCTAGAACTACGAACAAACTATACCAACTGCGAGATACTATACAGTAATTCCATCTCACGCACTCTTAAGGTAACCTCTTCCTGTTTCTTTCGCACCTCTCTGTTTCTGGGAGACTGCAAACTGGAGTGTTCATTGATCAGATGTTTTCACTTTTATTTAAACAACATCACCAGCAGTTACACTGTAATCTTTACGAGTACACCATACTTATCGTCCCTTTCGATTTTATGGAATGAATTACATATTCTAAACTTTACTTTCGCGACTTTTTTTTCCTTGTTTCATATTCTTATCACGAATGCTTCTCCTGTCACTTATAAGCTTGAATCGAATTATCATTGAAATTGTACAGATGCTTAATTTTTTGCAGGTGATAAGTCCTATTTTTCAGTCATTGGGAAAGATTTATTTGCACGGTTCGTCTGATTGGAAACTATATGATCGAAACTTATGAAATATGTTTGTGAAGTTTGCATTTTGTGATCAGGGTAATTCTATCTTCACATTTGTGCAGTTATGTGTTAGAGGTGGTGACAACGAAAAAATTCATAAGGAAAATAGTATTCAGGTATTTAACATTAAAATGTATTGTGCAGAAAATGTTAGTAGCTTCTGGTGATGCTATAGTTAAAGAAATACGATTAAGACTTATTGGTCTAGGCTAGGTATTTCTCTTCTCAGTCAACACAGTGGCAGGCTGCGCGCCGCGCCTTCGAAGCCGCTATCTCCTTCAGTGCTAAGGCAGCGCGAGGAACACAGAAGCCGATCAAACGTATTCTGCCTGTCGCTAGTCTAACGGAGAATTGGCAACATTGCAGAGTACGCTTGGCAACTCAGTAAGCGGGAGTTACTTCCTGGTAAGCACAGAATTAAGCTGATAAATTCACTTGACTTTTCATGTCATTTACATTCAATAATCTGAGTGATTTTCCCTTAAGGTGTGACATAAAGTTATTAATTCATATTTTTGAGTCCAGGAAATTAGTTCCACGCGAAAATTGCAACCAACCTCTTCTTTTAAGGTTACGCTTGATCTGGTCTCCTAACTAGTCCGCCAGTAAGGAAGAACCAAGTACCGGAAGTCTTCGTTAGCCTCCGGGTAACGTAGACGGCTGCGAAACGAACATGCTGTCGACTTTCGATGTCAATCGTGGTGAGAGCAAAAATTTTTAGCTCTTCTCTGACAGAGCTATAGGTATCCAGATTGAAAATCAATAGGAAACAAAACTACTCAGTCAAAAGGTGTTAACTGTTTCCAGGACGGCATTTTCTCATAGAGCCTGAAAGTGACTTACAATGCTCAGGTGGTTTACCGATTCCGTGCGTGTTGAAACCAATTTCTTTCGAGTTAAGGCTGTCGCCGAACCATGTTGAAGTCAATTTGTCCAGAATTACGTTTTCTTGACGGTTGGGCAACTACTTCCAAAAATGAGTAAAAAAACATGAGACTAGTATAATTTCTGTGTCAGAAGCGTGCTTATAGTTGATCATTTCATTGAGCACCAAATTGTCTTAACTGCGTCTAGTCGATATGCTAAGCGCAGATTCCGTTACGTTGCCGTAGTGGTCTGGTGGATAGGTTGTAGTTTAATATCTTTCATTTGTGCGTTCGACTGCGCCCTATGGGTGTATATTATTAACTGGCACGATCATGTATACTTCACCTCTGGTAACACCAAGTGAAGAACGTAAATTACATCGTAGTTAACAGTCCGTATTAAACCGAATTATTTCGCTATCAACTCGGACAGAGCCGATTTATCGTTGCCAATAACAGGCAGAATACACAGCAATCAGTAACTATGTCGCTAGAAAGCTTTTCTTATATTACAAAACGTTATTTTATAAACTAATGTACCTTTAAGGTCACGTGTCTCGTATTGAATTTCACTTGAGACCTTAATAATTATGATGCTGGACTGGGATTCTAATTCAGATCTCCTCTTTTTCTCACTCGACCCTCTCGGAATCATATAGTTGAATCATTTCGTTGCTTTCTCTGAGACTGCCGACTCCTCTAGGTCTCCACGAAAGGCACGTATATGGATTCGAATCCAGGTCCAGCACAAAATATTCATAATTTCATTTGACGCCCTAGATAGAGCACACTGGACTACTAATAAAAAAATATATTGAATGTCTCTTCGTGCATTATGAACGCAACGCAGGGTGTTGCGGTGGTCTTGGGGTAAAGCGCTTGAATGATAACTGAAGGGTCGCGGGTTCGAAGCCTAGTAAGATCACCGATTTTTTTTAAATCTATGTTTTAACCCAGCATTCACGTCTCAACAATGTGAGGAGTCGTCATAAACTACTCGTGGTTTGGATTCCACGTTAAACTGTGGGTCGCCTTTCCCGATTGGATAATTGGGGCAGGTTAGGGACATGCAAGTCTCTGAAGTGGCGCACAGTAGAATGACTTGCACCAGGACACTGAGCCTCACGAATTTATTATTATTATTATTATTATTATAACAACTATAGGTGCCGTTTGTTACTTGTCAGACACGCACGCATCGTCTTTCCTGTTGAGTTAACATTTGAGATTTAACGTCCATTCGTGCTTAGAAAGGAGATCGGTAGGTTCGGGGTTCGATTCCCGGTGAAGCATAACGTAATTATATCAAGATTATAGATTCAAACATCCAGCTGCTGGTGAAATAATTCCACTACTAACATCTGACTTCACTTAGTTATCTTCCATTTAGATGTAACTCAAAATCAAATGTTTGTAAATCTATGGGACCAAACCTCTGTGGTCATCAGTCCCTAGGCTCAGAACTACTTAAACTAATTTAAGGACAACACACACACCCCTGACCGAGGGCCGGCCGCGGTGGCCGAGGGGACTGAGGCGCCTCAGTCACGGTCTTCACGGCCACTACGGTCGGGGGTTCGAATCCCCTCTCGGGCATGGATATTTGTGCCGTCCTTAGTCTT
Source organism: Locusta migratoria (assembly GCA_026315105.1). Lineage (NCBI taxonomy): Eukaryota > Metazoa > Arthropoda > Insecta > Orthoptera > Acrididae > Locusta > Locusta migratoria. Next base: position 329,905,608 of record CM048746.1, read on the forward strand.
AGCTAGTTCGATAGGAGTTTGTAAGCTTAGGGACTGATGATCCCGTAGTTAAGTTCCATAAGTTCTACAAACATTTGAACATTTGAACCTGACCGAGGAAGGACTCGAACCTCCGACAGGAGCCGCCTCGTATGTCAGTCCCACACAGAACTGAGTCTGGGCACTTGTGGTTAGGGACATAACGATGATTATTAAGTTCCTGGTTCAGTAAAAAATAAATAAATAAATATAAATATTTTAAGAATTGGCATTTTATATGATTTGATTTGCGCGTTCTGATATTCGTGAGGAAATCTCCAATATTTCACACATCTTTATGCTTCGTCAGCTGTGACAATCTTAGGCATAATCAAGTATATATAAGACATGAATGCATTGCTTGGTTAGCTACGGCTACAAGTGGTTGGTTTGATTCCAGTACAAAGTGTTTGTCATATCAATTCAAGTTCAAAGCTGTGTACAAATATTTGTTCAAAAATCAAATGTTCAAATGTTTGTAGAACTTATAGGACTTAACTACAAGGTCATCAGTCCCTAAGCTTACAAACTACTTATGAACTAGCTAAGACTAAGGATGGCACAAATATCCATGCCCGAGAGGGGATTCGAACCTCCGACCGTAGTGGCCGTGCAGACCGTAAATGGAGCGCTTCAGTCCCCTCGGCCACCGCGGCCGGCAATATTTGTTCAGGTATGAATACGGAGAAAATGTTGGTGATACGCAGTTAATATTGAAGTTTCCATAGTGCGTTTGCTGCTGTTAATTGAGTTTTTATTATCTGGTTAGTTCAACAATCGGTTAATAAAAATCCGCTCGCCAGTGGAACGACGTTTCGCAGTTGAGAGAAAACGATTTAGAGTACAAAAGTACTTCGAGTTGCTGCTGGACTTTAGGATTTCCGACACTATAGTAAAATTTGTTGTCTGTAACAATATTAAATGTCGTTTAAGCATTAATTAATGTTTTATGTGACGGAGATTGTTATACGAGACTGTAATATGTTTCACAATATTTAAGATATGTCATTGTAATAAATTGGATTTAATAAACGTTAAGAACTTAATAACGTGTTTCCTTTTATTTGCAAAATCGTGGCGTTAATTTACATCTGGAATGATTGCCATAAAGCGCAGTTGTCTGTAGTGGCTCCATTTTGAATAGTCGAACGACTATACCGCGGAGCGAGCAGAACACCCGCAAGACACGTACGTTAGTTGGGTTGCATGCACATCAGGCGAAACGCAATTCAGGTCGTTCGGATATTTTTGCGCATGGTAGTACATGGGTACATGTACATGTACTACCATGCGCAAAAATATCCGAACGACCTGAATTGCGTTTCGCCTGATCTGCATGCAACCCAACTAACGTATGTGTCTTGCGGGTGCTCTGCTCGCTACGTGGTATAGTCGTTCGACTATTCAAAATGGATCCGCTACAGACAATTGCTCTATATGGCAATCATTCCAGAAGTAAATTAACACCATGATTTTGCAAATAAAAGGAAACATGTTATTAAGTACTTAACGATTATTAAATATAATTTATTATAATGACATATCTTAAGTATTGTCGCACTTATTACAATCTGATATAACAAACACCGTCACATAAAACATTAATTAATCCTTAAACAACATTTAATATTTTTACAAACAACAGATTTTACTACAGTATCGTAAATCCTAAAGTCCTGTAGAAATTCGAAGTACTTTTGTTCTGAAACTTCCTGGCAGATTAAAATTGTGCGCCGGAACCGGGACTCGAACCTGGGACCTTTGCCTTTCGCGGGCAAGCGGACTACCGACAGTGCTATCCCGACACGACTCACGATGCCGCTCCACAACTTTACTTCCGTCAGTACCTTGCCTCCTACCTTCCAAAGTTTCAACTTAATAACGTGTTTCCTTTTATTTGAAAAATCATGGTGTTAATTTACATCTGGAATGATTGCCATAAAAAGCAGTTGTCTGCAGTGGATCCATTTTGAATAGTCGAAAGACTATATCGCGGAGCGAGCAGAGCACCCGCAAGACACATACGTTAGTTGGGTTGCATGCACATCAGGCGAAACGAAATTCAGGTCGTTCGGATATTTTTGCGCATGGTAGTAGATGCGATACTCCTCAAATCACATTCAAATGCCTGGCAGAGGGTTCATCGAACCACCATTATACTATTTATCTCCCATTCCATTCTCGAATAACGCGCAGGAAGAAAGAACAACTGAATCTCTCCGTTCCAGCTCTGATTTCTCGTATTTTATTCTGATGGTCATTTCTACCTATGTAAGTGGGACTCAACCATATATTTTGCATTCGGAGGAGAATGTTGGCGATTGAAGTTTCGTAAGTAGCCCACGCCGCAGCGATAAGCGCCGTTGTAATGATTCCCATCCCAGACCCTGTATCATTTCCGTAACGCTGTCTCACCTGCCCTTCTCTGGACTCCTTCTGTGTCCTCAGTCGAACCTACCTGACAAGAAACCCACACTGGACAGCAATACTCCAAAAATGGACGGACAACCGAAGTGTATGCAGTTTCTTTTGTAGTTCTGTTGCATTTTTTAAGGGTTCTGCCAATAAAACGCAGTCTCTGGTTCGCCTTTCCCACAACATTATCTACGTGTTCTATCCAGTTTAAGTCTGAAGTAATATTAATTCCTAGGCATTTTGTGGAGTTTACGGCCTTCACTTTTGATTAATTTATCTTGCAAACAAAGTTTAACGGATTTCTTTTCGTACTCGTTCTGCAGTTCGTTTTGATCTTCAGATGATTTTACTAGACGTTAAATGATGGCGTCATCTGCAAACAACTTAAGAGAGCTTCTCAGATTTTCTCCTAAATCGTGTATGTAAATAAGGAACACCAGAGGACCAATAACACTACCCTGTGGTACGCCCTATATCACTTCTCTTTTAGCCGATGCCTTACCATCGATTCTTACGAACTGTGTCCTCTCTGACAGGAAATTCCCTATCCAATCGCAAATTTATGGCGATATACCATAACCACGCAATTTGATTAAAATCTTTTTGTGAGGTACGGTGTCAAAAGCCTTCTGAAAATCAAGAAATACGGAATCGATTGGCGAACCCTTGTCGATAGCACCCATCACTTCGTGTGAATAAAGAGCTAGTTGCCTTTCGCATGAACGATATTTTCTAAATCCCTGTTGACCTTTGGTCAATAGATCATTCTGTCCGAGGTAATTCATAATATTTGAATGCAGGATATGTTCCAAAACCCTGCTACAAATTGACGTCAATGAAATAGGCCTGTACTTTAGTGGGTTACTCCTACAGCCTTTATTGAATATAAGTGTGACCAGTGCAACTTTCCAATCTTTTGGTACAGTTCCTTCTTTGAGACAGCGGCTGTTAAGGAAGGGACAACCTCTTCAGCATAATCAGATAGAAATCTAATTGGTATACAGTCCGGACCAGAAGACTTGTTCGTATTAACTGATTTTAGTTGCTGCACTACTCCGATGATATATACTTCTACGTTACTCATTACGGCCTCTGTAATGCATAGTGTAGCTGATCAGTTAAATGCCTTATTTTGCCCATTGACTCTCAAAATTATCAAAATTTTACCATAAATTAATTTGTAGCTGCCTGTATGAATAGTGTTACATATACAAGTAGCTCCTCCTAGAAATTTCAAACTGCGGAGTGCTACTGAATCATTTCGACAGTTGGCTGCTGATTTTAAACATAGCTTGTCGACTGCAGCAACTGTAGGTTTACAAATATTTGACAAAGTTCAGCCCAACCAGTTGCAAAATTTGATAAAATACCTTGATCTAGATTTCGGCAGCATTCATGGGTTCCTTTATCAGAAGAATAATAATTAAAACATAAGACGTGCAATTACGAGCAGTGTGCTCAAGTCCAAACATATAAAATTATGCTAGCCTTTTGCTAGCATGTTGCATAATTTTATAAGTTTGGCCTTGAGCACACTGCTCGTAATTACACGTCTTATGTTTTAATTATTACTCTTCTGATGAAGGTACCCTTAGATGATGCCGAAATCTAGATCAAGGTATTTTATCAGATTTTGCAACTGGTTGGGCTGAACATTGTCAAATATTTTTACAGTTAGCTGCATTGAGTTACTCCAAACATGTAAAAGTAGTCAATCACATACTACTGTTGCGTCATAATTTACTTTCTGGAAAGATGAGAGGGATGATAGTGACATTTACTACATCGTGTTAATGATGGAAGCACTATGTAGCTGCCCGACTGTGAACTTTTTGTTGCTAGTATTGCATAATAATATTCAGGAATTTTTCAGTATTTTTCTCAGTGCACACGCACTATATATTAATCGTGGTAATTTTTATAGCTTAAAATAAAAACTCATGCATTGAAGGGTTAAATCATGTATAATACTCCTGCAAGTTATGGTCTCTTCTCTGTTCATAAGTGTATATCTCTCTTGCACTTCCTCTTGAATTTTCTCCTTTTTCTGTTTATCCTTTACTACCAGTATTTCTCTCTACCCATTATGTTACATTCGTAACAAAAATTTTATTTTGTAAATTAATCACACTGCTTCCAGTCAACCATACTAGTCTCTTTCTGCCTCCTACGACCATTTTATTTATTTACTCGTTCGTCATATACAAAGGCAATCATTCTTTCATTAAATTACAATATCCTTATACAACTATTATAACACTACAAGTGCTCTTGTAGTACTACACTACATTACAGATGCCCTCAAGCCACTTTAAGGCCGAGTCATTGAGTCTGTGTATGTCTTTTGAAGTTACCATCATAGCCGCACACTTCACACATGAGTAAATTGTCCATTGTTTGTGTTTCACCACACTCACATTCAGAACTGTCTGAAACGAATAGCTTTCGAGATTTGTAGGCTCCAGAACGGATAGGGCGCTTCATAAAATAAATAAAAATAAAATAAAAACGAGCTTTCGAGGCATTTGGAGGTACCCCAAAACGGAGGTGCGGGACGATCCGCCCCCTCCCCCCCTACCCCCCCTTCTCCCCCTCAGTACGCCACTGCCTATTTCTCCATTAGTTGCTTACATCTGCCTACATCTGCTGACACTTCACGCGGTTCAAAGTTGTCCACAGTTTCCTTGGAAGATTGAATCCTTCGATCTTCTTGTTGGGTTGTTGGAGTCGTACAACAAATTGCAGTGCTCTTGTAGCCCATTGCTCTTTCCAGACTGTCTTGAAGCTCTTCGCCGGTTTTCCAAAAAGCTGTCTTTCATTTAAGCTTGTTTGTAGCTATTAGATCTTAATGGAAAGGTAGGTCCAGGTTGCCTAGGATTTTTTGCTATGTTCTTAGGGCTAGCTGTGATCGCCTGATTTCAGGGGTCTCCATGTTTGCAAGGACAGGGAGCCAAGCGTAGGGGGTGGCCCTGAGTGTACCGAAATAATTCCCACCGTCTCCCTCAGCTGGACGTTCACTTTAGCTACGTATGCTCTTCTGATCCAGACTGGTGAGCAATATTCAGCTACACTGTAGAGAAGAGCTAGTCCTGATGTCCTCAAAGTGCTAGCTCCACATCCGCATCATTTCCATTAGTTTCAACAGAATAGCATTCGGGGATTTCAGTGTCTGTTTTGTGTCCTCTAGATGTGAGTAATATGATAGAGGGCTTAATCTCGTGCCTAATCTACGACAAAACAAACACAAACTCACACATAACAGACTCTCTCTCTCTCTCTCTCTCTCTCTCTCTCTCTCTCTCACACACACACACACACACACACACACACACACACACAAACACACACACATTTTATGGCCAATAAAACAGTGAACAACTAATCGGATCAAGGCCAAACGAACGTAGATTGTTCTGGGTAAAATTCAGTGAAATATCTTTCATCCAATACTTAACATTTATTTGGCAAATAACAACTTTCAATACCATTGCAGGTATTCTTATAAAGTATCAACGTCCGTTCAGACAGATAATTTTAGTAGAACTTGTGACATTGGCAAAAACAAAGGGCAACTTTATATTCTAGCCATATATTCTTATAAAACACCAATGTCCAGTCTGATTGATAATGATATAACAAACAACTACATTACAGATGATAAAATTATTGTAATTCACAAGCACATTCAATTATCGCTTTGAATATTACATTTCTGTAAATATGATTCACAAGCACATTTAGTTATCGCCCTGAATATTAAATTTTTTAAAACAAACAGGCTACCCCACGACTTACATGATATTGAATTCTCTACAACACTAAAGGGAAACTTGTACAACAGACGGGATCATTTGCAACAACCGTTCCATTTCTCATCTTTCTTATACGGAAGTTAAGTGTTATCCCAAAGTCCAAGCCCCGGTGGAGTAGCCGAGCGGTCTAAAGCACATCGCTGCGGAGCGCGCGGTTGCTCGCCGTGGAGGTTCGAGTCCTCCATGGGGCATGGGTGTGTGTGTTTGTCCGTAGGTTAGTTTATCTAGGTTTAAGCAGTTTGTAAGCTACGGACTGATGACCACGCAGTTTGGTCCGATAGATTTACAGACATTTGATTTGAACCAAAGCCCAAAACCACATTTAAGTAACCCTTATAATGTCTCAAGATATAAGCTAAACTCTTGCCTAGGTGCATACGGAAATATAAAAAATGTTAACAAGCGGTTTACAAAAGCCAATAACAGCTATAATGAAAAAGTTTTCTTTACTTCTAACAAGGAAATCGTTCAACGCAGAATAATTTTTTAAGAACTCTCGCTATCCCGTCAAGCATGCAGAGCAATATTTACAAGATCCATTTCTCATATTTTATACTATTATTTTTAATTAACGCGTCACTAAATTTTAAGGTGTCTTGCGAGACTGCCTTTCGCCGCAGGCAACCATTGCGGTTGCCAACGCGCTCCGGTGTCCTCTACGAGAGCAGCTCGCGCCACCGAAACTGAAACACACTAAATCGTGTGTTAGAGGTTAACTCCACATCAAACGAAGAGAAATACGTCACAGTCCATACAGTGTCACTTTACTATAGGAATGAGATTTCTGATATGACACAGCAGACGCAAAGTTGTGTTTGAACTATAGTCAATATAAGCGCAAAGTGCTGCCATGGAAACCAAACCAGCGGGCAAAAACCAAAGCCCGGACAGCTACGCGGCTGTATCAAACCACGATAGACCACAGAACTTGATCCTCAGATAATAAATCGCAAACGGTATTTAAACCGACTAACTCTAGGATGTTGTAAGGGACATCAAAACAAATATTTTTCCCTATTGTTATTTTTTCCTATGAGTAGTATTTAAACCGGTAGAGGAAGATTTCTCTGGCGATAAATTAATTTAACCAACAAAAACTTTTCAATTTTTTTTTTATTTCTAGGAGACAATACATTAACACAACCCAATTTCAATTAATTTTCGAATATGCCTCCAATGACAAGTAAGCAAAGGTTACACCGTCGGATCGAGTTCTGTCTGACACGGGCAAAAACCCCAGGACTATCCTGAATTGTTCAAATGTTCATATGTCCGTTAAGCTTATGGGACTTAACTACGGAATCATCAGTCCCTAAACTTACAAACTACTTATGAAGTAGCTAATACTAAGGACGGCACAAATATCTATGCTTTGGTGAGGCGAGAGTCAACAGCCGTAATATATTTCGTAAAATGCATTTTTATAAAAACCATCAGCTGTTTTTTAAAAACCTTATTCATCTACTAGTTTCAGTCATGGACCATCTTCAAGGATAAAAAGGTGTTAACAGAGAATGGTAAAATACATGTTTGATGTATTTTACCATTCTCTGTTAACACCTTTATATCCTTGAAGATGGTCCATGACCGAAACTAGTAGATGAATAAGTTTTTTAATAAACAGCTGATGGTTTTTATAAAAATGCATTTTATGACAAATATCTATGCCCGAAGGGGGGTTCGAACCCCCGACCGTAGTGGCCGTGCAGACCGTGACTGGAGCGCCGCAGAGCGATCGGCCACCGCGGCAGGCCGCTGAATTGTTCCTGCTGCTGCTACTATCCAGGCAACCAGATCCTCTTTTGATGCAACACGAGTTACGTTAACAAGGCTGTGCATCTCTCCCCACACTAAAAAGTCCAGGGGGTCATATCTAGGGATCAAGCAGGCCATGGTACGGGACCACCTCTGCCAATCCACGTTTCTGTGATTCGTCGGTCCAGGAATCGACGCACACGACGAATGAAATGTGCCGGAGCCCCGTCATGTTGGAACCACATGCAGTGTCTTTTAAAGAGCAGGACGTCTTCCAGCAATTCTCTGGCGAGAAAACTGTAATAGTGCCTGCCATTTAATATTGCCTCCACCGGTTTAAATACTCCTCATAGCAAAAAATGGCATTTGGGAAAAATATTTAAAATATTTATTTTGGTGTCCCCTACAAACTCCCAGAGTTTGTCGGTTTAAATACTTTTCACCCTATATATATCACTTGCGTATTTGTCAAATCCAAAAGTGGAGAACAATTGTTGACAGGGCTGGCGCAAGGCACGTGCAAAAGGTGCAGCCGTACAGGGCGGCACTTTCCGAGGGGAAGCAAATCTGCCTCCCTCCCTTTATTTTTATTTTTTTAAGACAAACTCAGCATTCATACGCACAAGAGGGGATTCGAAAGCAAACCTTGTAGGGAACGGCTTCGGGAACTGTGGCATGGTGTCACGACTACCTGCAGACCGCCCGTGCTGATCAAGGGGCAGAAAGAAATTGGACTAATTTCTTCCTCACCACTGTGGCACAACTGTGTGTGTTTACGCCGGAGGAACATCGCGTGGGGGGGGGAGGGGGAGAGCAGTCTGGCGTACACGCCAGTATTCTTATGAGTGGAGCGCTCCCAGCCTGTTGCGCGCCGTGCGTTTACTCACAACTAATTTTGCAAAATACGAAATCTAATTTAGAAATTCGAATGCAATGGTCGATACTGCGATTATGTGTTAAGCCTAAAGCAGTTTTGCTAAGCCCTTCAATGGCAAATTCCGAGTGTTTTATTCTTCCCGCATTATGGAAAAAAAACCATCGTTGAACATTACTATAGTCAAACATGTCCAACACCTACAATTGCTGGAAGTGTTCCGAATGGGTAAATACACCGCGAGTAATTACAAGGGAGAAAGACATTCGTAGTAAGCCAAGCATGAGATGGGTTTCGACATATTTTTGCTCTCTGTTTCTGAATGATTGTCCGACGTTTTGGTTTTTGAACCATGAATGTAATAATCAGTCGCAATTTTTGTTTTTATTTTCCATATCTACATAGATTTCGGGCACAGTATGGCTATTCTCAATGGTTTGAAATATATTTACATCTATTCCGTCATGCTGAACGTACCTGTCGATATGACGGTTATAATTCCACAAACGTTTTGTAAAATGAAAAATATATAAATAAATAAATAAATAAAATAAACTGGGGGCGGCAATTTAGGAGCTAGCAAGGGGCAGCACTTTGGCTTGCGCCGACCCTGAGTTAAGACAACTAATATTACCATGTCAACTATCTATCAGCAGGGCCGGTGAAACGGACATGCCAAACGTGTGGTGGCAGGGGGAGAAATATCTGCTGGGCGTCATGCAGGGGAGGCTTTGTCGCAACTGTTTCACATGGCTAAGGAGGGAACGGGAATTTTGGGGCAATTCAGTCCTTTATATTATTTATTTATTTATTTTTAGACTGCCCATTGTTGTCTTTATATGGCCACTGACTATAAAAGAAGATTTTGTCAGTTGTTGCATTTATATCTAGAAGAAACGTTGTAAGTATTGTTGCGTTTTGGTAGTTGGCTGAAGGAGTAAAGACTGATCAGAAATATTTCTATCGTTTTCCTTATTAATAGAAAAAGAGGTGCATCAGAATTTTTTGTGACTTGATATGTAATACGTAAGAGCTTCAGTAGAACTGTGACTTTTCCAATCGAGAACAAACCAGCCAGTGTGCCACTTTTCCAGTTTTTATTACAAAGTGAGTGTCAATTAATTAATTACTTAATAACTTACTGATAGAATTCAAGCAGTACGCAATATTACGACGCCATTTATAAGTTACAAGGTTCGGCCCACATAAAATGTTGAAGTCGATAAATTTAATCGGCAATTAAACCACACGAAAAATCTAATTATCCCCAGCAATCGAATGTCACAGAGTGCTTGCCTATGCAGCGAACCGTCGTCTCATGGGAGCGGAGTATTTTTCCTCGTCCCGAATTAATTACCATTACAAATTCTAACTATGGCGAAACTGAAGGGCCTTTCCTACCATCACCACTGCGGTTCAGCGAACTAGGTAAAAACCCAACGAGAGAAGCCTTCTAGTTCTCAGTTGCTTCGTTGACTTTAAGAGTTTCGGTCGACGAACTAAGTTACTATTGTGCGGAAGTTGCCGGCATTGTAGTAGATCTCGGTGATGACTAACAGCAGCAGCCGTGAATTTCACTGTCTCTATACGTACGTGTTTGCGAGCACCCCTGAAATTATCGAAATGCAACGGTTTGCATGTATAATGATATACGCGATCAGTTGAATCACGCGGTCGCTGTAAACTACTGCTGCCCCCTGCCAGGACTCTGATGTCCATTCTGTTGGCTAAAAGATTATTTAAACAGGCTCTCCAAATACAGTCTCTCCAATTAAGTGCTGCACTAGTTAACCACAACACCATTTACTTCAAACTGTTTTCATTTTTATTTTGCCCTGCAACAAGTTACAGGCTATGTTTTATATCTTGTTATTTGACTGCATTATCCAGTGCAACAAGCTACCTCACATTCCAGTGAATCAATTTCAGAATGTAATCACCATTTATCTCATCTGTTCGAATTCTGATCTGTTGTCTTCCCATTAAATCACAAACGGAAACCTTTGCTAGAGGAGAGAATGTTCGACGCTGGCAACGGACATAGCGGCAGGGTAAACCTAACTGATAATTCTGGAGCAGAAGTTAAGGAAATTTATTAATTCCAACAGCTTCGTCCTTTGATGAGTAACGAAAGTCACTACAGCAACACTTCTCATATATTTTATTGTTATGTTGCTAGTGTTGTTGTGGTCTTCAGTCCAGAGACTGGTTTGATGCAGCTCTCCACCCTACTCTATCCTGAGCAAGCCTTTTCATCTCCTCATAAGAACGACAACCCACATCCACTTGAATCTGTTTACTATACGCGTCTCTTGGTCTCCCTCTGCGATTTTTACCCCACACACTTCCCTCCAACGCTAAATTCACAATTCCTTGATGTCTAAGAATGTGTCCTACCAATCTATCCCTTCTTTTAGTCAAGGTGTGCCAGAAATTTCTTTTCTCCCCAATTCGGTTCAGTACCTCCTCATTAGTTACGCGATCCACCCACCTAATCTTCAGCATTCTTCTGTAGCACCATATTTCAAAAGCCTCTATCCTCTTTCTGTCCACACTGCTTATCGTCCATGATTCACTCCCATACAAGGCAACACTCCATACAAATGCCTTCAGAAAGGACTTCCTTAGGCTTAAATCAATATTCGAAGTTAACAAATTTCTCTTTTTCAAAAACGCCTTTCTACCCATTGCCATTCTGCATTTTATATCATCTGTACTGCGGCCATCATTTGTTATTTTACTGCCCAAGTAACAAAACTCATCTACCTCCTTTATTGTTTCGTTACCTAATCTAATTCCTTCAGCATCACCTGATTTTCTTACACTGCACTCCATTACCCTAGTTTTACTCTTGTTAATGTTCATCTTATATGCACCTTTCAGCACACTGTCCATTCCGTTCAATTGCTCTTCCAGGTCCTTTGCTGTATCTGACAGAATTACTATGTCGTCGGCAAAACGCAATGTTTTTAATTCTTCACCCTGAACTTTAATTCCTTCTCCAAATTTCTCCTTGCTTTCCTTTATAGCTTGCTCAATGTACAAATTGAACAACAATGGAGAAAGACTACAACCCTGTCTTACTCCCTTTCCAACCACTGCATCCCTTTCATGCCCTTCAACTCTGACAACCGCTATCTGGTTTTTGTACAAGTTGTAAATAACCTTACGCTCCCTATATTTTACTCCTGCTTGCTTCAGAACTTGAAAGAGTTTATTCCAATCAACATTGTCAAAAGCCTTCTCCAAATCTACAAAAGCTATGTTGCTAGTATGTTAGACGTTTTACTCTTCTCGATTACAGACAGGTTAATTTATTTTCGTGTGATCTATTAACTGAAAAACTTCGAATTTGACCGAAAATATCGCGTCGTCACTCTAGCCACAATGAAAATAATGTGAATAGAAGCGAAATGATACGGCGGTAATGACTGGGTTAATAGCATTTATTGAATAACTAGACACGAAAAAGTCAATTCACGATAAGGAATGGGCAACCGAAGTGCAGCATGGCAATATTTATCTACTATCCTTAGCAAACAGCATTTACCAGGTATATACGATGTTGGAACTTAAATAGTGACAATCAATACATAAGCGCTACATGTTTGAACTTGTTATTGTTCTTCGTATAATCACCACCGTTGTGTAGAACCCGTTGCCAGCGACGTGGAGGGAATAATATACTGTTAGCGGAGTCTGTTCTGTTGATGGTGCGAATGGAGAGCTCTACTGCTTGTCGAATCCCTGGAACACTTCTGAAGCGAACGCCACGAAGCGGTCCTTTCATTTTCGGAATCAAATCAAAGTCACAAGGACTTACGTCTGCGAGGTATATGGTGGATAGTACAATACTTCTTATTCCCATCGACTGAACAGAGCAGCCACAGCTTGCGCTGCATACGCTCGCGCATTGTAGTGCAAAATAATAGGTGAGTTGCACAGAAAGTGTTGCCGCTTCTTTCGCAAAGTTGGTCGCAGGTGATGCTCCAAAAAAAGAACAGTGATACTATGCATTGATGATATGCCCTCGGTGGAATGTAATGCGTTAGGATAACACCATCACTTTTTGTTCAAGATGTTCAAATGTTTGTAGAGCTTATAGGACGTAACCACGGGGTCATCAGTCCGTAAACTTACAAACTACTTATGAACTAGCTAATACTAAGAACGGCACAAATATCCGTGCCCGAGGGGAGATTCGAACCCCCGACCGTAGTGGCCGTGCAGAACGTGACTGGCACGCCTCAAAGCACTCGGCCACCGCAATCGGTCACATTTTGTAAGGTGTACGTTTGTAGATGTGTTTTTTGGACATTGACAGGGGTCGAGGCAGGGGACGTTAAATGAGATGTTTGGTGGGTATTTAGAACAAGGAATTACGCTTAGGTGCGGCTGACCGCCATTAATTTTCTGAATCATCAATGTTGTTTAATTAATTAAGTTATTTCTGAATTATGTTAATAGAATAATGTTCAGTGATCAATAATTTGATTGGCCCTGTGTAGCAACTCTCTATAATCTCCAGTCCAACAGACAAATCAACAACAAATCCAGTTTATGATGACTTTCCCCTCTAAAATTATGATTTATAAACGGTAAACAACAATAAATGAATTTGTTAAGAAAAACAGACTTTCTCAGCTATAACTTTATTATATAGGACACAATATTCGCATTATTTCACAGAGATAACTCAAATATCTGAATTAAAAATGGACATAAATATATATACATATTCGATATAAGAAGGAAAAATAAACCTACATTATAGCTTTACATTAATCAGAACACCGTCGATATGAATTTAATACTGATTGGCAATTCAAAATTTCCCCTATTGGAAGACGATGAACTTCGTAACAGAATGTAAATTTACGTACAAGTTCGTTGTTGTAACAAAATACTCTGAGCAGGTTTGATTTCTAAACAACACTGGCCCGTTGGACTGGATAACCTGATACGACTGCCACTTGCTGCTGCCGTGAGCAAGCCATGAATTACCCAGTCAACGAACAGCAGTACGATTTCACTGCGCCCCTGTGGTGGGGGAACCTGGCGGTATATAAGCTGAAAAAACGCGACCACGAAATAAAATCTCGCTCCGTTATTCAGAACCTGTACTCCCTAATATTAGCCACTGTTCTCTTGGTAGTACACAGTGCCTATGAGAACAAGCAGTTCTGCTAAATGTGGGCCACTTCAGTTATCTTATACAAGTACACTCAAGTAGTGAAGACCTAAAAGACTCCAGAAAGCTGTGTAATTAGTGTCTCGGTACATCTAATTATGGCTGGCTGATCTTGTTCTCACCGAACAAGTACTATCAGTACCAGTACAGTGCAGTACTGTAGGACGTACTCTGAAATTTGTACAAGTTCCTAAGTCCAAGAATCGGATAATAAAGCAAATCTCCACGATTTGAAGTCCCAAAAACACCGTCTACCGCGCAAGACCGCCAGGAAAATCACCATAACTTTCACCATACTGCGGCTCTGAAGCACTTTCGACTTTTGCGGCGACCCATAATGACCCTTTTCGTTGGATTGGCGTTTCAGTTTTGGTTCACATGATGTGGCCCATGCCTCATCCAGTTACACAGTTAGACCGCTCGCTCACAAGCGACTGTGTTTCCCTCGATTGTGCACTCGCCGGTGACGTGAGACGGGCGAGTCCAGTTGTTCGGAGGTAAGGTAGATATGTCAACAATGTGTGCTATCAGCGACAGTAGTAGACTCCATTGCATAGTGTTACCTAAGCAGTGTTGCCACCAACCCTTGTATTATTTTATTGTTATGGTAATCCATCAACTTACTCTCCTTCTGTCGTCTCCTCCTGCCCCACTCTCTGGCAATTTTGCCGGTGTATTTAGCGAATTTCGGAGTGTGGTTTTATTTTGACGGAGTTCAATCGTTATGACGTCGTATCTCCTCAACAGTGTGTCCTAAAATAAAGAACGTTTCAGGTTCATACATAGGAAACTAGGACTAGAGCTCTGCTGTTTTTTATCTGATTGCTTATTCAATCGTATCTTCTCAACTATTCGTATGTATCATTCTCTGATATAATTTCGAATATACAATCAGTAGTTCATGTCCAAATGCCTGACAAATTTCTCACGAATACAGTTAATGATGTAGGAGTAATAAACTGTACCTTGACTCTAATTCCGTAGTTTTACTGTATGTATAGTGGAAAAGTAGTATACAATATGCTTCTTTCCTTTCATAATTTTTTTCTCATTACCAGCGAAATAATGTTTCGAAGAGATTTAAATTATATGATGTGTTGTAAGTCGCTAAGTCCTCTTGTTTCGAAAACTGGAAAATAAAGTGATATTGTGATTCTTGAAGTTTTCCAGGTGTACGGGATGTTCCATAAAGTTTCAGGATTGCAGCCGGATTTCGTCGCCGGATTTCGTCGATTTCTTACCACGATATTTCGGCTGACAACCGTTCAGCCGATGTAACAGCACTTTTTCATCATGTCCTTTCGTGGACTTACTTTTTATTGAACAATGAATATTTTGAACCAATGGACGGTATTGCCGTGGGCAGTCCAATCTCCCCTCTGGTAGCAAATTTTTTATGGAATATTTTGAGGAAAGAGCACTTGATTCGACAGAACATAAACCGACTGTCTTTTGGCGATATGATGATTACACTTTTGTAGTGTGGCCCCATGGGGAAGAAGAATCGTCACGTTTTGTGCAACACCCGAATTCAATCCACTCTAATATTCGGTTCACAATGGAAACTGAGAAGGACGGTTGCTTACGCTTTCTTGATGTCCTAGTCAGTAGGAAAATGGATGGGACATTGGGGCATTACGTATACCGGAAACCCACACACACGGACATTTATTTGCAAGTGTCCAGTTGCCACTACCCTGCACGATCTACCGACGTCCGTCGAACCATGGTGCATCTCGCACATATTAACTCTGATGGAGAAAGCCTTCATAAGGAGCTAGAAAATCTAAAGTCCGTTTTCAAAGATAATGTATTTTCTCCACACCAGATCGGTGCAGCACTGAAGAGGAAGAAACGTGATGACCCCCAACATCATGAGAATAAGAGGGTGTTCAAGAAATTTCCTTCCATACGTCGGAAACCTGTTGTCGAAATTAGGCAGAATTAAAAAAAAATCAAGTCATCTTTCGGCCACCTGCAAAGATTAGTGCACTTCTCGGATTGGTTAAGGATGGTTTGGGATTGAGGAAAGCCGGAATTTACAGGATACCTTGCTAGTGAGCGAAAGATTACAATGGACACATGACACGCACAGTACAGGAAAGGTGCACTGAACATGAACGCCACACTCGTCTGTTAAAGTCCAGTAAGTCAGCCGTAGCCGAGCATTGTATTACTACACGACATTCTATGGATTACTTCGCCACTGAAATCTTGGCCACGACGAGATCTTTCTGGGATTCATTAATTAAAGAAACTGTGGAAATACATTTAGCCCAACATCTTATTAATCTTGACGCCGGCTTTCATCTGGACAAGGCTTGGGATCCGGTGATTTCTTTAATATCATATGAGAGGCAACATTTTATCCATAACGACGCTTCTAACGATAATTAAAATTTTATACGTCTGACAAGTAATGTACTGAGTGCGCATTCAGCCAGAGGGCGGACATGTACTGTATTTCCACCTTATGCAGTACTTACGCGTTCCGACAGATGGCGGACATGCAGTTTCAACCAAGCCCCTACCACGCCGTAGCGGAGAATAGAGGTAACTGTCCCCGAATTGAAGCGGCTGATCGCCGCTGTTTGCAGGGAAGAATCCTAGTACTGGAGTTGTGATCGGAAGTGTATAAGACGCGACACGAGCAAAATGAATAACAAAATAAACGCATGTTTGTTTTAAAAAATTACTGATTATTGCAGTCTGTTTAAAAAGTAATCATAAATGAACTAAGTTTCCTAATTTCCGAAATACGTCTGCATACAGACCCGGAATTTAAGAATGTAAAGTCTCTTTTATGAGAAGGTGGAGCGATTTTGCTTTCAGATATTTGCAGAAGATGATTGCACGAAACTTGTGAAGTAGCAGGGAGTGTGATTATTATTTATTTTGCGTAATTTTCTGTCAGGTTCTGCTTGCTTTTTGCCGACTACTCACCACGTTTTGCACGCTTATTTCTGTATTGACACATTTTTGGCTACATTCCATTCCATATTACACAGAATTTTTCTTTCAACTTCCTCTAATTTGGGTATGAATAATTCTAATAACTCATACAACTTTAAATAGGCATTTCATTCGCACATTACTTTTTAACAGAGATAGTACTTCTCAAAGGGGTTGAGTATGCAACATTCGATCAAATAATGACCATTTGCAAAGTAGAATCACCGCCTGTTAAGTGTCTAAAAGCAATTATTCGACCTGCTTTTGGCTTCATACTTGTATGTGTCATTAAAAATCTAAATATCTCTTATACGCCTAGTACATCATTCAGCTCAACTTAGTATTTTTAGTAATTTATATGCAAATAAAATACAATTACTTGACATGCAACAAAGTACTTTTCTCGTCATTTGTAAGAGGAAACCTAAACAAAAGCAAACGCTCATGATTTATTATTTCTCCATGAAAATACTATGCGGTATACAAGTAATGACTGATCTGTGAAATATAACACTCTTTCCGTGTTCGTCTTTGCTTCCTTTCACACTGTTACAATTAAAAGCAGCACACGAACGAACCATGTTTCCTTGCAAATTGCGGGTTCTCTCACGTTCAATGTGGGGACGCGACACTAGCGCCAACGAGCGGTCTAGTTTTTATTTAGTAAGTGTATGGTTTCAACTTCGCGCAGACGCCCGCGCACCGCTTGTGGACTTTTTTCAGCAGAGGGCGGTAAATTCGAAAGAGGGCGCGCTTGTGACGGCCACTGATGCGCAAGGGCCTCCGCGCCAATTTTTGCTACAAATGCGTCGTCTAGAACTAATCATCTCTAGTGGAACGCACTTACCAGATGATGGCTGAATGGTTGCAGCCAAAATATCGTGGCAAGAAGTCGACAAAATCCGGCTGCAATCACGAAACTTTGTGGAATAAAGTGATATAATTCACACGTCACTTGATGCGGCAGGTTTTCGCATTGATGACGTTACATATCCTCGACGTTATTTTGGTAACTGCACACGTTGATACATACTGGCATTATTTGCAAGTACAGACTGTAGTTAAAAAGTAGTCATTACATGAACATTTTAAATGTGAGACAGCAGTTTTGTAGCTCACATGGGGTGACTGTTAGGCTTGCGCTGGTACTTCCGAGAACAATGTGCGGTGTCGTAGTTGCTCTTTTGCGTCTACGGCCGACCATCCAGGCATGACAGACCCTTTTCCAGAGCTTACCGCCGTTGCCAGCTTGTATGATGAGTCGCGTTCCATAGCCGTGCTTACATTCCTCGACTAAATCAGTAAAATATTTTTGAGACATGTTACCATGCATCGTAACTTGAGATCCCGACGAGTGATCGTAATTGATTAAACATACAAACATTTTAAAAAGTTTCACTTTCGTAGAAATGTAGAGAAACGTTATTTTTCAGTACTCTATTTATACAACAATACCAAAAACTACTATAATAATTCATTCCACCGGAGGCAGGTATTTGGAATTAATTCAAGAAATACCAGTTGAAAAAAGGCGAACCGGGTAATATTTTATAAAACGTATCTGGAAAAATCCTAACCATATAAAACTATGAGCTTTGTGTAACCATATAATACTTCGTATGAAAAAAAAGCCCGTTCCGATGGATCAGTTACATTTTATTTCTGCAACGTTCCATTATTTTTCTCAACGATTTATCAAAAATCTTCTCCCAAATAGAACGAAGGAAGAACAAATGCTTGTATGCATCTGTAGGAGCTATAATTTCTCTTACCTTAAATGAAAGACGCAAAATGGAGTACAGACGACTAAGAAATGAGATTGATAGGAAGTGCAAAATGGCTAAGCAGGAGTGGCTAGAAGCCAAATGCAGATCTGTAGAAGAATGTATAAGAAGGGGAAAAGTAGATACCGCCTACAGGAAAATCAAAGATACATTTAGGGACAAGAAAAGCAATTCTACGATTATCAAGAACTCAGATGGAAAACCAGTTCTCAGCAAAGAAGGAAAAGCTGAAAGGTTGAAAGAGTACATAGAGCAGCTCTACAAAGGAACTGAAGTTAGAGACGATGTTTTAGGAAGGGAAGAGGAAGTAGATCAAGATGAAATAGGAGATAGTATACTCAGAGATGAATTTGACAGAGCCCTGAAAGACCTAGGTCGGAACAAGGCCCCAGGAGTAGATGACATACCCTCAGAGCTACTAAAGTCTCTGGGAGAGCCACCCATGACAAAACTATTTGAACTGGTGTGTAGGATGTATGAGGCAGGCGAAATACCCTCAGACTAAGAAAAATGTAATATTCCCCATTCCAAAGAAATCAGGCTCAGACAGGTGTGAAAATTACAGAACCATCAGTTTGATAAGTCATGGTTTCAAAATTTTAACACGAATTATCTACAGGCGAATGGAAGAGCTGGTAGAAGCTGACCTCGGGGAAGATCAGTTTGGATTCAGGAGGAACGTAGGAACCTGGGAGGCAATACTTACCTTACGTCTTATCTTAGAAGATAGGTTAAGGAAAGGCAAACGTACATTTTTAGCTTTTGTAGATTTGGAGAAAGCGTTTGACAATGTTGACTGGACTACACTCTTTCAAATTCTGAAGTCAGCAGGGGTAAAATACAAGGAAAGGAGCGTTATTTACAACTTGTACAAAATCCAGACCGCAGTTATTAGACACGAAGAGCATGAAAGGGAAGCATCAGTTGGGAAGGGAGTAAGACAGGGTTGTAGCCTTTCTCCGATGTTATTCAATTTGTACATTGAGCGGGCGGTGAAGGAAAGCAAGGAAAAATTTGGAATAGGGATTAAAGTTCAGGGTGAAGAAATAAAAACATTGCGTTTTGCTAATGACATTGTAATTCTGTCAGAGACAGCAAAGGACCTGGAAGAGCAGTTGAATGGAATGGGCAGTGTGTTCAAGAGAGCGTATAAAATGAACATTAACAAGAGCAAAACAAAAATAATGGAATGCGGTCTTAGAAAATCAGGCGATGCAGAAGGAATTAGATTAGGTAACGAAACAATGAAGGTGGTAGATGAGTTTAGTTACTTGGGTAGTAAAATAACATGCGATGGTCGCAGTACAGAGGATATAAAATGCACAATGGCAATGGGAAGAAAAGAATTTTTGAAAAAGAGAAATTCGCTAACATCGAATTTTAATTTAAGGGTAAGGAAGTCTTTTCTGAAGACATTTGTGTGGAGTTTTGCATTGTACGGGAGTGAAATATGGGCGATAAGCAGTGCGGACAGGAAGAGAATAGAGGCTTTTGAAATGTGGTGCTACAGAAGAATGCTGAAGATTAGATGGGTAGATCACATAACTAATGAAGAGGTACTGAACAGAATTGGCGAGAAAAGGAAATTTTGGCATACCCTGACTAAGAGAAGGGATCGCTTGGTAGCATACATTCTTAGACATCGAGGAATCGTAAATTTAGCATTGGAGGGAAGTGTGTGGGGTAAAAATCGCAGAGGGAGGCCAAGAGACGCGTATAGTAAGCAGATTCAAGTGGATGTGGGTTGCCGTTCTTATGAGGAAATGAAAAGGCTTGCTCAGGATAGAGTAGGGTGGAGAGCTGCATCAAACCAGTCTCCGGACTGAAGACCATAACAACATAACAATCTTTGTTGACTTCACTCGAAATGTAATTGGCTGCAGTAGAATATTTCGGCAGAAAGCTTCACACTCTAAATTTATTCAATAATTTTTCTCTAACAGAATATTGGTTCCGTGCAGCGTTTCCCATTTGTGTTAATGAACCTTCTCACTGACACTCGTACAGTGATCGACCCCAACAGTAAGAAACCTAGCAGCCCGTGTCTGAATTGCCTCGGTCATTCTTTGAACCCATCTTATTGGTATCCCATACAGATGAACAACCTCAGGAAGGCGTCGCACTAACGTTCTACAATCCCTCTCGTTTACAGATGTCTCCCGAAAATTTTCCCGGTAAACTGAAGTCGACCTTCGCTTTTTCTACGACTACCCTAAGAAGCTCATTTCATTTCATATCAGTCTGCAACGTACGGCAGATATTTAACCCAAGCGACTATGTAAAGCAGCACACTACTAATGTTATGTTCGAACACCGTGGAATTGGTTTTCTTAGTCATCTGAATCACTTTCAATTTTCCTACATCTAGAGCTAGCTGTCAGTACTCACAGCAACTAGAAATGTTTTATAAGTCTTCTTGCACCCTACTACACCCATTTAATATCGACGCTAATACGTACATTACAACATTATCAGGAAATACGTACAGATTATTACTCTCTCTGTATGTCAGGTTACTTAGTAAATAGACAATAATACCCCACCCCCACCCCCAAAATCGCGCACTTCTGATTTTATCCTTATACGTGATGAACATTCGTCTCCGAGAAGGACGAGGGCAATTTTACAAATAAGAATTAATTTGCAATCGAGTGAGAGATGCTTTACTTATGACGTAGTTTCTATCAGAAACTACAATATGCGCAACCTTTATCGCAGATCAAATGAGGCACTGTACTATTGATGAACTCCATCAGTTTCATTATCAGTAGTTTTTCACATTACTAGTTTAACGCCCCCTGCTTCGCATGCGTAGACTGATTGGTCTGCACCAGTTGTTTCTCCCTCTTAATATAAATTTTCATAGATGTAGCTTAAGTACTATCATAAAGAAATGCTGTGATACTACTTGTAGCTGCGGCAGAATGCCGCCATGCTGCGGTGCGCGTTGGTGCGCGTTCGATCCGCCCCTCGGGCATGGGTGTTTGTATTGTCTTAGTATAATTTAGTTTAAGTTAGTTTTATTAGTTTGTAAGCCTCTAAGACTGATGATCCCGTAGTTAAGTCTTGAATATTTGATTATACTGCGTGTAACCCCCTATGGCATCCCTTAATAGTTGAATTTCAAAAAATACCCCACATGTGCCTTTTATATTCCAATCAAGTATGCAAATATCATTTTTTTGTAACTCTGGGTTCAAAATTGGCTTAGTACCAACGAATTTAAAAATATCTTTCATCCCCTATTTCACCCCCTAAATGAATAATTATCTGAAAATACCGAAACACGCGTCTTTTTAATTCTGGCCAAGAAAAATTATACCAGTTTAAGTGGTTCTGGCTTCAAAATTGCCTTAAGAACAAACCATTCTCGAAAAACATCACCTGTCCAATTTAACCCCCTTGGTGGTTGAATTTTCAAACATACCGAAACACGTATCTTTTTAATTCTAACCAACAATACAAATAACAATATTTGCACCTGTAGCCTCAAAATTGTCTTGACAATAATGTGTTTTCCAAAAGAATATTTGATCCCCTATTTCACCCCCTTAGTTGGTCAATTTCCAAAAATACTGAAACTCGTCTTTTTAATCCTGATCAAGGGTCCATATCCTAAGTTTAGTAGTTTGTTTTGAGTTAACAACAACATATTTTTGAAAATCTATTCTTGCATCCCGTATTTCATCCCCTTATTGGTGAAATTACCAAAAATACCGAAACACATATCCTTTAAATTCGAACCCTGAATCCAAATCCGAAAATTTGTAGTTCTAATGTCAAAATTGCCGAAATAGCAACAGATTTTCGAAAAACACCCCCCTCTCCAAATTAACCCCCTTGGTGATTGAATTTCCAAAAATACCGAAACAAGTGTTTTTAAAATTCTAACTAACAATACAAATATCAATTTTTGCAGCTCTAGCTTCTAAATTATCTAAATAGCAACGTGTTTTCGAAAGGAATTTTTCGTCCCCTATTTTACCCTCTTACTTGTTGAATTTCCAAAAATACTGAAATTCATGTTTTTTTAATCCTGACCAAGATTCCATATCTGATGTTTCGTAGTTTTAGCTTAAAATTTGAGTTAACAGCAACATATTTTTAAAAATCAATTATTGGCGTCCCCTACTTTACCCCCTTATTGGCTGAATTTAAAAAAATGCCAAACACATGTCTTTTTAATTCGAACCCTGAATTAATATCCGAAATTTTGTAGTTCTAGCTTCAAAATTGTCCAAATGGCAAGGTACTAAAAAAATTTCATCCCGTATTTCACCCCTTTACGGACGGAATATCGAAAAATCGTTTCTTAATTGACGCCTACAGAGAAAGATCAACTCGCTCCATAAATTTCAAGTTTCTGTCTACAATGGTTTGCGCGGGGCAAAGATGAGTCAGTCAATCAGTCAGTCAGTCGGGACATTGCATTTTACATATAGAGATTATTAACAAACTCCGCTACGAGAAATGAAAAAAGAAACAGAAGAAGAAAAATACGGTAGTCAGGCGTCGGATTTCTATGATGCTGGTATCGAGGAAAAGGTGTCACTTCTTGCCAAATATTTTAAAGTGTTTACGGTGACTATGTTGACAAGTGAAAATTGTGTGTGGTATCATATGTGATAGACGTCACGTTCGTAAAAAAAGTTTTCGTAGTACATAATAAATCTGTATTTACTGGTATTTAAAAAATCTTCGAATCATTCATATATATGGGAACTTATTTCATATTATCCTATGTTCGTTAGCAGTTTGTAGTGTAGCTCCATGTAAATGTTCAAATGTATGTAAATCTATCGGACCAAACTGCGTTGTCATCAGTCCGTAGCTTACAAACTAGTTAAACCTAGATACACTAACCTAAGGAGAAACGCACACACCCATGCCCCACGCAGGACCTCCACGACGAGCAACCGCGCGCTCCGCAGCGAGACGCTTTAGACCGCTCGGCTATTCCACCGCGGTAGCTCCATGTAAAAAGCCGTTTGGAAATCAAGGAAAATACAGTCTATCTGTTGGCCTTCATCCTTGGCCAGCAATACATCAAGTGAGAGAAATTCAAGCTTTGTTTGATACGAGCGATACTTATTACACCTAAGCAAATGCATGGCCAGAAGCTCTTCTATGTGAATATACTTCAATTTAGGATATGGTTAAGAATCCTACACCACCCTCGTGTTACGAGATATTGGTCTACATCATACACGTCCTTTTATTAAGCTTTCTTATAACCGGGAGTAGTGAGTCTACAACGGACTAAAGCCACAGTTTGCAACGCAGATTACTTGCAACCCTCATATCTCACATACTATGTCGAAGGTTGCGCAGTACGGTCCTTTTTTATTTATTTATTTTTTATTTATTTATTTATTTTTATTTTTTATTTATTTATTTATTTATTTATTTTTATTATTGCTCGTATTGTGGATGGATTCTATTGAAATTAAATGTACATTACGTCCTTGATAATGCTTAGATGTATTTTATGTTGACTTAAACATTAGCATTGTTGCAAAAAGTATGAAGTTAGACTTTTCAAAGCCAGATTTCATCTACATCGACATAGATACTCTGCAAATCACATTCAAGTGCCTGGCAGAGGGTTCATTAACCACTTTCATAACTTTTCTCTACCGTTCCATTCTCTAATAGCGCGCGGGAAGAAAGAACACCTAAATCGTTCCGTTTTAGATCTGATTTCTCTTATTTTATTGGGATGGTCATGTCTCCCTAAGTAGGTGGGTACTAGCAAAATTTTTTCACATTCAGAAGTAAAAGTTGGTTATTGAAACTTCACAAACAGATCACGCCGCAATGAATAACGTCTTCCTTTAATGATTTCCACCTCAATTCGTGCAACATTTCCGTGACGCTTTCCCCCGTAACGTGATAAAACAAAACGAGCTGCCCTTCCTTGAACCTTCTCAATGTCTTCTGTCAGTCCCACCTGGTGAGGGTCCCACAAGGGGCAACAGTACTCCGTTCGTACCGTTCGGTTAGGTGTGTTTTTCTCGGTGGGGACGTCAATTTCGGTTCGGTAGCGAAAATGGTTATTCTGTACGCTTCTGCGGCCTGCTACCGCCCGAAACGGCCACCGAAATTTCGAGGGCTGCACCGAAAGCCGCTGAGGTTTCGGTGAGGCCGTTTGGTTCGTTTCGGTGGGCTTGGATTTAGCAATGCCGTGTCGTTTTAAATTCCGATAATGACACATCTGCTGTTTTTAAGTAATAAGTAACTTTAAAAAGTTAATTTTCAAGGTTGTCTACAGATATTATCAGAATATTTCGTTAAAATTGCTAGCATTCTAGAATTTAATATAAGGAAATAGCACTTCTGTAAACTCTATTGTAATAAACTTTTTTTTAAATACACGTCTCGGTAATGTCTTTAATGCGCCGTTTAATTTATCATGAAAACTCTCATATTACGAAAGTGTAAATACGAAATCCATCAAATACGGCGTCGCCTTCGTTTTCGCCGTTCTAAAAAGCTGTCGCGTCGTATTTGGCAAATCTTCGTATTTGTACGTGAGAATTACTCAAATATGCACTCCAAATACTCCACCGCATTGAAAATCTTCATAAAATGAGCCATTTTCACCGCAATCTTAAGTCCTGTTGTGCCCACAAGCACGTTACCGATGTATCTGAACGGTACTTAGTAGTGTTTTACCGTAGTTTTCCGTACAAACTGAGTATTTATTACTTACAGAAAACACTTTTACAACGTTTAAGTTAAAATAGAAAGGAATTTTGTGAAGTTAGATAGTGGAAATCATACAAATTAGTAGCAGTAAAAATAACCGATAATCATTCCGCAAAGAAGTTAATGAAAACAAAGGCCGACAGCTGGCGTACACGCTGTGGTCTGGCGGTTAAGGCGATGAGCTCTCTCTAAGTGTTTTAGGTTCGAATCCTCGCTAGTGCAAAATATTTTTTCACCAGTCGTCTTGTTTGGAACTTTTATCTAGTCCTTTAAGAGAAGCATGATCTGCAATATTCTTTAGCATGTACATGTAAAAGTGAGCACCAGCAGTAGTTTCTTAGACATCGGGGTCCACTCTTATAATAAAACGAAAGATGAAATTTCTGTGAGTGAAACAAACGCAGACATATATTTTTATTCATTTACTTTTTTAGTCTTGTTACAAATAATTCATGTGTGACTACTCTCAATGCTTGAAGCGCAGTTTGAAACAAAGAAAAGTTTTCAGCCTGCATATTGACGATCACATAATCTTCAATATGAAAACTGAAAATTTTTGTATGTTTCAAACTATGTTTTAAGCACTGATGGGAGTCTGACAGTGACCAAAATCAAATTTTGCCACAGTAAAGAAATATTTGCGACTGCTCTTCATCATCCGTATACATTAAGAGCCACTGAGCACTTGGATTCAAGATGGAATCAAACGTAAGGTTTCAGGTTTTGTCCAGTTAACGACAGAAAATACTAAAACTTGTTATGAGTGAATCTAAAACATTCCTTTAGCTTTCCAGCATCGTCAAACAACTGTTTTGTTATTAAAATACTGTACGCTCTTTCTTCAGTACAAAAACATTGACTAATTTGCGCTTCTAAGAACTTTCTCGACTAATATGTAATGCTTTTCCTTTCCCGCAACTTCCATGTACTTCCGTAGTGACAAAATAAAAAGTTTTTCACTGCTAGCACTGCGCTCTCTCTGCTGCTACCGCCGTGCCTTCCCTCCTAGCGCGTTGAACTCGCGCCGCGCCAATGAACCGCACAATTCTGCTCTCGTCTAGGACAAACGGTAGTACCTAACGCCTTCTAACAAACGGCAAAAATAAATTGAAACCTTTCCGAAACTTTTTCTGTCTTACACCCCCACAAGAAAATGTAAAGGGAAAAATTATGTCGCTTACTACATTTTGGACGTTGGTTTGATAAAAGTTCTACGTCAGACGTGGGATTTTAATTTATTACTTCACTATCACTGAATATATTGGCCGGAAAGTTTGCAGACATCGACAACATATAGCTCTGAAAGCAATTATAAAATTATTTTGCTGTGCGACGATTAGTTTAGGAGATACGGTGTGATAAACATAAAGTAGCCTAAATAAACAACTTTTCAAATGAGTTTTAATATTCTCTTTAAATTAAATTTAAGAAAAGTTTCTGTAGGTAGTTCTCGGAACACACTGTCGTATTATGTCGCCAAATTATAAAATACACGACTTTCATTTTTTTTACATTTTGCTGGGCTGTCTCGCATGGTAGGAAACGCAGCGAACGCCGGGCACGGCTGCCGTCCCCGCTGCTCACCAGCAGTGCGCATGCGCGGAAAAGCAGTCAGGCACTTCTGATCTGGCAATAGCGCCACCGTAAGCTTTGGTGACCACGAAGACGGACCGCAACGCCACCGAAAGGCATACAGAATAAACTAACGGAGCTGCTTCGATTACTCGACCCCTCGGTGCGCTCTCTGACCGAACCGAACTCTGGGGCGCCGAAAAGATAAAGAATAGGGCTCCAGGAGAGGACGCACAAGTGTGACGTTGCCAGTCTCTTTGGTGGAGCTGGTGCATCTTCGAAGCGTTCTGCCGATGAAACATAACCTTCCCCACAATATTTTCTATGTGTTCTCTCCAGGCAAAGTTATTCGTAATTGTAACTCCTAGGTATTTGGTAGAATCTACGACCTTAAGGTATGACTGATTTATCGCGTAATTGAAGTTCAGCGAATTTCTTTTAGTGGTCATGTGTATTACTTCACACTTTTCTTTATTTAGTGTCAATTGCCAATTTTCGAACCAATGCAGACATTTTGTCTAAATCGCTTTGAAGTTGCTTTTGGTCCTCTGTTGACTTCACTAACCGATAAACGACAGCATCATCCGCGAACAATCTAAGGGAGCTATTCAGATTGTCTCCTAAATCGTTTATAAACACGAGAAAGAGTAGGGGACCTATAACGCTTCCCTGTGGAACGCCAGATATCACTTCTGTTTTACTCGATGACTTACCGTCAATTACAACGAACTGTGTTCTTTCCGATAGGAAATCGTGAATCCAACCGCACAATTGGGGAGATATTCCATAAGCACGCAATTTCATAAGAAGCCGCTTGTGGGGTACAATGTCAAAAGCCTTCCTGAAATCCAGAAATATGGAATCGATTTGAGATCCCTTGTCGATGGCACTTAACACTTCATGTGAATAAAGGGCAAGCTGTGTTTCGCAAGAGCGATACTTTTTGAATCCGTGTTGACTACTGGTTAATAGGTCGTTCTCTTCGAGGTAGTTCATAATATTCGAACAAAGTATATGTTCCAAAATCCTACTGCAAATCGACGTCAATGAGATAGGCCTGTAATTTTGGGGATCACTCCTATTGCCTTTCTTGAATATTGGAGTAACTTGGGCAACTTTCCAATCTTTGGGTACAGATCATTCGCTGAGTGATCGGTTGTAAATGATAGCTAAGTACGGAGCTATTGCATCAGAATACTCTGAGAGGAATCTAGTTGGTATACAATTAGGCCCGGAAGATTTATTTTTGTTTAATGACTTAAGTTGTTTTACTACTCCAGGACGATCCAGTTTCGCATGCTGGCAGCTGTTCTTGGATTGAATACTGGAGTGTTCACTTCGTCTTCTTTGGTGAACGAATTTCGGAAAGCCGTGTTTAGTAATTCTGCCTTAGCAGTACTGTATCGGTAGTATTACCATTGCTATCGCGTAGTGAAGGTATTGTTTGTGTTATGCCGCTAGTGTACTTCAAACATGATCAGAATTTCTTTGGATTTTCTGCAAGATTACTAGACATGATTTCGTTGTGGTAACTACTATAGGCTTCTCGCATTGAAGTCCGCGCTAGGTTGCGAGTTTCAGTGAAAGATTGCCAGTCTTGTGGATTCTGTGTCTTTTTAAATTTTTCATGCGTTTTCCTTTGTTTCTGAAACAGTGAGCTGACCTGTTTTGTGTACCGCGGGGGGTCAGCCCCCTCTTTTATTAATTTATTTGGTATAAATCTCTCGATTGCTACTGATATTATGTCTTTGAAAGTAAGCCACAACTGATCTACACTCGCATTTTTAGTTTTGAAAGACTGGATACTATCACTCAGGAAAGCGTGAAGCGAATTTTTATCTGCTTTATTGAATATATATATTTTTCGTTTATTTTTGGTGCATTTGGGCACTTCGACATTCAGTCTCGCTACTACAACTCGATGTTCGCTAATCCCTGTATCTGTTTTGATGCTCTTTACAAGCTCAGGATTATTTGTTGCTAGGAGATCAAGAGTATTTTCGCAACCACTTACTATTCTAGTGGGTTCATGAACTAACTGTTCGAAGTAGTTTTCAGAAAAAGCATTCAGAACTAGTTCGGACGATGTTTTATATTTGCCGCCGGTTTTGAATACGTAATTATGCCAACATATCGAGGGTAAATTAAAGTCGCCACCGATTATAACAGTATGCTTCGGATACCTGTTTGAAATGTGATTCAAGCTATCTTTGAACATTTCGGCAACCACATCGTTTGAGTCAGGGGGCCGATAAAAAGATCCAATTATTAATTCATTCCGGTTGTCAGGTATAACCTCTACCCATACCAACTCACAGGAATTATCTGTCTCAATTTCGCTACAGGATAAACCGTTAGTAATAGCAATAAACACGCCACCCCCTTTTTTATTTATTCTATCCTTTCTGAAGACCATGTGGCCCTATGAAAAAATTTCGGCCGAATTTATCTCAGGCGTCAGCCAGCTTTCAGAACCTATAACGATTTGTGCCTCAGTACTTTCTATCAGCGCTTGGAGCTCTGGAACTTTCCCAATACAGCTACGACAATTTACAACTGTTATACCAATTGTTTCTAGATCTGCTTTCTTCGTGTGTCTGACCTGCCCCCTTTGAGACTGAAACTCATTTTGTGTATTCCCGAGGCCCTCTAACCTAAAAAAACCGCCTAGTCCACGCCACACAGCCCCCGCTACCAGTGTAGCCGCTTCCTGAGTATAGTGGACTCCTGACCTATTTAGCGGAACCAGAAAACCCACAACCCTTTGACGCAAGTCGAGTAATCTGCAGCCCACACGGTCGCAGAACCGTCTGAGCCTCTGATTCGGACCCTCCACTCGTCTCGGAACCAAAGGTCCGCAGTCAGTCCTGTCGACAATGCTGCAGATGGTGAGCTCCGCTTTCATCTTGCAAGCAAGACTGGCAGTCTTTACCACTTCTGATAGCCGCTCAAAACCAGAGAGGACCTCTTCCGATCCAAAGGGACACACATCATTGGTACCGACGTGAGCCACCACCTGCAGCTGGCTGCACCTTGTGCTCTTCATGGCATCCGGAAGGACCCGTTCCACATCTGGAATGACTCCCCCCGGTATGCACACGGAGTGCACATTGGATTTCTTCCCCTCTTTAGCAGCCATTTTCCTAAGGGGCTCCATCACCCGCCTAACGTTGGAGCTTCCAACTACTAGCAAACCCATCCTCTGTGAGTGCCCGGATCTTGAAGGCAGGGGGGCGAGTAGAGGACAAGCTACACCATCTGCGTCAGGAACATCCTCTGACACAGACAGCGCCTCGAATCTGTTGGCAAGACTAACCGGGGAGGCCTCCACTTCGGTCCCCCGGGAAGTCTTACGCCGCCTGACATGCGCTGAGGAGACCTCCCAATCCACCACGGAGTGGGGGGCTACCTCCTCGCGGGCAGTGAGCGGGCTGGCCACAGCCGCAGGCCGATCGGAGGGCACAACAGACGCACAGGGCGTCTGCTGCATCCCCGCGAGCAGCCCACAACTTCGGCGCCCACCCACCGCAGTCTGAAGCGTTGCCAGCGAAGCCAACGTCTCCTGAAGCTGCGAGCGAGGAGTCACCATCTCTGCCTCCATCCGTTCGTAGCAGTCACAGTTCCTAGCCATTCTAAAAACCTATGTAACTTCCAAGTAAGTACGTCTGGGGACACAGAAGTTTGAAAAACAGTGAGCTTTGAAAAATATGAATCTAACAATAGACTGTTTATTGGTGATGGACATAAAGCACTAATTTGTGCTTAGAGTGCTCCATTACTATACAAACAGTGCATAATGTTCATTACAATCATCGGTGAACTGTTAAATATAATTCAATTTTTATGAAGTTTTGTGAAATTATAATGTAATAGTAACTAATTTTTTAAAAACACACTGTACCGAAAAACTTTCCAAAAATCAAATAATCCAACATATTGTATTATTTTATACATCAAGTTCTAACTCATTCTGACTCTATACACGAGGTATAAAAGTAATTTAATTTGCAGTGTTCAAGTGTGGCTTGTGCCAAAGTTGCACGCAACATATGTTGCTCAGTACAATATCCAAATAAATCGAAGTAAGAAATTCCTTTGCATTATATACACTCAATTCTAAGAAAGCTAAATATAAAGAAGAAAACATTTTCTTAATCAATACTACCCACATTTGTAAATATTCTGTTTTACTTATTGTTGTTGTAATAAAAAGCTATTCAAACCATTATTCAAATCCAGTGTGAAGTGTGAGGGATAATATCAAACTCTAGTGACTATATAACGTTTAAAATATAAAACGAAATAACCGCAATACAATTAGCACCAAAATATTTTGTCAGTTTCACAGGATATAACAGATGTCGTCAAACGCCGAATTGCGATTTACATCTACATCTACATATACATCGGATACTCTGCAAATCACATTTAAGTGCCTGGCAGAGGGTAAATCGAACCACCTTTACACTATTTATCTCCCATTCCGTACTCGAATAGCGCGCGGGAAGAAAGAACACTGAATCTCTCCGTTCGAACTCTGATTCATCGTATATTATGCTGATGATCATTTCTACCTATGTAAGTGGGAGTCGACAATATATTTTCGCATTCGAAGAAGAATGTTGGCGATTGGAGTTTAGAAGTAGCCCACACCGTAGCGAAAACGCCGTTGTTGTAATGATTCCCATCCCAGATCCTGTATCATTTCCGCAACACTGTCTCCCCTGTATCGTGACATTACAAAACGAGCTGCCCCTCTTTGAACTATTTCGATATCCTTCGTCAAACACACCTGATAAAGATCCCACACTGGGCAGTAATACTCCAAAAATGGACAGACAAGCGCAGTGTATGTCATTTCCTTAGTAGTTCTGTTACATCTTTTAAGGGCTATGCCAATTAAACGCAGTCTCTGATTCGCCTTTCCCACGACATTCTTTCCAGTTTAAGTGCAACGTAATATTAATTCCTAGATATTTTGTGGAGTTTACGGTCTTCAAGTTTGATTGATTTATCTTGTAAACAAAGTTTAACGGATTTCTTTCGTACTCATGTGGACGACTTCACACTTCTCATTATTTTGAGTCAATTGCCAATCCTTACACCATAGTGATATTCTATTTAGATCGTTCTGCAATTGGTTTTCATCTTCAGATGATTTTACTAGTCGGTAAATGACGGCGTCGTCTGCAAACAACCTAAGAGAGCTACTTGGATTTTCCCCCTAAATCGTATATGTAAATAAGGAACAGCAGAGGATCAATAACACTACCCTGTGGAACGCCCGATATCACCTCTGTTTTAGTCGATGCCTTATCATCGATTACTACGAACTGCGTCCTCTCTGACAGAAAATCCTCTATCCAGTCGCAAATTGTGGACGATATACCACAACCACGTAATTCGATTAAAAGCCGTTTGTGAGGTTTGGTGTCAAAAGTCTTCTGGAAATCAAGAAATACGGAATCAGTTTGAGATCTCTTGTCCTGTGAGTAAATTATTTTGGATTTGACGCACTATTAAATACCACCCGCGTCACATAATCTCAGTCTTGTTTGCTGTATGATTATCTTAAATTTCAAACACGTTAATTGCTTTGTAAAAAAAATAACTTGAAGAATGTCTAGCCTCATCTCCTTCCAAAAACGCAATCCGTATGGTGAATCTCTAGGTAAGAACGATGGACAGGCTTAGTGAGGCTAATATTGCTTTCGACTGTCGTGAAGATAGGGACACTCGGGTGTGTGGCGGCGACGGAACTGCGGGAGGGGTCTCAGGCTGCGCCGCTAGCACCAGAGCAGCGCCGGAGGGGGAGGGGCGGGTGCAGGGGGGCCACCTTACGCAACGCGGGGTCACGGCAGAGCGGAGCCGAGGAGCAAGTTGGGGCCGGCGCGGCGGAAGTTGGCCAACTTGCGCCGCCTGTTTGTTTCTCTGTTCTCCGGCCCGCAAAACAAATAAATTTTCACGAAACCCCTCGAATACAGAACACTGCCGGAAATCTCTCGCCGAGGTGCTTTCCCTTAAAGCTCCCTCTCAAACGGATTACGTAAGGGAAGTTGGAAATTGGGGGAAAATACCGAAAGTGTCTGTAAAATCTTCCTTTTTGCTTTACAACTTACTATTGGCGTTAAATACGTTCCCATTATTGTCTACTGAATTTATTGCGATGTATCACGCACCAGTGTCCGTCTTTTGAGTTAACTTAAAAGCCGGTAGTTGTAAAGACAAATCTATTTTTCTTTTTAGGACGACACTGCAACATAGCAGAGCTATGATAACGGCAATACGATTTACTGACACCTATCATATTTTGGGAGTCACTATCAGTATTCAATGTAGAATATCACACATTTCAGATAAGATATACAAATGGAGGAGATCAGTTTTAAATAAGTAGGTCATTCTAGTTTGGAGCTTCAAACAAGGTGGGAACCATGTTCAGTGTTAGCCTTCAGCCTCTGCCAAGAAACGGCTCGTACTTGTCTCTACCACAATGCAAAACGGTAACTACTGATCTGCAGTGTTTGGCTCATGAGTTATTTTAACACCTTGCATAATTGACAATAATAATGTGTTAATTTTAATAAGCAAACTAGAAAGTAGTCACACATGGTTGTTGCGCATCGAAAGATTTTCCATTGTTGAACTTCCATCTTGTGTGTCATAGTAATAAAGCCTATATTGTGTCTGAAATTCAGGTTTGCGTGTAAGATAGTAATAAGCCTATATTGTTTCTGAAATTCAGGTTTGCGTGTAAGATACTCTAGAAAATGTTACCTATGACAATTACATTGTGTTAAGTGACTGCTGATATGATCTGACCTGCGTCATCCTGTATCAGGCAACGGATCATTAAACAAGTGACTAGAAAATGTTACCTATGACAGTTACATTGTCTTAAGTGTCTGCTGAAATGATCAGACTAGTGTCATCCTGCAACAGGCAACGGATCATTAGGTAAGTGTCTAGAAAATGTTACCTATGACATTTACATTGTCTTAAGTGTCTGCAGTCAATGTAAGTGTAATTTTTCAGGAAAATTAATTTAAAAATTGAGTAGATTAGAAAAAGTTTGCAACTTCATTGTAGAGCCTGTGAGTGCAATTGTGTTAAGAAAAATTGTGTTATGAGGAAGTAGAGCATAAATGTTTCACGAGTTAGCTGTTACAAGCCACATGTTCCACAAGCTACCTGTTACAAATCATATCCTTCTTAAGCAAGCTGTTAAAACCATATGTTACACAAGGTAGCAGTTACATTGTTCCATAAGCTCGGCGTTTCAAACATTTATTCCACAACCCAAGTTCCTCTAGAGCCTAAAGAATGTGTTTCAAACTATTTCTTCCACAAGCTTGCTGCTGTTAAAAGCCATATGTTCTACAAGACACGGTAACTGTTGAAAACCGTATATTTTACAAACTACGTAATAGAAATCATATGTTGCACAAGATCGCTGTTACAAAATATATTTTCCACAATCTAGAAGACTCAATGGCCCACAGGCTAATCGGGTAAATGGAATTGCAGAATCTATTTTCCTTTCCCTCTGGTCATGTTCCCACACACATCAGGGTTGACCTACGTGTGTTAATATTTACGGGGCGGTTGGATTCCCTTCCTGCCGCCACCCCATGCCCCCCTCCCATGGGAAGAAATGTGTACCTAAATGTCTGTGAATAGTGTTATAGGTGGAAAGTGTTACGAAAATTTTTGCGAATCGTGTAACTGAGGGGGGACTTGGAAACCAGCCCGGTATTCACCTAGGGGGATTTGGAAAACCGCCTAAGAACCACATCCCGGCTGGCCGGCACTCTGACCCCCTTGATTAATCTGCTGGGTGGTTTCGAACCAGGGCCAACACGCCTCCCCGTCTCGAAAGCGGTGCGTTAGACCACACGGCTAACCGAGCGGGTCGGAATTGCACGAACTATCACTGTATAAAACTAAGGCTACAATAATTTTTGAAAATTTCAGATTCTCAGTGGTTTTGCTGTGAAATAGCTTTCTTCCCAAAACACTAAAAGTTAATTGCACATCTACTCGACTGTAGGGGGAACAGAGGCAAGCAGACGAACGGGACGTCTGACCAGTATGTTTGGTTCATACTACTGACTAACTGCACATTAAGCGTAGCAACAGCAATTCTCACGCCAACACATACAAGCTCAAATTTTTGAGTCGCTGGTACCAGTTCAGTGGGAGTTAGATACTTCTTTGTTACCTACACGTTATTTTTTGCAAGTGACACTCTTTTCCATCCAGCACTGCCTCAGAAACAATGCTCTCAACTGTTTATTCATGTCTTAATCTTACTATTCTTATTCAATCCAACGATTTTAATAAATCTAACAGGCTAGTCTACTGTTGTAAATTGAAGATGTCATAATCTTGCTGCATGCGCATGGTACTGTAATCTTTCGATGACTTTTTTCACTTCTTACTTGTTATGTAATAGTATCTGAGCATTAAAGGCCGCTAACAGCTCTGAAACGTTATTTCATGGATATAGAGTAAAAGAAAATTACTAAAAATTAATGCGTGATATTTTATCTGAAGCTACAAAATTACAGTGATTTGTCTAACGTTATTGTTTACATTGTCATTGCCATAGTTATTGCACATATAGTTCCCTGTTCTGTGCTGTCCGTTAGCTGAATTATTATTCTGATGATGTGAGTCGTTGTTATTTTGATTCGAACCATTTCCGTTCGTATTGCTGTTTCCATTACCGTTCCTGTTTATTCTTTGTCCCACGTACGCACTATCGACTTCGTCTGCAATCGTTAAAAATTCTTTCAGGTCATAGAGAGGTGCTCCAATTAGCCATGGCCCAATTTCGGTTGGTACTCTCTCTTTTAAAATTCCCAGAACGTCATTCATTGCTAGCGGCTGTTTCAGGTAGCGCACTTTGTTTACATATCTTTCGAAATATTTTCTCAACGTTTCTTGTTTAGGATTGTATATCGGAGGATTGTAAACTTGCCTTCGCAATATCGCCTGCTCTTTGGCGGACCAGAATTCCGATAAAAATGCGTGTTGAAACTCTTTTTTTTTTTTTTTTTTTTTTTTTTTTTTTTTTTTTTTTTTTTTGCATATCCCTGCTGTCTCGAATGCCTACATTGTGGCTGCGCCTTGAATATAAGATGCTACAATTGTAATTATCTGCCGTACCGTCCAGTTATTCGTAAGAACGTCACTGGAAGATGTGATGAAAACATACGGGTGTGTTATCCTTGTGTTATCCTTTTCTCAGGGTAAAAGCTTTGAAAAGGCCTGATCTGAAGTTGTGTTTGCTTTGTGATTACATGTGCAATGTTTGATGTAGCATTCACATAGGACTACGCGGTAATGCATTCCTATCGTAAAAAAAGTATAGCTTTCTGGACTATTATTTAAACTCGTATTTCCATTGTTTCCTTGGTACACGGGCAAACTGTTGTTTATTCTGTGACCAGCTTTAACTTCTTCTACTTAGGGTTTGAGCTAGTAAATTTTTGTGTTTAACTCTGCCAAGCTGGTACTTCTTTCCGTATCAGATTGCGAATTTCGCCTAACTAATTCCGTAAACTTCTGCTCGCCTCAGCATCAGTCTCAATTGTAACGTCAGTTGCTAACGCTTGAACAGCAATTTTAATTTCACTTTCTGCTTTGTCGGTTGTTTCAACATCTTTCTTGTTAATCCAGTCGGCGAATTCTTTCGCGTACTTGGTTTCATGTTGCATGATATAAATATTGCCAGTTCTGTAGTTAAATAAACTTCGTTCACACGTTTCGTGAGTTCAGTTACTTTCGTCTGCAAATCCGTTTGTGTGTCTTTAAGTTCGAAACATCCTCTGCTAATTGTATGGCTTTTTCGGGTATTTCTTTACACGCTTCCGTAATGAAATTGAATTCGTTTCTCTTACTCTCAATATCTCCTTGCATACGTGATTGCATCTTTCGTATGATCGCGGACAATGTAGCTCAGAGCTTCTGCTCCATACGTTCACATTGTTGAGCCAAATCGGATTTAATTTCGGTTTTAATTCCATGTAAGCTTTGTTCTAGCTGTTTCTGTATTGATTCAGCCTGTTCTTGTAAATTAGCATTCTGTGTTAGAATTTCAGCGAATTTCCGTTCAAAATTAACCTCAAATTTTGCGTTCTATGTTTGAATTTGGTTAAACATTTTTGCGATCTGCTTTAACGTTACTTCGTTAGATAATGTCACGGGATCAGTTTATGTGGTTTGTGTATCAGCCTGTTGCGTGTGTGCTGAAGAGACTGATAACCTTTGTCGTTTAGTCTCTTTCAAAATCAAATCATCCATCCATCTATCCGTGTGTATTGTGGTGGCGGAAATTGTATTAATATTCACATCGCACCCAGCATTTTCTGGAATGTTCGAAATTGCCTGCTCGGACGACTGTTCGCATTTCGCGTTTGAGAATCCATAGTATCTTGTTTATAGACACTACGGGTTATGACCATAATTTTTCTAGAAAATCTTAAAAACTCTCTGCCCCGACACTACGGATTGCAACTCTACAGTTCAGAGAAAATAAATCGTCACACGCAAACTTGCATTTCAGACACTATATAGGCTTATTACTATTACACACAAGATGGAAGTTCAACAATGGAAAATCTTTCGATGCCCAACAGCCCTGTCTGACAACGTTTTAGTTTGCTTATTAAAGTTAACACAATGAAATTATCAATTATGCAAGGTGCTAAAATAACTCATGAGCCAAACACTGTAATTTCACAGATGGTTCTCAAACGAAAGAGCGAATGCATGCAGTGCTGGTGTTCCTTACCTTATTCCTTTGCATGTTAATAGCGTCAACAATGGTATTTTCTGCTTTCTCTCTTCTCTTTCCCATAATAACAGTAATAATATGGTTTTCTCTCCTCAACAATCAGAAAATAATAGTCTCGTCCGGGAATGTAGAGCATGAAAGAAAAATCATAGCAATGGATTTAGTTACAATATTTTTTTGTAAATGTCAATCCGGCGCTACCTTGATAGGCGCCAAATTGAAATATTTTATTTTGATAGTAAAATAATAAATTATTTTTATTAAACGGAAAAGAAGGTAATGGTTTCATGTAAATGATGCAAATTTAGAAATAGCTACGCCTAACAAAATAATGTTCCGTGAAACGAAAGTTAACACCGAAAGCAAATAAATTTTGAAATTAATCGTAATTTTGAAATGAAAAGCTATGTACTAAAATTACGGCGGGAAAAATATTTCAAGTTAGTGGCCACGTTTCAAACCTCTGTTATTCAAAATTGTGCCTGCAAAATTTTACCGAAAAATAGCACAAAAATATTAATTTCTAGCAATGTGCCTGAAAACCTGTCCGATTTCGTAGAAGAGCAGTTCGCCACATATGCATTGTACAGAAACTAATTGTTGGAATGCACTCGTAGAACACAATTTTATCATAAGACCACGGCTAGCAAAAATTGAAAATAATTAAATTTGTATAAACAGGCGTATATCTCAGAGACGTTCAGTGCGGAACAAATGATTCTGAAATACTTATTGAGAATTTTGCATTCTTCCAATTTCGAACACTGCAAAGAAAATGGCGGCTCGTAGAAAACTGTAAGAGAAATTCATACACGGTTAATACAGTATATTGTACAGTAAGGAATAATGAGATGGCATTAAAATGAAAATAATGAGAAATGCAATTTTTCATTAAATAATATTAGCTGTCTTATATGCTTAAAACGTTTGTTGATATACACATACAATAACTTACAACATCCATTCTGTGCTCGAAAAGGAATTACAATTAAGTAAGTTAAACTCAGATGAATGCACTATTGCGTCCGAAACCTATGAATGCTAGACCAAAAACAAGAAAGAAATGAGACTGCTGCACCTTCTAAGT
The DNA here is from genome assembly GCA_026315105.1 of Locusta migratoria. Classification (NCBI taxonomy): domain Eukaryota; kingdom Metazoa; phylum Arthropoda; class Insecta; order Orthoptera; family Acrididae; genus Locusta; species Locusta migratoria. The sequence continues at coordinate 329,944,577 of CM048746.1, forward strand.
GAATAAAACATATGACACTCGCAATTATGGTTTTTGTTTTAATAGATAAAAATGTGCTGGTTAGCTTTATTCTTTGACGGTTCTTTAGTTATTTACTACCGAACCATCAGTTTAATAAGTCATAGTTGCAAAATATTAACACGAATTATTTATAGAATGGAAAAGCTGTTAAAAGCCGACCTCGAGGAACATCAGTTTGGGTTCAAGGAGAAATGTAGGAACAAGGAAGACAATGCTCACTTTATGGCTTATCCTAGAAGATAGATTAAGAAAAGGCAAACCTACATATCTAGATTTTGTAGATTTGGAAAAGGCTTTTGTCAGTGTTGATTGGAATACAATATTTCAAGTTCTGAAGCAAGCAGGAGTAAAATATAAGGAGCGTAGGGTTATTTACAACTTGTACAAAAACCAGACAGCGGTGCAGACTTGAAGGGCATGAAAGGAATAGAGTGAACGGGAAGGGAGTAAGAATGGGCTGCAGCTTTTCTCCGGTGTTATTCAATTTGTACATTGAGCAAGCTATAAAAAATAGCAAGGAGAAATTTGGAAAGGGAATTAAAGTTCAGGATGAAGAATTAAAAACATTGCGTTTTGCCGACAACATAGTAATTCTGTCTGAGACAGCAAAGGAGCATGAAAAGCAGTTGAACGGAATGGACAGTGTACTGAAAGGTGCATATAAGGTGAACATAAACAAAAGCAAAACTAGGGTAATCGAGTGCAGTATAAGAAAATCAGGTGATGCTGAAATAATTAGATTAGGTAACGAAACAATAATGGATGTAGATGAGGTTTGTTACTTGGGCAGTAAAATAACAAATGATGGTCGCAGTACAGAGGATATAAAATGCAGAATGGCAATGGGTAGAAAAGCGTTCTTGAAAAAGAGAAATTTGTTAACATCGAATATTGATTTAAGCCTAAGGAAGTCCTTTCTGAAGGCATTTGTGTGGAATGTTGCCTTGTATGGGAGTGAAACATGGACGATAAACAGTGCGGACAGGAAGAGGGTAGAGGCTTTTGAAATGTGGTGCTACAAAACAATGCTGAAGATTAGGTGGGTGGATCGCGTAAGTAATGAGGAGGTACTGAATTGGAGAGAAAAGGAATTTCTGGCATACCTGGACTAAAAGAAGGGATCGATTGGTAGGACACTCTTAGACATCAAGGAATTGTGAATTTAACGTTGGAGGGAAGTGTGTGGTTTAAAAACCGTAAATGAAATCCAAGAGATGGATCCAGTAAGCAGATTCTTATGTGGAGTTGAAGAGGCTTGCTCAGGATAGGGTATTATGGAGAGCTGCATCAAACCAGTCTCGGGACTGAAGACCACAACAACAACTACATAGTAAATTACATGAAATAAACACAATAATCATAACAAATACAAGAGATTAATTATGAAGAATAAATAAAATATTGAAATAAAATGCTTTCTGCCCATGAGACATTATAACATAAAAATACTTTTACACTGGTTTGGGCCATCCACATACTTTTAACCGATTTCTATCCTCAGTCCAGTTTGTGGCAATTAGTGAAAATATTCTTTCCGCATTTGGAATGTGCACTTTTACACCGGAAAAGAGTTTTGCAATATTACTCGTAAAAAATAATTATGTCCACAACACTGAACTGTTTACAAACCGAAAAATGTAAAGACCGTTCACATATCAGCATTTACCGCGTCGTTACCAACATGTACAAGTCAAGTAGCAGCCGCACATATTGAAACTGCACTTTAACCTTCCAAATAAAAATAATGTGAATAAGAAACAATGCCCAGTACCAGGGGCACGTTCGCTGGAATTAGTTCGGCGAACACTGGCCACAATAGTAAGTTTGTATCTTCTGGCACACCTGTAAACACTGGCCACAATAGTAAGTTTGTATCTTCTGGCACACCTGTAAACACTGGCCACAATAGTAAGTTTGTATCTTCTGGCACACCTGTAAACACTGCAGATGTACACACACACACACACACACACACACACACACACACACACACACACAAACAAACAACAAGAACAACAACAACAACAACACAAACACGCACAGGCAAGGCACCAAACGGAAAACAGAGGACTTCTACAATAATAACCCCAACATAAGCGTAACAAACACGAAGCAAACACTAACAAAACAAACGAAACATCTGAGTAATAAGTGAGTAACTATAAGTGTATAATAGAATTTGAAAAGAAATGTACCATAATGTCACCTATTTAGTTATAGGTGATGGGTTTTTTGTGTCAATAAAGAAATTAAAAAACAAAAGATCTGTCAAGCTGTTTCTTATCTTTATTGGCCTCCGAGACGTTGGTTCCAGCTCCACACATTTTACATTCAACTTGGAATTCACTGCTCCTATTCTTGAAGGTATATTTTTGCAAGACAGGACGTCTGAGACTGTACGCAAGCGTCTAGGCATTGCCAAATATTTTATGAAACTCACTTGGCTATAATGAACAGCAATTTGCACTCTTAAGTCACACATGTCCAACATGACGCCTATAATGGCAACTGCCAACCCAAGCCAATGTCAATCTGCAACTAAACATACGGAGCAAAGATTTTAAATAATCCATATTTTGCTCTCGCTTACGGGTCGAACCATGATAAAATCGACAATCCTGCTGCCACTTGCAACACTGTCTTCATGCGTATTTATGACGAAGGTGGTGACTATATTGATGGTTTTGAATTGCAACCTCGTATGTCAGATTGTTAAAGTAAGAACAACGTTGACAATTTTTATTTAATTTATGGCTTGAAAATTATTTTCCAGTTGGTTTTCATGTAATAATTTCATTAATGAAATAATTTATGGCGATAATAATTGTTTTTTATTGATTTGCTATCGAGATAACTCTGAAATAATAATACTTATTTCACTCTCACTTAACTGTTCAATACCATCGCTACGAAAGTATTTAAGAAATGCGCAATTTAATTTTTTACGGTCAACTTTGCGAAAAAGAGGACAATATAAAAATCCACCTGGATCCCTGACAAAGAGCTGAAAATGAGGGCATGTCCGGATTAATCCGGACGTCTGGTCACCCTACCTCTGCGTATGTTGCACTTTCTACCTACCTACAGCTCTCCATGCCATAGCTTCGGATATGGACTACCTGCACCGAACTACTTGTGTGAGTGGTTTGGTACAGTATAAATCAGCCAACACCTAACTCATTTGTTATTACCATTACCTCGGTTGTAGTAATGTTATTAGTCTCTATTCTGTAGAAACTACAGAAAGACGTTGATCCATTTACTTTATTCTAGCGATGACAGTACTTCAGCACATACATACACTACTGGCTATCAAAAACGTGTTACAGCCCCGAAATTGTACCGACAGGAAGAAGATGCTGTAATATGCAATTTATCATCTTTTCAGAGCATTCACACTAGGTTGTCGCCGGTGAAGACACCTACAACGTGCTGCCATGGTAAAGTTTCTAACTAATTTATCACACACAAATTGCAGTTGACCAGCGTTGCATGGTGAAACGTTGTTGTGATGCATCGTGTAAGGAGGAGAAATGCATACCGTCACGTTTCCTATCTGCACGGCCGCTGCGATCGGGGCTTCGATTCCTCCCTCGGGCATGGATGTTTGTGCCGTCTTTAGTGTCAGCTAGTTCGTAAGTAGTTTGTAGGTTTAGGGACTGATGACCCCGTAGTTAAGTTCCATAAGCTCCACAAACATTTGAACATTATTGAACGTTTCCGATTTTAATAAAGGTCCCATTGTAGCCTATCGCGATTGCGGTTTAACGTATCGCGACATTTCTGCTCGCGTTGGTCGCGGTTCAAATGACAGTTAGCAGAATATGGAATCGGTGGGTTCAGGAGGACAATACGGAACACCATAATGAATCCCAACGGAATCGTATCACTAGCAGTCGACAAGAAAGGCACCTTTTCCGCATGGCTGTAACGTCTCGATACATGAGATTGGGACGTTTGCAAGACAACAACCATCTGCACAAACAGTTCGACGACGTTTGCAGCAGCATGGGCTATCAGCTCGGAGACCATGGCTGGGGTTTCCTTCGACGCTGCATCACAGACAGGAGCGCCTGCGATGGTGTACGCAACGACGAACCTGGGTGCACGAATGGCAAAACGTCATGTTTTCGGATGAATACAGGTTCTGTTTACAGTATCACGATGGTCGCATCCGGGTTTGGCGACATCGCAGTGAACGCACATTGGGAGCGTGTATTCGTCATCGCCATACTGGCGTATCACCCGGCGTAATGGTATGGGGTGCCACTGGTTACACGTCTCGGTCACCTCTTGTTCTCATCGATGGCACTTTGAACAGTGGCCCGTAAAGACTGATGTCCTTTTATTTTAATTTCTACATCGCATTTAAGTTTATAATAACTTCTGTAATGTTTTCTGCCATGTTAGCTACCTGTTGTAATATAGATGTCACACCTGTTTCTTGATTTGTACACGATTTACAGATATGTCACACAAATGAAAAGAGCCACGTGATAAAGAATAAGATTCCACACATGCCACATGTAACACTTACATACATATTTTGGCTTATCATTTTTATGGTTTTTTCGTGACATTTGTGCCACAGTGGGGTAAAGTGGGAACTGCATCCCTCACAATGGGTCTTCAACTCACGCATATAAATTAGTGGCAACCACAGGATTGTAATTTAGTCTGGAGATCATTTTACAGACTCCAGCCTTCATTGGATAGGGGGGAATTATGTATATTTCAATATAATGATTAGTTTTCATTTTTGATAATGGTTGGCAAGCCTAATTAATTTCTTTTGTTTAATGTCCTTGATTTCGATGTGACACTCCACATGCAGAAATATGCAATTCATTTTTTTTTTTCACCACCACACCTAACAGCTCTGCCCTTCATTAGATCCCTGCGAAACCCTACATTTCAGCAGGATAATGCTCGACCGCATGTTGCAGGCCCTGAAAGGGCCTTTCTGGATACGGAAAATGTTCGACTGCCGCCCTGGCCAGCACATTATCCAGATGTCTCACCAACTGAAAACATCTGGTCAATGGTGGCCGAGCAACTGGCTCGTCACTTTACACCAGTCACTACTCAAGATGAACTGTGGTAACGTGTTGCAGCTGCATGGGCATCTGTACATGTACACGCCATCCAAGCTCTGACCGAGCGAGGTGGCGCAGTGGTAACGCAATGGACTCGCATTCGGAAGGATGGCGGTTCAAATCCACCTCCGGCCATCCAGATTTAGGTTTTCCGTGATTTCCCTAAATCGCTCCAGGCATATGCCGGGATGGTTCCTTTCAAAGGGCACGGCCGTTTCTTTCCCCATCCTTACCCAAATACTCCGAGCGTAAGCTCCGTCTCTAATGACCACGCTGTCGACGGGACGTAAAACCCTAAGCTTCCTTCCTTCCTTCTCACAAATTGAAAAGGTCTGGTTAATGGTGGCCGAGAAACTGGAACTCGTCGTCAGAATAAGCGTCACTACTGTTGATGAACTGTGGTATCGTGTTGAAGCTGCATGGGCATCTGTACATGTACACGCCATGCAAGCTTTGTTTGACTCAATACCGAGGCGTATCAAGGCCGTTATTTCGGCTAGAGGTGGTTTTTTTGGGCACTGATTTCTCAGGATCTATGCACCCGAATTGCGTGAAAATGTAATCACATGTCAGTTCTAGTATAATATGTTTGTCCAATGAATACCCGTTTATCATCTGCATTCCTTCTTGGTGCGGCAATTTTAATGGCCAGTAGTGTATTTCATTTGATCCCCTAGTTGTTTTGACTAGTGAACGTGGTTCTGCGACGTCTGCAGCTGCCGCCTGCTACCCTGTGTGTGCCCCAGAGTGCAGCAACATGGACTATTAGCTCGGAGACCATGGCTGCTGTTACCCTTGATGCTGCACCACAGACAGGAGCGCCTACGATGATGTACGCAACGACTAACCTGTGTGCACGAATGGAAAAACGTAAGTTTTTCGGATAAACCCTGGTTCTGTTTACAGCATTATGATGGTCGTATCCATGTTCGGCGATATCGCGGTGAACGTACATTAGAAGCGTGTATTTGTCATCACCATACTGAAGTATCACCCGCCGTCATGCCTCTACCGTGCCTCTACCCTTCATTCGATCCCTGCGAAATCCTACATTTCAGCAGGATAATGCACGACCGCATCTTGCAGGTCCTATACGTGCCTTTCTAGATACGGAAAATGATCGATTGCTGCCCTGGCCAGTACATTCTCCAGATCTCTCAGCAACTGAAAACGACTCGTCAATGGTTGACGAGCAACTGGCTCGTCACATTACACCAGTCACTACTCACGATGAACTGTGGTATAGTGTTGAAGCTGCATGGGCATCTGTACTTGTACACGCCATCCAAGCTCTGTGTGACTCAATGCCCAGGCGTATCAAGGCCGTTATCACGGGCAGAGGTGGTTCTTTTGGGTACTGATTTCTCAGAATCTATGTACCCAAATTGCGTGAAACTGTAATCACGTCAGCTTTAGTAGAATATATTTGTCCAAATAATACCAGTTTCTCATCTGCATTTCTTCTTGGCCTACCAATTTTAATGGTCAGTAGTGTATTTCATTTGATCCCTTAGTAGTTTTGACCAGTGAACGTGGCTCTGCGACGTCTGCAGCTGCCGCCTGCTACACTGTGTGTGCCCCAGAGTGCAGCAACATGGACTATCAGCTCGGAGACCATGGCTGCGGTTACCCTTGATGGTGCACCACTGACAGGAGGATAATGCACGACCGCATGTTGCAGTTCCTGTACGAGCCTTTCTGGATACGGAAAATGATCGACTGTCCTGGCCAGCACATTCTATAGATCTCTCATCACTTGAAAACGTCTGATCAATGGTGGCCGAGCAACTGGCTCGTCACATTACACCAGTCACTATATGAACTCGGCATGGACATCTGTACCTGTACACACCATCCAAGCTCTGTTTGACTCAATGCTCAGGCGTATCAGGGCCGTTATTACGGCCAGAGGTGGTTGTTCTATGCACCCAAATTGCTTGAAACTGTAATCACATGTCAGTTCTAGTATAATATATTTGTCCAATGAATACCTGTTTTTCAACTGCATTTCTTCTTAGGCTACCAATTTTAATGGCCAGTAGAGTATTTCAGATGATTCCCTAGTTGGTTTGAGCAGTGAACTTCGCTTATAAGCCGTCTGTGCGATGTATGCAGCTGCCCCCTCCTAACCGGTGTGTGCCCCAGAGTGCGTCGCGCACTCGCGGCCGGCGCACGGGGACCAGTGCGTCGCCCCTGCGGGCCCCGGACTGCTCCGGGCCGCGCCGTGGCCTCCCTGCGGGCCTTCCGGAGTCTCCTGCGGTCGGCTGAGGCGCTCCCGGGCTGATGGCGGCGTGCTGCGGCATTAATCAGCGCCGCCCTGGGACAGCTGTCAGCCGGGCCATCCGGGCCGCGGCGTGATTAATGCAGACACCGGGCCGGCGGCTCCTCCGACGAGTTCCTATCATACTAGAGCACCAGTCCGTCCGGCTCGAGTGCAGTGGCGGCTGGTGATAATGTGCTGCAGCACACTGTAAATATACAACTAAAATTATGCCATTTCTCTTCAGCTGCCAGCTTGCAAAACTTAGAAGTAGATGTTCCTGGAGTAGTAAAACAACCTAAGTCACTAAACAAAAATAAATCTTTCGGGCCTGATCGTATACCAACTAGATTCCTCTCAGAGTATGCTGATGCAATAGCTCCGTACTTGGCTACCATTTACAACCGAACACTCAGCGAAAGATCCGTACCCAAAGACTGGAAAGTTGCCCAAGTTACTCCAATATTCAAGAAAAGAAATAGGAGTGATCCCCAAAATTACATTGACGTCGATTTGCAGTAGGATTTTGGAACATATACTTTGTTCGAATATTATGAACTACCTCGAAGAGAACGACCTATTAATCAGTAGTCAACACGGATTCAGAAAGTATCACTCTTGCGAAACACAGCTTGCCCTTTATTCACATGAAGTGTTAAGTGCCATCGACAAGGGATCTCAAATCGATTCCATATTTCTGGATTTCAGGAAGGCTTTCCACACTGTACCCCACAAGCGGCTTCTTATGAAATTGCGTGCTTATGGAATATCTCCCCAATTGTGCGGTTGGATTCACGATTTCCTATCAGAAAAAACATAGTTCGTTGTAATTGATGGTAAGTCATCGAGTAAAACAGAAGTGATATCTGGCGTTCCACAGGGAAGCGTTATAGGTCCCCTACTCTTCCTCGTGTTTATAAACGATTTAGGAGACAATCTGAATAGCTCCCTTAGATTGTTCGCGGATGATGCTGTCGTTTATCGGTTAGTGAAGTCAACAGGGGATTAAAAGCAACTGCAAAGCGATTTAGACAAAATTTCTGCACGGTGCGAAAATTGGCAATTGACACTAAATAAAGAGAAGTGTGAAGTAATACACATGACCACTAAAAGAAATCCGCTGAACTTCAATTACGCGATAAATCAGTCAAACCTTAAGGTCGTAGATTCTACCAAATACCTAGGAGTTACAATTACTAACAACTTTGACTGAAGAGAACATATAGAAAATATTGCGGGGAATGCGAACCATAGGTTACGTCTCATCGGCAGAACGCTTCGAAGATGGACCAGCTCCACCAAAGAGACTGCCTACATCACACTTGTGCGTCCTCTCCTGGAGTACTGTTGCCCGTTGTGGGACCCTCATCAGGTGGGATTGACGGAAGACATTGAGAAGGTTCAGAGAAGGGCAGCTAGTTTTGTTTTATCACGTTACGGGGGGGGGGGGGGGGAGCGTCACGGAAATGTTGCACGAATTAGGGTGGAAATCATTAAAAGAAAGACGTTATTCATTGCGGCGTGATCTGTTTGCGAAGTTTCAATCACCGACTTTTAGTTCTGAATGTGAAAATATTTTGCTAGCACCCACCTACTTATGGAGACATGACCATCCCAATAAAATACGAGAAATCAGATCGAAAACGGGACGATTTAGGTGTTCTTTCTTCCCGCGAGCTATTACAGAATGGAACGGTAGAGAAAAGTTATGAAAGTGCTTAATAAACCCTCTGCCAGACACTTGAATGTGATTTGCAGAGTATCTATGTAGATGTAGATGTAGATGTAGATGCAAGCGAGAAATCGCTATAAAAATACATCCTTTCTCTTGGAATACAAGCCACATATCACAATAAAATTAAGCCAATTCCTTTCCAATGCGTATTAGAATGCTAGTAATAAGGATGAAAACGCATTTTGGAGCGCTCTCGCCGCGATAGCTGGAAACCAGCTCCGTGTGCTGAAGTGGGATTCAGCCGCGCTGGTACGTGCGCAGAGAGGCGGCGCAGTCCTCGGTTCGCTAGTGCGCATGCGCAGACGTTGTGATATTCCTGGCCTATGGTCACTTCATATTTCTGGCCACTGGCCGTTTCTTTGCTAACATTGTACGTGTCTTAAACGCAGAAGAAAGACAGAAGTGCAGCATATGTTGAAATGTGGGGTGAGGAGCAGTAGCATATGGCACAGTAGGTGCTGGTTCCCGTGGGAAAGCTCGCCTATGTTACTGGTACTCTCCTCGCATTGGCTGCTGTATTTCACGTCACGTAATATATATATATATATATATATATATATATATGAAATTAGTTTCGTTTATTATAAACTAAACATTAATTATTCAGAGCTGAGAATTTATGATAAATATCTCTCAAGGACAGGCTAGAATTTGACAGTTTAAAAAGTTTAAGGTGCCTTCTCTTATTGTAACAAGAGAAGAGCGATTTTGCAGAAGACGCGCGACGGCCCTGTCTTGGCGCGGAATAGAGCGTCAGGTGCCCTCTCGCAACGCGCCGCAGTTTCAGTCTCGAGCTGACCACTATACGCGCCGGACCGCGCCAGTCATGAGTAAAGTTTCGTATAATTGTGATAACAATCGAGGTCTCAACATGAACTACGGGCAGCATAGGCCGTGTCATATTAGTAAAAGTTGTTCATATTTAATTATTTATTTAATAAATAGCATCCTTGACAATTAAAAATCTCGCGAGTCGCTTATTATGCTTCCATCATACAGAACTTATTTTAGCCTCACTTGTATGCTGTAGAAGAAACAACGACCTGTGTGCTGTCTTCTGCGCTGGGGACACAACTATAGAAGACAACAGGTTAGTCAGAACTCTATGCTTTCCATAAAGACTTTGACAGCAACTACGGCACCTCGTTCGTACTGTAGGCGGTACAAACGGACACTGCTACGCAACAGCATCCGCAAGGATGTGGAGGTTTTAGGGGACTTGTGGGAGGAAGCAGTACTAACTTCTCCGTCCGCAAATAAAACCATAGGAAGCTTGTAACGTGACGTCAGGCCTGACGACTCATGTGTGCTGAGACCGACTGCAGCACCAGATCAATATTTCTCTTCACGCTGCGTGTAACGACTGCGGAAGAATAGTATGTGACGAATATTGCGGCATACAGAATCAAATAGCGCGCTGGCTCAGGCGTGTTGCACGTTGTCTCTCAAACCTACCTGTGTGAGGCTCGTATTCAAATACCTCTGAATCTAAATTTTTAATTTCTGTAAATGAAATTAATATTTATAAACATTATATTTACTACCTGCAGTGAATACATGCAGTTGGCAGCGCTGTTGGTGGCCGAGGGGACTGAGGCGCTCCAGTCAAGGTCTGCACGGCCACTACGGTCGGGGGTTCGAATCCCCCCTCGGGCATGGATATTTGTGCCGTCCTTAGTCATAGGTAGTTCATAAGTTCAAATGTTCAAATGTTTGTAGAACTTATGGGACTTAACTACGGGGTCATCAGTCCCTAAACTTACAAACTACTTATGAACTACCTAAGACTAGGGACGGCACAAATATCCATGCCTTAGGGGGGATTCTAACCCCCGACCGTAGTGGCCGTGTAGACCGTGACTGGAGCGCCTCAGTCCCCTCGCCCACCGCGGCCGGCAGTTCATAAGTAGTTCGTAAGCTTAGGGACTGATGAACCCGTAGTTAAGTCCCATAAGTTCTACAAGTTCGCCCGTGACTCCATACAATATAATAATAATAATGAACATTTTTGCAGCGCTGTTATAGGATCCCCTGAAGGTCTTACTGTCAATACAGTATTAATTGATATTTAATTAAAGGAAATCATACAAAGGCTGACTTTTTATTTCAGTATATTTTGTCTCCTGTTTATTTTTGTAATATTGTAGAACACTGGTCAAATTTTGTACGAGCCGCCACTGCTTGAGTGTGAGATGCTCGTGTTGTCACAGAGACTAAACCTTCTGCACTTCTTGGGGCAGATGGCATCTTGCTGCAGGCGTTATACGAGAGATGTTAAAATTAACACATTTAAAACTCTGTCCGTACGCCATAAGGGCGCGCACGTTTCGGTCGCTGAAAGGTGTTTTTCACCGCACCACATGACTGACGGTTGTAAGATAACTGCTGTAGTTCATATTTTGTTCACCAGATGAAGCAGCAGTCGATGTCGTCTGTATATCAGTTGTATAAAATACATTAGCTGTCGCAAGTGTTGTGAAAAACAGAAAAGCCTTACCAACAAGCATCAAAACAAAGAAACTGAAGCAAAATGAAACGATATTTTTGAGGAATGGGCCCATTCTAGCGCTGAAGTGGGGAAAAAAAGCGTGATGTATACTGCCTTTCTACAAAACATCAGGCTACCACAAAAGACGTCCCAGTACGTTCAAAAGATGGGATTACAGCAGTAATAAAACCAGACGTTGTAATTGACTACAATAACAACAAGACTGGTATAGATTGTTTGGATCAGCTGTACACGAAAAACAATGAAGTGGTGGATGAAACTGTTCTTTCATGTTTTCCTAATGTCTGTCGTGAGAAGTCTTATTTTGTACAAAGACGTCAGTAAACAGAATATCTCTCTTGTGGACTTTATGAAACACGTTAGCTTGACGTTGGTGGAAAAAGGTGGAGGCTTTAGATCTGTAGAGCCAACACCAAGCACTAGCCTGGACAGAAATTTTGGTAGTAACTTTCCAGAAAAAGTACCTCACACTGCCAACAAAGTAAATACTACACGGTACTGCAAAGTTTGCTGCGACAAATGGAAGAAAGAGACTGGCATGCGGGTAAGAAAGGAAAGCAGGTGGTGGTGCAAAGACTGCAACGTAGGACTCTGCGTACCTCAGTGCTTTCCGGATTACCACTTGAAAGTGAATTATGTATAACATATGTGTAATCTTTTTATATCATAAAATATGGAATAAAAAACCTATTGTGAACCAAATTCTTATTATAAACACCAGAAATCACGATATGAAATGTAAATTTTTTTTCCATGTGAAGGTTTCTCATGTTTTTTGGAATGCTTGAACACCTCTACCGATGCAAGCATACATATATGCTTACATTTTCCCTAATCTATAAAAGATGGAGTTTCAAATGATGCTAGAAATTCGCCTTTCTGGCTCTTTTAGTTACTGTACAGTTATTCATTAACTTTACATAAAAATCGCCAGTTCACCTGCACAGTCGAGATACATACATAGCAGTGTGGAATGTGTTAAAAGATACGAAGAAGATCTTAAGATCCAAACCCGCTGAAATTAGAATATGCCGCTATGGAATAACGTAGTGCGTCATATTGGGACGCGAAGCATTTGTCGTCACCACCACCCAAATAATTCAAGGCTGTGTCCTCAAAAGGTAATCAGATGCTCACCTCTCGTCTGAGATCTCATTGAATTTCTCGAGCACGGAAAGAAACCATTAACAGTGGCGTTTATTGTCAAATGCTCAAATCCATCAAGAGCAGCTTCAGCATCCTCCTTCCAGTCTGGAAATGTCGCCTCTAACTTGCATGTAAAAATAACAATAATAAAATAATAATAAATAAAATTATTACTAAAGTGAAGCGCTTTAACTCGGACAACGAACTGAAGGACACAGTAGACAACTGCGTCTTGTCACAGCAGCCACAAAAATTCACAAATTGTGCGAACATGGTATCCTTTGGCCCCATAAAAATTGAGATAGTTGTGCTCTGGCCTTTTCTGATTACTGTTTACCAAAGTCTTCAATTTCACCGACACAGTCATCCGTAAGTTTTCATTTGAACACGACTTTCGTTGACGAACTATACCTCCTGAGGATTTTTCCAATGAATCCCAGTCTGGCATCTGCCTAACGCGCGATTGGTTTTATCTGGTCGTTCTTTTTCATATCGTTCCCTATGTCTACTGTCTACTTGAAAATTCTTTATGAAAGTAACTGCTTACGTTTCTCCTGCAATTGTTTAATTGTGTGTGTGTGTGTGTGTGTGTGTAGTCTTCTTCTCTGGACATTTTCGGAAGAGAATGAGAAACCCAATCATGGACTTCAGTGACTTATAACTGCTTATTTTTGGGACTAAAATAATTTGATTCAGTATGTTGAAAATCTGAACCCAGAAGGGGGATCGAACTGGTGTCTCTTATTTTCTAGACAAATGCTCTAGCCACAATTACATGGTGAATATCGCAAATGCACGAACTAACCTAGCACGCTATCAACCGGAAGTAGTATCCGTTGCCACGTACTCTGGATTACTCGCAGCTATGGTTAGCGGATTCGCAAGCAATATATATATATATATATATATATATATATATATATATATATATATATATATTAAATCGTCTCTGGCCTAGTATGCACTCGAAGCTGCATTCAATCTCTCCAAGAAACATAAGCAGATAGCTTGTTCGCGTACTGAATCAATGATTTTCCTAATAACAAAAGCATTTCTAAACAAAAATATAAATGCAATACAAACATTACTTTTTGGATGATTAAACGTTGTAACATGACACAACTTTTAAAATGCTTTAACAAATCATTTGAGCAAATTATGAAATGTTGATGCCTCATTTGAAATGTTAAAATAACTTTTGCTGCTGCTGCTGCTGCTGTGTGTGTGTGTGTGTGTGTGTGTGTGTGTGTGTGTGTGTGTGTTTGAGTGTGTGTGTTTTTATGTATATGTCGATAATGCATTATTATTATTACGTCGAGTTATTAGAAAACGAGATTGACTTTGAATTAAAAGTTATTCCCAAAGGAATTCTTTCCTACCAAGAAAAAGCAAATAAAAGAGAAAGAAAACTGTAAAATAAAATAAAATTTAATGTTTAATAAAACTACTATACAGAAAATAGGAGTCTTTATAACACTTTCGAAATAGGATTATTGCACAGTGTTTTCCTGTAATGAGGAACTTTTATGAAGAAACAATTGAGAGTATCTAATGTGTCATCTCCTTTAAATAGTTTAAGGAGAGAAAGATTACGAAATTCAAACCAATGTCTACTGCTTCATTATCTAAATCTGTAATGAGAAACCGAGCTAAAGCAAAACCGAATAACAGAAGTAATTCCTCCATTCTGTCCGGTGTCTGATAGTAGCTGCACCCGTTCCCTCGGAGGAGCAAGAGACGTCAGACAGCTGGTTCACGTAGTGCTCTACAGATGCGCCAACATTTTGTTTTGATGCAATAATATTTTTTTATGGTTATTGAAATAACACACTGAAATGAGAGTCTTTATTTGAAATATTGAAATTACATTTTCTACAGGAAGTCATTACTATCTATAGTTTAATAACGGCTCAATTACTTGAAGACTTTACAGCAAAGGAATTCAGTTGAATTCATTCAATTATAGCCGGAGGCAGTGATTGTGGATGCCATTTGTATGACAGATATATTCCAGGCCTGCACAAAAGACAGAGTACTTAAATAACTTTGTACGGTACATGCATGCATTACATGTATAAAAGGCGTGTTAGCATATCGAACTGCTACATCTACATACCATACTCTGCAAGTTACATTTACGTGCCTGGCAGAGGGTTCATCCAGCCACTTTCATACTTTTTATCCCCTATTCCACTCTCGAATAGCGCGCGGGAAGAAAGAACACGTGAATTTCTCCGATCGAGCTCTGATTTCTCGTCTTTTGTTCTGTTAATCGTTTCTACCTATGTAAGAGGGAGTCAACAATATATTGTCGCATTTGGAGGAAAATGTTGGCCATTGGAGTTTCGTAAGTAGCCCACGCCGCCCACGCCGCCGTTGTTTTAATGACTCCCATCCCAGATCCTGTATCATTTCCGTAAAGCTGTCTCCCCTGCATCGTGAAAGTACAAAACGACCTACCCTTCTTTGGAGTCTTTTGATATCGTCCGTGAAACCCAGCTGATAAAGATCGCACACTGGACAGCAATACTCTAAAAAAGGACGGACAAGCGTAGTGTATGAAATCTCTTCAGTAGTTCTGTTGTATATTTTAAGGGATCTGCCTTTCCCACGACATTATGTACGTGTTGTTTCCAGTTTAAGTCTGAAGTAATAGTAATTTGTAGGTATTTAGTGGAGTTTACAGCCTTCACTTTTGATTGCTTTATCTTGTAAACAAAGTTCAAGGGATTTCTTTTTGTACTCATGTGGACGGCTTCACATCATTTCGAGTCAATTGAAAGTTTTAACACCATAGTGATATCTTATTTACATCGTCCTGCAGGTGGTTTTGATCTTCAGATGATTTTCGTAGACTGTAAATGACGGCGTCATCTGCAAAAAAAAAAAACTCAAGAGTACTGCTCAGATTTTCTCCCAATTAGTTTATGTAAATAAGGAGCGGCAGAGCACCAATACCGTGTGGATCGCCCGATATCACTTCTGGGCAAGGCATCCCAGGTGAGCAGGCGAAAGCTAATTACTTCCGATTTGCCTTTCACGTGCCTGGTGGCCAGTCGGTTGTAACCTCGTTGGCATTACATGAAGAGGATTTAGGAGCCGGCGCTATTACTTAGCCCGGCAGCGCGCGGCCTGTAGCCCCGCGCCGCTAGATCAGCAGCCCTCGGCAGAGCGCGCTGCAGGTACTTATGCGGCGGCCGGCTGTTTGCGTTAATCCGACGGCGGCGCCGCTATCTCCCGCCGCAGCCGCCTCGCCCCACAACAGCTCCACTCCACTTGTCGCGGCGCAGTCCCTAAAATTAGGCATCCCTGCACACGTGGCGGGCTCGCGGCTCAGCCGCTGTCAGGGGCGGCCTACCCGCTACCCGCTACCTGCTACCTGCTGGCTGCTGCCTGGATGCCTGCGCGTCGTTTGCCGCTCGCCCATTGCGATGCCCCGTTGTTGTTGGACGGCCCGCCTTGCGCAACCATTACCGAGATTAAACTGGCCTCCGTAACTACCTCGCCCGGCTCCCCGCCACTGGAGTTAGTACAAGCGCGTGCACGCACAGAGCGTGCGTCCGTGTGTGTGTGTCCGTGTCCGTGTGTGTGTGTGTGAGTGTGTGTGCGTATGTGTGTATGAGTGTGAGTGTGTGTGAATGTATGTGTTTGTATCTGTGTGCGGGGGGGGGGGGGGGCGAGGGGTAGAGAGAGAGAGGAGAGAGAGGGGGGGAGAGAGAGAGGGGGAGTGATACTCAACAGCCACTTGGGCAGTGTGTTCCCTGGGAATTGCTGTGTGTGTGGATAGAGGATAGAATCATTCAGTGCAAGGTGTTGTGCAGTGACTCCATCCCAATAGTAGATTTCACGCTCCTTAAGTTTATAGTGTACTTTACTCGCTACAAACGTCGCTGTGTACTCCGGTGCGGCTCGAACTTAGCCCTTTCATTCCCACATTATAAATTCATCTTCGGAAGAACTGACATTCAGTTTTCTGTATTAACACAGTGCACTAAACATAAAAATGTGCGTTTTAAAATTTTTGATTGAACTATGTTTTTTTATGCGCAACAGAGACGTTTGTGTCAAGGTATTCTATTACTTGGGACGTTATTTTGTTGATAGATTGAAACACGTCCACATAACGTGTTCCATTTAATTGACTCCCCATGAACAAATGTTGACGAGCTTAAGATTTTTTTTTTTTTTTTTTTTTTTTTTTTTTTTTTTTTTTTTTTTTTTTTTTTTTTTTACTGTAGCAAGACACTCCACTTGCAATATGCGAGATACCAGGCATCATATATTGATTTAGTTTTATCTGCATGTAAAATTCTAAGTTTCTATGTTGTACATGAGGCCCCAAATATCTATTAGTGTGTACTGTGATGTGCTTTCACTGGCCCTGGCTTCCACAGAATGAATGAAACTTTGTATGTAAGAGAGTTTAGGAAGTGCTAGGCGCGCCTCGTCTGTTTTGTGTCGTTGTTTCTTTCAAACTCTGGGTGTTGAATGTCTCTGGGCGAGAAGTAGGTTTGCCAACTGCTGAGCAGAACCCAGTCTTAGCAAAGATTCCTAATGTAGCTTGCTCTTAACGCCCTTGGCTGGGGGTTGGTCAGGTTACCTGCCTGACGAACGATGACGCTCTCTGGGCTCCCCCCCACTACCCCTTCTCTGGTGACGGTTAAGCAGTGGTCAAGAGAGCTATTCATTCGCTTCTTGGTTCCTGGTAGGGTAAGTACCTCTGGGTTTGGTTCTGCTATGGCCTCGTGGCTCGACTTAGTTCAGGCTCCATAGTCGTACTTATGCCTTTTCACGAGTATAATTCCAGGAGTAACAGCTACACTATGTGTAGTAGTGAAATTTTGCTTAATTTTCTACAGGATTACTAATTTTATGTCTATTTTTGCTGGAATCTTATTCCAAGGCTCTGATGGTGTGTTGTTAGCATAGTTCTTGCACTTTATAACTTTTAAATCACTTCTTTGCCTGTTTAAATATGTTCAATGTCTTTCGTGTTCTTAAAGTAGTTGAATTCTAATATTTTCGGAGATTCGCGGTGCCTATACTGTTCGTACTTTGTCGACAGAACACGTGGATGATATCAGACTAAGCCTTCAGTTTTTCCATCAGTCAGTGCACATGAGTGGTTGATAATTGTATAGATAATTTGCTAAGGTGTTTCCTAGTGAGTGTAGCGTGATAATTTTCCACGAAAATTGTCCATTCTAACTTGTAATCTGACTACTTGTCGGCCCACGTATGCGCCGATTAACGTGTTCCCTGTCGTGGTTATTACCATTAAATAGATCTTTTTCCTCTGTGTAGAAAGAACCATTGCACGGCGTTTATCGTGTTTTTAATTTTCATGAAATAGAATTATTTCACTTCTGTGAATTTTTGTGACCGAACTCTGTATTGTGCTGTAGCAATCTGTAACCTTGCTTATCTAATAGATATCATTCCTCTGACCAGGAAGAATGGTTACACGATATATTTCGCGATCTTATTCCCTTCGAAATTGACTTTGTTAACTTTTTGCTTATTTTGTGTTCCGACTTAGTAGAGTGCTGTATTGATCTAACAACTTTAACCTTCTGTAGTTATCTTCTCCCTGTGCTAAACGAACGCCAGAGCGACCGTTTTGAGATATTATTGAATGAAATCTTGATTTAATGTATAGTTAGAAGTTCTAGGGAAACTTTAACTTCCATCTGTCCACCGCACTTTGTGGTCTTAAACCAAGTGCGTTTGTTTCTGATAGTTGATCATGAGCCTAAACCACTAGCTTGACGCGTTATGGAAGCGAGGTACTATTTCATTGTGCCCGAGTGAACCTTCGATCTTCATTCTCCACATTGTTTGGCTGT
The DNA here is from genome assembly GCA_026315105.1 of Locusta migratoria. Taxonomy (NCBI): domain Eukaryota; kingdom Metazoa; phylum Arthropoda; class Insecta; order Orthoptera; family Acrididae; genus Locusta; species Locusta migratoria. The sequence goes on from CM048746.1 coordinate 329,963,190, forward strand.
CGTCTTGGTGTATTGGCGTCGGGTGCTTGGTTAGTACCTGCATGGCTTGGAGTATGAATCTGTGTGTGAATGTGCTGCAATTCCTCCATTCCTCCCTGTGAAACGTGATCGTTATTAACCTGTACTCAACTTTGCAGGTGGGCAATTTTGGGGCCATGTAATTGTGGATATTTTGAATATTTTGTAAGGTGTGTTTTTTATTGTAATTGTAAAAAACATGCTCTTTCCCCCCTCGTTGTTCTTGTTTTGAACATTAAATTTATTTGTTAAATTATAATCCCTTTGTGCTAATTTAAATTCTCCCCTCATCATTTATTTTGGATTAATGCGGGATAATTTGTTCATGTATTTTGTGTCTCTGCTTCCTTCTGGAGCAGGGAATATTTGCGTTTCCGTTGCCAACATTCATGATTTCTGATTTAGATCCATAACTGCGGATCATTATTTGATTGTGTGAAGTTTCCTCTAAAGATTACAGTAAGGGTAGAACTGATTGCTTAACTTATAGAATCAGAGTTTGGCTTAAGGGAACTGTATACTTCCGCCTCTGTGGGAATGTCGCCGTAAATAGATCTTGTGAATAAGCAGTCAATTGTTAACTTCACAAACACGGCTAGTTAACAGTCAAAACAACAGCGGGAGAGTTTCAAGATAACACTGCCAGATCAGTAAAGCTACCATAATCTTCGCCACAGTACGAAATATGAGACATTTCACTGCCGAAATAAAGTAAAATGAGCTATGCTCACGCTCACACAGCCACATACAGACGGCAACGTAACACAACCTCCAAGACGGATAAAGTAGTGCCTCAGAAGTGGCTACACGCCGTACCAAGCGGCAAAATGAGGTACTAGAAGCATGTTGTTCATCAACAAGATTGCGACTTTAAAGACTGATACAAAAAGCACAGTATAATCAGCTTTTAATGCGTTGTTGTCCAGGAACAACACTGGGAATGAAAGAGTTTGAGTAGTAACAGGAATTGTTATAATTGTGACCCAAAAACTGATTTTGACAAGAAGATTAGGATTTCCATTTTAAATACATTACGATATACTTCTAACTTCAGATGTATCTCTGTCTTAACATGAATGATTTCCTGATATAATAACGCACTTTTCCGAAGGGCAGCTGATGGATATTTTCTTACGACTTAACAAAATACAGGAACGTACTTATCCTCCTTTTCCTTTTAATAACGTACTACATTTTTGGATAAAGCGGTCGTCCCTCGCAAAGAGAGCATCCCAGGGGGACCCTAAGAGTTACAAGACCAACAATCGCTTTTTGGCATTTTGCTGGATCAGTTTTCTTTCTTTCTTTTTTTATTATTATTTTTTTTTATTTGTCGTGGTCATATTTTATTTATGTTAATGCAATGTACAATCCTCAATAAACTTAAAATTCTCACAGAGACCAGAACCCATATCCCAAATATACACATTCTCGCGTTCATCTACCTTACGCCGACTAGGAGTCCTTACAATAGAAGATATATTACAATTAAAATAAGACTTTCCCTAATCTTTTATACCAATTTTAGATCATGTGGAGGCGATACTGGAAATGGTATGCTGTTGCTGTCCACAAGATTCCTCAGAAAATGAGTTTCGAAGACTGGTGTATTTCCCCATATCCCTTTTTGAAAAACATTGATAGAAGTGAAACTGATTAGGGCATATAAACAGCACACGACAGACCGGAGATTTAACTTAACTTTGAAGTACTTCCTTAGAAGCAAGAGAAAAATCGCTGTCTTATAATATTTCTTATGATGCGTGGCGGTACCTTCCTACAGACTATGAAGCCGTTTGAGTGATGACTATGAACTTGGCAGCTACTTTTATTTTTCTATGTACAGTACAAGCAAGGGAGGTAACAGAAAAAGATACACAGACAGCGGAGAAGGTAGTGAAAGAGGTAGAGGCATGGATAGGTGTATAGAAGGGTGGCGGAGGAGGACAACGGCGAGACAAGAAGAACATAGAGAGAAGGACGGAGTACATGGAGTAACAGAATATTGGAATAAATAAATATCGAAACAAAGCCGTGTTTTAAGGCAGCTAGTAAAATGAGAAATTTTGCAGTATTGTTATATGTAATTATTTATTTTTCGTTATTTAATTTGTAGAGTTAAGACTTTTCACAGACCAACACAAAGGCGACGTGAACCACATGGCCAGCCTTTAGGACAAAGAGAGTGGGCATAAGTAAAATAATTCTAATATTTATGACGACGGATTCAAATATAATGAAAAACGACGATTCGTTTGCAAGTTAGGTAAAATTAATTAGATAAAATTAATCTCCAAAAAGTCATATAAAACTAATTTTCCCCAACAATCTAAAATTACCGTCTGCTTGTCTGACCAAAGGACCATCGTATCGTGGGGGCGAAATAATTTTCCGTGTCCTGTATTAATTTTAAAATTAAATTAGCAAGATGGTGATCACGCACAAAAGCAACCGGACCCGTTAAGTTCAAACCTTGAGAGCCAACGTCTTCGCGGAAGGACACTTTTGCTCCCGCCGTCTTTGATGAGTTGCCTGCCTGCCGCGGTGGCCGAGGGGACTGAGGCGTTCCTGTCACGGTCTGCACGGCCACTACGGTCGGGGGTTCGAATCCCCCCTCGGGCATGGATATTTTTGCCGTCCTTAGGATTAGGTAGTTGATAAGTAGATTGTAAGTTTAGAGACTGATGACCCCGTAGTTATGTCCCATAAGCTATACAAACATTTGAACGAGTTTCCGACACTAGGAGTCGTGAAACCGGGCCTTGCAGGCACTAGTTTTGCCTGTGGAAGAATCAGCGGTGCGAAACTCGCGTTAACAGAACTAGCGTTAGCGATGTGGCCACTCGCAGTTCCGCAGTTGCTTCAGATGCTTGCCGTTCTTAGGAGGACAGTCCGCGATCGCCTATTGTGCAGAAACCGCCATGCTCAATCTTGGTGATATTTCGTTGACCGATAGGACTTTCACAGTTCCACCGAGCAGGTATACGCGATTAAAGTAATTGCAATCGGTCGCGAGTTCAATAAATATGCAACGGTCTGCATATCGGGCAATAGGCGTGATGATTACTATGACGCTTTTTAATTAGTATTTGTGCCGCCCCTGTTTCAGGCTCAGTCTACTGTTCTCATAACCAACGGAAATTTTCATGCAACTCAATACGCTCTTATTCTCTCTCGTTAAAGGCTGGTCGAACTATTTGAATGTGCTTTATTTTCGATGTTGATTCTTTATTGTATGTCTTGTCCTGCAGGAAGAATCAATAACCGTTTAATAAGATGTAACAGGCTATCTCGTAATCCTATATGCTACTTTTAGAATACTAAGATTATTTCAATGTACTGTCCTATTTCTTGTCTGTAGCCTTCCCCAGTTGCTATCATTTTTATTCATTTACAAAATAATAGAAACCCCTGCTAGAAGACAGGAGGTCCGATTCTGGCACCGGTCACAGCAACATAAGATTAACAGGTAAGTCACCTGTTAATCGGGAAGCGGAAGTCAGGCAGATTGATTTAAATCAAATCTCGTTTCTTTCATCCCACTACCAACCATAGCAATAGATAGGCGCGACAGGTTCTATGGTGCTGTTACTGAGTAAAAATTTATTAAATGAAGCCATTACCGTTTCTTATAAAAGATGAAGTAATTTGTCAGTTACTGTGTCCTCAAATTTGTATTTTTATTCTTGCTTAGATGCTTGTAGATCACGGTATTTATTAAGTATACTACTGATTCTTCTCTGCATAACATGTGTATGCCTTAAGCAGTTATATTTGTTAGTATAATTTGTTTTAGGTAGGAATTCACTGTTAGACATGTTACAAACATATATATATTTGACGAATTACAGCGTTCAAATGAATGAAATAAATCGCAATTTGCGATGTTATGGCTTCACTGTATTCGGTTTAGGTGGAATACCAAACTCTGTCGAATGAAAATTTGTGCCCGGGATCTCCTGCATACTAGGCAGACGTGTTGACCCCTCCGCCACCGAGGACACAAATGACCAGCCCGACCGTAGAGGACTCTTCCCTGCAAGTCTCCCGCCACACGCAAATCTCCATTCTCCACGCTGCTCTTTCCTTTACCACAGCCTATTTATTCTATAATGCTCTCAGCCACAATACTGTATTCCCGCATCAGGGAGAAAAGACCATGAGGTATCGAGACACAATTAATTGTTGTCAGGAGCCCAGCCTTGGCTTGTATACAATTATATATATATATATATATATATTTGACGAAATGCAGCGTTCAAATGAATGAAATAAATCGCAATTTGCGATGTTATGGATTCACTGTATTCGGTTTAGATGGAATACCAAACTGTGGCGAATGAAAATTTGTGCCCGGCCGGGATTCGAACCCGGGATCTCCTACTTACTATGCAGACACGTTGACCACCGAGGACACATTGACCAGCCCGACTGCAGAGGACTCTTCCCTGCACAGTAAGCAGGAGATCCCGGGTTCGCATCCCGACCGGGCACAAATTTTCATTCGCCACTGTTTGGAATTCCATCTAAACCGAATACAGTGAAGCCATTACATCGCAAATTGCGATTTATTTCATACTAACATGTGTGTTTCTATTATACATAAAAAGTATTAAATGATTTCTCTATGGTATAGACACCCCGCTTTAGTCATTCCAAAGTGCAGTTACACAATTATTTAAGTTATTTTAATGATGACATATATTGTCTGTAGTCATTTTACACATGTCGTTTTTATATTTCGTAACTAATGCAATGTAAAAAAAGTGCATTTGAAAGCAGAGTTAATTTACAAGGAGTCAAATAAATAAGGAAAACTGTTCAGCACGTAACACAGTGAAGAAATTAGGTACCAGATCTTCGGTGATATGCTTCCATGGGACTTCATATTTAATGGTTCAGACATCTGAAGAAGATACATAAATACCATAAGAAGCATTAGGTGTATTACAAATAAGATTCTCATAACACAGTACAGATGCTATTAGTTGATCACTACGACTTTTTAAAAAGAAAATTACTTGTTTATTTAGTAATTACCATGATATACAAGAATATGACAAAGCACAAAATCTCTAATTGAGGAACAATTAGTTAACAAGAAATATATTTGTCTTGGTTAAAACGTGTGGATTTAGTAGATAAATGTCTTCAGTATAACATCTCTAAAAATCTAAAATTAATCAGTATGAGAGAAATAATAAGACTGTAGCATTTAACAAAAATGAATCCTTCCATTACCAGTATTGCTACTACTACTACTACTACTACTATAGATGGTAGAGTTGCAAAACATTTTAAAAAAGGAATTAAGTCTTAAAGAAAACACATCAGAGGAAAAAAACGTTAAATCCATAAACGTAAATCTATATTATTATAAATGACGAAAATCTATCGCAGGTAACTGTAGTACAGTTGCATCAATATAATTATGACAGTGACTATGTAAAGGTAAAAGGAAGCTAGTGCACATAGTAATGTAGAAATTAAAAATGATGCACCATATAAATACATACCATTGGCTAAAGGAAATCCTCTTTAAGACAGAGAGAGAGAGAGATACAATACGTGAAAAAATTAAATGTACCATATCATAGACTCAAATCAAAGCTTATAACTTGAAAATAATAAACATATACCCAAAAGTTGATAATAGGTCGTAACAAAATATGAAAGTATAGAAAGATATCGAAGCTTATACTGCAGAATCGAAAAAGTAATAAAAACACCATTGAAGTAATAAATTATTAAGTAAAGTTTACATTCTGCAAGCAGAGATTGGCATTATAACTAAACAATTCGTTAAATAATTACTAAACGTAATAATGGAAACAAAAATAATAATTACTACTAAAATGGTGAAAATTAAAGCGTAATCACACACACACACAGGGTGTTTCACTAAGTGTGTTTGCCTCTGTAACTTATAAAATAATAGGTGACGGGAAATTTTAATGTGGTAGGTCAACACAAGAAATGTTACTTTCTGCGGAGCTATGAACATAGTTTATTCTATCATTTTCCAAAGAGTTACAGCACAAAGATATCATTTTTAAATGGAACAATAGTTTTTTCTATCGTGCATTGGAATCTTTGAAACCAGCGGCGTCCAAATAAATTTAAACTACATTCCTATCACTGTTAGTTTGGGAGCTACAACCCTTCAAAGTTTCAGGGTCTGTGAGGTGGGTGATGGATGTTATGGCGGTGGGAAGTTGATTTACATGAGATGTTCAAATGTGTGTCTATGTTCCTCAATGCATAATACAATGGGCCGTCGAAAGGATCTGCGGACAAGATGTAATATCGCTGGTGTGCCGACGTGTGTCCTCGATGCGCCGTTTTAGATCATCTGGGATGTGGGCTCAGTGACATAAACACGATCTTTTAGATATCCCACAAAAAGAAATCTACTGGTGTTAAATCTGGTGACCTTGCGGGCTGTGAATGAGGACCATGGCGCCCCAACCATCTTCCTGCAAACCTGTTGTTTAGTTCTTCCACAACAGCACGCGCAGAATGGGCTGGGTGACCATCATACTGCATCCACATATGGACTCTCGTGTGTAGACACACATGTGCAAGGAGACCAACCAAACTGTAGGCTATAAAAGCGCGATATAACTCACCTGTCAGTGTACCTGGGAAATAGTGTGGACCGATGATTTCATCCCCAAGGATTCCACACCACACGTTAATAGACCACCTACGTTGACGGTTGACAGGTCGTACCCACCGAGGATTGTCTGCGGCCCAGTAGTGCATGTTATGGCGATTCACTGCACCATAATTTGTGAACGTGGACTCATCAGAGAACATAACACTTTGTAAAGACTCCAGCGTGAAATTACGCATGGCGCACTCACAGAATGTCACTCTTGCACGGAAATCGTTCCCATGCAGCTCCTGGGTCAGTGATAGGCGGTACGGGTGAATCCTGTGGCCGTGTACTATACCCCACACAGATGTGAGACTCACACCAGCGACTGCAGCAACGGCTCGTAAGCTGACGTGGGGATCGTGGTGTAGTGCAGCTAAAACTTCTTGCAGGTCTTCGTCTGTTACTGCGGCGCATTACCAAGCTGCCTGTTTCCCGAAGTCGTTGTTGGGCACGTAAGAACTTAATGGCTGCCGGGGCTCAACTCGCCCCGTGACACCGGCGACGTTACAACTCGGACGCACCACATTTAGAAGAGGCATTGCATCATGCGCAGCGTTTGTGGTATCTGCCCCTGAAACGTTGTAGGGTTATAGCACCCAAACTAACATTGATAGGAATGTAGTTTAAATTGATTTGGACGCAGCTGGTTTCAACGAATCCAATGCACGATAGAAAAAACTATTGTTCTGTTTAAAAAATTATATCTTTGTGCTGTAACTCTTTGGAAAATGATAGAATAAACTATGTTCATAGCTCCGCAGAAAGTGTAACATTTCTTGTGTTGACCTACCACATTAAAAAGTTAGAGAGGCAAACACACTTAGTGAAACAACTTATATATATATATATATATATATATATATATATATATATATATATATAATGTCTTGTCTCACTATCGTGTCGTAATATAATTGTCATATAATAATATACTGTTGTAAAACACAAAAATAATCACAATTGTCAACTAATGTGTATTTTCAAGCAAATTCGTGATCTTGAAATGTATTTTCGCGGTTATAAACAAAACAATGTCGGTACATTAGCTGCTGAAGAATCATTGTAAAAAATGTTCAAATGTTTGTATAGCTTATGGGACTTAACTACGGAGTCATCAGTCCCTAAACTTACAAACTACTTATGAATTAGCTAACACTATGGACGGCACAAGTATCCATGGATACCCCCGACCGTAGTGGCCGTGCAGACCGTGACTGGCACGCCGCAGTCCCCTCAGCCACCACGACAATCATTGTAACGCGCCATAAATTATCAAACTTGCCCTAACAGCAGTTTTTCCCCAGACGAATTTGTCTCTTTACTTGTTGAGTAACCCTCGTATATAATAAATATTTTTGAATCGCTCCCACCGCTGTCTCACACACCGCGATAGTATGTAGCTACATTGACACAGCAATATATTCGTATCATTGGCACTGTAATTGTGGCTAAAACGTAGTTTCTTTCACAAATAACAACTTTTACAGTGTGACCCCTGTGGTGTCGCACAAGTCTAAAGTGCGCGCCACCTACTTTCGCCGCGCTCCGCCATGTACGCACGGCGCTGCGTTCTTGCGTCAGCCACGAGCGCCCTCTGCTACAACTCCGCTCGTGCCCACCACTGAACGACATCGTTCACTTGCGACTGAGATAGGAACCAGCTAACTCTTCGGAATCAGATAGGCACCAGTGAAGACTTGGCTATCGGATAGGCACTAGGCAGGCCTCTAGCTCAACTATGTATCAGCATTCTGCAGTACTGAGCTATGTAAAAGTTAAGTATTACTAAGTCTCTAAGAAATATATATCTCGTTCTAATTTACTCTAGTGTTTCTAGTTTCTGCTGTCTCATTGGCTGGTCACCTCCTACCTGCACAAGCGTGCATCCTTTATTCCTGTGTCGGTCTCTCTCTACTCGACTACCGACACCTACGACGGAAACGAGACACAAAAGCGGCGACGAGGCTGGGACACAAAAACCCCTACAATAATAGGCATACCAATTTTTTATGTAGTTTCCATCCATGATACTGTTTAAGTTGCAACGTAGATACATCAACTACTTGCAAAATAACTCGCAGATACTGATAGGTGGGTAACACATCTCAAATTCGATAATTTGTACGTGTTAATAATGCCGCCCAGTCGTTATGCCAGAACTCTTTTCTGGCAACGCTGCCTGTAATGTGGAGCAGCGGCGTGGCTAGCGTGCCTGCCTGCCATCGGCAATTGTGTCGAAATGGCTTCACCGCGACCGCGCCGACTGATCTCTTCTGCGAAGAAGGAGAGGGCCCTGATGCCACGCTCGTTAGAGGCCAATAACGGTAGGCTGCCAAATGGCCCTCCACCTCTAGTACCGACCTCTTTCTGCTGGATAAAAGAACACCTGATAAAAATGTCGCATTCATTCTCGTTTCGTGTAGCAGTAAAATGTATACAGTTTTGCATCGGCCGCAATCAACGCATTATGTGCTTAGGAATGCTTCATTCCTATGCAATCAAAATAAAGCAGTCATTTGCTCTGGTTTTTACATTCTTTTCTTTTCTTTTGAAGTTGATTAAAAAAAAAAACGGGTGTCATATGTCAATTGCAAAAACAGATTGAACCTGTCTTATGTGTCAGTTATAGGCCTGCTTGATGTCAGCTGTAAAATAGTGTCACAATGCCTCGTAAATAGGACAATACCAATTGATAACGAAGTTGTAGGACACTGCAAAAATGGCTTTAAACGTAACCGCTCAACAGCAGACCATCTATTTACCCTACTACATACAGCCAAGATATACTGGGAGTATAATATAGAGATGAACGTGATCTTCATTGACTTCAAATCCGCTTACGATAGTATACACATATGTACCATAATCAGAGTAATAAAAAACTTCAGATTCTAATGGTAGCAATGTGTCGAGAAGAGTGCAGGCAAGCACCAGTTTGTCAGTTTGAACTCAGAACTAGCTTCTCTCCACAATATAATACTTTATTTAGACACACGAGACTGGGTGATAAAATTGTATCGGACATCCAGCCGTGTCCACGAGCTTTAGGCCGAAATCTCCTCGGCCATTGTCAAGGGGTGACTGTCTTATCATTATACAGATATCAAGTAGAAGAACGCCTAGATCGCATATTTTACTTCATACATTATTATGTGATTAGTTTCGACAACAAACTGTCATTTTCAAATCTAAAATTAAAATTATAAATATGTATAAAAACTTTCAAAGCACATACATCTGGTGTACACAGTACATAAAATACTCCACCAGTGTGTTGGTTACTGGGGTACCACTGACATGCTTGGAACATTGACATATGGATAAATTATGACGTAGGATAGTACATTCAATCAGTTAAAAATTGACGACTGCAGAGTACATCGTGCCATATAGTTGAGGTTGCCTGGAAAACACATATCGTATGTGTAGTTAGCTGTTTAAAGTCTAAGTAATATATATATGGTCTGTTGAAGGCGGTTAACTACCTTTAATAACAGCAGACAACCAATGTGAGCAAATCGTCCTTTCATTTGGCGGATGGAATGTTAGGCAGCACACGTAGAAATTACAGTTGTGTACTACGAGAGCACGAGCACAACTGTCATGTCTTACATTGGTCATGTTTACACGTTACATCGTCACAGCGCCTCCAGTCGGCGCTCTAGTCAACCACAAGATTTATTTGTATCACAGATGTCAAAATATGACTTTTACAGAACTTGTACAGACCAAATACAGACAACTGCACATACATCTTCGTTACTACACCATGAATAAAATGAAAAGTGTTCTACAATTGTACAGTAAATTACATAGTTGTAATTACAAAGCGTGTTATACGATTAGCAAACAGATTGCTTTACAATTATTTACATCCTATTACATTTGCACAAATCGAACATTTGAGTACACTACATCGCAAAAAAATATTATTTTCTGTGAAAACGCAGATCTGGCTCCTAAAATAGTATATTGCAAATGTTATGTAGATGAAATGAATTATATGCGCTAGAACATGAAATTCACCATAGAGATGGAAACCAACCAAATGTTAACTTTCTAGACCTCGTCATTAAAAAAGTGAATAACACACACCAGTTCGATATATATATATATATATATATATATATATATATATATATATATATATATATATATGAAATAATCTACTAATGACGTAATTATACATCAGCAATCGTCCCTTCCAGCGGCAATCTCCGCAAACACAACGTAAAACTAGCTTTCCAAACGAATAATAACTTTTTTTTTCTTTTAAATTAATCATATCCAGCTCAGACCCATTTATCATCACGATTATGTCATCAACATAACGTTTGAAATATACCATTTTAGGAGTCAGATCTGGGTTTTCACAGAAAAAAATAATGTTTGCGATGTAGTGTACTCAAATGTTCGATTTGTGCAAATGTAATAGGATGTAAATAATTGTAAAGCAATGTTTTTGCTAATCGTATAACACGATTTGTAATTACAACTATGTAATTTACTGTACAATTGTAGAATACTTTTCATTTTATTCATGGTGTAGTAACGAAGATGTATGTGCAGTTGTCTGTATTTGGTCTGTACAAGTTCTGTAAAAGTCATATTTTGACATCTGTGATACAAATAAATCTTGTGGTTGACTAGAGCGCCGACTGGAGGCGCTGTGACCATGTAACGTGTAAACATGACCAATGTAAGACATGACAGTTGTGCTCGTGCTCTCGTAGTACACAACTGTAATTTCTACGTGTGCTGCCTAACATTCCATCCGCCAAATGAAAGGACGATTTGCTCACATTGGTTGTGTGCTATTATTAAAGGTAGTTAACCGCCTTCAACAGACCATATGTATTACTTAGACATTGTAACAGCTAACTATGTGTGTTCCAGGCAACCTCTACTATATGGCACCATGTATTCTGTAGTAGTTGTCAATTTTTAACTGATGGAATGTAGTATTCTACGTTATATGTTATCCATATGTTAATGTTCCAAGCATGTCAGTGGTGCCCCAGTAAGCAGCACACAGGTGGAGTATTTTATGTACTGTGTACACCAGATGCATGTGCCTTTGAAAGTTTTTAACAGATTTATAGATTTAATTTTTCATTTGAAAATGACAACTTGTTGTATAAACTTGTCACATAATAAAGTAAAAGAAAAAAAATGCGATCTTGGCGAAGTTCTATGTGAAGTCCATATAACATTTACAGATCGCTCCCCATACGCAACTACGTCGAATGTTGATAATTGTCATATCATTGCTGCCGCCGTCCTTATATACCTGCGCGGCCCCCTGTGTCGTCATTGGTGCTCAGCCCCATTGCCATATATGGCAATGTTTTGGCCGCGTGCCTGCCTCGCCCGCTTCAACCTTCGGATGGCCGGATCTCAAGCTGCGCTCAGCTGCTAGCCGCCATCTTTATAAAAAGAGATTTTTCATATATTTTGATTTCGATAACATCTTTAATTAAGCTATAACAGAAAGTATTTGTCCTGGTAATGTCTGATGTATCCTCGAACACAATGCGATGTTTGTTTTCTGAAGCGTGCTCCGCAATTGCTGATTTCTCGGGATAACGTAAGCGGAAAGATGTTTAATGTTCATCACAGCTCTGTTCAATATTGCGCACTGTCTGTCCGATGTAGAACTATCCACACACCTGGCGTTCTAAGGCCTAGATCATCTTTCACAGGTCTCATCATCCGTCGCATTTTTGTAGGAGGCCTGAAGAACGTGTCGATCTCGTGTCTCTTAAGAAGCCGGCTAATCTTTCCCGTTACCGAGCCACAAAACGGCAAAGATGTAAGCTTCTTTCTCTCCTCTTCGACGGTCTCCTGCTTGCGTGTCTTCGGATGGAGGGCTTCTGTTATGTAGCAGTTTCTTGTAACCATTTTACGAAAGTGGCTCAGTTCGTTCACGGTCCGAGACTACTCCTTAGAGTATATCGTTTCTGGATGGATGGTGGTGGCTCTTAGCGTGCAGATACAGTTCCGTGTGGGTGAATTTCCGGTACTCTGTACTCTAGTCTAGTTATCGTAGTATTGTTTTCATGATGGTTGAACGATACACGGCAGAAATATTAAAAATAAGAAAGATATCGTTACGGCGGAATACCTGTAATTTTATTTATAATGAAATGCACCGAGAGAATATAGATAGTGACCGCAGACGTTGCTTGAAAATTATCTGTCCTGATGAGGTATCACTTGATCTAATAATACAAGCACATATTGTGGCAGACTGGAAGTAAAGCACCGATTGCTTGACATCCTGTTCATTTCTCGCAGTTACTAGGAACTTCAGTTCCTCCAGTTTCTCACCAATTTCCCTTCTCACTGCATCAAAAAAATAATGTTTTCCATAGTGGCAAAATTTCCGTTGAAAAGTAATAATTAGGTAACTTATAATGACAGTTTCTAAAATTAACGAAAATATATTCAAAATAAAGTAAAAATTTAAAAACTTAATAAATGACTTGGGGTTTTATTAGAACAAAAAATAAGGTAAAAAAACTTAAAAATGTTCGACAGATGGCGCTTCTTCTGATCAGAAAAGAATAAATTAGCATAACAAATTAAGACAAGACGAAGATGATGTTCTTTACAGGAATTGCTCAATATGTTCACCATGTTTCTTCAATAATAGCTGTAGTCAAAGAATAATGTTGTGAATAGCCCTGTAAAGCATGTCCGGAGTGATGGTGAGGCATTGGCGTCGGATGTTGCCTTTCAGCATCCCTATACATGTCAGTCAATCACGATACAGGTAACCCCAAAGTCAATAATCGCACGGACTGAGAGGGGCGGGACATTGGAGGCCAAGCATGACAAAATTGGCGTCTGAATACACGATAATCACCAAACGATGCGCGCAAGAGATCTTTAATTTTTTTTATTTATTTTTTTATTTTTTTATTTTATTTATTTATTGTTCTAATGAAACCCCATATCATTCCAAGCATGTGTGTCAATTTTTACCTCTCTATCTACATTATTGCGTGATTTATTAAGTTTTCAAATCTCTACTGACTTTTTGATCACCCCGAAAAAGTCTTACAAAAATTTTATTCTTTTGTTCTCGCATGATGTTCTTCGCAAAACTTATATATTTGACTCTACGCGATCCCCTTTTCATTCGCGCATAATATCCTCATCAAAACGTATCGATACTTCACAATTCACAAGCATCAGAAGAGATAAAATGCGGGACAGAACATCGAAACAAGCGTGCTAAGCTCTTCTCGCGTTGGCTGCACTGTTCTAGTTTGTTAATGGTTGCGTCCGTGTTGTGGCAGAACTACGGTGCAGATCACTTTTGGCGCTCGTGACGTTGCACCTGCTGGTCGGTCTGTTGTGGCTGCAGAGCTCGCGACGTCCCCTCGGCGCCCCGGCAAGCAGGAAGGCTGCAGTGGTCGATTAGCCAGCGACAGCTGAGGGCGGTGTTTGCGCAGCCTAATGGCCGCCTGCCCCGGAGGTAGCGCGGCGCTGGGCCAGCAGAACGGGACCTCGCGACCAGCGCCGCCTGGCCGCAGCGAATTAGCGCCTCCTTCCTGAGGAGGCCGCGCCAACCCTCCCTACAACCCCTACAACCACCGCACCAGGGCGCAGGAAAAAATATGACATGGAATGTGAAGAAATAATACAAGTAAAAATAATGACAGAAGAGATTAAAAAAAAATCTCACTGACGTGTTATATGGTCCACTTTAGATTTGTAGTTTTATAAATTTGTGCAAACATTTCTTACCAGAAATAATAATCTAAATAATAAAAAATTAATAAGAGCGTATGAAACCCTTCTAGGGGGAAAAAATGTAGTTACGGGTTCCTAACCACCGACCTTTAGCCTACTACGCTATTTTTTTCTTTTCCTTTATATATATATATATATATATATATATACGCCTTTTTTTCTTCTATTTGGGGAACTTGCCATCGCCACTTTTGCCCTTAGCAAAAAAAAAAAAAAAAAAAAATATATATAAACTTGTTCACTTCAGGCACTGGCTCCTACCTTATCATAGTCCCAGTCCAACTAACCTAATTCTAATAAAGTGCAAGGAAAGCTAATAGCTACCGAAAGCAGAAAAATAATAATAAAGAAATTGAAATAAAATAAAACTCATGAGATTTGGAAGGAAAAAAACTGGGAAAACTTCTGTTTTTTGTATTCTTTATCTTTTTAATTATTGTTTTTTTTATTTGTAGCAAATGTAACGTAAATCTCCGTTTTAACAAGAGAAAAAAACTGTTTCCGCGAATTTAATTAATAGGGTTACATGCCATATGTATAGTCAAATTGAAAGCAGCAATGTAATTTCGATTTTCAGTTATAGAAGTTCAATTTGTACTAATCTAATTTCACAAACTGTACCATTAAAATGTTAAATGAAATATTGTACTAGATGAATTCTTATGCTTACTTTCTCAAATGCCCGTTGTCGCAAATACGCGACATACCTAATTACACCAGTTCAGTAAACATATATTTGTCATCATATAATTTTAGAATATGTTCTGTGTCACGTAAAAATTAATTCGGGCATTAAGGGGTTATTCGCTCCAAAGGAGAAATGAAATATTAATTACGATGATCAATTCCATGTTTATTTTTGGTTAGCGTAAGTGCTTAAAGATGTATTTGTATTAAATGTACGGTATACTTGGCAAAAGCATTGTACGTTGGCGAGGGGTGGCAATGGGGAAGTTCGTAACGTATGGGTTTCTCCGGTGGACAGGTATAAAGGCTGGGCGGTAGGGCCCTCTGGGGCAGTCTGTGTTTGGCTAGCAACGCGACGGAGAAGGTATGGCGTCTGTGCCGTGACCTTCGGAAGAGTGAGACTTTAAAAGTTTTGAGAGTGTAAAAGTGCGGTCGAACTTAGAGAGATTTATCGAGTGTTGCGACTGATGTTAAACGTACAAGAGTTGCAGTGTAATATGTAAAATTTAGGCACTGTGACTTCAATTCGTTTCCGTTGTAGACTGAAGTGCATCTTATCAGGAAGTGTTAACCGAGTTGTTATAAACATTCATTCCTTCGATATGTGTTGCTGGACATTATTTTGTTTCAAATACACTGTGAATATAAAGGTAAAGTATTCGCTGTCAGGCACAAACTAATGGAACGTTTTATTCATTTTTTTACGCAGTTAATAGTAGCCTGGTAGGCTAATTGAAATATTTTCGGCAAAGTAAATTTTGTCTGGGGGCTCACGAGCTATATTAGATACGCCAGCGTACATTACTTTTACCAGTGACAATGTTTCTGATCAGTTAAATAAACAGACTACTTAATAATTTTAAACAAAGTGTTGTGGCAGTTATTTGTATGAAATGCACCCTTCTTCTCAATTTCAGTTGTGTTTTAAAGTAATTATATGAAGGTGGGTCTGTGGACGAATTTTTATCATCCCCAAGACTTAGTACAGTGAATTTGATAGTGTAAATATAAGAGGCTCCACAGGCAACCCTCAAATATAACATCGCACTAGTTGCCTTTAATCGCTTTTTGAGTCCTACTAGTCTGCTAGTATAATTTATCGACCTTAAAAGAAAATGGGTCTAAGTGACAATTTTTAAATATTCAGTTTAACTGGATGGTAGGTAAAATCGTAAGCGTTTGAGTGGATGTGTTCTTGACAGCTATTACACACACATCCATTTACCGCTCAGAAGATTGCGTTTTCGACTACCCTATGTACCATATGTCATTTTTTTTGCCATGGTAGGGCGGCGATCTCCTTACTTTGAAGTATTATAATTCCAAGATCTTGGCATTTTAATACTTCACCATACGTCATGTTAAAATGGATATTTAAGAAATTTGACATAGGTGCGTTGTGTTCTAAGGACCACGTTCATATTCTACAATACCGTTATGAGCTACGAAACTATTTACTTCATCTATATAATCCTCTTATTTGATTAGAGAATTATTAGGCCCAATTTAGCTATGTACTTTTTGAGAAGCAGTGACATTCACATCGGCTTTAATCAGTGGTGGTAGGTTTTAGTGTTGTTGATCGTAAGTATTTCGCATGCCGTGGCTTTGAATGGATTAGACACACAGTCTTTCAGAGGTTAGGGTATTATTATTGTAGGTTAGCCGTTGCCAGATCCGTTGCATACAGATTATTGAAAGCAGAAGCTGTCCTGTGGTCCACAACTGTGTATCGTAGATACAGTAGCGGTACATTTTCTTTTAGACAATTACAAAAAGTGTAAGCAGTGTGTATTACTGATTACGTTACCTAATGGCAGATTATCGTTTAAGGGACGTTATTCTGTTAACTGAGTATTTGATTGGTGAGTCGTATTGTAATAAGTACTTCCCAGTTTTTCTGTACTTTAAAATGTAATGCAGTCCCGATACATGTCTCACTGCCATAAGCTCTTGTATAATACAACTGGTGCGTTATTTCCTTCAATACTTGGAGACAAAGAAGTAAGATAGTATCAAAACTTGATAATGCTACAACTACAGGGTGAAAGATAATTAAAACTTGACAGTCCACATCTTGATTACAACACAGATCGATAAAACATCAGAACCACCGTTCGCAGCTTTTACTACCACCTTCGGCTATTTAAATCAGGCAAAAACTTCCGGAGACAGCAATCCCAGGTAAGTGTGAGGAATTGCAGGACAGTCTTCATCGGAACTCATCCACTAAAGCAACTGAAGGAAAAAAATGTTCGGAGAATATTAAAAAGAAAGTTGTTAAGTGCCAATCATTTTGGATTTAGGAAAGATAAAGGCAGGAGACAAGCTGTCCCTACTATCTGCCTGCTAGTCCAAGCCAGATTGAAAACAAGTTCATAGAATTTGTAGACTTGTAAAATGTATTCGACAGCGTAAGATGTTCGAAACTCTGGGAAAAAAATAGGAGTAGGCTACTGGAAATTACGGTAATATCTAGCATCTACAGGAACCAATATGGAATAATAAAACTACAAGTCATAGAACAAAGTGCTCGGATTAAAAAGGGTGTAAGACAATGATGCAGTATTTCGCCCTACTGTTCAATATGCAACTATGAAAAGAAAGTCAGAAATAAAAGAAAGATTCGAGAGTGTTATGAAAATTCACGATGAGAGGATATGAAGGATATTATTGGATGATGTCATCGATTTTCTAATTGAAAGAGAAGAATTACAGGATTGTTGAATGGGAAAGTAAAAATAAGAGTACAGAATATATACTGAGAGTAAAGCGCCAAAATACAAAGTTAGTGGCAAGATTTCGAGAAGAAAGCGAGAAACGTAACAGCAAAATTGGTGATCACGACGTACAGAAACTTAACTACATTATGCTACTTTGAAAGTAAAATAACCTGTGAAGTAGGAATACAGAAGGATACAAAATGTAGACTGTCTCAGGCTCAGAGGGTATCCATAGGAAAAAGGATCTACTGGTAATAAACGTTAACCTTTATCTGTAAACGAAATTTCTGGGAAGGTAAGTTGGGAGAACAGATTCGTATGAAGTGAATCATGGATAGTGGGGAAACTGTAACAGATCATAATCGAAGCATTTGAGACGTGATTTTAAAGACGAGTGTTAAAAATTAGGGTTGGCCTGGTCAGATAAAGAATGAGTACGTTCTCTGGACAATAGTCGAAAAAAGGACGGTATGTTGTTGTTTTATAGGGGACTAAATTACAAGGTTATCAGACCCAAGTACGGTATGGATACAATAAAGAAGATGGACAGTTTGACTTGTGATATGACAGCATTACAAAGTTCTGCCAGACAAGCTGAATGATGTTCCCATCCCTATTTTTCGCCGCATTCGACTTCATTAGCAATGAACTGAAAGTACATCTGCAGGCAACCTTCCCCAGTTGCTATACAGGTCGGCATCTGTTTTCTTCCCAGTGGAAGTATCAGAAGAGCATTATGTATGAAGCACCGGAAGTCCAAGAGGACAAGATTGTTGCGGCAGCAAAATTCCTTAGGGACACACCAGGTACCTCTGAGAGAGTGCATTGATCAATGCCGCATCCATAGCAGAAGTGTCTCGATGTATCTGGAAAGTACTTTGAGATTCTCCTGCAGTGCTTTTGTATCGTGTAAAGAGATAACTATAATGCGATTAACTTTACCCGGGTGACCTTTGTGACCCCTGGTTCTTATGTAAATACTGGGATTTTTGGTATACGCGACGTGCAGGGATATTTTTTAATAAAGGCCTCTTAGATTCCATTACTAGTTTCAGTTTCGCACGGGAAAGGCCGTGTGGCCTAACGCGCCCTAATCAGGATTGCGCGGCCGCTCCTCGTAGAGGTTCGAGCCCTCCCTCGTGGCATGTGTGCATCATAGGTAGTTTAAGTTGTTTGTAATTTTAGGGACCGATGATGTCAGCACTTTGGTTTCTTGTGTTTACAAACATTCGACCTAATTTCATAAGAACTTTCTGCCATACTCAGTTGCTGACATATTAGAGGTATCAATCTCATTGCCATAAAGGAGGTGTGCTCAAATAATAAAAAAAGAATCTCCATATTGGAGTGCAAAACAATAAACTAATAAAAGAAAATATGTTGTCATATATTGCTGAGAGGCTGTGTGTAACCAAAGGGACATGATCCAAGCAGAGAAATAGAGACCACCGCAGTTAACAGGCTACAATGGAGCCATATCGCTTACGGGATGTAGGCGGTAAAGAAATCTCCTTGTGAACTGCACATGCCCTCAGTCACTGTCTCTTGGTAGAGGCGTTCCCTTCGGAGAATAAGCACTTTATACAGCGTCTAGACATTGTTGTAAGATGTTACATTAGTTCTTGGTTGCCAACAGGCACCTCTTAATGTACATAGCAAAGTGGATACCAGTCCCTGGGAACAGCAACGTCAGTGGGTTCGCGAGGCTAGAGGGAGAGGGTAAAGGAGGAAAAGTGCTAGTTAGCAGCTCCCCACCCTGGAGAGGGCTTAAGCCGTGGCCAGTTGTTGCTGACCAAACTGGATAGTACCGTGACGTTTGATTTTCAGTTGAATAAACAGACAAGTAAGGAGTTTGTTTGTGGAAAAAAGTCACATCCCCACCCAGGGAATGGCAGCGTGGGCAGGGCTGAAACGTGTTTCGCTAGATGACTCGGGGAAGTGACAAATTACAAATTAGATTGGTTGACCATAGCAGTAGCAAATAGGAATTTGTTAGGTACCAGAAAGTGAGGAAAAATAGTGCACCTACACTGGCCTTTAAAACCCCCCGATTTTTCTATCGGGCAGGCAGTTCTCAGTCAGACGAGTTGGGCGCCCGTTCCGTGTCGTTCGACACGAGCCTCGGGTGAGCTCCACGGCAGTATTTTTCTCGCAGGGAGTGCGTCTTTTCATGGAATGCAGCTAGGAAGGATATCAGTATGAGGCTCTTTCCCAGGGAACGTAAAAACTGACTTCTGTTGTATCAAGAGATGTATTCGTTTGTTTTTGTAAATGATTAGCTGAGATGAGATGCAATAAATATTTTTACATTTACGTTAGGATACGACAGTGTACATTACTAAATGGAGGTACATGAGGATCAGTCCCATAACTAGATACATTTTGCCGGCCGCGGTGGCCGAGGAGACTGAGGAGCTCCAGCCACGGTCTGCACGGACACTACGGTCGGGGATTTGAATCCCCCTCCTCGGGCATGGATATTTGTGCCGTCCTTAGTGTTAGCTAGTTCATAAGTAGTTTGTAAGTTTAGGGGCTGATGACCCTGTAGTTGGCCCATAAGCTATACAAACATTTGAAACATTTTGTTAAGTCCGAGAAAATTAGCACCAGGATGTCCAAGACGATATCTGCCCCACACCGGTCTCATTCGTCTTGTATGTTACATTTCCTATGAGTTTTCAAGTGTTGCCTTTGAACATTTGAGATACAATGCATTCACCACTGTTTGCATTCTTGTATCCCGCCCCCCCCCCCCCCCACACACATCCCAATACCGGCAGCGTGCAACATTTTAGTCAGGTGTTTTATTTTTTATTTTTTACTTTTAATTTTTTTTTCACTACATTCTGCTGGTAAAGAATTTTTATAATTTGACGACGCTCTCCATATAGCGATGAGACTGCTGCCAATTTGAATGCTTTGGTGAGGCGAGTGTCAACAGCCGTCATATACGTCATATTAAGCATTTTTAAAACCAACGGCTGTTTATTAAAAACCTAATATATCAACCAATTTCGGTCAGTAGACCATCTTCGCAAATAAAAAGGTGTTAAAACAGAATGGTAAAATGCATCAAATAAAATACGTCTAGTTGAGGCAAACAGGAGTCAGTATAACTAAGATGACCACTTTATTTTTAATATTTTTAGTACCTTTTATGTTGTATTGACTGATAAGTTTTATCGAAGATGACCACTGTATTTTTAATGTTTTTAGTTATATTGACTCCTGTTTGTCTCAACTAGATGTATTTTATTCGATACATTTTACCATTCTGTCTTCTTATCTATGAAGATGGTATATTGACCGAAACTGGTAATATTAAAAATACAGTGGTCATCTTAGATAAAACTTATCAGTCAACACAACATAAAAGGTACTAAAAATGTTAAAAATAAAGTGGTCATGTTAGTTATACTGATACCTGTTTGTTTCATTGAGATGTATTTTATTTGATATATTTTACCATTCTGTCTTAACACCATTTTATCTATGAAGATGGTCTATTGACCGAAACTGGTTGATATAAAAGGTGTTTAATAAACAGCCGATGGTTTTAAAAATGCATTTTATTTTGCCAATTTATTACGAAGTGAGTACATCATCTGAGCATGGCAGCAAGTTCAGTTGAAGTCAATAATGGAATAAATTATTTCAGTCCAAGAGATTTTTGCCGTTCATGTAGTAGCTACATAAAATGGTACGGCTGTGGCCGAAAATTAGTTGAAATGTAGGATAATTGGACAACAGTGTTTGTGTGAGCAATGTCAGCTGGGGAACAACAAAAAGTATTATACATAGGTACATAGGTATTTTATCTTACTAGTTTGATTAAAATGTTTGTAAATATCGTAAAGAGGGCGATAAAGAGCAAAAATCATTTCATGTTACTTCTAGAAATTTCCTCAAGCTTTATATATATATATATATATATATATATATATATATATATAAGAAAGTCGTGTTAGTTAAACTATTTGTAACTATAGAACGTCCTAACCGATTTGGCTCGAAATTGGTGGGGAAGTAGCTTAGAAGCAGAAGACGGACTTAGGATACTTCTTGTCCCGTTCGACCGCGATCCCGTGTTACGTAACATAAAACTGAAAGTACGCTTCCAGATCGGATTCTCCAAGAATCAGCCTATTAATTCGTTACTCGCCTAGCAACAAAATACGCTGCATCTGAGCAAACAAGTACGCCAATGAGGTTAGATTAAAGGGAGACGGCGTTATCAGTGCCGAGAATACATGAGAAACATCATCTTCCTTAGTACGTTTAATGTGTCTGAATCTAAATCATTATGCGGATTATCAAAATAATATTATTTACTATGAAAACAACTGTTGCCATCTAAAATTTCATTGGCTATCTCAGGCTTTGCCGCGATTGGTCGGCTTCATTCCCACGATCCAGCAGCTGTTGCCAACATAGTTATACCACGCCTGTGCCGCGGATTGTAAAATTTTACCGGTATATAGCAATGTTTTTAATTGTGTTTCAGTTAGATTCCTAATAAGAGTTCATTATTCACTTACAGGTCAGGAAACAAACAGACGAATATTGCTGCCAATTGTTGTTGTTGTGGTCTTCAGTCCGGAGACTGGTTTGATGCAGCTCTCCACAATACCCTATCCTGAGCAAGCCTCTTCATCTCCTCATAACAACGGCAACCTACATCTGTCTGAATCTGCTTACTGTATCCATCTCTTGGTCTTCCTCTGCGATTTTTACCCCACACACTTCCCTCCAACGCTAAATTCACCATTCCTTGATGTCTAAGAATGTGTCCTACCAATCTATCCCTTCTTTTAGGCAAGGTATGCCAGAAATTCCTTTTCTCCCCAATTCTGTTCAGTACCTCCTCATTAGTTACGCGATCCACCCACCTAATCTTCAGCATTCTTCTGTAGCACCATATTTCAAAAGTCTCAATCCTCTTCCTGTCCGCACTGTTTATCGTCCATGTCTCACTCCCACACAAGGCAACACTCCATACCAATGCCTTCAGAAAGGACTTCCTTAGGCTTAAATCAATATTCGATGTTAACAAACTTCTCTTTTTCAAGAACGCTTTTCTACCCATTGCCATTCTGTATTTTATATCTTCTGTACTACGATCATCATTTGTTATTCTATTGCCCAAGTAACAAAACCCATCTAACTCCTTTATTGCTTCGTTTCCCAATCTAATTCCTTCAGCATCACCTGATTTTCTTATCCTGCACTCCATTACCCTAGCTTTGCTCTTGTTAATGTTCATCTTATATGCACCTTTCAGCACACAGTCCATTCCGTTCAATTGCTCTTCCAGGTCCTTTGCTGTCTCTGACAGAATTACTATGTCATCGTCAAAACGCAATGTTTTTAATTCTTCACCCTGAACTTTAATTCCTTCTCCAAATTTCTCCTTGCTTTCCTTTATAGCTTGCTCAATGCACAAATTGAAAAACAATGGAGAAAGACTACAACCCTGTCTTACTCCCTTTCCAACCACTGCATCCCTTTCATGCCCTTCAACTCTGACAACCGCTGTCTGGTTTTTGTACAAGTTGTAAATATCCTTACGATCCCTATATTTTACTCCTGCTTGCTTCAGAACTTGAAAGAGTTTATTCCAATCAACATTGTCAAAAGCCTTCTCCAAATCTATAAAAGCTAGAAATGTAGGTTTGCCTTTCCTTAATCTATCTTCTAGGGTAAGCCGTAAAGTGAGTATTGCCTCGCGTGTTCATACATTTCTCCTGAACCCAAACTGATCTTCCCCGAGGTCGGCTTCTACCAGCTTTTCCATCCTTCTGTATATAATTCGTGTTAATATTTTGCAACCATGGCTTATTAAATTGATGGTTCTGTAGTTTTCACACCTGTCTGCTCCTGCTTTCTTTGGAATGGGGATTATAACATTTTTCTTAAAGTCTGAGGGTACTTCGTCTGTCTCATACATCTTACACACCAGGTGAAACACATTTGTCATGGCTGGTCCTCCCAGAGACTTCAGTAGATCTGAGGGAATATCATCTACTCCAAGGGCCTTGTTTCGACTTAGGTCTTTCAGGGCTCTGTCAAATTCTTCTCTCAGTACAGTATCTCCTATTTCATGTTCATCTACATCCTCTTCCCTTCCTAAAATATTGTCTCGAAGTTCATTTCCTTTGTAGAGCCCCTCTATATACTCTTTCCACCTTTCAGCTTTCCCTTCTTTCCTGAGAACTGGTTTTCCATCAGTGTCCTTAATATTCATAGAGCTGTTTTTTCTTATCTCCAAATGTTTCTTTTATTTTCCTGTAGGCTGTCTCTATTTTTTCCCTATTTATACATTCTTCTACATCCTTGCATTTGCCTTCTAGTCACTCCTGCTTAGCCATTTTGCACTTCCTGTCAATCTCATTTCTTAGTCGTCTGTACTCCATTTTGCCTGTTTCATTAACTGCATTTTTATATTTTCTCCTTTCATCTATTAAATTTAGTATCTCCTGTGATATCCAACGATTTTTTGTAGGTCTTGGCTTCCTACCTATTTTGTCCTCTGCTACCTTCACTATTTCATCTCTCAATTTTACCCATTCCTCCTCTACTGTTTTATTTTCCCCTGTTTCTGTCCATTGTTGCCTAAAACTCCCTCTGAAATTCTTAAGAACTTCAGGTTCCTTCAATTTATCGAGGTCCCACCTACTTACTTTCCTACCGTTTTGTAGTTTCTTCAGTTTCAGCCTACAGTTCATAACCAACAAGTTATGGTCAGAGTCTACATCTGCCCCTGGGTATGTCTTACACTGTAAAACCTGGTTCCGAAATCTATGTCTTACCATTATAAAATCTATCTGGTATCTCCCGGTGTCTCCTGGTCTCTTCCACGTATACAACCTTCTTTTGTGATTCTTGAACCATGTGTTTGTTATAACTAAATTATGTTCTGTGCAAAATTCTACAAGGCGGCTTCCTCTTTCATTCCTTTTGCCCATACCATATTCACCTACTATCTTCCCTTCACTTCCTTGTCCTACTACCGAATTCCAGTCTCCCATAACAATTAAGTTTTTTGCTCCCTTAATTGTCTGAATAATTTCCTTTAGCTCCACATATATTTCTTCGATTTCCTCATCATCAGCATATAAACCTGTACTACTGTTGTCGGTGTTGGCTTCGTATCTATCTTGACAATGATAATGCGATCACTGTGCTGGTCATAGTAGTTTACCCGCATTCCTATTTTCTTATTCATTATCAATCCTACTCCTGTGATACCCCCAATTGATTTTGTATTTATAATCCTGTACTCGCCTGACCAGAAATTATGTTCATCCTGCCACCGAACTTTACTAATCCCCACCATATCTAACTTCAACCTATCCATTTCCCTTTTTAAATTTTCTAATTTTCCTACTCAATTAAGGGATCTAACATTCCACGCTCCGACCCGTAGGATGCCAGTATTGTCTTTCCTGATGATCACATCCTCCTGAGTAGTCCCCGCCTGGAGATCCGAATGGGGGACTATTTTACATCCGGAATATTTTACCCGAGAGGATGCCATCATCATATGTTCACACAGTAGAGCTGCATTTCCTCGGGAAAGTAACGGCTGTAGTTTCCCCTTGCTTTCAGCCGTTCGCAGAAACTGTGAGGCAAAGCCACATTAGCTGATGTTACACGGCCAGCTCAGTCAATCATCCAGACTGTTGCCCCTGTAACTACTGAAAAGGCTGCTGCCCCTCTTCAGGAACCACACGTTTGTCTGGCCTCTCCACAGATACCCCTCCGCTGTGGTTGCACCTACGGTACGGCTATCTGTATCGTTGAGGCACGCAAGCCACCCCACCTCGGCAATGTCTGTGGTTCATAGGAGTGGTGCTGCCAATTACAAAAACAATACTATCTGGTTGAGACGATTAAAAAAAATAAAAAAATAAATAAAAAAAATGTACGAAGACGATTTGAACATAAAAATTCAAAGTAAAATCGCTGGCCAATAACATACACTTATTACTATTGTCTCTTGTAAATGTATAATTGTTGACATTTGTATTCATTTACTTCGATGGTTTCCATTTTTGATCCTGTTGAAGTCGTCAATTATCCACCAAAATTCCTGAATTCATTGGATTTGCTAGGAAAGCCACCGCACGATTTGCATATCAAGGTTGGGTCTGTGATAATCATGTTACGCAATCCAAGCCAACCGAAACTATGCAATGGAACAAGAGTCTCTGTGAAGAAGCAACGATAATCATAGGAAAGTTCAAATGGGAGGATGTTCTGATTCCAAGAATACCACTAATTTCAACCAACTTGCCGTTTCAATTTAAGCCTGTCCAGTTTACCTTTCGCCTTGCATTCTCAATGACGATTAATAAAGCGCATAGCCAAGTAGTTGGAAGTTTGTGGATTAAATCTTGAATCGCCGTGTTTTTCACATGGGCAGTTTTACGTGACGTGTTCGAGAGTTGGTAAACCATCTGCACCGTTCGTTTTCTCTCCGGACGCAAAGAAAAACAATATCGTTCATCAACAA
Organism: Locusta migratoria; assembly: GCA_026315105.1. Classification (NCBI taxonomy): domain Eukaryota; kingdom Metazoa; phylum Arthropoda; class Insecta; order Orthoptera; family Acrididae; genus Locusta; species Locusta migratoria. Next base: position 329,989,555 of record CM048746.1, read on the forward strand.
GCGTTACAATGAACGCAACAAAAAGAATTCCGAAACGTATTTGTAGTTTAGATAATTGCTTTATTCCATAAGGACTTTCTATCATTAAAGTATGATGATGCTGTAATTACTTTGTTTTCAACTCATAGGCTCTGAATAAGGTATAAACAAGTTATAAAAAGCATGTCTAATCTGTTCGCTGCGAGAAAAACTTGCTAAGCTGTGCTGTAAAAATGTGCGAATTTGTTTTCCTTTTTCCAGTCATTTTTAACATGAAACAGGAAAGATTGTTTTATGCTTCAATGTATAATCACGCCTGTTCGTACAATAAAATCATTTAAAGTACGGCCATTGAATCTGCTAACCGCACAGATAGAGCAACTCGGAAGGTTTCTCTAATAACCAGTTTCCAATTGATTTACCCGTCCACTTTGACTTATGTTACCAATCAAGGTCCCACTAACAATAAATAAGATCAGAGAGAGATGAAGGAGGAGTTTGAGATTGGGAATGAAATGGATTTAAAAAGGGGGCATTATATAGACGCAGAGAGGAGGTGTGGGACAAGAGGGAGTGGTGTGAAGATGATGGAATAAGGCGGAGGAGGCGATGTGAAAATAGAGGAGGGAGGAAGGGATAGACGCACGGAGAAGAAGAGTAGAGATTCGGGTATATAATCCATACACATTAGCTACTGCGAGGCATTGCCGGGTTTGCTAGTATTACATACTTAAGGCGTTTAACGCCAAATGAAAAGGTTAGTGTCACTAGCTCTCACGTAGGTAAACCCGAGCAAAAGTACATATATTTACTAACAACTCTACTGAAGGTGGCTGAATAAAGATGTGATTGGAGACATTTTAATAGTAATCATTTCAAAAATTTGCTGGAAAACAGAATGAAAAACACTCCTTTTGTCATTCTTCGTGAAAATCTAACTACGTATATTCCGCCTCTTTCCGAATAGTGTAGGCGCGAAAATCGCCCTTATTTGTTGCAATACTCCGAGTACGCTGTGAGGGTACGATATCTTAAATTGCGATGTCAATTGATGGAAAAATATCGATTTATTTACTGCATTTAAGAACAGATTGCCACTGTTGGTAAACAGTGTGTGATAAAAGGCGCTCGTAATCGGTGTACCAGAAATACTAGTATGATGTGCTACTTATTGACTATTTTGTCCACAGCTTTAGGACTTCGCGTTAAAGAGCTGTTAATTGTTTCGCTGTGGGTGGAGGCAGCGGGCAACCACTTTCAATGTAGTTATCAGAGGAGCCATCGAGCTGTAGAATCATGGGAGGACAGGTCACCAATACTCAAAAATAATAGCAGTATACGGTGCACGCAGATTAAATGTTAATTCCAAAGGTTGTGTGTAAAGAAGACCAGACTCTTGTTAGGAGTACGTTGCAGAATAACTTGTTAATAAATTCTTTGTCAGAAAATAATAAACCAATATATTACTTCAGTAACTTTCAATCTATAAGAACAATGCCACATAAAACTCTAAGTAATTTAGTTCAAAAAAATAAATGTTCAAATGTTTGTAAAGCTTATGGGACTTAACTACGGGGTCATCAGTCCCTAAACTTACAAACTTCTTATGAAGTACTTACGAACTAGGACGACACAAATATCCATGCCCGAGGTGGTATTCGAGCCCCCGACCGTAGTGGCCGTGCAGACCGTGACTGAAGCGCCTCAGTCCCCTCGGCCACCGCGGCCGGCTGAGTCATTTAGTATCACAATTCTTATCCACAGTCAGTATTACTCATTTCTAACATCAACACGACTCACGAAGGAATATAACAACATCCAACATGGGGTAGGTTACAATTAGAATGTCGTTCTTGTGTTCTTCAGTCCGCAGACTGGTTTGATGCAGCTCTCCACGCCACCCCGTCCTAAGCAAGTTTCTTCATCTGAGAATACGTACGGCAACCTACATCCTTTTGAATCTGCTTACTGTATTCGTACCTCGGTCTCCTTTAACGATTTTTACCCCACACACTTCCTTCTAATGCCAAGTTGACGATTCCTTGGTGTCTCAGAATGTGTCTCACCAACCTATCCCTTTACTTACACAGGATATACCAGAAGCTCCTTTTATCCCCAATTCTGTTGAGCACCTCCTCATCAGTTTCGTGATCTACCGTTCTAATCTTCATCATTCGTCTGTAGCACCACATTTGCAAAGTTTCTATCGTTTTCTTGTCTGAAATCCTTATCATCCTCGTTTCACTCCCTTACAATACTACACTACAGACAAATGCTTTCAGAAAAGACTTCCGAACAGTTAAATTAATACAGGATGACAACAAATTTGGCTTCTGCAGAAACGCTTTCCCAACCACAGCCATTCTGCATTTATATCTTTACTTCGACCATCAGAAGTTATCTTATTGTTGTTGTTATGGTCTTCAGTCCGGAGATTGGTTTGATGTAGCTCTCCACCGTACTCTAACCTGAAAAAGCCTCTTCATCTCCTCATAAGAATGGCAACCCACATCCGTTTCAATCTGCTTACTATATGCGTCTATTGGTCTCCCTCTGCGATTTTCACCCCACACACTTCCCTCCAATGCCAAATTTACGTTTCCTCGATGTCTGAGAACGTGTCCTACCAAGTGATCCCTTCTTTTATTCAAGGTATGCCAAGAATTCCTGTTCTCACCAATTGTGTTCATCACCTTTTCATTAGTTATGCGATCTACCCACCTAATTTTCAGCATTCTTCTGTAGCACCACATTTCAGAAGCCTCTATCCTCTTCCAGTCCGCACTGTTTATCGTCCATGTTTCACTCACGTACAAGACAACACTCTACACAATGCCTTCAGGAAAGATTTACTTACACATGAATTAATATTCGATGTTAGCAAATTTCTCTTTTTCAAAAATGCTTTTCTTCCCATTACCATTCTGCATTTTATATCCTCTGTGCTCCGACCGTCATATGTTATTTTACTACCCTAGTAACACAACTCATCTACCACCTTCATTGTTTCGTACCTAATCTAATTCCTTCAGCATCGCCTGATTTTCTAAGACTGCATTCCATTATCTTTGTTTTGCTCTTGTTAATGTTCATTTTATACGCCTTCTTCAACATACTGTCCATTCCAATCAAGTGCTCTTTCAGGTCCTTTGCTGTCTCTGACAGAATTACAATGTCATCAGCAAAACGCAATGTCTTTATTTCGGTAACCCTGAACATTAATTCCTATTCCACCTTCACCGCCTGCTCGATATACAAATTGAATAACATCGGAGAAAGGCTACAACCCTGTCTTACTCCCTTCCCAACTAATGCTTCCCTTTCATGCCCATATCTAATATCTGCGGTCTGGCTTTTGTACAAGTTGTAAATAACTCTCCTTTTCCTGTATTTTACGCCTGCCGACTTCAGAATGTGAAAGAGTGTATTCCATTCAACATTCTCAAACGCTTTCTCCAAATCTACAAAAGCTAAAAATGTAGGTTTGCCTTTTCTTAATCTATCTTCTAACATCAGTCGTAAAGTGAGTATTGCCTCCCGGGCTCCTACGTTCCTCCTGAATCCAAAGTGATCTTTCCTGAGGTCAGCTTCTACCAGATTTTCTATTCTCATGTATATAATTCGTGTTAAAATTTTGCAACCATGAGTTATCAAACTGATGGTTCTGTAATTTTCACACCTGTCTGCGTCTGATTTCTGTGGAATGGGGATTATTACATTCTTCTTAACGTCTGAGGGTATTTCGCCTGTCTCATACATCTTACACATCAAGTGAAATATTTTTGTCATGGCTGGCTCTCCCAGAGACTTTAGTTGCTCTGAGGGAATGTCATCTATTCCCGGGGCCTTCCTCTGACCTAGGTATTTCAGGGCTCTGTCAAATTCATCTCTCAGCATAGTATCTCCTATTTCATCTTGATCTACTTCTTCTTCCCTTCCTACAACATTGTCTCAAAGTTCATTTCCTTTTTAGAGCTCCTCTACGTACTGTTTCCACCTTCCAGCTTTCCCTTCTTTTCTGAGAACTGAATTTCCATCAGAGTTCTTCATATTCGTAGAGCTGTTTTTCTTGTCCACAAATGTCTCTTTTATTTTCCTGTAGGGAGTATCTTCCCGTTGTTATAATTCTTCTACAGATTTGCATTTGGCCTCTAGCCACTCCTGCTTAGATATTTACACTTCCTGTCAATCTCATTTCTCAGTCGTCTGTACTCCATTTTGCCTGTCTTATTTACTGATTTATATTTTCTCCTTTCATCAATTAACTTCAGTATTTCCTGTGATATCCAAGGATTTTTTGTAGGTCTTGCCTTTATACCTATTTTGTCTTCTGCTGCCTTCATTATTTCATCTCTCAATGTTACCTATTCCTCTTCTACTGTTTTATTTCCCCCCGTTTCTGTCAATTGTTGCCTAAAGCTCCCTCTTAAATTCTTAAGAACTTCACGTTCCCTCAATTTATTAAAGTCCCATCTCCTTATTTTGTACTTTTTTGCAGTTTTTTCAGTTTCAGCCTACAGTTCATGACCGATAATTTATGGTCAGATTCTATATCTGTTCCTGGGTATATCATACATACCTAGTTTGAAACCTGGTTTCGGAATTAATGTTTTCCCCTTATAAAATCTATCTTATACCTTCCGATGTGTCCTGGTCTCTTCCGCGTATACAACCGTCTTTTGTGATTCTTAAACAAGGTGGTTTTTTCGATTAAATCATGTTCCGTTCGAAATTCTACCAAGTTGTCACCCAAATAATAAAACTCATTTACTAATTTTTTGTCTCATTACCTAATCTAATTCCTTCAGCATCACTTGATTTTCTGATACTACATTCCTTTTACCTCGTTTTACTCGTGTTTTACTCTTATACCTTCGTTTAAAGACACTGTCCATTCCGTTTAATTTCTCGTCTAGGTCCTTTGCTGTTTCTGACAGAACTACGATGTCGTCAGAAAACCAGGGTGTTTTATTCCCTCTCGCTGGACTTTAATTCCTTCTCCAAATGTCTGACTTCCTTCACAGCTTGCTCAATGTACAGATTGAACAACATTGGGGAAAGGCTACAACCCTGTCTTACTCCCTCCCCATCCACTGCGATCCTTTCATGCCCTCCAACTCTAAAAATTGCTGTCTGGTTTTTAACAAGTTGAATATATCTCTTTGCTCTCTATATTTTACCCTTGCAAAATTCAGAATCTCAAAAAGTGAATTCCAATCTACGTTGTCAAACGCTTTCTCCGGATTCACAAATGCAATAAATGTAGCTTTCCCTTTCCTTAATATAACCTCTAAGACAAGTCTTAATGTGAGAATTGCCTTCCGTGTTCCTATATTTCCCTAAATCCAAACTAAACTTCCCCAAGGTTTCATTCCACCAGTTTTTCCATTCGTCTGTGTATTATTTGTGTTCGTATTTTGCAACGATGACTTATCAAATTGCTAGTTCTGTAATTATCACATTTGAACGTTCTTTATTGGGCATTTTAATCACTATATTCTTTTAGACGTGTAAGGGTATTTCCCCTGTCTCATTCATCTTGCATACCAGGTGAAACAATTTTTCCATGACTGGCTCTCCTAACGATGGTAGCAGTTCAAAGGGAGCATCATCTACTCCAGGGGCCTTGTTTTTACACAAATCTTGTAGTACGTCAAATTCGTATCACAGTATCGTGTCTTCTATTTCATCTTCCTCTACATAGTCTTCCATTTCTAGAAAACTACCTTCAAATTTATTTCCCCTGTATAGGCCACTATATATTCCTTCCAAATTTCAGCTTTCCCTTCTTTGCTTAGTACTGGTTTTTCATCTGAGTTCTGTATATTCATACAGCTGATTTTCTTGTCTGCAAACGTCTCTCTTATTTTCCTGTTGGCGGTATGTATCTTTCCCCTAGTTATACATTCTTCTACGGTTTTGCATTGCTCCTAAGCCATTCCTGGATAACTAGTATGCAATTCCGGTCTACCTCATTTTTCAGACGTCTTTACTCCCTTTTGTCTGCTTCACTTAAACCATTTCTATCTTTTCACCTTTCAATTAAGTTCAGTATGTCCTGTGTTATCCAGGAATTTCTGTTAGGCCTTGTCGTTTTGCTTATATGATCCTCTGGGGTCTGCACTACTCTCTCTCAGAGCTATCCATTATTCATCTACTGTATTACTTTCCTCCTTTTCAGCCAATCCTTACCTAATGTTCCTTCTCAAACTCTGAACCACCTCTGGCCCCTTCAATTTATCCAAATTTGTTATAGAAAATTTCATCACTTTCTGTGCTCAATCCCGAGATCGAGGATGGTTTGATTACGATGCAAAGATGCTACCTCCACAACAGAGGTGCAATACGTCCTGAAACAATAATAAAATTTAAATGTAGGTCGCACCTACTTAATCTGTCTTCTATAAATTTCAAAGCAGTCATCACATTGAATTAATTCTATTTCATGTATTTTGTCAAGTATGCTACATTACAAAAAAAGCAGTGACTTTAGTTATATTCCAGGAATCAGCAAAGTGAAGATACTACATGAGAAAGAATCTAATAAAGCTGGTAGCGGTGATTTCAAGTGGGAACGTATGAGAAATAATTCAGGGCAGGAAAATTTTATACGTGATACATCTTTTCACGCAACAGTAGGTTACCGGCAATATATTTCGTACATGTTATTCAAAAATACATCATATTCTGTAAATGAGTAATAAAGCGATAAAAACTTCACTGCGTAATGCGACAGGAAAAGTATTATGTTTTTGAGAGACTAAGTGTATCAGAAATGAAGCACTGAACGTGATTCACCGGTGATGACGCTGTAAAGGCAATTGTCTGTTGTTTCCAAATAATCTGAAACATAATCAAAATAGATATACATCACAGACGAACTGTAAAATAACAGTAAAGTGTCTTCATGAATATCAAATAGTACTTGATGGCCTGCTTAAATTATTTGATTGCATACATTGAAGGGCATCATCCCGATAGCATCAGGTATTTGTAGTCTGTTTACATTTTCGAGTAGGTGCAAAGGTAGCTGTTGACAGCATTTCACCCCACCGTACAAGTGGAAAAATGTTTGCACGGTAAACAGTGCCGTGTAACATGGAACACTACGTCATGTATTGCCCGCAGTGATTAATACGCGGTTGTTGACAGTATTTTTGAGACTAATTACGTGACGATGGCATGCGACATTGTCCCGCGACAATTTATTGACCCTCGTGCTTGATACAAGCTTATTATACACCATACAACGGGTTTAAAAGCCTTTTTTGATAGGTTGCTGTGTATTAACTAGCCTTTGAACTGTCTGTGACAAAAGAGCGCTCCAAAGAAAGAGCAATTCTTGAGTTTACGGTGACACAAAACCTGAACACAATAGATATCCATAGGCGCTTCCAGAATTTCTACGCAGATCTGACAGGGGACGAAATAATGATGATTCGTTGCGTTAAGGGGGAGACGTCGATGAAAAACTCACACTCTTTCAATAATGCACCAAATCAACAGTTTTGGAGTAATGGCTATGAAATTTTGTACTACACTTTACATGAAAGTAACACGTTTACATACAAAATCCTTTTGATTACATACATTCAACTTTTTTAGATGAAATTTGAAAACCTATGTATGTTCCATTTTCTCAGAAAGTATTCAAGATCTTCCTACAAAAATTTCTTTGTTTCATCTCTTTATAAGTTGTAAGCCTCTCTCATGAGGTTTTTGGAATAGGTCAAATACGAGAACTTTCATAATTTTTTAAATTATAATTTCACAAGTATAATTTTAAATTCATGCAAAATTCCAAGCAATTTGCCTAATATCTCAGCTTGCAATCATAATTTCAAAATTTGCTCTAAATACAATGTTTATTTGTACACAATTTCATAATTCTAGCATTCATAGAATGCTACGTAAACTTCATTTATAGTATGCTACATAAACTTTGAAAAACAAACTTTTCAGGAAACGCAATTTAATGTTCAATCTAACTTGTTCCCTTACGTCACTTCTTCAGGAGGCGTCACAATTGTACTCTGTGTCGTCCTTTGTGGCTTCTCTTCTTCTTGTCTGTCTTCTTTCCTTTACCAGTTCTTCAACTGACTTTTCAGCTGCTGGGACGCGCTATAATCTAGTTTTCTCTCGATGACTTGAGTAAAATTTCCTATCTGGAAGCCCATTCCTTTTAATACCTCCGTCCTTCCCACGTTCCCATCATCAAATACAAGAACTGCAACATAAGTTGCAATTCTGAGAACTTAGCAGGTGCGAATGTTGTTTTAGGGCATTGTTTGCATATGAGTGAATTTAAAGACTCATTTTGATCTGGTTTTTGCCATGTAAACACTTTTTGAGAACTGTACCGAGATTCATCACTATAGTGTGCACCATTAGCTCACTAATTTGTCACTTGAAGCTGCTAGGAGACGAGTTCACATTTTAAGCAAATATTCTTACTTCGGACACAGCGTCACAGGCTTTTAATACAGACTTTGTTGCAAACTATTATTTAGTAGACTTTGGGGAACTATCAGTTGAAGTTATTTTGCCTATGGAAGTGAGATGCGTTTACTACTACCGGAATATCCCATTTGAAGCTATGTTCATGCTTCATTCGCTAACCGAAAAATAGAACTGTTGTTACCTTTATTTTAATCAAAGTAATTCCAAGAGCTTTCGTGCAACAAGACATTCTACGTTCAAATTCGTGGTCGTAGGGAACGTACACATAGGAAACAAGTTTTCAAAACAAGTTCATTACTCTTATTTAACAGGCTTACATTGAAATGTAATTTTTCCAAATTTTCTTTATTAAAAAAATACAGTGCAGTTTGGATTTGAATTGAACAGACTCTACTAAGACGTTACTCTTGATACTTCTTCAAGAACTTATAATATTACAAAATTATTCAAAACAACTTTTCATATAAAGTAACACAGATACTGAAATTTAATCTCTATAAATAGTCTTTGCTATTCACATAAAAAGTATTACATCACATGGGAATGTTGTGGTTCGAATCTGTGAAATCATTGAACGCGGGATTCTGTGAGCCGACAGGCCGGAACACGAAGCCTCCTATAAGCATCTCAATTCTAATCATTGAAATCTTATACCGTTAGGCAGAAACCAAAATAAAAGTAAATGTTGTCTCTCATTTCACCTCGAACAGATGACCAAGGAAATTTGTCATTCACAAAACAAGTCATTAAATCCACACAATGGTATTCACATTAAGCATAACAGAAAATACTCCGTTTCAGCATGCACAGTAACAATGCAAGGATGTAGAAATTCATGACTCAAACTCTTTAATAATTTTCCTTTAAATGTATTAATACAAGTTGGTCTTCAAAATTAACAATCCTCAAGTGTTTTTAGGATACCATGATTACGGTATGGCTAAGAAGCAAGCAACACATTGGCTCATCAAACGTTAAACAGAAGTCACAGTCCACACTGAACTCAAAACTGATGAACAAAATGAACCGAAAAATGCATTTATACGAGCTAAACAGTTTTGGAGTACTCCATGTGGATCGACGATCATGTGAATGCTCACGATTAAAATCCACAGCGTCCTGAGATTTGTGGATCGGAATTTCCTGCATCGTCTCCAAAACATCTTGCAGCTTTCACTTCATTGAGGAAATAGGTCTGGTAGTGCGTCTTCTTTTAAAGAGGCAGCAACACTATTGCACTAACAACGCCCTTTTGTGGCTACCGTGAGGAGGCTATCAGATACAAAGCTCCAAATGTACCCCAGTACTCATCTGTGACGGGCCAGAGCACGACGTCGAACACTTGACCTCAGCGGGACCACAACTATTCCTTACACAAGGTCCCACACCCAGAGCATGCGAGCTCTCACCAGCGTTTACTTTCGTGCCCAATTCTACTCTCCGCGGAAGACGGTCTGCATTCTAACTTTCGGCTTCCTATGGCTGTGCGTGAACTCGCGCTACTTACGAGAGCAGCAATACTTTGCGGGAATGAAAAGGCAATTTCCAGAATCGATACCAGACCGTCTCAAGTTAATGATTCGAGGAACAAAATATTAAACATACACAGTTTCGAATCGATTACACATAGGAGATGAAGTTGATCAGATTGATTAAATATTGATAAAATTTGATGTGATTTGCAATGGTGAGGACTCGTTATTGTATTCGATATTGTATTCTCAGTGCGCTGCATCGCAGTTAAATAAGAGTAAGCACTGACTGCAAAGTGATAAGATGGCAACAACTGCAGGTATTGCCTATTACTAATGAATTCTCGCCTGCCATACTCCATCCTGTTGTTGGTGCATACTGTTCTTGCTGATGTGTGCCGCGATGGGCGTTGAAAAGTAGCCTCTCAAGCATGGTATCTCGTAATAGTCTAACCATTATGGAGGGGAATGGTAAAAACTATTATATGGAAACAAAAAATAGGGGCGTATAAGAATTAAATTTTTTAATAGATTTTTGTTTCACGAAACTGCATCCAAAAAGGTGAATATGCCGAAAAAATTTGCAAATTTGGTATAATATTTTTTTCTTAATTTCTTAAGAAAACTGTAGATCCGCTTGATAAGTGTTAAATGAGCCAGTTATTGAGTTTAAAATGATCTATTTATTTTCATGTCAAAAACGGTTACAAACACTTAAAAATCAGATTCACAGTAGTCATTAATTTCGACATTCTCAAAGATATGTACCTCACCTATAGCCAACAGTAAGTTGAAAAGGTACGTAATGGACAAATTTAAAAATATTAATTTCACGATATATCGTTTTTTTCATATCACAGGCCTTTTCGAAAATTGCCTATATCTGTTCAAGGGAGCAGTCTACTGTTTTAGGCTTTATTCTTCGTACGTAGTTGCAGTACCATGCTGTTAACGATCTCTTAAATTAGTCACTTGCTAATGTGTAGCGTGCAAGCGCTTAGTTCTTCAGCTTAAGCGGACGGTGAAGAGAGAGAAATCGGTTGGTATTTGCTCTGATTTTTTTTTTTTTTAATTTTGTAACAAAAATTTTGAAATATTGTAGTAAAGAAAGTATTACAGAATTCAGCACGACAATAACGTATATTTGATTAATTATAGATTACATTCAAAATATTATATGAAAAGTACTGTGCAAATAATGTAAGAGAATGTAAATGACTTTGAAGAAAGCCGCGCAAGATAACAGGTTTTTCGAAGCCTATTTTCTCACCATTCCAACGAACAAAATCATAAAAGTATTTCAACAGCTTCGTAGCAGTACTATTTGCGAAAAATATAAGCTTAAACCCGTCACAATAGGTCGACCATCAAATAAAATTTATCTATTTTGCGAAACGGCTAATCCTTAAAAATTCGATAGAGTCCCAAAAATTATATTTTTCAATATTTCAAACATGTACGTTTATGTTTTGCGCGTGATATCCTGATATACTTGCAGGGAAAAGCAAATTTGGGCACATGGGCGTTAACTCTAAACTCGTGCTCTGGGTACGTTTCGATATTTCAGGATATTTCGAAATCAAAGGAAGTACTTGGTACTTACAAAATTTAATCAATAGATAGCTCTTCAAATTACTTATTACAAACTGTTCGCTGAAATATGAAAAAACTTTTTTATCAACGTATGCGATATTTTGGACTTGCTTCCCATGCCCAAATAAAAACAGAGACTCTGTTTGAAATTTAAATTCATATACACCCGTATTATTCTGAGTTCATGTAGTAATTAGGTAAATTTAACATTAGGTTCCCATAGAATACTTGTAATATAATTGTAAAGTCTTTCTTGGAAAGGAATCTAGTCATCCGAAAATTACAAAAAAAAGGCAGAGAGAGAACATGCAAAAAGTGTCACGTACGAGTTGTCTCTTATGTGTTGCTAGTTTTAACTGTGAATAAGAGATTCAGGTGATTATTAATTGATTCCACTGAATAATGGGTACTAAATGACTACATGAAAATTAGAAATTTTCATTCGTGGAGGATTAGATGGTAAGTGGGTATTAAATTATACGCTAGCCACTAATTATATAATTTTTGTTATAAATAATTCATGCCCAATCCCTACTGTATTGAAAAATATCAATCAAAATAATGTTACCAATTACATTGATCATTTAATATACGTTATAACATGACTATATATAGATATAAACCTTTGAATTTTCTGTTACTACCTTATCAATTAAAATTTGCTTTTCAGTTAAGATTCCGTGAAATTATTCAGACATTTAATCGTGAAAGTGTTTAGTTGTGATATGTTTGTTGCTGTACTCTGTGTGTCAGAGAGGCAAAATGAAAAGAAGTTGCACTGATGATGCAATCTAAATATGCGAATCATTTTACTTACGCTTTGAAATAAATAAATCTTTCTGTAGAAGATTGGAACAGATGGTTAAACTTTAGCTACTTGACCATAATTTAACAAATATGTGGAAGTGAAGGTAATGTACTATGCGCTGACAGGTTTCCGTTATTAATGTCATGACTTGCTATTGGACGTCGGCACTAGATGTAGAATTCAAACACGAGCAGCAATGCACAAAAGAGTTGCAGAAAATCAAGTGAGTCTTGACAAGGTAAGATGCGCATCAGTTTTCAAGCTATAGTATCAAATAAACAACAATGCTGCAGTTTATCCTGATTATCGACGGATTGAAGGAAAACGAAAATGTTCCTTTCCCGTGTAACTGTTTAGTGCATAGACTGACAGTGATTCGGAGATTCGAGTAAAATGGATTTTTAATATTTGCTCCTGGGAGAGGTCAACGGTCAATTGCGCTACAAAGTTTTGAAGCAGCTAGATTGCGATGACTGACAACTCTCTAAACATTGTGCGATTCTGAAGCTGTGTACGAACTGTCTCACGACAGGTGAACATTCCATGGCCCACTTTTAGAAAAATTCTGCGCATAATTTTGAAATGGAACTAATACAAGCTCTATTGATGCAAAGTGTTCACAATGTGCTAAGTTTTTAACCTGGAATGTAAACATGATATTGAATTAACGAATGTTACCTTCTCATATGAAACTTAATATGTTTCTTTAGTGATTTATTTATTATTTCTCTAACGCATTTATTTACAAATGCTTCAACAATTTTAATTGCCCTACCATAAATATTTCATGGGAATCGTATCAAGCCCCAAAATACCAATTATAACTACATTGTATTCCGATACAAAATCATACTGGTACATGCACAAAGTCAACCTAATCGCAACTGACGGACCTGACGAGACATGCATGATGCCTAAAATGACTGTTTCTCCCGATCATTAGTAGAAATTGACTGAAACACTAGAAATTAAATGTAAACAATGGTTTCTGTGGACGTTATCACTCTCCAAAAAATTATTCAGGACATTGTAGCTCATAGTCAACATTTTAAAATCAACCAACATTTCGGCCAATAGTTTAAGCGGTGTTATACATAGTTATGAATGATAGTAAGATAAAGCATATTCACGTATGAAGGCAGATGAGGTGAATTACATAAGGGGCTATAATAAAATGGATAAAATAAGGAATGCAACAATACAATCAGATGAGAGACTATATCCATTTTTTGAAAACTGTATAAGAGAAAAGAAAGAAATGGAAAGATCAAGTTAACAGAAAATAATATGCAAACGACAAAGCTATCAGCAGAATATAAAGAGAGAGTTAAGTAAACATAAGGAATGGATATGTAGCAGAAACAGGAAAGATAAGAGTAAAACCTAATCTTTCGAAGCAGGGAGAGTCAGTTTATTGCAGAAAAAAACTTATGAAACAATAGAGTCAGTAAAAATGAGGGATAGTTGATTTGTATGTTTCTAGTTTGAGGAGGCTGTTTTTGATGGCTAGAAGGTAATGGTATATAGTAGAGCGAGAGACAAAGATACGGGAAGAGAGTGAGTGAGTGAGACAGCGATGGGCGGGGGGGGGGAGATAGAATGTGTAAATGCACAATTATAATGTAATGTTGGCTGTACACATTTGATAGAATTGTGAGCAGTGAGGGTTTGGATATAGTTGTGACCAGCTCTATTAGAATAATATCTGTACTTAACTAGGGTCATACCCACTGTTACTTGCCACATACCGGTACTCTTTGAGTTCTGCAATTCTCTCTGAACTATTTCATCAGACAGTGGAACTTTAACACTTATCCAGAGTTGAAGCCACTGTTTCTGGCTCTCTGGTTGGGATGAGGAACTATGGAAAATATTGTCAGTGATACTGAGTTTCCTAAATATAACAAAGGAAACTTTATTGTAAAAAATGTTCAAATTTTTGTAAATCTAAGTGACAGAACTGCTGCAGTTATCAGTCCCTAGGATTACAAATTACTGTAACTTTTGCTAAGGACAACACACACCCTTGCCCGAGGGAGGACGTGAAGCTGTGACCGCTAGCAACCTTGTGCTCCACAGCAAAGAGCTTTAGAGTGCCTGGCCATTCCTCTGTAGCACTTTATTTTCTATGACCTAAATAGTCAAATCTAGGAAATTAATTTTGTAACTTCCACCTTGTAATTCATAAGTAAAATTAATATTATTATGCAAACTATTCATCATTTATGAATATAAGTAATGTCTGCATGTAGCATTTCACGTATAATAAAGAATTCATCCACAAATCATTTATAGAATTTTCACAAAAATATCAATTTATATGGCAGTCATACAGCCTGCTGGGCAGTTACCTATGCCAGACCAATTCTTCTTGTTTGTATAGTTTACTACTGAAAGAGAAAATGTCATTGAGGTCGTTTTGTGGTTTATCCATAGTAATGAGGATGGTTTCCACACCAAGGACATAATTATTCAAATTTTCAATACTGAATTATAATAAAATAAAATTGTTGGAAATTTTGATGTTCATTAGAGTATCAATGAATTATTTACAATTTTTTGTATAATAAATTTTTTTGCACTCTTATAAAAACTTTATAGGATTTTTTTAAATTATTTTCATAGGTGATCATGTGCAGTTTCAATAGAATTCACTATTGGCCTCATGTGCCAATTTTGCTTATGTACATTTGCTAGGAGTGTTTGAAATGGATTATTCTTGTCATTGGGCTGTAATATATGTTCAGTAGAATAAACTGCATCCACAATTTAGTTTTCACAGAGATCTGTCATTTTACTGTATACTAGTTTACTGTCGTTAGTTCTAAAAAATCTGTTTTGCTATGTAGTCTTCTTTGTACATAATACTGATCCACTGGCTTAATCAGCTTTCACGTCTATAGCAGCATGGTTTCGAAGATCCTTATTACGCAATCCACAATCCTCTGATTAGAATAGATGTTCATACTCTTGGAGTTCGCTTTCCAAGTGTCACTCGATTTATATGTGAATATAGTCTGTTCTTTTGTATCTAGTATAAGTGAGTCAAGTGACAACTTGATCCCAGAAACTAGATCTACAAAGTAATCCTGAATAAGTGTAGGTTTGATGTGGTATTTCAATCCTTTTTCACGCAAATCATGGTGCCACTTGTTTTTGGCATTTATTTCATACTGTAGTATTTGACACTGTTAGAAGATGAGTATGTCGGTTTTTCATAATTAAATTTATGCCTTTGTTTTAAGACCTTGAAATTTTTGATAGCTCCGATATCCTATTAGTATACATCCGTCTCTCGTTTTATTCCCTTTATGTAGTTCTTCTTAAAATTCAAATAATAGCAACACATTTTATTTTGAAAGATCTAGCATAATCTCTGCACTTGATCCTCAGTAAAATTGCATCACGTTCAGATGCGACATATAGGACACAATTATGTAAGTGGCTACATATAGTTCTTCTTTATGAACTCATCTCTTTTTATATTTCATTACATTTATATTTTCATAAGCTTACAGACTGTAGTGTATAACAATTTTCAATTTTGACGCTTTTCAAGATTATATTTATTTATTTGCCTTTATATTTTTGTACTTGCACATCGAACTTCTCTCCGAAATTTATACTTTATATACAACTATTTAACGGTTTTTCTTGTCAGGTGCAGTGCAATAATTGCCCGAAATCAGTCGTAAATCAAAACTACTACGCTACAACCGGTTGCTGCCTCATTTAACCTAACATCCGCAATTTAAAAACAATTTATTGCTATGTTGATTATTACTCCCTATATAAACCCTGCAGATTTATACGTTATACGGAACGCCATGGGAAATGTAGAAAGATGGAATAAAAAATACATAATAGGTAAACATGTGCATTATTGCACAATTACAACCGATGAATGTATTTAAATTATCTTCAGTGCACATTTATATGTCCTGTTCAACAAACGGTAGCATTATGAACATTAGACTTGAAAACATCCAGTTGCTTTAACCATTCTTGACGTCTCCGTACACACGATTCTATTTTATATAGATCTATGGCAATTTCCGTCGTGAATTATATGAACTTCATTAGCCTCGTTTTAATACTGAAGAAAATCAATTTAGTATTCATGTGTCTATATAATCCCAAGAACAATGTTATTTAGTTACAGGAATAATTGATTTTCACTGTTAGGAATATGGTCGACCTCACTGTTCCACCCGTTCTACCATTAGAAGGCTCTGTAAATCCCGTGGCGGATGATCGTACAATCATCCCCTTAAAATACGAAAATTTTTTCTTCGTTTAACCGCTCTCAACAGTTGCACATTTGTTTAATTGTTCATACCTATGGCAGAGCGTATGCCGAATTATATAATTGTTATTTCAGTTTTCAAGTCCATTTATTTCTGTAATAATTATTTATGTCACAAACCACTGATTATACAGGGTGCACAGCAGAAAAGCAGGAAAATTCTTTACATTCCATAATATGTGTTGGACACGAGTATAACTTGCAATTTACCTATTACATATATTACTACATATGAACATTATATTAATTTATATTTTACTGCCTCTGTCACTCGAATATTCATAATTAATGCAAGTGCCCAAAATTATACGCTTTGGCTTCCACACAGCAGCGTAGACGTTGTAATCAATTTCCGGGGGCATTATGGATAGTCTAAAGTGTAACATCGTTCCAGGAGTCTGTCAGTGCAGTTTTCAGGCCATAAATCGCTGTGATGTATCTCCTGTGTGCTTCAACCATCTGTAGCAGTGTACCCCAAATGCAGTAATCCATCACATTGAGATATGGACGGTCAGTGGTTAGGTTCGATGAAGCCGGGAGTATTAATTCTTATTCACATCACAGTATTTATTACTATATTACCACATCCATTTGTGTTTACCCATAACTGTATTAATGTCTTGGAACATTTGGGTGCACATCTCATATCTATACACCACCTGGTCCACTTTCTTCTTTCTCGTGTATCTTGATAGATGTCCTTAACCTGGTGCTTCGCCTTCATTGGATCGTAATTATCGTTTGAAATGCCAAGAGACCGCACCATAGCACATGATTGATGACTGTTCACCATTAGATCGTTCTCGGAAATGCTTGTTTTAACTTGAACACCACGTTCAATTCGTTCATTTTTCTTGGAGAGAGAGACATGCTTCCTCAGAATGCCACACTTATTTCCACTTATCTTGTTCGTGGAGATGTTTCAGAGAAGCAGATTTCACTTTACGGTCTGTACGGTGCGCTTCAGTAAGAATATTGCGCGTTATTCTTCTGTAGCTCTTCAACGAGGATGCTTGAGTAATGCGAAACACTGAATCTTCAGAAATGTGTAGTTCACGAGCAATTTCACGCTGGCTGCTCTGTCTTCCATTTTTGTCTTTCTGGTGTCATAGCAAGCTCCAACACTTTGCGTTTGGTAGGCGACGCGATTTGACACGTCATGCCTGATCCTTGCTTATTCTTTTACAGCAGGTGCCCCTTCTCTCTTTAGTACTGACATATCATCGGAAAATTGATTTTACTTATTGCACTGAAAAACTGTAACAAAATCTCCCTGCATTTCTTTAGTCGCCACACCGGATGTTCTTCCTTGGAAAGACTATCACCTTGTGTTGGAAATTCGTTAGTTATGTTTTTCCCGAAAATAAATAGTTAACAATGTGTGGATTACATATGTAATATCCACAATGAAACAGTAGAAAACTATACAACTGCACATAAAACACATAATGGCACATACAATCGCTTATTTTAGAAAATCCCAATTTCCTGTTTTCTTGTGGGGCACCCAGTAGTCAATAACCTGACGGAAGGCAAAGGTAAGCTTTGTAAAAACGTTTTGTAGCCTAGTTAGTAAGGGAGCTACAATTCAAAGTGCTTGAAATGTCACGTATTTATGGTAGCAAATAGGAGAGATAGAGATTACGGGGTAGGGGAATGCATAGGAAAGACTGTTTAAAAGACTGTGACTGAAAAGTCACCATGAACCTTAATTTCTTTTCCAAATTTCTCCTTGCTTTCGTTCACAGCTTGCTCAATATACAAATTGTATAACATTGGAGAAAGGGCACAACCCTGTCTTACTCCCTTCCCAACCAGTAAGTCCGTTGTGTGCCCTTAGACAGCTTTCTAGATTTTCTGTGTTGTAAACAGCACGAGATTTCAGTAGCTCGGAAGGAATATCGCCTACTCCAGGGGCCTCATTCCGATTGAGGTGTTTCAGGGCTCTGTTAAATTCTTCTCTCAGTATAGTATTTCCTACTTCATCTACTTCCACTTCCCTTCCTGCAATGTTATCTCTGTTTCTTTCCTTCGTAGAGCCCTTTTATACACTCTTGCCACATTTCAGCTTTATCTTCTTTGCTGATAACTGACCTGAATTCCTGGTATTCGTAGGACTCTTTTTCTTGTCTCCGAATTCCTGCTTAGCCATTTCGCACTTCTTCTCAATCTCATATTTGAGTAGTCTGTACTCCATTTTGACTGTTTCATTTACTACACTTTTATACCTTCTTCTTTTATCAATTAAATTTAGTATTTCCTGTGACATCCACGGATTATTTGTAGGTCTTTCCTGTCTACCCATCTGGTTCTCTGCTGTCTTCACTATTCCATCTCTCAAAGCTACCCATTCTCCTCCGTTTCAAACAATTATTGCCTTAAGCTCATCTCTGAAATTCTCAAGAACTTAAGGTTCCGTCATTTTATTCGGGTCCCCTCTTTTTATTTTCCTACCTTTCTGCAGTTTTTCCAGTTTCATTCTACAATTCCTGAGCAACAATATATCTGGTTTTGGATATGAAGTAAACCTGACCCGAAATCTATGGCTTATCATTATACGATGATCTGGTACATTCCGGTATCTACTGGTCTCTTCCACGTACATAACCTTCTTTCATGAGTATTAAACCGACTATTTGTTATGGTTAAATTATGTTCGGTGGAAAATTCTAGCTGCGGCTGAGCGGCCGAACGCGTTGAAGCGCTATGTTACGATGCACGATGCCTTTCCCCGTCGGGAGTTCGATTGCCCCCCCCCCCTCGGGCATGGATGTTCGTGCCGTCATTAGTATAAGCTAGTTCATAAGTAGTTTGTAAGTTTAGGGACTGATGACCCGGTAGTCAAGTCCCATAAGCTCCACAAACATTTGAATATTTGATTGCAAATTTCTACCAAGCGGCTTCCTCTTTCATTGCTTTTCCTGTCCTTATACACCTACTTTTTTTTCTCTTCTTTTATCTACTACCGAATTCCAGTTTCCCATCTTAATTGCTTTTTCCTCTCCCTTAACTGTCTAAATAGTTTCCTTTACCTCCTCACATATTTCTTCGATCTCTTCATCATCGGCAGAGCTAGTTGGCAAATAAATTTGTACTATTGTAGTCGTTGTTGGCCTGGTGTTTATCTTGACTACGATTATGCGATCACTGTGCTGCTCATAGTAGTTTACCCGCATTTTTATTTTCTTATTCATTAGTTGAACTACTCCTGTAATACTCCAACTGATTTCGTATTTATATTCCTGTACTCACCTGACCAATAATCCTGTGTCATAAACGAGTCTGACACTGTACTGTCGTTCGCGAGCGCCTGTGCTGCAGCCACGACCTGTTAGCTCCGCCATTCCTGAGCAGTGGCCGCGCTCACTAGTAACGAGAGAGCTTTTGGCGTCTGCCGATCGACTCCAGCGTCAGTAGTTCTGAGGAAATACTGACTCTACGGGCCTATGTTTGAGTAGCTGTAACTTCGTCCCTAACAGTTGTAGTAAGTATGTAGCGGCAACTGTACATGTCTACTGTCACTAAAAGTGTGATGTAGTTTTGTATTTATCTATAAGACAATTATAGTTTTTGCTTGAAGCATTTTGCATCTCGTTATTGAAACATTGCAACATCAACGTAAGTAGTCAGGCATCAAATTACGCCGACCCGGCTATAGTTTCAATTTCAGTTAATTACATCCTGATTATTTCGTGAGTGACCGTTAATATTGCGACAAGAACCTGAAGTATGTTAACTGAATTATTTAATTATGTTCAATTTATTAACATAAAGATCAATGCGAGAAATTAGCCATATTTGTTGTTGGCGGCCGACAAGGTTGTTTTCCGGTTGTAAGGAACGTATGTGTTTAGTATAGTTACCATAATCGAATCGCGAGGGTCATCAACTGCACCAATATTTGAATCATCCAACAGCTGCGAGTTATTTATTTTTATATGCACTTGTTTTATTGCTTCTGGATCATCGCCAGAATCTTGCAGCTACGTCTGCAACCCGCCTCGTGTACGGATGGGCAAGTCCATTTCCTCGGAGGTAAGGTTCCAATGTTTGTTGAGCTTATGGGACTTAAATGCGGGGTCATCAGTCCCTAAAATTATGAACTACCTTATACTAAAGACAACACAAACATTCATGCTGGAGGGAGGACTCGAACCCCCTACATCCCTGAGTATCGATTTCCGCATCGGTTGCGTGAAGATCGCTGGAGCACGCGTTTTGGTGCCAGTATGAAGCAACATCCGCACGTGGAAAACGACGGAGCGATACTTATTCTCATTCGGCAGCGTCCCTCAGACATCTCTCCTTCTTCCTCTGACTGCATAGGCAGTCAAGTTTGTACATACTAGCCTGTATTCGTCATACCTGTATTGATATAGCCTTTATACTTGAATGTAGATCTGTTGTAATGTATTCAATCATTTAAAATAAAACCTATTACTTTTCCATTCTCGGTGACGAAGTCCACAAACCACTTTTATACTTCCTCCTATCATCGACCTTCCGTTACTTATCCTGCATCCGTAATCCGAACCTGCATTTTTCTATCCAGCCCGCAGGAAGTAGTAAGCCTAAAATACGACGAAATTTAAAAGGTGAGAAAGGGGAATAGTATACAGGGAACGGCCTCGCGCATCGGAGCATAGCGCCTCAATGCGCTCGGCCCCTCGGCTGTGGCTTGCAAGGTAGGTATAAAAACAACGTGTGTTATTGGCGGCCGCAGTGGAGTAGCCGAGCGGTCTAAAGCGTCTCGCTGCGGAGCGCGCGGTTGCTCGCATTGGAGGTTCGAGTCCTCCCTGGGGCATGGGCGTGTGTGTTTGTTCTTAGCTTAGTTTACCTTAGTTTAAGTAGTTTGTAAGCTACGGACTGATGACCACGCAGTTTGGTCCGATAGATTTACAAACATTTGAACATTTGTTATCGGCGACAATAATAGATACCACTGTATAGTGTCTCCAGAGCAGTGATGCAGTCCAACCATCGTATATTGTCACAACGCAGATGAGACAGGTTGGAGACGCCACTATATGATGGAAAAGGTGATCCAGAAGGATTGGGACATTTAAAAATAAATAAATAAATAAATAAAATTAATTCGCAACTGTTGGCTAATAATAAGGCGCGTCCAGAAAGTAAGTTCCGTTTCAATTCATCTCCGCTGCAACGCTGCGATTGCAGTTCCGCACATGCTCTGTACACAATGTGTATCAAGGAGAAGAACGTGCGCCATTTGGAGATCGCTGTCAGTAACGTACGCTTTGTTGTGCTTATTTGAAATGTCGGCGTTGATTGAAAACCCCGCCGCCTGTGAAATCAGGTCGGTGATTCGGTTTCTGAATGCGAGAAAAGTGAAACAAAACGAAATTTATCGGCAAATTTGCGATGTTTACGGACCAAATGCGATGAGTGATTCGATGGTGAGAAGATGGGTCCGACAGTTCAATGGCGGGCGTAGTGATGTGTACGATGCAGAACGAAGTGGGCGTCCACCTTTGGTTACAGAAAAACTGGTTCACGCGATTGATGACATGATCCAGGAAAACCGTAGGTTTACAATTAGTGTTCTCGCTATGGACTTTCCCCAAATTTCACGATCACTGATGCATGAAATTGTTACCAAACAACAGGCGGCTGATTTCTATGAAGAAGGTGTACAAAACCTGGTGCCACGCTATGACAAATGCCTGCAAAATTTCGACAGTTATGTGGAAAAGTAGTTTAAGAGTTGTAGAATTTTGTGCAATAAAAATTTCTTCTATATACAGGGTGTTTCACTACGTGTGTTTGCCTCTGTAACTTATATAATAATAGGTGACGGGAAATTTTAATGCGGTAGGTCAACACAAAAAATGTTACACTTTCTGCGGAGCTATGAACATAGTTTATTGTATCATTTTCCAAAGAGTTACAGCACAAAGATGTAATTTTTAAATAGAACAATAGTTTTTTCTATCGTGCATTGGAATCGTTGAAACCAGCTGCGACCAAATCAATTTAAACTACATTCCTATCACTGTTAGTTTGGGACCTACAACCCTTCAAAATTTCATGGGCAGATACCACACGCTGTACATAATACATGGCTGTGTGGTGGGTGATGGATGTTATGGCGGTGGGACCCGCAAGGTCGCCCGTTTTAAAACCAGTAGATTTCTTTTTGTGGGGATATCTAAAGGATCGTGTTTATGTCACTGAGCCCACATCTCCAGATGATCTAAAACGGCGCATCGAAGGACGCACGTTGCTCCGTCACACCGGAGATGTTACATCTCGTCCGCAGATCTTTTCGACGGCGCATTGAATTATGCATTGAGGAACATGGACACACATTTGAACATCTCATGTAAATCATCTTCCCACTGCCATAACATCCAGCACCCACCACACAGACAAGTATTATCTATTGCGTGTGGTATCTGCCCCTGAAACTTTGAAGGGTTGTAGCTCCCACACTAACAGTGATAGGAATGTAATTTAAATTGATTTGGACGCAGCTGGTTTCAACGATTCCAATGCACGATAAAAAAACTATTGTTCAATTTAAAAAATTATATCTTTGTGCTGTAACTCTTTGGAAAATGATACAATAAACTATGTTCATAGCTCCGCAGAAAGTGTAATATTTTTTGTGTTGACCTACCGCATTAAAATTTCCCGTCACCTATTTTTATATAAGTTACAGAGGCAAACACAGTAAAACACCCTGTATATAGAAGAAATTTTTATTGCACAAAATTCTACATCTCTTAAATTACTTTTCCACATAACTGCCGAAATTTTGCAGGAATTTGTCATAGCGTGGCACCAGGTTGTATATACCTACTTCATAGAAATCTGCCGCCTGTTGTTTGGTAACAATTTCATGCATCAGTGATCGTGAAATTTGGTGGAATTCCATAGCGAGAGCACTAATTGTAAACCTACGGTTTTCCTGGATCTTATTATCAATCGCGTGAACCATTCTTCTGTAACCAAACGTGGACGCCTACTTCGTTCTTCTTCGTGCACATCACTATGCCCAACATTGAACTGTCGGACCCATCTTCTCACCATCGAAACACTCATCGCATTTGGCCCGTAAACATCGCAAATTTGCCGATAAATTTCACTTTGTTTCACTTTCCTCGCATTCAGAAAACGAATCACCGACCTGATCTCACAGTCAGCGGGATTTTCAATCAACGCCGACATTTCAAATGAGCACAAGAAAGCGTACGTAACTGCCAGCGATCTCCAAATAACGTTCGTTCTTCTCCTTGATACACATCGGCTACAGCGCATGTGCGGAACCGCAATCGCAGCGCTGCGGAGGAGATAAATTGAAACGGAACTTACTTTCTGGACACGCCTTACTATTAGCCAACAGTTGGGAATTAATTTTATGTATTTATTTTTAAATGTTCCAATCCTTCTGGATCACCTTTTCCATCATATAGTTGCGTCTCCAACCTGTCTTAAGGCAGAATTACTAAATGTCTTTTCCAAAGCTGTTTCACAGAGGAAGATTGCACTGTAGTTCCTTCCCTAGATTGTCGCACAGATTACAAAATGTCAGATATCGAAATAATTGACGGAGGGATAGAAAAACAATTAAAATCGCTCAAAAGAGGAAAGGCCGCAGGACTTGATGGGATACCAGTTCGTTTTTACACAGAGTACGCGAAGGAACTGCCCCCCCCCCCCTTCTCGCAGTGGTGTATCGTAGGTCTCTAGAAGAGCATAGCGTTCCGAAAGATTGGAAGGTGGCGCAGGTCATCCACGTTTTCAAGAAGGGTTCTCGCACAGATGTGCAGAACTATAGGCCTATTATTTTATAAGTTACAGAAGCAAACACACTTAGTGAAACACCCTGTATGTGTACAATTTCATTTTATTACCAAACGGAACTTACTTTCTGGACGCGCCTCGTAGACTGTTTCGATCACATGTGTGCCAGAATGAGGGGGAAATCAGGTGAGTCGGCATCCCTAGTGGCGACGCGACGGATGCGGACGTCGCGGCGGCTGGCAGAGGCACCGGGCAGCAAGTGGCGCTGTTAGCCGGCGATTAGTCGGGGCGGCGCCGTCTGCTAATGGTCCCTGGCCGGCGCTCCCAGGGTCCCCAGACCCTAATGGCCGCCGCGCCGCGCTGCGGACATCGCTCTGCGGCCGCCGGCAACCGAGGGCGCTAGCGGGACTCCGTACTTCACCCCCACAAATACACCGCGTCACTTCCGCTTAAGACTGTGCACCCTACAAGTACATTCTTTGGAGCGCTGCCGCAGGCAACATTCTGAATTCACCATATGGATAGATAGCTGGAAGGACTTCGTACACTATGTATCTGGACACCTGGCTGAATTTACAAGTTTTTGGTGCGCTCCATTGGTAACTCTGGAATTCAATATGGTGTTGACCAACCCTTAACCTTGATGGCAGCTTCCGCTCTATCAGGGATCAGGGATCTCAAATCAATTCAATATTTCTGGATTTCAGGAAGGCTTTTTGTGGTGTCGCACAAGTCTAAATTGCGCGCCACCTACTTTCGCCGCGCGCCGCCATGCACGCACGGCGCGGCGTTCTTACGACGTCAGCCACGAGCGCCCTCTGCTAGAACTCCGCTCGTGGCCACCACTGAACGACATCGTTCACTTGCGACTGAGATAGAAACCAGTTAACACTTCGGAATCAGATAGGCACCAGTAAAGACTTGGCTATCGGACAGGCACTATGTATCAGCATTCTGTAGTACTGAACTATGTAAATGTTAAGTAGTGTACAAATTCTGTGCAATATATATCTCGTTCTAATTTACTCTAGTGTTTCTAGTTTCTACTGTCCCACTGGCTGCTCACCTCCGTGCCTGCACAAGCGTGCATCCTTTATTCCTGTGTCGGTCTTCCTACTCGGCCACCGACACCTACGACGGAAACGAAACAAAAAGGGGCGACGAGGCCGGGACGCGAAAGTGGCGACGAGGATGGGATACAAAACTTTTGACACTGTACCCCACAAGCAGCTTCTTATGAAATTGCGTGCTTATGGAATATCTCCCGAATTGTGCGGTTGGATTCACGATTTCCTGTCAGAAAGAGCACAGTTCGTTGTAATTGATGTTAAGTCATCGAGTAAATCGAGTAAAACAGAAGTGATATCTGGCGTTCCACAGGGAAGCGTTATAGGTCCCCTACTCTTCCTCGTGTTTAGAAACTATTTAGGAGACAATCTGAATAGCTCCCTTAGACTGTTCGCGGATGATGCTGTCGTTTATCGGTTAGTGAAGTCAACAGAGGATCAAAAGCAACTGCAAAGCGATTTAGACAAAATTTCTGCATGGTGCGAAAATTGGCAATTGACACTAAAGAAAGAAAAGTGTGAAGTAATACACATCACAACTAAAAGAAATCCGCTGAACTTCAATTACGCGATAGATCAGTCAAACTTTAAGGTCGTAGATTCTACCAAATACCTAGGAGTTACAATTACGAACAACTTTGACTGGAGAGAACACATAGAAAATATTGTAGGGAAGGCGAACCAAAAGCCGGCCGCGGTGGCCGAGAAGACTGAGGCGCTCCAGTCACGGTCTGCACGGCCACTACGGTCGGGGGTTCGAATCCCCCCTCGAGCATGGATATTTGTGCCGTCTTTAGTATAAGGTAGTTGATAAATAGTTTGTAAGTTTAGGGACTGATGACCCCGTAGTTAAGTCCCATAAGCCTAACAAACATTTGAACATTTTTGGACATTTGCGAACCAAAGTTACGTTTCATCGGCAGAACGCTTCGAAGATGCACCAGCTCCACCAAAGAGACTGCCTACATCACACTTGTTGCATCCTCTCCTGGAGTACTACTGTTGCCCCTTGTAGGACCCTCACCAGGTGGGACAGACGGAAGACACTGAGAAGTTTCACAGAGGGAACCTCGTTTTGTTTTATCACGTTACGGGGAGGGGGGAGCGTCACGGAAATGTTGCACGAATTGGGGTGTAAATCATTAAAAGAAAGACCTTATTCATTGCGGCGTGATCTGTTTGCGAAGTTTCAATCACCGACTTTTACTTCTGAATGTGAAAATATTTGTGGTAATTATTCAGCAATCAGTCGTCATAAATATAAATTCTTTATTTGTTGGCAAATCCGGATTTCGACCACTGTGTGGTCATTATCAATGCTTAAAATAAATTAAAAGACTTAAAATATCTCGACCTCCATGTAGGAGGTTGCGTTTGTACTGACGCAACCTCCTACATGGAGGTCGAGATATTTTAAGTTTTTTAATTTTTTTAATTTATTTTAAGCATTGATAATGACCACACAGTGGTCGAAATCCGGATTTGCCAACAAATAAAGAATTTATATTTATGACGACTGATTGCTGAATAATTACCACAAATCAAATACAGTCGTGGAGCACCCAGTCCAATATGGAATCAAACCTGTGAAAATATTTTGCTAGCACACACCTACTTAGGGAGACATGACCATCTCAATAAAATAAGAGAAATCAGATCGAAAACGGAACGATTTAGGTGTTCTTTCTTCCCGCGCGCTATTAGAGAATGGACCGGTAGAGAAAAGGTATGAATGTAGTTAATGAACCCTCTGCCAGGCACTTGAATGTGATTTGCAGAGTATCTATGTAGATGTAGATCAGACATTGTAGTGGGACGATAGCTTATCCCTGCTACTGCCTTACATCACCTCGGTTTTGCACATTATAATCATGTTTACTTATACTTTGTGACGTGTCTAGGCACTATTTGATGGTTTTGACACCAAATGACAGATGTTCTACATCCAGACTTCGTCTACGTCAGGATAGCTACATGTTCCATGTGGGTGTGAGCCCAGTACTCAGCTCGGGAGTTGGGGTGGCAATGAAACATTGGTCCAGTATAACAAAACAGTTTATTGACGTTCATTCTTACAAACGGCTGGAGGCGAGTGGAGTGTGCGTGCGTGCTTCACGCGCTGAGGTGACGTCCAGCTGACGCCACGATCCTCGGAGTAGCTGACGTGGCTGGTGCGGCTGCCCGCCGGCCGCTACGCCTCTGAGTTGTGTAAGGCGAGGTATCGTCCTCGCACTGCGCCGCGCCGCCGCAGCAAAGGCCATACCATGCTGGGCATTGTCCGGGAGTTGAACCCTAGTCCTCCTTCTCCCGCTGCTGCTGCTTCGCCATCCAGACGGTCACAGGAGCGCTTCAGGTATGGCCGCGTCCTTTCGTCCACACCACGCCCCTGGGTAAATGGCTGCAGTTTTATCGCGCCATGCGTTGGTTCGACGCCCGGTTGAGATGCTGTCCAGGCCGGGACCCGGCTGACCGTTTAGTCAGGCTGGGCCGCCGCTATTCCGCTGGCTGCATCTCTCGACGGGGATGCCGTGATGATCGGTTGCTCGTCGCGCTGCATTGAAGTGCTTCCAGCCTGCGACAGACTCAGTTTTGCGCTAACAATAGTAACAGTCGTTGTCGACGAGAAGCACAGTCCGGGCGGCAGTTGACTGTCCAGCCGTGGCTGCCTCTCCCTCTGACTCCCTGCCGAGCCTGTCTTTTTTGACTGTATTTATAAGACAGGGTTGATCCCGTCGGCCTGTGTTTCACAAATGTGGCATACCTGGTCTTTGCTATACGTCTCCTACTTCCGATCAAGTATGTCGCAGCCACCTTTAAGCAATACAGCTGTCAGGCTGTTACGCAGTACGGCGCCCTCGCCGAACTACTTGCGTCACCAGAAGCATCTCCGCGCAGCTCCACTTTATTTGCTGAAATCATAAACGTGCTTGTCCCGCTCTACTTTAAGTCACACGCCTGCCTTCAACACAGCACCGCCTCCATGTTCAACTTCTGCGTTAAAGTTCGCTCACCACTCGTTAACTTTTCATATTATGTCTATATTCTCCCTATCCTCTACAGCTGTTGTTAATATTTTTTTTACAGTTAATAACTTGTATTACATGTTTGTCAGAAATATGTGTCTGTTTTCTCTTGTTTTTTGTGTACAACAGCGCAACCCACGATAATATCATTTTCTGTGCAGAGACCAGAGATTACATAGCTGTCCATCAAACGTCGCGGGTCGACAGCCACGGGCCGACACAAGAACTTGTTAAGGGATGCTGTTTCCAACGGTCATAATCAAATAATTAAAAGATAATGAATGTAATTATGTATGTCACGAAGAGTTACCATGATGAGTTCATGTGAGAATTTTCTAACGAGTATATGCATGTGTATACATCTGTTATACTAATTTGTGTCAAGTGAAAAAAACTATAAATTTTACTTCGTGTCAGAGTGTTGTAGAGAGTTATTTCAGCCATTAAGAGAAACCATTATTTAATTCCTGTGAAAATTTCTCAAGTTTACAACAGAGCCTATTCACCTATTCAAGAATTCTGTTTTTTTGGGGGGGATATATATATTAATACGTTCAAGTTTCATGAATCTATAGTTTTACAACTGATTCGTGGAACATACCTGCCGTTTATGAAAACAATTGAGAGATTTTACGGAACTGCTTATCAAGTTTTGATTAGTTTATTGCAAATTTTACCTTCCACAAGGATCTGCTAGTCACGACTAAAGATTTTTTAAATGTGAATTGATATTTACATTACCTTTCGATTGTTTAGGAACGGTCAGGATTAAGGTCTGATACAGTAAACTTGAGAACTTTGAGTTACAAGTTCTTAATACTATGATGAAAAGACATTTGAATCGGCCGTTCCAGTACAGCATTATTTCAATCATGTGCTACAATGTTTCTTGGGAAATGACAGTCCATATTTCACAGAGTGCTGCACTTAGAATAGGTATGTATGTAGTCGGTGACAACTGGCACGAAATCGGCGTTCCGAAACATCCAAAGGCGTTCTGTACGATTCAAGTCAGGACTTTCAGGACTTTGTGCAGAACGGTAAGTGACAGGTATGTTAGTGTCGTGTAACCACTCCGCCTCAGGCCGTACATTGTGAACAGGTGCTCGATCTTGCTGAAAGATGCAATCGCCATTCCCGAATTTCTCTTGAACAGTGTGAAAGCAAGAAAGGTGCTTAAAACTTCAATGTAGGCCTCAAAAACAAGGTTATAACACTCCTAAATGAAAACCACTAACTCACCGTAACACTATCGCCTACACATTTTACTGTTGCCACTACACACGCTTTCAGATAACGTTCGAAGGGCATTCGCCATACCCACACTCTGCCATCGGATCGCCACATTGTGTACCGTGACTTGTCACTCCACACAAAGTTTATCCACTGTTCAGTCGTCCAATGTTTACGCTCCTTACACCAAGCAAAGCGTAGTTTGGCACTGAGCTGCGTGATGTGCGGCTTATGGGCAGCCGCCAAGTTTTCTCATCTCCCCCCTAACTGACAAAGTACTAGACGTGGATCCTAATACAGTTTGGAATTTTTGTGTGATGAATGTGGGTTTGTGGATCCGCCTTGTTGCAAAACATTTATTTACTTACCCATACGAGTTACGGTGGTAATCCCGCCATCATCAGCAGGGTTCAGTATACAAAATCCACTCATGATAGCGGGATGACGGCGTAATGATGGCGGGATTTTCTCCGAAAGAAGTGTGGGTATGTAAATAAATAACTTTCTGAATCTAGGCGGATCCAAGAAATCTCATTTGTAACGCAAACACGGACTACCTGAAGAGATTTAAATCACAATAATTTTCCTGTGTTATGGTCTAAACAGATGTCTGTCTATTACACTGTACGACCCACTTCAACTGTAGTTAACAGACGAGGTCGGTACGTACGCTTTCGTGCTTTATGTCTCCATTCACGTTTCCACTTTTCTATCGAATCAGAGCAGTAGACCTAAGTATGTTTAGGAGTGTGTAAATGTCGCGTACATGCTTCTCACACAAGTGACCTCCAATTACCTGACCACGATAGAAGTTCGTGAGTTTCGCGGAGCGCCCCTTTATCCTCTCACGATGTCTAATGACTGCTGATGTCGCGAGGTTGCCGATATGGAGTTCCTGGCCGTAGGTGACGAAACAATGCCCCTAGTAGTATGATAAAGGCTTTTGTGCGGCTGTCCCAAATACTCTTGATTAAAAGGTGCGCTGTCTTCGGAACGATGCAGTAGGCATTGACCTGAATACCCCATTTTAATGCATAGCTGAAAAAACGTAGTTTGTCACTTTTTCTGAAAATGAATTTTCTGGAGGACCAGGTTTAAGTCAATTTGAGCTCAGTTGTTTTGTGGCAGTTATAGCAGAAACTGTTAGACAGCCGTATCTTCCACAAGTAGCGGGCTCCCACTACAAGAATGTGCTGCAGGCAGTGAAGCCGCGCGAAAGTGGCCGTGTATTCTAAGACATGACGCTACTGACTGGAAGGTCACTCCTGCGGGAGTTTCGGATCCTCCCTTGAGCGTGCGCGCGCGCGCGTGTGTGTGTGTGTGTGTGTGTTGTGTGTATGTCCTTAGTGTAACTTGGCTCATATAGTTTGTAAGTCTTGGAACTGATGACCATAAAGGTATTACAGCGCATAATTTTAACAGACAAACTTATTCAAATCGCCATCCGAGCTAGACGAAAGCAGATCATCGATTGTGTCGTAAATGCAACGACAGTGACTGTCGTACCGACACCAGTCGCTGCGTCGCCAACTTGAAAGCCTACTGTCAGCAGACCTATTAGCTACGACAGAAAGCAAA
This sequence comes from Locusta migratoria, assembly GCA_026315105.1. Lineage (NCBI taxonomy): Eukaryota > Metazoa > Arthropoda > Insecta > Orthoptera > Acrididae > Locusta > Locusta migratoria. Next base: position 330,020,841 of record CM048746.1, read on the forward strand.
ACAAGCGAAAGGATATATTCGTCAGCTTTGTGTAACGGAGTTCTTCTGTGTAGGATGAATGGGCTGTGAATTTTAGATGTGTTGTCTGTTTGAATATCAGGTTGGTAATCCTGCTTTGATGCGTAAATTATTACGATAGTCTATAGCAGCCAGGTTTCCAATATATTATTTTAAAACTGATCTTATTTCCTCAATTTTATGAATTTAATACTCCAGATTTGCCAATATTCTGATTTATGAACAGGTTACGTCGTTTCCTCAGGGGCTTAAGTTGCTGATAACACAATTTTTACGTAACGTGTAAATGTTATTCATTCCCGGTTAGTTCCAATCTCAGGTGAAGCCTGTTACAAAGGTTTTTAATCTTTGATCTTACTGTATATTATAAGATTTCTGATATTTCATTGATATGGATAGCTAACACTTCATTTCTACCCAAAAATCAAATGACTTCGTAAAGTCAAAGTTTACATTTAGTTTAGCTTTGAACTAAAATTCAAAATTTTTGCCCTGGAATTATTAATGTGTTTTCAAAGTTATTCAGTTGACACAAATAACGCGGTATTTAATAAGCTGGAAATAAATTCGTCACATTAATTCACTTTTAAATAAAATCTATTCACAGATCGTAATATCGCCACATAATTACCGTACTGAAGTTTTCCACTGATTCAATAACCTCTTTTCTAATCTGTATGAAAATATTTTATTGAAATATCTTTTTCTTAATAATACGCCTATTGTCACTCTCGAAAAATATACGACAAGACGGACAGAGAGCTGATCTAACAAGGAGAGCTGCTATGCCCCATTACCCTTCGACCTCTAACTATACTTTCAAAAATTATATTTGATTTAAAATTAATGGAATTATCACTGCACACTTGATATATACACACAATATCTTTTTATTACCAAACATTCGCCAATTGCTTCTACGACGTTGGAACTGAAAATATTTGGCCCTCACACTCTAGTATTAAACTTCCCATAAATGTTAAATTACGTTCACATGTAGTAATTTAACTGTCCAAATCTGATGATTTTCTGATACTACGATACTCACGTTCCAATGGTACACTACACAAATGTTTTAGTAATATTTAGTAATAAAATGTATAAACATTCTGTGTAAATATTAGATACTTGTCTTAACAAACACATCTACGTTTGTATATTAATGTAGAAGGACAAAACCTCAAGCTTTAAAACTCAATAACGCATCAATGATCCAAGCAGACAATACATTCTCAAATAACAATACCGAAATTGCACATTGACTGTATTAGTCGCAGCGTAATCAGTAATTTTTTGCCTTTTCCAGGTAGGTCAGATTTATGCCATATGATAATCATTTTTTTCGAGTTAAATATTGTAATCATCTGGGTTTGTTTTTTCGATTAAACTATGTTCTGTAATACTTAATGTGTGCTTACTCCCGTTTTTGGATGTTTTGCTCACTTGGTCATTAGGACCCATGGTGATCAGGAGAGAAGTTACATTTCCATCTGATTATAAGGAGTAATATGAAATATATATTTGGCTCTATGTCTTCGAAAACGATTTAACAGTATGTCTTTAGGTTATATAATAAGCAACAGTGTATTATAAAACGCCGCTCGGGTATGACAGTGCGCTCTAAGGCGCATTGCTGCAGATTGCACTGCTCTTTCCCGTCTTACGTTTGAGTCCTCCCTCGGACATGGATGTCTGCATTCTTCTTAGCATAAGTTAGTTTAAATAGTTTGTAAGTCTAAGGAGTGGTGACGACTAAGTTTGGTCCTATAACCTTAGAAACATTTGAACATTGGAATAATAAAATGATGTCCTAAAATCAAACTCTTGTAATTTTACTTTATTATGTTTTTTTTTTTTTTTTTTTTTTTTTTTTTTTTTTTTTTTTTTTTTTTTTCAAATTGTTAACGTTTTTGAACTAATTACATTGACAGGAATAAACGATTCTAAATTTGAGAATTGATTATAGACATTACTCAATGGTAAGCTATTCAATAGACAAATACATTGCTACTCTAATCGATATTTAGTTGCATATTATCTGCAGCGGTGATTATTAAAAATATCGTTGTGTACAGCTGCAAAAGGAAAAAATATGTTACCCTTCTTAAGTACTGACTGATACGATTTTCATTCTTAAACTCGAAATTATGGCATACAGTTTTATATAAATTAGACGATCACGTAACTCTTAAGTCCACTTAAGGTAAGGTCTCAAATTCATCGTACAACTTTTGTCTGATGTTTCGGATGATTGACTGGCTGGTCTTATAGAAGTTCCATTCCCCACCAGCAATGGAGAATGGATTTCCGACAACGCTAAAACGCGTCCACTGAATGTGTGGTCGTATTCCATTTTGAGTTTTGAACTATAAGAAGGTCTACTTTCATTACTCTATAGTTCTTCTCCGCCATTACTTCTGTTTATCTGTATATCAATTATTATATTCCTTTATTAATGATCAATGGCCCATGTCTATATATGTTTCCACCCGTGTCATAGAATTTCGGTGTTCGTATGAATGTGGAAGGTTGCTTTTAATATTGGCTGACTGCCGCGCAATGGCTTACACACACCGCTTCGCGCGTTAGGCATCGTTTACTATAGTTGAAAACGAATGGCTTCGTATGTCGTCTGCACTGCCGTCTGCTATGTAGCGAAATACACCCTTACTTGACAAGATGGCGAGGTGGCTACTAGTATTTGATTTATTTTATCATTACATTATTTTACTTTGAATTTAGTCTGAAATATAAAGTACATTCTTGAACTACTGGTGGAACCAAATGCAAAAGTCATTCACTAGTTTTAAATTTACTGCCACAGACAACAAACAAAGCACTTCAAATTATTAATTTCGTCAACAAATATTAGCCTATTCGGTATATCATTCGTTTTTCGTATAGGACACTCTGATGTTTGCAGAGGAGGATAGAACCCTAACAAAGTACGTGATCGGGTAAAGTACGGTGGCAACAAATTTTCAGGTGAATGATGATTTCCCAAAGATACACTTCTACATAGGATACTGAAACCTAAAAAACGGACAACACCTTTCAAAAATAGAGAAAAACGTTCGTAACTTACTAGACATCGGGATTCGATGGTGCAAAATGTTTATATTCCTGAAAGTTATTGAGAAAGAGGCCGTCTGTCTCGTAACTATTGTTTTAGTGTGTGACTAGCTATCCGCCAGTGCTTCGAAACGGAGTTTAAAGAAGGTTAGTCGCATACTGACTGTTTTAGATTTCAGTATCTCAATATGATAACCAAACCTGTGACACTAATGAATGTATTTACTAATTACTTTCACAAATAATGTCTTTTTAAGTATTAACAGATGACCCATCCCTCAATTATGTTGACAGACATACGTACTGTGAAATACATTACCGTCAATTTCTTTTCCTGGAGAATCGCAACATTAACAGAATGTTATACGGCTGTACCAACATGTCGAGAATAACAAAACCTGCAGCCGTTATACATGCGATTTAGATGGCGTCGATAAATTTAGACCTACCGCCTCCTCCCATAACAGTCCATAACAACGGTTTAACGTGTGCCGCGCGCAGCTCCCGCGGATTATCGTCATATATCTCCTCACTCGCGGTATAAGCGCTTACATTTGTCAAAGCGGCTACACGTCTTCTGAACACTGAACAAGAATACAAAAATTTATCTTAGCCATTTATCTGCCATGTACCCTTTACCGCTCTACAAATACAATTTTTTCAGTAGAGACAGTATCTATGTCGACCGTTTTAGAGTTTGTGGTTCTTACAATTGTCTTTCCAATAGACTATATTGAAAAATTCCTAACTATTGGTTCGCTAACATTATACACGATTACACGAAGCTTTGCTGTTTGAGGATGCTACTGGTGTATGCAGCAATACCGAAATCCCAATTAACCCTCGGGCGGCAGCGCTAATTATTATAACTTCAGCAGCAGCGCGGTGCAGATTTGCTACCACTGTGTATTCGAAGTTACAGACCTAGAATATAGGTACTAAATGATTGTAATGCCAAAAATAGGTCAATGTACACGTATAAATATCACATTTGTTAATATCTGAATTAGTATATCAATTAGCTTCGGTGTATAAATATAACAAACGTAACATTATTCCGAAAGTGGACAATACTCATGTATAATAGATCCAGCAGTACTATAGTACTATCATTTCCTCTTTCATTACTTCCCTGTAGTTCCTGTCTCTTGAGTGATTTTCTGTGATAGGTGGAACTTACTACACATAATTACCACATGAATCATATCATCATCTATCATGAATGAGAGAGCTTGCGTCTCTAACCTCACGCCCCTTGCGTTCTCTTTTGAACAAGGGAAGATTGTTGTGATATCCTTTTTCGGTGTTTTGGAGTGTTGCTTGTATGACGTTTTACTCGACAGAGTGGTACCGTCTTCAGTATCATATTCACTGCGTCTGAAATCTTGTTCGGAATCAGATCTAGGATTTACATTTGATTAATAGTATCCTGTTCATGCTGTGATAAGGAATGTAGACAAAAATCACTAATATCTTCATTAGTTTTAGAAAAAAGTCTATTTCCTCATCTATTAGATCCATACCAAGTCTACTAGACCTAAAGATTAAATTATATAGTGGAATAAGTCATTTTCGCATTGCGTAAGGCTAAAAAAAAGGTTAAAAATGAGATTGACAGAAACCAGAATCGCGAGAGTTAAACTTCTATTTACGAAATAAATCAAAGTTTTGAGGATTCTAATATGTAGGGTAAAATGTATATAATAAATATTTACTAGAATCTGCCACAAATCCAGTTGCAATGAAAACTAGAAGTAACACAAAATAATTCAAATCTACTTAAATCACAGGCAGCGCGATGAAAACCTGCTATCAGTGATGCACTCTTTAACAAAATCTTTTTTGGGTGGGCACTTCCGTGCACTAGAAACTCAGAACGTTGAAAGGATTAATTGAGAAATAGCTAAAGCGGAAATACGGCATCTCCATTATTGCGTCATCAGTGAACATTTAAAGCAAAGTGGTAGCAGATCTGCACTCGAGGATTAACGTATCTTAGGAATCATTAGCTAGGACAAACACTTCTCTACTGCCTGTCTGTTAACCTAAACATAAATAAAAGTAATAGAGTATGCATTAATTGGTAGACAGGTCCATTACTGTTTAATTACACTATACCGACACACCGAATAGGTAGTAGGATTTTTTTTATAGTGAACAAACTTTTATGCATCTATATAAATATTCCGACATCACATTTAAGTGCATGGCAGAACGTTCATAGAACCATTCCATGCCTTTTAGAGCTCGGGATAAAGGAACACCTGAATCTTACCGTTTTTTATCTGTTTTTTCTTATTTTATTATAATGATCATGTCTCCCTGTGCAAGTGGGTAGTAAGAAAATATTTTCGCATTCGAGAAAGAATTTGGTGAAAGAAATTTTGCAAATAAATCTCGCAGCAACGAATAAAGTCTTTCTTTTAATTACTCCCACCCCAACTCGTGCATCAATTCTGTGACACTTCGTCCCCTATATGGCAATGATACAAAATGAGCTACCTTTCTCTGAACTTTCTATCCAACTTTCTTGGTGGAGATCCAGCAATGGGCAGCAATACTCCAAAATAGGGCGCAGAAGTGTAGTATAGTCAGTTTCTTTACTAGAGCTGTTGCATCTTTTTTTTTTTTTTTTTGTCAATAAAACGTAGCATTTGTTTTCCCTTCCCTAAGATATTTTCTAAGTGTTGCCTCTAATACAAGTTTTTCGTGATTGTAGTCCTAGGTATTTAGTTGAATGTACGGCCTTTAGATTTGACTGATTTGTCATTTAAATGGAGTTTAATGGGTTTCTTTTAGAGTTCACATGCAGATATACTATGTAAAGCATTGTTCAGACCTTCTGGTGACTTTACTAACCGATAACAGTCTAAGAGTTCTGCATAAATTGTCCCCTGAATCTTATATAAAGGTAAAGTAGCAGCCCTATAACACTTCTCTGGGGAAAAACAATTGTCAGAAAAGCATACGCAATCTTGACTATATGTAATAAACACGTCCAATTATGCAGCGAACGAAACCATCATTAAACAGATTTTCAAGTATCTGTTGCCCATTTTAGCGCCTTAGGTCTAATGCTGTAGAATGAAGTAAAGCGGCGTGTCTAGTTACGCGTTCGTTCAATAAGCTTGGAACCGTATCGTCGATCATTAAACTCCAGATGCGACATCACAAAAGAAGCATGTTGCAGGTATAAAAAGTATCTGGATATATTCCGAGAATTTAGATTACGAGAAGAGCAATGGTACATATTGCTTCCGTACATATAATCTCCCGAAGGCAAAAATGGAAAATTCAGAGCTCATATGAAATCTTACTGGCGGCTCTGCTCCCGGACACGTTTTACACATGAGAGAATTTCGTGCTTGAGTGAGAATGACACCGGAAATTGTGGAAGCTACATGTTTTTGTAAATAAGTTATAGCATTACTTACTTCATTTTCCTGCACCCATCCCACTACTCGCTTCTTGTATCTATTCCTGTACACTTTTTTATGTACGCTTACCTTTTAATTTATTTTCTGAAACTTCATAAACTAGCACAATACCATTAAGCTATATTGTGATGAATCCTTACATTAACATGTAAACACTGAAATAGAAGTAGCAAGTTTTAATGTTAGTTCTACAACAAGGCTAATAAAGCTTATATTATTCAAGAGGGGCTTTGCCTCAGATGTGAAGGGTAAATGAGTGTGTAGGGAGCCTTTCAGAGTGGAGAAATGAAGTGGCTGTTTTCATATCTGAAGGGGGGTATCAGACGACGATACACCGCGCAACGTACAGGCATAGAGTGACAGCCATGTACTGCTACAATTGATCGAACTACCAGGTCAGTCGCATTGAAAATCAAATTTCGCCGTAACCGAATTATGATAATATCAACAAATAATACAATTCCACGAGACAACATTGTCTCGTTATGTTCAAATATTTGTAAAGATTATGGGACTTAACTATGGGGTCATCAGTCCCTAAACTTACAAACTACTTATGAACTACTTACGAACTAGGACGGCACAAATATCCCTGCCCGAGGGGGGATTTGAACCCCCGACCGCAGTGGCCGTGCAGACCGTGACTGAAGCGCCTCATTCCCCCCAGCCACCGCGGCCGGCTGTCTCGTTATACCATAGGTATTAAACATAAGGAGATGCATAGCATTAAAATTTCTGCTGTGGCCTAAATTCGAACCCGGGACCTCCTACTTGCTAGGTAGGTGCTTTACACCACTTTATTTAATTTTCTTTTTTTAAAAAAAATATTTCTTTGAAGATAAAACGAGGTTGTCTCTTCTGCGTAGCTACACATTACTGTTAAGGTACATTTCTGCATTATTATCGTCTCTTCTAATACCAAGAAAAATCAGTTTGAATGGAACGAAGAAGTGGGAAATAAGTGTAACTTCGTGTTTTTTTTTTTTTTTTTTTTTTTTTTTTTTTTTTTTTTTTTTTTTCACCACTTGAAAGAGAAAAAAAATCATAGTTAAATAAAAATTTCAGCCACAGAAATTAGCTGTAATTAACTGAATATGCTTTCTTAGCTTGTGACGCAAAATAGTTAGAGATCATCAGACACATATACAATCCACACCATTCCTGGACGTATTAACTACATAAAAAAAACATAAATGCCTTCTTCGGTGATCAAATAATTCCGTACTATGGTCGGGGGTTCGAATCCCCCTCGGGCATGGATATTTGTGCCGTCCTAAGTAGTAGCTAGTTCGTAAGTAGTTTGTAAGTTTAGGGACTGATGACCCCGTAGTTAAGTCCCATAAGCTCTACAAACATTTGAACATTTGATTTGAAATAATTCCGGAAAACTTCCCCTGAAATGGCAAAAGGCGTAATGATAATAACTGAAATGATTCTGTGTAAATTAATGTTGATTAAAATTCTCTTTTTTAATGTTATGTTTGTAATTACATTATCGTTTTAATCAAGAAATTAGCGTAATGTTTCTTATACTTTTTCTTTCTTCGGATCATGTCATGTTGCATCGTCAGATAATGTATAAAATCTTCCTTTCTCTTTGACTCCGTACTGAAGATCAAGTACACTGTATGTCCCACTATCCAGTTTACCGCGTTCCTCTTTGTCCTTGGGAATGGGATGCTGTCGGGATGGAGGGCATGCGCTGGCGATATTGCGTGTGACGAGGTTCTCGTGATGAGTGCCAGTTTTTGCCTCGCATACTCCCATATTCCTGCGTTTATACTGCAGACGAATCTGTGTTCATCACTGTCGACTAATTGACATGTCGGGCATAAGGGAGAGTCTTGTATGTGTATCTAATGGTGGCGGGACATCGTCGGAGTTTTTCTGTTGACCGTCATATACCACGTGGCCCGTACTTGGGAAGGTAAGTCAGGGCTGTGGATGTTTTCCCACGTTGTTTTCCAGTCGTGGTTCGGGAGTTTCCGTACTATCACATTTCGTAGTTTATTTTTCATCAACGCCTGGTATACTTCCTTCACTTTTGTCATTTTTCGTTCAGGGACTTTTGTTCGTATGTAACTGTATTAGAGTAGGAAGTACTTTAAGTGCTGCAAAGCGTGCGACAGATGACTTGGGCGGTCGTAGGTTTGCTGGCACAGTTTCTTCCAACCGGTGATGGACAGTTTCTATTGCTTGTATGTTTGGCATACATATAGTGCTTGCGCCTTCTTGTACACATCGACGAGATTCAGGCCACCGAGTAGCGTCGGAAGAGTCAAAGAGTCGTATTTAATTTTGAAAATATGTGCGCGACATACAAAGTGCCCAAGCGCTGCCAGCATTCTGTGTGCTATGTCGCGTGGTATTGGCAGGACTTGAGCCACGTAGTTGACCTTGGCAGTGATATACTTATTCGCCACTGCAACTTTTTGCAACTCATCCAACTTCCTGACACTGTGCTGTTGCACAGACGCTCGAATCTTAGACAATAACTGTTTATAATTTGCGGCAACGGTTTCTCGAATTGTCTTCCTAAAATCGACACCGAGACATTACATCTTGTACACCTCTTCCAAACGGGGATGATTGGTCAAACCTATGCCTTTGCCTATGTTCATTATACCCGATTTTTGCCAGTTAACTAATGCACCAGATTCCTTTTCATATGCCATGTAATCTGCAGGGCGGTGTGGATGTCATTTGCGTTGATGATCATGAAGCCAACGTCATCAGCATAAGCCCGACACGCTAACTTCTGTCCATGTATCTGTAATCCGTTTAACTGCGCCGTCAATGTTGTTAGAAGAGGTTCTATGGCGATTGAAAAGAGTTATACTGACATCGGACAACCTTGTCTTACGGAGCTTCTTACGGGGATCATGCCACCTGGCCGTCCATTGACAATCACTCGTGATGTAACAGGTTTTGTATTACAGCGAGGAAATGCACGGGAAAACCCAGCGACCGCATAACTTTAAACAAATACCGGTGGTTGACTCTGTCCAAGGCTTTATCAAAGTCCAATCTTACCATTGCACATGCAATCCTGCATGCTTCCGCCAATGATATTAGGTCGCGGTAGTCCACTTGCGTTTGATAAATGGACCTATCTCTGCCGACACTGGTTTGATATGGACCGGTAATTGTATTCATTACGTTCTTCATCCTTTTTGCAAGAATACGTTCAAAAAGTTTGTAATCACTATTCAACAGAGTAATCGGTCTCAGATTGGCGGCCGGCCGCGGTGGCCAAGGAGACTGAGGCGTTCCAGTCACGGTCTGCACGGTCACTACGGTCGGGGGTTCGAATCCCCCCTCGGGCATGGATATTTGTGCCGTCCTAGTAACTAGTTTGTAAGTTTAGGGACTGATGACCCCGTAGTTAAGTCCCATAGACTGTACAAACATTTGAATTTCAGATTGGCGATAGTTTTACTATTTGCAAGTTTTGGAACTAATACCACCAGCCTCTCTCTAAACTCTTGCGGTATATTAAGATCAGGTCTCATCAATTCATTGCATATCTCTGTCAGTTTGTCCAAAAGGTTTGATAAAACTCTACAGGGAGTCCGTCACATCCGGGCGATTTGTTCTTTGGACTGTGAAACAGCGCATCTTCCAGCTCGTCTTCAGTCACTTGTGTTATTAGTTCGTCTGATTTCTGAGGGGTAAGTCTGTTAGTTAAATTATTTGCTGTGATTCTTCAGTTTCTCGCGGCGTATTTGATAATCAAAATATCCACGGGTGTACTGCCGGTCTATAGTGTCCAACAGCCACAATATTTCGGCGATCATTCATGTCGCCATCATCAGGTGAACTGACGGACTGAGCTCCTGGAAACGCGCCGGCACGGAGATCCGCACGCTACGACTGCTCGAAGGGAACTTGATTCTAGCCCGGTAGCGGGCCATTTAGATACCCTCGGCCCGCGGAGCGACCCCTCCGCGGGCCGCGCCGCGGCTGCGCAGTGGAACCGAATGCGACGGCGTCTTAGATGACGTCGATGTTTTTTCAAAATGCGGGCGATCTTCCCCTAGAGTGCACGAATTTTATTCGGCGGACAGAAAACAGTTCCAACCTGGTGTTTTTTCAAAATGCGGGCGATCTTCCCCGAGAGTGCGCCGGTATATGGAACGAACGCAGTGCTTACATCCTCCCTCGTGTTTTCATCCGTTTCCACAGGATCTGTTGTAGTGTTTGGGCGGAGAGCCAGCTGAATCTGCCACTCTGAGTACTCAGAGGCACATACGATTGATGTATCCGAGCAAGTCGGCGGTCGCTGAACATTGTTTGTCAGAGAATCATGCGATGGAGTATGAAAGCACTAAGATTCTGGTACAGACGCCGAGATACTGGGACAGCGTCGTTAGAGAGGCCATTGAAATTCGCACAAGTGACAATCTCATGAACCGTGACTGTGGCTATAATCTTAGCAAAGCTTGGGAACCAGCGATTGGGTTAATTAAGAGTAAATCTAGCAAACGTAACGAAGTGACGACCACGGCGGACAGAGCCCTCACATCGACGTCATCTAAGACACCGTCGCATTCGGTTCCACTGCGCGGCCGCGGCGCGGGGCGCGGACCGCGGAGGGGTCGCTCCGCGGGCCGAGGGTATTTAAATGGCCCGCAACCGGGCTAGAACCCAGTTCCCTTCGAGCAGCCGTAGCGTGCGGATCTCCGTGCCAGTGCGTTTCCAGATGCTCAGTCCGTCAGTTCACCTGATGATGGCGACATGTATGATCGTCGAAATATTGTGCCCGTTGGACACTATAGACCGGCAGTACACCCGTGGATATTTTGATTATCAAATGCGCCGGGAGAAACTGAAGAATCACATCATACACATTTACGGGGAGTTGATATATCGCAGCATGAAGAAATTTGACAAGTTGCGCGACCGTATATGTCGTTTGCTTTTCTAAAGAGATGTCGTTCCGAGAATGTTGTTCCGAATTTTGCTAAGGTTACGCATCACATCGATTCTGCAGCAGCCAAGAGAATTAAAAAACGGGCCAGCCTCACATTGCTTCGTGAGAGAGTGCATTTCACCCGCCGTAGCCTTGAGCTCATCTCACTGGAACTATTCAAAATGCATTTGCAACTGGCTAGTCACTTCATGTCTTTTCCTGGGATTCGATTGATGGTCTTACTTCGGTTGCAGCCGATTCCTCCCATAAGAAGGCAACGGGACGTCAAACAGCTAAGTTCTCACGCCTCCTTGACAAACCATCTCTGCAGGTTCCGTGCAAGACTGTCATCAATCTGAGTGGCATGGAGTTGAGTGATGATGCGGTCTCAGTTTTGGAGAAAGGTCTCAACTTTGCTCCTACCCCCAAGTTCACACCGGTCGCAGAAATTATTTGTGCTGTTGAACAGGTTGCAGCTCGACTTCCACCTGAATCAGCAGAGGAAATACGTCGTGAAACATGTCGTGCGTTGACGAAATCCAAGCCCATGAAGTCGAACATCACTAGTAAAGAGAAGGCGGCCATTCGTGACCTGCGGGAGCGCCCTGAAATTGTTGTCTTACCGGCTGACAAAGACAATGCTATGGTTGTTGTCTCCCATAAGGACTACACTGAAAAGATGTAGAGCCTGATAAATGACGATTCCTACCGGAAGATCAGCGTTGACCCCACGAAAAAGGTGGAAAACAAGACGAGGGCGCTTCTCAAGGATGCGTATTTACCGGACGGTGTCGCCAAGAAACTGCTACCTCAAGGTCCGGTACCGCCAAGAATTTATGGACTCCCTAAAGTTCACAAAGATGGGGTGCCGTTACGTCCCATTGTCAGTAACATCAGAGCACCTACATATTTGTTGGCCAAATATATGACGGGAAAATTAAGTCCTTATGTGGGTAAATGCCCTCATCACATCCGTAATTCCGTGGATTTTGTTCAACGCCTTAACAACTTCAGGCTGGATGAGTCAGATATCATGGTGAGTTTCGACGTCGTTTCGTTGTTTACGAGGGTGCCCCTTCGAGAGTCACTAGATTTGATTGGTCAGAAATTCGACGAGAAGACCACCGAACTTTTTAGGCATGTCTTGACCTCTACGTATTTTCTTTTCAATGGCGAATACTACGAACAAACGGAGGGAGTCGCCATGGGTAGCCCACTCTCCCCTGTGGTCGCAAATTTGTACGTGGAGAATTTCGAGGAGGAAGCTCTGCATCATCTCAATGGAAACCTACTTGCTTTTTCCGTTACGTGGACGACACTTTCGTCATCTGGCCACATGGTATGGATAAACTCCTTGACTTCCTTACACATCTGAACTCCATACACCCCAATATAAAATTCACCATGGAGACTGAAACGGAGGATAAATTGCCGTTCCTTGATGTCTTGGTCAAGAGAAGAGCTGATGGCACCTTGGGCAATAGTGTATATCGGAAGACAACGAACACTGATCTGTATTTACACGCAGACAGCTGTCACCACCCTTCACAGAGGAATGGGGTACTTAAACCTCTAGTACATAGGGCGCGCACTATCTCCGACGCAGAGAGTCTACTGCAGGAATTGGAACACCTGAGAACTGTATTTCGAAAAAATGGGTACTCAGTGTGGCAGATTCAGCGGGCTCTCCGCCCAACCACTACAATACAACCTTTGGAAACGGATGAAAACACGAGGGAGGATGTAGGCACTGCGTTCGTTCCATATACCGGCGCACTCTAGGGGAAGATCGCCCGCATTTTGAAAAAACACCAGGTTGGAACAGTTTTTTGTCCGCCGAATAAAATTCGTGCACTGGTGGGGAGCGCTAAAGATGATCTCGGTTTGAGGAAGGCCGGCGTGTACCAGATTCCGTGTCAGTGTGGAAAGTCGTATATTGGACACACGATGCATACCGTCGAGGATCGATGCGTTGAACACCAGAGGCAAACACGATTGATGTATCCGAGCAAGTCGGCGGTCGCTGAACATTGTTTGTCGGAGATTCATGCGATGGAGTATGAAAGCACTAGGATTCTGGTATAGACGTCGAGATACTGGGAGTGCGTCGTTAGAGAGGCCACTGAAATACGCACAAGTGACGACCTCATAAACCGTGACTATGGCTATAATCTTAGCAAAGCATGGGAGCCAGCGATTGGGTTAATTAAGAGTAAATCTAGCAAACGTATCGAAGTGACGACCACGGCGGACAGAGCCCTCACATCGACGTCATCTAAGACACCGTCGCATTCGGTTCCACGGCGCGCCCGCGGCGCGGGGCGCGGACCGCGGAGAGGTCGCTCCGCGGGCCGAGGGTATTTAAATGGCCCGCAACCGGGCTAGAACCCAGTTACCTTCGAGCAGCCGTAGCGTGCCGATCTCCGTGCCGGCGCGTTTCCAGGAGCTCAGTCCGTCAGTTCACCTGATAATGGCGACATGATCGCCGAAATATTGTGCCCGTTGGACACTATAGACCCGCAGTACACCCGTAGATATTTTGATTAAATTATTTGTTAATTCTTGAAATGCGTTGTCATAGATCATTTTCTCAGACAGCAGCTCCGTGTAAGCAGTCTGAATCGCATTTCTTATGTCATTTTGGTGAGTTAAACGCGTACCGTCCCCAGTTTGCAGTTCCGTCAGTATTTTGGTTTTACCTCGTTTACTCTCACGTGTCAGGTGATAAATTGATGCTTCATGTCGTAGTGAGTCCTGGATTCGAGATCTGACTTTCACTCCTTCCAACTGTTTCGTTTTAAGGGAAAGTAGTAGGGCTTTCACTTTTTTAATGTGAGCGTAGTTTGCAATGAATGTCTCATCCAGTTTGTACATTTCTCGTAAACTTGAATAATGAAATTCTATGGTTCGTTTAAGCCACCAGTTCTTGTCTCGTGAGTACTGTAACATGGCTTTCCGTAATTTGGGTTTGGCACATTGTAGGCACCATTTTATAGCCGAATCATATGTCCGAAACTTGGTGAGACTTTCATTCCACGCATGTGTGAAGGCCTCGTGACAACCTTGATCGTCTAAGTGTGACACATTAAGTTTCCAGGGTCTCTTACTGCGGTACGTACCCTGTTTCTGCAAGTTTACGGTACATCTATAAGCCACATTGTCTGTGAAGATAGTTGGTCAGACCTCACATTCATTTTTTTAGATTATCTGATTATTCTATCTAGCCTACTTGCAGACTGATTTGTTACGTACGTGAATCCAGGTGTTGCTCCATACTTGTGCTCCCAAGTGTCGATTAAAAATAAGTGCTTGACTATCCGTTCTAATTCCTCAGATTTGTTATAATTTGGTGTCTAATCTTTGGGGTGCAAAACGCAGTTAAAATCTCCCGCCAGGATAAGCTGGTCATACGTTGTTGTAAATGAAAGAAGAATCTCTTCCGTATAAAATTCCGCTCTGCGACGACTGTTACTGGATCCTGAGGGAGCATATACATATATAATTCTAACATTGTTAACTGTTGCTGCAGTCCCTCTGTGATTGACTAGCATTTCGATGTTAGATGCCAAAATTCCTTCTCTTAATAGGAAGGCGGTACCCAAATCCGCACCAGTACCCGGGTTGGCAAAGACATTGTATCCAAATATTTGTTCTAAATTAATGTATGCAACCTCCTGAAGTAATAGAATATCTACATCTACATACATATACATACATACTCCGCAATTCACCGTAAGGTGCGTGGCGGAGGGTACACTGTTCCACTACGAGGCATTTCCTTTCCTATTCCACTCCCAAAATGAACGAGGAAAAAAAAGAATGCCTATATGTCTCCGTACGAGCCCTAATTTCTCTTATCTTGTCTTTGTGATCTTTACGCAAAATGTAAGTAGGCGGCAGCAAGATCGTACTACACTCAGCTTCAAATTCCGGCCCTCTAAATTTACTTAACAGAAATTCACGAAAAGAACGTCGTCTTTCTTCCAGTGATCCCCAATTTAGTTGCCGGAGCATTTCCGTGACATTCGCGCATTGGTCGAACCTACCGGTAACAAATCTAGCTGCTCGCCTCTGAACCGCCTCTATGTCTTCCTTCAAACCGATCTGCTGCGGGTCCCAAATACTTGAGCAATACTCAAGACGTGGTCGTACAAGCGTTTTATACGCGGTCTCCTTTACAGGTTAAGTACATCTTCCCAAAATTCTCCCAATAAACCGAAGTCGGCTGTCCGCCTTACTCACAACTGTCCTTACATGCTCGTTCCATTTCATATCGCTATGCAATCTTACGCCTAGATATTTGAACAACGCGACCGCATCAAGAAGCTCACTACTGATGCTGTATTCGAACATTATATGATTGTTTTTTCTACTCATGCGCATCACCTTACATTTTTCTACATTGAGAGCTAGCTGCCATTCTTCGCACCAACTAGAAATTTTGTCTAAGTCAACCTGTATGCTATTACAGTCAGTTACAGACTGCGGAATACAAAAAATCTTGAATATGTTGTAACCGGATGGAGCTACGACACTTTTTAATGTGGCAATTTTGTAGGCTTGGCGATCAAACATGTATGGATGTAAGATGTGAAAGATCTACAGATTAATAGAAATCAGAGTCAGCGTCTTTCTCCGCGTCCGTGGTTTCCATGGCCGAGGTATTCGTAACAGCAGGATCTGTGGTCACTGCGTGTCCTACGTTTCCAGCATCCCCCGAAGCATCTTCCAGAACGGTGTCCTTGTCTACATACTCTACCTGCGTTTCTTATGTCTGCGAGGTGACGTAGCAGATTCATTGTCCTGCCAAGTCTCCGAAATCGCGGGCTGACTTTCTGGTGTTTGTCTGTCAGCTGTTTCCCCCGTCCCCATATTCTCTGTACGTACTGCGGTGTCTTCCGTTGTCTGTGTGGGCGACTGCTGCACTACGTCAGATTCTGGTGCCTTTTCTGTCGTACTTTCCGAAAGTTCCATTGGAGTTCCTAAGTCGTTCGCGACGACATCGCTGGGCAAGTCATCTAAACAAATGTCACTAGCCGGTGGCGCAGTCAGTTGACCATGCGCCACTGCTACATACATTTTTGGCAAAATCGTCATTTCTGAAGTCTTAACAGTTTCACCGGTTGGTAGTTGTACAATGCGTCGTTGAATGCACTCAGCACCCATGTGACCTGGCTTATTACAAAGTGCACAAGTCTTTGGTTGACCGTCATACATAACAATGCCTATAAACCCGCAGACGTTTATATAAGACGGTATGTGTCGACAGAGCTCTACTTTTAACAGCCTGACACCGTTCAGCACGGGAAGTTTATGTGCGGAAGACCACCTCTCGGCAACATTACTGAGAACTCTGCCATAGGGAGCAATGACGGCGTCTATTTCACTGGCAGGTACCTCAAATGGCAACTCAAAATTTCTAATGGTTCTATCTCCAAAAGCGACGGGTCGATAGTAACGTTACCTACATTACCATCTCTGTAGTTAAATTTCAAGGAACCACCTGTGTCCAGAACGACCTTCTCGCATAGTTCGGAAGATGTCAGCTTAACGAAAATCACACTATTTACAATAGACATGTGGTATCCAATAATGTCTTCTAATCGAATCTTTGCGACAGCAATCAACCAATCTTCAAACTCAAAAGACGTTGGCCGGGAAAATTTTCGTTCGAAAGTGAACTTCAGAGTGTCTCTTCTACTAATTTGATCCATTATAACCTTTCCATGTCACCGCAACTTCACAAGAAAGCAAGCGATGGCGTAAGCGAGCAGACTTACCCCTGCAGGAAGTAAACCAACCGCTGCCGCAGCGAAGCACCGCACGACCTGCGTACACCGCCGCTGCAGCAAGCAGACTGGGACCACTCAGCTAACACAGCGTTATAATCAAAGCAACTACACGGACTGTCTTAAAGCACGTCTCCCTCCACACCACATACTTTAATTCTGCCTCATGTTACCAGTGAAATGCGTATTAAATTGCCAGGGAACATGAGGCAGAATTAAAGTACGTGGTGTGGAGGGAGACGTGATTTAAGACAGTCCGTGTAATTGCTTGGCTGCAACGCTGTGTTAGCTGAGTGGTCTGCCGGGCGCCGTGGCTCAGCGCGCCCGGTCAGAGGGCTCAACGCTCTCTGTAATAAAAAAGCTGATCCAACAAGACACCGAACAATAACGAACAAAAACGATCAGCGCCCGCTACAACGAGAACTAAAAAAAAAAAAAAAAAAAAAAAAAAAAAAAAAAAAAAAAAAAAAAAAAGTGGTCTAAAGCACTTACATAGTAAGTAGGACGTCCTGGTTTAGAATCCCAGCCACAGCATAAATTTTAATTCAATGCCTCTCCTTATGTTTAATGCCTATGGTATAACGAATCATGTTACTTCTTTGTTCCGCTATTTCGAGTATTGTTCTGATAGAATAACTTAGTGGCCATCTTCAGCAGCTACCAGAGAAATGAAGGAAGTTCCTGATTTTTTATTACCTAATTTTGAGTAGTTAAGACATTCTACCTACCTTATTATATGAAACCTGTCTAGACACAGCCTAAAACGTACGATAACGGCTCGGGATGAAAGAAGCAGATCAAGAAAGAAACAATCTTTTTGGTAGAGAGAGTAATAGCGGTCATGGACATTCGTAACGATAATTAAACCCTTTTGTTGAACAATAAACTTAAATGTCCACTGAAGGTGATTTCAAATAAATCTGACAAGGTACTACCGTCTTCACAACAATGAGTACGGTTGCTGCCTGAGGCCAGCCAGCTCAGTCTTCTTTGGTTGCTTTCCTAAAGGCCAATGATCCTGTCGAAGCGCTAGCACACTGGTACTAAACCTTGCTGGTCGGTACTAATTCATCTGTCACCACGTTATCCGATTCAAGTAGTTGCAAGTATGGACCCACAAGCAACTGCATACACCGAAGGTGGATAGAGAACATCTTCTTCTGGCGGTCTTTCCTTCACTGACGCAAAGGCGCGGGTACCGGCCGTCCGAACGGCTCACGTCAGCCGGCATGTAAAAGATGCAGCGAGAAGGCGAGCTGACGCCACCGACGGAGACGTCACCTGCTGATCTAGATCCTGGAGAGCTACCGCCTACACCGCGACATTTTGTAACAACTGAATAAACTTGTAAACACTAATACTGTTTTACTAGCGGCCTCTGACGCTCCAATAGGTATCGTAGCGTCATCCTGACTTCAGGCTGGGAATCTGCTGCTCGGCACCCAGTAGCACTTTATCGAGTAAGGATAACAATGTGCATACGAATAAATTACAATTACATTTAAAAACTGAGTTACTTCGTAAACATGACTGGTGGAATTTCGAACACTGAAATTCAAAAATGTTCAAATGTTTGTTAAGCTTATGGGACTTAACTACGGGGTCATCAGTCCCTAAACTTACAAACTACTTATGAACTACCTAGAACTAAGGACGGCACAAGTATCCATGCCCGAGGGGGGATTCGAACCCCCGACCGTAGTGGCCGTGCACACCGTGACTGGAGCGCCTCAGTCCCCTCGGCCACCGCGGCCGGCACTGAAATTTCAGTATCAACTTTCAAAGTAATTATAGATGGAGGCTAAAGAACTACATATGATATTGAAGTTCCTTTCCGTAGAGGTGGACAAAACAAACGTCATGTGTTTGTACACAGCAGTTAAGTTTGATAAAAGTAAGTAGACATTTTAATACATGTAACACTGATGTTACGATTCCTAACAAGTGAACAGGGATACTGAAGTACTACCAACCTCAGCCCAGCATAGTGATCAGCTACTATGGTAAAAATGCTGCATGAAATCGGATTATAGGGATTTTCATTTCTGTAAACTTTATTTCTAAATGGCTCATTTGCAGAAACACATGTGCTCCAGGCACCTTCACGGTTATAACTGCCATGTCGATGATATTGTCAGCAGTGAAAATGAAAATATCGTAGCATAGCCTTCATGATCACCACTAAGGCAGTGACCATATCATCGTAGCCCGTAAATAACAAAGCTTTGTAGTGAAGTTATTTTGTTGACTTTCCTGTACGAGCAGCTTCGTTCAAAACCAAATGTTCAAATATTTGAAAACCTCTGTGACTGAACTAAAGTCACCATCCATCCCTAGACTAAAAATTACTAAAAATCACTTACGGTAAAGACAACGCATTCACACATGCCCGAGGGAAGACTGGAACCTCCGGAGGGAGCGTTCCCGCAGTACTTGGCATTGCGCCTAGAAGGGTACTGTCATTCACGCTCCGCAGAGTAGCTTTGTGGCATTTTAACATTTGAAACAAGTTTCTAGTTTTTAAACTATCAAATTCTGAACAAATTTCAGGCGACCAGTTGCATAATATTGTTGGTTTATATACGTAAACATTGACCTAGGTTTCGGCAAAGATAATTTTGCCTTCTTCAGTTGATTTACAATTATCTGACATTGAAGAACGTGTTAAATAAAATAAAATAAAGTGCCCTTATTTGGCTATCTCCCTGTCATGGAAAAAATCTAAGCCGCGGTGGAGTAGCAGAGCGGTCTAAAGCGTCTCGCTGCGGAGCGCGCGGTTGCTCGCCGTGGAGATTCGAGTCCTCCCTGTGGCATGGGTATGTGTGTTGTCCTTAGGTTAGTTTACCTAGGTTTAAGTAGTTTGTAAGCTACGGACTAATGACCACGCAGTTTGGTCCGATAGATTTACAAACATTTGAACATTTTTTGAAAAAATCTAAAATATTAAAACTAATGTCTACAAGATAACAAATTGTGGAGCAACGCCACACACAGGCCGAGGGTGTGCTCTACTACTTCAATGTAAGGTAATTGTAAATCTTCTGAAGAAGGGAAAATTATCTTTGCCGAAACCTGCTTTAAAGTTTACGTGTTGTTCCTTTTGTTGTTGTGATCTTCAATCCGCAGACTGGTTCGATGCAGCTCTCCACGCTCCCCTGTCCTGTGCTAGCCTCTTCATCTCGGAATACATACAGCAACCTACATCCTTTTGAATCTGATTACTGTATTCGTCCCTCGGTCTCCCACTCTGATTTTTAATCCACACACTCCCTTCTGATGCAAGTTGACGATTACTTTATGTCTCTCTGTCAGAATATTACAGAAACTCTTTTATCGCCAATTCTGTTGAGCACCTCCCCATTAGTTACGTTAACTACACTTGTAATCTTAATCATTCGTCTGGAGCACTAGATTTCGAAAGCTTCAATCATCTTTTTGTTTGAACTCCTTATCGTAGACGTTTCACTCCCTTACAATGCTACACTGCAGAAAAATGCTTTCAGGAAGGACTTCCCAACTTTTAAATTACTACTAGAAGTCAACAAATCTCTCTTCTTCAGAAACGCTTTTCTTACCATAGCCATTCTGCATTTTATATTTTCTTTACTTTGGCCATGGTAAGTTATCTTTCTACCCAAATAACAAAACTCATCTACTAATTTTATTGTCTCATTACCTAATCTAATTCGTTCAGCATCGCCTGATTTTCTGACGCAACATTCCATTACCCTCTTTTTACTTACGTTAATATTCATCTTATACCTCCCTTTCAAAGCACTGTCCAATCCGTTTAATTACTATTCCCGGTCCTTTGCTGTTTCTGACAGAATTACTATGTCGCCTGCAAACAGCAAGATTTGTATTCCCTTTCCCTGGACTTTAATTCCCTCTCCAAATGTCTCTTTGAATTCCTTCACAGCTTGCTCAATGGACAGATTGAACAACATTGGGAAAAAGCTACAACCCTTTCTTATTCCTATCCAAACCACTGCAACCATTTCGTGCCCTTCGAGTCTAATAATTGCTGCCTTGTTTTTGTACCCCTGCTACCTTCAGAATCCGAAAAAGTGTATTCCAGTCAACATTGTCAAAAGCTTTCTCGAGATCCACAAATGCTAAAAACATAGGTTTCCCTTTCCTTAATCTAAGAGGAGTCATAATGTGGATATTGCCTCTCGTGTTCCTACATTTCACATAAATCTAAACTGATCTTCAACGTCGGATTCCACCAGTTTTCCCATTCGTCTGTAAGTAATTCGTGTTAGTATCTTGCATCCATGACTTATTAAACTGATAGTTCTGTAATTTTCACTTGTGTCTGCACTTGCTTTCTTAGGTATTGGAATCACTATATTCTTCTTGAAGTCTCAGCGTATTTCCCCTGTCTCATGCTACTTGCATACTATGTGGAAAATTTTTTGCATAACTGAATCTCCTATGATAGCAGTTCAGACGGAATATCATCTACTCCAGGGGCTTTGTTTCCACTCAAATCTTTTAGTGCTCCGTCAAATTCTGCCGTCATCTTCCTCTACTTCGTCTTCCATATCTAGAATACTGCCTTCAAATTTATTTCCTGTGTAGAGGCCTTCTGTGTATCCCTTCCATCTTTCTGCTTTTCCTTCTTTGTTTAGCACTGTTTTTTAATCTAGCAGTTTGGTCCAACACAAAAAATATTTGATTTTCCTAATTATGAGTAGGGAAAATAGGAAAATGACAGAGATGGAGGAGGGGAAGATGACAAAGAGGAGGGATGAGCAGAAAGAGGGAAGGGAAATAAGAGACAGACATAAGAGAGAGAGAGAGGAAATGGAAGAGGCAGAATGTATTCAATGTTGGGCTGCAGCTCTCAAGCAGGCTATTCCGACAGCTCTCAAAATTTCAGTACCAGACAACTACTTTCACTTATTTGTCTGCTCTGCAGTTTTATTTCTTACGTCCGTTATTAGCAGTGCATTGCGCCTTTCTTACCGCATCAATCGTTTCTCGTACGAGCATTAGCAGCACCACTTGATTCAGATAAGCGGAAGACTGGCGCCTTCATATTTCGTAAATGTAAGCAGCTTCTGATTCGAACCGAAATTCAGTAGTCTGATTTTTCTCTGCCTCTTTTTCTTTCAGTTTGTAAACTGATTAATTGCTCGCGTGCAAATTAGATTCACTTTCGCGTTTAAGAAACAGTGTAGTCTTCTTTTGAGTGCAACACAGAGCACACCAGTAGTTGTAAGTGTAACGGGCTTCTTAGTAGAATTGACTTATTTTGACTGTTCTGTTAGTTCTTGCTTCACTTTAGTAACTTTGTCGTGTGCTCGCGTGTATATCACATTCAGATTCGCGTTAACACGTTGACTGCCGTGATGACGTCAGAGGCACGCCAGAGCGCCTTCTGTGGCCTCCGACAGACACTCCGCAGCCAACGTGTTAAGTATCTGGTTAGTGTATTCTTTCGCCGTGTGAATCTAGAGTCGTCTGATTTGTTTTCGTTGCATGGGCATCAGCTGAAGTCGTATTTATTTACCTACATCGCGTCTTTCTAGTCGTTATTTTTTTTATTTATTTTATTTTATTTTTGGTACTGAAATCATGAATAGCGACTGTGACTGCTGTGTGCAGTTGCACTCCACGGACGCCATTGTTGATGGCCGTTCGTGGGAACAGAACGGATGCCCGGCGGCAGCGGGCAGCGAGCCCTGTTACTGCTTGCAATGAGGCAGACACCCCACCTGTGGTTGCATAGGAGGTCACTCCATTGCCTGGCAGGTGGCGAATGACATTCTAGGAAACCGATCTTGAGGCCTCCCCGGTTCGTCTTTCCTACAGGTTTGAGAAGCTATCTGTTCTGGACAATATTCCTGAGCCGGATGGTGTCGCTCATCCTGAAGTCACGACGCAGCCTGCAAGATGCCGGCTTTCACAGAGGGTGGGTGAGCTTGTAGTTAGGAGCTCCAACGTTAGGCTGGTAATGGAGCCCGTTAGCGAGATGGATGGTAAGTAGGGGACGAAGACCAACGTGCACCGCTTGTACATACTGGGTGGAGTCATTCCACATGTATTGAGGATTTTTACGGTTTCCATGAAGGGTACGTGGTACATCCACCTGCGGATCGTGGCTCACGTTGGTAACAATGATTTGAGTCGCTTTGGATCGCAAGGGGTTCTCTCCGGTTTTGAGCGTCTATGAGTGCCAGCCTCGCTTGCAAGATGAAGGCAGCGCTCACCATCTGCAGCATAGTTGACAGGACCGACTGTGGAATTTTCGTACAGAGCCGAGTGGAGGGCCTGAATCAGAGTCTCAGACGGTTCTGCGAACGTGTAGGATGCAGATTCCTCGAATTGCACCATCGGATGGCGGGGTTCCGAGTTAAGCTGAATAGGTCAGGAGTCCACTACACGCAGGAAGCGACTACACGGGAAGCGGGGGCTGTGTGACGTGGATTGGGCTGCTTTTACGTTGGAGGGCCTCGGGAACAAGTGTTTCAATCTCAAGGGGAGAAGAACCAACTGGTCTAACAATTGTGAATTGTCATAGACTGAAAACTGCCTAAAGGCGTAGCTAAGGTCAGCTGAGCGCGTCTATGTCATCTTTTTGATGTCCTGTTAGTAAAGGAACTCGCAAAACTATCAGAAGTTTCGAAATACAAAGATGTATTAGGGTAGATGTGGAGTATGGTTGAGTCAAATACTGATTTTGTTGTACCAAATAGTCAAAAAATTGAGATTGAGTAACAAAGGTACTGTACTGAAACGCAGGTATTGAAAGTAGTTTGTTCTTGGCGCTATACTGTGTGAAGTCAGAACAATACGCATCTAAGAATGCCTGTTATAATTCTACAACTGAAAGACATTGTAGGGCAATCAGACGTAGGTGTAATTTCTGAGGAACGGGCCAGTTTGGTGGAAGATATAAAATAAATTGTTGTATCCAATCCAAAGAATGGAAGTCGTTACGCCCTTCGCGAAAAACTGAACTTTTGTACTGAAATAAAATGTTTGTAATCTAAATTGTCATGGCGAGATGTGTTTGCAGGAAAAATATGTTGTTGAAAATCTGAATGTGCGCGATCAAAATAATTGAAAAAGTCTCTTACGTGTGTGGGTTGTGGAAGGGTGATGTCTTCTAAATGTTTGCCCATTATCAAACCAATGTCATCCCCACGGAATATTTGTTCAGATGGAGACGAATGGCAAAAATATGGTGAAAAATCATTTTGTTTCTGAGAATCAGGAAGCAATTTCTTTTCAAGTTGATGTAACTGAGACTGCATTGACTGCATGTCTTTTCTTTGTTGCTTGTTGACTTTTATCTGTGAATTTCTGAAGTTGTCTATGGAGCGGCATTCTTCCGAAACAGCAAATTGCATGGGTTACGTGTCATCTGACTTATTATCAGCGTTTATTTGAAATTGCGACACAGACTGTTTGCGGTTGCTAATCATTGAATGTAACGACAGTAGTTGGTCTTTTGTAGTATTGAATTCAGAAGCAATATGTTCCATCTGCTGAGCATGTGCCTTCGACGTTTTCTTTAGTTTTGATACAATAGAACAAGGCACGACATTATTGATTTTTGCAATGATGAGATCCTTATCTTTTAGGTAATTGACTTGCAGTTGTTGTACCTGTTCGGAAACCTCAGTATTTTCCTGTGTACTTGTAATTTTTGATGGGCACTCTCAACGTTATAAATTCGTGAAGCGACGTTTGAAATTTCATCATTAATTTGTAGTGCAAAATTCTGTTTCAGAAGTTTACTATGTCCTTTGATACGATCGCCTTGTTGTTGTAGAAGTAAATATGTTTGTTTTATGTGTTCGTTCTGTTTATACAAGAGCTCAATTTTTAAAGAGTCATTACTTTGTTTCATGTCTGCATCCAAGTTTTGAAAATGTTTTTCCTACTCTTGCAAACGGTCATGCAGTTTCTGCCATTGTTCGTTCTGTTTTTTAAAAACTCGTCTTTGAGTTTGTCCTGTTTTTGTAAAAAGACCTCCAACTTACATATAATTACAATGTTTTCTGCAGAATTCGGTATGCATGTTGACTGAGAGAATAATTGTGTTTCGTAATTTTGTATGACCGTGGTTTTCTGTAATAGTGTGTTGGTTAAACGACTGACGGGTGAGACTGAATCTTGTGCATCGAATATCGTGTCTGGTGAAACGTTTGAAAGAGATAAATTTGTATGAGTAACAGTGTTGACGTCGGAACTTTTCGCGCGGTCTCCTGCGTCGGAGGTTCAAATCCTCCCTCGGGCAACGATGTTTGTGCTGTCTTTATTATAAGTTAGTTCAGAAGTAGTTTGTAAGTTTAGGGACTGATGAACCCGCATGTAAGTCTCGTAAGCTTTACAAACATTTGAACATTTTTTTCCGAATCTTTGTGGGTATGCTGTGGCGTGATGCATGTCACTTAGAGCTGAGATGGATATTTTCACTGCTTCTTGTGTCCGTATCTGTTACATTAGAGAGTACCGAATCTAAAAACGCAGAATTAACATCGGAATTGATTGAAACACTATCTTTTTGTGATATAGAAGCTGTACGCGACTTGCTATTAACAGTGGGACGCAGCATAACAACAATGGGTTTAGAAACAAAGACATATGGAAACAAAAAGGGAGTATTTAATTTTGGTACAAATGCTGTGAGGATAACCTTGTTAATAGACAGCACAGAAAAAATTGAGCAGTGCAGTGCAGTGCTCCACCTGGACACGAAAGATTTCATAAGATATTCATAATCCGTTTCCGTACAAAGTCATCGCCAGTTGAAAGTTGTTAATAAAATGGAAAGTTACCAATTACATAAATATTGTTATAAAAATTGCTTCAACTATACCTGAGTGGCTATTAAGGTATCGTGTCGTATATAATGTGTGTTCTGGGTGATTGTTAATGAATTCGTACTTTCACTAAAGCTTTACTATCTGACTGAAAACGTTCCAAAATGGTTCAACGTGACTTTGAACAAAAAATAAATGTGTAATAAAAACCAATTCCAAACCTGTGGTTTATTTATTAAGTGTAACCAATTTAAACTTTGGTAGAAAACAGGCGGGTCCATTAATAAATGAAACTGTTTATACCGTAGGCATTTAAACTTTTAAATATACGTTGCACTGTGATTTTAGTATCTAAATATGCAATAAACACACTGAAGATTGTATAAGCACAGTATGCATTGTGTTTATCCAGTTATGTACAACATAAAATAAACACATAGGTTTTTACAGATATAGAATATATCTGTGTGAAGCCGGGTGGGTAGCTAGTTAATATAAAAAATTTTCTTCCATCTCCTACAAAAATTAATGAGTACTGTAAACGCACTCGTATATAATGGAGGTAATATGATTATGTGCATAGCGGTGGGATAAAGAAGCTGTTACTACTACATATTCACAAAACTCGTTGCATGAAATATGACTGTGAAATGATATTTCGCATGGTTCAGCCCACATTACAATGAGAAGACCACTAAAATGTGAAAGGTGAATGCTTTAAATTCCGATTACTATTTCTTTGCTATTGAATGTCGGTGGCCGCTGAAGGAACATTTGCATCACTTTGGTATGCATGCACATTCTGTAGCGATGCTTGCTCTATCATTATTATCTTTACCGAGTCAGCGGCATTTGTGCAGTAGTTAAGCACCCAGTAAATGAAGCGAGATGTTGGCAACTGAGCTGAGTTAGGCTAAAAGTGCAGAGAAGAATGGAATTTTGTTTCGTTTCATGTGAAAGGCTGAAGAAATAAAGACAAAAAGAATCCCAAGACGAAATTTAATAAATTTCGACTAACGATTCAAATTTTCTGAAGAGGTTAGTTAATAAATCGTTTGTTTAGAGATGCAAAGAATTTTCTGAATCTAGGCTCTAGCAGTCATTCAATAGTGTAGTGCTTTTTTCAGGGGGATTTTTGTATGAACTGATGGTAATAACTTACTATTCCGAGAGTGGAAAATTCATTAATTCTTCAATTTGTTCTTTGTAGTCCGGAAAAAGTAGTCAAGTACCGAGAACCAAATCTTAATTTAAGCCTATGGATTTAAAATTATGTATGAGTAATAGACATCTAAACCGTCTGAGCAATCATTCATGAAACTTTCTATCTATGAACTTTTGATATTTGTTTATTTATTTATTTTATAAATTGAAATTTATGCTATCCACTTCCCTGTAACGTATGTATGCATGTTTAACATCCTCACTGGATCGATATCAACCGAATTTCTTACACATATAACAAATAACTGTCTGTAAAGTAATTTACAACACTAAAGTTTATACATAATTTGATAACAAACTTCCTCGTTTTTCTCGCAACATGTTACCTTAGCTTACTAAATTGTCACTGTTAATAACCCAGATAACACGGAATTATTTTTGCTTTTAGTTTTATTTCAAAATATATAAATTATCTTCATGTGACTGCAAAAAAATAATAAGCGATTTTTTTTTTCACAAACACACCATTAGTTTTGGAATATTGACCATCTTTCTCGAAGGACATCACAGGGAATGTTTTAGAATTTTCATCTGATGAATCATTATTATTAAAATACTGTTTAAGATGAAATATATACATATAAATGTCGTAAAATTTAAAGAATGTTCAAGAAATACTTACCTAATAACGAGAAAATCTTCTATATCTTTTGCATGAACGTCAACTTTGCAGCTATATCCTACCGCATTGCAATTAAAAATACAAACAAAAATTGATCTGGAAGGGACGCAGAAGATTCAAAGGAATGAAATTCGAGACTGTGGGAGAATTCGTAACTACAAGTATGAAAAAGTAAGCCACCGTTGGCGTCCTTCTGGATGGACGTCAGCGCTATCTGGGTTTCCAATAAAACTTACGCAACAGAACACAACATTTTCATATGTCATTTCTTTGTTACAATAGAAGAATACTATACTTTTGCAGACGGTATTTACATATGTTACTGAAAGTAGCTAAAAAAATTATACCATTGTGCGACTCATAGGTCAGGCACTGCGAAGTTATAGATAGTTGGATTTGTAACAAACCTATGTTGTTTTAATTTAATAGTTCTTCCCTACAAAATCTCAACAGATTTCTAACACAGTTTCAACTGATACCACAGAATTTATCATTGAACGTGATATAGTTCATATCCAGCCAAAATAATCGAAATACAAAGCTGTAAATTCGCTATCTGTCGTCTACAGTAAATACCAATGATGTACTGTACGTGTCCACTGATGTCGTGTGGTGTAAAGCAACAGAGACTCAGACATATGTGATTACAGTGTATGTCAGATACGCAATCTCTGAAAGGACTGTATTAATATCAATGAAAACTTGTAGACGAGGGCACTGAGGCACTCCAGTCACGGTCTGCACGGCCACTACGGTCGGGGGTTCGAATCCCCCCTCGGGCATGGATATTTGTGCCGTCCTTAGGATTAGCTAGTTCATAAGTAGTTTGTAAGTTTAGGGACTGATGACCCCGTAGTTGAATCCCATAGACTCTACAAACATTTGAACATTTGAATTTGAAAACTTGTAAATATTTTAATTTACTGAATGAAATTTTTACTGTGCAACGGAGTGTGCGCAAATGTGATACTTCCTCTCAGATTAAAACTATACTCAATTCCGTGATTAGAAACATGGACTTTTCCCTTTCGGTGCTTGAGTGTTCTGCCACTGAATGACCTGTGCATACCGCATGGCCATTATTTGTAGCATTATTTCCGCCGTACCTCGTCTCCTACCTTCTAAGCTTCTCAAACACTTTCCTGTGAATTATTTAGTACTAGGTCTCCTGGAAGAAAGGCTTAGCCACAGAGGTTTGTGAACCGTGCCGGCTCGTTTAGAGAGCTGAACGTAAAATTCAAGTGAATATATATATATATATATATATATATATATATATATATATATATATATATATATATATATATAAACCACGGTTATAGTGGTATTGAACCGTGCTTTCTCCTTGCTCTTAAATAAAAAAAAGCTGAGCCATGTTGGCTTCCTTTTACGTTTCCTTGTTAGTAAGTTATTTGCCAGGCATGCATTGTCTTGCAATTACGATATTTAGTTGCCGCCTTCGCCATCGGTGGCGTTGCGTTGTATCGATAGCGCGTTGGAATCTTTGACTGGAGTGGCGCGCAAAGTCAGTACGTGCGGCGCCGTGGTGTGTCGGAAGAAATGATATTTCTTCACGTTTTAGAGTGTCTCACTGTACCTACTTTCATAAGCCCCTGCCGTACGTTCATCACCGTAAAAGTCGTTTTTCAATATCTCTTGTAGTTTCAGAGATATCTGGGGTGAAACAGTTGAATGGGACACCCTATATATATAAATATATATGTATGATTCCAACCGGCCACTGACATCATTGTATAGCACCATCCCTTTCGATAGAACATTATATATATATATATATATATATATATATATATATATATATATATATATATATATATATATATATATATATATATTTTTGTAGCATAAAATTCCTTTCTCCGTAAATAAAATCAAAAATAATTTTTGTAGCATAAAATTGCTTTCTCCGTATCGCTCCCCCTCCAATATACCCAGGTCTATTTTCGTGTTTAATCAGAAGACACTTTCATAACAAAAATAATTGAAGTCGCCTCACTAATCTCTAAGTTATCGCAATTTTTCCATTTGCCCCCCCCCCCTCCTTTTTAGGGACCGTTTAACCCCTTCAATTTGTTTTACCGGCGCCGAAATAAAATGAGTGTCTCTTAAGTTTTTCTTGCATTATAACATATCCCAATTTTATAAAAATCATTGAGTGACACTTTCATGGGTTCACTTGAGAGCTCTCTGACTTCAAGCAGTGTCCTACGCCGGACGCCGCAGTTTTAAGAAACGACAGGCTGCATGACGCGGAAGCGGCCGCAACCTCTGCGGCAGCAAATTGTGCCAGAAGAACGCGCCGGTCCTGGCTGGCAGAGTGTGCCCGGCTAATGGGAGGGGCTGGGACCGCGCGCGCCCATTCGCGCAGGGGTAATCGACTGGCCGCACAGTCCTGTAACGACGGCCGACGACGTCAGCGCCTCTGGCGGCCGCACGCTACACCAACGAAAAGTCCTCAACAGGTGAGGTGACCGCCGCTGGTCCGCTACGGCATCACGCCTATCGCCAGAGAGTCGTATTCCGAGTGGTAAAATATTCCACACCGACCGTTGGAAGTGTGCAGGTGGAAACGTCTAGTATCTGGCCTGTGAAGTACCAAACTCTTACAGCATTAGTTGGAAATTGTTGCGAAACTTATGTTCTAGACTACATACAAAATTACGTCGAAAGCCACTGTGGCTCGTTCACACTATTATACCACTTAATTATTTATTCACTTCATTGCATTACTAGTTTCGACGATCTATGTCGCCATATTCAATTATGTTACACGCAGAATGTACAATAATACATCGTATATGTATGACATTTTATGACCTGAAACACTTTTGTGCTTTTGATAAAATATGTGAAATGACTGAAGTTTGTATGTTACATAATTCAGTGCAGCTTCAGCTGAAAACGACAGTACGTCAATTACTTTAATACGAAATAAACATCTCTAAGCATAATTCCATCATCTACATCTACGAGGGATACTCCGCAAATCACATTCGCGTGTCTCGCAGAGGGATCATCGAACCACGTTTATACTATTTATCTCCCAACAGCGCGCGGGAAGAAAAGAAAAACCTAAATCTCTTTCTTCGAGCTCTGATTTCTCGTATTTTATTCAGATGATCATTTCTGCCTATGTAAGTGCGAGTCAACAATATATTTTCGCATTCGGAGGAAAATGTTGGCGATTTGAGGTTCGTGAGTAGATAACGACGCAGCGATAAGCGCCATTGTTGTAATGATTCCCATCTCAAATTCTCTATCATTTCTCTAACGGTGTCTCTCCTGTATCGTGACAATACAAAACGAGCCGCCCTTCTTTGGACTCTTTCGATGTCCTCCGTTAAACCCACCTGATTAGGATCCCACACTGGTCAGCAATACTCCAGAAAAGGACGAACAAGCGTAGTGTATGCAGTTTCTTTAGTAGTTCTGTTGCATCTTTTAAGGATTCTGCCAATAAAACGCAGTCTCTGGTTCGCCTTTCCCACGACATTATCTACGTGTTCTTTCCAGTTTAAGTCTGAAGTAATAGTAATTACCAGGTATTTTGTGGAGTTTACGGCCTTTACTTATGATTGATTTATCTTGTAAACAAAGTGTAACGGATTTCTTTTCGTATTCATGTGGACGATTTCACACTTCACATTACTTAGAGTCAATTGCCAATTTTTACACCATACTGATATCTTATCCAGATCGTTCTGCAGTTCGTTTTGATCTTCAGATGATTCTATTAGACGGTAAATGACGGAGTCATCTGCAAACAACCTAAGAGAGCTACTTACATTTTTCTCCCAAATCTTTTATGTAAATAAGGAACAGTAGAGGAACGATAACACTTCCCTGTGGAACGCCCGATATCACCACTGTTTTAGTCGATGATTTACATCTACATCAACATACATCTACATACATACTCAGCAATTCACGGTAAGGTGCGTGGCGGAGGGTACACTGTACCACTACTAGGCATTTCCTTTCCTATACCACTCCCAAATTGAACGAGGAAAAAAAAGAATGCCTATATGCCTCCGTACGAGCCCTAATTTCTCTTATCTTGTCTTTGTGAACTTTAAGCGAATTGTAAGTAGGCGGCAGCAAGATCGTACTACACTCAGCTTCAAATTCCGGCCCTCTAAATTTACTTAACAGAAATTCACGAAAAGAAGGTCTTCTTTCTTCAGCGATCCCCAATTGAGTTGCCGGAGCATTTCCGTGACACTCGCGCATTGGTCGAACCTAACGGTAACAAATCTAGCTGCTCGCCTCTGAACCGACTCTATGTCTTCCTTTAAACTGATCTGTTGCAGGTCCCAAACACTTGAGCAATACTCAAGACGTGGTCGTACAAGCGTTTTATAAGCAGTCTCCTTTACAGGTTAAGTACATCTTCCCAAAATTCTCCCAATAAACCGAAGTCGGCTGTCCGCCTTACTCACAACTGTCCTTACATGCTCGTTCCATTTCATATCGCTCTGCAATGTTACGCCTAGATATTTGAACGACGCGATAGCATCTAGAAGCTCACTACTAATGCTGTATTCGAACATTATGGGATTGTTTTTTCTACTCATGCTGTATGCTATTACAGTCAGTTACAGACGACACCCTCCCACACACCACAGCATCATCAGCAAACAGCCGCAAATTACAACTTACTCTGTCCATCAGTTCATTTATATAGATAGAAAATAATAGCGGTCCTATCACAGTCCCCTGGAGCACGCCTGACGATGCACTAGTCTCTGATGAACACTCGCCGTCGAGAATAACGTACTGCGTTCTATTACTTAGGAAGTCTTCCAGCCAGTCACAAATCTGTGAACCTATTCCATAAGCTCGTATCTTCGTTAGCAGTCTGCAGTGTGGCACCACGTCGAACGCCTTTTTGAAGTCGAGAAAAACACAATCCGCCTGTTGCCCTTCGTCCATGGCTCGCAAGATGTCATGTGAGAAAAGGGCAAGCTGAGTTTCACATGAACGATGTTTACTAAACCCGTGCTGATTCATGGAAAGAAGCTTTCCCGTTTCAAGGGAATTTACTATATTCGAACTGAGAATATGCTCCAAAATTCGACATGAAACTGATGTCA
This sequence comes from Locusta migratoria, assembly GCA_026315105.1. NCBI lineage: Eukaryota > Metazoa > Arthropoda > Insecta > Orthoptera > Acrididae > Locusta > Locusta migratoria. Next base: position 330,053,809 of record CM048746.1, read on the forward strand.
ACGATATTGGCCTGTAATTGTATGGGTCAGTTCTCTTTCCTTTCTTATACAGGGGAGTCACCTGCGCTTTTTTCCAATCACTAGCAACTTTGCGCTGAATTAAAGATTCGCTATAAATGCAAGCTAAGTAGGGGGCCAACGCCGCAGAATAGTCTTTGTAAAACCGAACTGGTATTCCATCCGGACCAGCAGACTTTTTCGTATTTGGCCCTCTCAACTGCTTTACACCGGAAATACCTATTGCTATGTCCCCCATTTCGGAATTAGTACGTTAATCAAATGATGGTACATTTGTACGGTCCTCCTGCGTGAAAGATTTCTTAAAGGTTAAATATAGAACTTCAGCTTTCCGTTTGCTTTCTTCTATTACTGCCCCGGAATAATCAACGAGTGACTGGAGAGTGGGCTTTCACCCGCTTATCGATTTTACATAGGGCCAGAATTTTTTCTGGTTATCGGAAAGATCTTTTGCTAAGGTATGGCTGTGATAATTATTGTATGCTTCGCGCATCGATCTTTTTATAGACGCACGAATCTCTACTAACTTTTGCCTGTCATCATTTGCGTGTTCTTTTTTGAATCGAGAGTGCAACAGCCTTTGCTTTCTCAGCAGCTTTCTAACATTATTATTATACAACGGTGGATCTTTTCCATCCTTAATCGTCTTTACTGGCACATATTTCTCTAACCCTTTATTATCTATGCACTTAAATTTAGTCCACAATTCCTCTACATCCATAGTCCCGGAATTAAACGATGCCCATTCATTTTGTAAGTGCGATCGTAACATTTGCTTATCGGCTCTTCCCAACAAAAACACGCTCCTAGCCTTCTTGATTGGTTTATGAACTTTGGTCACCATCGACGCTATGACGATATCACGATCACTAATTCCTGTCTCTACACAGACACCATTAATAAGGTCAGGCCTGTTTGTGGCTATTAGGTCTAGAATATTTCCATTGCGCGTGGGTTGCCGGTTTAACTGTTCAAGACAGTTTTCGGAGAATGTGTCCAAAAGTAGCTCGCAGGACTGCTTGTCTGTACCGCCTGAAATGTAACTAGCGAGGTCCCAATCTATACTCTTAAGGTTGAAGTCTCCTCCGACTAATGGCCCGGATACCTATGCACTACCTGTTGTAGACTTTCTTTGAATGATTCTAAAACTTCTACAGCAGCACTGGGGGGTCGGTAAAAATACCCAACTATTAACTTTACTTCTTTTAGACCTGTTATACGTGCCCAGATAACTTCACAGTTACTTTCAACATCGATCTCAGTAGAAACAATATCTTTATCCACAGCGATGAACACTCCTCCTCCAGTTGTATCCGATCTATCTTTCCGATATACATTCCACGCTTCGCTAAATATTTCTGAACTTGTCACATCATGATTTAGCCAGCTTTCGGTGCCTAAAACTATCTGAGCGCAATAACTTCCATGCAGTGCGGCAAATTCGGGAACTTTGTTTCTAATACTCTGTAAGTTCGCGGCTAATATTTTTATGTTCGAATTTTTGTTCCGAACGTGGCCTGAATTCGCTGTTTGAATGCTGACAGGCGAGTGCTTATCAGAGTTAGCACCTAGCCTAAAAAAAAAAAAAACCATGTGCACTCCACAAGTACTCTGCTGCCCGAGTAGCCGCTTCCTTAGTGTAGTGCACCCCTGATCTATCTAGGGGAACCCTACAATTCCCCACCTGATAACTCAGATCCAGAACAAGATCCAGAACTAGATCGTTAGCATCGATTACTACAAACTGTGTCTTCTCTGACAGGAAATCCCCTATCCAGTCGCAAATTTGGGGCGATATACCGTAACCACGCAATTTGATTAAAACCACCTTGAGGCAATTTTGCAGATAAAGCTGCATCTAGGTAGGCCCTTCAAACCCAAACTACGGTACATGTTCTAGTAATTCGTTGTCCACCATTTCAAATTTGAGAGTTTCGTCTGTGAATTAAAGCCGCGGTGCAGTGCCCGAGCATTCGAAGGCGCCTGTCAGGCGACGTGGCTCAGCGCGCTCCGTCAGAGGTCCGAACGCCCTCTGTAATAAAATATGTTGTGCAAAGAATTTATGGAACAATAAAGAACCTTCAGCAACCGCTATGATCAGGTCTACCCATAGACATGAAAAAACAAATAGTAGCTGGCTGCGGAGCGCGCTGCTGCTGAAGCATGAGTGTGTTATTTGTCCTTACCATAAGTTAGTTCAAATAGTTTGTAAGCCTAGGGATTGATGATCAGAGTAGTCAAGTCCCATAGATTTACAAACATTGGAACATTTTCGGTAAATTAATGTAATACCAACACATGCATGTTAAAATACACAATAGAGTACGGTATTCTGTAGTCAGCATTTGTTTTTAATAGTTCCCAATACTTTTGACTAACATTTTCTTTACTGATATGAAGTTGTACATCTAATTTAAATTTTGTATAACCACTGTTCATCTACTTTCTGTGTTAATGCCAGTCTAACCTCCCATTGTACCATCCCAGCTTTGTATCTTTCTTTGTTAGTACTAATAGTCCAAATTATTCTGTACTCTGTCCTTACGGTAATTCTTTATTTAATTGTAAACACTATAACTGAATATGTTTATCTACACCATTCTTCAGTTCGAGTGCATACCTCTGACTTGTTAAGCTTTGCAATTCCCAAATGCACCCCATCTATACCCTCCTATCGAACCCCTATATTTTTGTCTATTTGTTTAGTTATGATGGTGTGTCAGGTTTCTAATATTTGCATCACTTTGTATTTTGAACTATCGTTAAAGCATCAGATTTTTGTTTAATTTTATTTTTATATATTATAGTCATGTTGTAAGAGTTTATGTTTGCACTGTTTCTCTATGTATGGTATTTATGTTTCCCTTTGTCAGTACTACTAATTTACAGATTTCATTCAAATATTTATATACACTGTAACTGCTCCTTCAAAGAAGTTAATTTACTTTTCTGTATGTAACATATCTTCTGTTTTACTGACAACACAAGTTCTTTGACTGAACTTCAGTAAATGTATGATGATGGCCTAATAAGCCGACGATCGATTTACAAAATAAACAAAACCGTAGAACAAACACAAAATGGTGTATTTTAATTTTCATAATGAATAAGTTCTACAAAGAAGCGACGGAAGGATCAATTAAGACCAACACATGCCTATTTTTGAGCGTATTTTTTCATTATGTTAACTCTTTGCATCTTTAAGATCTTACCGAATTTTGATGATGTAATCTTAATCGCTTTGTTTATTGCTTTTGTTACTCATGAGTACAACCATGTCTGTCTGTGTCAGAAGTTCCTATTTGTCACGGCACAAAAGTTAGAACTCACTTGAGTCACAGATACCACTACAGTGATTCAATTTACGTTCGAAGGATTTCTATATGTATTTAGAGGTAAGTTTTTCGAATAAAATTCATTTACGCATTGTGCAACTATTTTCATTTTCAACAGGTATCGTACAAAGTAAGGTACACAGAACGTTATGACTGTTCATAATAAAATTTTATCGAATAGTTTCTTAACCTAACGACCCGAAATTTAAAACGACCATTGCGATGGTAAAGTCGGTGAGGTTGAGGAGGGGGGTGGAGGAATTGTGGAAACGTTTCCACAACTCCCACATCAATTAAAGTATTCGTATTTCGATAAAATTCAATACACAAATACCACAAAATCTAAAAATTATAAGTTAACTTCTTAACAGCTTTGCGATTTTTTCTACACATCTGCACCCAGGTCTTTATATTATTGAAGTTAACTTTTAATTTTTAGATTTTATGGTTTTTGTGTATTGAGTTTTATCAAAATGTATTTAAGCTGTGGTTGCCCTTTTCAGAAAATTGTTTGTATTTGTATATCCTTTTGTATCTGTTTTAGATGGAAAGGAAGCAAACGGATGGGCAGTCTGCACAGTTTCGTCTACATTATACACTCGACTGGCTTAACATTAGTAGGTTTGGCATCACGACTCGGGGACTCCTTATTAAAGAGTGAAGAGAAACTAACAAAGACAGCAGTCATGGAAAAGCGTTTCCAAAGATGTTTTGGGAGAATTGTGAATTATGCATTGTTTCTAACGAGTGGAATAACTATTTGTTTGCTGGAACAGGAAATGATATTTACATATTACGATTTTTTCATTTCTTGTTAATAGATCGTTTCCTATTACAATAATGTTTTAACATATCCTAGTGTTACTTAAATTTACTGTAAAGAAAAATATTTTGTATCAGTCTCATTTATTCTAATTTGTAACAATTTTTCAGAGTTTTATCCGTTTCCTGATTACCTACACTTGTTTAAAACTTAAGGAAAGTAGTAGGTGTAGAAATACTTTTATAATTTTTATACACAAATTGTTGTATTCATTAACGTTACAGTTATTTTTAGAATATTTATATTTACTTTTGGCTAATTTTTGAAGCTAAATACATAGTAACCGTTTCTTTTATAGAGCAGAAGCTAAAGAGTTTGCCACATTTACGACGCTCCCCTTACAATGCCTTAGCGCCGAAATCACTTCCCATTGTCATATCAATATATGAATTCATTTCTGCATGTGTCTCAAATTGTTGGCCGGCCAGGAATTTGTTGTAACGAAACAGATGAAAGTACGACAGAGGAAGGTCCAGGCGGCATGGTGAGTGCTAAAGCACTTCCCACCAAATAATTATTATCTGACCACTCAAGGAGACCAAATTTCTTCATATGACAGTAGGTCGTATTTTTATTTTCCAGTAGTAAGTCTGGTAACATAATTGTTGCCTCTATTTTTGTTTCAACAGTCAACTTCTCTGTGATGATGTTTCTAAAAGCTCCATGTATTTAATATCATGTCATTATTTATTTTAAATCTTCATGTCCAAATTTTACAGTCACTCGGCTGAATGGTAGCGTACGAGATTGTTGCCAGCCTGCCTTTGTATTTATCTTGTACACTGGTTTGAACATAAGAATAAAAAATTAAGCTTCACTAATAATTGACTTCTAGCATAAGTTACATATGTGTTGTTTTGTGTAAACTTAACGAAATGCACCGATTAGTGCCAGAGTATTGTGAATTTGCTTTTGTTTTGAGAAAATATGTTACATATTAAAAAGACAAAATCAGTAACAAATTAAGTGCTAAGTTCCGTAATCCATGACAAATCTGAATAATACTTGCGGTCTGTCAAAAATTAAATAATAATAATAACCCGAAGAATTGTTAAAACATGTGTCATTAATTTTAGCTGTTTCATCGAAGTGTAGGTTAAAGAATATAGCAACACCGATATCTAAACTGAAGCGTAATTAAGATTTTAAAAAGATTTACATTTTAAGACATACATTGACTAATTGTAATTATTGATTTTTTATTTGCTTTTCATAGTGTAAACATAGCATGCTTCTTTCTTAGCAAAACGAAATGATTTGTAAGTTGTTAAATATTGTCACGTTGCAATGGAAGTAGGCTTGACTTCGAAGGCAACTAAACACAGCACTTATACTGAAAGCACGTTTATTACGAACTCAACATACACGCAGCACTGACTGCCTCTTAGGCAGAGTGCTCTGCTATTTATACACAGACAGAATTTACCAGAAATTAGAAGAACAGTTAACATAAGAAACAAGTAGAACTTACAAGTGAACATAAGAAAGATGTAGAACCTTCTGGAATTGTTAATTACAAAGAAATAAATTTTTGCCGGTGGGCGGGATTGAACCGGCGACCTTCTGCTCCACAGTCCTTTTTTTTTTTTTTTTTTTTTTTTTTTAGAAATTTGGAGAACAGTTTTTTTAACTAAAGGTGAAAATAAACGTTGGTGATTAAGACGACAACACAGTGGAGCCCGTCATCTTCTTGACGTAAATTTGAGCCCATTTATATCCATAACACAATAAAAACTTTATGATTGAAATGAAAAGGCTTCTTATTTCCCTCAAAAAACTAAATTAGTCTTCCGAAGAAGTGATCATGGAAATTAAATTCAAGTTCCGAACACTGTAGAAAGGCACTTCCTGAAACACGATGCACACTTCCATGCCAAAATAAATTATCACGCAAAATAAAAAGAAATGAAAATTGAAAAACTGTGAAAAGAAGTTGACCTTCCAAATAAATAAAACAGTATAACAGAAGCTTCCATTTACGATATAGTAGTACGTTACAATTTCACTTTTGTAATAGGTGTACACAAAACACTAAACTGCTATCTATGCAGTCAGGTCATCATAACTTTGTTATATGCATGATCAAGTGCGACCTGTAAAAAATTTGCATACCTATCAGCATAACCATCTCGGTCCTTTTCCTTGCACAGTTCGTCCCAGAGATAAGCCAAATAGTCCAAGTGCCCGGTCGTCATAAAGGAAAACAGACAGTGAACCGTGTGTCCTAGCAACCAGAGTGTTGCATTCTTCTTCGTCTGAGGATAGGGGTTTCGTTGGGGTAGAGTTGCATCCTCTATTGTCACACTTTCCAAGGGGAGGCGGTTGATGAGGCGAACCATGTCCCTGCCGGTATTCCAGACCTCGATGAACTTGGGACACACGAAACGGTGAGCTATCGTGTCCTCCGCACCGCATATCTCACACTCGCCGGTGTTGTGATGGCGGATGGCGTGCAGTTTGGAATTAGTGACTACGGTGCGATTAACCACCTTGTACCACGTCGCACGCACTGTGGCAGGGAGGGCGGTGGCGGAGATGTTCTTCCAGACGGCACTCCAGTCTACGTCTGGCAGGCGGGCTTCCCACCTGTTCCTGCCGGGAGTCCCTCGAAGTTCTTCCACTAACTTGCGGACGTCGTTTGCTCGCCGAGTGGGCTGCGAGATGTAGCTACTGTGAAGGAAGAAGAGGCGGACGTACCGGAGAGGAGGAGGGGTGCCGGCGAGCGACACGAGGGCGGCGAGCGAGGGCGGCCGGTACCTACTGAAGAGCGCGGCGGTGGGGCCGGCGGGCGACGCGCGGGCCACGGCGCGGGTCCTCTTCACGAAGAGCGCGGCACACTTACAGTGGAAGTCGGCCAGCCCGAGGCCGCCCTCCGCCGGGGGCAGGGTGCAGGTGGCCAGGGAAACCTTGAAGAACTCGCCCCTCCACAACATCCAGTACACGGCACGTTGGATGGCGCGTTCCAGCTCCGTCGGTACCGGCAGGATCTGCGCCAGGTACCACGCCCTGGCGAGGATGTTGGAATTAATGACTGCCACCCTGTCTGCGAGTGCCAGGTTTCTTGCGGCGTGGATTTTACTGACGGCACGGACCTTATACAACGTACTCCGCCAGTTGAGGGCAGTCATCCGCTGGGGAGAGGCCGTCATAATGACTCCCAACACCTTGTGTTGCAAGCAGATGGAATACCAGTCCCGATGTTCGTTCTGGAATCGACGCGTCAGTGGCAGGAGGACCGTCTTCGTGGGACTGACTACCGCTCCGGTGGCCCTTTCGTAGTGTTGGAGGACGATTCGTAGCCTGCCGATGTCTTCTGGACGCTCGATGAATACCCCGAGGTCGTCGGCGTAAGCTCGACACACCAATCGACCATTTCCGATGCCGATACCACTACATTCCTCCGAGATGTAGCGGAGGAGCGGGTCGAGGGCAATGGCATACAGGCCCATAGACAAAGGGCAGCCTTGGCGCACCGACCGGCTGATGGAGATCCTTTCCGTCCGTGACCCATTAACGCTGACGCTCGACGTGGCCGTGCCAAGCATATTACGAACCATGGCGGAAAACTTCGTCCCAAATCCCATTCTGGCCATAACCTTCATCAGGTATGTGTGGCTGATTCGGTCGAAGGCGTTCTTGAAATCCACAAGTAAGATGGCTGCACTGTTCATTCGATCGCCATTAACTGAGCCTATACAGTCCCTATAGGCTAGGACAGCATCGAATATATTTCTGTCAGGGACGGCACATGACTGATATTCGCTAATCACTTTCGACAACATGGGTTTAAGACGGCCAGCTACGCATCGAGCTATAATCTTATAGTCCGTGTTCAGCAGTGTAATGGGTCGCACAGTGTCAATACTCGGTATGGCACTGGATTTTGGTACAAGTATGATGGTTCCTTCAGTAAAGTCCGGCGGTATAGTGACCTCATTCTGAATTTCTGTAACGATGGTCTTTAGAACGTCACCAACAAGATAGAAATATTTGTGATAAAATTCGGCAGGGATACCGTCGATGCCTGGGGATTTCCCTTTAGGGCTGCGTTTGACAGCGTCTTCCAATTCGTCGAGCGTGAAAGGTTCATTAATGTGTGCTCGGTCAGCCCTCGTTAGAACGTGTGGAACTTTCTGGATGAGCGCGCGTAAGGATCCAGCGTCGACATCGGTGTCGGTGAATAGCTGTTGGAAGTAGCAGCGTACGTCCTGCTTGATATCCGTCGTCCGTTGCCCGTTGCGAGTGACCCACGAGTCGATGTGGAGCCTCTCCCGCCTCTTCCGATCCCTGTTGAGGTGGTACAGAGACAGAGGTTCGCCCGTAACGGCCCCGACGGGCTGGCTGCGAACGACCAGTCCGTCACTGCGGCGCCGCAGGTCGGCCAGGAAGCGCGCCTTGTAGCGCTTGAAGTCGGGCAGCAGGTCGGGGCGGTCGGTGACGCGCCTCGCGAGGTCCTGCAGGCACTGCTGGTAGAAGCTGGAGGTCGCCCTGCGCCAGTGCGCCGCCTCGCTGTACTCCTTCTGGAACGACCGGAGGGCGGGCTTCGCCGTCGCCACCCACCACTCGATCGTGCTGCCGGCGTCGCTCCTGCCCCGCAGTAGCTGGCGCCAGAAGGTGGTGAGCTTCGCTGTCAAGCTGGCGTCGTCGAGAAGACTGCAGTTGAACTTCCACAGGTTCCGGCGATGCGGGGTGGGAAGTGTGGGCAGCGCGATGCGTAGGATGTAACTGCAGTGGTCGGAGAACGCGACTGGCTGGACTACGGTCGCCGCGACGTGGCCCGCGAGGTCGGCCGACACGTAGATCCGGTCGAGGCGGCTGTGGCCCGTCGGATAGAAATACGTGTACTCAGTCCTGAGCGTGTTCAACACGCGCCACGAGTCCTTCAAGCGGTAGCTGTCGACCAGGAGGCGCAACTCCTGGCTTCTGTTCGGTCGGGGCACCTGATCGACGTCGGCGAGGACGGCGTTGAACTCGCCTCCCATAACCAGTTGAGTGGTATTGCGTCGCAGGAGTTGGCATACCTCTTCTCCGTAAAACCGGCGTCTCGCAGATTTATCGGAGCAGGGGGCATACACGTTCAGAAACAGAATACCGTTAATAGTAGAAGCTATTGCGTGACCGTGTGGTAAATACTCGATATCCTGTGCCATAAGGTCGGGATAAAGTAAAATAGCAGTTCCGGTTTCACGTTCAGGGGGCAAATTATCCATAATGGTAAACTTGCTTATATAACTCAATGCCTCACGTGTCACTTCCTGAAGAAAAGCGACGTGACATTTGTGAAACAACAAAAAGTCTTCAAGTGCCAGTGCTTTATATGGGTTGGTCATCTTGTTAACATTAACTGTTATAACGTGACAAAGTCTGGTGTTAAAAGTCGTGACAAAAACGGACACACATAGTACTAAAAATTGTCCAGTCTAAAAGCAGACAAAAAATGCTGCTGGAAAGCGATAAAAATCCACCATACCAGTAACCAGAGTGTGCACGAAATGAAACAGCAGCATAGGCAGTACTGGACAGACACGAACACCACGCACATCCACTGGCATTATAGAAGACATGAAATAAAATGTCACCTGACACACGAGGAAAGGCCCCAAAGAGGTATATTTGTTCGTAAAAGGTTTGCAGCCTACGAGTTCCCCCCGACACACACATCCATAAGCGTAAAAACACAACAATGGAAAACATCCATCGCAGAATGCACGAACCCGTATCCAGTGTAAAGCATAACACTCCGAAAACACATGAATAACGTGTGAAAAGTGTCGTAAAATGATGCCACGACGCACTGTCACGGTCACTGTCTAGAAGCGCCAGTAATGTCGGGCGCTCCCCCTGGTGTCGCCCCGTGTCCGTCGCTACTGGTTGGGCGCGGGCGGCTGCCGCTCCTTCCCGGAGTCCTGCGCCGCTTCCGCCACCGGCACATCTGCACGAGCGTTCGTGCCGGAGTCGAGCCCGCACTCGTCGACTCGGACTTTCCTTCATCTTCCTCTTCCCAGACGACTGCGAAGATGTAGGGACCTGGTGGGGCGAAGCGTCCATCTTCACGTCGGGCTGCGACTTTTCCAGGAAGTCCTTCAGCTGCCGCACGGTCTGCTCGAGCTTACCGGCCGAGGGGCCGGCCCGGTGGTCGAGTTGGCTGTGCGCGTTGCCGGGCCGCCGCCGACGTGCTGGGTTCGAGTCCCGCGCGGCGACCCTCGTGGAGTACGACGCGGTCTTGTGCCGGGACCTGTTCCTGCTGCTGCTGCTGCGCGACTTGTACCGCCTTCCGGGGGAGGGGCTGCGACACATCAACTCGGCACGGCGTACCTCCGGGGAACGGGAGGCGCTGCTGCTGCGGGAGCGGTGGCGCTGCGCGCTGCGGTCGCGCCGTAGCTTCGGTTCCTCCTGGACGACGGGGACGGCGCCGTCCTGAGGCGCCTGCTCCACCGGAGCGTCGGCGGCGGGCAACTGGGCCGTCGGCTCTTCAATCGAAACTGCGGGGGCGGCCGGTTGTCCGGCCTCGGGGTCGGACGGTCTCTCCTCCACACACTCGGAGGCAGTCGACACTGAGGGGACGGCGACGTCTTCCACACGATGCTCAGATCCCGGCTCGGCGGCAGACACCTCGGGAACGACGGATTCCGTGGTGGGTTCGAGTCCTGTGCTCGCGTCGGCTTCCTGCAGGGGACGCTCGGCCGCTGCGTTCCGTTCGGCGTCGACTTCGTCCGCCCACGACAGGTGCTGTGCTGAGCCGATCTCTTCCTCGTCCATCGGCGCCTCTTGCGTTGCGGGAACGTAGTCCGCTGCGCGTCGCGCGGGGGAGAGTGCGACGCCGTGGCGACCGACGCGTACGTCGCGCCGCCGTCGCCGGCCGGCAGCTGCACGGGGCCCTGCCTGCGAGGACACTTGTTCCGCACGTGGCCGACGGCGTGACAGAACGAACACGTCTGCGGCTGGCCGCTGTATGTGATGAACGCGCGGTTGCCGCCCATCATGAGGAACGATGGAATGTGTTGTCGTACCACCATCCGGACGCTGCGGATAGGCCGCAGACCATTTTTCCTTGGTCACGGAATACACGGTTCCGAACGGCGCTAAACTGCGAGAGATGGTTTGATTCCTCGTCTCGAATGGCAAGTTGAAAACTCTGACAGTTCTAAGTCCGAAACCTGCATGAGAAAGCTGAACGCTACTCACAGTACCGTGGAGATGTTTGAAGGAACGAGTACCACCGTTTGCATGCACTTTTTTTTCCATTTGTTTTTTTTTTTTTTTTTGTTTTTTTTTCCCCTTGTATTCTGGTTCTAGTCATTTTTTTTTAACAGCAATTTTTCCCCCTTTTTTTTTTCCTCCTCCAATAAGGAATAATAATGTCAAACAGAAAACGAAGAATGACCAGCACAACAAAAGAAAACTACAAAATAACATTCCGCCGGTACGGCTCCTGGCGAAGACACACAATTTTAAAACAGTTGAAATGTTAACTAAAACGGCAGTCTGTGGCCAGCACGCCCTGCCGCGCTGCCCCTGCACGCCCCGCATCGCCGCTACTCGAGCGGCTCCTCTGACAACATTCACGATCTACATGCTTTTTCTTCCACCAAAAATTAATAATAAAGTGAAAAAACGAGAAAAGGAGGAATGACCAGCAAAACAAATGAAAAACTAACAAAACAACATCCCGCTGGTGCGGCTCCTAACGAGACCACACACAGGTTAAAACAATGGAAAAGTGAAATAACTTCTTTCTCAAATGAAAAGGAAATACCAAGGCTATTACCTAATTTTCTATGTTGCGAATTACCATAGTGTTTTTACGTTTTCCATTTCCTTGTTTGATGCTTAGATCAAAAACTGTGTGTTCCATCTTAGAGTAAATTGTCAAATGCATACTGAATTGCGACATTCAAAAAGTTTGCGAATGTTGATCGATAGTCTTTGCGTGTTTTGATTCTCTGGTGTTCAGACTTCAGATGAACTAAATAGAGATAAACCTGGTCGATTTGTAAATGGAGGATGGCGTATACGGTGTGTGCCACAATCCAGGTTGTGGCCGCCCTCTTGGCGGAGGGAAACGGTGTGAAGTCCGGGACGAGGGCTGTGCGGGCGTCGAACGCGCTGGCGACGCTCCTGTTGACGAGGGCGAGCATGCGCGCCGCGGCGCCCCAGACGGGGCGGTGGCGCGCGCACGCGAACCTGTGCTCCAGCGAGTCCTCCAGGCCGCAGTGGCTGCAGCGGCTGGTCGCGCGCAGCCCTATCCGCTCCATCCGGTCGTGCGTGGGCAGCATCCGGTTGACCGCGCGGTACCACAGGCTGCTGACGTCCGTCTGCAGGAAAGGCGCGTGCACGTTGGTCCACACGGCCCTCCACGCAGCCGTCGGGTGACGGGCTTCCATCTTGTTCGCGAGCGGGCGTCCCTGCAGAGCGCGGTACACGGTCGCGACTGTCCGCGAGCGGGGCTCCAGGTCTTCGGCGTCCAAGTAACTCTTTTGCACGAAGAACTCCCGGATGTAGCGCAGCCGGAACGGGATGGCGGAAGGGTCTACAGGTGCCGTTTCCGATGACGGCCGAAATCTGCCGAACACGACCGCCGTGGGACCCGACGGGTGTTCCTCGATCGTCCGACTCGTCCGATGAATCAGCAGAGCGACCGCTTTTGTCGCAAAGTGCGTCAGTCCGAGTCCCCCCTTCTCGCGCGGTAGCGTGCAGGTCGCGTACGCAACTTTAAAGATGTGGCCCCGCCACAGCAACCAATACGCAGCCTGCGTAATCGCTCGTCCGAGTTCTTTAGGTAAGTGAAAAACCTGAGCAATATACCAAGCTTTGCTCAGCAAGAACACATTGATGACGGTGACCCGTTGCTTTAAAGATAAGTTGCGTGTGGAATTTAAATGCGACATTGCCCTTATACCGTACAATACCGTGCGCCAGTTCGATACGGCCGATTTCATTAAATTAGCTTGTAGTCGCACGCCCAAAATCTTGTGTTCCAGTTTTACAGTAAACCAAGGCCGCCTATAGTTGCGATCGGCATTGTAGATCGGGAGAAAAACGGTTTTGCGGGAGTTGACCGCCGCTCCCGACGCCCGCTCGTACTTGGTGAGACTGTCGCGTATGATGTCCAGGTCGGCCGGCCGAGACACCAGAAGTCCCAGGTCGTCGGCGTATGCGCGACAAACCTGTTTTGTTTGTCCGATTTGTATTCCGACGCAAGACCTGTGCAGTTTACGTAAGAGCGGGTCAAGGGAAATAGCAAATAACGACATCGCCAATGGGCAGCCTTGTTTCACGGAACACTGTATGGGAACACGCTCCGTTAAAGTGCCATTAATACAAACACGGGAGGTCGAACCAATGAACAGATTGTGGATCATTCTGACGAAGTTGATACCGAATCCAAATTTCTGTAACACACGCCGGAGATACAAATGGCTAACCCTATCGAATGCGGTGGCAAAATCTATAGATAAGATTCCGAAAGGTATTTTTTGCACGGTGGTAAATGCAATTACGTCCCTGTATGTTGACACCGCATCATGTACTGTTCTGCGTGGTACCGCGCAAAACTGAAAGTCACTCTTAATTTTAGACATAACACACTTTAACCTCGTTGCGACACACTTTGTAAAAAGTTTGTAATCCCCGTTAAGAAGCGTAATAGGGCGCAGACTTGATAATTTATTACTGACTCTGGTCTTCGGGGCAAGGGTAATAACGCCTTCTAAAAAGGATTTCGGAACCGGTACTCCCTGTAAAATGTCATTAAAAATTTCAGCTACAGTCTCACCAATTATACCCCAAAATTTAAGATAAAATTCCGGTGGCATTCCGTCTGTCCCTGGCGACCTGTGCTTGGCGCATGTTTTTAGTACGTCCAGGATTTCTGCTGCGGTGAAGGGGGCATTTAAATGACGTCGGTCAGTGGGTGTTAAGATGTGCGGCACTTCTTGCAAGAGGTCTGCGACAGCGTCTGCGTCCGCGTCCTTCTCGGCGAACAGCTGGGCAAAGTGGCGCTGCGCCTCGGACAGGATGTCGGCCTGCGCGCGCAGCCGGCCGCCGTCGGCCGCCTCCAGCTCCGCTATGTGCCTCCGCGCCGCGCGCCTGCGCTCTCGCAGCAAGTGGAACACGGAGGGCGCCTCGTCCGCCAACTGCCCCACGTCCTGCGCCTGACTCCGAACTACGAACCCGTACAAACGCGACTGCTTCATTTCCAGTAGGCGGCTCTTTATCTGTTTGATTCGCGCCAGTCTAAGAGCTGGGTCGTCTGTTGGCATTTCGATAACGTCTTGCAAACACTGTTCGTAAAAGGCCACTGTGTTCTTTCTCCAATGTTGGGCGTTAGCACTGAACTCTTTGAGCGTTTTCCGCAGAGCTGGCTTCCCTAACTCCACCCACCATGACAACGCCGAGTCGTACTGGGCGCGCTGGCTCAGAACCCGCCGCCACACGCCAGTGATCGCCGGTTCCAGAGTGCTGTCCTGCAGGTGACGGGTATTCAATTTCCAGTGACACCACGATCGGGCTCTCGTCTCTAGCAAGGAGTGAAATTTGCAAACGTACGCACAATGGTCAGAGAAAACGATTGGATGGACCTTTGCATCGACTATGCAATTCTTTTTGTCGGATGAAATATATATCCTGTCTATACGACTACGGCCAGTGGCATAAAAGTATGTAAATCCTGGAGCACGCGGGTACAGGTGTCTCCAGGAATCCGTCACCTTCAACTCCGTCACCAAAGTTTGAAGTTCTAAGCATTTGTTAGGCTGCGGTTCCTGATCCTGAGCTTCCAATACGCAATTAAAATCGCCACCCAGCACAACTGGAAGGTGACGGTCGTACAACAGATGGCAGATATCGCTACTAAAAAATACTCTTCTTAACGGCTTACCTTCACCACCCGACGGGGCATACACGTTAACGTATCTGATGTTGTTAATTGTGCACGCTATACCTCGTCCGTTAGGGATTGTCGCAACATTTGTAATATCATGATCGAGTTTGACTAAAATGGCGGTCCCACGAGAACTTTCAGGGTCGTAATTTAAAATAACTTGATAACCTGGCACAGAACTGATCAAATTCGTCACAACTTCTTGCACAAAGACGATGTCTGCTTTAATACTGTTTACGAATTCGACCAAGGCTATAAATTTTGCATTTGACTCGAATCTATTGATATTTATGGTAGCGACTACTGATGGCAAATGCGCTACCATAATGTCAATTGGGAGTGTATACTCTAAACAGGGGTTTGAGTCCCGTCCACGTCTTCATGTTCCCCTGACCTATCAGTCAACCAGTTCGGGTGTGTAGGCCCTACTTCCGTGTCCATGCGTAAATCCGTCGTAGACGAGGCACGCTCTGTGTGTCCCTCTTGTGACTGCGATTCCGACCGGGAGAACTGGTGCGGCGGGCGAGTGCGCTTCTCGTACGAGTCGTCGGACTTGCGCTTTATCGGCTGCGGCGCCGCCTCGTACCCCGAGGGCGCGTCCCGCGCCATGTCCGCCATCGCCTCGCTCAGCACCTCCTGCAGCTGGCGGCGGGCGGCGTCGACCCCGCCCTCCCCCGCAACTCGCCCGGGGTCGCCCTGCCGGTGGCCGGGATCAGAACCCGCGGCCTTCTGCCTCTGCCTGGTCCCGTACTGGTGGCGGGGCGCCAGCGCCCTCTCCGGGGAGCGGCTGCGCTCCCGGCGGCGCCCGTCGCGACTGCCCGAGCTCCCGGAGCTCCTAGACTTGTGCACGTCACTCGTGCCCACGCAGCTGTCCCGCCGCGATTTCGGTTCTAACTCGTGGGGCGCAACTTCCTGTGTCGCCTGACGGTCGCTCCATCCGGAGGGTGACGCGCTCGCGACTGCAACTGGGGACACAGCGGACTGTACGACAGTTTCCGATACCGGTTGTGACTCCCTCGCAGTGTCTGAAACAGGCGCGGTCACATCAGACACTAATGGTTCCTCAGCTCGCTGTGTAACTACAGGCAGGGACTCTTCCATATGTACTGCTGGCCTGTCACAGACAGGTGGCGCGGGTTCTAATCCTGCGCTACCTTCTATCTCGGGTATAGTCTGTGTAACTTTCGCAGTTGCGGCAGGTTGCACGGGTACAGTTTCGTCTACGACTTCCTCGTACCAAGGGGTCGATATGGCGATAGTGTCAGATGCCACAGGGACTTCGACGTTCGAGACAGACAGACGGTCAACTAAAGTCTCTGTTTCTGAATCACGAACGGTTTCAAGGACATTCCCTGATACAGGGTCTTCTGATACGTCTGCTTGGGATATGGCTGGAGTAGTATCCATAACGTCTACTGGCGCGGCCACCAAAGTGTCTGCTCCGCGACGTGCGGGAACCAAACGTGACGCCACCGTGAGGTACGACGACGCAGCGGCCTCGCCGCCCCCATGCCTCTCTGCCGGCAGTTGCGCGGGGCGCCTGCGCCGCGGACACTGTTGTCTCAAGTGGTCGGTCGAATGACAAAGTGAACATGTCTGCGGCTGGCCGTCGTATGTAATAAAAGCACGGTGCCCAGCAATTATCATGAATGACGGGATATGTTTATGTACTACCATTTTAACAGACCTGATACCATTATCTACTTGGTAACGGTACGCGGATGACCACTTCTCCTTTGTAATTTGTATCACTTTTCCGTATGGTTTCAAATACCGACTGATAGTTTCTAGCCGAGTTTCAAATGGCAAGTTAAATATCCTAACAGTACGAAGACCAAAGCCTGCGTGAGATAAATAAACATCACCGATTTGACCATTTAAATGTCTAAATTTACGGGTACCGTCATTCATTTCTACCAAAGTATTACATAATTCCGGGGTTCTGATTTTCAAAGACAAGCAGTTCATGATCGTGTCCAGTTGAACGCCTAAAACTTCATTTTCCGGCAAATTCAAATCCTCCTCTAACCATCGATAGATCTCAAAAGCATATGGTCGTGGGAAATTCTGGTTAAAGTCGACCTGAACATTATTCTCCCTTTCTTCCCTATCGTTAAATTCAGCCATAACTTACAGTTTCCTAAACAGCGATTAATAAGGAAGCAGCCGCCGCTAGCGAAGCAGCACTTGCTTGCACTGCCCGGAGAGCGACGTGCTCAGGCGGGCAGCCAGACAAGGACTCAACATACACGCAGCACTGACTGCCTCTCAGGCAGAGTGCTCTGCTATTTATACAGACAGAAGTTACCAGAAATTAGAAGAACAGTTAACGTAAGATACAAGTAGAATTTACAAGTGAATATAAGAAAGATGTAGAACCTTCTGGAATTGTAAATTACAAAGAAATAAATTTTTGCCGGTGGGCGGGATTGAACCGACGACCTTCTGCTCCACAGTCCGTGACGCTATCCCCTGCGCCACGCCGGCAGTCGGTGTTCGTGGTCTCTCGCGGCATTGCTCCCTCTCCTGGAGAAACAGCGACCCGCTGTTATGATCCCTGTGGAGCCAGCTGCAATGTCCTGGATCTTGACCGTGTCATGGGTCCTTTGTATGACAGTTCGAGAATCCTTCCCTTCTCCGCGATTATCGACGACAGACGTTCCTGTCGTGGCTTCATCACGAACATTACCTTCCTTAAAGTCCTTGAACAAGAAGACATTGTCGTCTACCTTCTCTTCAGGATCGTAGTAAGGCTTCATGCGCAGGACGTGAACAATGTCTCTTCGTTTTTGACGTTTCGATGACGTCTCATAATCCTCAACTTCGTATGTGACGTCTGACAGGCGGCGTATGACACGATACGGACCAAAGTATCGCTTCAATAACGTTTCTGACAGTCCAACCTTCCGTACAGAGGTAAAAATCCATACCAGATCTCCTGGGCTGTACACAACAGGTCGGTGCTTGTCGTTATACCGCTGACGGTCCTTCTCCTGGGCGTCCAGTGTCCGTATGCGAGCCAGCTGTCTTGCATCTTCGACCCTGGTGATGAGCTGTTTAACATAGTCATCTTGAGTGTCGTCCGGTTGGAACGGGAACAGTGTATCCATTGTCGTTTCAGCTTCACGGCCATGGAGCAGAAAAAACGGAGTGAAGCCTGTGGTGTCTTGTCTCGTGGTATTGTAAGCAAATGTCACAACTGGCAGAATTGTATCCCAATCCTTCTGCTTAATATCGACGTACATCGACAGCATGTCGGCTAACGTTTTGTTAAAACGTTCCGTAAGACCATTTGTCTGAGGATGGTATGCAGTTGTCATCCTGTGGACAATGTTGCACCGTGACATTACCTCTGATACTAGTTTTGACTGGAATACTTTTCCATGATCAGATATCATGACACGTGGTGCTCCATGCATCAAAATAATGTCTTCTACAAGGAACTTTGCGATCTCTGGAGCTTCTGTAGTCGGCACAGGTTTGGTGACAGCGTAGCGTGTGAGGTAGTCAGTGCAGACTATTATCCAACGGTTACCGGTTGTCGACTTCGGGAACCTCCGTAAAAGATCGATCCCAACTCGGTGGAATGGAGCTGCTGCCGGCGGAATCGGTACGAGATGTCCTGGAGGTAATTGCGGCACATGCTTCCGTCGCTGGCACTCTTGACAGTGACTTACATAGTGCTTGACAGATCGGTAGAGACATTTCCAGTAATACCTGCGTCTGATTCTGTCTATGGTCTTCACGAAACCCAGATGACCGGATATTGGAGCATCATGGAAATATCTGAGAATAGCTGGCTGGAGATGATCTGGAACAACAAGTAGCCATTTGGGGCCCAGTGGATCGTAGATGCTCTTTTACAATGTTCCGTTTATAAGTTGGAACTCACCATTCGTCGGTTCTCCTTTTTCCAAGGCCTCTATCATTTTTAATAGTGTTGGATCTTTCCTCTGTTCAGCTGTAATGTCACCTAATTCAGCTAGGGCTGAAATTTCATTCATGCTATTGTGTTCCACTAATGGATTCCTCGAAATGCAGTCGACAACCTTGTGTTTGCGCTCGATCTTGAATACCACTGTAACGTCGTACTCTTGGAGTCTTAGTGCCCATCTTGCTAGTCGACCTGATGGATCCTTCAAGCTAGTCAGCCAACACAATGAATGGTGGTCTGTCACGACGGTGAATGGTTCACCGAATAAATACGGCCGGAACTTGTTGATAGCCCAGATAACCTCGAGACATTCTTTTTCAGTTGTAGAGTAGTTTATCTCGGACTTTGAGAGTACTCTTGACGCATAGGCTATCACTTTTTCGGCACCTTCCTGAACTTGTACAAGGCAATGCACCAATCCCATAACCACTGGCGGCTGTGTGAAGTTCCGTGTCTGCATTCTCGTCGTACAAGGCTAGCACTGGTGCCGAAGTTAGAGCCTCCTTAAATGCTCGGAAAGCTCTTTCTTTTGTCTCATCCCAGTAAAATTTGGCGTCTCCCTTCAGAAGTTCTTGTAATGGACGTGCCTTGTTACAAAATCCTTTTATGAAACGTTGGTAGTATGAGCACAGCCCGAGAAAACTTCTCACATCACGAATGTGCTGAGGAGTTGGAAATTCTGTGACTGCCCTTACTTTATCTGGATCAGGACGGACACCATCTCCGTTGACTAGGTGCCCCAGGATTTTTATCTCTTTGGCGACGAAGAGGCACTTCTTTGGATTGAGGTGGAGACCTGCAGCCTGAACACACTTCAACACAGTTGACAGGCGACTCAGATGTTCTTCAAATGTTTTCGAGAAAACGACAGTGTCATCTAAATAGCAGAGACACGTCGTCCACTTAAGGTGTCGAAGCAAGTTGTCCATCATGCGTTCGAATGTGGCATCCAAATGGCATTACTTTAAATTCATAGAGACCGTCAGGTGTAATAAAAGCCGTCTTCTCCCTGTCAGCTTCGTCAACCTCGATTTGCCAGTAACCTGTCTGCATGTCCATAGTTGAGAAGTATGTAGCTCCTTTCAAGCAGTCTAAGGTGTCATCAATACGCGGCAATGGATAGACATCTTTCTTTGTGATACTGTTCAGCCGCCGATAGTCGACACAGAATCGCCACGTGCCATCCTTCTTCTTTACGAGGACCACCGGAGACGACCAATGACTCTCCGAAGGCTGAATAATGTCATCTCGCAACATCTTCTCCACTTACTCCCGAATTATCCGTCTTTCAGCTGCCGACACTCTATACGAACGCTGACTAATTGGCGGATTTATCGTGGGCCGTTTCGTCTGACTTTTCCCCTGCTGAGGTGTGAATGCACCCGAAAATTGGCTTAGTATACCTAACACCCGCTGGCGTTGTTCCTTGGTCAGTCCAGGCCCTATTGGCAGTTCCAAGTTTGTTTCCTCCAGCGTGTTGTCTGTACTAATAGCAGGGCATGGGTCTTCATTGATGACGTTGAGCTCACCGTCCTGGATTGGTTCAGCTGTCCCGATACACATTCCCTTGGGGATTAGTTGTGACTGCTCGTGACAATTTGTGATCCAAATCTCGCCTTGACCACCGGTAATGCTTATGATAGCCGTTGGTATGTAAATTTCTTTTGTGAGCCTTATAAACTTTTTACTATCAACAAGAACTTCACAGTTTAACCAGTCATCTGTGTTTGTTATGGCAACTCTTCTCATTGTCAAAGGCGGTATCGTCACATTGTCAACGACGAATAACTTCCCAGAAAATTCTGTATTACATGTATCTGGCGGAACAACTTCTTCAATTTGCAGCTCAGATCTTCCACAGTCAATGATAGCTTGGGATGCCTGAAGGAAGTCCCATCCGAGGATGACATTGTGACTACATTCTGTTAACACGACAAATTCAAACGGCTGCGTCCTGTTGTTGATGGTTATTCTTGCGACACAAGTTCCTGCTGGATGGACGTACTTTCCATTCGCGACCTTCAGCACAGTTGCTCCCATATCACAGAACATTGTCTTCTTTAGTGTGCGGCGGTAATTATCCGATAATACAGAAAAAGAGGCTCCTGAATCAACAAGTGCCCGGACAGGTTGGCCGTCGATTATGACGTCGATGAGATTTCCCGACATCTTGGCGACTGTCGTCCATGGAGGATTTTCATCTGCGGCGGCCTCACCTCCGTAGATGGTCGCCTCGCTTAGTTTTCCTGGGCGCGGCGGCTAGGGGAGCGGCTGGTACCTCTGTACGGCGACGGTGAACGGCTGCGGCGCGTCGGGGAGCGACCTCGTCTAGGGTACGGCGATGGGCTTCTTCCCATAGGTCGACTGAACTCATCAGCAGGTGACTGCCTTGGATAGAACTGCTCCGACGGCTGACGTCTTGCGGCAAAATAATCATCGAATACTCGCCTCCTCTCTCTGCAATAGCGTACGACATGTCCAGGGCGTCCACAGTGGAAACACAGTGGTGTGTTGTCTTCTGTCCTCCAGACGTCTGTTCTTCTGCGGGGCGTCATAGTTGCCGGGGGAGTTGGCTGTGGTCGCGTCGGTCGGTTCATGGGCTGCCGTTTGGCGGCTGCAGCGTAAGTCATAGCAGGGCGACGCCATTCTTCAAGTCGGGTGCGATTGACGGGGCAGACAGGAGCTAATGTTTGAAATACCTCGTCCTCAGCGGCGTCGGCTACCTCGTGACTTACAGGGCTCACATCGATGGCCATAATCTGATGCTCGCTCGGTCTAATAGTTCCGGCTGCCATGCACTGTTGTAATTCTTCTCTCACGATTTGTCGTATGAGAGAAGCCAAGTCCTGCTGGTCTTCCACAACGGCCATAGGGACTACATTTGGGAGTCTGTCATACTTCTTGCGTCCAACCCTCCTTTGTTGCATCTCTTCAATACGCTGGCACCACTTGATGAACTCTTCTGTCGTAGCGACGTCTTTTATCAGAAGAGCTTGGTACATATCTTCTGCAATTCCCTTCATCAGGTGCGTGATTTTGTCCGCTTCAGTCATGTTCGGATTGACTACGTTACACAGGGCCAAAACACTCTGTATGTACGATTGTGTCGGCTCACCATGTCGTTGGGCCCGGTTTTCCAGTTGTTCTTCCGCCGAGCGGATTTGTCACTGTCGGTCTCCAAACATCTTCTTAAGTTCCTCCTGGAACGTCTCCCAGTCATTCAACTTGTCTTCGTTGTTTTTGAACCATTGCTGGGCTGTTCCATCCAGGTAGAAATAAACGTTGGCCAAGCATATCGTATGATCCCACCTGTTGTACTTGGCGACTCGGTCGAACCCTTTTATCCATTTGTTGGGGTCCTGTCCAGCATCTCCAGAGAACACCGACAGGTGTCTGATGTGCTGCTGGCTTATTGCTGGTTTCGTCTCCATCGTTCTTCTGATAATACGGACTTTTGGAAGGATGTACTCGGTGTATCCCTTGTATTCCGGTTCCAGTCCGTGTAAGCGACGGCTTTTACGTTGCCTAATCGGAGCCAGGGTGATGCAGCTGCTGCACAGTGTACCCGGCGCCTCCACCAAACAATGTCACGTTGCAATGGAAGTAGGCTTGACTTCGAAGGCAACTAAACACAGCACTTATACTGAAAGCACGTATATTACGAACTCAACATACACGCAGCACTGACTGCCTCTCAGGCAGAGTGCTCTGCTATTTATACACAGACAGAATTTACCAGAAATTAGAAGAACAGTTAACATAAGAAACAAGTAGAATTTACAAGTGAACATAAGAAAGATGTAGTACCTTCTGGAATTGTTAATTACAAAGAAATAAATTTTTGGAGGTGGGCGGGATTGAACCGGCGACCTTCTGCTCCGCAGTCCGTGACGCTATCCCCTGCGCCACGCCGGCAGTTGGTGTTCGTGGTCTCTCGCGGCAATATTATGAAAGAAAGTGAAGTGTTAAATCGGTCCAGTGATACAGAGAAAATGCCATTGATGAATACGAATTTCAGTCACCAACTACAGTAGACGCAAATGTAATCAATGTTTTGCTCAGCTTCACTAATCTTTAACAAATGGAAGTACCAACTGATGATTTTATTAAAAAAAGTATTTAGTAAATTTCTTCTTTTCTGCTCGTTTGATGCATGGACGTTCTCTCTCGCCCTCTCCCTTTCTGTCCGTATGAATACAATGAGGAATTAAAATCAAAATTAAAATCTATTGTTTATAAACCTATTGGACCAAACTGCTTTGGTCATCAGTCCCTAGAGTTACAAACTACTTAAATTAACTTGCACTAAGGTCAAAACACACACACACACACACACACACACACACACACACACACACTCACACACACACACATACACACAAACACACACACACACACGCACACACACACACACAAACACACACACACACACACACACACGCACGCACAAGCCAGAGGGAGGACCCGAACCTCCGGCAGAAGTGACCGCCTAGTCGGTAGCATGATGCCTTAGACCACAATATAATAACAATGAATGCTACATATCTGTTTTCAAAGAGAATGTCATTATTTTTATTGCAAATTTTAGGCAAATTACTTTAAAGATTTTAAAATGAATTTAATAAATTACTGAAACTTTGTTTTAGCTAACTCAACAAAGAGCCGTAAACTTAGGATTGCAAAGCGTGATAAATAGTAGAAAAGATATATATTTTTAGTGTTAGCAAGAAAATTTATAAAATTTCATACATATACAGGGTGTTTCACTAAGTGTGATATCCTAGACGAAGAGCCCCAGCAGCCATTACGTTCATACGTGCCGAACAACGACTTCGGAAAACAGGCAGCTTGGTAAAGCGCCGCAGTAACAGACGAAGACCTGCAAGAAGTGAGGAGACGGAGGTGTTTATTTTAGCTGCACTACATCACGATCCTCATGTCAGATTACGAGCCGTTGCTGCAGTCACTGGTGTCAATCTCACATCTGTGTGGCGTATACTACACGTGCACAGGTTTCACCCGTACCGCCTGTCACTGAGACAGGAGCTGCACGGGAACGATTTCCGTGCAAGAGTGACATTCTGTGAATGGGCCATGCGTAATTTCACGCTGGAGTCTTTACAATGTGTTATGTTCTCCGATGAGTCCACGTTCACAAATTATGGTGCAGTGAATCGCCATAACATGCTCTACTGGGCCGCAGACAATCCTCAGTGGGTACGACCTGTCGACCGTCAACGTAGGTGGTCTATTAAACGTGTGATGTGGAATCCTTGGGGATGAAATCATCGGTCCACACTACTTCCCAGGTACACTGACAGGTGAGTTATATCGCGCTTTTATGGCCGACAGTTTGGGTGGTCTCCTTGAACATGTGTGTGTACACACGAGAGTCCATATGTGGATCCAGCACGATGATCACCCAGCCCATTCTGCGCGTGCTGTTGTGGAAGAACGAAACATCAGGTGTGTAGGAAGATGGTTGGGGCGCCATGGTCCTCATTCACTGCCCGCAAGTTCGCCCGATTTAACACCAGTAGGTTTCTTTTTGTGGGGATATCTAAAGGATTGTGTTTATGCCACTGAGCCCACATCCCCAGATGAGAACGGCCCATCGAGAACGCATGTCGCTCCGTCACACCGGAGATATGACCTCTCGTCCGCAGATCCTTTCGACGGCGCATTGCATTATGCATTGAGGAACATGGACACACATTTGAACATCTCATGTAAATCAACTTCCCACCACCATAACATCCATCATCCACCATACAGCCATGTATTATGTACAGCGTGTGGTATCTGCCCCTGAAACTTTGAAGGGTTGTAGCTCCCAAACTAACAGTGATAGGAATGTAGTTTAAATTGATTTGGACGCAGCTAGTGTCAACGATTCTAATGGACGATACAAAAACCAATTTTCCATTTAAAAATTGTATCTATGTGCTGTACCTCTGTGGAAAATGATACAATAAACTATGTTCATAGCTCCGCAGAAAGTGTAACATTTCTTGTGTTGACCTACCGCAATAAATTTTCCCGTCACCTATTATTTTATGAGTTACAGAGGCAAACACACTTAATGAAACACCCTGTATACTCCTGATAAGATTTTTTTATAATCCATCGATCTTCAAGGTAATTCTTTTATTCACCTTCCCGACACAGAAATCATGCTACAAATGTGATTCCATTACATCCGTGCTCTACAGCGAACCACGTTACTTACAAAATTCAAGCGTTCAACTGTGTGAAAAACCAATGGACCAAACTTCTACCAGAGTGATGAGGTTAGCGGTCCTAGGGCATACAAACTAAACTAACTTTGAATCCGAGTCATTCGGCGCAACCGACGATAACTTGTAGTCTCCATAGATATGAGCTTCGTTATTGCCAACCTAGAACTTTCAACAATGAACGAGGCAGGTATCACAGCAGGGGTAAATCTTAACTTTTAAAGGTCAGTTTCTTTAAAAGATCCTTCGTTAGCCATCTTACCCTACAGATATTGTGTGTAATAGATATAATTTTCGGTGAAAGAATTTACAGATACATTCGGCAGCAGATGCGTTGTTGCGTCCTGGCAAATAAAATAAAATAAAATAAAATAAAAAACTAACTACAGTTGGTACTGTACTTGAACTGAAATTTACTGCGTTATGATTGTTTTTATTAGTTAAAGAACTGAATTTAATAGTAAATTTTAAAACTGTTATTTACCGTAAACAATTACCTAAATGCTAACAAAACTTTATATATGGAAAATTAAATAAAAGACTGCACTAATCACTGGCTAGACTCAGTCTGTAAATTATCTATATTAGTTGAAACTTCCTGGCAGCTTAAAATTGTGTGCCAGAACCGGGACTCGAACCTGGGACCTTCGCCTTTCGCGGGCAAGCGCTCTACCGACCTTTTTTTTCTGCTATGAGTAGGTTTCTTTATTGCGGACGCTGATCGTTTTTTTTTTTTTTTGTTTGTTTTGTTCTTTTTCGGTGTGTTCTTGGCTCAGCTTTTTTATTATAGAGGGCGTTAAGTCCTCTGAACGGGCGCGCTGAGCCACGGCGCCCGGCGTGATTTGTTTTTATTCTTTTATTCACCTTCCACCGACTGAACTATCCACACATGACTTACGATGCCGCCTCACAACTTTATTTCCGCCAGTACCTCACCTCCTACTTTCCAAACTTCACAGAAGCTCTCCTGAGAACATGCAGGACTAGCACTCCTGGAAGAAAGGATATCTCTATCAGTTATCCAATTGTTGCTAACCCATAATAGCCGCATTGGGGTGGCCGAGCGCTCTAGGGCGTCTTGCTGCATCGAATGTTCGAGTCCTCCCTCGGGAATGGGTGTATTGCCCTTAGGTTCCCTTAGTTTAAGTAGTTTTTAATCGTAGGTACTGAGAAATGCTGCAGAGAGATTTACAAAAATTTGAACATTTTAATCCATCATATGTCGTACGCCACCGTACACAATGAGACTTCTATGATTAGCCTCAAGACAAATACTATCATTAGTATATATTTAGGTCTCATATTAAATTACTTTGAATCTATTTGTTTCTTATACCTACTTACGTAAATTTAATTAAAACCTGGGTCATGAAACTTTATTCCAACTCCATCCAACATCATAGGCCAAGTTGAAATGTAGTTCTTAAAAGTCCTATTTTATTAAAACTCTCGTCCCTGAAGCATTTAACAATCAGTTATTTGAATTAGCCACGAAATGGCAGCCGACGACTTAAGTTGAGGGTCGATGTTGGAAATGTTGCAGATGGAGCTAAAACGCTGCAAGTTCTTAAAATGTCTGTTTGGGAGATGTTACCATGAAGAACACGAAATTAAGATCATATCTGACATTTTAAGTTACACACCTTGAATAGTATTCGTGAGGAGAAAAATGTAACACTGATTCTCGCAAAATTATGGTGGTATTGCCCTTACAAGGAAAAAATAGAGGGAATACAGATTATACAATAGTGTATATAGTGCTCGAACAAAGAGCTAAGATAATATTTATAAAGATATTAAAATCTCTTTGTTGGATACAAAATTTCCATTCCCGTCCTTTTTTCAACACTTCATCTTTGACATCGCAGCATTTATGTTTTTATTAGAACTCAATACGGCGTCATTGAATATTAATGTCATTTCATCATAGGTCGCTAAAAGATATAAGTTTTTGGCCCACTTTAGGTTACGGTAGTAAGACTAAAAGTTGGCCTTTGAGATCGTCTTTTGACAGCTTGAAATTTAAATGAAAATAACGACTTAACCGTTCATCTGACACAAAAACTGAATAAACGAATTTGTAGAGAAGAAAATTCTTTATAACTTTCCTCTGTTATTACTATTATTATTATTTTGTAACTCACTCTGTTACAGAGATATTTTCAAAAATAACGGCGATTTCACACTTGCGAGGCGTCTGGCAATGTCACGTAACATCTCTCTCTGGCATAAGCGATTTTGCTTCCTGTATTATATTGCCATTTGTGTTTGCTGTCAGCTTTTAAAAAAACACGTTCTAATTCGGCATTGGAGCATCATCTCAAACGATTATTAATATTACAATAAAAATAACAATTATCCGGATTGGTGGAGTGATATGAGATATTTATTTAAAATATCACATATTGATTTATTTCACAGTATGGAACATCATAGGTGCAGATTTCGAGTCATGAGAACTCATATAATCCGCATAAGACATTTATCATTCAGATTCATAAATCATATTAATGTAAAGATTTTTCTTGATGATGCTACAAGTTAGCCCAATTCAAACTCCTAACAAGAACTAGAAAATATTTTATTTATGCCTGTATGTGTTATGGATCTGAGTGTTAAATATTTTATGGGCAGTATATGTGTCCTCAGTACTCGAAATCTGCACTGATGGTGTTCCATCATGCGAACAAAATCGATATTGGATTCTTTTTTTAAACTAATAATTCATGTCTCATCACTAATCTGGATATTTATTATTTTGTTGCACTGTTGTGGTGGTTTGACACATTACCCATTATGGAGACAACGTACATTATTAATATAGATGTACAATGACTAAAACTTGGGATACTTCATAAAACGGTGTAGAATAACAGCTGTAACAAAGAAACTCGGGATTTTCTTAGCCGTCTCTTTGGTGAAGTACCAAAGTCGTCTTTAGAAATATTGCTTGTTGTTAATTCATGATTTTTCCACTAAATATCGAATGAATAATTTTGCTAACATTTACATAGGTATCGTACAAATACAGGTACGATTTTATAATGTGAGTTTTCTAGTTTGGTTCACAAAGTTTAAACACGTAAAATGAACCACTAGTTCTTTACAGATATTTGCATACTGTACTTAGTTAGCAAAACTTAGATGATACTGGGAGTATTGCTGTTCAAAACAGTCTATATCATTTGATAGTCCTGTTGCCAGCCACAGTGGCCGAGCGGTTTACAACGCGCCAGTCACAGTCTGCATGGCCGTTAGGGTCGGGGGTTCGAATCCTCCCTCGGGCATGTGTGTTTTTGTTGTACTTAGAATAAGTTAAAGTTAGTCATGTAATTAGTGTGTAGGTCTAGCGACTGATAACCATGAAGTTTGGACACATAAGACCTCAGACACATTTGAACATTTTTATAGTCCTTTTCACAATTGGATTATCATTTATACTTTTTTATTTTTCTTTAAATACAGAATTTCTAAGTTTCCAGTCCCTTCTGGAAATTTCTTTATGTTGAAAGTAGCTTGCTATGTTTTCTAAGCAAGATCTCAAGGCAGTTGAGATCGACAAACGTAAGTTAAAACGCACATTGCTGCTATAAATTACTTTAAGATTGGCCACAATACTTGCGCAACGGAAATTTATCTACCTGTTCACTCATTAAGGGAGCAGCTAACGTTTTAAAAAACACAAAATTGATGTTAACAAATAAATGAATGGATAATTAAACATGGGATGGGGAGCATGAAATCATAAAGCAGAGGTTTGATACTTTAATATCAATAAAATGCACAAGCAAATAAATGTGGGAAGACCAAATTGAGCCAACACCTTGTACAAAAAGTGAATTAAATCATAAAATTACTGCCGGTAGGAAATTGTTTCTGCCCTTTATGAATATGTAGATAACACGGGAGGTAATTTGCAAATACACAATGGGTAGATGAAAGCACATTCATTCATTCACAGACACACGCATAATGCTAGCGGTAAATTGTGATGCGGGAACACTTGATAGCAGTGACGAAACCAAGTGTCGGCGGCGTTTTGACCAGATGGTGGGTGCCTTGATTACAAATTTAAGAACACTAACCACCAAACGAACTCATGTGTGGGGAGGGAGCGGTATACTATTCTTAAGTACCATGTGGTGTGCAACCCCGCCGAAATATATAGCATTTACAAACAGAAATTAATTCAGAATGAGCAAGTAAAGCACATGTAAGAATTCGTATGGAAGAAAGCTAGTATTAATAAAGAATGGCTGAAGGCTGAAGTAACGACCGTTATGAAAGCATAGGATGCACTCGGTCATACCAGACAGGAAAGACTGAATCAAATCAGAAAATCTGTGAAATATTTATACTTGCATATACAGATCCAACATGAAAAGTTAGTTAAAAAGAGCAAGGAAATTCAAACATACTAAGTTTACACAAAGGCTAAAGGCCACACATGTGTATTCTAGCTTTAAAAAATCCGAACAGAAAATCATCACCGGAATGAAAATGCAAATACTAAATTCACACTGTATTACTGCAGTTCTGTAAATTAAAAAAAACACTACACCTCGCATATCGAAAGAATTACTCAAGAAAACTATCACTGAAAAACCAAGACTACCTTATGACAAAGAAAAGCAAAATTCTAACAGCATGCCTTCCCCTCAGCATGATTCGGCGAATTACTTACTTCCACGGTCGTCAGAGCAATAGTGTGGCTCTCAGGCCATGGGGAAAACCTTCCCCGCCACAAAGCGGATGTAGAGCGCTCTGAAAACGATGCAAAGTGCGTTCAGAGCCTCCTGTCTACCAAACGTTGCTACCTGGCGAAGACAATTACCTCTATATCCGCTCACAGAGAGGTCTCCTGTCACCTCTTTCGTCCAAGATTAGGTTGGTACGACACTAAGAACACGGCCACCTCGCCATCTTGCTAAGTAAGCTTGTCTCTTGCCAGCCAGCAGACCCAGCGTAGACGACCAAAGAAGCCATGCGTTCTTAACTACATCAGAACTAGGCCTAGAGCGGGAGGTGGTGACTGTAAGACATTGCACGGCTGTCAGTCAATATTAAGAGCACACATTCACATCAACACAGAAGTTCAATCACATGGGTGGAAATATATATAAATGTTTGGGCAAACATATATAAACATGGGGCATTGATCATTGATAAAAATAATAAAATAATTAACACACAGATAGATAGCATTAATGGTGCAGAAACACTTTAGGTTAATGAATAAATCAAGATGGAACACAACCGCACATTTAGTGGACTTGTTTCAAGTTTAACGGATTTATTTTCGTACTCATGTGCACGACTTCACATTTCTCATTATTTAGAGTCAATCCCTATTTTACACCATAGTGATATCTTATTTAGATCGTTCTGCTGTTGGTTCTTTATCTTACGATGATTTTACACCCAAATTTGTATAAGATGAACATCAACAAAACAAGGAAATGTCTGTAAATCTATCGAACCAAACTGCGTGGTCATCAGTCCGTAGCTTACAAACTACTTAAACCTAGGTAAAGTAACCTAAGGACAACACACACACCCATGCCCCAGGGAGGACTCGAACCTCCATGGTGAGCAACCGCGCGCACCGCAGCGAGACGCTTTAGACCGCTCGGCTACTCCATCGCGGCAAAGGATGATGGAAAGTAGCGTCAGAAAGTCAGGCGATGCTGAAAGACTTAGATTGTGTACTGAAACAATAAAAGTAGTAGATGAGTTTTCTTATTCGGGTAGCTAGATAACTTCCGATGGCCGAAGTAAAGAAGATGTAAAATGTAGAATGTCTATGGGAAGAAATGCGTTTCTGAAGAAGCCAAATCTTTTGACATTAAATATTAATTTAAAAGTTAGGAAGTCCTTCCTGAAAGCTTTTCCCTGGAGTGTAGCATTGTATGGGAGTGAAACGTGGACGATAAGGAGTTCAGACGAAAAGAGGATAAAAGCTTTCCAAATGTAGTGCTACAGACGTATGATGAAAATTAGATGGGTAGATCACGTAATTAATAAGGAGGTTGAAAGTAGACCACTGCATATGTAATGTGATATTTAGCTATTTTAGCTGAGTATATTCACTGTCGCTGTCTGCTTACTAGAATAAACTGATCTTAGTCTCGGTAAATAATCAAAAATGCACTGCTTAAATAGTGTAATCAAATCTGGCATCAATTAATTTAATGAAAAACTTACAGTTATAAAATTAGTAAATAGAGTCTTGACGAGAGGAGCCAAAACCAAGATCAACATTAATTTAATGAAATGATTCTAGTAGCAGAAAACATACAAAGATTACTCTTAAAAATTATACTTCTGGGTGTACAAGCCAGTTAAAAGATCCATGTAAACTACTTGATGTGCTGCTGAAACTTGTTCCCTGGCCCAAATTGAGAACTAGTTTGACCTTAAATTACTCTCACAGCCGCAAGTTAGAAAAGCAGCGGTCATATGAATTGTAGCTCACATGAATCACACTTACTATGAAACGAGCCACAACAAATAAATTACTTTATGAAAGTGGCGGACGAAACAAGAGGCGCAACGGATATATTAACAATAATCAGCCTCTGAAACTGTTCTCAGCACATGTGAAACAATATTCATAAACTACTGTATTACTGTATTCTCAAACTACTGTATTAAAAAAAAGGATAAGATTTTTACTGAATAAAATGCTTTTATTCAGTGTAAACACAAGCACGTGAGGGGAACCAATTTAGGTACACAATAAAAACGCATCCCATTGAAATTAGCTCACAAGCACTATCATATCTTTTGCTAAAAATGCCCATAATAGAAATTTAATTTTATCTACAATGAATCGAATTTCAGTTGGGGGAGGATTTACAAATAACAAGCATTCATCCACACACACACGTAATGCAAGCGAAACTTACTAAAAACAGCGTGCTGAACAAGGCAGAAACGGCCGTCGATCTCGTAGGGGAAGTTTCAGGAGCCAAGGCGAAGGACACAACACAATATAAATAACTTTCGTACGTGGCTAATTCTATTCTTTCTTAACTGGAGATGGCGCGTATAGCAACAAAATCTGTTGGCATTTTAAGCTAAACCAAGCGCTGGCAAACTAACTGAGGCGCGAACCACGTTGTTCCAAAATCCAGTAAAATGAAGAAAATCAGTTACTAAAATATTACGAAAATTATCTATGGCATGCAGCCCATAGAAATGCGTGGAAAGTTACAAGGAAATGGAAGAAACACTGTTCAACACGATTGGAAAACTTTCGAGAGATGGATGAGGTCCGCTCTCAGAAATCATCAAAGTTTAATAAATTCAGATTCGCGGTAAAACAAATACAAAATACGGCATGCAACGCATCGAAATACGTAGAAAGTTATAAGGGAACCAAAGAAACACAGATATACGCGATAGCACGAACTTTACAGAGAAGGATGAAATCCTATCTCATAAGTCGTCAAAGTTTAATAAATTCGGAGTCACAGAGAGCAAATATGAAATTCGGCATGCAATCTATAGAAATGCGCAGCATTTCATAAGCAAGCAAATAAGAAAGGTTGTACAGGGCTAGCAAAGAATTTACAGACCACAGTTTGGAACAGAGTACAAGTTCGAGAATAAAATAGCAATTTACAACAGGCGGAAGAGGGAAGATCATGCAGTACTACAGAAAATGGAAAGATACATGCAGTTATTCTAGCCTGAAGGGCACAGAACGAACACGGGTTCCGCTGAAGGCTTTGTTCTGAGAACACACCATATGGAGTACATGTTACTCGTGGAGAGAGAAAACGAACATTAAAATTCACACACGAGTTACAAGAAGCAAAAATCCTGCATTGTAGTCGCCCATCTTTCGATGTATGCTCAGAGAAACTTACTCCGAAAATGAATGCAAGTTCTAAAACCTAAGTTGAACTAACTGAACAACGAATTGCTGCCATCTCCAGGCTGAAAGAGCAGAGCTAACTCACCATTCCTAAGGACAGCCACCGAACGAGTGAGACTTTGGCGGGCCACTTGGCCTCCGCCCGGAAATCAGCAAGGGCGGGTATAGGCTCACACCAGCCTCTTGCCAACCTAACGTGCAGCGAGAGGGTGTGGAAACCTCTTTGGAGAGCATAGAAAGAGAGGTTGGTACTAGCCACCCATCGACGCAGGTTCACAGAGCATCGCCCAAAGCTAAATTTCTAATACTTCCAGACACACTAGTACGCGTAAAAATTCTCATACACATGCAGAGATAAAACATTTTATGCACTTATAGGCACGGTGGCGAGACGGAGAAGCCGTTCATGTTGCCACATTGATTGACACACTAATAAATTAGTAACATAAATCTAACACGAATGACGTTAAATACGATTACTAATAACATTTAAAAACAAGAACTGAAATGCTATGTTATTCCTCGTGCCTCAGAAAACGAATAGAGTGTCGTTAAGCGACTTTAAATAGAATACAAGATTATAATTTAGGCAAGGCGGCAGACAGCCGTCTTTCAAGGTGCTAAACAGAATTGGGGAGAAAATGAGTTTGTGGCATACCATGACTAACAGAAGATTTACGTTGGTGGGGCACAATTTGAGACATCAAGGAATCGTCAGCTTAAATTAGAGGGAAGTGTGTGGGGTAGAAATTGTAAAGGGATACCGAGAGACGAACACAGTAAGATGATTCAAAAGGATTTAGGTTGCCGAACTTATTCTCAGATGAAGAGACTTGCACAGGA
This sequence comes from Locusta migratoria, assembly GCA_026315105.1. Lineage (NCBI taxonomy): Eukaryota > Metazoa > Arthropoda > Insecta > Orthoptera > Acrididae > Locusta > Locusta migratoria. The sequence continues at coordinate 330,087,762 of CM048746.1, forward strand.
CATGGTAGCGTGGAGAGCTGCATCAAACCAATCTGCGGACTGAAGACCACATCAACAACCACCCGTAACATTTGCCTAGTCATCGGATACAGGGATACCGGTATATCCCTTACGTCATTTGCAGAGACGGAATCGCCAGCTGGGAGACGCGCCCCTTAAAGGCTGCTGGGGGTGGTCGCCGCCCCCGCGCCCGCCGTCATTAATCGTGACTGGGGGCGGGCAGCGGGCAGATAGGAGCGCAAGGCGGCCCCTGTGATTAATGCGCGCCCTGACCGGTGGCCGCGCCACTGTTGCCAACCTTACGGTGCCTGCTCGCAATTACCAGCTAATCAGCGGCGGCCGACATGACGCGCGGTGATAAATACCGCCACGGCGCTGCCAACCGCCGCCCGGCCTTGTCCGCCCCCGCACGAGACCGCAACCGATCCCGCCGCGGCCGCGGCCGCAATGGAGATTTAAGAGTCCGCGGGCGGCGGGGGAACGCTTAATCGTAGTTACGTAACACTAGAACGCCCACAGGGCTGAATATGACCCTTTTCTGTTTTTCAGTGATCGCCGTGTTTCGAAGAATTATTATGGCAACATTTATTTTTATGACATTTATTCATTTGTCATGTACTTTCATTATACTGGAAAACAGCGCATTTCACCCAACCGATTATCAGTTTCTTGCAGTTTCACCTTTAACGCACAGAGGGGTCATATTGACCCTTTCAGATAAATCTATAATTTTATTTATTGTTACGCCTGGGTATCGTATCGTTCAATCTGAAGCGTCAGTGACATTATGTTGTGGTGAAATAATTTACTTTCACTCTTATTATTGGGCCGGCCGCAGTGACCGAGCAGTCTGTGGCGCGCCAGTCACAGTTGAACGGCTGCTACGGCCGGGGGTTCGAATCCCCCCTCGGGCATCGATGTTTGTGGTTTCCTGCAGTTAAGTCCCTTAAGCTTAACAAACATTTGAACATTTGATCTTATTATTGCTGCATGAAATGAAAAGAAAGGAATTATTTCCATGTTGTTCGTCATTCCCTCGTAAGATTTACTCTTACAAAGTTAATTGAGGCGAAGACTGAAATCTTTCTTTTCTCTCTCTCTCTATATCTCTCTCTCTCTTTTTTTTTTTTTTTTTTTTTTTTTTTTTTTTTTTTTTTTTGTGGACTCAACAGCTTGGTTACTAGTCCCTACAAACCAGGACAATACAAACACCCATGCCCGAAGGGAGAATCGAACCCCCGACGATGGACGAGCATGCGCACCGCAACACGGCGCTCCAGTACGCGCGGCTAATCCGCCGCGGCAGTCGAAAATCAATTGGTAACAGTAGTTACATGATGAACAGATTATCGCAGAGTTACAAAGAATTATGAAGTGTTATTGATATGGTGGGGAACTTTTTCTGACTATTCAAAGGAAGTGCTTGTACCGCAGACATTCGGTGATGATGTACGATTAGAGAATGATAAGTCTTTGTTGCGTTCTGCTTTTTGGAAAAAAAACTCATAGAAAACTGTACAACGTATTACAAAACTGTAACTGACATAACAATATATGAACAGCTCTCCCGAAGTAAAACTAGGTGCCCGTTCACAAATTTATGTTTTCAAAGCCTGACGAGTATGTGCAAAAGTACTAGTTGGCTTTAGTCGTTCAAAGCAGGTATATACATAATAGTTTTCGTTATATTGGTAAGGAAACTGAACGATCCCAAGACGAAAGGGTTTCACATTACGTATCAGCGTCTTATGGAACCATTTCTGCGAAACATCAGAAATGTTACTACATTCAATTACTTCACTTCATTCCACTCAAACTAGCCAAAAAACCGGTGTTGACATGGTAGACAAAATAGCCAGGCAGTATTCAGTCAAGGCTGCCTCAAGAAGATGTCCGATAAATTCCTTCTATAATATCCCTGACCTGGCAGGAATGAATGCATCTATAATATTCAGGGCTGTTACTGGGAAGAAGATCAAAAGAAGTCATTTTATTCAGCAGTTTGCAGATGTAGTGAGTTCTAAGCATGTGAAGAATCCCTTTCCTCATTTGACCACAGAAAGTTATGGAAAAAATGAAGATGAAGTCAAAACGTCACAGGAACCCTGTAAATGTGAAATTCCTCAAATGTAATAAACTATTTCCAAGTGGACTGTTTGTAAATAGATAGTTCGAGGACATATACAAACCAAAATGAATATAAATTTGTCACTTATGTAAACCGTTGAAGTAGCTACAATTGTTGTAAACGTGGAAAGTTCAATTTTGACGCATTTAGAACAATAAGAAAAAGGTGTCATGGGCTCACTAGTTTGGCTTCTTTCCATTTTCAGTGAAATTTATGTATATGTTAATAAATAATATGATTTGTAATCTGTCAGTGTTCACAATTCGGTTTCTGAACAGGCTTACATGTCTTGTGGACATTAAAATATAATAAATGTATAAAAAACTAATTAATAGTTCAGAATTTTTTTTAAGTTGTTGGGATCAAAATGACCCCTCTGGCGTTCGAGGGGGAAAGTCTCTACGTCCAAGTGTTAAGTAATAACAATCAAGACAGCCAACGATTGTACAACACGCTGCAGAAATAGCTTGTTGAGCGTTTGTTAGGTAACTTTCTCTTCAATGGCTTCGTAGTTTTGCGTGTATGTGGTACCGGTTCCGGATAACCACCCAAATAACTTTATTTTCAAACTATGTATTTTGAAGGACAGAATGTTCCTTTTCAAGTGGTGGTGTTATGTATTACTCGTCTTGCAGAGAATGTGCTAGATAACCCATTACATGTGGAAATTTTAATCGTAATCATGCTTTTATGGTACCATCCATTGACTCATACAGAATTTACACTCCTTCGCCTATGCCACTTGTTTTTGTCTTTCCTATTTGTCCCACCACGACATTCATGGTAATCTAATGTATAGAAATTAATGTACGTTTGTTTCTTTGACTTTTTGTTCGTATTTCATGGATTGCCATTCCGCACAACCGATTTTGATAAATCTTATAAAGATTATAGGCATACTGAAATTAATTTCGTATGTTGCATGGCGGACAGTGCTTTTAAGTTAGATAATTTGTTCCTTAGACTTCACGTTGAAATGACGGGACGGATATGAATGATATTTGCAACAAAGGTAGTTTGTACCCTGTTTAATATATTGGTTACCTTTCGTAAGCCACTGTGTGGTGCGTGGCGGAGGGTACTTTACAATGGGTTAATATGTTTGCCACTCCTTCATGCTGAAAGGGATGGACAGATTTGAATGAAATTTGGAATGGAGATAGCTTATACAATGCATTAACACATGGGCTACCGTTCGTAAGTCACCGTAGTGGCGGTGAGTACCTTAGAATGGATGAACACGTTTGTTACTCCTCTCACTGAAACGGCTGGACGGAACTGGATGAAATGTGTAATGGAGATACCTTATACCACGAATTAATACATAGCGTAACTGGCCGTAGGTGTATGGCGGAGCGTACGTTACAACATACATCCAAATTGTTTGGTTTATCATGAAAATAAGAACATAAATGTATGTTCCCATGAAGGTGATTTTTATAATCTGCAAGCCAGGTAATTTAGCATGGCGGTGGGTACCTTGCGACTCCACGTTACCTCACATCATGAAATGTGGCTCATATATCACTGTTTTCTTGTGGAGGACGTGACGGACAGAAAGGGGGGGGAGGCGACGGGCAGGGAGAGGGGAGAGGACGAGAATGAGAGAGGGGAGATGGTGACAGGCAGTTGAAAGGAGATGAACGGTTGGAGGGAGAGGAGGAAACGGGCAGAGAAAGAGACAGGATGTGACAGGGGTGGGGGGAGCAGGTGAACGGAGAGAAGGACTAATTATTTCTTCGCCGGATACCAGCTAGTACCAGAATAAAATAAGTTACCTTACTGTGTGTGATATCTCACCTGATCTCCTACTGGTTCCATTCCATACTGGTGGCTGGTGCAAGCAACAGGTTATGAATATATCACGAAAGTCAGTCTCTGTATTTTTTAACAGTTTTATATATCAGCCAACCGGTTCCGTAGTTTTAAGGTACTTGACCTAGGTTTCGTTGTCGCTAGGGACAACTTCATCAGAAGAATAAAAAAGTTATGTCAAAAATAATACAAGCAAAATTTTTTACGTCATGTGTTTTATGTAACTGTTTTTTATTCTTCTGATGAAGTTGTCCCTAGCGACAACGAAACCTAAGTCAAGTACCTTATAACTACGCAACCGGTTGGCTGATATATAATATTGTTAACAAAACTGGATAACGGTTGCTGTTAACCAGCCGAGTTCAAAGTTGTCAGTCTCAGTTGCCAAAGTTTCTTTATTTCAATGACGCGATTCGCTCTTTTAGGGCATCAGATAATGTAAACGATGTGTGGTGAGCTGTCTGTCATAGTTGTAAAATAAACGCTTTATGAGGGTAATCTATCGTCATATTCGTTTATGACGATAGGTTTCCATCCTAAATGGTTTATCTTGTAAGGATAGCTCGGCATATATCGTTAACATTATCTGATGATGCCTCAAAAGGACGAAACGCGTCATTCAAATAAAGAAAATTTTGCAACTGGGACTGACTTTCGTGATGACTTACTTGTTTTGAGCGGTGTATCTTGCTCCGAATGCTACCCTAGATCAATTCCAATGTGGTAAAAATCAACATGTAGAGGAATAAGAAAGATAAGCAGAATTTTTATAGGAATGAGAGTATGTATGCCTCGGTGTTGGCGTCTGCATCAGTTGGTACTTAGCCGAGTGAAGGCGCGCGCTCGTACTTGTCGGCCAGAGCCTCTCTCTCGCCGGCCACAGAGGCTCGCGCAGACTGCGCGACAGACGGGCGCTTGCGCCGCACTTTGCTCGGCAACATTAGGGCACTTTAGTTCCATCACGGCTAACGCGGAGGCCGTAATTGTGTCGGCCGGCTGTCGATGGCGGGGTCCGCTCCACCTTTCGCCCCTGGCCGGAGTGATGCGCGCTGTAATTTCAATATCCATCCTCGTGATACAGCCGGTCGATCGGCGGCCGATCACCGCGCCACACTGTACTACACGACAATGCCATTACCGGCCGCGCCCTGCAGCAGAAGCGCCGGTCCCAACCGCTGGCCACGGCCTACTGCAGTGCCAGAGGGCTGGCGGGGTAAGAGCTACCCATCCCAGTAGGTCACTGAATACTATTGAAGACAACACCATTTGAATGTATCCTATCGACAATTAGGAATTAGTATTCCACTTGCTCGAACAGTCTACGGGTGTACAGCCGGTTCATAGTGTCCAACGGGCACAATATTTCGGCCATCAGACATGTCGCCATCGTCTGGTGCGCTGACGGCCGTCTTATATTCGCGCCCTCAGGAAGGCGTTCACTTCGTGCCGCGGTCCTCCCCCGTGTTGATGTGTCGGCGGTCGTTTTTGTCGACTTCAAAAAGGCGTTCGACGCGGTGCCACACTGCAGACTGCTAACGAAGATACGAGCTTAAGGAATAGGTTCACAGATTTGAGACTGGCTGGAAGACTTCCTAAGTAATGGAACGCAGTACGTTGTTCTTGACGGCGAGTGTTCATCAGAGACGAGTGTATCGGCAGGCGTGCCCCAGGGGACTGTGATAGGACCGCTATTATTTTCTACTTATGTAAATGATCTGAAGGACAGAGTAAGTTATAATTTGCGGCTGTTTGCTGATGATGCTGTGGTGTACGGGAGGGTGTCGTCTTTAACTGCCTGTAATAACACACAGAAAAATGTAATGCGATGCGCATGAGTAGGAAAAATAATCTTATAATGTTCGAATACAGCATTAGTAGTGAGCTTTTTGATGCTGTCGCGTTGTTCAAATTTCTAGGCGTAACATTGCAGAGCGATATGAAATGGACCGAACATGTAAGGACGGTTGTGAGTAAGGCGGACAGCCGACTTCGGTTTATTGGGGGAAATTTTGGGAAGATGTTCTTCACCTGTAAAGGAGACCGAGTATAAAACGCTTTTACGACCACGTCTTGAGTATTGCTCAAGTGTTTGGGATCCTCAGCAGATCAGTTTAAAGGAAGACATAGAAGCAGTTCTGAGGCGAGCAGGTAGGTTTGTTACTGGTAGGTTCGACCGATGCGCGAGTGTCACCGAAATGCTCCGGCAACTCAATTGGGGATCCCTGGAGGAAAGACGACGTTCTTTTCGTGAATTTATGTTGACGAAATTTAGAGGGCCGGAATTAGAAGCTGAGTGTAGTACGATCTTGTTGCCGCTTACTTACATTTCGCGTGAAGATCACAAAGACAAGATAAGAGAAATTAGGGCTCGTACGGAGGCATATAGGCATTAATTTTTTTCTCGTTCTATTTTGGAGTGGAACAGGAAAGGAAATGTCTAGTACTGGTACCGTGTACCCTCCGCCACGAACCTTATGGTGAATTGCGGAGTATGTATGTAGATGTAGATCTAGACGCTGTTGTCGGCGTCTGTGGTCGGGTCGATGTTCTTGTCTCACCTCCAGTCACCAGATCGTTTTGTTTGCTGAATGTCCTCTTCTTAATTAGACTCACAAGGATGCCACTTGAGTATGGATTTGTAAAATTTTGTTCAGATTTTTGACACATGAAGTTGAGTACAAAAAACAATCAGTCAACGCCATTCGACGCAACTGTCAAAAATTCCCGATAAAATCGACTTTGAAGTTTTGCAAAGTACACTTAAGTAAACTAAACTCAAACTGGCCTGCTATCAGGGCGTGTGTGGAGGAGAATTTGCGTAGGTGCTACAAAGACCGTAGCATCTACATCTATTCAGACAGCCAGGCAGGCCTGAGATCACTGGCAGCTCCTGCAACAAGATCTAAAATTGTTGCAGAATATCACAGGGTTCTCGTGGAGCTAGGGGAAAGTAACAGGGTAAACCTATTGTGGGTCCCTGGCCACTCGGGGATCAGTGGAAACGAACATGCCGACAGATTAGCCAGGATGGGGGCAGAGACTCCATTTATTGCACCGGAACCTGTCCTGACAATCACCAAGGCAATGATCAAATTGGAACTACGTAACTCGCTCAGAAGACAGCACGTAGAATATTGGACCAAAGTCTATCAACAAAAACATGGCAAGGTAATGATGCCAAAGCGATGTTTTAAAAGAACCTCTGCAATCCTGGGCCTCAACAGGATTTCTGAAAGGCCATGGGAATTTAAAAAAACACCTACATGCAGTGGGAATAACAGAAGAGGACCCTAAATGTAGGATCTGTGATGACGGTGATGAAACTGCATCACATCTAATCTTCGAATACATTGCATTGGAGAGTATAATGCACAGAACATTTGGGACAACCAGACCCGAAGGAATTGTGTCTAATAAAGAAATGGTAAAGGGACTCGTTGCACTGTTCAAGAGCACTGGTTGGCTTTACTAGATATACAGGGAGCGATACCGCACAATAAACTTTGTTTCGGTGCGGGCAGTGGCGGGTTGGGCCAAGACTGTTTTGGCTTCCCGGAGAAAATCAATCAAATCAAACTCGATCCGACAGGCCTCGATGGGCCTAATGTGTAATGAGCGGCAGCCGTGTCACGCAGGTGGGCTGCTTTACTCGTCCTCAGAGGTGATTACAAGGTAACGAGAATGAGTTTTTTACTATTATGGTATCCCCAAGGTGCCTCACTGTAAGTAAATACCACGTAAACCTCAAGTAAGGAACTGAGACAGGAAAATATCGTACTGTACCATACACAGATTACATTTATAACAAATCTAAAATATAAGTATGATTGTTTGTGTGTTCGTATTTTATGCAAGGCCATACCGTTCAACTGATTTTGATGAAACATTGTCAACGTATTGCTTGCACTTTCGCGATGGTCGTAGGCATCATTTAAAGAATGCACGACAAATAGTAGGAGATGTGACGTAATAAACAATGAAATGCGCGTAAAAAGTGCTGTATCATGCGACGTCTGCTTCTAAACCTCTGTGCCGGTTTCAACCAAATTTGCTAACAACTGCTTACGACATGTAGTTTAGGAGATATCTCATAAACAACTATATGCTTGGAAACATGTGGCAGCATGCGATATGCGAATAAGAACACTTTATTCATCCTAAAATCTTCGGCGACACTGATGCGGTATGGAGGGGGACGTGGTTAGCGTCCCGCACTCCCGACCAGTGTTCGTGACCGGAGCCGCTACTTCTCAAACAAGTAGCTCCTCAGTTGGACTCACAAGGGCTGAGTGCACGCCGTTTGCCAACAGCGCTCGACAGACCCGGATGGTTACCCATGCAAGTGCTACCCAATCCCGGCAGTTCTTAACAACGGTGATCTAACGGGAGGCGGTGTAGCCACTGCGGAACGGCCGTTGGCTCAAAATACAAGTAATTAAAACAGTTTCAGCATCTCTTGATGTACCCCAGGGGGTAGCGTTGGGGCCTCAGAACCATAGAGGCGGTGTCTCTAATCCCACTGTGGTAGATTTTATTTTCGTTTTCGAATTCTGTTACATAAACAATATTGGGATCTCTAATTCCACGTGTTTTGCAGTTTTTGTTTTTGTGTATGTACACGATCTTAAAACCGTGTCGTCACGTAGAACGATGGTTGAGTAGGTTCGCTGCTTGGAAGCCATTAGTAGCTATGGAGATAAGATTCAAAAAATAATGTCGTAGCTCGTCACAAACTGAACAACGAAACACGACCGTCATAAACTAATAATGAAGGCAATACTGTATAGAATGTAACTTATGTTTTTTTTATTATAAATTTTTTAAATCAATGCTGATTAGTTGTAAATTGGGTTTAATTTAATTTTATGACCTGTTTCGGGCGCAGCTCATCATCAGATACACTTCGGCATACAAGAAAGAAACCCTCATTATTGAGAAACTTCACTAAAATATAGGAAGTTACGAATAAACAAAAATACGTATAATTTTCGTAAAAATGACCATTAGCTATTAAAATTATGTAAGTATTCGATCACAATAAAATAAAATACCTGTTACGACAATATTCGAACCACCGACCCTAAGGTTGTAAAGCCAGAACCCTACCACCTGAGCTACACCAACATTTAATAATAGGTACTTACGCTTAATTACAAAACTTCAAAGTGGATTGAAGTTCAGAACTCAAATGATAATTATTCACTTTCCATAAATATCAAAAAATTCTAAAATCCGATATCACTGTGGTCTCCTTGTCAGTGCTGGTTTCCATGTCTTGCTGAGATTGTAGTGGCAGTCTGGGTTGCTGAGCCCTTCCCTGGTGCCGATCTCCATGGCCTCTCGAACAAAGCTGTCCCGGTATCTATAAGTCTACTCCAAGATCCTGGTGCGTTCGTAATCCATCTCTGCAACCGCCGACTTGTAAGGATACTTAAGTCGAGTGTGCATGTGATGTTCACGGCGACGATCCTCCATGGTACATACTGTCTGTCCGATAAAAGACTTCCCAAACTGACACGGAATCTGTGGTATATGCCGGCCTTACGCAAAACGAGGTCGTCTTTAACACTTGTCAGTAAGGTTCATTTTTTATTGGGCGGGCAAAAGCCTCGGTGTTTCTTTAATATGCGTCCTATTTTCCCGATAGTTAGCCAGTGTAGGGCATAAAGGCCTTGGCTACCTTTTCTCCGTGACTGCTTCCTTCTTCACAAGCTTTGTTGTGGTGCTGGGGCGGATAGCGCGTCGAATCTGCCATTCTGAGTACCCTTTTTCTCGGAATACTTAGGTGTTCCAGCTCCTTGGGCACACTCTCTGCATCTGAAATGGTGTGCGCCCTATGTACGGTTTTAGCACCGCATTGCTAGGTGAAGAGTGATGACAGGTGTCAGCATCCAAGTACAGGTCAGTGTGGGTTTCTTCCGGTAAATACTGTGGCGCAAAGTACCAACAGCTCTTCTCTTAAATATGACAACAAGGAATGGTAGTCTTCATTCTGCTTCTGCTGTCTCAATCTAATGTTTGGGTGTGTGGAATTGAGGTGTGTCAGAAGGAGCAACAAATACGCCAGGAGAAACTGAAGAATCACAGTATTGCACTTGTTTAGCATCATAGTCCAGTGAACAGGGTTGTGGGTCGCCCAAATATCGACTGCCGCTTGCTTTGGAAATATGTTCCCCTTCACACTGGACGTTCTGTCTTCATCATCGTCATTTCATCGTCGTCGACGAGAGAATAGGCAAGGGGGGTCACTTACGAAGACTTGTACGAGGCAGGACGAACACGATCGCATCTGGAGTCTAATGGCCTAAAATACACGATCATAATCATCTCATCAAAAATTTGACGCTGCTTGTCACGCTAACCTCTCCAGTTCAGTACGATCTTCATTTATGCCGAATCATTAATTCAGTGCAAAGTTGCTAGTGGTTAGAAAAAAGCGCAGGTGACTTTCGTTTATAAGAACGGAAAGAGTACTAACCCACATAATTACAGGCCAATATCGTTGACATCAGTTTCCTGTATAATTTTAGAGCATATTCTCAGTTCGAATATAGTAAATTAACTTCAGACGGAAAAGCTTTCTATGAATCAGCACGGGTTTAGGGTACATCGTTCATGTGAAACTTAACTTGCCCTTTTCTCACATGTCATTTTACGAGCCATGGATGAAGGGCAACAGGCGGATTGTGTTTTTCTCGACTTCAAAAGGGCGTTTTACGCGGTGCCACAATGCAGACTGCTAACGAAGATAGGAGCTTATGGAATAGGTTCACAGATTTGTGACTGTCTGGAAGACTTCCTAAGCAATAGACGCAGTACGTTGTTCTCGATTGCGAGTGTTCATCAGAGATGTGTGTATCGTCAGGCATGCCCCAAGGGGAGTGTGATAGGACCGCTATTACTTTCTATCTATATAAATGATCTGATGGACAGAGTAAGTTTTATGATGCCACCCGTCAAAGACAATCTCGGTCTGAGAGTGCCAGGAATATACAGCATTCCGTGCGAGTGTGGCAAAAATTACGTGGGGCAGTCAATAAGAACTGTTTATGAACGCTGCGTTGAACATCAGCGTCACCTGAAATACAGGCATTTAAAAAAAAAAAAAAAAAAATATGCGGTGGTTAAGCACAGCCTGTCAAATAAACATGGAATTTTGTTTGAAGAAACGAGAGTACTAGCTCATGCTTCCAACTACTGAATTCTGTCATCAGGGAGGCGATTGAAATCAGATTATGCGATAATAATATCAATAGGGACTCCGGGTATGCACTCATCAATGCGTGGAAGCGAGCACTGGAGAAGGAGAAGGAACAGAGGTTGGCTCCCAGAACCTTCAGCACCTCCCGCAGATTACCGCCTGCAGCGAGAGATGGCGCTGCTAACAATGCGGAATAGAGTGCGCTAGAAAACTCTAGGTGGTTAGATGGCACCACCCAAGTACGCGCCATTATCACTGTGACGTAAGCCAGCCAATGAGAAGCCGTCTCCTGGTTGTATAAGCGGAAGCCTCCAGTTCATGGCACGCGGATCCAATCCTCCAACTGTAGATATTGCCGGTCCGATCTCGGTTACCTGCTTCCCGTTACTCCCTTCCGTTCCTGCTATTGCGTCGAGGTAGGGCGCCGCCGCCGCCGCCGCCTCCGCCGCCCAGGCCCAGCTCCTGGTCCGCCGCCGCCGCCGCCGCGGCCGCCGTCGTAGCAGCACCAACCTCCACGCCGCCGCCGCCGCCCTGCCGGTCTCCGTTCGTCGCCCTGGACCGCGCCCCTGCAGCACTAGCTGCCCATGGCGTCCTCATCGTCCACTCCATCGACTTCTTCCTCCCTCTCAGCAGTTCCCACAATAACCCTGCCCCCTGTCCATACAGCACCCATCATCCTCACTACCACCCCCCTCCCTCGCCTCAACAACCATCTCCTGGAGCCCCTCAAGCATTCCCCAAACTACCCTCCCGCTCCATGTCATCCTCTCCGCTTCACCATCCCATGAGGTCCCCCCTCCCCCTCCGGTCTACTTCCCCCTCACCACCCCTTACAACGCGCCAGTCAACCTCACCTGTGTCACGCACCGCCGAGCCATGGTAGCAGATACGTCGCTGTCGCCCCTGCCTCCATCTCACCTTCTACCCCACCATCCACCTCCAATCGAAATCCCACTCGATCCTGTTTCCCTCCCAGCCCCTCCTACCTATGCCTCCGTCACCGCCCCTGTACATGCTTCTACTGGCGCCATCCCCAAGCGTACCCAGAAACGGGGAAGTGCGAACCCTTCCCCCGCCTCCACCAAGTCCAAGAAATCTCCCCCCTCCCCCACCTCCTCCTCCTACCCCTCTTTCCGACCCTATGGACACAGCCCCTATCCTCCCACGCCATCAACCCGACCTGTTCATGTATGTACTGTCCCATCCTGATCCCCGATTCCTCGAACACAAAAACCTATCCCTCGAAATCCTTAAAGTATTTCCCCTCCGCCCCCATCTCCCAAATTATTCCCCGCCAAGACTCTGTCCTCCTGAAATCCTCCAGCCCCACCCTCCACACCGACATCCTCGCCCGCATCCCCAAGGTCCTTTTCGGCCCTCATGCCTCCCTCACCCCCTACTATACAGCCTCCTCTGCCCGCCAACCACCTCCTCCCCGCCGCCCTCCGACCCTCACCGCCATGATCACAAGGCTTAGTCCTTTGATTACGAAGAGGTGTTGGAACAACTCAACTTCCACCCTGACATCTCCATCCGTTCTGCCAAGCGAATCAACGACTCCGGCCCCACCCGTTTGATGCAGATATTTACCAAATCCGCATCTTCCCTTGACCACCTCTTCCTCGAGGGTGCACTGATCTACGATCGCCGCCACACGGTAGAAACCTCCCGATCCCCCCCGCAAGCCTACTGCTGCGCCAGGTGCCTCGTTTATAACGACCACCTGACGCGGCACTGTAAAAACCCTCCCACCTGTCCCCACTGCAAAGACTCCCACCTCCATAAACACTGTCCCAACCTCACCTCCCCTCCCACCTGCAACACCTGTGGCGGCCCCCACCCTACCTACTCCTACAAGTGCAAATCCGTCCCACCCCCTGCCCCCTCCCATCCGCCCCATAGATCCCCCCATGCACCCCAATCAATCCTTGGTCCCTCCCCCCACCGATGAAGACATTATCCGGTTTGTCACCACCATCGTTGCCAACATCCACCCCTTCCAACGCCCCCACACGCTCCACCAGATTGCACTACCCACCAGGTCCGTGTTCAATCTGGACACCTTTGCCACCTTCTCCCGTGCCCACTCCCACTTCGCCTTTTCCCGCCTAGAGACCCAAGTTTGAGACCCCTCCAGTCCCCCTCCTTCCCCACCCCTCCTCTACCCTCCCTGAACCTCCCTCTGCTACCCCATCATGGCAGGCCCATCCTATACCCTCCTCTACCACAATATCCGCTCACTCCCAGCCAATAAGAACCTCTTCCTCCACACTCTTCCCAACACCGTGTGGACGCCTTCTTACTCAACGAGACCTTCCTGCAACCCCGCCGTCCCATCAACACCTTCTCCACCGCACCGATGGACCCCACCCCTGGCCCGGGAAGGAGTGGCGATCCGCCATCTCCATCACCATCCTGTCCGGCTCCACCCTCTCCTCAATGACCCCACTGAACACCTGATCCTCAGCCTCTTTCTTCCGTCCCTCACTGTCACCCTCGCCACCATTTACATTCGCCCCACCTCTCCTATCCCGTATGATTTCCTCTCCCATGTCGACCGCACCTTTCCGACCTATGTCATTGCTGTTGACCTCAACCTTCATTCCCGTCACGCCGCTGAACTCCGGCGGTGGCGTCAGTTCGTCACCACCTCGCTCCGGGGCGACATCCTTCCCCTTCCCCGCCCAACCCGCCCCTAAAGCAACACCACACCCAATGCTGTTCTGGCATCTCCCAACCTCCTCGGACGCATCACGGCGGACGTCCTAGACCCGATAGGCAGTGACCACGCCCCTGTCCTACTTACCTTTGACCACCGCCCCCGCCCTGCCCGCGCTCCTCGTCCCATGCCCCCTCCCAAACTCGTCCACGATTATGCCTACCGTCGCTCCATAGACACCTCGGTCGAAAGCCACCCACTCCCCCTCCATGCTCCCGCCAATATTGACCATGTCTCCTCCTTCCTCCAGCAGACCGTTGCTGATGCGGTCCATGCCCACATCCCCACCCGGGCGATCTATCCTCACTGTCCTACCCTTCCTCCACAGGCAGTCCTTCTCCTCCGCGAATCCCGCCGTCTGTACCGCTCCTTTCTCCGGACCAGTGACCGGGATACTCTCCAATGCCACCGGCAACTCCAAAGACACATCAGAAACCTTTTGTCCGCAAAGAAACGCCGGGACTGGCTTCAGACATGCACCGCCTTAATTCGCTCCTCCCGGTCTATTCCTCCAAGTACTAGCGTGCCTTCCGCCGCCTTACTGGCAGTCACTCCTCCCCCCACTACCCACTCCTCCATGATGATCGTCCTTTCCCTGACAATGCCAGAAGGCAGAACATTTTGCTTCCTACCTTTCCGACGTCTTTTCCATTCCCGATGATCCTCTCTTTGACTACTCTCTCTTCCCAGACGTCCATGAGTGCACCGACACCTCCTCTCCTCCGCTCGCCCTTGTCTTCCAGTACTTGGACCACACTCCTCCCTCAGAATTGAACACTCCCATTACTGCCCATGACATAATAGACACTCTTTGCACAAAACGAAACACCGCCCCCAGTCACAGCCGGCTGCCCTACCGCCACCTCCGCGCATGCCCCCTCTCATTTCATGAAGTCCTTGCCAACCTCTACAAAGTCATCCTTTTCACTGGCTTCTACCCCGACCTGTGGAAGACCTCCCGTATTCTTATGTTCCTCAAACCCGACAAAGCCCCATCCCAGACCTCATCCTACCGTCCCATCAGTCTTACCTCAGTGTTCAGCAAGGTCCTGGAAACCATCCTTTCCCGTCGAATCCACCAGCACCTCCACCGCCACCAGTTTCTCCCCCTCTCCCAATGTGGCTTCAGACCCTCCTTCTCTGCAGACGACCAGCTCCATTGCCTGACTCATCTTCTCACCATCCAACTCAACTCCCGTTGCTCCACAATTTTTGTATCACTCGACATCCAAAAAGCCTATGACCGGGTATGGCATTCCGGTCTCCTCTTCAAGATCCAGCTCTACACCCTTCCCACTAATTACGTCCGCCTCATCGCTTCCTTCCTTACCCGTCGCCCCTTCTATGTCACTGTCTGCAAGTATATTCTACCCCTCCGCCAGGGTGCCCCAAGGCTCAGTCCTCTCTCCCCTCCTCTATCTCCTCTACTCTGTCGACATGCGTCAACCCAAACCTCCAGCCTGTCTCCTCCAATATGCTGCCGACACCGCCTTCCTGGCCCTCGCTCCCTCCCTCCCTCTCCCGTTCCCAGCTTTTGCTCCAGTCCCACCTCACCAAGTTCGCCTCTTGGTGTAACTGGTGGCTCCTCTCCATCAATCCTGAAAAATCCCAGGCAGTAGTCATAGGTCGTACTACCCGCTCTTTCCGCCTCCACGATTTCTATCTTACCCTCCACAACTGCCCAATCCGTCACACCCCCACCCTAAAATACCTTGGCCTTACCCTTGACCGCCACCTGTCCTGGACTCCATACCTCAAACCCCTCCGTGAGAAAGCTGTCCCGCCTCAACCTCCTGAAACTCCTTACCGGCCGGACGTGGGGCCTCCACCCTTGCACTGTCCTTCACACCTACAAATCAATCATGTGCCCCAACCTTTGTTCCTTCCACCCCTTCTGGATATCGGCCCCTCCTACTTTCTACAAATCCCTCCAGATCCTAGAACGCCACACCCTCCGCCTCGCATACCGTATCAGACTCCCTTCCCCCACGCGGATCCTCTATGACCTAATCCCCTTCCCTCCTCTCCTACAACACCTCGAACATCTCCGTCTCCTTTACACAACTCGCAAAATCGAATCCCGGGCCTCTGCCACACCTCCGCCAAACCGTTCCACCTGGCCTTCACCTCCATACGCTCCGTATCCTCTCCTAGGGCAACTTCCGCACCCTTCCTCTACCGGATACCGAACTTCGTCCCGATATCTACCCCTCCTACCAACTATGATCCCTTCCACGTAACATCAGCACCCCTCCCCTCTCTCCCGTCCCCTTTCCTTCTCGCCCGCTTGGCTACCCCTCTCCCATGCCCAGAGTCTCGTCAATCCTTCTCTCCCCTCCTTTCTCTCTCTTCTCTCCCCTTCCACCCCCCTCCCCCGAACTTCCCCCATCCCTGTCCCACCTCCCCCCTCCATCCCCCTCCCCACCCCCTGCGGGGGCGACTCGACTTTTTACCAACATGTACAGTGCCAGTGTGTCCAGTGTCGTGTGTTTTTAATCAGTGCCTCCGTGTTCGCCGTCCCCAAGTTTTATTCTGTGCGCCGTCCACTGTCTTCGTTTTTATCATTAGTGTTTCTGCAATGTATTTTTAAATTGTCGCCGTGGCAATCTGTTTTTACGAACTATGTGTGTTTCAATACTACTCGTATGTTTTTCGTTTTCTGATATATGTTTGTCCCGTTTGTCCATGTACGTTTTAATCCGTCACAAACTCAGTGTGTCGATTGTCTTTTTCCGCAATTTTATCCCTCTAATTTGTCTACTGTTTTTCTCCATTCTTGTCATTACATGTATGTCACATGGCTGAAGAGCGGCCACCGCAGCTGCTGCCAGCCTGCCAACTGTTTACAGTTGGATTAAAAATACAATAAAGGAAAGAAAAAATTTCATGGCAGTCAGTTTTACCTCTGACGACGACTATGGAGGATATAGTCGAAAGCTTGGACTCCTACCCATATTTGACGCGGCAAGAACACCGATAGTATTTTACGCAAGAGCAAATTGTAATTTGCGTTTGTTTGCTGATGATGCTGTGGTATGTGACAGGGTGTCGCTTTTAACTGACTGTAATAGCATACAGGTTGTCTTACACAAAATTTCTAGTTGGTGCAAAGAATTGCAGCTACTTCTCAATGTAGAAAAATGTAAGCTAATGGGCACGAGTAGGAAAAACAATCCCATAATGTTCTAATACAGCATTAGTAGTGAGCTTCTTGATGCAGTCGCGTCGTTCAAACATCTAGGCGTAACATTGCAGAGCGATATGAACTGGAACAAACATGTGAAGTCAGTTGTGAGTACGGCGGACAGCCGACTTCGGTTTATTTGGTGAATTTTGGGACGATGTACTTCATCTGTTCAAAATGTTCAAATGTTTGTAAAGTCTATGGGACTTAACTACGGGGTCATCAGTCCCTAAACTTACAAACTACTTATGAACTACTTACGAACTAGGACGCCACAAATATCCATGCCCGAGGGGGATTCGAACCCCCGACCGTAGTGGCCGTGCAGACCGTGACTGGAGCGCCTTAGTCCCCTCGGCCAATGCGGCCGGCTCTTCATCTGTAAAGGAGACTGCTTACAACACGCTTGTACGACCACGTCTTGAGTTTTGCACAACTGTTTGGGACGAGCAGTAGATCTGTTTAAAGGAAGACATAGAAGCCGTTCAGAGGCGAGCAGGTATGTTTGTTACTGGTAGGTTCGACCAATGCGTCAGTGTCACGAACTAAGCCCTCTGTCGGCCGGTTGGCCCGCGGGCCACCTTTCTGTCCTAATAGTACCTTTGTCCCACCACACTGCCGTGCTGTGTGAGAGGGAACTTCGAGGAACAAATTGCGGAGTGGCCCCTTAGAAGCAGAAACACCCCGCAGTTTACACAAACTGCCACATTGGTAAATTCGTAAATATGGACCTGTGGGTCTTATAGTTTTATATCGTTACGAACTGCAGGTGCAAAAGGTAAATAAATAAATAAATAATTACAGGACTTATATTTGTCTTGCAGCTGCCTTACACTAATAATTGTGGGCAAGCCAATTTGCTCCATATAATATTCATCCATTTTACTTCATAAAATTCATCCTCAACCGTCAGCTGTTTATTATATCCTCAAAAAAGACTAGTTTCGGACAAAAAACATCATAATAGATGAAAAGGTATTACAACAGATTAGCCAAGTACAGTAATTTTAATACTTTTATCTATGACGATGGTCTACGCCAGAAAATAGTCATTTTTTAAGAATTTAATAAACGTCTGATTGTTCAAGATTCATTTTATGAAATATAATACAGATGTTAACTCTCACCTTACCAAAACGTCTTACATTTTAACTGGGTTAGAAAGACAAAAAAATGTGTCTACAAAATGACATTATGGATGCAGTAAACTATAACAATTACGTATAAAATGAAAGATTTAACTTCCAGTTGACTTAATGTCCATTACAGACAGACCTACGTGTGCAAAAAAATACTACCTATCACTTATCTACTGACAGTGTCATGACTAGAGTTCATAACTATACATGTAATAAAACAATCGTTTATTTTGTGATTCGACTTTATTTTCAAAGGAGTCTGCCTGATTATTTTTTTTTTTAATTTTACGCCACACACAGTGTCGACATCCAGTATTAATTTTAGAAAGTCCTCTCTGAAAGTATTTGCCTGGAGTATGGGAGTGAAGCGTGGACGTTAAGGAACTGATAAAAAAAAAAAAAAAAAGATGACAGAAGCTTTTGAAATGTGGTGTTACAGACAAATGATGTAGATGAAATGGGTAGTTCATGTAACTAATGAGGAGGTTCTCAACAAAACTGGGAAGAAAAGGTGTCCCTCTCGTATCGCGACTAAGAAAATACAATCGTCAACATGGCATTAAAAGAAGTGTGTGGGGTAAACATCGTTGAGAGAGACCGTGAGACGAATGCAGTAAGCAAATTTAAAAGGATTAAGGTCGGGTCCTTATTCTCAAATGAAGAGATTTAGGCGGGTCAGAGTAGTGTGGAGAGCAGCCTCAAAACAATCTTCGAAGTGAAGACCACAACAACAAAAACAGCAGCCACAGTAATCGTAAACACGGGTAACTCATAATTGCATATTTTCTTACAAATGGCTAATAAAATTGGCATCTATGTGAACACGGATAACTCCAAACTGTATGTCCTTCCCTGTGGCAGACAGTACGACCATTTATGACGTGTATACCATGTACACATCCCAGATAACATAGAACGAACTGGGTAAGTTCATACATTTTAAAGTACAGCAGGTATTGTTGGTGTATTCGCCGATGAATTAAGAACAGTAATGACAGTTGCCGAGTTATGTAATTCCATAGTTTAACAGTGATTATATGCACATCCCCGATCGATCATCCTGACAGTAATAGCAGTCAGTCTCAGATATTTTTTGAAGTTTCACAATTCAACATTTACAATTTCGTAAAAGTGGATTGACAACACAACTGATCAGATTTATAAAGCATAGCATAAAATTTTTGTATATTTGCAAATAGAATCTGCAATAGACTCTGACCATAACTTATTGGTTATGAAATGCAGACAAAACTTAAGAGACTCAGAAAGATTGAAAAGTTAGGAGATGGAACGAAGACAAATTGAAGGAAACAGAGGTGGTTGAGAGCTTCAGAGGGAGCATTAGGCCAAGATTAGCTGAAACGGGCGAAAGTAATACAGTAGATGAAGACTGAGTACTCTGAGAGATAGGGTAGTTAAGGCCGCAGAGGATCATACAGGCAGAAGGACAAGGCCTAATAGAAATACGTGTACAATACAGGATATACTGAATTTAATTGACGAGAGGGGAAAATAGAAACATTCTTCAAGTGAAGTAGATAAAAGAGAGTATAAACGTCTGAAAAATGAGATTGACAGGAAGTGCAGACTGGCTAAGCAGGAGTGGCCAGAGGACAAATACAGAACCGTAGAAGAATGTATATCTAGGGGAAAGGTAGATACCGCCTAAAGGAAAATAAAAGAGATATTCTGAGAAAAGAAAAGAAACTGTATGAACATCAGGAACTCAGATGGAAAACCAGTACCAAGCAAAGAGGGAAAGATGAACTATCGAAGGAATATAACTTATAGGGCGCCTATACAAAGGAAATGAACTTGAAGACAGTATTCTAGAAATGGGAGGCGAAGTACAGGAAGATGAGATAGGAGATATGATACTACGAAAAGAATCTGATGGAGCGCAGAAAGATATGAGTTGAAACAAGGCCACTGGATTAGATGATATTCCGTCTGAACTGTAGATATTGTTAGGAGAGCCAGTCATGAAGAAATTGTTCCATCTGATTTGCATCATGTATAGGACAGGGGAAATACCGTCCGACTTCAAGAAGAATATGATATTATTTTAATACAGATTTGTCTTTGCGAAAGATTTTTTCATTACACATACATTACCGAATAACGTTTCTAATTTCTATCTCTAACTACAGCGGTCATAATTTGCAATTCTTGAAATTTTTGTGTTTAAAACTTTCGAGACTTGTAGTTAATAACAACACACGATATGCAAAACTATCAGGACGTTAACTGATTACAAAATCGTTAACTGAACTGCATTGCCTTCGGTACGAGGAGAGCTGGGTTTGAAGGCAGGTCAGTTTCTTTGGGTGTGATAGAATTTTATGTATAGTGGCAGGAAACGAGAAGGGAAGAAATATTACCGTTTAACGTCCCGCCGACATCGTGGTCCGTAGAGACCACTCTCAGATTTTCGCAGCGATGCGGAAGGAAATCGGCCATGTCCTTTAAAGGGTCCATCAAGGCATTTGTATGGTGTGATTTGGGAAATCACATGTGCAGTGGACGTATCATTCTTCGTGTAAAATAACTTGTTATCAACTACAACCTTCATTAACTTATGCAGGTCTAAGGAAGTACCAGCAGGTTTATATAAAGTCTTTATTTAATTTTGCGCCACCGGTTTCGGTGATTCAATTAGACCACCTTCAGGCCACCGTTGTGTAACTGTCATTAATGGCACATTTTAACAGGATATTCGTTAATACTGGTAGCCGTAAATATCTTCGCCTATTCATGTTACAACTTCGTTGAGATTGTGACATGAATAGACGAAGAAATTTACGGCTACCCTGTTCAAATGTACCATTAATGACAGTTACACAACGGGGGCCTAAAGATGGTGTAACTGAAGCACCGAAACCGGCCGCGCAAAACTATATAAAGAATTTGTGTACAGCTACAAAATCTAAACAGCTGTGTTCCAATCCATTAATTATGGAGAGAATTACAATTCATTTATTTTACTTTTATTTATTTACTTTTTTTTTTTTTTCCGTGTCCAGAACACCATCCTTTACAGTCTAGATGGAGTCCATGTAATAAATTTTAAAATTTAGATATTTCTTGCCCAGTATTCAGCCACACAGATGGCTTTGTCATTAGCTAGCTGTAAATCCAGGGGGGGGGGGTACAGCATGTGCTGAGGTTTGGGCACGTCAGTCAGTGGTCGTCGCTCTGGACATTCCCACAGTGGCACAGAGGTTCCCCGTCGAGGTAGCCCCATCTTGAACGGTTGAACTTGCAATTTGAGACCCCAGTCCTCAGCCTGTTGAGAGCCTTCCAGGTTGTAAAGGATTTGTTACCTCCAGCTTCAAGTTGTTCTTTCAGGGCCAAGATAGGATTAGGTGTTACCTCCTTCCAAAGCTGAAGTCTCCTCTCTTCGACAGTTACATCAATTGGCTCTGACGTCCAAAGGAAGCTCCTTCTTGAGCGAAGCCGCCTAGGCTGTTGTAGGTGCCCATGTAAGGGGTGGCGATTGTCTGTCAACTGTTTCTTCCTCTCCACCTCGGCAGCTACTTGCCGCCGTATGCTAGGGGACCTATCCCTATGAGAGGGTTGATCTTCTCTGTCGGCGTGGGTCTCAAGCATATGATGCGGGCTGACTCATTTACGGCCACGTCGATATGTTTCACGTGGGCCGAATTCTTCCACACAGGCGCGGCATATTCAGCTGCCGATAGACTAAGTGCCATGGTTGTTGTTCGAAGCACCCCAGTTTGATAATTCATTAATTTAAGCCTGAGTAAAATATTACAGATGTTCTGCATGTACTAGAATTTTTTTCCTTTTACTGAAATTAATTCATTTCAACCATGCAATCTCAGTTTGAATGACAGAATTACAACGAGGCTATTATAAAAAGTTGTTACGTAGTGCAACATATAACTTAGTTCTGCGGATAACGGAATGATGCATACAAGTGTTGGTTAAAAATTATTGCGCCTCTTCGAAGCGTAGATCGGAGTTTCCATTGCACCGTAATTACGGACAGCTGCAGTAAATTACCGCGAAATCTCAGTGATGAATAAGCATCGTTGCTGTCATGCGTGACACGCGTGGCGAGTTGCGAACGGTATTAAGCTGAAGATCAATGTCAAAAACAGCGCAGATTTGCATCGCTGCGATAACAAGCTTAGCGGGCGAGTGCGAACTGATGTTGCAGACAAGCTGAATGACACGCTGCCAGAATGCTCTGAAACAACAACAACAGTGGCAGCTGCGCAGTCGACAGCGGCAGCTCAAAGAGGCTAACTGCCGGCGACGTGTACTGTGGCCGTCTGTAGTGGAAACAAGCTACACTAATTAGCATTGTCACCGTGTACTGCGGCGGGAACGAAATTTGTTAATTGTGTCGTTACTCTCCACCCGAGGGTTGATATTCTTATTGGTTTACAATCAGCTTTCAGCCTTCTAGAAACTAATTGTGGTGTTTTCGTTAGAAAGAGAGGCTATTTAACCTCTGGACAGAAATCGCTGTAGAAGTTGAATTGAGTTCTGGCTGCAGAAGGGCTGGTAAAAAAGACGTATGAAAAGAATTCCGGACAAAAGCATTCAATTTAATTTTAAATTGTGAAAGTAATTAGAGCAGGCCGAGGATAGCCCCGGAGGGCAATTTCAGAGCGGAGACGAAATCCGTGAATAATGGACAATGCTGGCGGCGGAGTGGGGCAGGGGAGAGAAAAAAAGAGTGCTGCCCTAATCAAATCGAATAAATTATACGGGCAGGATTTTGACTAACAGCTGCTTCGTGTCGGCGAGCAGAGCGCAGCGGAACCAAAAAAAATGGCCTCCCAATTCAGTATTCGTGTTGCCGTTAATGTGTGTTCCTCGCAGTACTCAACGGTTTCCCTGCTGATTTTTCGCAACAGTAATACACTGAAACCGTACTATTCTACATTAGCATTCTCATAGGCCGTCGTGCGCCATCATTTTATGAAAATCTAAATAAGATAAATTAAAACAAATTTTAAAAGTACCACGAGTTTACGATGAGACATTAAGATCTTGACTACAACACGACTACGTTTATCTCTATCAGGCCTATTGGCTACAACTGTGTAGATAACTTTTACGGTGTCTAAAGTGGATCAAAAACACTTTTTATGTAAACAACATATATACGACTGTAAGTGTTCAATGTTTTCATCATGCACATTTAGTGTCACCTAAAAATACCAAGAAGTTAGTTTTGTGCTCTGCAGCACTTTGCTAACGTCAATGATCACGGAAGTTGTGGATTATTTGTGTTAGTTACACTGTATAACCGAAAGAAATAGTTGTTACTTTTTGTTGTAATCATTGAACGCTCACTGTATTCACTACAAAAGTTAGTACTACAAAATTAATTCCCTTAGCCCATAAAATGCTTTGTTTTTCAGTATGTGCTATTTCGTAGTATTAAAGTGGGACCATGCAATTGTAAAATCGGGCTTCAAAAACCATAAAAATTTATTTTAAAAGGATTACAAAAAACAATATAAGAAACAAAACAAAAATTAAAGAACAGTTCCCCAAGAAGAAAATATGATCTGAAAGGGTTACAATAAAATTTTTACACACTTGGTATCTCCAGTATCACTGACATCTCAGATAAAATTCAGAATAATAGGTACACAGTAATGTTTTGAAATGCCACTCAAGATAGTACGACATTTACAAGTCACCTTTTGAATAAAGATAAATATTCTCTGACTTCTCGAAGAGGAATAACAATTTAGTCCTGTTATATTCAAAACCAACTAATATATCACCAGGGCTTCAATATTCGTACTACTACTTTAAGCCAGTAATTAATCGTGGAGTAGGTGATATTCAGTCTGAATTTCAGATACCGTTGTAAGAGCCAGTCATGAAATCCATCTGGTATGCAAGACGTATGAGACAAAGCAAATACCTTCCTACTTCAAGGAGAAGGTAATAACTCCAATTTCAAAGAAAGCAAGTGTTGAGTTAACAGAACTATCAGTTTATTGAGTCGCGTTTGCAAAATACTAACACGAATAATTTACCGACGAATGGAAAAACTGGGCTTGGGGAAGATCAGATTTGATTTGGGAGAAATGTAGGAACGCGTGAGGCAATGATCATATCGTGGCTCATCTTGGATCAACCTTTATGCGCTCGCGTTAGCAGTGAGGTGACCGCCTGCTTAAAATTTTCGTCACACTAGCTCCTCATAGGTAAAAGGCAGATTGACAACCATATATTCTCTAGTTCGTGCAGCTAGAGACTTGTTACCTTTATTGAGTTACTGTGGTGAGAAATTCTTAGAATTCGATCACCTCTCCGCCTCTACGAATGCATGATGGTGAAGTAAAGGCAAACCTACATGTATTGTACATGTGGAGAAAGCTTTCGACAATGTTGACTGAAATAAATTATTTCAAATTCTTAAGATAGCGGAGGTAAAAAAATAGGAAACGCAGAGTTATAGTTCACTTTTACCGAAACCAGACAGCAGTCGAAGGGCATGAAAGGGATGCAGTGGTTGAGAAGGCAGTTATTCAATATGTACTTGAGTAATCTGTAAAAGAATGTATGAGACATTTGGGGAAGAAATTATATTTTACGGAGAAGAAATAATAACGGTGCTGTTTGTCGACGACTTAGTAATACTGTCAGCAGACACCCAGAAGAGCAATGAACGCAATGGACAGTGTCTTGAAAGGAGGGTATAAGATTGACAATAAAAAAGACTAAAACGAGAGTAATGGAGTGTAGCGTAAGAAAATCAGCCGATACTGAAGGAATCAGATTAGGTTATGAAACAATGATTAGTAGATGACTTTTGTTATGTGGGTAGCAAAATACCTTCTGATGGCCGAATTGAGGAAGAAATAAAATGTACAATGGTTATGGGAAGAAAAATGTTTCTGAAGAAGATAAATCTTTTGACATCCCATATAAATTTACTTGTTAGGATGTCTTTCTGAAAGCATTTGTCTAGAGGGTATCATTGCCTGGGAGTGAAACTACTTCACTACGCAGGTTGGTCATTTTTGTATGGCGCACAGGCCACATGTACGTTACGTTCCTGTTCACGTCTGTGTGCATTTGTTTTGCATTCAAAGCCACACGATGTCTGTTGCTTAGCAAAGTAAACACGTCCACACAGATCATTAGCTAGAGAGTAGTGATATGTATTGTCAGTTGTTATTGAATGCACGTACGGTGCAAATGGAGTGATATGTATTGTCAGATGTTCCTAATCGGACTTTGGGTAGATGTGATGTGATACGTGTTTGCTGTTGTTACTGTGTGCACGTAAGGTACAAGCCGTGTATTGCTACAATAGGATACTCGAATCAATCTGCAGACATTGACCTTCCGCACAGACGGGCTCAGTTTAATGTAAATGGAGCACTGCGTTTGTGTGCGTGATACTCCCGTAATAGACGTTTACCAAATAACAAGACCATCTAAAAAATACATGAGCGTCTGCATGAAAATTTCTCATTTTTCAAACCCGTTCCTCATAATGGACGACCTAGGATCGCAAGAACAGCCGACACGGAGGAACGAGTTATCAACTATATTCAGGAAAATGAAAGGAGCAGCACCATCATAATACGGAAAGGGTGGATTTGACAGTGTAGAGAATTTTACGAGAGCCGCGGTGGAGTAGCCGAGCGGTCTAAGGCGCTTCGCTGCGGGGCGCGCAGTTGCTCGCCGTCGGAGGTTCGAGTCCTCCCTGGGGCATGGGTGTGCTTGTCGTGCTTAGGTTAGTTCACCTTAGTTTAAGTAGTTTGTAACTGATGACCACGCAGTTTGGTCCGATAGAGTTACAAAGATTTGAATATTCTTGTACGCTTGTATAAAAAAATAAATGTTGACATGTTTGTAGAGCTTATGGGACTTAACTACGGGGTCATCAGTCCCTAAACTTACAAACTACTTATGAACTAGCTAAGACTAAGGACGGCACAAATATCCATGCCCGAGGGGGGATTCGAACCCCCGACCGTATTGGCCGTGCAGACCGTGACTGAAGCGCCTCAGTCCCCTCGGCCACCGCGGCCGGCTTTTTTTTTTTTTTTTTTTTTTTTTTTTTTTTTTTTTTTTTTTTTTTTACCCGTGTAATAATAAATGGTGTAGTGAAAATACTTCTTTAAAGACTCTTAAGGAACCTAGTACAACATAAGCAGGCGCAATGCTTAGGGCTCTGATTGTGAGTCGTGGCGGGAAGGGGTCAGGATAGGAGATTGGGCGGAGGGGACTTGGAAGAGATTAACAAATACCTAGAGCTGCAACGTCTGACGGCTCTGCGTTATGCTGCAACACCACCAAGTTACGGAATGGGGCTACGCTACTCGCCGCTCGAAGTAATGCTTGTAAGCCTAAGGGACACAAATTCTAAGGACATCGGTCCGTAGACTCACAAACTACTTGAACTAACGTAAGATAAGTATAACACACAAAGATGCTCGATGGAGGTCTTCAAACCTCCGGCAGCAGGAGCGGTGGCGCAATCAGTGACGTGGCACAGCGTACCGCGCGGCCATGCCCACACGGTTCGCTCCTTCTAAAACACCCATTCTCATGTTAGACGTCACCTTTCAAAAGCACCACACAGTACCGATCGACAGTGGCAAGTTCGTCTCGTACATTACCGTCCGTTTCATGTCAGTGGGGCTCGAAAATCCTCTCGCATCCCTTTATTGTGTGCCGAAGTCTGCCAAGAAAGAATGTGGCTGCGCAGTACTACATAGTAAAATATACAAAGAAGCAGCCCACTCTAAACCACTGTCCTACACTCCCCTCGTAGTTCCGTAAGATGCTAGCAGGTGTCAGGCGGTTCCCCGGCTTAGTACCGGTAGACCACACTAGAGGCGCTTCTGAAGGTAGAGTAGAGGGGAGGCTGAGGGGAGAGCTCGTGCCGCCTGCCACGAGGCTACGGCTGTGTCCGGTAGAGTTGGGCAACACGATTCTTTTTTATGAATCGATTCTTGCGATTCAATCCCACATTGTGAATCGATTCCTACGATTCGTTCACGATTCTTTCGCTATTCTTTAGTCTGCATTGGCGCGATTCTTACTTCTACATCTTGCTCAAAGATGGCAATACATGTCTGTGTTATGGATGTTGGAATCTTAACCTTTTGCATCTGTTCCTACGATTCGTTCACGATTGTTTCTGCTCTGCGACGGCACGATTCTTACAAAATGTCAAAAAGGTGACAATATGGCTATCGGATTTTTTAATATTTATGGTGCGTAAAGTTCAGACTTAAAATAATAATGAGGCAAAGCCGTTCGATTCAGCTCTCAAAAATTCTCGAGAAAATAGTCTGAAGTTTAGCGAGCGGTTATAAATACATATTACACTACCAACTATTTCTGCTGTCATCATAGATCATTTAGTAGCGTTGCAGGTTTAGTGAACGTAGGTCACTTATTTCGAATCCTGCAGTAACCTTATAACTTTTTTTTTCGTTCTGTTTGAATACTTCGGCAATTTAAATATAAATATAATTAAATCTATAGTAATTAATAGGTATCTAATCATTATAAAATACTTATGTGAAATCAATAAGTTGAAGGAAACACGACATAAACATTCAAAATAAAAATCCGTTTCTAAATATTAAAATTCTTTCGAGATGCAAGAAATTCACCTTTATTAAAATGTTTCTTTTCTGTAAAAATCGGTTTCTTTCAGGAAAGCTGATAACGTAAAAACCAAAATGGCAAAAAAGATTTTTGAGATGGCTTTAAAAACATTTAAAATCGCGTTTTTATATAAAAATAATATTTTCGTAAAATTGATTTTTTACAAAGACTATAACTACGTAGATGAACTCGAAAAGCTTAAACCTCTCTAAACACAAAATACAATCTAAATCGTTACAGCCATTTTCGCGATACGCGAAATATAAATGTGTAAGGACTGCTCGTTTAAATACATAATATGTAAACTGTATAAAAGACGCATATCCGTATGTATTGGTAGCTGTGTATTTCGCTGCGTTTTGTTTCTGCCATGTGTAATTCGTGAATAGGCTAATAATTAACAGCTCACGATCATCGTTCTGTGCTTCCTTTGTTCACACGCTTTCTGGCTTTCGCAATTATTCGGCACGATTCGCCACTTGTTTTCGAATCACGAACGACAGGCGATTCTTCTGAACGACGATTCGTCCCCCCCCCCCCCCCTCTTCTCTCTGGCATTCGGCACGATGCGGCAAGATTCGGCAGTCGCCTTCGAATCGTGAATCGTTGGAACTTAAAGAATCGTCACGAGACAGACGATTCTTTTGAACAACGATTCGTACGAATCACGATTCGATTATTACGATTCTTTATTTGTATTCGTTCAAATGAACGACTCATTGACGAATCGCCACAACTCTAGCGTCCGGCGTGCGGGCGTTTGAGGGGAGGTGGTGGTGGGGACAGCCGCTACCTGCCACCTGCTCTGGCCAGTTTAAAGGGCTGCTTCTGACCGCAGCGCCTTTATGGGACATCTTACGGAACCTTCCCTCCCCGCACTCCTGAGCGTGGGACCGGGCCCTTTTACGGAGGTTTCCCGTCTGTATATATTTGTCTGTGGCGGAACGAGCATCGGCTCAGAAGCCGCCGGTCGGGACTCGTTAATAGGGCCGGCGGGAGACCAGGTGGTGGCGCCGGCGAAGAGGCTGCAGGTTGCAGAAACAAAGCGCGGCCCAGACAATGGGGCCGCGCGAACAATGCGTGACGGGCGCCACAGCGGCAGCGGCAGCGGCAGGCGGGCCACGCGCGCGTAAGACGGCCCCCTCTAAAACTCCTTGTGTCTGCCGGGCGCGGGCGCGCGCATTTACCTGTATTAAAAATCTTTGCTCGGGGCCAGAGCCGCGTATCCACTGTGCGTGGCTCGGAAGGGAGGGTTGCGGAGTGCGCGGTGGCGGAAACGCCCCGACTCTTCGCAGACACCCTTTAAGGCGGCAACCGTGGACCGGGAGAAGATGAACGTCGCGTTACCGCCGCAAGCGCAAGCTTACGATATTAAAATTTCAGAATTCATCTCCAGCTATATCCGTAGCGGTATTCGGCGCCTCCGCTTGCTGTTTTGCGGCAGTTGTAACCTCTTTCCCGGTGCCGCGTCCCAGCGGGAAAGGTACGTTGCTGGCTGTTAGAAACGATATGTCTGGAAATTGTTCTGTCTGTGATCACAAAACGAAATCTCTGTAGCTAAAATGAGAAAGGGTTTTAGGTTTACCACGTAGCATTTCCTCGCTAGACCTTGACTCACACTTGGACTAACTTTACAGATGCTGCCGCACCGCGCGAAAATTTATAATGCCAGCCTACACTCCCCTCCCCTCCCCTCAAAAAAATCATTTCCCTCTCCCTCATTAAACATTCATAGATACCAAATGTTAAAATGCTTATTTATTCGTGTCAAAAGCGTCGCATACAAACGGTCAAAGCCAAGAGTGCGACTATGATTAAAAAAAAAAAAAAAAAAAAAAAAAAAAAAAAAAAAAAAAAATGTTTGTAAATCTATCGGACCAAACTACGTGGTCATCAGTCCGTAGCTTACAAACTACTTAAACCTAGGTTAACTAACCTACGGAAAAACACACACACCCATGCCCCAGGGAGGACTCGAACTTCACGGCGTGCGTGGCGCTTTAGACTGCTCGGCTACTCCACCACGGCATGATACAAAACAAAAGAGATTATACTGGGAGTTTCACTAAGTGTATTTGTCTCTGTAACTTATAAAATAATAGGTGACGGGAAATTTTAATGCGGTAGGTCAACACAAGAAATGTTTGGGAGCTACAACACTCCAAAGTTTAGGGGGCGGAGGCTACGACAACGTAGCTGACTGGCTGGTGGTCATGAGACAGTGGGCAGTGCCCCAGAGGATAGCCACTCGGCTAGTTAGCTACGCTATCGCAGCCTCCGCCCCCGGAACTTTGAAGGGTTGTAACTCCCAAACTAACAGTAATAGGAATGTAGTTTAAATTGATTTGAACGCAGGTGGTTTAAGCGAATCCAATACACGATAGAAAAAAACTATTGTTCCATTTAAAAAGTTATATCTTTGTGGTGTAACTCTTTGGAAGATGATACAATAAACCATGTTCATAGTTCCACAGAATGTGTAACATTTCTGGTGTTGATCTACCGCATTAAAATTTCCCGTCACCTATTATCTTATAAGTTACAGAGGCAAACACACTTAGTGAAACACCCTATATATAAACAAATTAAGAAACTATTAAATATAATCAGACCAAAAATTAGCAAGATCGACGGCATTCTTCTTGGCCTGAAATAGGACCTCCAGCGTGCAGGTTACTGGGTACTGAGGACAGCCGTACAGGTGGTTTGTTCGGAACAAGATTCGCAGAGAGTTGATTCATCCCCGAGGTAGTTCCATCTGGCCATGTTGTCCTTTGTTCTACCCACCCCGCTTCTAAGTCAGTTGAGGGACTTCCACGTTTTCCACGGCAGATTTTCGCCTGGGGGGATGGCCTCCAGAGGTGGAATCGATTTTGCGATATCAGCATTTCTGGTCGTTCATAGGTGTTGTAGTGCCGTTGAAAGTGATGTACTATAGCTGACAGTAGTTTTAATAAAAGTATTCCTGGATTTCAGCCTACTTGGGGGAGTTTGGTGTCCATGTAACGGGTGAGCAGCGTTTTGTTCTACTTTGCGTCTCTCTATATTTGCGGCAAATTCACCTCTTAGCCCCACCAGATTTATCCCCGCGAGGTTGTATAGTTTGTGAGTAGGCGTTTCCCTCAGACATATTATTCTACAGGTCTCATTTAGGGCAATATCCAGGTGCCTGGCCAAACAGGGAGGCGTATTCAGCAGCAGAGTAACATAGTGCAGTTGCCGTTGTTCTGAGTTCTGTCGGTTGGGCACCCCATCCGCTATTTGTGAGTTTTCTGATGATGTTATTGCGTGCGGATACTTTTTATTCTATGTTTAGGTAGTACTTCCTAAACGTCAACGCACGACCCAGCGTGACCCCCAGGTACTTTGGGTTATGGCAGTGCTCCAGCTCTGTGCCATTCCATATGACTTTTAATTTCTTGTTGTCGTCTTTGTTTCGTAGGTGAAAAGCGCATACTTGAGATTTAGCTGTATTGGACTTCAAGTGGTTCTTTTCGTAGTATGCTGAAGTTTTAAGTCAAGTCATCATCGTAGATGAAGCTTTTGTGTTAGGAGTTTGGGGCTGGTCGTTGCTATAGACGTTAAACAAGGTTGGTGCTAGGCCACTGCCTTGGGGCAGACCGCTTTTCTGTATTTTCCATCTGCTTTTCTTGCCATCTAGATCAATATGGATTTTAATATTCTGGAGTAAAGTGCCTGTGAAGTTGATAAAATCATAGTCTCTCGTTAGCTGATATAGTTTGTGCAACATACTTTTGTGCTGCACAGTGTCATAGGTTGCGGAGAGATCCACGAATACTGCTCCTGTAATCAAACCCCGCTCGAAGCCATCCTAGATATGTTGTGTCAGATTGAGGATTTGTGCTGTACAGTGTTTCTTTGGTCTAAATCCAGCTTGTTGTAGTATCAATTGAGGCTCGATGACAGGGCTGAGACGATTGAGCAGCGTTCTTTCAAGGACTTCATACAGATGGGACAGAAGAGATATAGGTCGGAAGTTTTTGGCATCGGAAGCTGACTTGCCGGGTTTCATGATGGCGATGATCCTGGTCTTCCTCCAGATTTTAGGAATATGCCTACGTGTTAGGGAGTTGTTATAGAATCGCAGTAGCCGCTCGGCTACTCCACCGCGGGCAAGCGTACAAGAGATTGTAAATTTACGGTCAGGTGTGAAGTTATTTTTGAAGGGTGTAAAGAAAGGTCAATAAGCAAATTCGAAAGGCGGTTCAGGTATGGATAACTTGTGACCATCAGCTGTATGTAATGCATTGTATGAGGTTTGATGACGTTTGAATCTGAAACAAAAAGAAAAACCTTTCTTTCCTTTCTTATATTTGTATTGTGAATTCCTTCATTCAGGAACTTTTACCTCCCTCACCTTGCCTGTGTCTTGTGTAATTTTATTATGCTGTGATATCCTTTCCTTTTGCTTACTTCAGGTGTAACTGAAATTTTAAAAGGAAAAAAAATCAAATTAGATTACTGTTATTTACACTTCATTGACTGTTCATATTTCTCCTTTCTTTGGTGAAGAGCTGAATCCAAAACCAAATCCGGCTATTGGTTGTTTAAAATTATTTGTTAGTTAAATGTCTAAAGTGTACTTTTCAGTTTAAGGGTGTAAAGAACTTTTATATTAGGTATTTCAGTTGCAATAAATTCATGCAATATATTTTTTCAATTAAGATTAAAAGAATTTTGTACTTCGCTTAAGAATTTTAATTGTAATAAATATTGTTACCCAGCAAGCGACGACTATGGTAAGCCTGCCTAGCCGCCCATATAATAAAATAATCTACGAAAACTAAAGTCAGTCAGCCAGACCAACCTATCACACCGATTTCCTTCAGTTTTGTTTTAAACGGAAGGTGTTCATCCACAGATGTGTCATCAAGTATCAGAATTTACATAACTCTCGCATTCCTTTTCCTATACTCAAACGCGATTTCCTTCTGTATATTTCTTATGGGGATGTCCTTGCCGTACAGTCAGTCGGTGAGTTCTTCTATAGGTCGATTTCCTCCATTTTTGCTTTAAACGAAAGGTATTTATTCGAAGATTTGTCATCAAGTATTAGAATTGACTTGAGTGTCTCCATCCTTTTTTTTTTATTCTGGTCTTGCATTGAATATATTTTAATAGGTTTTTTTTTTACGATATCTTCGGTTCCAATTAAGGTATGCAGTTCGTTTTGACCTAACAATACTCAACGTATGAAACTCTTTCATTTGCGCTTTTAAACACTTGCAATGATTGATTCTGAAGAAAGCTATGCGTGAATATTCAACTTTACTACCATTTTCCCCCCAACTTTTTTGTCATTCCACTAACGGTGCGAATTATTTGCACAGGTCCTCTAGTTATATGTAGTTCTCCTCATGTGAATTTCTTAAGTTTTAATTTGCAAAGACCACATTTATTGCTTTACCTACCTCACGTTGCTTGATTCGCAAAGCCCACAATTATTGCTTTACCTCCCTCAAGTTGCCTGTGTATTTTGTAATTTTATTATTCTCTGAATTCTTTTCCTTTTGCTGACGTGCAGGTGTAACTTCAAAATTTGACAAGGAGAAAAATTAGCTTCGTTATTAGCACTTGGAGCAACTTGTTCAGATTTCTCTTTTCTTTGGTGAAAGACTGAAACCACACTTGTGTTGCAATTTATAGTCGTCCAAAGCCATATCCGGCTCTTGGTTCTTTAACATTACTTGTCACACAAATGTCTCAATTGTATTTTTTATTTTAAAAGTTTTAAATAATTTTCTTTTTGTGTACTTGAATTGCAATTAATTTCTGCAATTTATTTATCACTAGCTTAAACCCGCGGCTCCGCTCGCGTGTTGGTTGATTATGATAGACAATGCGCGAAACGTTAAATCGATTTTTTTTTAAATAGATGTATTAAAAGAAATATCTTTTTTACTGCTTTATTTATTTATTCTTATATTTCCTTATTTGTATGCTTATCCTTACAGAGAAAGAGCCGAAGAAGACATTGTAGCACGCATAGACCAAAGATATGGTCTGTGGCATCACGTTTCGCTGTATGTAACCACTTTGCTATAGAGTCGGAAACGTCATCGGTGGCCTTCAGTCCGATTTTTTTAAAATAATTTGACGATTTTCAACCACCATATCTTCCACCCCCTTATAGCTATCGGCATGGAACTGCTATGGTGTACAACTGGAGAATTCGGACTACAATTACACACAGACCGTTCGTTTGCGTTCTGTAGGTTTCGCTGCAGAGCGAAATATTAACACACACGCATGTAGAATTTTATATACACCGATAAATTTCCATCCCAATATATTCCACCCTTTTATCATTATCAACCCTGAAACAACAATGCAACCATTAAACCATTTTCAAAGAGTAAAAATAATTTTCAAAGAGTAATTATTGTTCCGCATTTCGCGTTATATTCTTCAAATTATTAAATATCTATCAGATCGCTATAAAACTGTGCCTAAAACCTTACTCTGGTATAAATTAGTAACTGTACAAATATTTAAGTCTCTGCGTCTTGTCGTTCGGACGTGATAAGCGTACACCAAACAGACATTCACATTAATATATATAGATAAATAGCTATCCGGTCGCCATAAAACCGTGCCTAAAGCCTTCCCCGGATAGACATTAGTAACTGTACAAATGTTTAGCTCTATGGCTTGTGGTTCAGACGTGATAAACGTACACCGAACAGACATTCACATTTATAGATATAGATTTAAAAGAATTTTGTACTTCGCTTAAGGACTTTAATTCTAATAAAGATTGTTACCCAGCAAGTGATGACTATCGTTGGTAAGCCTGCCTAGCGCCCATCCTGACATATTACACGTGAATAAAAACTGCACGGGAGGAAGTCAGTTAATGCCGTGGGTTCGCGGTCGCGACGTCTAGTGCCGGTGCAGTGGTGCACGTGGAACGCTGTTCCAGTCGGCGGCTGACACCGCCCATCTCTCATCCGCGTGGCGAGCGCGGCGTCCCGTCAGCATCTGGGAGCGCGTCCCAGACACAGCCGCATCCATCATCTGAATATGACGTCTCGCTACTCGGTCGCTTTTATCCTAAAGCGTATCTCTCCGCTCGGACGATAAGAGCTGCGCCAGGAGGAGACGTCGAGCGATCGGGAGATGGCGTAATCCCGGCAAAATGAGCGCTCGCTGCAGAACTCCCCAGCCCTTATCTCGCGAGGCACCGGAAACAACGGACAGACCTATTCTCAAGACAGTCCGCTCAGACGGAAGTATTTTGATTTTGAACATCTACGTAGCCATAAAAAATTGTGTTTTGGGGCAAGCCATGGAGGCGGAGTGGCCGAACGCATTGAGGCCCCGTCGGGCGATCGAATCCTCCCTCGAGCATGGATGTTTGTGCTGTCTTTAGTATAAGTTAGTTAATAAGTAAATTATAAGTTTAGGTAATGATGACCCCGCAGCTACGTCCGATAAGCCTAACAGCAGTACTTTTACATTATTTAAAATATAATGACTTCAATATGAAGACAAAGCCAAGATCGCCTGTATAAATTACGTTTGGCCAGAATGTAAATAGTGATGTTCAATGTTAGTTGTATATATTAAGAGTTGTAATAGCCTACCTTTTTGTGATGTTCTTCAGCTTCCAACATGCGCATTTATTGTCGATGTTTGGTTCCTCTTGAAGAGATGTACACCCTTGCAATTTGTAAATAAAGAATTGTTCGAATTAAATGACATCTGATTGCTTGGTTGTTGGAACTGTGTGTCGGTAGGCGTCTTTTTATTGGACTTAATTGTCATAAGCTGAGAGTAGGGGCACTAATGTAATGTAATCTTGTGTAACGTCATGTAAACAGCGTGATATTTTTTTTTATTTTTTTTTTTTTTTTTTTTTTTTTTTTTATTTTTTTTTTTTTTTTTTTGCTATAGCGCTATCTATACATTACCTTTGGTTATAACGACTTTTAAATTTCATCTTATATGTTTGGCAGCGTCTTCCTCTGGTGACACAATGACTTACTATCAATTACAACTTGTGATAATGTATGCTATTCTAGTCCTGTTCTGGCTACCAATGGCAGAGCATTATATATGTGTGTGTGTGTGTGTGTGTGTGTGTTTGATAAGCTTATGGAACTTAACTGCGGGGGTCATCAGTCCCTAAACTTACAAACTACTTGTAAACTACTTATAAAGTAACTTATACTAAACACAAACATCGATGCCCGAGGGAGGATTCGAACCTCTGACGCGGGAGGTCGCGCGATCCGCAACGTGGCGTTCCAGACCGCTCGGCTACTCCCGCGCGGCAGGCATTTAATCAACTTAATGTCCTGGACTATACTGTGTTCCACATGTATATTTATTCTTTAACGATCACACATACGACCTCCACAGGTAAATGAACTTTTTACGAAGTAATGTGCTAGAAGTATACATAGTTACAGATATACAGGTGATGTGGTTTCTATTGCAGACGGAGATTAGTAGCTACAAATGTCGGTCAATTACTAATGCTTGTAATGGTCAGTTGGTATGACATCTATTTCATGCTTCATCATGAACACAAGAACTTGTCTAATTTCAAATATACAAGCATCAGATGACCGAGGTACTATGGCTGTGGTACACAAACCAACATACGATATGTACAGTGCTATATCAATTCTAACTTTAAATGTGCAAGCATGAGATATGGAAAAAAAATCTAGTACCTTGCTACAATGATGCACATGAAGTTACTTCACTTAACAAAAGTTCAAATTTTTGTAAAACTGTGGAACCAATCTGCAGTGGTTACTAAACTTACAAACTACTTAAACTAACTTATGCTAACACACACACCTATGCCATAGGGACGGATCGAAACTCCAAGGGGTAACGGCCAAGCAATTCGCAGCAAGACCTCTTTGAGTTCACGGTTATTCTCTCGCAGCTTACATCAGTTAACAATGAAATTGGGAAAGGGAGAGGGTGCGCTCTGATATGGCGTGTGCTTCGTTCTGGCACAGAATCTTTTCTCAGGTTTTTCTATATTAATGTGAATGAACATATTTCAAGATAATTTCCAGGTATACCACGTAGGAGAAACGTTTCTAATGAAATTATATTTTTAACTGTCTTCTAAATATCAAGCTGAGAGTACGAGAAGAAGCCATCGCGGAGGAAGCGTCGGAATGGATTTCTCC
Source organism: Locusta migratoria (assembly GCA_026315105.1). Lineage (NCBI taxonomy): Eukaryota > Metazoa > Arthropoda > Insecta > Orthoptera > Acrididae > Locusta > Locusta migratoria. The sequence continues at coordinate 330,124,754 of CM048746.1, forward strand.
GGAAACAAGGAATAGAGGAATTCCAAAACGAACGTGGAAGAAGGCTACGGGCGGGGAAAAACGAGGGGTTGGCAAGATCTGAGAAAATAGCCGAAGACGTATCACGACTTTTCCTCGATGTCCTATGTCTCCTATGTCTCGGGTAGGGTTGTGTGTTTTGTATAGTTTGTAATTCTAGGAAGTGATGGCCTTAGCAGTTTGGTCCAATAGGTTTTCAGACATTGAATTTGATCTACGCTGTTTCTGTTGGGGCACCGAGGAAGCAGCCACTTGGAAACGAAAGACAGAGAGGTTCAATTAATGACAGGTACCAATATTAAAGTATATGACTCAAAACCTTTATGAAAAAAGTAAAGCAACTGCCCCATTAGTCCCAATCGATCTCTATTTCGTATACTCTAACGCCTATAATGCACACCTTCACAGCGATTATTTACAGAGTTGGTCATTACTATGTTATGGACATAAGGAGAAGCATTGAATTAAAATTTGTGATGTTGCCGGGATTCGAACACGGGACCTCGTACTTACTAGGTAGGCTCATCAGAAGGCTCAGCTAACACAGCGTTGCAGCCAAAGTGACTACACCGACTGTCTTAAAGCACGTTCCCTCCACACTTTGGCTGCAACGCTGTGTTAGCTGAGCGGTGTGCCGGGCGCCGTGGTTCAGCCTGCGCGGTCAGGGGGCTAAATGCCCCTGAGCCAAATATTCGAGGAACTATCAAGAACGAACCGAAACAACGACAGCAAAGCATAGGTCTACGTAAATAAATAAAAAAAAGCAGTCTAAAGCGCTTATTTAGTAAGTAGGGGTCACGGGTTCGAATCCCGACCACATTACGAATTTTTAATTCAGTGCCTGTCCTTATGTTTAAGACAATGGTGTCTCAAGGAAATGTATTATTGTTGATGTGTTATGGACATTTAAGCCTAGGTGGGAACCTGTCATATCGTCAGATGGCATTGGACACTTCCTCAGTAATTATGTACTTAGGCGTGAAGCTGCTTCGTGTTATCGCAGCGGTATAACGTACGTGCAGATTTGGCCCCTTCTAAATTTCGGTTTTGTACCGTCCATCCATTTTCAGAATGATTAAATGGTTAATGCTCCAACACACTCTTTGTTCTTTAATACCCACAGAGTGACGCTCTGCTCATACTTCCCCAGGTAACAGTGACGCTCCAAGGACGTTGATGTGTGACAGGGAAGTTCACGCGTGAGATATCGACGTATTACTATGAGCTGTACTATGGCGAAGTCTTTGTACTTCAGTAGAGAAAGCGCTGGATTCCATGATTTATCTAGACTGAATCTGCTGTCTCAATGAATTCCTCCTCAAGAGAATTTCAATGACTTTTATCGCCACTGGTTCTCAGAAGGATGGAGTCAAGGCTTCAATGTCGGCGTTAATATATATATATATATATATATATATATATATATATATATATATATATATATATATATATATATGTGTGTGTGTGTGTGTGTGTGTGTGTGTGTGTGTGTATACAATCGTTGAAAGACCAGTACCAAAGGAGTCAGTCTGCAACCGCATACTTGTTGAGTTGTACGAGCGGGATGTATTTGCGGTTTTCTGGGAATGTTGTTCGTGTCGCCTGTCTGATGTATGAAAGGCGAATACACATGGGACCTGTTGAACCTCAGGCTCCCAAAATACCAAATCATTTTTGATGGAATCCGATAGTTTTTCCATCTTGATCTTGGTTGCATTCGTAGTGATCGTGCATGTGGTGCTGGGAGTAGCCGTTGACTTCAAAGACGCTCTGCAAACGAAGAAGCTCATGCTGCACACTACTCTCGTCCACAAGGCAGCTATTGGTATAAAAGTATATATTCATTAATGTCGGGTTTTACTATACTCAGTCCTATGTTTTGGGAAAAGTCATTTGTTACTGTAAATTCGTACTAAAGGCACCCAACAAAGCACAACCACTCAATCAATGAAGTAACAATGGGTCTCATACAACTGGAATCTGGAGTCCTGTCTACGATCAAGTTTTCTGCCAAATGAAAGCAATTCTGAAACCTGCAGTTCTCTCCCAAACAACCACTGATTGTAATGACAGATGAATCTTCCTGTGACATCAGAGTGGATTTGACTAACGTGTATGACGAAGTCCCCGAGCAACCATTTGCATATGCTTGGTGCAAATACCAATCGAGAAGGAGGCTCTGGTGATATCGTTAAAAATGCTCGTCTACATATTTGCATATGCTTGGCGCAAATACCAATCGTGAAGGAGGCACTGGTGATATCGTTAAAAAATTGCATGTCTATATATTTGCGACGAAATACATTAATTACTGATCACAAGCCATTTGTAAGCTTATTGGAATCCCAATCCAAACTTCCAAAAAGCTCACAAAAGGACAACGTTCAATTGTTACCCACTTGGCACATCTTCTAGCTGGCTCAGATCCTAAATTTGACTAACAGAAATCCTATGCTTTCATATAGACACTGCACAACAACATGCTCTGATTGACTTTTCTTTACCGCTGCATGTGGCGCTACTTCAACATACCGGGATCGTAACCTGTGGCAGGCGATCCGCTATGTAATCAATGGTACCTGACCTACAAGTCGACGAACTCAGCCCCAGGAGCCACATGTCTCACAAGATCTTGGTAGTTGATGATATTTAGCCCAGACGCAGCCGTTAGTCATACCAAGCAAATTACAGAAATCATTTCACAGCTGCATCTACCTAGGACGCCGGGGAATTTTACGTTTGAAGCACTTGGCCAATGATATATGTGTAATGATGATATTGAGAAAATGCTCCACAGCTCTGAGAGAGCACCATCACAATCTTCATACAGTCCCTGCGACCACATCCAATTGAAATTTTCAGGTATATTTCTGTGAACGATGTGGATCATGGAAGCTTACATGAAGTATCAATATTGCATGCATTGGGTGCACCAAGACCGTTGCTACTCTCACAGCTTTACCCCAGATTTTGGCTAACGAAGGACTGTTTGAAATTAGTTAAGAGTAATTAATCGCCGGCCGCGGTGGCCGAGGCGACTGAGGCGCTTCAGTCACGGTCTGCACGGCCACTACGGTCGGGGGTTCGAATCCCCCCTCGGGCATGGATATTTGTGCCGTCCTAGTTCGTAAGTAGTTCATAAGTAGTTTGTAAGTTTAGGGACTGATGACCCCATAGTTAAGTCCGATAAGCTGTAAAAACATTTGAACATTTTTTTTTAGTAATTAATCGCTTTTTACAGAATCTGTTTTCACACCTGTTTTCTCAGCCCGCCATTCAAACAGGAGATGACGAAAACTGTTAAGTCCTCAGTCACAACAAAAACTGAAACCTACGTTTGAGCATTTACTACACCGCGCTGACTCATGGTGATAGCCCACCAAAACTAATTCATGGACGGCAACTGCGACCCTTGCTCGACCTGCAGGTGTCCCAAACTTCAGCAACCCGCAGTGTTACACAGCTGGTACAGATGTATGGGCTTGCTCTGCAGGAGCGTGGCAGTTTCATCGTCGTCCACCGCCAGAAACGATTCCGGGTTCGGACAAAAGCGTTGATTCCTCCATCGAACTCCCTTTTAACCCTTCAGTGACCTGGAATCTACAGGTCCAGTACAAATAATGACAGCTAAAGACTTCACAGGCTAACATTCCGTACATCGATGATCATCAGTAGCGCTGATGATGATGATACCGAGTGGCATTTATGGCCTTCGGACGCAAACTGGGGTCGTGTTCGACCTTCCTGGTGTAAGTCTCTTTAATTGACGCCACTTCGGCGACTTGCATGTCAATGATGATGAAACGATGATGATAGAGGCACACACTCTGAGGATACAACGACAGACCAGAACAAGATTACAACAGAGACGAGCACAAATCGCTAAGCCGAACCGTACTTACAACGACGACGCAACGAGTGGAGATAAACCAAGTCAAAAAAAAAAAAAATAAAAAAACAAAAAAAAAAAAAACAAAGGACCAAGAGAACGAGAGAACGTCACAAATGTAACGAAGAGATCGATCTAATCGGGAATCGAATCCGAGCCCTCTGCGAGACAACCCGCCACGCTGTCTCTTGGATCTATGACACTCTAATACCCGAACACCTGGCGATCTGTATATATATATATATATATATATATATATATACATCACTCCCTACCACCGGCATTTGAAGGGACCGTGCCATCCCGCAAGTCGTCTTTCAGGGCACCACAGCACCGTTGCAGATGTTTCCACCCGTACGCGCCATTTCAGGGGGAGGGATCTTCTATGAGACGCCATGGGTGTTAAATGCACGATAGGGTATAAAGAAGTAAATTCCATTGTAAATATAGGTCTTATAATAATGTTATTATAGTACTGAGATTTATTGTCTTTTTATCTGTAAGATAAATATAGAATACTGTACTTCGGTTTTCCTAATCTCAAGTGTATTTCTTTGAGATGTTACCGTTTTTCAGCTATTTTCAACTTAGTTTTATTTTACCGATTACAACACCATGTACTATGAAACAAAACAGATGTTACCTACTTTTTCCTGGAGAACCGAAATCTGCAATTAAAAATTAGGTGTTCCTGTTTAAGATTCCAAAGTTACCCCCACTCCCCTTCCGCCCACAATTTGATGCAAGGGGGGCGAGCTTAATGTTAATGGTTGTCCCTCATGGAGATGAACACTTGTGTACCAACATTTTTATTCCGATTTCTAATTTTCCAAATATTTCGAAAAACTTTTGTAAATCCCACAACCTGTATATTCCAAAAATATACCGTGAAATGGAATTTTTGCACTTGGGCTTCGCAGTGCGATTACTCGATTTCGAGAAATAAAAAACTTCTCTTACAAAATTTAGTTTTGCGCGTATTTCCGGCAGTAAATCGACGTGGAAAACTGATATGGGTGTATGTTCCATACGACAGTTGTTTCACAGTTATAAGAACGAACTTCTAGGGGATGTACAAGGCGTATTAAGAAAGAAAATGAGCGGATAAACGCATACCAGTAAACGCCATTGAATGACGCTACGGAGCTTCCAGGTCGGCAGAAGCTGTCAGAGATCAATAACATAGGGTCAAAATCAAATGTTTGTAAATCTATCGGACCAAACTGCGTGGTCATAAGTCTGTAGCTTAAAAACAACTTAAACTGCGGTAAACTAAGGACAACAACACACCGTAGAGTCGTTGGATGGTGTTTCCGCGAATGGGTTTAAATGCTCATTCCCTAAGTTTGTTGGTGTAATTGTGCAATTCTGAAACACACTGACGTGTGGAACACACACCCATCTCTGTCTTCGACGTCCATTTACTCCCGTAACTATGCGCAGGACGAAATTTTGTGAGTGGTAACTTTTTCATATGTGGCATTTGAGGGTCCCGGTGCAGTCGCCGAGCGTTCCAAAGTGCCTAGTGGCGGAGCGCGTTGCTGCTTGCCGTCAGAGGTTTGAGTCCTCCCTCGGGCATGTGTGTATTTGTATTTCCTTAGCATCAGTTAAAGTAGTTTGTGAGCCTACGGACTGATGACCAGAGTAATTAAGTCCCATGGATTTACAAACATTTGAGGAATAGCGTCGCGAAGCCCGAGTGCGCGAAATTCGTTTCATCTGTGTACAATATAAGGTTGTCATAATTTCTATTTCCTTTTTATTATTTCTGTCTTCTATTTAAATTACTTAATTTAAACCTTTTGTATTACCATTTATAGGTTCACTAGTAGTTTAATCTGTCTAATGTTGAACCAAAGTACATGTAAGAATATATAGTTCAGTGTATGTAAAACTCCAGAAAGTAAACCACTACATTACGATCTAGATGCCAGGTAATTGTAAATCACTAAAAACAAATACATAAATAAAATTTGCACAATGCTTGGAATGCAGCCCCGTTAACGTGAGCCACACGAAATTCCAGAGACTTGCAATCTTTTGTTGAAACTATAAATTTATCTCGAACTTCAATGCGAGAAGCTTACAACAGTTACCACAACGAAACACTGTCACGTAATTTGATATAATATCCAAAGAAATTCTGGTCGTATGTAAAGTATACTAGCGACAAAGTACAATCAGTACCTTCATTACACCATACAAATGGTGATGCTAATGATGACAGTTCTGCTGATGCAGAATTTCTTAACACAGTTTTCCGAAATTCCTTCACTACAGAAGACGAAACAGATTCTCCAGACTTTGTATCAAGAACAGCTGGTAGCATGCGTAATTTAGAAATAGTTACCCCTGGAATATTAAAGCAACCGAAATCATTTAACAAAGGTCCCCGTCCCGATTGTGTACCAATTAGGTTCCTTTCATTGTATGCCGATGCACTAGCCCAATACCTAGCTGTCACATACAAAAGCTCGCTGAGCTAACGTTCCGTGCCTAAAAATACTTTAAAGTTGCACAGGTAACTCCAATATTCAGGAAAGGCAAAAGGAGATATTTGCACTGTTACAGGCCAATATCATGGACGTCGGTTTGTAGCAGGATTTTAGAAAATATATTTTCCTTGAATATGAACCATAGTCAAAATGGATTCAGACAGTGTTGTTCTTGTGAACACAGCTAGCTCTTTATCCACATGATGTGATGAGTGCTATCGACAAGTGATGTCAAAATGATTCCGTATTTCTAGATGACCGGGAGGTTTTCAGACTGTACATCATAAGTATTTTGTAGTGTGCATATGGAATATCAGCACAGTTGTGTAATTGCTTTCGTGATTTCCGGTCAGAAAGGATACTGAACGTTGTAATTGACGGTAAGTCATCGAGCAGAACATAAGTGATATCTGGCGTTCTCCAGGGAATTGATGTTAGCTATTTTTGTAAACGATTTAGGAAATAATCTTAGAGTGATCGCGGTTCATACTGTCATTTATCGGTTAGTAAAGTGACCAGAAGATAAGAAGAAGCTGCAAAATTATTTAGATGAGATACCTGCATGGTATAAAAATTGGGAATTGACCCTAATAGCGATAAGTGTGAAGTCATCCATCTGGCCACTAAAAGAAGAAACTTCATTTACACGATAAATCACTCAAAGCTACAGGCCGTGAATTGAACTACATGCCTAGAAATAACAATTACGAGCAACTTAAATTGAAAAGAAACCAAAAGGTTTAGCTTAGACTACGTTTCATTGATAGAGCACTTAGAAGATGCAAACATTCTACTAAAGAAACTTTCTACACTACACTTGTGGGTCCTATTTTGTAGTATAGGGATGCACACCTGGTGGGACTGACATGCAATTTAGAGCAAGTCAAGGGAAGGGCAGATCGTTTTGTATTACTGCGCTACAGAGGAAAGAGTGTCACGGAAATGATGCACGAATTAGGGTGAAAATCATTAAAAGAAAGGCTTCATATCTAGAGGCAAGATCTATTTGTGAAATTTCTTTCACCAATTCTCTCTCCCGAATGTGAACATATATTGTTAGCACCTACCTACATAGGGAGACATGTTCATCATAATCAGATAAGAGACATTGAAGACAGATAATTAGGTGTTCCTGTTTGCCGCGAGCTATTGGAGAATGGAACTATAGAGAAATATCGTAAAAATGGTTCGATGAACTGTCTGCCATGCACTTCAGTGTGACTTACAGAGCAACCACGTAGATGTAGATAAGAGTGACCGAGGAAGGCAGCATGGTCTCTCGAAAATGGTTGCTATAAATAGGTAAAGATGATACCGCAGCTAAAGCGTTGGAGAGATCGAAAACAGATACTTAGGTGTTCCTTTTTCCCTTTAGAGAACGAAACTATAGAGAAATATCGTAAAACTGGTTCGATGAACTCTCTGTCAGGCACTTCAGTGTGACTTGCAGAGTATCCTTGTAGATAAGAGGGTCTGAGGAAGGCAGCGTGCTCTCTCGAAAATGGTTGCAATAAATAAGTAAAGATGTTCCCACAGTGAAAGCATTCTTTCCAATCATACTCCTCACACAGTTCTGCCAGCACTGACGTACACAGTGTTCTGTGCGTCCTTCGCTCTGTTTCCTCTGAGTGAGCCGCAAGGAAAGTCCACCTCCCTCTCTCCCTCGCCGTCATCCACCGCCCCACCCACGGCCAGCGGCGACCTCGGTCTGTCGGGCGGCGGCGGGTCGTGCGACTGATGCCCGGCTGCCGGCGGCTGTAGTGGATTACCCGGCGCGGCGGCAGGCGGCAGATAAACGCCAGACCCCGCCGGGGATCGATGGGCGGCCGTTAGGGCCGCAGCTGTCGCCGGCGTCAGCGGTCGATGGCGCCCACACTGGACCGGGCCGGTCGTCAGCGCCTTATCTCGCCGAGGAGGCGCCGCCAAGCCGCGCCGCGCCACAGACGTGGGCACTTGTGGGTCCAGCCAGCGACCGCGCCCTCACTGCCACTGTGCTGCACGCGACGGTCTGCTATCTCACTGGCCCTTCATAGTAACGTGTCCAACGGACTCAGTTACGCCAGCAAGCGGGTATGTAACAACTCCTGAAACAACGCCTTTAACTACAACCAGCGATGCCGGATTATGAGTGCAATGTGGACGCATATTTGAAGTCCATCAGTTTTCCTCCATTGCCACAGTACACTGATATGGGAGATTTTCCATAATGACTCGATCTTCAAGGACGGCAATACTTATTAAGGAGTATTGCACTTCTGAATTTATTAAGTGATACTGTATGTTCACTAAAATACCTCTTGTGGTTTATAATGACAACTAGCTTGCCTGTGTAATGCTGCTTACTGCGCTGCACACGACGGTCTGCTATTTCACTGGCCCCCCACAGTATCATGTTCAAAAGACCTTAGTTACCGCCAGCAAGCGAGTCCTTAAACAGTTCAATTACAACCAGCGATGCCGGATGAGAGCGCAATGTGGACGCATATTTGAATTCCACCAGTTTTCCTTCATTCCCACAGCACACTAATGTGGTGATCAGTGTGGGACATTTTCCATAGTGACACGATCTTCAACGACGGCAATACTTATTCAGAGCTATTGCACTTCAGAATTCATTAAATGAATACCTTTTATAATGACAACTAGCTCAAAACCCAGCGTTGCCCGGGTAATTATTTATGCTTGCCTTTGTGATATTCCTGGCCTGTGGCCATTTCATATTTCTGGCCGCTGGCCGTTTCTTTGCTAACATTGTACGTGCCTTAAACGCGGAAGAAAGACAGCAGTGCAGCATATGTTGAAATGTGGGGTGGGGAGCAGTAGCATATGGCGCAGTAGGTGCTGGTTCCCGTGGGAAAGCCCGCCTATGTTACTGGTGCTCTCCTCGCATTGGCTGCTGCATTTCACGTCACGTGATTTCTTTTGAAATTACTATTGTTTATTATACACTAAATATTGATTATTTAGAGCTGAGAATTTATTATGAATATCTCTCAAGGACAGGCTAGATTTGGACAGTTTAAAAAGTTTAAGTCGCCTTCTCTTATTGTAACAAGAGAAGAGCGATTTTGCAGAAGGAGCGCGACGGCCCTGTTTTGGCGCGAAATAGAGCGTCAGGTGCCCTCTCGCAACGCGCCGCAGTTTCAGTCTCGAGCTGACCACCATACGCGCCGGACCGCACCGGTCATTAGTGAAGATTTTTGCGTAAATGTGATAACAGTCGAGGACTCAACATGAACTATGGGCAGCATAGGCCGTATCATATTAACAATAGTTGCTAATTTTTTTTATTATTTAATTAATAAATGGCATCCCTGAAAATTAAAAAATCTCGTGAGTCGCTTATTAAGCTTCCATCATATTGAACCTATTATAGCCTCACTTGTATGCTGTAGAAGAACCAACGACCTGTGTGCTGTCTTCTGCGCTGGGGACACAGCTATAGAAGATACCAGGTTAGTCAGAACTGTATGCTGTCCATAAAGTCTTGGACAGCAACTACAGCACCTCGTGCGTACTGTAGGGCGGTACAAACGCACACTGCTAAGCAACAGCATCCGCAAGGATGTGGAGGTTTTAGGGGACTTGTGGGAGGAAGCAGTACTAACTTCTCCATCCGCAAACAAACCGAAGGAAGTTTGTACATGGCATCCCTTGCGGGGAACGTACAATTCGGTACGATATAAACAGTTATAGTGAGGAGATAAACGGTGGAAGTGATTCGCGATCTGTTAAGCATCAAGAATTTTACTAATAAAGTGACCGTTAGCCAGTTGATGTACGCGAGTGAAGCAAGTGCAAGTGTTGTGTTCGCGGTCCATTGGATTACGTAACTTCAAGAATCGACGAGCTACAGAACGGCGGCGTCGCAACACTTCACCGGGCACGTCGACGGAACATCAATGCTCAGCGCCATAGCAGACAGAAGAGGGGTGCGGCGCCTGAAAGGAACGGCCGTAAACATCGCCAGCAGCGGCAGACGACGACTCCATCTATTAGCGGAGCTACAACCACCAGCCTTCACGTCGCAACAACTGCACATCGCGACGCGAGGAAAAAACAGGAGGAAGTGCCAATTCCTGTAAATTATAATTAATTGTGTATATTTGTTAGTAAAATTTTGAAACTAACCACTAGCGTAAAAAACGTAAATTAGAGATGGAAAAACAGGGAGATAACGGGTATTATCTCAGAAGTAGGGACGGAGAATGTGTTCAAAATAGAGGCAATGACCATTCAGGTCAACAACCTCAGATGCAGCGTGACAACATCAGTCCATATTTTTTAGCGTATATGAGTGAATTGCAATTTAATATTGTCCAGGATATGGATGTTAATGAGATCAATAGCACATATAACGTAGAACAAAGTGCTGTTGTAAATGTAGTAAGTGGCGTGCAGAGAGATACACAAGTTTGTCAATCTGTCGCTCCTAACCATACTGACGTGGTAAATCTGGATGCAGCTGTCAGAGAAAATGTCTCTGGCGCCTGCATAACAGAGGAGCAGATGGAGGTATCAAGTGACAGAAGCCATAGCACAGCTTCAGCTGATACCTTGCCAGTAGAAAGTAGTGGGGAGAAGGAAACTGGTATTGACAATAATAGTATATCAATGCTTAGCGTCATGATAGCTAAATTAAATCAAAACATTCTTGATAAGTTTGATCAAAACAAAGAAAAACAAAATAAGATCAATAAGTTTGCAAACGATATTAATGCAAAATTTGATCAAAACAAAGAAGAACAAAATCAGAGCATAAATAAGTTGGCAAACGATATTAATGCAAAATTTGATCAAAACAAAGAAGAACAAAATCAGAGCATAAATAAGTTGGCAAACGATATTAATGCAAAATTTGGTCAAAACAAAGAAGAACAAAAACAAAGCATAAATAAGTTAGCAGAAAAACTAGACCAAAACATTGAAAGATTAGACCGTGTGATAGAAGAGATACGTACACCAATGGCTAGTGTAAATAATAAATTCCAGGGATTAGAAAACGGGGTAATTGTTAATGAAGAAAAAACAGATAACTGTTTTAAACAATTAGATTTGGAAATTTGTAATAATGAGGTTGTGCACAAGGTGGACTCTGAAGTAAGCAAAACTAACGAAAGATTACAGGTTAATATTGACACGCTGTATACTGTTACAAATAACGTAGAGTGTTTGAGAAAGGAACAGGCTAACGTTAGTATAACATGTAAAGATGGATATCTGTCACAGCAATCAGACGTGGAAAAAATGAACAGAAATGTAGAATTAATTGACAATAAAGTGTCACAGGTAGGCACATCATGTACAAGTAATGCAAATGCACCTCACAGTAAATCAACAGAGATCGAGCAGAAACTGAATGAGCTGCCCGATTCAGGTGATTTAGTAGAAAATATTAGCACCAATAAAAATGAACTTGAGAGAAAACTTGAAGCGTGGGTGGAACAAGAACGTAAGGAAGGTATAAGTAACACAGTTGATGTTGCAAATAATACTTATTCATACAAATTTCACAATTTTTCAAAGACAGGTAATGTACATCCTGTTGCTTTCATCAGTCAGTTCGATGGTGTTATTCCTATTAACATGACAGAACAACAAAATATGAAATTCGTTGCAAGTAGATTTGTACGTGATGGAACTTCGTGGAGAACAGCAGCTACAAACATTTGTAAAACCCATCAGGAATTTGTCGCTGCATTTCTCAATCAGTATTGGTCTGAAAGCACACAAAATAATATACACACTGAAGGCCGCAGGAAAGACTACCAGTATAAATTTAAAGTCAGGCCCAAAATAATTGAGGAACTTGTTCAGAAGTTTCATGGAGTCAAGATATTAAAAAGCATGGACTTGACTGCTAGCTTCTGGCAAATAATGCTAAAAGAAAATTGTTGCAAATACACTGCTTTTACATATGGAAGAAGGTGTTGTCAGTTCAGAGTGTTGCCTTTTGGTCTGAAAATATCAACATCTGTCTTCATATGCAAATAGGTACATGTACCTCAGGGGGCAATAGCGCTCTTTGCTTTGCCAGGTAACTGACGCCTTCCAGGTACCCTAGTTAACTAGCAGTTTACTTCCTTTCCTTTCACGCTGTTAGTTCTTCCTCTTACTATTCAGTCTGATCTCTTTTCTATCGTCTTTACTTTCTTCTCTATCCATACCTCAGGGGGCAATAGCGCTCTTTGGTTTGCCAGGTAACTGACGCCTACCAGGTACCCTAGTTAACTAGCAGCTTATTTCCTTTCCTTTCACGCTGTTAGTTCTTCCTCTTACTATTCAGTCTGAACTCTTTTCTATCGCCTTTACTTTCTTCGCTATCCAAATACCAGATTGCACGAAAACACTGATTTAGACGAGTAAATAAAAACAGGATTTGACATGAGCAAGCAGGAATACGAGATTTACAGACTTAATACGTACTGAATTTGGCTTAATGTGGATATGTAACAATGAAGGAGCATGGTAAATATTGTAGCTCAGCAGTAAACATTTGCATAGCACGAGTTACCTTTGCAAAGTTAGGTTGCAGACACAGATCTCCTCAGAACGAAACATAACATTGAAAATAGCTGACTACATTATTGGTGGATTTTTATTTAAGCTGATGATTATAATGTAATACAAGATGCTGAGAAGAGGACGGCGCAACAACAGGTGAGTGAACTTAATGAAAATGGCTGTTGGACATAGGCAATGTAAAACATGGTTTTATTATGAATGGCATGAGGAACGAGGTGTATGGTCTGCTATGTGTAGTTTTAAGCAAGTATTGAGAAGGTGGTAAGTAGGGTCAAGTACAGGTGACTGATGAATTCGGCCTGGAAATAGGCTCGTTATTAGGAATGAAGTAAGGTGATAAGAAAGGGTCAAGTACAGGTGACTGGTAGATCCGGCCTGGAGGTCGACTCATTATGAATATATATGGTGTTTAAGGCGACAGTGAAGTCGTCATTTGTGGAATATAAAAAATAGGTAGGGGACGCAGTGTGTGCCTCACTCTACATTTTTTAATTAGGAATACACAGTAGCAGAAATTGCACCATTTTTGAATACATTTGTCCTATGATCTTACACATACACATCTATGAGTAATTATATGATATTTTGACCTGTTTCGCCTCCACATAAACCTCAGGAAATCACAAAAATCAGAGCGATAAACAACATGTACTATGGAATGCGTATATAATACATAATGGAATTTCACGGTCAGCTGTCAATGAAAGCAACGATCTGTCAGTCGGAATTATATTTTGCCTTTATGCAGCAAATGGTTTCTGTTGATTTCTGTGATCTGCATTTTGCATTGAATATTAAGCATTATCACGAGCTATATGTAGTGAATATAAACGTGGCATCTGTTTGCCAACAGTACGGTATTAAATATTAGACATGGCATGTGTTGCCAATTGTAATATGCGAATGGAGGTAACACTTGTTGACAACAGAGTATTGTCAATGAATGAAGGGTCAGTGACCCAATTAGGAAACAGATATATATGACTGAATGTACCTTGAAGTGCGTCACAAAAGATAATTAAATTTAAGTTTATGACAGAATAGATAACTGAAGAAATATGAGAAAGGTCAATGACCTGAAAAAGAAACTTGATTGGTAATTACCAAACACTGAATGTGTGTTATCCTTGATTCACTATGCAAAAAGTCTGCATTGATTTCATTTTATAAATGTATTTGTATGTATAAATTTTTTGTACCACTGTATGTATATCTTTTGCATGTACAAGCGTGTGAAGCCAGCAGTGCAATGCAGGCTATGAGAAATATTATTAAAAGTACAAAGTCATGACTGCCAAGTGTTGAATTTACACACAATGCGTGTGTCAAAATTGTGTTGAGAGGCTTGGTGGACGGCATTGTGCCGATATAAGTGATAAATGGCCTCGTGCCAAAAAATAGTTTCATTTGTTTTGTCAACAATCGGAGTTGTGGTGGTTTTGATGGACGTCAATGCGCCGAAAGTTAGTAATTTTATGTAAGGCAGTGTACTATGTGTTGTGGTGGTATTGATGGACGGCAATGTGCCGAGAATTTAATTGGTGATACAAGCGGCCATGAGCCGAAAGTCTAAATGTTAGATATTCAAATGGCAAGTGCCAATAAATTTTGTAAACATGGACGGCAATGCGCCGATTTCAAATCACAACTATTGAGTGGCTTTAAGCGTGCTGTATTTCCTGTAATTATTCAGTGTTATTTATCTGTTGTTCAATCGTTTATTTCTGCACATTTTCATACAATGTGTTAAGTAATTTGTAACTTTGAGTTTTTGTGTGTGTATTCTCAGAAGGATATTTAGGGTGTATTTCAGCATTTATATGTAGTTTCGTACATTGTAAATTTAGCTAATTGATAGCTTCCCAAGTTCAATGTAAACAGGGTTATAATGTTGATGTTTCTATACCTTTTGTGTAATCATTTTGAATTAGATGGGGGGATTTAGAAGTAATGGTTTCAATATTTATGTAAGTTCTCGAGAGATAATGGGTACTATTTTTCAAAATTTAGAGGGTTCTTATTTCCAACTTGTCTGTTGTCTTTGAGAACATTCCAAGTTTGGAAATCTCCGAAGGAAGGGGATGTGTGATATTCCTGGCCTGTGGCCATTTCATATTTCTGGCCGCTGGCCGTTTCTTTGCTAACATTGTACGTGCCTTAAACGCGGAAGAAAGACAGCAGTGCAGCATATGTTGAAATGTGGGGTGGGGAGCAGTAGCATATGGCGCAGTAGGTGCTGGTTCCCGTGGGAAAGCCCGCCTATGTTACTGGTGCTCTCCTCGCATTGGCTGCTGCATTTCATGTCACGTGATTTCTTTTGTAATTACTATTGTTTATTATAAACTAAATATTAATTATTCAGAGCTGAGAATTTATTATGAATATCTCTCAAGGACAGGCTATATTTGGACAGTTTAAAAAGTTTAAGTCGCCTTCTCTTATTGTAACAAGAGAAGAGCGATTTTGCAGAAGGAGCGCGACGGCCCTGTTTTGGCGCGAAATAGAGCGTCAGGAGCCCTCTCGCAACGCGCCGCAGTTTTAGTCTCGAGCTGACCACCATACGCGCCGGACCGCACCGGTCATAAGTGAAGATTTTTGCGTAAATGTGATAACAGTCAAGGTCTCAACATGAACTATTGGGCAGCATAGGCCGTATAATATTAACAATAGTTGCTAATTTTTTATTATTTAATTAATAAATGGCATCCCTGAAAATTAAAAAATCTCGCGAGTCGCTTATTAAGCTTCCATCATATTGAACTTATTATAGCCTCACTTGTATGCTGTAGAAGAACCAACGACCTGTGTGCTGTCTTCTGCGCGTGGGGACACAGCTATAGAAGACACCAGGTTAGTCAGAACTGTATGCTGTCCATAAAGTCTTGGACAGCAACTCCAGCACCTCGTGCGTACTGTAGGGCGGTACAAACGCACACTGCTACGCAACAGCATCCGTAAGGATGTGGAGGTTTTAGGGGACTTGTGGGAGGAAGCAGTACTAACTTCTCCATCCGCAAATAAACCCAAGGAAGTTTGTACCTTGAGTTGGTACTTCTAACCCTTCTCTGTCCATACCTTTTTTTTCTTCTAAAATCATGTTATATTTATCGGAGAACATATAATAAATAACCCAGTTTTGCTTATTGTACAAAATTATAATTGAGGTTTCCAAACAAAGAAAGATAGTAGTCAAAATACAAATGACATATAAAATTCGTTCAATCTCATATTTATTGAATTATATGTAGCACAACTGTATAATTTTTCAGGTATATAGTAATTTCTATAAGTGCTCTATATCTGTATAATCTCTCGGGAATACAATTAGTAGCAAAGAAGTAATAGATTAAATCTTGGTGCGTGATCGGGAGGTTTTCCATGAACGTTACTGTTTATTTGCTCATATCTCATGAAATACGTGTCGTACTGTGATACAATTTAGACAGTACATTAAACTATATGTCTGTATAGTGTCTGTAAAATTTTCTGCGACTACAATATTTATTATAGAAATTACAAATTGTAACGTAATATCAAATGCCGTAGTAAGCGAGAAACTTTCCTCCTTTCAATATTTTGATGTGTTTGTCAGCGAGAAAAGGTTTAGTAAAGGTTTGAAATTATGTATAAAGTTTGTTGCAAGTCGGTAAGTACTGTCATTTTCATACGGTGTATCTATAAAGTTTCGTCGACTTATGTGGCATTTTCTTGGAACTCTTATTGTTTATAGCGTTATATACCCTGAAACATGCGTCGTATGTGCTTCGTACTCGTAAAGCAATTGAATCGCTGATTGGAAAAAGGAAGAGAGTCCACACACCACTGTTTTGAGAAAACTAAGAAAAACTTGCTAACTCCTAAAATATTTTTCCGACAGTTTTATGATCCATTACAAACTTGTAGAACTAAATTATATGCACTAAATGACGAGTCCTTCGAACGCCTTCGATACATATTTTTGAAGCAGGCCCCTTTGGAAGTTGGTGGACATTCTTCCTTTTTCCTATAAACTATTCTCTTGAGGGTGGCTTACAAAGAAATTCGCTGTGATACAGGTTTAAACTGCTATTTATTGTCATTTATGTTACAAAGTGATAATACTGATGTCAATTTAGTCCAGTGTCTTAAGACCAATAATTTATTTTGATGTAGTATTAAAATTTTTAATTAACTATTTTTAATGCTTTTTAATCTTCTTCAGCAGCTTGTACAGCTTTGTTTCCTGGAAATACTAATCTTCTACTTCAGATAGGACATCATTATTTCTTGTAGGCCATTGAAGAATTTTGTTATAAAACTCATGATACTTTGATAGAATGAACTTTATTACTTTATTAAGATCTTGTATATTCTTGTGATTAATAGAAATCTTCTTGCTGTCTGTCATATTTCTCGGATAATCAGGAACTTTTCGTCCCTTAAAAAGCCTATATGTATTGTGACGCTGACCATCTACACATTCCTACGCAAACGACCTATCCTGGGTTTTGATGTGTGTAGGTCACATGCGAGAATTTAGCAAAAAATGTTCAAATGTTTGTAAATCTATCGGACAACTACGTGGTTATGAGTCCGCAACTTACAAACTACTTAAACTAAGGCAAACTAACTTAAGGACAAAACACACACACACACACACACACATCCTTGCCCGAGGGGAGGATTCGAACCCCGGACGGCGAACGGCCGCGTGCACCGCAGCACAGCGCTCCAGTACGTACGGCTAATCCGCCACGGCGGTATTTATCAAGTGAAAACCTCTCCTTCGTTTGACAATTTAGGGCAAATGAGGATTTTTTAAAGTGTTGTGGCCACCATTCTTTAATGTTAGTGATATCTTGATGTTCAACAATCTTGACTTGAAAAGAAATCAGTGTTTTTCTTGAATTAGCTATCATTTCAACATCCTCTTTGACAGAATAGATTATGTCTTGTCGTGTCACTATTACAGCAAAATGCTTATAGCATGGGAGGAAGGAGTGACCACGTACAGGTTAATACTGATGAATTATTAGAAATTTGCCAGTCATTGCTAGGTACATCATGTACCGCACATGTAGTTCACTCACTGATTCGGAGAGCTGTTCATGTATGTAGTCGTTGAGGAAAGTACACACTTCATTGGGACCTCGATTAACTTGTCCTTCATGATAGCAATAAAACTATTCAGTATTGTTTTTCAGATTATGGATTTTCTATTCTGCTCGTTCTCCTTTGAACTGTTGAATATTCTATCGGTCCCATTAAATACAGATCTTTCTCCCTTTTAGTTTTACCATCGTACAATTTTGTAATAATTTCAATTTCATCCTCATCTTTGAAATGTTCGAAGCACATATTGAAACAACTGCAATAAAACAAATTATACAGTATACCACTCCAATACACAGCACTTAAAATTTTGGAGTGAAATGTATACAAATAACACAAGATGCATGGATGAAACTTTCTTGCATGATGGACCAGGCCGTTTCGCTGGCACAACCAAACCTTCTGATGTTATTTATTCTTTTCCTAGTGATCTATCGCACTGACGTTTTTCCTTGACATATTCGTCTATATTTCGTACACCTTTTTTTCTCTGGTGTAGTTGTTCATTATCACTTTCACTTCTACTCATTATGATGTGAATTTACAGACAGCAGACTTACGTAACCACACTGAGAATAATGTGGGACAGTAAAACTGGAACAATGTGTTTAAATGCTATTTAGTAGCATTGTTGGAACGCTCCTTGCCTGACATCTGATAGTGCCGCTCAGACCAGTGATTGTAAAACAGAAGAATGTCCTGACATTCTTCCCTATTCCAACAACTAAAAACTTTCACAGGCTGTACTTTCGGCATTATTGCTGGTTGTTTCTTCCCTATTCCATTAATCGATAAGTGGACAGCTGCGGAAGAAAATGTATATCTCAGCGTATTTTCGTTAAAATTGGACTTTCTTCCTTTTTCCAATCAGAGATTCAATTGCTATCTCACTTAAGGAATATTTGTACCAAATTTGGTTGAAATCGGTCCAATGGTTTAGGAGAAAATGAGCAGCATTGTCGCTTAATGCAGCAGTTTTCACGTTTATCACGTGATCTACGTGTTCTTACACTTACGGCGACCGTACTCATGGATTGAAGCTTACGTGTACAAACTTTATACAGATTGGAACACAACTGTAGATTTGTATGCAATACGTACACACAAACACACATACGCACACTCTGCTTTATATATAAAGATACTACTTTTATGCCCAACGCTCACCTAATGGTCCCTAAAATCTCAGTACTTTTGAATCAAAACACAGACTTTACACTACAAAACCTTATGGTTTTGTTAAGTGTTTTGGCGACATATGATGTGGACATAATGATACAACCTGTTCTTGCTCCAGATAGAGGGGAGATAAAACACGCCCACAACGTTCAATCTAATAAAACATTTTAGGCAGTCAACCTGGTTTAATCAACTGTTTTCAGCACTATAACCGTCCATTTGATGATGTCACATACAAACCTATTTACCTTCTGGGAACTTTAAGGAGGGGCCCCACAAAACTCGGCACCAAACATGAATAATGGGACGTCGTAATAAGGCCTTCCACTCATGTACTAAGGAAGATACCTAAAGATGCACATTTAATGGTACGAAATCGGTCTTGACCTAATAAAGGTAAAAAAGACAGCTCAGGCGGATTATGAACATTCATTGAAAGGTTTCCCGGCTTAATTGCCTCTGTTACCTTACAGAATTTCTGAACATTTTAAAGGAACTCCTTCAGCGTTATGTCGTAGAATTTTATTGCCAAAATTTAGACATTTCAATAAAGTTCGACGAGGGTGATACACTGTTTTAACAGATCATCCGACGTCCGTCATCATCTGGAAAGACCAAACTCCGCTAAAACGTCATCTGCAGTCAGCTGATTATAGACCCTATTTTACACTAGTTAAAACAATTAGAAGATCAGTTCCAATGACTTAGCTTCTAGAATATTGTCGTCGGCAGAATGAACTAAAATGGTTCTTCGTCTGTCTGTCGGTTCTGCGGTGTGAATAACATTACGATAACCGAGATAGTGGTAATAAGAGAACGTTTCAGCATAGACAGCAGTTGGCTTCAGATAGTATGGGGAGCAGGTAGTGCAATGAAACAACAGCTTGACTTATCCAAAGTTATGGTATGGAGAATCTAAGGAACGTTGGAGAAGAAACACATAGGAAAATGGCTACAGCTATTGGAGTGAACGCCATTTCAGACAACGGGAACCGTTCAAAGATGGCAAGGACAAGGTCCTCCACGGGTAACTTCATCAAGAGAATACCATTATCTCCAGTTAACATCCCGTCGAGGCTAGAGCTGAATGCAAATTAGCTGCGACGCACCCTCCAGGCAGCAACACGACTCACAATATCAACACAAACAGTCAAAAATCGCCTAAGGTGTGTGTCCCATTACAGCAACGACGCCGTTTAACCTGCAGAAACCGGGCAGAGAAACATGAGGATTACAGTCATAACGAATTGTGCCGGGCTTTGTTGACAGATGAGTCTGGAATTTTTGATCAGACATCGTCGTTTCCTCAACTGTAGAGAATGTGAAACTCGGGACTATCCCGCTTATTTGTATGAATCGTCACCACATAATAGTGGTGGACGAATGGTGTGGGCAGGAGTCAGGATTGGTGGACGTACGGACCTCTATAGTTCGTTGACTGCTCAGAGGTGTAGGGACGAGATCCTTCGACGTCCTGTTTGCCCTACGCTGGTGCCATAAGTGATGGTTCCCTTCTTGTGGGCGATAACACTCGTCTCCACAGACCTGCACCACTCATTGACGGCATGCTTCAGTCGAGTAACTGAAGTAATGAAGTGAGCAACTTATTCACCGGACTTAAACCCGATTGAGCATATCTAGGATGCAACTGACAGTCAGAGTAGCACCTCCTACAAGATTGGAGAAATGGTTATTGCACTCATGGAAGAATGGCCAAATATTCCTCAAGAGCTGACTGTTAGCCTCGCAGTATCCATGTTACACAGGAGTGCAACCTTAGTGGCCATCCAAGATAACCATACAACATATTGGAGGGCAACGAGAATGACTTTTTCAGTATTATGGTAGCTTCATAGTGCCTCGCTCTAAGTAATAGCCAAGAAACGTCAAGTAAAGAGTTCAGATAGCAAAATATCGTATAGGATCACACAGAAATTACAATTGTAACAAATATCGGAATGAAATACGTTACTGTAAGTAAGAGTATATTGTGAATGATAAGTCACTTGATGACCTAATTGTTTTGAGCAGTACAGATAGGACTTCCACGGTGTAGTAAAAGAAACTCTCGAACAATTAAAATATATTAAGATGCTGATGAAAATTGATTTTTGAAACTAGATTATTTGATTTCCTCTCACTAATTTCAAGTTATTCGTCGCTTTGTAGCTACACTTTTGTGATTCTTTTACATTGTTTTTTCAACCCCTCCCCTCGTTCCACTTCGAAGAACAGCCGAGATTCATTTTCGTCCTGCCTCTTCAGACCTTTGTTGGGGTCCCAGTTACATCATGACCGGAACCAATCAAGCTTTTCCTCTAATTCAATATATCACGTGGATAGTCTCGAGACGTTGTAGTGTGACTTATGTTTTGTATCTGTAAGTCGTTACATACGTTGTGTACTTAATTGTTTTTTGTATCTACACTCGTTATCGTAGTATTAATAAGGTAAATGATTCTAATTTGTTGGTTAACCATATATCTTCAATACTTACCTTAATATGTTTATTGTGTGAATTTCATATACGTTAGATATTATTGTGCGCAGAGAGCAGTTGTAACAGTAATCTGTAGTTGTCATAAACGTATGCTACGTGTTGAACCGCGTCATATTGTACATATGACTATTACGAAATAACCGAGTTTGCCTGGTTCGGTATTAACTGTCTTTAAAACATGACCCACAACAAAACCCTGAAACCGTTTATACCTAGTTAATCCGAACGATATAATTATAGTTGTCCATAGGAATTTATTTACATTGTATATATATTCTTCGATGTTACTTCAAGATATATTGTATATATAGTTTTTTCATGTGGAAAAACATATATTGAAGCTTTTCAGGATTTATTG
Organism: Locusta migratoria; assembly: GCA_026315105.1. Classification (NCBI taxonomy): domain Eukaryota; kingdom Metazoa; phylum Arthropoda; class Insecta; order Orthoptera; family Acrididae; genus Locusta; species Locusta migratoria. The sequence continues at coordinate 330,146,809 of CM048746.1, forward strand.
AACGTAATCAGTGTAAAAAATAATTACATTTTAGAATGTGAAACAATGTTCATACAAGTTTTTATAAGTGAATTGTTGCATAAAAGTGCAAGCTAAAGCTTAAATTTTGTCACTTATTTCAAACTAATTAACCTAAAATTACAATGAAATATGATAATTAATTCTGAAGAACAATATTTAGCTTCAATATATGGGTGTTGTATTAGGTTACACAATTTTTGCAGTAAATATTTTCATGATCTTGGCATAGGAATGATTGACAAATGTTACATTTCTTATTAGTGTTTCGATCTTTCTTCGGTCCACATCTGTGTACTGACCCCTTTTGTCCCTTTGCTTCAGAACCCGTTCTTGCAATATTTTCCACATTTAGTTTTATTTTTTTAGGAATATTTTTGTACGTTCTGTTTCTTGCATTGTTCTTGTTAGGTATCTTAGAAAAAGGCGCCTTTGGAAGAATTTGTTTCAGTAGAAGCCTGGGTTAGAGTGTACATGCAACACATAAGCATTTATTACAGCAATATCTAGCGTGTTATAAAATAAATAGGCCATCGCTTAGTACACCTTTTACAGGAATACGTACTGGCGAGTGTATCTGTCATGTCAACTCCTCCTTTCGTTTTGTTGTAATGCAATATTACCTCCGGCTTCTTATGTTCTTCTGCAGACACGGTAGAGTCATGGTGCATGGTAGAGAGTGATACGACAGCTTTATTCCTTTTTGCACGTATGAATCCAGTGGTACATACTTCTGAAATCCAAAGATGGTTGAAAACACTTGTCTACTGTTGTTTTTCAGCATTTCTTTCGGAATCTCAGCTTTTTTCTTTCTGAGGATTCAACTACTGTTAGAATTTTCTGCAGAAGTTGTTTGGCCAGAGCGTACTCCGTAAAGAAATTATCAGTGGTAATGTTTCGCCCCGTTTTCTCAATTCCTATTACAAGCCTCAATACAACATTACTACCTTGATTTACTTCTCGTGGTCCATTTTCCGGCTTTCCTATATAGACTTCTACTGCACAAACATATGCTGTTTTCACATTAGATAACAACCATAATTTTATGCCATATTTTCCTCTTGGTTTTGAAGTCATGAACTGACGGAAGGGACACTTTCCTCTGATTGAAACCTGTAACTCGTCCACTGTGACATTTTCATAAGGAATGAACATTTTAGGAAACTGTTCCAAAGAACATTTCAAAGACAGCCAGTTTATCAAGGCGTCGCCTAGCTGGTCGATCTTCTTTGTTGTCAAATCTCAGAATTCTGATTGTGTAAAATAATGAAGTGACACTGTTACGCTAAAAACTGGCTATTGGAGATATTCTCCGGCAGATCACCATACACCAGCTAATATAAGAAGTCCCAATTTTGACACAGATGGAGGATTTGTAGACCACTATGTACCATTGCGCAATATATATGCGCTGGTTTCTTTAGACAACAAAACCACGCTTTCGCCTCCTTCGATCACATCACTCTCCTCACTTCTAATCGATATATTAGCAACATCACTTGAACTGTCAACAGAATCTTGATCATTGACAGTATAATCTTCTGTTTCATCTAATGATTCATTTACAAGCCTTTCTTACTGTTCATCACTTAGAAACCGACAAACAAAATCGGATTGTACGCCTATATGCAGTCGTTATACAGAGTCCCACAATAATGTAAAATGCCTCTGAGACATTTAGACCAATCACAAGTATTTCTAACAATTTATTCGTAGAAACTAAATAAAAATTTCCGCCTGGGTCTAAAAGACTCATTCTCAATAAGTGTGTCAAAGCTACGTATATCCGAAAGTATTTTAGTTTTTGAAACGAGAATTGAGGATAACATAAATAGTGACGTATTTGAGGAATACATAACGCCATGTTGCAGAATAAATAACATTTAGGGGTTTACGTTAATTTTAGTAAACAAACTGGGTCAGTTAGACCTATTCACAATAGGAAGGTTAAGGGAAGCCACGGAATAATGAGGATTGACCTACACTTAGTAAATACGAGACGATGGTAAATAATAGTTATTCGGTAAACTGTTCTGAAATTATTTTAGTTCGTAAGTAACAAAAAAGTGTTTTGACGCTACGCCTGCATGTTGGCGACGGCCCCTTCCGCCACCTGGGTAGGCAGCCCCGCAGCGCACGGTGTACTCTGTAGCGCCAGCCGACCCTCCTTGGCCCGCGGCGGGCGAGGCCGGCCGGGGATCATAAGTTGAGAGGTTGTCGGCAAAGCCCTCGGGCGCCGGGGGTTAAATACTGCCCCGTCCTGAGGCTGGGGTAGCGTAGGGTCGAGAGGTGGGAGGGAGGGCAGCGGGGAGGCAGCCTGGCCTACAAACTGCTCCTCGGGGAACTACAGCAGCCACCTCTGCTCCGCCGTCTCTCCGGCACTGCCATACAAATAAGTTTTTCCAGTATAGTGCTTATTTTAACCAATCGCAACATTTTGATCGGTGGTGTGTGTCGTTTAGTAAGAATTAGCACTCGAGTGGTTTAGGTAATACTCGTAAGTCTACCTAACAGATTTCCAGTTTTTCTTACTACATTCATTGCAGTCAAACAACATATACAATTTAATCTTAGGGGATGAATGAGCAAATTAATTCATGTAATCCAATAGAGTGAAGAGATGTATTCTTCTGTTACATTTTTCTTAAGTAAATTCTTATTTATTGACAGTTACATAAACTTGTAATGTTATATGTAATGACCTTTTTTACTTATTCATTTCATTTTTGTTTTATTTTTATTTACATTTTTATTGTGTGTGTGAGTGTGTGTGGAGTGGATTATAGACGTGAATGACTGTAGCAACAGTTGGATGATCATACAAATTTTAAATAATACGCTATATTAGGCTTTAATTTTTTAATTTATTTTTGCTACTAGTTTAGGTCACATACCCACCTGAGCAGACATAAAAAATGCTCAATGGACATTTTATGTTTTGCTCTAATATGGGACAGTTGTGATATATTGAAAATTGCTTTTCATTTTAAATGTCAAGGATCCTAATTTTAGTCATTGTCTATAAATACTGATGATTGGCGCGAATAAAGAAAAATAATTTTCAGTAACGGATAATCGTCCTATTCACGGCTACATCTAAGTTCGTGGAAGTCAAATTCAGGTTTCCGTAAATCTCTAATGAATAAAGTTAATTTTCGCTCTACCTCCACACTATTTTAAGACTTGAAGCACCAGATGAAATTCGCGTGCCGTTTACACTCATTACTCCATTTCGGAGGTTAAATTCCTAAGTCACTGGAGAAAGCGAGGTTCTTTTGGAGTTTCAGGGTCTCTAGTTGTGGAGTGATACCCCATCGTGATGCAAAACTTATTGTTGAGTGCACTAAAGTGTGTAAATAAATTAGTGAAATGAAATTCAGTTATAAACGAAACTTGCATAATACGTGAAGTACCGAGTAGAAACCTGCAACTGCTTTCCGACAGTGCGTCGACCAGCTAACGCTGCAGATTCCGCAGGCCATTGTCTCACTGGCTATTCACGTGTGGCGGAACGTTACAAGGAGGCCATCGCTCTTCCACAAGCGGGAACCGTTAATTCAGCGATCAGGCCATCAGGTAAAATCATAGTCAAACGTGACCTGCTCCTTCCAATCAACGTGACCAGAAGCCAATAACATAGTGTGTTGACCTACAGAGCTACGTGACGATCGAGCTGTACAACGTGACAGAAGAGGCAACGAACCCGGAGCCATTCACATCCAGCCAGGTCCATCAAATAAATGCCACGGCCAAGGCGACACCTCCGGAGGTAGAGATAGCAGTGGCAATAGCGGCGTTAGCAGCAGCAGTAGCAGAAGTCGGAGCTTAGTCATGATCAGTCACAGGAGGAGACGGAGTTGAAACTGAAAGAATCCGGTCGCCAGTAACAGCGTTCGAAAAGGAGATCAAGAACTACAGTAGTACTCACCCAGGATGACTGATCAGAACGATAGGATGCGGTCTGATCGTGAAATTCACCTGTGATCTCCGTCAAACGTTCTATCACTCGAAGACTTGCAGCCCGAAGGCCATCGTGTAGACCCCATGGCAAGGACGCACTGCATCCACGCTGCGCCGCTTCCTCTGGTTGTACCACAACAATTTTGAACTTAGAAGAAAGGAAAATCGCACAGCATCGCCACGAGGTAATTCCATAGGATTTACGGCCTGTTAAAGAGCGGTACTAGTTATGACGGCGATCGCTCTTTTAACTAACGCACAAGAAGCATATATGCCACCATAACAGTCAAAGATCCACGGGCGATGCCGCGAAACGCTTCATCCCTGCCGTACGCCTTACCGCCGCTGCCAACACTCGTCGTGTCAACTGGTTCACAGTAAGAATAACGAACGGTTTGTTTAATAAATGTATTTTGCGTAAATGCTGTTTCATTTACGCCAAATATACGAGCCAAGGAAAAGATCCCAAATCCCACATGTTTATAAGATTCCTTGCAAAGATGCTATCCTGACAAGAAAATGTTACCTCGTAGTTAAAGCTTGTCATCCTGACAATAGGGCAATGCATTTACAGTTGTTGTTAATTGATCAAAATTTAGCAAAGTGGTAGGTTTACTTCATTAGGTGTCAGAACTCCTCTTCAGTACGTTGATTGAGAGTTTTTATCCAGAATGCGATACCAGGTTGTTGACCAAGAAAATGTTCAAATGTTTACAAACGTATTGGCCCAAACTGCTATGGTCATCAGCCCCGAGACTTACAAACTAACCTACACTAAGGACAACAAAAATAACTATGCCCGATTCGAACCTCCGGTGGGAACGGCCAACTAGTCTGTAGGATGACGCCTTAGACCACGTGGCAACATCTACTTAGATCGTAAAATGGATACATACCATGCTAAAACATTTTACAATATTATGTCATCAGAGATATAGGGCAGCAGTTTTCTGCGTCTGTTCGTCAACACCATAAAAAATATTATGCAACGATTTATTTTCCACTTACATGATTATACGTACACTTCTCTATGGAAGCTTCATGCATTTGTTATGTAGCTGCCTTTTATATCGTTTATGGTGGAGTACAAGTAATATAATATCTATACCAGTTTATAGGTATACGCCATACTTCTCTTAGAACTGGAATTGTCCCGAAAGGCTTTGAATATGCTGTCCATCACGACACTACCAAAACACATACATATACATTGACATATGCCAACGAAGTCCTTAAAAATTCGGGCATGCAGCTGCTTATGCGAACCGTCAGACAATCTTCAGGGCGTGTGCTTAAACTGCACTCTCCCCTCGATCACTGGGCATGCTGTCACAGATACATATAGGCATCAGAGACTTTGATCGAGGCCAAAGAAGTGTGTAATAATTATGTCTGTGTCTGCACGATCGAGCATCGCGGAAATATCTATTACTGTCCGCTGAGCTGTGACGACGATTTTTTTCCTCGATTTAAAGCTGCTATCTCTATTAATTACATTTGTCGCCAAGCGAAACTGAGAGCTGCTTTCACTACTGAGTGGCAAAAGGTGAAGTCGAAGTAAAACTGTCATCAGTTTCATAGATTATAGTGTCACTGGTATCTGTACAATGCTCTGCCACCATAGACTTATTGAGTTGTAAAAGCTTGGTGTACCAGCGTGTTCCGTGTATCTTTCGTGGAATGTACGTTTGATCTCTCTTAACGTTCGTAAGGTTACACTGACTGAGGATTTTGTTAACTACACCCGACCTAAGCGTCGTATCATCTTTCTTGAAACCTAAGACTGTTATTGCTTTTTTCTATGAGGAACCGTCCTATTTTCTACGACATACGTCCCATTCAAGGCATGAAATACGCAGCGTAATATTTTTTCCTTCTTTATGGTCACTGTTAGATTCAGTCATAGTTCTTTGCGTATCTGCTGTTGAGTGTAGCTATAGACTTAAAATATATCTGCAAGTGCAGAAATTCGTCCTGCTGACTCGTCTAATAAAAAATGTGTTCTGTATACAAAAGTTCTAAGAACTCTCATTGCCTTGGAAACATGGAGGAAGCTATTTTCACGTAATCATAGATCCATACGCATCGGTATTGCATGTCACAATGTACGTTGCACGCATTCATAAATGAAACACTCCTGTTCGATTTACTTTGTAAACTTGATTTCCATATGGATGAAATGTAGATGGTTTACGAAACCTTGTAAGCTATCTTCAGGATAGGTCACACTGTAAACGAGTCTTCAACATAACTCCAATATACTGTGTACTTCAATCTAGCTGATCAAGATCATTTTTTTCGAAGTCCTTTATAAACATATTGGCCACCAAGGGCGATAACACAAAGCCCATGGAGACCCGTCAGTTTTTCCTAAAACTCGTTATTTAATTTAAAGTATGTCGAGGTCATAACTTCTTTGAACAGATAGGAAATCTTTTTGTCGAAGTTTGTACCAACAACAGGTGTTCAAACATGTGATGACAGCGACATACGATTTTTTAAACAGACAGATGTCACCATGGGTTCATGGAGGACGTCGATGTGTACTAGCCTGATGGCCATTGTTTTTCCGTGGTACGTTGGCGACACGACTATAGTGTGACCAACTAATGAACATAACTTACAATAATTCTGAAGCCTGAGAGGTTTTTACTGGTTGACTGCCCGCCAAGCACTTGGGCATCCTGTGTTGGTAACAACAAAGTTCTTATACCTTTGCAGAGTATGGCTGGATATAGTTGTTTGTGTCGGTCGGGCGCACAAGGCACTTCGGTATTAAAGTTCCTTGAGCATGTAATGGTGTGGCTCGCCGGCAATAAGATTGTCATGGGAGCATGATGTACCTTCAACTTTAGAAGGAATAAAGGATGAATGAATTTACTTGAAGATTAATACACCATGATCAGTCTGACATAAATATGGATGTAGGATTATCAACTAATGTTTTAACTATATTGTAAATATATATGTCTTGATTTTATCATTATTATCGCGATTGGCTTTGTAGAATGACTAATATCAAGATTTTCCAATCTAGTAGTTTATAAGGTGATTAAGTATTTACTATGAAAAACCATTTGGATGACATACATATAGTTTAAATGTTTGGATATAGAAAAAAACTTTTATCCATTGTAATTGAGTTTGCGTTAAAGAAATTGAATATTGTAACAATTTTTCTTCATTAAAGGAACAGAGAAAGATTAAAGGCTTCATCCAACATAGAAGATGCTGTTTCATTAAAAAAACTTTTTTTTCTTAATTATCTTTCCTTGTGTTTGCGTTCGTTAAAATTTCGTGATATGGATTAATACATTTGTAAGGTATGTCTCTGTTGTAGTATGTGGTAATTGTTGGTAATCATGAGTGGCATCTTCTATGTAGCTCTGGCCAGAAATACATTGAGATCTTAGTGACTGTTCGTAGTTTTCAATAAAAACAAATAACTAAAGACGAAAAGACAATTTACTCGCTGTTAACACCCACATATTTTTTCCGGACACACGAATCTTGTCACAGGTGTTTATACTTAAATTACTACTAAAATTTTACGGTCTGCAATGTTGTTATTTTTTTCGTGAAACAAAAAGGTAATTTACTGACAGACTGCAGATATTATTCTTGCAAAAACAAACTGATCCAGAAGCAAAGATGTTCGATACTTGTAATTAAAAGTAAGTGAACATTAATGTATTTATGGCAGGTATCATGTGTGGGAAGGGAGATTGTTAGCATATCTGTTGATTCTATTACACATGGGTCACAAGACTTTCTTATTTAATTTGCTGCTACACTTTATCTCGGAAACGTAATTATCTACACTGCTAGAGTTGGTCGCACTTCGGTTGTTACTGGTTAAATTCTTTTTTTATATCGTACTTAATTACAGACAGTAATTGTCTTTAAAAGAGTGAGATTTTGATCTCACTGTGACTGAATTATTGTCAGACAAGCAACACTATTTCACGTTCTAAAACACTCAAGTTCAGTCTTACACTCAACCACTGTATTGACTCAATATATTCATTCTGTTATGCAAAATTTCCAGTCACACAACGCCTCTCCGTCTACATCCGTACCACTCACACACTTATACCGACCATTTTTCTCTTTGGCCATGTTCCCGCACATGCAGGGTCGGCCTTGTTAAATTCGGAATTGCTGTGGTCGTATGCCCTTCCTGCTGCCACCTCTTGCCTCCCGGGAGCAAATGCTTACTCCAAATGTCTGCGTGTAGTGTTATAGGTATCAAAGTGCAAAGTGTTACGAAATGTTTTCGAGTCGTGTTACTAAGGAGGGACTTACGGGAACAGCCCGGTATTCACCTAGGGGCATGTGGATAACCGCCTAAAACTCACATCCGGGCTGGACGCCACTCCGACCCCCTTCGTAAACCTGCCGGATGGATTCCAACCGGGGCCGGTGCGCCGCCCCGTCTTGGAAAGCGGTGCTCTAGACGGCTAACCGAGCAAGTCATACACATATAACAATCGATTCATATAATTCAATTTCACTCATTTGTAAAACATAATTTCAAACAACCTGCATTACGTTAATAGATAAATTCAGTTTGAAACAGAAATCGGAAGGAATTTAAGTTCTCCATTTTAGGATTTAATAGTAGTGCGCAAGACGATATCTTGGAACACTGAGTATACTAAAACCCGACATTAATGAATATATACTTTTATACCAATAGCTGCCTTGTGGACGAGAGGAGTGTGCAGCATGAGCTTCTTCGTTTGCAGAGCGTCTTTGAAGTCAACGGCTACTCCCAGCACCACATGCACGATCACTACGAATGCAACCAAGATCAAGATGGAAAAACTATCGGATTCCATCAAAAATGATTTGGTATTTTGGGAGCCTGAGGTTCAACAGGTCCCATGTGTATTCGCCTTTCATACATCAGACAGGCGACACGAACAACATTCCCAGAAAACCGCAAGTACATCCCGCTCGTACAACTCAACAAGTATGCGACAAGTATGCGGTTGCAGACTGACTCCTTTGGTACTGGTCTTTCTACGATTATATATATATATATATATATATATATATATATATATATATATATATATATATATATTAACGCCGACATTGAAGCCTTGACTCCATCCTTCTGAGAACCAGTGGCGATAAAAGTCATTGAAATTCTCTTGAGGAGGAATTCATTGAGACAGCAGCTTCAGTCTAGATAAATCATGGAATCCAGCGCTTTCTCTACTGAACTTACAAAGACTTCGCCATAGTACAGCTCATAGCAATACGTCTATATCTCACGCGTGAACTTCCCTGTCACACATCAACGTCCTTGGAGCGTCACTGTTACCTGGGGAAGCATGAGCAGAGCGTCACTCTGTGGGTATTAAAGAACAAAGAGTGTGTTGGAGCATTAACCATTTAATCATTCTGAAAATGGATGGACGGTACAAAACCGAAATTTAGAAGGGGCCAAATCTGCACGTACGTTATACCGCTGCGATAACACGAAGCAGCTTCACGCCTAAGTACAACTTCATAATTACTGAGGAAGTGTTCAATGTCATCTGACGATATGACAGGTTCCCACCTGGGCTTAAATGTCCATAACACATCAACAATAATACATTTCCTTGAGACACCATTGTCTTAAACATAAGGACAGGCACTGAATTAAAAATTCGTAATGTGGTCGGGATTCGAACCCGTGACCCCTACTTACTAAATAAGCGCTTTAGACTGCATTTTTTTTTTAATTTATTTACGTAGACCTATGCTTTGCTGTCGTTGTTTCGGTTCGTTCTTGATAGTTCCTCGAATATTTGGCTCAGGGGCATTTAGCCCCCTGACCGCGCAGGCTGAACCACGGCGCCCGGCACACCGCTCAGCTAACACAGCGTTGCAGCCAAAGTGTGGAGGGAAACGTGCTTTAAGACAGTCGGTGTAGTCACTTTGGCTGCAACGCTGTGTTAGCTGAGCCTTCTGATGAGCCTACCTAGTAAGTAGGAGGTCCCGTGTTCGAATCCCGGCCACATCACAAATTTTAATTCAATGCTTCTCCTTATGTCCATAACATAGTAATGACCAACTTTGTAAATAATCGCTGTGAAGGTGTGCATTATAGGCGTTAGAGTATACGAAATAGAGATCGATTGGGACTAATGGGGCAGTTGCTTTACTTTTTTCATAAAGGTTTTGAGTCATATACTTTAATATTGGTACCTGTCATTAATTGAACCTCTCTGTCTTTCGTTTCCAAGTGGCTGCTTCCTCGGTGCCCCAACAGAAACAGCGTAGATCAAATACAATGTCTGAAAACCTATTGGACCAAACTGCTAAGGCCATCACTTCCTAGAATTACAAACTATACAAAACACACAACCCTACCCGAGGATGAACTCGAACCTCCGGCGGGAAATGCTGACCAGTCGTTAGCATGATGCCTTAGGTCACGCGGCCGTTCCGCGCCATAGCGACGTAGTACCCATCAAGATGACTTAACAACGCATCGGTGTCGCCTGTTCTTCTGTATTATTACTGCGGTACGCACTGAGGACTGACACGCTGTTAGTCGCGTTGTGGATGGCGATAATTGTGGAAAACTGTCTACCATCCTGGAAAGTTACTGCCTCCTTGCGACCACACGGTAGCGGATTATCTTCGAAGTCTTAACATTTCTCGTTTACATTGCTTTCTTTCGAGGATGACGAGCTGTGGGCGTTCATCAGTGAGCCAAAGGCATAAGTAGAATAAAAACGGTGAGCACCTTTCTTTAAGCATGTCTATGAGACATGAAAATTCTTTCGATATAGAGATTTAATTTGGGTTACTAACTCGTAAAAAAATTTCAGTGATTGTTATTTTATTCACAGTCTCCAATGTGTATCAGAACTCCAAATCATAGGTACATGAGAACGTTATTTTAAGTCTACTTGTGGGAAACACACACAACTTTTAATGTCGTTTTCTTCCGGATAATATATTTGTATATTTATTCACTGGGGTCTCATCTTTTTAATTCCTGTGTTTCAATACAAAGTCACACATGAAACTACGAGAGACAAAACCTTTCAAATATTTGCTATCTTTAAGTACTGATATGTTATATTGCCACCACTATTACGAAAATTACTCAGACTCTTAAATCGGTCTTTTGAATTTCTATTTTTAATCACCATATGAATGTGTGGTTAAATTTTACACTGTGTGTATTCTGTAGTATCGAATCAAACAAATGTAAGAGCTAACCTCTAGGTGATCATTTTATGTTACCGCCTGATCAACAATTAATTGTACGAAATACGTTTGTCTCTCACCGTTCACACGTAACTGAAAGTAGACTGTATTCATTGTTTGAATTTTTAAGGCCGGCCTCGGTGGCCGAGGAGACAGGCGCTACAGTCACGGTCTGCACGGCCACTACAGTCGGCGGTTCGAATCCCCTCGGGTATGGATATTTCTGCCGTCCTTAGTTGTAGGTAGTTCATAAGTAGTTTGTAAGTTTAGGGACTGATGACCCCGTAGTTAAGTCCCATAACCTCTACAAGCATTTGAACATTTTTGAATTTTTCAGATACTGATTCTCGTCAAATCTGTGTCCATTCTGGTGGTCTGTAAATGCCAGTAATAAAAGAAAGTGAATTGTCACATTAAGTAAAACACGTATGCTATAAAGGTAACAATTTCTTTAAACTACCAATAATCTTAAGTATAATTCTCATTTTGCTACCCGTTAAATGCAACACAGTGCCACTCAAAACGCCTATCTGGACAGTTCATTTTGTCCTTTTTCAAGAGTTTCACGGATTAAACGGTTTCTTTCTTTGGCTTCAGAACCATTGCACATCCTGCTGAAAGTATCACATAAATCAAGAATCCAACAGTCGTCTCATTCTTGTCACGTGTACTACAGCTATTAAGGTTGACAGTAATAAACTGCCATTCCTCGGTAGTTGCTGGAATCGTAGGAACTACTGTTTCGCGGGGAATGGACAACAGACAATTAATTCTCAGAGAGCCATCCAATCCGCGCAAAAGCGCTTCGTCTCTGGTGGCCCCGTTCTGGTAGAACAGTAAGCGCCTGCAATAAAAGAAGATGAACGGCCACATTTAACTGAAACCCTTTTTCTTTTCTCTCATTTTACCAACTGTTCCTGTTATACGAACAGATATCACTCCTTTCTCAGTAAGTCCCAATACCACTCATCAGTTGACTGTTACATTCGAAACTGGCAAGACACACAATTTTACAACGAATTTCAACAACGTTGTGGCCCTGATAAATGACAACTTGTTGGCTGTAAGTGAAAACTATACGCTGTTTACGTACTTCGGTGTCATAGGGAAGTACATCTGCTCAAAATAGTGTAACTACCTCCGCAAATAGACTAACAGGAACTAGTTTCTATCCGGGAATATATAAGAAGGAATTTATTTCAGCCCTGGCAGCAAATGGGACTACATTTCACTCTATCCTAATGTAATTTATTCATTCCCCTCTGTCAAATCTAAAGTGTGAATTACCATGCGGTAGTAAATTGTAGTCGTTGGAAGTATCGAAACAATTTAATGAATTGAAAACGTAATGGCAAAATCATTCCAATCTACCCACAATCAGAGCAGATCGTTCATGTCTCCTAATTTTGTACATTCTTCTGGACTAATGAAATAATGATTCACAACAGGAAGGCATAGGTTCATGATTTATACATTAAGTCGTCAGGGAATATTTTATTTTCATTCTACTAGGAGCTGTAAGGGTAAACAATGTATGAAGACACTGGAATATAATATAACTAAGGACATGAGGTTCACGAGCAATTCCAACTGTGAAGTAGTCGCATTTTTTATTTATATTTTATTTTATTTATATATTTTAGCTTAAAACATTTTCCAGGTATCCCCAATTGTGTATTTCACCAAGCTCCCTCGTGTGAAAGCGCTTTGATTTCTAATGAGTTGAAGTGCCCAATATTTTACGTGAGGCGTGTAGACATGGAAAAAAATGTAGCTATGATTTTCCATGCCATCTCGATGTTTCGGTCGCCACACTTTTTTAACTATCTGTCGTACGCCGAAATGATTAAACAAGAACACTGATGGGCATACGAGGATGCTGTCTGCAAATAGTTTTGCGAATTGGTTTGGTAACTGACGTTGATTGTACGGGGTTTATTGGCTGGGAAATCCCGTTGCTAGCTGCTTCTAGTTGACGCCGCATCGGTGACTTCCGTGTCGATAATAATTAAATGAAGTCGAGGACAACAAACAACACCTAGTCTCCTGTCGGGAATCGAACCAGGACCGCTTGCGTGGTAACGAGCGATGCTGTCGACTGAGCTACAGAGACGGACAAAGTCAGTAATTAATATGGAATAAATAAAAACGCCATGTGTGATGCTGAGGTTTTACTACTTGCACGGTGTAAATTAAGTAAGTGCAAAACTTTTTTCTCTTGATCCTTTTGTGTGAAATATCTAGAAGGTATTTCACAGAGGTTTGAATTTTTATGTAAAGTTAGATGCAGGTCGTGAAGCGCTCTCATTTTCAAACACTGGATGCAAAAATCACGGTTAATTACGCGCCATCAGTTAAACTACCTCAAGAGAAGCATACAATTTCTAACTGTAGTACTTGCCTTACTGTTTCAAACTTTTACTATGATATTATACCTCTGATGGCTATATATAAACAACGTTTTAAATTATTTACTTAGGTCAATAACTTCGATAAATATTTTTTTAAATCTAATATTTATTTACCCAAATATGTTATATGAACATTTTTAATGCGGTCTACGTGAAGGAGTAGTCACATACATATAATAGTTTCCACAACGAAATCCTGTCGCGTAATCTTGCAGAAAATCCAAAGAAATTCTGATCATATGTTAAGTACACTAGCGGCAAAACACAAACAATACCTTCACTGCGCGATAGCAATGGTAATACTACCGATGACAGTACTGCTAAGGCAGAATTGATAAACACAGATTTCCGAAATTCGTGCACCAAATAAGACGAAGTGAACACTCCATAATTCTAACCAAGAACAACTGCCGGCAGGCGAAATTTAGATGTTCCTGGAGTAGTAAAACAACTTAAGTCACTAAACAAAAACAAATCTACTGGGCCAGATTGTGTACCAGCTACGTTCCTCTCAGAGTATGCAGATTCTGTAGCTCCATACGTAGCTATCATATACAACTGATGACTCAGCGAATGATCCTTACCCAAAGACTGGAAAGTTGCCCAAGTCACCCAATATTCAAATGTTCAAATGTTTGTTAAGCTTATGGGACTTAACTACGGGGTCATCAGTCCCTAAACTTACAAACTACTTATGAACTACTTACGAACTAGGACGGTACAAATATCCATGCCCGAGGGAGGATTCGAACCCCCGGCCGTAGTGGCCGTGCTGACCGTGACTGGAGCGCCTCAGTCACCTCGGCCACCGCGGCCGGCACACCCAATATTCAAGAAAGGCAATAGGAGTGATACCCAAAATTGTAGGGTGGTCAATTATTTGTTCATTTATTTTCTCTCTTTCTAGTGCCTTTATGTGTGCTGTGTGTAGTGGGAGTAATTTGCTAGTTCTTTTATTTATTATTTTTTTTATTTATTCTTACATGTCATAAGGGTGTGCCTCAGAATGTATTGTAAGGTGAATCTGCAGTTTGTTTCTTGGATGACAATTCTCTCGTCGTTCTCTGGAACTGTATTCGTTAGCTGTTAGGCGCTGTCCCTGCTTGTGGAAGGCAGAGCTGGGCTGGCTTGTCGAGGGAGGCTGGTCGTTGGCGACACGTTTATGGTGGCAGTTTGCGAGGCGTGACCTATCTGTCGGTAGGCTCACTACCTGTGGTGGCTACATTATCTAGAAAACACTCGTTAATTTATCGCATCCCTTTTAGTTAGCGTGCAGTGTGGGGCGCATTCCACGGGGTTCCTATCATCATGGAGCCTCTTAGTGTACGCCTTAGTGGAGGTTGTCTTCTAAGTATCCGTTAGCCTTCCTTGTTTGCAGAATAACAGCCGGGGCTGACTCAGGACACGTTTGTTAAGTGTGATACTGCCTGGCGCTCTGTGGAATTTCGACGCGCAATGGATTCTCTTATCTGGTGTTTCGTGTCCCCTTTCCACTTTGTCTTTTATCTGTGGCTATTTGGGCTACAAGCTCGCTAGATAAGACTTTAAATATCCTTTAGAGCAAAAGGCTGGGCGTGTGGAATTTCAAAAGGACAGTTGTATGGTGTCCTCTGGAGGCGATCCGATTGGCTCCGTTTTTGTAGGCGACAGGTCTAGATATCTGTCATAGCTGCCTGTCCATCTCATTGGGTTACAGCTCTCCGGTAATTGGTATATCGAGTTTAGGGGCACAGTGACGCCAGATTTTGGCGTGGGCGGACGAAGAGTGGCGAGGAACTTCTCATGTAGGCTCCGGCTAGTTCGAACATCTTCTTTCAGATAGGACCTTAAGCGGTTATTCGCTCTGCTGGGCTGAGCCTTCAGCGTTTGTGGGACTTTAGTTTTCTGAGGTATTCGCCTGCATCAGATCGCGGACTTTGAAAATATCACATTTTGCCCCGAACAGGAAGTCAGTTGTAGTTGTTCGCTTTGGGAAACAGCTGTGTTTCATATTCTTTTTCGGTCGAGACTTGAGATTAGACAGCCACCGTCGCAATGGCCATACCGACGTGATAGTGGTTTATGGAATTCAATTCTGGGGCCACTTGTGCTCAATACTCGCATTTTGCGCTTGCGTTAGTGAGTGTATGTCCAAGGCGACACTTGAAGCATTTGCCTGGCAACTGCTATCTGCTGTGATAGCGGGGCTGTTATAGTTAAATGTCGGTACTGCCTCACAGATTGTAGTGAGATTCCCGTGTGGAAGAAGTTATTCTCTTTCAGCTCCACTCCTTCAACAGCGTCCAGTCGCCAGCGAGATCCAGCGTCGACATATCAAGCCGCCTCAAGGTTATTGGTAGAGTAATGCTCGCTATTTGCTAGGGTTGTTTTATATAGTTGCAATTATCACCCATCAGTGTGTATGTGCGTGCGTATGATCGATGTTGACTTCTCTATCCTATAACTAAATTCTCAAAATGTTCAAATGTTTGTAATTCTATCGGACCAAACTGCGTGGTCATCAGTCCGTAGCTACAAACTACTTAAACTAAGGTAAATTAACCTAAGGACATAAACACACACCCATGCCCCAGGGAGGACTCGAACCTCCACGGCGAGCAACCGCGCGCTCCGCAGCGAGACGCTTTAGACCGCTCGGCTACTCCACCGCGGCAACTAAATTCTTAGCGCCTTTGTTCACCTTTCTAATTTTTCACGATAAGACAACGCCATATGTATAGCCAGATATTTCATTATACTGAATAATTTAGTGCTGAGAACTTCACATGTAAAAGTTACGGTTCCATTAGTTTCACTCCTATTAGACTTCGTATATTGATTTGTAAACTGATTTGTTAGACTCAGACAATTTGCTGGTCACACATATATTCCGCGGTGTTAACAGATTTTACTGCATTTGTGTCCTTTTTATAAATATTTGTTTTCGTTTGTAACCCACTGCCTGACAACATTTTTAACTGTGATTTCATTTACAAAATCCTTTATACTAATTTTAACTATCCCCCGAATTTCTGTGTGATATAATGAATAAATGTATTTGTTTAAGTCATAAATTTACTTTCCTTTACAAATTCGTAATTCACTACTTTGGAAGGGTAATAAGATAGATAGACTGGACTGTGTTTATTAGTTGGTGCACTCCGAACAATTATCTCGCCACCGTGCTTGTAGATTTATGGTGTTGGATCTTTTTCCATGATTCTAATAAAACATATGGTGGCGACGGTTGATATTAACATTAATGAGGATTATATTTAAAATTAATTTGCATATCAGTGATTTTGTACATTTGCATACCAGTGGACAGTCTCTGGCGAGTAAAAATATATCCACTCGGTGGGATTATAACTCCATTTTTGACGCGACATCATACAAAATTACCTGCCATTTCATTGACGTCGATTTGCAGTAGAATTTTGGAACAAATACGTGGTTCGAACATTATGAACTACCTTGAAGAGAACGACCAATTAACCAATAGACAACACGGATTCAGAAAGTATCGCTCTTACGAAACACAGCTTGCACTTTATTCACATGAAGTGATAAATCCCAACGACAAGGGATCTCAAATCAATTTCATATTTCTGGATTTCCGGAAGGCTTATGACATTGTATCTCACAAGCGGCTTCTAATTAAATTACGTGCTCCAATTATCCGATTGGATTCACGATTTCCTATCAGAAAGAACTCATTTCGTACTAATTGACGTTAAGTCATCGAGTAAAACAGAAGTGATATCTGGCGTTCCCCAAGAAAGGGTTACAAGTCCCCTACTCTTCCTTGCGCTTATAAACGATTTAGGAGACAATCTGAAAAGCTCCCTTAGACTGTTCGCGGATGATGCTGTCGTTTATCGGTTAGTGAGGTCAACAGACGATCAAAAGCAACTGCAAAGTCATTTAGACACAATTTCTACATGGTGCGAAAATCGGCAATTAACAATAAATAATGAAAAGTGGGAAGTAATACACATACAGTCAAACCTTAAGGTTGTAAATTCTACCAATTACCTAGGAGTTACAATTACGAATAACTTACACTGTAGATAATACACAGAAAATATTGTGGGGAAGGTGTACCAAAGGTTGCGTTTCATTGGCAGAACGCTTCAAAGATGCAACAGCTACACCAAAGACACTGCCTACATCACACTTGTGCGTCCTCTCCTGGAGTACTGTTGCCCAATATGGGACCCTCACCAGGTGCGACTGACGGAAGACTTTGGGAAGGTTCAAAGAAGGGCAGCTCGTTTTGTTTTATCACGTTACAGGGAGGAAAGCATCATGGAAATATTGCACAACTTGAGGTGGAAATCATTAAAAGAACGACGATATCTGTTGCGGCGAAACTATTTGCGAAATTTCAATCAGCGACTTTTACTTCTGAATGTGAAACTATTTTTCTAGTACCCACCTGCATAGGGAGACATGATCTTCCCAATAAAATAAAATAAATCATTTCGAGAATGGAACGATTTAGGTTTTCTTTCTTCCCGGGCGCTCTTAGAGGATGGAACGGTAGAGAAAGGTTCTGAAAGTGGTTAATGTACCCTCTGCCAGGCACTTAAATGTGATTTGCAGAGTATCTATGTAGATGCAGATGTAGATACATACATTTCATCATCATGGCTTCAGTTAAGCAAGAACTAAAACTGCGATATGAAACGGCAGAATGTATTTTTTTATTTATTTTATTTTATTTTATTTTATTTTATTTCATTTATTTATTTATTTTTAATCTAGATCCCTTCTGCAAATGTTCTCTAACTTCAATTATTAATCAACCTGTATACGAGTACATAGTAGGAAATAACCATCTTAATTTCAGTAAAACTGTACTTAGTTTTCACGTGTTTTCCGCAAATCTTCTAATTCACACGTAATATTTTCTTTCAAAAGCGACACTGACTACGGGAAATTTTGATTCAGTTTACCCAATTTCTCTATCAAATACGGATATAATGGTCCAAAAACTCAAGAGTGTCATTTCTATTCCCAATTACTGAAGCTCACTCTTAGCTTTATGCTTACCTTAGATAACTGATGAGTTGGCCATCGTTTTATTACAAAACTCATTATACAGAACATTTAAAGATATCACGCCAATATTCAGAATATTCAAAAGGAGATAATAATGACCGTCTCTTTCGCATAAACTGTTTAATGTTTGCATACATACTGAATGCGATCGCAGAAAATAGTATTACTTGATGACTAATGAGCTTCATAACACTGATCAGTTGTGTAATGACACAGAAACTTGCAAATCCAGAACGAATTATGCAGATAGTAAACTCATGTTAAACAATTTTCAGACAAAATCTACAGTCTGCTATGAAGTTTCGGAATAATAACAATATTGATTTCCAGAAACAACTCTTATGGCTCACTACAGTATTGAAAATTTTATTTTGTTATACGCTAAATTTTTATGCTATATTTCGTAAATCTGATTAGTTGTATCAACTGTAAGGTTACTTCCGCGAAATTCTAAACGTTGAATAGTGGAAGCTACCCATCGTTAAAAAGAAAGTATCCGTCTGTCCAAATAATAACTGAGATCGACAGTTTTTACTGTTCAGACTGCTTGTATGGGATGGGCATATAATCACTTCTTCGGATATCGAACTACGTAACTCGGCAGCTAAAGATTACTGTACGGTATTCGTCGTTGAGGAGACCAAGAATAACTGCTGCAATTTCATCTGTATGAACGTACCCAGTTTGTTCTAGTTCATCGCGATTGGGTGCACGGAATACCCGTCATAGATGCTCATTTTATCCGCCACTGGAAAGGACATGCAGTTTGGAGTTATACGTGTTTACGATTACTGTGGCTAGGTGATAATATTGCGCCAAGTTCGTTTTATCCGGAGGAAATATAAATTCTGGCGTTTGCGGTAACTGCTGTTTACCCCGAAGCAGTATCGACATGAATGTGGTTGGCTGTAATAATGCAGTCGGCAAGTGTTGCCTTCCTGCAATTCCTTTGCGGATAACTTCATATCGACTACCTGGTAAGATTGAAGAGATGCGCCGTATCATCTCGAGCTTATAGTACCAAGAAGTAAGCGTTTACTCTGGTGATAGTCGCCAAGAGATATTACTTGAGCTCCTATGTAACATTTCGGATAGCTCTCGTGTTATTAACGATTTTTCGCACTGGTCCCTCTACCCGCGTCGTTTGCCACGTTACAACAGCTTTAGTTAGTTCTATTATCTACGCCCTTCAAAGTAGGGGTTATCTGCGTAATGTCTTCATTATCTGCCGTTCCACTGTTTTTAAAAGTTTACCCCTGGCATGTACACAACCACATTTTTTTCTTCTTATGATCTGTGTAACTAAGTTATGTATACGGCGCAACGTAAGCCTTAATTGCTTTTTTGGGTAATGTAACGTTTTAAACTTGGTAGCGATTTTCTGGAATAATTCTGATTTACCTGATCTCTCCAGTAGTGTACTAAATTCTGTTTCTAATCTCCTAATTGCATTTCGCAGTGTCCATAAACTCAGGTCGAAGGGAATAGTCCACTTTGGTCATAACAACTGAACCCATTTTCACAAAAATAGCTCCACTGTCAAACTGGTGCACTTGGAGTGCGTAGCTCAGGTTGCTGTAAGACGCTGTTGTGCTAAGCTGCATTGCCGCGCCGTAACATTCCATTTTACTAGTCGGCACTACTTAGTAAAGAAACAATGTTACATACCCTACTATGTATGAAAAAAATGAGAATCTTAATAGCAACTACATTACCCATATCTACTGCATGATCTACACTATATCTGCACTATACGATAATTGCATTCCCCTGTCACTAGTGCTACGCGACTTATGCAGCAAATTGTAAGGATTATATGTGTGATCTACGCGGTTGTGGTCACGTCTCTTCGCTCTCGTTTCGTTGATATCCATCATTCGGACCAACAGGTATTATTGGATGTGGAATTATATCAACCGCTCCTTTAACTCTTTGCAAACCCAATCGTAAAGGCATGGCATCGGTCGTATTGTCGTGTCAGCTAACGACTGTACCAGTACATCCCGACAAAACATTATCATACGCCTCTCGCTTAACTTCCAGCTTGTGAAAACAACTGTCCTGCGACGCAGTTTGAATTCGCGACGTTAAACCTTCCGTGGTGTACCTTCTACAGTCTCCATCGCCGCCCTGAGATTTTCACCATTCCTTCGCGTTTATACCTCCTGCTTCTATCAATGATATCTTTCTACTGAGACAATCAGGATTAGTTTGTTTCTATCGTGACTTATGAATCATTTCAAGGTCCATTTTTGATAAGCTCAACGACCAGCGGATTAGAAGGCTACAAAGATTCCGTAATCCGATATGCTATATTAACTTAACGGGATCCGTCACGACTTTGAATTTTCTAAACACCTAAAACAATACCGTATATCACACTCTTTTCTACATTGCTGAACAGTTTCTTTCTACTGTCTGGAGCGTAAGCTATGAAATGTTCTGCCCCATAAGTATTTGAGACAACACAATACCGACAGAATCATCTAGCAGCACAAGATAAAATACACTCCTAACGATAATCCGGATATGCCAGAACTGGGCTAACGATTACGCCTTTAACATTGCACAACTGTTGAAAAACTGTCATTCCGTTCTTTAGACTTTGTTGTTATATCTATTTCATCAATGGCCGTATCTATTGAATACAGATACAACCTCAGTCAATGTTTTCGGAAATTCGGCCTTTACCCGATTTTAAGGGTACAGAGGAAATACTTAACTCTTCCATTTGAAATCTTCTCACCAAAAATTCTAATTTTACATCACACACCATTGTCTAAGTTTAATTCGATCTCATAATTGATAGTACACGATTTACTCTACTTAATTCATTTGTTTGCATATCTCCGTTATCAGAAAATCTTTTTGCAGTAGTAATTCTCTTGTTTTTTTTATGTCAAGGCGCAGCTTATAATTAAGAGTATGATGGGTTACAATAATTTCTATTACGAATTTCATTGGGTAATATTTTAATGAAGGTGGATTTGACAGTAATTTAAATTATTTAATTTAACTGATATTGGCTCTGAGGTGTATACACATCGCCCATCACTTGTTATTGATTATAAATTATTTTCATGTAATATAAGTTGTAACATAGAAGATGTACTGGAAATTGTATCTAGCAAATATATTTAATACATAACTTTTTTGGGTGAGTCATTTTGTTAAATTATTATAAGGAACTAGGCAATATAAATTTCCATGCAGTAGAAAAATAACGTGCAGCACTCAAGGAGAAGTAAGGACGGGCCGCGTGTAGGCCGCGGTCCCAATGGTACACACATAAAAAAAAGGAAATAAAAACAATAAAAATAAAAAGAGGCAGCTCGGGGAGTAACAGCCCACCGCCTTGCCCGCATCACCCCTGTGCCAAAGATTAGTGTTATATGCGCCACCTGAAAAGAAACTGTATATAAGCATAATTAAAGCCGTGTACAACTCATATTTTATAAAATATAAATACAGAAATACTCTAGAAACAATTTTGAATGTGATTTCACAGATTTGTGTTGAACTGTGAATGGATCGACAAGGGAATGTACCCTCTGACAATCTCATGTACAACGTAGGTTTTTCCAATTTTTTTCATAAAGCGGTTTCGCAGTCGGCACACACTCTCTCTCTCTTTGGGTTAGGGTCTCGTAGCGTACGAACGCATTGGCCTATTGCTCTCATACTTGAATTTTTTCTAGAACCTCATCATTAAAAAAAAAAGGTGCTATCAAAGTGAAACATGTTTTCTTCTGTAAATAACAATTTAATTTTTGTTTTACATATGTTTTTACTTAATCTGCAGAGTTGAGTTTACTTCCTCATCATTAACTAAATAAATGTATTTTAATATTGCACCTATCACCAACTGTCGTTTCTACTGTTATATTTGGGGGGGGGGGGGGGGCTGTTAGTAGTCGTGCTTGTGAATTGTAGGGGGGATGCTAATTATCTAATTCCTGTCTCTGACTAAGCCAAGACAAGAACCTGCACGCCCTGTACATCTATTAATGCCTACCTAAATGATAAATTTCCCTTGGTCGCTGTACAGTTCTTCCACATAGATATTATAATTAAAATTTTTACAGATGTTCCCACGTGAATAGTCCAAAATAGGGTCACCGAAATGAGCTCTACTTGAATCAGAGCAATGCATGGAGTTTAAAAATATTACTTATTTACTAACGTTATCAAAAAATTAACAACACCAATTAAGAGCCGACGTTGTCAGGATGGGAGAGCGACCTATATAGTCATGAGAACAAGGCTTCACAAGGAAGACAGCCTAGATAAATAACTTATAAATACGCGA
The DNA here is from genome assembly GCA_026315105.1 of Locusta migratoria. Classification (NCBI taxonomy): domain Eukaryota; kingdom Metazoa; phylum Arthropoda; class Insecta; order Orthoptera; family Acrididae; genus Locusta; species Locusta migratoria. The sequence goes on from CM048746.1 coordinate 330,169,768, forward strand.
TCTAGGCTGTCTTCCATGTGAAGCATCGTTCTTATAAAAACAGTAATTCTACAGGTGATATATACGTACATTATTCAATTATAGCATGGCAAAGATAACGATTTGAAGGAAAGATAAATTACGTAGCCTATTCCCGCTTCTCGATTCAGTATTGAAATTCGCCTGGAATTGATACACGCTATTGTCATACTGTCGACCTAACTAGTTTTTATCCGAGGGAAATTGTGAAGTTCCAATAACAACAACCACACTGATCCTTCCGAGTTATCAATTTGAAAGACGTCACGCATGTAAGTGACGCTTTCATGCTTCAGTTCTCTAATACTTCCACAGAGTTAATTCTGATCTCATTAATTAATCATGGCACTTGTGTGTATGTTCATTCAGTAATTAGAAATGTAGAATATGTAGCCTCCTTCTTATCTAACAGTTTTAATTTTACAGTACTAATTCGTTCATTAACACTGTTTAGTGGGAAATAGTTTAAACAATTTAGAAATTGGAAGGCTCAGTCTTGGTTTGAAACGTGCGTCTGTGTGTGTTTGTGTTGTCCTTCGAGTAAGTTAGTTTAAGTAGTTTGTAAGTCTACGGACTGATGACCAAAGTAGTTTGGTCCAATAAGTTTAAAAACACTTTAACATTTGATTTCTTTCCTTGTTAAATCGACATAGAACTCCACAAATTCAGAATGAAAATTATATGACTGTTCCAATAAATAGTTTGACCACTGTTATCACTGAGCTAACACAGTTGCAACATATACCGATTCAAATATTTTGTCCCAGGAGAAAAGTACCACTGACATACGTGTTTCTGAATGCTTTCAGAGGCGTATTTCTTTCAAATTGTGAGAATAAATTTGTTGTGGTATATGTGAAGAGAGATTATGCTACGTGGGGGACAGTAAACGCAGAGTTGTGTACCACTTAATTTGGGAGTACGTTTCTGGCAAAAAGTTGGTCAGCTAAGGAGCAGGCAAAAAAACGTAGACTGTCCTATAATCTGCCAAAATGTGCCCCGAATAGAAGTCTTTGTGGAAATTCATTGAGCGATCATGTCAACAAAAGCAGATACCTTGAGAATTTATGCCAATGTATGACGGACTTTGCATATTGAAAGGAAAAGTTCACACTGAGGTTTGGCCATGGTTAATTAAAGCTCCACTGTACGTTTTATAAGAATTCCTGTCGGTTACGCACTAAATAGAGATCGTGTTTCAAAAGCAAACTAGCGGCTACAGCAGAAATTCAAATAGAAACACGCCGCATAACGGAGACAATTATAACTACAACGATAACACACAAAATCAGGCTGCCAGTAACGTAAAGGGGAATAACACAAAGAATGACAACACAATTCACAATAGCGGAAATGGCACTAGTGACGGGAGAGCTCTGGTGATTATAAGGAATTTTGACAATCATTCCGGTTAAACCAATACAGGAATGGTAACAACCGCCAGAACTTGGTTCAACGTAATTGGAGAGCAAACTTTAGCGGACCACACCCCTGGAATCATCCACAAATGCAACATTCACGGTGAAGGAACAGTCGAAACAATGGTCACGGATAGTTGAGGTGGTTGAAGGATCTGAAAGCCAACCTCAACAGGCGCTAAAGTAAAAGTGGTCATACAGGACTCCCAAGTAACGGGCATGGAAGTGAGTAGTGCCGAACGAAATGAGAGAGGTTTGGTGTCATTAATAAGATATAATGACTATGTTGCAACAGGCGCAGTTGGGTCACACACATTACGAGTTGAGAAGGGACTATTGTTGTTGGAGATTTTTTTTTTTTTTTTTTTTTTTTTTTTTAAGGAACTGTCTGTCGAGTGTTGATTAGGAATTGGATTATTAATGCCAAGGACCGCAATCGTCGACTTTCTTCGACTTAAATGTAGTATTGAGATAGACAGTAAGGGTAAAATTCAATATTTGGTGTGGACCAATAGATAAGGTAGCAAGTTGGGTTGTAACAACAAAAATCAGTAAAGCAAAATTATGGTATCGTCAGGAGAAAGATCAATTGACAGATTTCACTCAGAAAGTGGCTGTGCCAATAATGTAGGTTTTCCCTACTAATGGAAGAGACGGTTACAGAGAGTAATAGGTTAACAAACACACAGAGAGCAGATCAGTGAAGTTTATTGCTCAGATTTATGAATGTATTTTCAACTACGCCCCGTGTCATTTAAGGATATGTATAACTTATGGACGTGGCACCAAATCGACTTATTGGTTTAGGACCTATTATAATTCTAGGTCTAAGAGAAAAAAAGCCTTACACGTGATCCCCAAAATGTTTGCCTCGGAAATTACCCGTTGAAGCATGTTTTCTTTTGGCCTATCCAAAGACGAGGATGATTAAGAGTTTGTTTCACCATAGGAATTTAAGAAAGTATATACAATGAGCCGAGATAAAGATTTGTTTTTGTATAATGGTCATGTCTGCACACCTTTAAGCTGCGTATACTTTTTCAATGTTTTTGTATGATAATAAAGATATTGGAAAGGAAGTGAAAATATAATGTCACAGATTTTTCAGAGACGGATGCGTGTGTCACAATAAGCGCCATGAGGGAGATATATATATTTATGATGACAAGGCACCTGTCAGCATAAAGATAAATATTTTTGCATTTCAAGACGCTTTTCAGCTATTTGTATATTTTAGTGTAAAAGTAAGTTAATCTGGGATGATTATGCTGTGAAAGTCTACGCAAAGGTGCTAACTGTGATATGGACAAACTTATTTTGTGTCAGTTCTATATGCAATAATAGACAGTGATATAGTAGGAAGAATATTGTCACGTACAGTTGACAATGAGGACACTTAGAAAGAGATAGAAATGTTGGCTAGTGTGAATGAAAATGAGGACAGTGATTATTACAATTCAGTGCGATTACAGACATTGTGGACTTCAAATAAAAATATAGTGAGTGTTGAAACGCACACCTTTCATTTTCACACATATTTAAAGAAACTGTTCGATGGTTGCTATGTGTTTTACCTACAATTTAAAGAGAAAGAAAATATGTATGATTCATACATACTATTCAATGCGTACTTCAGATCCACGGTATCTCCACAACGAAATGTACATGTCATTTGTTCCAGAACTCTACTATAAGACTTCATGAAAAGCATAAAATTGTAACTCACCCTCATTCATACAGAATCCTAAACTAAAAAACATGCAAGGAAAAAAATGAAAATTGCGCAGGCGAGGTGAAGTTTGCACTCCTGTTACAGTAAAACTTCATAAACGTTTTCAATTAGTTTTCAAAATTTTCATCATTTTACCTCTCACTAGAACGAATAGCAAATGTAATTATAATGCAAAGAATAGATTTCAGTAAATTGGTGTATACCATGTTGAAAAGTGGATGTTAAGGAACAGTAATGTGATCAGAATAAACAGAATATGTAACCAAATCAAGTCAAAAGAATCTCACTAAACCACAAACGTGAAACAGTTACGAATATGGTGTCAGTTGTTTTCGAACATTACCGAAACAACAGACACCATTTGATGAAATTAATGGCCGTAATTTTACGATTTCCAAATATTTAAACATTTCAACTTTGACATTGAATATATTCAATGCCCTGAAACGGTCTAAATGTTTAAATACTCGGAATTTGCAGAATTACGGCCGTTAATGTCAACAAACGGTGTCTGTTCTTTCTGACATCTCCGAAAAGAATAGACATCATATCAACAATTTTCCCCTTAAAGGCAACCGATAATTTCATTACGGACGCATTAATACGCTTGATCCCTTGCGGAAATGCAGTACAGGCAGCGAGCAAGAGAAGGTAATGGGTGGGGGCACTACATTCGTACTGTGCTATGAGATGAGAATTTGGGCTGTAAGGAAAGCGTGCCTGGATAGCCTAAATGGTTAAGGCGACCGCTGACCCGAAGAGAGATATCCTGGTTCGAATCCCGATCCAGCACAAATTTTCAACTTGGCCAATTAATGTACTTCAGTGCCTACAAACGGTCGAAATGTTTGAATATTTCAAATTCGCAAACTAGAAACTGATGATACTAATGTAGACTGCGATGATAATCCGTGCGCTGAAGCCAATAAAGTGAAAGAGAATACAAAATCTGGCGTACATGGAACACAGAAAGTCGGGAAACTGTGTGAAATTAAGTGCAAACGGTGAAATCGTAGGACACACAAAACTTCTAGTGAGAACAGTGCCGATATTAGCATTTAACATATAAATAAACATTAAAAAACTTTATTCTTCTCACACTTTCATTAATGTGGGTGATACTGACCTTCAGCTTCGATAGACACTCAGATACTGCTTTGGTGGAAACAATGAGAAGTGGAGCGAAACACAGACTGTTGCTACCAACTATCAAACAATAAACTTCAAACCGAAACCCGTGTGCCCGAGACAAAGCCAAAGAAGGTACAGACAGTAGTAACAGGCTCATAAAACATGCACAAATGAACCCCTGAATCACAGCAATGTACTGAATAATAATAATAAGAAGAAGAAGAAAATTGATGCTTGATATATTTCCAATTTCATCTCTGGACGGAGTGATCCGCGAGAGGAGGATATAGCGGTTAATGTGTACCTCCGTGCACTGCTTGTTCATGCTGACGTTACAGCTGATCGACGTAAATAAGGTTTTCGTCGATAAAAGCGTGTGTAAACAGTGCAGTTTAACTATAAAGTGAACTGAAAAAATTATGACACAAATTGAAATTTTTCACAACAAGGTTTTAAAATTTCCAAGTTTAATCTAGTATTTCATCATGGTAGCAACTTGAAACTGAGATAAAATGTATTATTTCGGGATTCGATATTATATAAAGACTACTGGGAGAAATCGTTAATCTCGAGGTCGGTACTGGGCTAAAGGAGACGTCTTCTTTATTATTAAACAACCTCTTCCTTGATAGTCTATAGATGTACACGTTTTATTTTAACTTTATAGAACAGGTCGAATAATGTGAATCGAGATTAAGCAAGTATCCGTTGTTTTTGAGACACCGAATTATTACCAACTATTATGAACTAGGAAGTTAACAGCATCTTCTAATCCCTTACTGTTACTTTACGGCTGTTGGTGATATGGTTCGTAATTAGCCGTGTGATGAGTCAGAGGTAATTGCTCTTCAGACAGACAGAGGACAGAAAAGTTTTAAATTTATCCTATGGAATAATATAGACAGATCCGCAAACTAATGAAGTGAAACAGAAACCAATGTATTAAAAACACGTTCATGACAAAGTTTTACTGAAAGAGGATACATTCTGAGGCGCAGAGGCAAATGAGGATCATAAATTTGATAACAGAAGGAAATTTACAGGGTGTTAAATGCGGAACGAAACCATTTTATTGTCGCCTTAGGCTTGCTTCTTCTTTTTTTTTTTTTTTTTTTTTTTGCACGTTATGAAAGCTCTAAGTGTATTCACGGACAATTATCAATGTTCTTTATTGAAAAAGGAAGTCTGCAATCTTGTTTGATTGTTTATGATGATATTACATATTGGAATGACAGGACAATGTTTCGACTACGTATCTCAAAGCCGAATTTCCCTTGCAAGCGTGCGTTAGATTCTTTTCCACAAAGTTATGAGTATGCTGAAACGTCTCAGTTCCGAAGATGTTTAACCTGTGTATTGTAAATCGATATACTACAAACCCTGTATGCTAACAACTTCGTGTTACCTATACTGATGATAAACAGCGCAGTTATGATACGAACCATACATAGGTAATATATGTAATCGGTTACATGCTTCAGCTGAGGACACTCAACGAAAAGACACAGACATTAACAGGGGTAATTGCGCGAACGAATGGAGGAAGGACGTCTACAATTGGACAGCTATCGGGAAGTAAGTTACGACCGGTCAGGTTTAACGGCCTGGAAATAATTTGCAGGGCAAGGGTCCCCTCCAGCTGCCACGTGGCTAAGCAGCAATCTGTACTCGCTAGAGATGCAGTATCGGAAAGCGAATCGCGACTTTAAATATCAATGCAAAAGATTCACTGAATTTGTCTTCTATCTCAATATATTGTTAAAATAATGACACTTCAAACGACTCTTCAGATGGTTTACTACAAACAACCTATGTGTGCTACTTTTGCAATGTTATTTGCTTCATTTTACTTCAACTATCATTTTCTTTCGTTTTCGTCAGAAACTGCCTACAAATCGCAGAAATTGAAGAAACTGGGTAATTCATCTTACAGTCGTCACATGAGAAAATATCTCTGAGGTCAATTTCAAAGATGGGAAATATTTTTGTAAGTTGGAGAGTTCGCCAGCAGAGTAAAATAATTAAACTTGCTGAAAATTTATTAAAGTAAGTCCATACTGTTCCAAGTATGAGAGAAGATGTCGAAAAAGGAATCGTTATTTCTTGGGGAAGAACAACATGTGGGTCGTAGAATGCTTTATTTCTTGGGCAAGATATCAGAGATGGACAGCTATATTCGTTTGTGTTGGTTCGATCAACATGCGAGTATTACGTAAATGTCTCAGGATTTTAGATGGCGATACATAGAAGGAAGGGGAAGTCTTTTCTATGGAACAGTATTCGGAAAATTTTGAAAACCGGCATTCGAAGCTGACTGCAGAACGATTCTTCCACCGCCATTATACATATCTCGTACATACATCAAAAGATTTTATGGCCTTTAAAAGACATTGAGACGGCTACTTGCTATATCTGCGTGAACAGGAAAGGAAATAATTAGTAACGATACAAGGTACCCTGAAGCACTTATCAGAGTGCGTGTGGAGTAGCTATGGTGGTACAGGTGTAGAAGAAGAGTCACGCAGTTACGTAATACTTAATACTGATCCAACGAGTGACCGGACACGTAGTTTCGCGAAGGAGATAATACTGAAAGCGTGAAAGCACATACACTATGAATAGTAGGAAAATGGTAATTTCAAAAATTGAGAAATGTCTTCGACTGGCCTGGAAAGAAGGACCTTCAGAACATATTTTGTCAGCACCAACCTACATAAGAAGACACGATCGTCGTAATAAAATAAGTCATATCTAAAACAGAAATATTCAGGAGTTCCTTTATCCCGCGAGCTATTAGAGAATGGAACTGTAGAGAAATATCATAAAAGTGGTTTGATGAACCCTCTGCCATGCACTTCAATGTGACTTGCAGAATATAGATGTAGATCTATGTAGGTGTAACGGCTGTCCAGAGACATGTTGAACCAGATACAACAAATCGTAAATTAGTTACAAACTGCGGCGATTACACACATTATTGAACACAAAAGGTCTTTGCAATTTTATCGGATTAAGGTTATGACATGATTGACATGTCTGTTTTCTGTAGCGATGATGTGGCTCAGACGAGCAACGATTTTATGCGTGACACATCGAAGTGTCGTAATGACTGAAAGATCGCTCAGTCAACCAATGTGAAGTTTACATTTCAACCCTTTAATGCATAGTGTAGCTGATCAGCTACATACGTTATTTTTCCTATTACCTTTCAAACTGATCAAACTTTTACAACAAATTCATTTCTAGCTGCTTACATATGATCGTAGCTCGTCCTAGAGATTGTAGATTATGGAGTGCGACTGAATCAGTTCGACAGTAAGCTGCATTGATTTACTCGTTGTTGTCTTTACTATTCCTCTTTTGCATGTAAAAGTAGTCAATCACATACTACTGTTGCATTATGAGTTACTTTCTGGAAAGATTAGAGTCATAATAGTGACATTTACTGCATTGGGTACATCATGAAAGCACTATATAGCTGACCAGCTGTGAACTTTTGGTTGCTAGTAGTGCATAATAATTTTAACGATTTTTTAAATAGATTTCTCAGTATATACGCACTATTCATTAATCGTGGTTGTTTTTATAACTTCAAATAAAAAGTCATCCATAAAAGGGTTAATGACTCATTCATATCAGAAATCTTTCATTTGGCGACCCTATTTTTTCAATATTTTAAGTAGTATGGACATAGATGTGATCAGTTCATTCATATACGAATGAATATGAAAGCATGCGAATTGAACTGTGTATACCATGCGCATTATACATTACAATTGTCTGATCTCTAAATTACTAATATTTAATGATTGACGTAAAACAGGTAATTCTCCTACATTTTTAACTAGTTTTCAATTTCGCTGCAACACCACGAGACTCAAAGTTTCGTTACTCCTAGCGGAACTTTGTTACTTTTGGCAACACTGCTTATTACTTTCGAGATACATCTGTGAAAATTAACAGGATGGCTTCAATTATCAAAATCTTTATCAATATTGTTTATCAATGTTGTTTTAAACAAGAAATGTTTCGTACCATAGCTTTTTCCTCAGCGATAACGAAGGTTACTCGAGTGTTAAACTATAGGTTAGGGCCCCGTCTGTCGTAACAGCGTCGGAACTCTTTTTTCCCTGCAACGCGACCAACTGCCGGAAACCTCTTACCAGGGCAAAGGGCCTCTCAGGTGCTTTATTTAACGCGAAATGCAGATGCGCCGCTTCCGTCAAATTTATCTTATGTAAATTGGAGCGTAATCCATGAAATTAAGTGACGAGCGCGCGCGCGGGCAGTGGTGCGTCTGCCCGCCGCCAGGGCGCTCTGCGGTTTAGTCGTAAGCCGGCGCGGGCCCCGCGCCCATCATGACGTCACGCGCGGAACCATTACGCGACGAGCCGTAACTGTTTTTGCCGGTCGTTTAAACGCAAACGGCGGGGAATAACGCGCAGCCATCGCCCCCGCGCGGCGGCCACGTTGAATAAATTTGAGCACTTTATAAATCGCTATCTGGCGCCGTAGCCGTAGCCGTCGCTGTTCCTCATGTGACGGGGCGTCCGCCTCGCCTCGGCCCATTTCGCCGCTGGAGGCTGATGTATTGTTTCCCGATGCCGCGCAGCCCCACCCATCTCCTGCGCGCTGTCTACGACCGTCTAGCGAGGCTCTTGATTTAGAACTTACGGTTCCCGCAAAGAAAGCTGTACTGCTTCACTGCATATTTAGCTCTTTTTTCCCCGTGTACTGTCAGAATGTCATTGTATCGTGCAGAGACAAAATGGCTGTCCAGTAATTTATCTTGAAGTGCTTCCAGAAGGAATGTGTTGTACGTACGAGCGATAGACTGTGCTGTTGAAGATTCGATTACGAAAGACTCTATGTGAAAGACGTTGTGAAGCCGTTTCAATCAAGTAAAAAACTATTATATACTCAGTCCACCTTCTCCAAGTTCTTATTTTCACAAAGGCCCAAAGATGTGTGACAAATATTTATTCCTTGTCTCAGTAGTGATTAGGGTGTTTCACTAAGTGTGTTTGCCTCTGTAACTTATAAAATAATAGGTGACGGAAAATTTTGATGCGGTAGGTCAACACAAGAAATGTTACACTTTCTGCGGAGCTATGAACATAGTTTATTGTATCATTTTCCAAAGAGTTACACAACAAAGATATAATTTTTAAATGGAACAATAGTTTTTTCTATCGTGTATTGGATTCGTTTAAACCAGGTGCGTCCAAATCAATTTCAACTACATTCCTATCACTGTGAGTTTGGGAGCTACAACCCTTCAAAGTTCCGGGGCAGAGGCTGCGATAGCGTAGTTGACTGGCCGAGTGGCTAACCCCTGGGGCACGGCCCACTGTCTCATGACCACCAGCCAGTCAGCTACGCTGTCGTAGCCTCCGCCCCCTAAACTTTGAAGGGTTGTAGCTCCTAAACTAACAGTTATAGGAATGTAGTTTAAATTGATTTGGACGCAGCTGGTTTCAACGAATCCAGTGCACGATACAAAAAAACTATTGTTCCATTTAAAAAAATTATATCTTTGTGCTGTAACTCTTTGGAAAATGATACAATAAACAATGTTCATAGCTCCGCAGAAAGTGTAACATTTCTTGTGTTGACCTACCGCATTAAAATTTCCCGTCACCTATCATTTTATAAGTTACAGAGGCAAACACACTTAGTGAAACTTGTGGTCTTCAGTCCGGAGGCTGGTTTGATGCAGCTCTCCACAATACCCTATCCTGCGTAAGCCTCTTCATCTCCACATAAGAACGGCAACCTACATCTGTCTGAATCTGCTTACTGTTTCCATCTCTTGGTCTTCCTCTGTGATTTTTACCCCACACACTTCCCTCCAACGCTAAATTCACAATTCGTTGATGTCTAAGAATGTGTCCTACCAATCGACCCCTTTTTTTAGTCAAGGTATGCCATAAATTTCTTTTCTCTCCAATTCTATTCAGTACCTCATCATTAGTTACGCGATTCGCCCACCTAATCTTCAGCATTCTTCTGTAGCACCATATTTCAATAGCCTCAATCCTCTTCCTGTCCGCACTGTTTATCGTCCATGTCTCACTCCCATACAAGGCAACACTCCATACAAATGCCTTGAAAAAGGACTTCCTTAGGCTTAAATCAATATTCGATGTTAACAAATTTCTCTTTTTCAAGAACGCTTTTCTACCCATTGTCATTCTGCATTTAATATCCTCTGTACTGCGACCATCATTTGTTATTTTACTGCCCAAGTAACAAAACTCATCTACCTCCTTTATTGTTTCGTTTCCCAATCTAATTCCTTCAGCATCACCTGATTTTCTTAGACTGCACTCCATTACCCTAGTTTTGCTCTTGTTAATGTTCATCTTATATGCACCTTTCAGCACAGTGTCCATTCCGTTCAATTGCTCTTCGAGGTCCTTTGTTGTATCTGCCAGAATTACTATGTCATCGGCAAAACGCAATGTTTTTAATTCTTCACCCTGAACTTTAATTCCTTCTCCAAATTTCTGCTTGCTTGCCTTTATAGCTTGCTCAATGTACAAATTGAATAACAATGGAGAAAGACTACAACCATGTCTTACTCCCTTTCCAACCACTGCATCCCTTTCATGCCCTTCAACTCTGACAACTGCTGTCTGGTTTTTGTACAAGTTGTAAATAACCTTACGCTCCCTATATTTTACTCCTGCTTGCTTCAGAACTTGAAAGAGTTTATTCCAATCAACATTGTCAAAAACCTTCTCCAAATCTACAAAAGCTAGAAATGTGGATTTGCCTTTTCTTAATCTATCTTCTAGGATAAGCCGTGAAGTGAGTATTGCCTCCGGTGTTCCTACATTTCTCCTGAACCCAAACTGATCTTCCCCGAGGTCGGCTTCTACCAGCTAACAGGGTGTGGACACGTCCACTTAATATATTTTCTTTCTTTGTGTGTGAGGAATGTTTCCTGAAAGTTTGGCCGTACCTTTTTGTAACACCCTGTGTGTTTGGGTGGGGCTAAGATTAATGTAAAGCTAACTTAAGTAATTTTAACTCAACACCTCTAGATATTTTGTGTCAGGTTTGCTGCTCATATTCAGATGATAATTTACGCTGAAGCCTCTTTTACTGTACCGAGATAAAGTTTTCTTCATTATTATTATTGACGTGAAATTTTATTAAATATAGCTGTCAAAAAAACTGACACGAACTTCACACAACCAACAGACCACTCCGCTCGCCAATGCAGGGAAATGTGACTGCCAACCAAGGCAATGCCTTCCCGTATCATTTATTAAAATAATTAATTATTCATTATTTCTGTGATGGAGAGGGGAGGCGCACTGCTGTTCCCCATCCCCCCTTTTATGTTCGCCCGTGCTTCGTCACATAGTAGGCGATTACGCATGTAATTGAAATCGAGGTTTGGAATTTAAATAGTGGCAACACTACTCTGGAGTCACTATATAATGGAATCTACTATAGCACTACTGATAGCACGACTACCTACCTTACCTCGTCACTAGCATAGGCACAATCGAAATAAACACAGTCACTTGTGGGCAAGCGGTCTAACGTAAGGTGTCACTATGTTTTCGAAACAGGAACACAGCACGACAGTGTCGTCAAGGTTTTCGAGAGCGAGAAGATCCCCAGCAGGTAAAGTTACGGTGATTCTCGTTTACGACTGTTAAGGTGTTATCCTGACGCGTTACGTTCCTACATGGCAGATCGTCAATGTACAGTATTACTGTTCGTTTTTTGAGTATCACCTGCGACCAGCTATGCGAAAGAAGCGGAAACACATTATGCACAACCCATCCATCATTTTCCGCGACAATGAGCGATCGCATACAGCTGGGAGGTAATATACCATCTGCCATACTCCCCGGAATTAAGTGCCGTGGTGGAGTGGCCGAGCGTTCTAAGGCGCCTTGCTGTGGTTGCTCGCCGTCTTGTTTCGAGTCTTCCCTCGGGCATGGGCGTTGTCTTTAGCATAAGTTAAAAGTATTGGAGGAATATCATGTTGACCACAGCCGCTTAATTTATTAGCTCAAATCTACCGGCTTCGGTTAATAAACCATTATGAAGCACCAGCAGAGCTTAAAATCTGTGTGTGTGTTGTGGATGTTGAACCTATCGTTAAATCAGACAACAAATTGTTCATTAACACAGCAATTTGGTTTAATTATGGCCCTGATATTGATGTATATATTATTAAATAAGAAACATTGCATTAAACTGATTATGTGCGCAACGGATATTTTAAACACAAAACAACCGTGACAAGTCACCATTTGAAACAGACACTGACTATACTCAAAAATTTTGACTGCAAGAAAGATATTAAAAAACCACAAATCACTTTCTTAATGCTTGACTGTGAGAATTTTATGCAGGTCAGTTTCTGATTATTGAAATTCAGTATCATAATCAATTAACTATCATTTACTATGGCACCAATAACGAAATCTGTTCAACAATATTATTAAAATCAATACTGCACTTTAAATCCACTAATAACTAATTATCAAATGAAGGAAGTAGGTTAATTTTCTAACTACGTAAATGAAACAGGAAAGAAAAGTCAACTTTGTTATTTATTATTAATAATCAGCATTACATTACCTACATAATACAACTTCTAACTTGCTGGCAAAGTAGCCTCTGCTCTACATCGAAGCCATACACACAACTCAACCGCTCTCTAAGCGAGCTGAACCACAAGTGCTACTCTCTCTCAGTGCGAGCTACAATGCTATGCAATACATGATCTTTGCCAAAGATGAAACTTCACAGAGTTAAGTACACATATCGATACATACAGCAGAAGCGATATTATACTTTTCTTGCAAGCAAGTTAAAACATGAACATATACAAAATTTTCACGGCGTATTTCTTCTTCCAATAATTTTCGGGTGTGCAGCCGGATCCCATTGACATTCTGCAACGATATTTCGGCCCAGAGACGTCCGGCCATCTTCAGGTGAGTAGGCAACTACTGAAGAGCGCAGGTACGTTCGCGGTATTTATACCGAGTATTGCGCATGCGAGATACACTGGAGTCTTACTGCGCATGTGTTAGATGGTGACATGCGCGGTACGGCCGAGCTGTGTGTGCTGCCCTCGGTGGTGAAAGTGAACATTCATCTAATCATTGAGAATCGAATGATTCCGTCGATTCCGCTGTGCCTCAATAGCTTTAAGAACAGGGTTCCAATTTTTATCCAGCTGAAAGCCTTTGTCACGATTTATCAAATTGTCAGCAAGGCGTATTTCAACCGCTTGTTTGAAGACTGAGTTCCAAAAGCCGGAAACTGGAGCTAAAATTGTGGTTTTGTTGCATTCCATGGAGTGTCCCATGGAAATGCAGTGCTCTGCTACAGCTGATTTCGACGGTTGCAGAAGACGGGTGTGTCTTTCGTGCTCCGTACACCGCTCTTGAACTGTTCGAGTCGTCTGACCTATGTAAGCAGAACCACACTCGCAGGGAATTTTATAAACGCCCGCTTTTTTCAGTAGCAGATCGTCTTTTACAGATCCGACTAGGGCTATATTCTTCGCTGGTGGACGGAAGATGACCTGGATTTTATGTTTCCTTAGCAATCTGCCTATTTTAGAGGACACATTGCCAGCATAAGGAAGGAATGCAACTGATTTGTAATTTTCTTCATTGTCCTCTGTGCGTTGCTTCTTGTTGTTATGATTACGTATGGCCTTCCTTATTTGGCGTGGTGTGTAGCCATTCTCTTTGAACACTTTCTCCAAGTGTTGCAGTTCTGCAGGAAGATTTTCTTCGTCCGATATCAAGTGTGCTAGATGTATTAGCGTACTAAGGACACCAGCGGTTTGTGCGGGATGATGGCAGCTGGACGCCTGGAGGTATAGATCTGTGTGCGTAGCTTTCCTGTACACAAAATGTCCCAAAGAGCCGTCATCCTTGCGTCGTACCAGCACGTCCATAAATGGTAAAGCTCCATCTTTTTCACTCTCCATGGTGAACTTGATATTTTCATGTATTGAATTTAAGTGACGGTGGAATTTCTCCAGTTCCTCTCTACCATGAGGCCATACAACGAAAGTGTCGTCTACGTAGCGCCAGAACACAGTGGGCTTTAAAACAGCAGAATCAAGTGCCTTCTCCTCAAAGTCCTCCATAAAAAGATTAGCCACCACAGGGGACAGAGGGCTCCCCATGGCGACACCGTCAGTTTGTTCAAAAAATTCGTTACTAAATAAAAAGTAGGTTGAGGAGAGAGTATACTCAAACAAAGCTGTCAAGTCTTCACTGTAAATGTTACCAATGAGATGTAATGAGTCCATTAAAGGCACTTTTGTAAAGAGCGAGACCACATCAAAGCTGACTAGTAAATCCGTGCTGCTCAACTTAACTGTCTTCAGGCGATTCACAAAATCTCCAGAGTTACGTATTTGGTGACAACACTTGCCCACGTACGGCTTGAGCAAAGAAGCCAGATGTTTAGCGGTATAATAGGTCGACGCACCAATATTGATCACTATTAATCGTAGTGGGACACCATCCTTGTGAATCTTGGGAAGGCCGTAAAGTCTTGGTGGTACTTCACTGTGTGGTCTCAGCTTCTTGATGACTTGTTTTGGTAAAGAACTATCATTCAACAGTGAAGCGGTTTTCCTTGATATGCGACTCGTTGGGTCCTTTTCAATTTTGCGATACGTAGAATCCGATAGCTGGCTATAAATCTTCTCGTTGTAGGCTTCCCTTGTCAAGAGGACCGTGGCATTACCCTTATCTGCAGGGAGCACGACAGTGCCAGTATCTTCTCGTAAGCTGCGGAGAGCCGCTCTTTCAACTGGCGAGATGTTACTTCGTTGTGGAGCACACTTCAACAGAGTTCGGCAAGATTCACGTCGAACTTCGTCTGCAGAATCCATAGAGAGAGGTCTTATGGCTTCCTCAATAGAACTGATGAACTCCGTTAAAGGAGGCGAAGTAGGCGTGGGCGCGAAATTCAAACCCTTCGCAAGCACAGACATCGTCGCATCGTCAAGAGATTTCTCCGTTAAGTTCACCACGGATCGTCCAGGAACATCTTTTTGCGGTTCTTGTGCTGCGAGTCGGCCAAATTTTGCACTCTGTCTGTTTGTACTAACCCTGTGAGCCCAATCTGTCTTGGACCAGGACACACCGTCAATCCAGTCCCAGCTGATGGAAGAACATCTTGCTGCAATTTCCAGATGTAAATAAAATAAGTCCCTGGCAACAGTATCCAACTCACGACGTGTAAAACGTATTCGTTCTCTGACCAAGGCTAAACTTGCCTTGCGTTTTATCTTGTTGGCAGCCACACTATTTATAAAATGTACAACTCTGGCAAAAGTTGGAATAAAATTATGGTCTCTAAATTTAAGTAAAAAATTCAATGAACATAGTAACCTAGCTCTTTTCTCACGTAATTTATCCAGTCTGTGGATATCCTGGACCATCTCCTCCCCGAAGAGGAATCTGATGTGACTTCTAAAATTTTCCCGGCGTATTTCTTCTTCCAATAATTTTCGGGTGTGCAGCCGGATCCCATTGACATTCTGCAACGATATTTCGGCCCAGAGACGTCCGGCCAACTTCAGGTGAGTAGGCAATTACTGAAGAGTGCAGGTACGTTCGCGGTATTTATACCGAGTATTGCGCATGCGAGATACACTGGAGTCTTACTGCGCATGTGTTAGATGGTGACATGCGCGGTACGGCCGAGCTGTGTGTGCTGCCCTCGGTGGTGAAAGTGAACATTCATCTAATCATTGAGAATCGAATGATTCCGTCGTTTCCGCTGTGCCTCAATAGCTTTAAGAACAGGGTTCCAATTTTTATCCAGCTGAAAGCCGTTGATACGATTGATCAAATTGTCAGCAAGGCGTATTTCAACCGCTTCTTTGAAGACTGAGTTCCAAAAGCCGGAAACTGGAGCTAAAATTATGGTTTTGTTGTATTCCATGGAGTGTCCCATGGAAATGCAGTGCTCTGCTACAGCCGTCACTTAAATTCAATACATGAAAATATCAAGTTCACCATGGAGAGTGAAAAAGATGGAGCTTTACCATTTCTGGACGTGCTGGTACGACGCAAGGATGACGGCTCTTTGGGACATTCTGTGTACAGGAAACCTACGCACACAGATCTATACCTCCAGGCGTCCAGCTGCCATCATCCCGCACAAACCGCTGGTGTCCTTAGTACGCTAATACATCGAGCACACTTGATATCGGACGAAGAAAATCTTCCTGCAGAACTGCAACACTTGGAGAAAGTGTTCAAAGAGAATGGCTACACACCACGCCAAATAAGGAAGGCCATACGTAATCATAACAACAAGGAGCAACGCACAGAGGACAATGAAGAAAATTACAAATCAGTTGCATTCCTTCCTTATGCTGGCAATGTGTCCTCTAAAATAGGCTGATTTCTAAGGAAACATAAAATCCAGGTCATCTTCCGTCCACCAGCGAAGAATATAGCCCTAGTCGGATCTGTAAAAGACGATCTGCTACTGAAAAAAGCGGGCGTTTATAAAATTCCCTGCGAGTGTGGTTCTGCTTACATAGGTCAGACGACTCGAACAGTTCAAGAGCGGTGTACGGAGCACGAAAGACACACCCGTCTTCTGCAACCGTCGAAATCAGCTGTAGCAGAGCACTGCATTTCCATGGGACACTCCATGGAATACAACAAAACCACAATTTTAGCTCCAGTTTCCGGATTTTGGAACTCAGTCTTCAAAGAAGCGGTTGAAATACGCCTTGCTGACAATTTGATAAATCGTGACAACGGCTTTCAGCTGGATAAAAATTGGAACCCTGTTCTTAAAGCTATTGAGGCACAGCGGAAACGACGGAATGATTCGATTGTCAATGATTAGATAAATGTTCACTTTCACCACCGAGGGCAGCACACACAGCTCGGCCGTACCGCGCATGTCACCATCTAACACATGCGCAGTAAGACTCCAGCGTATCTCGCATGCGCAATACTCGGTATAAATACCGCGAACGTACCTGCGCTCTTCAGTAGTTGCCTACTCACCTGAAGATGGCCGGACGTCTCTGGGCCGAAATATCGTTGCAGAATGTCAATGGGATCCGGCTGCACACCCGAAAATTATTGGAACATATACAAAGTTTTACAAAAGTTAGTTTAACTAATGTCATCATTGTTTTGTTTTTTCGAGAAAATAAGGTAATTACAAGTAATACACATTAGTGTAAGTCCCATGCGTCTAAATTTTGTAACAGAGATCAGTGGTTTTTTTTTTTTTTTAACATTAAATGTACATTCGTATCTTGTGCACAATGTAGTCTATGTAGATTTTTAGTGCACTTAGTATAAGATAAAGTGTCAGTTTTGTATTCTGTGATGCTGGATAAAAATTGGAACCCTGTTCTTAAAGCTATTGAGACACAGCGGAAACGACGGAATGATTCGATTCTCAATGATTAGATGAATGTTCACTTTCACCACCGAGGGCCATACTTTCATGGATGCTAGAACATACATGTAAAATTTTTGACTACATAGGTTTCTGATCATGTACAAAATAATGTCACTGCTTCGGCACAACAGGATTTTAATATAACGTTTGTCAATCGAATAGGCACAATGGCATTTCAGACTAAAGGGTATTGACTCATTATGGTTCTGAAAGCATATGTATCAATCAAGAGCACAATTTTATTTTGGTCACTGAATGTAAAGGAACCATGAAATATACCTAAACACTGGTAATGAACCTGTGGACAACGTTTGCAATGGGAGGCACTGAATAGTATAAGCACACGAATAGCACATTAGGTCCTAACATTCTTTTTAGGTCTGCACACGAATAGCCAATTATCCCCTAACATTCATTTTAGGTCTGCACACGAACACAAAACACTAAGGTTACACCACACTGTAGGCGAGCTGGCTGGTTGCATTGAAGTTGAAGTCATGGGGAAAAGGTTCTGATGTATTCCTCCATGCAATTCGACAACCAAGTGTGCTCCAACCAACGGAGCTATTAGCAGACTGCATCAGCATAGCCAAAATTAGAGCAAAATGGTGGTGGTTTGCCAAGGCTGCAATGGACAGTACTATGTGGCCAAACATCATCCAACAAACATCTTCATTAAAAGGACCAAAATCAGTGGTGTATAATAGCACGTCCATTGTTCTGTGTGCATTATGGAATCTCGTGTGCGAAATCGCCAGTTCCCATGCGTGTCCAAAGTACATGAAATAAAGCATTGTACACACAAATTAGTAACATAGTCATGATATTTCAGTTTACACTGAAAGAAAAGTCATTGATTAGTACATGTCTATGGAAAAACTTTGCCCCAAATTGAAGTGGTACAGATGGGGTCATGGTATTAAACCATATTTTTACATTATAAGTAGGATCTTGAAGACGGATACATTTGAATACTAATGAGTAATTTAATTCTTATACTAGAGTTAAAAGCTGTACGCGTGTTTTGGAATGTAGAACCTTTCGTTAAATCAGACAATAAATTGTTCATTAACTCAGCTATTTGGTTTAATTATGGCCCTGATATTAATGTACAAGAAACAGTGCATTAAACTGATTATGTGCGCAACGGATATTTTAACAAAACAACTGTGACATGTAACCTTTTGAAACAGACACTGACTATACTCAAAAATTTTGACTGCGAGAAAGATATAAGAAAAACCACAAATCACTTTCTTAATGCTTGACTGTGAGAATTAATGTCGATCAGTTATTATTGAAATCCAAATCAACTATTATCTTACTATCGCACCAATAATGAAATATGTTCAATAATGTTATTCAAATCAACACTCCACTAAATCAAGTAATTATCAAATGAAGGAAGTAGGTTAATTTTCTAACTACGTAAATGAAATATGAAACAGGGTTAAGTTACTTATTATTGATAAACAGCATTACATTACCTACATAATACAACTTCTGACTTGCTGGCAAAGTAGCCTCTGCTCTACATCGGAGCCATACACACAACCCAACCGCTCTCTAAGCGAGCTGAACCACTAGTGCTACTCTCTCTCTCAGTGCGAGCTACAATGCTATGCAATACATGATCTTTGCCAGAGATGAAACTTTACACATATCGATACATACAGTAGAAGCGATATTATACATTTTCTTGCAAGCAAGTTACTCGATACAAAACAGGAGGCACAATATTAGACATTTTCTTATAAAAATAATTTTTTATGGACACGTTTCAGAGTATCTACAAAATTAGTGTCATTTCATATAGGCATAAGGCTTTACATACTATGTACATATTACTTTACAAACACATAATCGTATGAAATACATTCAGGGTGCTTGTCATCAATTTGGCATTCGGTCATGTAAACTAAATTTGTTGTCATAATTAGAGCGATTAACGTGAAGCCACTTCAGATAACTTAACATTCCAATTACCACTAGTTTACATCTCTTTAAACTGACATACATCACTATGGTGGGGATTGCATTAGCGCCAAATTATAACAATTAAATTACATATGTTGCCATGGCCAGGCTTTTAATTTAGCTACACATTTCATTGCCTTAAGGTATAACACATCAGGGAAAATTCATGAGAATATCAAAAGAGGTTCAAGTCATCAGGTCATGTCTGTGTCTGTCTGAGTCAACAGTAGGGTCAAACAAAACAATTAAGGCAAATTTTGGGACAGTAATAGATGTACATCACAGTAAATCATCCGATAACATAAACACAGACGTAACTACTTGTTAGGCATAGCTCCAGATTTTCGGCAACAAGATCATCAATAAAATTTTGAAGATAGCAATAAGCAAAAGCAAAGTATCTCTGTGCATTAACTAGACTTAACTAGGCGTAATTTATGGCAAAACTGCAAGTTTGCAAGAGAGATGGCTGTGTGCAACGTATAAGCATAACCATACATTGTCATTGAGCTTCATTATAAAAGTAATTAGCATAGTGGTAGGGCTTAGGTATATAATTAGTGTGCATAGCTGTAAGCTTTGATTAGAAGAGCAATAAGCATAGCTGCAAGCATAATTAGAAATATTCATTACACATAATTACAAATAATTACAGAGCATCAGAAGGATATGATTCTCACCAATCACACATGCCATTGAAGGCACAATGCATCAACATACAAAATGGTGCACATAAGCACAAAGAGAAAACACAAAAGGGCAGTGCGAGTAAGCACATAAAAAAGAACAGAGCATTGCATCATTATCAACAGAGCGATTATCCTCATAATTGCTTCATAATCATTGTATACTCTCGTCCACATTTATCAAACATCTTTGACTGTTACCAATACCTTCCTTACCATCATTTATCCATAAACAATAATGCATTTTAAAGACCACCATGACATATTGTGTATTGCCTTACTCATCATCCTCCAGAATGTCTTTTTTCTTTTTTACTGCTTAATTGCCTTACAAATGCTTATGTCAACTCAAAATCTTCTTCACTCGCTCAGTAGTTCGTAAGTTATGCAATTGTTAATACAGAAGATAAATCTGATATTTTCTGAAACATAGGAACTTAATTAGATTACTCAATCAAAAATTTCCATTAATTTTATTTGTTTGCACAGCCACAGAGTTCGTTATATGCAAATTGCAAGATAATCATAGTTTCGCATGACAATATCCCAGCGTAGCACAGAGCATAAGTATTCAGAGTTAGAGAAAAGTAACACTGAGAAAAAGAGGTAGATAGAGCGCACTAAGGAAAAGTGGAAGAATAGTGACACTCAGCTCGAGAACGGGGCACCAATCGCCACTTGGTGTGTCCAAAACAGATTAATGGACTCTCTACCCCAATTTTTATTCCTTGAAAATTTTAATATTGGAAATGTGGTGTATGCCTTTCGACTTGTGCGTCTTTAAAGTTTCTACCTCAACGACGTTGTCGTGGATGATACGTTTGATTCGATACGGACCATTGTACAGTAAGAAGAATTTGTGAATCATAGATCTTCCCTTGTGGGATCTAATTAATATCTTTTGTCCTACATAGAGTTGTTTGGCATAACAATTACGTTGAGAGCGTTTCCTTTTTTTGGCTGCTTTCTCGAATTATTTTCCGTCGAGTGCGCTAGTCATCCCTGACGCGGCCCCTTGTTTGACGAATTGTAGCGTGGATTGGCAGGTCTTATTTCAATGTTTTGCTCTAGTCTTTCTGGGGTACGCGATCTGCTTTGGGCCCGACTTGTGTTTTCGTGTCGTGGAAGGCAATCACGAGAATTATCGCGTGTGCCCTCCCGACTACGCTTCTCAGCGTTATTGTTGTTATTTTCAGTCTCGCGATCACTATCAGTATTGCGTCTATCACGCCAATTAGTATCATTCGAAGTATTGCTGTTATGATAGTAATTATTGTGGCGTCCTCCGCGACCAAAGCCACCACCTCGGTTATGGCCACGAAAACTTCCACGGTTATTTTCACGATCTTGAAAATCACCGTTCTCATTGTCCCGACTTTGTTTGTAAGTTTCATTAGTGAAAGAATTACTTTTTATTTGATCCTCGTGCTCTGGATGACGTTTAGAACACGGCGGGCTTTGATGCGACCGGCGATTATATCTGTTTGTTTCAAAATGTCGACTGAGCGAGGAATTTTCCTCGTCTTCTTCCTCTAATGGCCGGTTTCCGAAACAGTAGTTACCTGTCCCGTTATAGTTATCTGTGGGTTACCTGAACGTTAAGTACAAAATGGGTTTCCGAATCAACAGTTACCGTCACAGCCGTAGTTACCGGTCCGTTAAAGATAAATGTGCGTTCCCCTGGGGTTACCTACGCGTTAACTTTAGTTTTAACTATATCCGCTACGTATTCAACAATTGTTATTGTTGTTGTTTTTATGGCTGGCTTCCGTGTAATTCACGTACAATTTTACAACCGTTGAAGCTGAAGAATGGAAGTTCTTTCCTCCTCCTCCTCGTCGTCGTCGTCGTCGTCGTCGTCTTCTTCTTCTTCTTCTTCTTCTTCTTCTGATGCTACGAACAGTTCTTCAGAAGAGGAAAACTTAGCTGTACTCGGCGCTGTCGCAAAACCACGACCCGTTTTTCGCGTTAGAACTCAACCATTTGATCTATATAATGAGAGGGAGTTTCATATGCGTTTCAGACTGAAAAAACTAACTGTCCTGAGGTTATTGCAACGAATTGGACGTAATTTCGAACCGATTTCTAACGGAAATCATTCAATAAGTTCCATGAATCAACTTGTAGTGACTCTGAGATTTCTGGCAACTGGTGCATTTCAAATTTTATTAGGTGACGACATGCATATTCATAAATCGACTACTTGTCGTATTATAAGTAAAGTGATACCGCAAATTGCAGCTTTGCACAATGCATACATATTGATGCCACAAAATACAACAGCAATTGCTGAACTAAAAAATTCTTTTCACGCGATAGCCAGATTCCCATCAGTGATAGGCTGCATAGATTGTACCCATGTCAGAATCATGTCCGCAGGTGCTGAAAACGCTGAACAATATAGAAACAGGAAAGGGTATTTTTCGTACAATGTCCAGGCAGTTTGTGATGCGAACTTACGCATAATGAACATAGATGCACGCTGGCCAGGATCAACACACGACAGCAGCATTTTCAGGGCACCTTCATTATATCTCAGATTCACAGAAGGAGAATTTACGAACTGTTTCTTGTTCAAAAAAAATGTTCAAATGTTTGTTAAGCTTATGGGACTTAACTACTGGGTTATTAGTCCCTAAACTTACAAACTACTTATGAACTACTTACGAACTAGGACGGCACAAATATCCATGCCCGAGGGGGGATTCGAACCCCCGACCGCAGTGGCCGTGCTGACCCTGACTGGAGCGCCTCAGTCACCTCGGCCACCGAACTGTTTCTTGCTTGCTGATAGTGCATATCAACAAAATTTCATTTTAACCCCCTTTCTACATCCTCAAAACGTTGAAAAAGAACGCTATAATAGTGCACATATAAGAACACGAAATTGCGTAGAGAGATGCTTCGGTGTTTTAAAAAGAAGATTTCCTGTATTGTCTTTGGGGTTTCGTACTTTGGCGGCAATAGTGGCATGCGCAGTCCTACACAACATGGCTATACAGGAAAATGAAGCTTTACCTAATATAGAGATTGAAGCAGATTATGACGATCCGGTACCCGCAGAAAATTTGCCTGACAATCAGAGCAATGCCATCCGAACTGCTTTGGTGCGAACTGCATTTATGTAATGTAATGGTAAAGAATGAACTTAATAATATCTAAAAACATTTTTCAGAGAAGAAAATAATTTTATTCAATAATTGCTAGACATGTACAGTACTGAAATATATAATATCTGAATAATTATGATTGGAGTTGTTTCAATTTATTTTTATATTCCAGCTCTTTTATTTTTAAATCATATTCTTTTCTCTTTTTCTCAAGTCCTAAAAGTTCGATTTTTTTTTTCATTTTGTTTCGCCCTCATTAATCTTTCTTCTCGTTTCATCAATAATTCTTCTTCCAGGATGGTCATTTTCTTTTCTGCCAACATCCCCTCTGTAACTGTTTTTGATTTTTTTCGGCTGATAATGGTCTCACTTAACTCTTCTAAAGCATCGTCTTTTTTTCTTTTATCCCCTTGTTTCGATTTCGTGGATTTGTCTTTGTGAGTGGCACCTGCAGAAATCTCATTGTTCAAATCCAAGATAATTACGTCCCCTGGTACTGTAATGAAAGGACTACCACTACCACCACCACCAATACCAAGAGCAGCAGTTGAACCTGTCGCTGAACAAATTGTGTCCTTCTCTACATCTGCTGTTTTAAAATGCATACTTGTTGTAGATGGGTCTTCTGGTTCTCCACATTCATATAGTGTAGCACTTGAAACATACGGATTTTTATCTGGTTCAAACTGGCATCTCAAACTTGATTTTATCTTGATATCAATGTCATCAGATTTAGGAGTGTGAGTACCACCTCCTGTTTTTGCATATCCAATCTGAAATGTATACAAAACGACAGAACCTAAGGTTTTTTATGCGCTTTATTGTTCCGTAATGCAACTGTTATAACCTACTGAAATGGACCTATGGATAATGTACTAAGCAAAATTATTGTTTATTGTTAGTAAATTATTACTATTAAGGGCAGTACTAAAAGACCTGATACCACCTGTCTGCTTTAACCAATGACGTCATTGAATGGGACATACCAAACGGGGAAAAACGCGGAAAACAACAATCCGGGTTATATTTTACATCGCGGTCGGCGGTCGTGAGACATAATGTTGGCAGCGAGTGACGTATGCATTAGCTGCATCTCCCTCGCGATTGGTCAAGTGACTGAGAAATAATTGCGAACATTATATCAAGCGATCGCCGACCTCGGTGTAAAATTTTTACCACATTCCGAATCATAAAACAATGCTCTCATAATAAAACTTTCAATTGCGCACAAAAATACTTTTCTTTGAAATAGTGTTGTGCCATGCAATTGCCATTACGATCGATCAGTGTTTCAAGTGATTAGTGTTTTATATTAAATCATGGGGCTTGCTTGGGTAGGTGGATGGGTGGACATAAATTGATTAGTTTAAATTGTAAACATTGTTACATTCACAGAACAATGGGAAGAGGAAAACTTTAATTTATGAAAATAGATGTCAACAACAGAAATAATAAATATTATTTTTAATACTAACGCTGTCTTCGTTGTTGTTTGTCCTAGCTTTTCTTTTTAAAACAGAATACAGCTCTTTGAGCTGCCGTGCCGTTCTCTCTCCTGTCTGACTTGATGAATTATACAGCTTTGTGACATCTTCCCAAGCCTGTTGCTTTTCTAAAATAGTCGAGCCATCTGTCCTTTTATTTTCAATAATTTATTTCCTTTCTAAGACAAGGTCAGTCAAAAGGTTTTTCTCAAACAGAGTAAAATTTTTTCCTCGCTTGTTGCCCATTGCGTTTCAAAACAAACTAAACTCGTGACACCTATACAAACTATTGGCGCGTCTTCGATTTGCCCTTAATAATCGATAAAACGCGAGTAATTGCGAGTTTCGTTAGTAGTGGCATCTATGAGCTGTTGAGACGTACTATTAGCATCGACAGGAGGCGTAGTTACCGCGCCGTTGACTAACGATCGTTGAAAACAGCTACGGGAAACCCAAGGAAGTTATCTGGCATGTTAAATTTTAACGCGGCGGTAGCTAACGGTACGGTAACTGTAGCTTTCCAGAAACCGGGCATAAGTCTTGTAAGAGATTTCTAAAGCCTTCAATATCATTCTTGCATCGTGCCGCAATGGCAATTTGACGCAAGTGTAGAGGCAGTTTGTTCAAACAAATTCTAATTAATTCAGCGGGGCAGTAAGGTGCCGATAAAAATTGATTTTTATATACTAAATGTTGGAAATATTCCACCGGGCTCGAGAAATTTGATCGTTCAAACGTTTTGAACGTCGCAATACTGTTTTTAACGCGATCTTGTGCCGCTTCCGACCAGTATGCGGATAGAAATGAGCGTCGGAACTGATTCTCGCTATGGGACTCTTGTGCAATAGCTCTCATTCTGGTGGCTGGCTCGCCTTCCAGATAACCACATATAAATTCTTGTCTGTGCTCAAGTGGCCAATTCGGGGGAAGACAATATTCGAATTGTTGCAACCACTCTTTAGGGTGCAAGTCGTTCGGAGAGTTTTTGAATATTTTGAATTTACGTACAGTCAGGAAATGCTTGTAGTCAAACGCTTCCCTTCGCCCGTGCGGCGTAAGTGGGCGTAAACTACGCATCGCGCCTTCATTGTTGTTACTATGAGGTACACTTCGTTCACGTACCAAGCGACGTACTTGAGTCGAATCATCATTGTCATTTTCGTTCAAATTTTCTTCTACGTCTTCGTATGGATTTCCACAAGTGTGGTCAAATTTCCTCTCTATTCGCGCCACGCGATCATCTAATTTCCTGACCTCAGCCTCGTATTGCTGATTAACGGTCATTTGACTTTGTTTGAAACGGTCAAGGGCGAGATATTCATTAGTTTCATTAAACGGGGTAGGATGCGTTACATCAGAACTTTTGTCAGTGTTATCACTGTTTTGGGTCATCTTAACAGTAAGATCCTCAACCTGTTTATTAATTTTGTTGATCTGTTCCGTAGTGACTGACTGGAAATTCTGCAACTTTTCATCAAATAGATTACTCTGTTTCTTCAATTGAGCGAGTTCAGTGGTTTCTATATTTTCGACTCGTGACGCAAGGCTTTCCATAACCGGATTAATCTCGTCGCGAATATCTTGTCTTATTTGCAGAGATTCACGTTTGAAAGTATTGAGCAGTTGTTCCCTGAACCGATTGTTGTCCTCATTTATTTTATTAAAACTACTTTGAATACTCACAAACCTCGAATCGCACGTCAGTTCTAATTTTTCAAGTTTTTCACCTTGTTTCTCAAGTTTTTCACCTAATTTCTGAGATTGTTTCTCAAGTTTTTCACCTAGTTTCTGAGACTGTGCCTCATTTAACTTAGAGAGCTGCGGCAATAAAATTTGCATGAAATCATTTGGTAATACATTTTCCATAGCTGTCGCACAAGTATTTTTTGCAGCAGAGCTAGGCGGAACCAGTGCATTATTTTCCCCAACCACGTTACAAGAATAGGAATTCTGTATTGTCGAATCCTGTATTTATCATTATCCATATTGTCTATTCCTGAACTAATCTGTTCCGCGTTATCGGACACGGTATTTACTGTCGTATTTGTATCAAAAAAGTGAGAAGGCTCTTGTGAAAATTCTTCTTCTCTCCTTGTATCATTCAAGGTCTCATTTTCGAAAGCAGTTTTAGCATCAGCGCGGGCTCTCCTATTCTTCGACATTGTTAACAGAATTTTGCAGTAAAGTGACCACTAATATTTATTTTCACCTACTGCAAATCTTTGAAAATTACACACGGTAATTATGAGAGAACAATAGGCTGAATCGTGCTAGTGCAACATACAGTCACAATCGAGATTACACGAACCGTTAATTATCACACGAGTTGTGCGGTACTAAAACTTTCGACACAACAAACATCAGACAATGTAAATGAGACTTTTTCAATAGTATTGCAATTATTTGTATATTCAATTAATCTACTATTAACAATGGTAAGGATGGTAAATAACAAACAACAGAAACAATTACTATGCTACTGTTGCTATAACAGAGGATGGTGCTACAAAAATTAAATTAATAGCCAAAAGGTAAGTTGATTAGTGGGAAAGACAGACTAACTTAAATAAGGCTACGTGTCTAACTACGTCACGATCCGGTTTGTGAACCATCCTGGCAGAAAGGGCGCCAGATAAAAGCTGAGTGTGTGTTGTGGATGTTGAACCTATCGTTAAATCAGAAAACAAATTGTTCATTAACACAGCAATTTGGTTAAATTATGGCCCTGATATTGATGTATATATTATTAAATAAGAAACAGTGCATTAAACTGATTATGTGCGCAACGGATATTTTAAACACAAAACAACTGTGACAAGTCACCATTTGAAACAGACACTGACTATACTCAAAAATTTTGACTGCGAGAAAGATATTAAAAAACCACAAACCACTTTCTTAATGCTTGACTGTGAGTATTTTTATGCAGATCGGTTTCTGATTATTGAAATTTAGTATCATAGTCAATTAACTATCATTTACTATGGCACCAATAACGAAATCTGTTCAACAATATTATTAAAATCAATACTGCACTTTAAATCCACTAATAACTAATTATCAAATGAAGGAAGTAGGTTAATTTTCTAACTACGTAAATGAAACAGGAAAGAAAGGTCAACTTTGTTACTTGTTATTAATAATCAGCGTTACATTACCTACATAATACAACTTCTGACTTGCTGGCAAAGCAGCCTCTGCTCTACATCGGAGCCATACACACAACTCAAGCGCTCTCTAAGGTAGCTGAACCACAAGTGCTACTCTCTCTCAGTGCGAGCTACAATGCTATGCAATACACGATCTTTGCCAAAGATGAAACTTCACAGAGTTAAGTACACATATCGATACATACAGCAGAAGCGATATTATACATTTTCTTGCAAGCAAGTTACTCGATACAAAACAGGAGGCCCAATATTAGACATTTTCTTACAAAAATAATTTTTTATGGACACGTTTCAAGCTTAACCAGAAGATTAATAAGATTTGTTACAATACTGATAAACTTTAAAATAAATATTTGGCATCATACTTCACTTCCTATATATGTTCTTCCAGTGACTGATCGTTGCAAAGTACGTTTGTAAGCCTAGGGACTGATGACCAACGTAGATAAGTGTCTTAGATTTACAAAAATTTGAACCTTGTGACTTTGATTTGATTCCGAAAATGATGGAACCACTTCGTTGCATTCGCTTCAGAACTGTTTTAGGGATTCGATAGGCAGTAAACCGGTCAATTCACACAATTAACAGAATAGGCTCTGCTAACGGTATACTAAGCCCTCCACGTCGATGGCAACGCTGGTGACTACTTTCATGGACAGTAACAGGTGAAAACGTGTAACGCTTGTGAATCGGTTGTGAATAAATAGCTGCTACTATTTAAGTTCCAACCATCGTATTTGTAAACCTATTGGACGAAACTGCTGTGGTCATCAATCCCTAGACTTTCAATCCCTAGAGTGTCCCATAAAGGAGCCAACATTTAGTATACAAACATCTGTAAAAGAGAACTAAGTTTAATTTGCTGCATATCAGACTGAAAAACTTTCCAGCAGTTGCGATTTTAATCTTTTTATTAATATAGGAGCTGGTTTCGCTACTCCATTGGCACGATCCTCAGGCCCCATTACTTACCTGTTTCTGGTTATAAGATATAGTATTTTGAAATGTGATGAACATCCTATGTCATTCAACAGTTACATAATGGAGGACTGAGGATGGTACCAATGGAGTACCGAAACCAGCTCCTATATTAATAAAAAGATTAAAATCACAACTGCTGGAAAGTTTTTCAGTCTGATATGCAGCAAATTAAACTTAGTTTTCTTTTACAGATGTTTGTATACTAAAGGTTGGCTCCTTTATGGGACACTCTCTGGAAAAATGACGAAACTTGAAAAACAAATGTTATGTAAAAACAGCTTTATAAGACAATTATGTTTATAATTGAGGCAAAGACGGCATTCGATCCATTCTTCAGTTCGGATGCACACTAGGACCGCAGTCTTATGGGAATCTGGTAAATACCGCAGCAAACGTTTTTAGAGTGTTGACAAGTTGACATTTGCGTTTCATAAGAGGCGTGCTTGGATAGCACGCGCAGCCGCAGTTATCTCTGTGTCCCATTGGCGGCCGGCGCTGTGGCTCAGCTCTTTCGGTGAGAGGGCTGCATGTTCTTTCTAACAATAATAATAATAATAAAACTGAGCCATGAACTCTAATATGGACATGAAACAAGCACAATACCAATTTCCTAAGGTTCAAGGTACCGGAACACCCGAAGAAAAACGAAATAAATAATAAAATAAATAAATAATTAAATGAAGTCGACGAATGGTAAAGAGCGACTGATTAGTAGGACCTGGGTTCGAATCGCGACAACATTTTTTTTTTCTTTTACTTGTCGCATTGTTTTAATTCGATACCCTGACAACCGGCGTCGTAAATCCCTCTGTGTATGAATTATACAAATATTTACTTTATGAAAGTTCTCATTTATATAGATATAGTGTCTGTTCTTACTGCGAAAGAACAGATAACGTATAAGTAATATATGTATGCTCCCAACTGATAAATGACAATTTCTGTGCGGATGGAGACACTCGCCCATCCCTTGAGGCATAAAACTGTGAGCAATGTGAGGTAATGGGCAGGGAGCACTATAATCACAGTACGAGACGAGTTGAGAACTTGGGCAGGACGGGAAGCTCTTTGGAGAACCAGATTGGTTAAAGCCACCACTGACATGATGCGGAAATTCTTTGTTTGAATCCCGATCCAGCACAATTTTTTTAAGTTCTGTCTCTACATCTATTCTGCGCACGCCACCGCCACGGTGAGTGGCGGAATGTGCGTACCATTGTGACTTCCTCCCTTATCAGTCGCGCATACATCGCGTGAAGAATGATTGTATTCTTGTGTGTGGCCCTGATCTCTCTAATTCCATCCTTGTGGTCGCGTCGCGAGGTATACGTAGGAGGAAGCAATATACTGGTTGACTCTGCATGAAACGTACGCTCTCGCAACTATGTCAGAAGCCCGTACCGCAGCGCTGCCACTAGAATTTCCTACTCTTCCCCTTGACATTTTCGCGCTCACTAAATGAGCCCCTAATGAAGCGTGCTGCTGTCTGTCGGATCTTCTCCATGTCTTTCATTGCCTCTACCAGTCACGAATTCCACACTGAAAGGCAATACTAAAGGGCTAGTAGCATGAGAGTTCCTTTGTTCCTACTTACTTTGCTGACTACACTTCCTGAGAATACTTATGTGAAAGACAGTCTGCCTGATCCACGACTGATTATATATGGTGGATCCATACCAAATCGCAACTGTAACTGGCAACTCATTTATTACCTGCTTACTGCAAGATTGTACATCATAATTTGGTAAATTATTACAGTTTAGTCTCTTTACTACATTCGTTATTTACATGAGGTGTACCTCGCACGCTATTGGGGGAACATCTCCATTTCATTATATAGGCAGTGCAGTATACGAAACGTTTTGACACATACAACTGAAATTTACAGATGATAATATACCTTCATTTTATTACTTCTCTACCTGTATCAGGTAAAGTTGGGAACAGACGAGGAAGAAGGAGATGAAACTTTCGCAAATGAAGGAAGTGACACCGATGAGACTCAATATTGACAGGTAGTCCAGTCAATGAAAGCATTGTAGAGTACATGGAATATGCGATAATTTTTTACTTCAGGACATTGTTAGGGGCAGTTAGAAGGTGAACATAATAAAAGTCCCCGCCCCTGGGGGGTGAGCTATAGTGGGGAGGGGGGTGGAAAGGTAAAATTTTTTGGTTTTTATCTTATATCTCGAAAACGGTCTGCTTTAGGAAGAAAATGTCCCAAAGAAAAATTGAAGACAATTGAATTTGCTATAAAATTGTTTCATTACATATACGTCGAATTCCCAACGGTTTTCGAGATATACGTTGTTGAAAATCGACAATTTCGGAAAAAATCATTTTTACCTGACTAATTTTGTCAAACATTTACTTCTAGTGACTCACTAGATGGTTTCTCAGAAAATTCGTCAGAAAGAAAGTTGTAGAGCATTAAATTTCCTTCAATCTGATATGCACATTTATTACCTTATCTTCATCCAATCAGAAGTTACATCATTTATCAGATGTGTGCTCAGTTTCGAGGTTGTTCAACAAACGAGTGTTTTGAGAGGCTGTGAAGGTTTTATATTATGAAACGTGTTAGAATGGTAAATAGCAACACTTTAACAATGACAAGAAGGTAATTGCAATGGAAAGAGAACATCTTTTAATAATTATATCTTATATCATGGTATTATGAATCATACAATAATAGTATTTACAAGCACTGATAGTTTTTCAAAATGAAAAATAAGTGGATTCAAAGCAACAATTTCGTTTTTCTGAGGAGGAATGTTCGAGGCTCATTCATTCCGTTCCAGCTGATGTAGGTATTGTGCTTAATCTTGGTATTTATGAACTTCTTTGAACATGTATGGACGAAGTGACACTTTGATGCCCCCCATAGCGTGGTATGTATTCAGTCCTTCTATGGTACAAACATTGAAATCCACATAATCAAAGCCATTTTTTAATGTAGCTGGATTGTAAGTTAGCCGTGCGTGGGCAATCACAGATAATTCCAGTTCTGGTGCTTCATAGTACGATGAGCTGAAACCCAGACTTGCTAGAAGATCAATCAAGTTCTTCGAGGCATATGTCAATATTGGTGACAAGAAGGTTCGTGGCCTGATAACTGATGTGATGTCATGTCCAATAGCAACGCACTTCCTTCTTGATTACTCAGTTTTCTTGCTTTTCCCCCCAACATAACCTCCTCAAGAAAGATTTGGAGGGATTGTGGGAGAGAATCTGCATCCTTGAAGAAGTTGTCTCTTGGCGGGTAATATTATAATTGTACACTTCACTTTGAATATCTTGTTTTATTAACTCAGCACTTTCTGGACAATCCTGAGTCACTCTTCTTTCTCATCATTTTCAGTGTTATCATACCAGGCGTTGGTTAGCATTTTGTATACAGTGTCCCTAAGACCCTAAATCTGTTGGTGCCTGCGATCACGATTATGTGATCCCCATACTTCTTCAACTGTTCTGTTGTGATCTCCACTCAGGTTTCCTCCCAGTAATAACACCCATAATTTCGTTTACAGTGAACTGACAGTCACTATTCCCCTCCAGTAAGACACCAACCTCTTCCACTGCGTTTGAAACGTAGTCTTCAGACGTGGATGTTGAGAGTATCTGGTACAACGACCTCACAAAGTCCAACTGACATTCATCATAATACACAACCTATACGTCAACTAAACCATTGACCATGTCTAGCTCGAGAGCATCCATACTCGTCACTTGTATGTCAGTTATGTTGCATCCTTTTGTGATAATAATAACTGAAAATACCATCCTGCGTCTCTCCTTAGGCTTCCTTTGCTCACCGTCAACACTTAAGGTTGTTTGGATCTCAAAGTTTCAGGTTACGGTGCTTCAGAGGACGACGAGAGTGCCTGTTTCTTTAAATGACCCTTGTGGATTGCGGCCTAATGTAATATTTTCGACATTCAATATGAATCAGAAAGATGCCCAAAACTTCTAAAGATGAGCCATTGATACTCCCCTTTCACTAATTGTAATGATGAGTGATGGTATTCCTTTTTATTTTATTTTATATATATATATATATATATATATATATATATATATATATATATATATATATATATATTTTTTTTTTTTCACTGTGGAAAAACCCGGTCCATCTTATTGTTTCATCACATCAAAACACCGAGTAGCCATTACGTGCACTAAATGGTCAACATTTTTATAAAGAAATGAAAAATATCACAGAAAGTCGACAAACAAACTTTTTTACGCTGGGCGAACGTTTAAAGTGAACTGAACTAAGAAGTGAGTGAGAACACTCCATTCCACCCTCCACTCCAGTATCTTGGATCGAGCCAGTCACAGGCGTTCGATGTTCGTCATGGGGCTTCCCCATCGCTAACCATCTCCCTGGCGTTAGGTACCTGCGACCTTGAGGGCGCGTCCACTGCAGGTGACAATAAATGAGCCTCGACTTTTCCACCTCAGAAATAGGAATATGTTGCATTGAATGCACTTTTTTCATTTTGAATAACTACAATTATAAAAAGGACTTCTGCTTCAATTGCAATTACCTTATTACCAGTGTTAAAGTGTTGTTATTTACCATGCTAACACGTTTCATAAGAAGAAAACGTCACAGCCTCACAAAACACTCATTTCTAGAAGGATCTCGAAACTGAGCGCACATCTGATAAATGATGTAACTTCTGATTGGTTGAAGATAAGGTAACAAATGTGCATATCAAATTGAAGGAAATTTAATGCTCTACAACTTTCTTTCAGACAAATTTTCTGAGAAACCATGGAGTGAGTCACTAGAAGTAACTGATTGACAAAATTAGTGAGGTAAAAATGATTTTTTTTCGAAATTGTCCATTTTCAATAACGTATATCTCGAAAACTGTTGGGAATTCGACGTATATGTATTGAAACAATTTTATAGCAAATTCAATTATCTTTTATTTTTATTTGGAATATTTTCTTCCTGAAGCGGTCCGTTTTCGAGATATAAGCGAAAAACCAAAAAATGGTACCTTTCCACCCCCCTCCCCGCTTAAGATCGCCCCCCAGGGGCGGGGACTTTTAGTATGTTTACCTCCTAACTATCCCTAACAAAGTCCTGAAATCAAAAATTCTCGCATATTCCATGCACTCTACACCCCTCATCAAATTAATATGGATACTAACACGTGAGACACAAGAAAGAAGAAACAATATAAAGAAAAGAGACTAATATCACCAAAACCATGGAAACTGTGCTGGGTAATCGGTGGCTTGAAGGAAACATTCAAAGGTACTATACACCCGGCACAGTACAACGTAGCTAACCATAAGGGCAGAAAACGCCCATATTTTTTTAGATATAATTTCTTTCTTTCCTACTACATGTTTAGCCCATACTTACAATTAACAAATTTCAGAATACATCGAATTTTGACTGGTGAATAACAACCATGTTTTTATGTTCTCCACTACATCTAATTATTATAAAATGAACGGATTGTAATTTGTTATATTATAATTGTAGTAACAACTGTAAGCACTTGTATATATGTATTTTCTCTTCCTTTTATTTCATTTTTTCTTCGTATCTCTATTTATCTCAAATACGCAAATTATCTAACATCAATACACTAATGTACAACATGTAAAACTACAAATGTACGTCCTGATTTATATTAAAAGGTAGCAGGATTATAAATGAAAATTAAATAAATAAAATAAATGTTCCATTAATAAACGTCCGACTTTTTAATATTTGTAACTTAGATACCCATCTCCATTTATTTCTACAGGTTTACAACCTGATAAAGCTTTTATGTTATTGAAACATATTTAAACAGTTGTCAGTGTCTAAACACAAATGCGTATGTAGAGAAAAACTTTCAATCACTACAGTATGTCAAGTTGAATATAATGCTTTATAGTTTACATAGCCTTTGTAAATCACTGGTACGGTTTATTTCTGACGGGTGGTATAGCCAACACACACAAATGCTGCGTTGTATTTTACTTGAAAAGCATTGTTTTTGTTATTTTGATCTAGAAAATTGTAAAGTTTGTTTACATAATGAAATTAAAAAATTAAATAAAGGAAAAAATTTCTAATATTGCACAGTTCACAGCAAAACAGAACAAAAAAAAAAAAAAAAACTTAAATAAATCCACAGAGATACCGATGCAATGCGTTGGCGTCGAGATTTGGCACGAAGTTCGAATAAATACTCTGTTCACCGTGCGGCGATGCCCACGCGGTTTAAGGTCCCTTGTCACGGATTGCGTGGCTGCTCCCACCGAAGATCCGAGTAATCCTTCGGAAAAGGATGTGTGTGTTGTCTTTAACATTAGTCATCTAGGGACCGATAAATCGAGCAGTTTGGTCCTTTAGGGAAAAAATGATGTTACCTATTAACGACCAACCAGCATGGATTGGAAAAGGATTACTATTGTGAGACACAGTTGGCACTTTTACGCATGACGTATTACGTACAGGACTCTGAAATTGATTATGTTTTTATAGAGTCCCTCACACCTGTCTTCTAACCATATCGTCTCAGTTTTATCACAATTCCGATGTCTCTTCTGGAAGTTCACAGGTTACAATTCACGATAAAAGGCAAGAAGTCACTTAGTGAGTCAGACGTGATGAGTGTGATTCCACAACTGAAGTAGAATTCCACAACTGAAGTAGATCTTCGGCTGTTTGTAATATATATAAACTATTCAGTGAGAATCAGAAAATTTCTCTTACATTTATGACAGATAATGCTGACGTTTAGAAGAGCAAATCGAATTGTTAAACTGAAAATGCGATAATTGGCCTTAAACAATAGAAGTGAGACGTTCTCCACATCATTACTACATTACTAAGAAAATACCATCATATTTGGAAATACTGACAATTAAAGAACTTTGAGGATAACAAATCTAACGAAATTCCTAGGAGTTACAACTGTAAATGTAACTCGGAAAAAGCACGTATTGTGACGAAGGTGAGACAAATACTGCGTTACAGTAACTAACCTTAGAAGACTCAAGAAGTCTACTGAGGACACTGCCGAATTACGGATGTGCAATAATTGCTCGATGGGATAGACGGCGGACGTCAAAAAGTTGAAAGAAGGCAGTTGATTTTGCAGTATAGCGGATTAGCAGAGAGAGGGTCGGCGATTTTTCCTCTATTTCTTTGAGCTTGGAACGGGTGGGGGAAGGGGGAGGGTTGAAGGGAGACGACTTGCAGTCGCAATATTAAAACAGAAGCGTTTTCACTGCGGCAAGTTATTTCTACGAAATTTCAACAACCTACCTTCTTCTCAGAATGCAAACAGATTTTGATGCGGTTGAAAAGAAAGATCTTACAACTCTAATAACATAGGAGTTATTAGAACTCTCACATGATGATTTTGGCGTTCGTTTTTCCTCCATCATCCTACGAGAGCGCAACGTTCGGGAATTTGAAGTGATTTTCTGAATCCTGTACGAAATACTTTACTGTGAATTACAGAATAATGATTTGTCGCTGAGATTTAAACGAAGTGTGTCAGCAGATTGTAATTTCCGTCATAAAACACTTCTTACTTCAGAAACAATGAATACACTAGAATTCACAAAGAATGAATGATACACTGTTTATAAATTAATGTTTATCGATGTTGCTACCTAAGCTTTTTGTCTTTACAATCCGCTTAGTAACTTTGGTTGAATGCATTCGTAAGGCCGGATCTAATGCAAGGCCTTCACAAGAAAGAATAGTATTCTGCGTCGTGTGATTGCTAGCTAGTTGGAACACTTTTGGTAGATATGTTTATCATGATCTTTAACTTATTCTTCGTTAAACAGTCGAATGAAACGTGTAGTAGCTAAATAACACATTCTGCGTTTGTTTATAGTACAGAATTTAGGAAGGCCAGATGCTCCGTCAACGTAAATATATTAACTTCCTCTCCTGATATCATCATAATAGTGGTAGGCAGAAACAAACATCAGATTGACACGCAAAGCTTCATAATTATCAAGTCGTGAGATCCAAATTTCCAACCTGTTTGCCACAAAATACCTGTAATAATATTCCCCCTGCGTCTCTAATTCCACTCAAATTCACCAGCGTCCGCCGACTCTCAAATCTGCGATCAAGGGGCTTGACCCCAAGATCAAATGTGAAAGAAGTTCCAGTACTAAATCAAAAATGCTCTACGTATTGTGAGATTACCGCCCAATAGAAATATTGGTAATTAATAGCATTTGATAATTAAACAGTATGAAGTTCACTGCAAACATCGACCATGCCAATGCACTAAATGTTACACAGTTTTAATCTTATTAATTATGGTAGCAATGTATGTACGCAGTTCGGTGACAACATTTATAGTTAGGCCAAAGGTAGAAATTCTCCAGGTTCAGATTTGCTGTGTGCATGTAGCTGACGGGAGGCCAGCGAGCAGGCCGACGTTGGTGGCTTGTTCCAAATTAGGATTTTCCAGTTTCGTTTCCGGTGAGGGGAGAGAGGGACAATGGCGAGTACCAGGTGCAGAGCAGTGCACAGCATGAAATAAAATATTCTAATACTATTTGCATTTGAAGTAATACGATACAGTTAGGAACCTTTAAGGCCCTCATTACAAAGTAGTCTGTTGACAAAGTGGTAGAGCGCTTGCCCGCGAAAGGCAAAGGTCCCAGGTTCGAGTCCCGGTTCCGGCACACAATTTTAATCTGCCAGGAAGTTTCAATACATTAGCTGATATAGTCACATCTGACATAATATGTTTAATTGACAATGAAAAGTAATAAATTACCAATGAATACAAGACAGTTACACAACTAGCATGGCAATGTTTATTTATAAAAGTAATAATTATATTAACTATTTCTCATTTTATTTTCAATTAATCTTGTGTATTTTACCTTGAAATATTCAGTTAAATCACTTATCTGTGATATAAGAAATTGCACGATTATAATAAATAATACAAAGGATGTTTATACTAATATAAAAACGTAAAAAGATATTTGTTTAATGTGTAGTGTAATTATTTTGATTTTAAGTAAAGTTTTAGAAATGTATTGGCTGAGCGCTGTACGTTGGCAAATCGGTTAGAACAGCTCACATGGGGAAGTTGATGACGTAGGGGAAAAAACCCCGGCAGTTGAGTTTTTGGCGCGCGCGCGCGAGGGCAGAAAGTGATGAGTTGGGAGCACGTGGGGTAGCTGGCCGGGCGGCGTCACTCTGCAGCGGTCGGCATGTGTATCTCCAGGTGGAGACTTTAGATTTGTGTGTGGCAATCGCCACGTGTGGTTGCTCGTCGTAGACTGCACCAAGTTGAATTGAGAGCTACTGTGTGTTGGTGAATATTTAGCCGGTAGAAGAAGATGTGCATCGAATTGAATTAAAGTGACTGTGTTTTATTAATGTAACACGTGTCGTCGCATAGGCACGAACATAAACGGTGTTTGAGACAACCATATGGTGTGAAAACAATTTGCGACAAATATTCATTTTGCCTGGGGTCTCAAGAGCTAAAACTTTATTTGATAAATGTGTCGACGTACAGACGTATCAGCCACAGGGTTTTAATATTGTGAAATAAACAACATAAAGTGAACTTTCACGTGTTTTCAAAAATAGTAGTTAGTACACCTTTTCTCTCATGAACTTGATTTTATAATGAATTTGTTTTGTTAATCATATGCAGGGAAGGAAAGCTAGAAAACGAATCAAACAGTCGCAATCACAGTTCCAGTGTTTTTGCATGTTTAGGAATTTGGTTCGCAGCTGGTTGTTGTGAGGTTTAAAAACTTAATTTTTCCCTATTTTAAACTCACACCCCGACCTTCACTCTCGCACTGTTTTCTCGAGCAGAAACCCACGTCTAAATTTTCACCCTACCGGATGACCAGCCCTTCCCAACCCACATTACATCATAGTTCGCTCATTCCCATCATCACGACTCTTTCGAGTCACACCCATACACTACTACCTCTCTCCTCCCCCACATAAACAACTCCAGCTCTCTTTCCCAATAATTTGTTCACCTTCCATCAATAATCCATCTACCCTTTGCCTGGAGCTGATCGTCAAGCAGAAACCGACATCACGTTCCTCAACACGAAACATCCAAGGTGATCACGGTACAATTCCGACTCAGCTAAATCAACAGCACCACAAAATTTGTGAATACAATATATTTGAACACCGTTTCAAACTTACTGTTACCATTAATCAATATATATACTCTACAAGTCACATCTGCCTGGGCAAGGCCTTTTCGAAACACTTTCAGAATTTTTCCCTTCCGTTCCATTCTCTAATAGCGCGGGAGAAAGTCGAACACATAAATCATTATGTCTTAAATCTGATTTCTCTTATTACGTCTCCCTTTGCAGGTGGGTGGTAATGAAGTATGTTCGCATTTGCAGAAGAAGGTTATTGAGAGAAATTTCGCAAATAGATGTCGGCGCTGCGAATACCGCATTTCTTTCAGTAATTTCTGCCGTAACTTCTGTATAATTTCAGTAACACTCCCTCCTCTGTATTGCAGTAACACCAAACTAACTACGCTTCTCTGACTCTTTACCATGTCCTCCGTCAGTCACAATTGTTGAGGATCCCATTATGCGCAGCAGTACTCCTAAGTAGGTCGGACAAGTGTAGTGTAGGCAGTTCCTTTAGCCGAACTATTGCATCTTTTAAATGTTTTGCCAATGAATCGTAGCTCTTGGTTCTCCTTCCCTCTCCAATTTAAGGTGTTAGTAGTTGCACTGCCTAGGTATTTGGTTGAATGTACGGCCTTTAGATATGGCTGATTTATCGTGTAGCTGAAGATAAAGGATTTCTTTTATAGCTCATACTAACTGAAAACCCGGCGTTTCCCGGGTATTTATTTATTTATTTATTCCAGCCTTGAGTTATAGTTCTATTCCTTCTCTCCCTCTCTCCCTCTAACAATCACCTTTTTCTTCTTCTACAATGTCTCATATTTGTGGGAGAATATTTTACAAAATAAGGCTCTGTTGCATAATGTACAGAACTATAAGTACAGTACAAAAAAAATCATAGTAACAATCAAAATACAAATTACGTATAGAATTCATACGATCTCATATTTATTGAGTTATATGTTGTAAAATTATATAATGTTTCAGGTGTACGTTCATTGGTACAAGTGCTGTATGTCTGTGAAATTTGTTTCGAATTCAATTAGCAGTAAAGAAGTAATAGATTAATATTTTATGCATTTTGGGGCGTTTTTCCATCACCGTTACTGCTTATGTGCTCATATCTCATGAACTACGTGTCGTACTGTGGTTATTTTCCGAAGGTGCATTCAGCTGTACATGTGTATACCGTCTGAAAATTTCATACGGCTACAATTTGTAGTGTAGAAATTATAAATTCTAACGCCATACCGAATGCCGTAGATTTAGTCCATGAATAGCTGAAAAGTAGTAGGCGAAAACCTTATTTCCTTTCATTTTTAATTAAACACTTGCGTTGTTGTTGTTGTTGTTGTTGTGGTCTTCAGTCCACGGACTGGTTTGATACAACTCTCCACGTAACATTGTCCTGTACAAGCCTCTTCATCTGAAAACACGTTCGGCAACCTACATCCTTTTGAATCTGCTTACTGTATTTGTCCCACGGGCTCCCTCTACGATTTTTACCCCACACACTTCCCTCTAATGCTAAGTTGACAATTCCTCGATGTCTCAGAATGTCTCCCAGAAATCTGTCCCTTCTTTTAGGATATGCCAGAAACTCATTTTTCCCCAAATTCGGTCAATGACCTCTTCGTTACTGACGTGATGTACTCATATTATTTTCATCATTCGTCTGTAGCACCATATTTCAAAAGCTTTTTTGTCTGAACTCCTTATCGTCGACGTTTCACTCTCATACAATGCTACACTCCTGACTTCCTAACATTTAAACTAATATTGGATGTCAAGAAATTTCGCTTCTTCAGAAACGCTTTTCTTGCAATAGTCATTCGGAATTTTATATCTTCTTTATTTCGCCCATCAGAAGTTATCTTGCTACCCAAATAACAAAACTCATCTTCTACTTTTATTGTCTCATTACCTAATATAATTCCTTCAGCATCGCCTGATTTTTTGACATTAAATTCCATCACCCTCATTTAAAACTTGTTAATGTTCGTCTTATATCTTCCTTTCAAGACACTGTCCATTCAATTTAATTGCTTTTCCAGATCCTTTGCAATCTCTGACAAAATTACTATGTCATCGGCAAACTGCAAAAATTATATTTCTTCTCCCTGAACTTTAATTCCCTCTCCAAATTTCTCCTTGCATTCTTTCACTGCTTGATCAATGTACAGATTGAACAACATGGTGGTAAAGCTGCAACCCTGTATCACTCCCTTCCCAAACTCTGCGTTCCTTTCTTGCACTTCGACTGTAATAACAGCTATCTGGTTTTTGTATAGGTTAAATATAACTCTTCGCTCCCTATATTTTACTTCTGCTAAGTTCAGAATTTGAAAGAGTGTATTCCAGTCAACAATGTCAAGATTTCTCCAAATCTACGAACGCTAAAAACGTAGGTTTACCTTTCCTTAGCCTATCTTCTAAGATAAGTCGTAATGTCAGTATTGCCTCACGTGTACCTAAATCCAAACTGATCTTTCCCGAGACTGGATTCCACAAGTTTTTCCATTCGTCTGTAAATAATTCGTGTTAGTATTTTGCAACCATGACTGATAGTTCTATAATTTTCTCATCTGTCTGCACTTGCTTTCTTTGGAATTGGAATTACAATATTCTTCTGGAAGTCTGATGGTATTCCCCCTGTCTCATACATCTTGCACACTAGGTGGAACAATTTTTTCATGACTGGCTCTCCTAACGATATCAGCAGTGCTGACGGAATATCATCTACTTCAGGGGCCTTGTTTCGACTCAGATCCTACAATGCTCTGTCAAATTCTTCTCGCAGTATCATATCACCTGTCTCATCTTCGTCCACTTCGACTTACATTTCTAGAATACTGCCTTCAAGTTTATTTGCTTTGTATAGGCCCTCTATAAATTCCTTCCACAGTGCAGCTTTCCCCTCTTTGTTTAGTGCTAGTTTTCCGTCTGAGTTTTTGAAATTCATACACGTTTATAATCTTTTATTTTACTGTAGACGTTATCTATCTTTCCCCTAGTTATACATTCTACTACGGTTCTGCATTTGTCCTTTAGTCATTCCTGCGTAGCCAGTCTGCACTTTTCAGACGATTGAACTCTCTTTTGCCCGCATCATTTGATGAATTTTTATATTTTCTCCTCTCATCAATTAAGTTGCATATATCCTTTGTTATCCGGGGATTTCTATTAGGCCTAGTCCTTCTGCCTATATGATCTTCTGCGGCCTTCACCACCCTATCTCTCAGAGCTACTTAGTCTTCTTCTACTGTATTACTTTCCACCTTTTCAGCCAATCCTTGCCTAATGCTCCCTCTGAATCTCTCAACCAACACTGGTTCCTTCAATTTGTCCAGGTTCCATCTCCTTGCTTCGCTATATTTTTGCTGTCTCTTAAGTTTAATCTGAAGTTCATTACCAATAACGTATGGTGAGAGACTATATCTGCCCTTGGTTTCTAAATCTATTCCTTAATATTATAATGTGGTACCTTCCAGTGTCTCCTGGTCTCTTCCACGTATACAGTCTTGTTTCATGATGCTTCAAACAAGTGTTTGTGATCATTAAATTGTGCTCTGCGCCAAATTCTACCAAGCGATCTCCTCTTTCATTCCTTTTTCCCAGTACATATTCACCTACTACATTTCCTTCTTTTCCCTT
Source organism: Locusta migratoria (assembly GCA_026315105.1). Taxonomy (NCBI): domain Eukaryota; kingdom Metazoa; phylum Arthropoda; class Insecta; order Orthoptera; family Acrididae; genus Locusta; species Locusta migratoria. The sequence continues at coordinate 330,212,712 of CM048746.1, forward strand.
TCTTACTACCGAGATCCAGTCCCCTATCACAATCGTCTTACTCAATTTTCTGAACGATTTCTTTTATCTCCTCATTCAATTCTTCGATATTTTCTTCATCGGCCATGCTAGTTGGCATGTAAACTTGCCCTATTGTAGTCGGTGTTGGATTTGTGTCTATCTTTGCTACGATATTGCGTTCACTATGCTGTTCATAATAACTTCATCGCATTCCTATTTTCTTATTCATTATCAGACCTACTCCTGCGTTACCACCAACTGATTTTGTACGTATAATTCTGTATTCACCTGACCTGAAATTCTGTTCATCCTACCACCGAACTTCACTAATCTCTACCATATCTAACTTTAACCTATCCCTTTCCCTTTTCAAATTTTCCAACTTCCCTACGCGATTAAGGGTTAGAACATTCCTCGCTCCGACCCGTAGAATGCCTATTTTGTTTTTCTTGATGACGACACCCTACTGAGTAGTCCCCGCCCGGAGATCCGAATGGGGGACTATTTTACCTCCGGAATATTTTACCCAAGAAGACTCCATCACCATATTCATACAGTAGAGCTGCATGTCCTCGGCGTATGTAATGACTGCAATTTCCCCTTGTTTTCAGCCGTTCGCAGTAACTGCATGGCAAAGCCACATTAGCTGCTGTTTCAAAGCCAGCTCAGTCAATCATCCAGACTGTTGGACCTGTGACTACTGAAAAGGCTGCTGCCCCTTTCAGGAACCACACGTTTGTCAGGCCTCTCCACAGATACCCCCACGCTGTGGTTGCACCTACGGTACGGCTATCTGCATCGTTGAGGCTCGCAAGCCAGCCCACCTCGGCAATGTCTGTGGTTGGTGGGGGTGGAAAAACACCCGATAACCGTGTAATATTCTGCAAATGTATTGTTTACAATAACCGGTTTTCGGCAGTTACACCATGATCAGGTAAACAGCTGATAGTGGCGTAATAGCAGAAAGCGGTTACTGTAAACAATAAATCTGCAGAATATTACACAGTTATCTCGTGTGTTTCGTTCGAAATGATTAAATACTTTGTCAAGAACTGAGGACATCAAGGTCTTGGCAAATTAGCATTAGAAGGAAGAGTGTGGGGTAAAAATCGTAAAGGGAGACCGAGGGACGAATACAGTAAGCAGATTCAAAATGATGTAGGTTGCCGTACGTACTCTCAGATGAAGAGGATTGTACAGGACAGGGTAGTGTGGGGAGCTGCATCAAACCAGTCTGCGGAATGAAGACTATATCAACAACAATATTATTTCATTTGCCCTTAACTGTAATGCATCCTCCGTTCTGAAAACATTCGTTCTTTTCCTCTCTGTGATAAGATAAAACCAGCCAGAGCAAAGGCCTCAGGAAGGAATAATTTCAAAGCTTTTCACCCATTTAAATTGCTCTTCTGCACTCCTATACATTCCTAGATCCCGTCATCCGACTTGGCGCCTTCCTATTCACATCTCCATCAAGAAAAACCGGGTGATCAAAAAGTCAGCATAAATTTGAAAACTTGATAAATCACGGAAAATTTTAGATAGAGAGGTAAAAATTGACACACATGCATGGGGTTTTACTAGAAAAAAAAATGAAATACAATAAAAGAAATAAAATAAAATAAAATAAAAAATTAGAAAAATATATCTGACAGATATAGCTTAATCTGATCAGAAAAGAAAAGATGATGTTCTTCAAAGGAAATGCTCAATACGTTCACAATCATTCCTCAACAATAGCTGTAGTCGAGGAATAATGTTGTGAACAGCATTGTAAAGCATGTCCTCCGTCGGATGTTGTCTTTCAGCATCCCTAGAGGTGTCCGTCGATCACGATACACTTGAAACTTCAGATAACCCCAAAGCCAATAATCCTACGGTCTGAGGTCGTTGTACCTGGGAGGCCAAGCATGACGAAAGTGGCGGCTGAGCACACGATCATCACCAAACGACGCGCGCAAGAGATCTTTCCCGCGTCTAGCAATATGGGGTGGAGCGGCATCTTGCATAAAAATCGTACTTCCAGTAGGTGTTTATCAGCCAGGCTGGGTTGATGCGATTCTGTGACATATCGGCGTACCTCTCACCCGTCACGGTAGCAGTTACAAACAAGAATCACGCGGTTCCTCCAAGAAAAAAGGCCCGATAACGATAGACGTGGTTCTAATAAAACCCAATGTAATTCCAAGCACGTTGGTCAATTTTTACCTCTCTATCTACATTATTCCGTGATTTATTAAGTTTTCAATTTTATACTGACTTTTTGGTCATCCGGTAGATAAAAACTCTGCAGTTCACAATTACATGTTAGGCTGGGGGTTCTTTAAATCACTGTTTTATTATTTCTGTACCTTCCTACACTTAAAAAGCGCGTGCAAATATTTAGCAACTAAAAAGACCGAGCAAGCACGGACGTATCACAATGGGCATTGTATACCTGAATTATCAAACTGTCGTGACATTCACCAGGGGAGAAGGTTAGCGAACACAATCTAAAAATAATATAAAATAATGCTCAAATGTTTATAAATCTATTGGACCTAACTTCTTTATTCATCAGTTCCTTGGTTTACAAAGTACTTTAACTTCAACTAACCTAAGAACAGCACACCTTCACCCATGCCTGAGGGAGGACTCGAAAGGCCCACGGCGAGCAACCGCGCTCCTCAGCAAGGGAGCATAGAAACGCTAGGTCACTCCACCGCGGTGACTGAAATGTAAGGAATACACTTCGTTGTCGTTGTCGTTTGTATAGCTTAGGAGACTTAACTACGGGGTCATCAGTCCCTAAACTTACAAACTACTTATGAACTAGCTAACACTAACGACGGCACAAATATCCATGTCCAGGGGGGGATTCGAACCCCCGACCGTAGTGGCCGTGCAGACCGTGACTGACGCGCCGTAGTCCCCTCAGCCACCGCGGCCGGCTTTCAAATTGTCCGGGACCTTTATGCAAATAAGGGCATGAATAGGAAAAAATAGGGAAAAGATGAAACCTCTTGCAATAGTCTCAGTTTGATGGCCTAGTTAACATACTAAAAGTCCCCGAAGCTTCGGGTTGTGGAATCGCGGTTGTAACGTCATCGATATGGTGGCCTAAGAAACTGTAGAGTAATCTTAGAACACCTATAAATTCTCACAGCATTGACATAAAAGAGTCGTTTTTGCGCCAAATTACAAAGGAAAATTTTTGAAACGTTTATATAGCAATATCAGATGGATATATAACATTTTTTCTGAGTTATAACAACAAAAACAGAAAAAAATTATTTTTCCATTTTTTTTTAATTTCTCTATTAATAACAGCGTAATTTTTAATTAATTATGTAACACATTCATAGAGATTTAAAACAATAGTAGATTGTTTTTCCTATAATAAGCGAGTTATCTGAAATTATTTACAGTAAGGCGTGATTATTCGCTAATCAGAGCACAAGCTAGAACTGGAAAGAGATATTTCATAAAACATTGTTCAAGGCTTGCAAGTACATGTGAATACTCTCGAAAGAAATTGAAACGACTGTTTCCATAAACACTGCACACATTTTATCATTTATTTTTACAAAAATAAGTAATATACATTTAATATACAAAGTGCTGATTTGTATTAAAAATTTACATGAATGATAAGGATTCATTCATTTATCTATACTAATAATAAATCTGTAAATGTTGGCCTGTCGCTGTCAACTTCAATCTTCAAAACTACTGGAAGAATCTTCATGCAGTTTTCACAGGAAACATGAGAAAAGTTTGTGTCAAAATAAAGGCATAATTCTAAAAAAATCGGATCACGGAAAAAAAGATATATTGTAATTTTAAGTGGTTTCAGTAACCATCGTGTCTGCTTGTTCAGCTATTAACCCTGGAAGTGGTGGAGTAGCCGAGCGGTCTAAAGCGTCTCGCTGCGGAGCGCGCGGTTGCTCGCCGTGGAGGTTCGAGTCCTCCTGGGGCATGGGTGTATGTGTTGTCCTTAGATTAATTTACCTAGGATTAAGTAGTTTGTAAGCTACGGACTGATGACCACACAGTTTGGTCAGATAGATTTACAAACATTTGAACATTTTATTAACCCTGTGAAAGGAACATCGGTCTGAGATATCGTTATCAGTGAGTGAGGAAAGCAACGCAGAAGAGCGAAAGAGTCAAGAAGGTGGAAAAAATACAGTTTAAGGGTCCTAGAGGTTTAGGAGACCGGTGTTCCTCCACGCTGCAGTATAAAAGATGTCCTGGTTAGAGGGTTAAAAACCTCTTATCTGCAAAAATAGTTCACTAATTTGCAAGGGGTCTTCAAAGGTAACTTGAGTGTAACTCTGAACAACATATAGACTTCGATTCATAAAAATCGGATCACGTACAAAACAGAATATCGTAATTTTATCTACGACCGTCATGTCTGTCTCTTTGAACACGTTTATCTCCAAAACCACTTGACGAATTTTCATGGAGTTTTCACACGTAACTTGAGCGTATCGAGCGGTTACATAAAGGCTTCAATTATTATAATCGAATCAGAGAAAATAAAGTTATAATAATTTAATCATTTGTTTAAAAGCCATTGTGTATGTCTATTTGTTGGGGATAATCTCCAAAAATACTACACGAACTTTCATGGGTTTCCACTGGTAAATTGAGAATACTATAGAGAGTAACATAGGCTTCAGTTAATCAAAATCAGATCAGAGGAAGGAAAGATATCGTAATTTGAATTTTTATGTGTACACGTTGCTTATAAGAACGGTGTAGTACAGCAAATCTCCAAGAGTAATATACGAAATTTCATAGGGTTTCATAGGTCAACTGAGAGTACTTTGGGGCAATATATAAGCTTCATTTCATCAAAATCGGATCAGGGGACGAAAAGATATCGTAATTTGTAATTTCTGGTGTATGCTATGCTTGAACTACAGCGTAGTATAGCAATGATCCGATAAAAGCGTTGTTACATAGTATACTTATTAACTTATAGATGGCGGTGCTGTATTTTTTATTCACATAACTATGGTGTAATACAATGAAACAAGGGCTACGATTTTCCTTACGGCAGCGGTGTAGTGTATTGACATTCGCAACGGCCGTTGAATCCTTTTTGAAAAATCAGTTACGTACAATGTTGGGAATAATTCTTTTGTTGATAATGAAATAAATAATAAAAGGTGTCCCGATCAGTAAATTTATATTACCCCTTAAGCGAATAATTCGTTGCCAACGTTAACATACTAAACTTCAAAAATTCAACCCAGGTATGACATAAAGAATTAATTTTTTACTTGATGTATTCCTCATGCTTTGCAATGCCATGGAAAGGAAAAATGAGCTTCTTTGCACGGGTATCATTTGAATTTAAAGCGTCTATCGATGTTTTCATTTACTAAGAATTCTTTGCAAGGGAACACGAATTTATGTAGTTTCCTTTCTTATTTCAGTGCGTACTTATTTCATCTTGAGTCCATCCTGTTTAGGTATGCCTAGAAAAAAGATATAGCACAATACAGAACAAACAGAGGCCCTGTTAGTTACGTAGTGCACCAAAGAAGTACCAGCTAGCGCTGATGCATTTTCTGTTTTTTTTTCCGATGGTTATGCCAAATAACAGCAACGAACCACAAAAGGTGCTGTTGGTTTTGTAGAGCTGCAAAGGAACATGATTGTGTTGTTTGAATTCTCTCTGTAATAGAAATATTTTGAATTAAGAGCCGCAATCGTATCTCTGCAAATAGAATCTAACATTGAACAGTAACTTGATGCTTTCTCTTTGTATATTCACTGCTTAATGACATTTATTTGCTTCTTTTTACAGGGAACATTTGAATTTAAAACATAACGACATACTTCATGTCTATCGATGCTCTAATTTACGTAAGAATTCTTTGCAGGGAAAATCGGATTTATGTAGTTCCTTTCTGATTTCGATGTATCCTCCTGACAGACAGGAAGGAACAAAGTGAGGTGACGTTAGTTACATAGTACACCAAATACCTAATTATAGCGTTGCTGCGTTTTTTTTTTTTCAGTACTATGGTGTAATACATTAGAATAAGGGGTAAAATTTTACTTTCAGCGGCGGCGTTGTGTGCAGATGTTGGCAACGGCCGTTGAATGTTCTTTCAAATATCAGTAGTGTAGAACTAGGGGAATAATTCTTTATGTTCACGATTAAATAAATAATTTATGCTGTTCTATTCAGTAAATTAATTATCCTCCTAAAGCGAATAGTTCGTTGCCAACGATAGCAAACTAAACCGCTGTCACTGCTAGTAAAATTTAACCCAGGTAGAACACACACAATTTTTTTTTCTTCCCAGCTGTATCCCATATGCTTTGCAATGTCATGGAAATAAATGAAGTGCATCTTTCGACGGATATAACCACTAAATTGTTCATAGAGTACAAATATCTATGGAGTGAGCATTGCGTTTTGTGCATCTACTCAACATTAAGCTGGAATTACCACGTGTATTGAGACAAATTCACTTTTTCCACACATTTCTTTGGTCTTACGATTGGTGTATACCTCATTGGATGCAAACAAGCCCCACCGCGTTTTCGCAGAGAAACCACATAACAAGAAATATAATCTAAATAAATGTCACAGAAACAACAAGAAAGTTTAGGAAGCGAAGTTAAAAAGGTCATTTACACATAGTCATCCGTCGTAACCGAACAAAAAAGGACCAAGATGAAGTCAGCGATTAGTGTGGATTTTTCGTAATATCACGTGACATTTCCACCTTAATGTTAAGGACACAAAATCTGTTCTGTGCATCTGAATGCTCACTCCAGAGATATTTCTTGCTTTGTGCCTGCCACTAGAGATGATATACACACGTGAGCGACAAACTCATCCAAAACCTCTCTTCTTTCTTAATTGTTAGGTACAATATGGCGATTAAAATTTGTAATTACTTAGTTTTGGTGTGGGCTACATTAAGATAAAGACGTCTTCTTTTGCAGAGACAACCGTAATTAGAGCTATAATCCGATTTCTGAATGTATAGTTATGTTACACAAGGTCGATCTCAATTTCATGCTTCGCGAAGTAATCACTGCAGGACGTGGGGACATGTATTAGCTCAAAGAGTGGCCGATACTGCTAACACAGTCAAAACAATTCACTGGAAATATTATATTTAATGGAAATTTCTATTCCAACAATCAGCCATTCCTTCAACGATTATCCAGACACTTTATCGCACATTGACACCACCATGATGTCTTATTTTAACATACATGACCTGCTCTGTTGATTGAATTACCAGACTTTCAGTATTCGTCGAGTTTTCGATAATACGGAACACTGCGTACAGAATAACTACATTGTTCCCAGTGTTACACTGTAACGTGCAAATACTTCAGCATACACTTACTGTGAGAGATAAACAGTTCAGTACTACAGAATAGAACCAATACATAGCACTGTTATTATTATTACTATTTCTCATCTCAACGATATAATTGTTTTCAGAAGCTTACGTCAAACACCCACCGCAGTCTTAACTTCATGAACACAATCTAACATTGAATTTACATCTTTCCGGAGTATGGAGTTAAATTAATTTCACTTTTGTATGAAAAACTTTATAAATATTCATCGTTTTCGACAATGACTTCTACTTAAATTTGACATCTTGGCTAGGAAAATGAGTTTATTGACAGAGCGAGCCAACAAGGATTCTTTTTTGCTGACCTAGTTCTGAACCCTAAAAAATCCATGAAATACTCAGGGTTCTTTTTAAAAACCGTCGCGAAGCACGGACATATAAGCTAGTCATTATATAACATTACCACATCTAGGAATTAGTTTACCGTAGTTAATCGACAAATATGTTCGCTGCGACTTCAATGAAATTTCTGGTATTGTCTTTTAATACTGAATACTTCCTTCCAAAGTCAGAGCCCACCCGCATGATATAAGAATGTATTACATATAGACATATAGTTTCTTCAACTCGTAAAAGGCTACACGGTAATAAATACAGCCGTTCCATCTCTGCGAATGACTTCCCATCAGCGGTAGAACCATGCTCAGTTTAAATGTATAGCCTTTTTTATAGCTGTGGCACCGTATTGCACCTGCTACACAGTTTATACGCTACTTGTCTTTATGTCTGTTTTCGTTTCTGTTTCTGTGTATTGGACACACACACACACACACACACACACACGCACGAACAAACAAACAAACACACACACACACACACACACACACACACCTGTTACGTATTTCACTGGTTTACAATGTCCCGAAAAATACCCGCAACTATTATGAGACTTCAAAGAATGATGGAAAATTGTAGATGTGGTTATTTAAGATAAGGAACCTCTAATTCCGTACGCTTGTATTACGTTGCGAGTGACGTACATTCTTTCGTTTTCTCTTAAATATATTCGTAGGTTTGCACGTTCGCTGAATAAACCAACATGGGTTTTCCATAGATAATTTCAATACGATCTATGTCTCATTAAAGTACTCAGTGGAGGTAACTTGCCCATAACAGTACTTTCCTTTAAAAGTATATGTTACTTCGCTGAAAGCTGCGCATTAACGACAGTATATACTCTGCTACATTCAGTGCAATGCTGAAGCTCATTTATAGTTTATATTGCGCCCGATTTATATACTGCCATTTAGTACTTATTGGCCATTGGTGTTACTACTGGATGGGCAACTTCAAATCGGTGAAACGAATAACAGTGGCTCGTGATTGACCTGGACGGCCGGCGAACTGTAGGTAACTCTGTTCAGACTATAATGTTGGGCAGGTACAAATGGTCCGGACACACAGTGTCCCGAACACGGCTAACGGTGGACCTCCGCAGCTGACGACCCAAGCATGTGCCAATGTTACCACCACGACTGGCAGGTACGACTGAAATTTGACTCAATTATGCTCTGGCATGTGGGTGTCCACGGATCCAGTGGAGGTCATGCAAGGCACCGTTGCGGCTTAGAAGTCTCGCACAATGGTTGCAGACAGCGTATACCCCTTCAGGACGATCCTGTTCCAATAATATAATACAAAATGTTACGTGGTGATAGGTGTGATGAAAGATACACACTCAATCAAGACCCATGTGCTTTCTAACACCAGTGGCCTTTTGAACACTAGAATGGTCGCGCAGGACTCACAGACATTCCAGGATTAGGCAACCAAACATTCTATTATTAACTATCGCAGAACAAATGGTCCGTGGCTACTATTGTAATACATGTTTTTCTCTCGTTTAAAACCGCCTTCAAAAAACGAGGAGACTCTCAATTCGACTGGTTTCTTTATGTGTGTTACCTCAGAACTATCGATTGTGTGAACCCGTTTCGATGATTCTTTTCTGATTTTTTTATTTTTTATTTCAAGCTGGTGTTGCCCGTGTGGTCCCATTTCAATTCTGTCCATTTCTGACAATGGCACCCATAAAAAAACCATATACGTCTAAAATTTGCATTAAGTATGTGCGTGACAAATGGGCGTATAAATCAATATCACGCCAATCGATTTCGATGATTCTGTTTTTATTGGAAAAGATGTACTTAAAGGGCAGTTTGATGAGAGTTTGGTTAGGTTCTGATTATGGGATCAATGACAAAGTAACGGAAATCTTCGATTCTTCGGAACAAACTAATGATAATACACCGAATCTTTTATAGGCTATCCGGATATTTGACACGCCTACCGTAACGTCATTACGATCATTTAATTCCCTGTTCAAAACTTTTTTCATGTAAAGCAGCAATTTTCAAAGTCTATTTTTGCGCTTTTCGCAAGACTGTTTTGAAATTGTCCTCGAGGTAGATTTTGTCTGTTGAGGTAGGCGTTTCTCCGTGACTTGGTTTATTTCATTTAAACGGCGCTGTCTCCTATGAGCAGCACGTTTAGCAGGACGCCCCATACTCACAAAAATTAGTTAATGTACTTCAGATACTCTAAAAATAAAAATTAAGAAAGAAATATTTTTTTTAATTAACAAGAAAAACGACTTCAAAAGAGAAAACTATTCCAGAATAAATTAATAGGCACTAAAGAGTAAATCTTTTGGTAAATCTTTCTTTTTATGTTTACATATTCTCTGCAACATCTCAGGTTAATAAAGCTAACGGTACAATTTTGAACACACACACACACACACACACACACACACACACACACACACACACATTGTGTGTGTGTGTGTGTGTGTGTGTGTGTGGTGTCCCACTCAACTTTTTCACTCCAGATATATCTGAAACTACAAGAGATATTGAAAAACCACTTTTACGGTCATAAACGTACGGCAGGAGCTCATCAAAGTAGGTACTATGAGACACTCTAAAACGTGAAGAAATATTATTTTCAACACAAACTTATGCTTATTAAATGGATAGCCCATATTATTTCTTAAGCAATCGATAGAATGAAAAATCAAAAAAGGAATGGTGTTAGTTGCATCGCGATGCGTCAATTACATCCGGAGAAATTGCGAAGCGAATTTGACGTTTGAAATATATGAGGCGCACTGCTAGCGCGTATCCGAGGCTCAAGCGAGGCTCACGGTTGAGTAACCGAACTAAACGATGCCCATTCATTTTCTACGTGCGATCCTACCAATTGCTTATCGTCTCTTCCCAACAAATCACGCTCCTAGCCTTCTTGATTGGTTTATGAACTTTGGTCACCATCGACGCTATAACGATTCCTGTATCTACACTACATCGTTAATAAGGTCAGGCCTGTTCGTAGCTATGCCTAAAATATATGCCGGTTTAACTGCTCGAGACAGTTTTCGGAGAATGTGTGAAAGACTACACGTCGGTACCGCCTTAAATGTAACTAGAGAGGTCCCAAGGTCTTGTGGTTGAAGTCTCCCCCGACTAGTATTACATGGCCCGGATACCTACGAACTACCTGGTGTAGACTTTATCTGAATGAATCTAAAACTGCTACAGCAGCACTGTGGGGCCGATAAAAACATCCAACTTTACTTCTTTGAGACCTGTTATACGTGCCCAGATAACTTCACAGTTACTTTCAACCTCGATCTCAATAGAAACAATATCTTTGTCCACAGCGTTGAACACTCCCCCAAAATTTGTGCCCGCCCTATGAGTCCGAAATATATTGCACGCCTCACTAAATATTTCTGAACTTGCGACATCATGATTTAGGCAGCTTTCGGTGTCTAAAACTATCTGAGCATAATAATTTCCATGCAGCGCGACAAATTAGGAAACTTTGTTTTTAATACTTTGAAAGTTCGCTGTCTGAAAGTTGACAGGCGACTCCTCATCAGAGTTACCGCCTAGGCTCAGAAACCGCTGTATGCACTCCACAACCACTCTGGTACCCGAGTAGCGGTTTCCTTAGTGTAGTACACCCCTGTCCTACAATTCCTCACCCTATAACGCAGATCCAGAAATCTGCTGCCATGACTGTCACAGAGTTGGCGGAGCCTCTGGTTCAGACCCTCTACTCGGCTCTAAACGAAAGAACACCGATCAGTCCTGGGAACAATGCTACAAATTGACAGATCTGCTCGGACCCCGGGTGCGAGGGCAGCAGTCTTGACCAATTCTGCCAGCCGCCTTTAGGAACTGAGGATGTCCTCAGAACACAATCGACAAGCTTCACTGGTGCTGACGTGAGCCACAACTTGCAGTCGACCACAACCTACACCCTCTATAGCAGCCGGCAAGGCCGCCTCCACATCACGGGTGAGGCCCCCCGGCAAACACACCGCGTGCACGTTAGACTTCTTTCCAGATCTCGACCCTATCTGCTTAAGGGGCTCCACCACGCGCCTAACATTGAGCTCCTGTCTTAACGTGCATCTGCTCCGACCACTCGCAGGACCAATGGGCGTGGAGGGACGACCAGCCTCCACATTGGCCTTCAACGCCGTTCAACCCGCCACTTCCCTTGCGGAGAGGGCGGTTCGACCACGTCCGGTACATCTGAAGGTGCCTCGGTAGCAGGGACAGGAAGCGAAGCATATGACACCTGAGGTGTCCCACTCGACGAACCAGACTTCCCACCAGCGCTGCACCCCGAGACAGCAGCCTGAAGACAGCTGACCGTAACCAACAGCGCGCTCAGATGTTCGCTAACTGCGGCCAACTCCTCCTGCGTCCGCACACAGCAGGCAAACATCGATACAATTAACTGTAGAAAGTATAAAACTAAATAATCAGCTTTTAACTAGTCTAGTACTTTAACAAAGGTAGCTGGCAGCTGTGTGAACTGTGGTCAGTGGTAACTACACTGTCAAAACAACGAAACTGAGTCCGTCAGTTTCAAAAAAAAAAAAAATAAATAAATAAAAAAAATAAAAAATAAAAAAATCTATGGAATATACTGGTATCAAACGTGCGGGAATATAAGCTTTCTCAAAACAGGACACGAATTAAGGAAGTGACAATATGACACTTAATCGCGTAGCTTGCAGCAGACGAAAACTATACAGATGGTATTTATCAAAACACGCAAAAATAAACTCTTAAAACAGTGGCAAAAACGAAATCGGCCAAGTAGGTGAGACGAAGCTTTTTAAAACAGAAACACTAACAAAAATTAAGAAATCAACTGGAAACGAAATTTCAGGCAGTTAAATTATGATACTTAGGGCTCTGGGCGATGAGGCAGCGACAACAGCTGACATTGGATCCGTCAACCCACCAGTGTTAACCCACTGTAAGGTACCCTCCACCATGCACCGTACGGCGGCCAACGAAAGGTAGCCCATGTATTAATTCTGGATATAAGCTATCTTCATTCCACATTTCATTTGATTGCGTCCAGCCATTTCAGGGTTAGGAGTAACAAAGTGTTAACCCACCGTAAGGTGGCGTACAGTAGGTAGCTCACGCCTTAATTCAGTGTATAAGCTATGTGCATTCCAAATTTCATTCAAATTTGTCCAGTAGTTTCAGCATGAAGAGAAACAAACATACCAACACATTGTAGCGTTCCCTCGACCATGTACCATACGATGTCTTACGAAAGGTAGCCGATATATTAATCAGGGTATAAACCACCTCTGTGCCGAATATCCTTTATATCCGTCCAGCCATTTCGGCGTGAAGGCGTAAGAAACGACTTAACTAATTTTAAAGCACTCTCCGTCATGCATCATACGAAGTTAATTTTAATATGCCTATTACCTTCACGCGAATGCAACCAATGATTTGACAAAGTTATATCACAATCGGGTGTATGATATGGCCGTGCATAAAAGACGAACGAAAGGACAAACAAACAAACAATTTTTATACATTAGTTTTATTTTCAAATTCCTTCTGCTGGTGGTTTTCACCGCTATGATTCGTTATGATTGGTATGCATCAAAGCTGACAGCCAAAAAACCGACAATTAAGAAACTGAATGAAGTATGCTTTCCACTTAAGCATATTTAAAAAAAATTCTTACTCTAAATTGCTTACATAAAATTGCTTACATAAGATTGCTTACAGTTATGTTTAAAATGTTTCTTTGATGATTATCACCCTGAAAAATGTAACGTAACTTCTACAGAGCTGCTAGAATATGCAGAAATTATATTTCATTCGAAACTTCGCGAAATTGAAAATTAACTTTTTAGTCACGTTAATTAATTGAAATGATTGTATATAATCTGAATATAATAATACTACAGTGATGAACTGAATTGTTCAATCATATTTAAAATTTTCATCAGGATCAGAATACAACTGTAGAATCAGACGAAGTCCATATGTAAAGTATCCTCCGTCATGAACCAGCCAAAATTTTATATGACAGTGACCTTCCTCTTGTTTTGAAAGCCAAGTGTCCAAAATGTCATGAAGATTTTAAAATGAATAAAGTGTCCCTATTCGCATGTCACATGATGCTACAGGTTTTCAACCATATAATTATGAAGTCATATCTCCTGAATTATATGTTGAAATCAGTTCTTACCCGTACGTTAATTGTTACCTCATGAAAGGAATATGTGTTCCAAATTTGGTTGAAATCGGTAAAGTGGTTTAGAAGCAGACGTCGCATAATGCAACTTTTTTCCGCGCATTTCATTACGTCATACCTCCTGAACTATTTGTCGTAATGTCATTTAATGGTGCCTAATCGGTTGAACGATACGGCCGCGCATAAAATACGAAAACACAAATATTCATTTTTATATAGTAGAGAAATAAAATGAAACGGGTGATAAATAGTTTTAAAAATTGGTAGTTGTGCAACAATCCAACAATACCATGTACCGCCATTGCTATTAGGTAGCTGATGATGTTCTTGTGTACGAAGAGATGGAGTGCGAACTCTAATCGCTACATCGTTGATAACTTAGAAAAGACAAGAAACACCGTGTTACAAATCACAGAAACGAGAAATATCATACCGTTGCAGGTGCGAAGTAACACCGAACACACAATCGTAAACTTTCTTATGTAATGACTGACTTGTAACTAAAGCCAAGCCTTGGCGTACGCTGTGGCTCACTGACACAAATATTTCTGTTGGTGGTTGAGAGAAACCGTGTGCACAGTGTTTTGAGTTCCGGCACTCTGCTCAGCCGTCCGTACGCCCGGCGCCTGGTCTTCGACGTCCCGTCCCGGCCCGGACGACTTAATTAGCAGGCCTCGGCAGTGGGTGGTGGTGGGCCAGCTGCAGCCAGGGTGGTGCACGCCCCGTTATTGGGGATTTACTCCCCCTCCACCGCCCCAACCGAGGGAAGATTTCGCTGGGGAGTTGGCTTTCTACAGTCAACAGCCGCTCCCCACCGCCACATAATGCCCCGGCTTATAGACTCCGCCTGCGATTAATTTTTTGTCTGTTTTCTTTCCTACGCCCTCCCATTCCAAAATTCCACACTCTCGCGTACCGAAATGCCACATACGCGAGGAAAAGAGAGAGAGAGAGAGATGCTGGGACGGAGAGAGGAGGAGGAAAAGAAGGAAAAGGAATGTGATTAACAATGTAGTACTTTTGAGTAACAAGTTTCTAAAATTAATTATGAACAATTACATTTAAGTCTCAATAAGTTACAGTCTTTCCATTTCTACAGAACAGGATATATAGTAGTTGCTGATCCGGTCTTCAGTCCGCAGACTGGTTTGATGAAGTTCTCCACGCTACTCTGGCCTCGGCAAGCCTCTTCATCTCCGAATAAGAGCAGAAACCTACTTCCTTATCTGCTTACTGTATTCGCCCTCACTTTTGCTCTACGATTCTTACCCCACACTCTTCCTTCTAATGCTGGTGCTTCGTTAATATCTCAGTATGTGTCTCACAAACCTATCGCTTCTCCACGATACGCCAGAAACGATTTCCCTTTTATATTGAGCACCTTCTCAATAGTTACGTGATCTAAGCAGCTAATATTCCTGATACCTTTGTAGCACCACATTTCAAAACCTTCTATCTTATTTGTCTGTGAAGTCCTTATTGTGCACGTTCGACTCAAATGCTTTCAAAATTGTTCAAATGTTTGTATAACTTACGGGACTTAACTACGGGTTCATCAGTCCCTAAATTTACAAACTACTTATGAACTACCTTAAACTAAGGACGGCACAAATATCCATGCCCGAGGGGGGATTCGAACCCCCGACCGCAGTGGCCGTGCAGACTGGAGCGCCTCAGTCCCCTCGGCTACCGCGGCCGGCCACATGCTTTCAGAAACGACTTAACGATATTAATACTGAATGTCAACAAGTTTCGCTTCTTCAAACTTTCTTTCCAAAGGAATTCTGCAGAAGTAATTTTGCTTCTTTTATTGTCGCATTACATAATCTAATTCCTTCAGCATTGCCTGATTTTCTGACAATTCATTCCATTACCCTTGTTTGTTCATGTTACACCCTCCATTCCATTACCCTTGTTTGTTCATGTTACACCCTCCTTTCAAGACTCTATCGATTCCGTTCAACTGCTCTTCTATGCCCATCGCTGTCTCTGACATAATTAATATGTTATTGGCAAACCGAAATTATTTTATGTCTTCTCCATAAAATTTCATTCCTTCTCCAAATTTCTCCTTGCATTCTTTCACAGCTCCCTTAATGTACATATGGAACAACATTGGGCAAAGGCTACAAGTCTGTCCTTTCCCAGCCAGTGCATTCATTTTATTCCATTCGACTCTAAAACAGCTGTCTGCTTTATGTACACAAGTTGAATATAATACTTTCCATCCTATATTTTATACCTGCTAGCTTCAGATTTTGATAAAAATCTCTTCCAACCAAAATTTTCAAAGGTTTCTTCAGATCTACAAGTTAGAAAAAGAGCTAGGTTTACCTTTCCTTAACGTATCTCCTAATAAAAGTCGTAATGTGGGTATTGCCTCACGTGTTCACTTGTCCTATACATACATCTACATGGGATACTCTGCAAATTACATTTAAGTGCCTGGCAGGGAAGTGACTCAAACCAAACTGATCGTCCACAAGATCGGACGCCATTTTTTCCCATTTGTTTGCAAATAATTCGTGTTATTATTCTGCAGCTGACTTATTAAAGCTACACCTGGATGTTTTTGTCAAGAGCGGACAAGATATTTAAAAGAATTGGAAATGTCCAAAGTGGAAGTAGTTTGAATCGACTTTCATCGCGTGCTGCTTGAGAAAATGTACGTTTCGCAGTTGCTAGACTACAGGGGAAAAAAGACTTGTACGATGTGTTACATAATGTATAACACAGTCACTTGTTGGCACCTAGAAACACAGCCGTTTACAGAACACGCACCGAAACGACCAGCGAGAGTTTTGATAGGTCGTGCGATAAGGTACATTGTGCGTGTAGCACGCACAGGCGAAAGTGGAACTGAAAGCAAATTTCTTTGATAAACTGATTTGTTAAGTGACTAGCAAAATTATATTAGACATGCGCACTGAACAAGGCAGAACTTTATACAGCTGTGGAAGTTAGCAGAAACGTCTTACTACTGAATCCTGTAACATAAAACCTACATCACAGTAGGTTCTTGGAACATATTCTGGTGGTTTGTAACCCTTTACATAAAATTAGTATACAGGTATTCAAAAATATTTCCGTTCTCTTTATTGCTCATTAAAGCAGTAATATTGATAAGCTGTACGGCAAAAACGTAGACTTTTGAATTTCTGTTACAGATTTCAGCATACGCCACTACACACAATACCCGGTAACACCTCCTCGTATTTGATGTTTTGTTTTGATTACTGGCAGCAGGATTTGTGAAAATGTAAAAAATTTCGAGTGTGAAGCAACACCGCGCTTACTTTCTTCTTGTCCTCTTCTGCCAATTTTCTATATGTCACTCCGGTTTTCGACCATCTATTATTATTATCATACAAGTAATTAAAAAAATTGAATACATAAAAGCAGATTAATGGAGATCAATACAACAGAAAAAAATTGTACGCCGCGTGGCGCCATCACGACGCAACAGTAGACGGTGACGAAAGGCGATAGGCTGTTCGCGCATCATGTCCAAATGTTCAAATGTTTGTACAACTTATGGGACTTAACTACAGGGTTATCAGTCCCTAAGCTTACAAACTACTTATGAACTAGCTAAGACTAAAGACGGCACAATTATCCATGCCCGAGGGGGGATTCGAACCCCCGACCGTAGTGGCCGTGCTGACCGTGACTGGAGCGCCTCAGTCACCTCGGCCACCGCGGCCGGCGCATCATGTCCGGGAATATTTCCAGTCGACAACGAATAACTTTAATTCTATTGATTCATGGGTGATATTGGCTCTGATGGCACTTATTTTACACATATATAGTGTCATGACAATTTTTTTATTAAAATATAGAGCAAATAAATATCTTTATCTTTACCTAAAAATAAAATTTAGCCCTTTCAGTTGTCGTCCCATAAACTCTGACGAACGGGGCAAGTGTCCTTTCGCAATCCTCCCCCCCCCCCCCCCCCACCTCCAGATCCGACCCTGGATATCGTTCATTTGCATCTGAATTCTGAATCATGCGGTAATGTGTAGGTATTTAAGGTGTATCCTTCACATATATATGAATTCAGAACCATCCGGCATATGTAAGCGTTAAAGGTGTAGAATAGACTATTTTTGTCTCGCTTAAATCCTCTCAAGTGCCACTTTTACGTCATTTAACTTGTTCACAAAAAATGTATTATTATCCTTTAAAAATCGCTCTTCTTTCTACACGTTTTTAGCTATCCATGAAGTGCAAAGTCCGAGGGAAGTTTAATTGCCTTCTAAAGTCATATAGAAAGGCCTCTCAGGAAAAAAACACTCTTCTACGCAAAAAGGCAGATAAAGACTGCATACGGTCCAATGGGCAGTCGATTAAAGAGTAAATCAAAACGGACTAACAGCATCCCATGTGCCTACCAAAGTAACAACAATATAGACTATTAATGACATTGTCGTACCATAGGAGGAAAAATAACGAACAACGATATCCTAACAAATTGTCGATAAATCTGTGGATACATATCTTGATGTATATATTACTTTCCTTTTCTAAATGGCTTCTGTCCCAATTAACTGAAATTAGTTCCGAAGCAAATATGCTGTGGTATGAGGAGAGGTAATAATCCTACATGGCGCATCCCAGGTGGCTAACAGGCGGAACTGAGTGATATAAAACAGCTCTCTCGGATCAAACAGATCCTGTACGGTTAATAATGGTATCGGTAAATCCGAGTGACGTTTAATTGCCTCCTAAAGTCATATATGGAAAGGCCTCTCGGGAAAAAGCCACTGTTTTACGGTTCAATGGGCAGTCGCTTAAAGGGCAGAACCAAAACGGACTAACAGCCTCCCCGATGCACACCATAGATGGATGATTTAAATGAGATGTAAAGCAAGAAGAAATTTGCAGTGAGGATTAAAGTTCATGTAGGAGGAATAAAAACATTGCTGTTTGCAGATCACATAGCACCTCTGTAAGAGACATCAAATGACCTGGAAGAGCAATTGAACGGAATTCACAGTCTCTTTAAATGAGGGGAATACATGAACATTCAGAAGAGTAAGGGAATATAGTATCAGGAAATCCGGCGATGCTGAAGGAATTAGATTAGGTAATGAGACAGTAAAAAGTATTAGATCAGTTTTGTTATTTTGGTAGCTAAATAACTTCTGATGACCGAGGTAAAGAGGATATAAATTTCAGAATGGCAATGGTCCTTTCTGAAAGCATCTGTCTTGAGTGTAACATTGTACGGGTGTTAAACGTGGACGACAACGAAAATGGAGATAAAAACGTTTGAAATGTGATGCCTCGCATGAATTAAGAAGCTCATATGGTTCGATCGCTTAACTAATGAGGAGGTGCTCATCAGTATTTGGGAGAAAAGGAGTCTCTCGTGTATCTTGACTAAGAGGAGGGATAGCTTGGTGGGACACAGTATGAGATATCAATGAATCGTCAGCATTAGAAGGAAGAGTGTCGGATAAGAATCTGAGGGAGATCAGAGGCAAATACAGTAAGCAGGTTCTAAAGAATGTACACTGAAAAAAAAAGTTCAAACGTTTGTAATTCTATGGAACCAAACTACGTTGGTCATGTCACTAAACTTACAAACTACTTAAACTAAGTTAAACTATAATAAGGAAAACACACACACACCCATGCCCGAGGGAGGATTCGAAACTCCGACGTGGGAGGCTTCGCGATTGGTAACGTGGCTCTCCAGACCGCTCGGCTACTCACGCGCGGCTGTAGATTGTTGTTCTTATTCGTAGATGAAGAGTCTTGCACAGGACCGGGTAGCGTGGAGAGCAGCATCAAACCAGTCTGCGGACTGAAGACCACAACAACACAGCAAAACGCAACATAAACTTATTATATATTGGGGTGGTGTCTGTTCTTTCGGACATGTCCGAAGGAACAGACACCACACCTGCTTCGCAGGCATATTGCATTTGTTAATTATTTATGAAAGACTGGAAGGAAGAGAGAATAGAAATTTAAGGATAGACAGTGGCTCCATTAGAGTATTGAAATTAAACAATGACGATAAGTGAAAATGTGAGCCGGACAAGGAATTGAACATGGGTCTCCCGCTTCTGGTCAGAGATCGCCTTAACCACTCCGACCCCCCCTCCCCCTTGGTGTAGTTCCTTGCGGTCGCTGATCGTGGTTGTTCGGTGTTGCCGCGGTGGAGTAGCCGAGCGGTCTAAAGCGTCTCGCTGCTAAGCGCGCGGTTGCTCGCCGTGGAGGTTCGAGTCCTCCTTGGGGCATGTGTGTGTGTGTGTGTTTGTCCTTAGTTTGGTTTACGTGGGTTTAAGTAGTTTGTAAGCTACGGACTGATGACCACGCAGTTTGGTCCGATATATTTACAAACATTTGAACATTTTTTTGTTTCGGTGTTGTTCGATTTGTTCTTGGCTCACTTTCTTTTCTTTTTCTTTTTTCTCTCTCTCTCTCTCTCTCTCTTTTTTTTTTTTTTTTTTTTTTTTTTTTACTGAGGACATTCAGCTTTTGACAGAGCGCACTAAGGCTGAGCCACGGTGCTCGGAAGCACTAGGCTACCCGTGCTCGCCTCTCGTCCGTCACAAACTTCCACAAGTCGCACGCTATGGCAGTAGCGCTCATAACGTCCTTTTGCACTTGCCATTATGGGTTCCCGTGCGAGGTCGAACGTATGATCGCACACGAAGACGGCGTTAGCTTCACTTACTTCACCGCAGATGCGGTCATACGTTCCACGTCGCACGGGGATCCGTAATGGCGAATATAAGAGTGTATGGACAGTAGGGCTGCTACAGCCATAGCGTTCGGCTTGTGTAAGTTTGTGACGGACGAGAGGAGAGCACGGGTAGCAAAGCGGTTAAGGCGACCGCTGGCCCGAAGTGGAAGACCCGAGTTGGATTCCCGGCCCGACTTACATTTTCCTTATTTTATTTTAATGCTTTAATGCAGCCACTGTCAATCCTTTCCTTCCTAATCCTTCTTCCTTCTTCTCCTCCATTAATAATTTGCAAATGCAACATAAACTGTCAACGTAACACAGGAAAATTAAAGAATCTAACATGAAGAATTAAATAAACAACTACTTAAACAGTGATTGTGTAAGAAATGGGAAACACCATAATGGATCCGTTCTAATTTTTAAAAAAATACTTAATTTGTACTGGGAAACGAAGTAATGCCCTAAATTTGGAACGGATTTTCAATGAATATAAAAATAATACGATCATTAACTTGTCTCCCAGCAATATCACTATAATTTTAAAACAACAACAAAACGTACGCAATCATAAATCATTATGTCCCTACAAATGAATCAATAGTTCTTACAAATACGGACTGATAACCCAACAGTTTAGTCCCCTTTAAACACCCAACCCCCTCTTACAAATACAAGAACATGAATGATCAGAAACTTACATATATGTACATCAACATATTTTATGAAGAATCGAAATAAACGTAAAACAACTGAAACAACCAGACTGGAGAAAGAGAGAGTGGCTGCCAGAGCTACTCTATAGGGACGTAGGGAAAATCACTCCTTTAAGGAAAACGAATGGATAATGAACCTAACGAAATGGAATTATGACCCAAGTAAAGTAATTAAAATAACAAATTGACACGTATTGTAGAGGAACTCGTAGCAACCCACAAGTAAGCCGAAAATCTCGCTCTCTTGAAACTACGCAGGAAACATGCGTGGTGGACAACAAATTTAATAATTAACATGACGAATTACACTAAATGGTGTTAAAGTTCCAAATGTGTGAAACAGAATAAAATGCCAAAAATTAAAGAATGAAACGAAAAATTCACAGCAAATTGTTAGGATAATGTAGAGAAGATTCGGTAAATACATATTAAACCCTGTAGAAGTTAAGATAAAGCAAATGTTGTTCCATTTACTCCTATCGCCTGGCTCAGTAAGCAGTTTTGATTTTTTTGAATAGAATGTAGTAATGGCAACGAAAATTATTTTCATCATTTTTGTACTTACTCTTATGGAGAATAAACAGACGCGTTACACATCATAAAAATACTTCCCCAACGTGACTGCATCCTTTTAACAGGGAATCATTAAAGCCAAGTCCAGGGAAAGCCATAAAACTTTCATAAACAATTAAAACAGCTTCAGTCCCTTACGCTACTGCTGAAAATTTAAGATGGAAGAATGGTACACACTAACAAGGTAAATTCCGAAATCAGGACAATGTTTTGAAATGCGAAAATCTCAATGAACTAATGATGTAAGTACACCAATCATAACCAAATCTAAGAAATTAGACCCACCAACGTCCTATTAGTAAAAAGAAATATAGAAAAAATTGTAAGGTGTATGTAAAAGCTCAGGTTTTTGTATAGCTGTGGATGTAAGAAATTGACACCACCAAGACCTCCTTACGCCTAGCTCTAACAAAAATTTGGGTAAAAGGATAATTCCCCAAACACTGAATCACGACACAAGACAACTATAACCGAATCTGTCTCCTGGATTACGCATCCAAAACTCTGTGTATGATCCCACTGCAGAGAATCATGGGGCATTTAGGAGCTAGTGGAATATCAAGGAATTTTGGGACCATACAGAAGCTGTAGAGAGAAGTTTATTAGTTCTAAATTGCTTATGGTGTAGTTCAGAAAGCTAAACAAACCGCGGGCAACAACGTTAGTAGATTGTGTGAAAGACTTTTAAAAATTTTAAGTAACATAGGACTCCTTCCAAAAGTAACAAAAGTCACTCTAACCAATTTCAGATCAATAGTGAAGTTGAGAGGCGAAATTTATGAACCATTCCTTATAAAACAGTGTAACTGTTTATCACCATTTGTGTTTAATTGTGCACTGGTATGTATAATGAAAGACTGGGACAAGGTCAACCAAAGATCATAATAACTGTATGTGTGAAGAAACGACATAACTTTAACTACTTCGAATTTTCTGATTACCTTGCACTCCAGATTAGCAGTGTCTTAGAAAGCAGATAAGTCGAATCACTGCAAGAAATTGCACCGAAAATTTGCCTTACATCATCATTTGAAAACAATAACAACAAAAAGAGATGCAGAATTTGCAAATAAAATTAGTATAAGACAACAGGAAATCAAAGTGTCTGATAGATCTACATATTGAAATGAAACAGTAACTTACAATCTAAATAAAAACCCAACATGACATAAAGAATAAAAAAAACTGTACCATGCCAATTACTGAAAACACATATTTAAAAAATCTTATTTATTCCTGTAAAATTCAAACATTCACTTTCAGAAATCACATATGCATCGGTAACCAACTAATATAGCGCAGATTGACAGAATACTAAAGGTAGAAAGAATAATAATTAGGAAATGTGTTAGTAAACGTTGTCAAGTAAATTGGCATTAAATACTAGCTTCAAATGAAACAGCACGGAAAAAAGAAAATAGAAAATGTAATAAGTACTTACAAGAAAAAAGTTCTCATTCTTTGGAAATATGAGACCTCCAGGAAACAGATTTAGAATAATAATAATGGAAAAATTGTCTAACAGTAAGAGCAGCATTAAAATGACTCGCAGAAGTTAAGGAAGATACAAGGTCACTTGAATTTGCAGCACATGACCCAACAAACAGAATATACTAGAATAATATAAGATGCACGAATCATATTACAAACTAAGGACTTGAGAAGAGTCATCTCAGACGAAGAAAAAAGGAAATATATGGAAGAATCACAAACTATTGGGCAAAGTACCAAATTCCTTTCATTTTGTAATAAATTATGTTACTACTTGCATAGCCAATGAATTTTCGTCATATTGAATTATTATTGAACTAATTTCATATTAAATAATATGTAGTTCTATAAACATTTGTACTACAGAGTAGGACGGTCCACAGAAGGCCATAAAATGCATAATGGATAACTGAAAATAATCTGTTCCATTACTCGTACTTGACTATCAAATTCTAATCCTTTTACCTGTAGAAGCCTAACATCCTCACCATTTTCCTGAAAGCTCAGGACTATATTATGCAAACTCTAAAACTAAAACCATTAACAATTAGTTCTAAGGGAACCGACAGTTGCTAACTGGAGTCTTACCTCGCGTATAAACATTACCATGGAGGTGCTACGCTACATTATTCCACTCTTTCATGGAACAACTTTGTTTCGCATTGAGTTCAAATCTAGGAAGGGAATTACGTTGTACCACGTTGTTGGTGTATGTTGACGGAAATTGCTATTTTAATCACTCCTGCGGTAGAAGTAATGGACGCACAACAAGTGTTAGCTCTAAATTATATCACTCCAAGAGGTTAGTATGTGTATGTGACCAATGACATTTTGGCACCTATGATCTGCAAAGGGTTGCGGAAGCATCCACAAAAGCAAATACGCCAATCGACACCTTATTTCTACTACTGTAATATATGTTATTAGGTATCATGTGGCTAGTTGACCGTCAGAAGCAGATGCAGCACGTAACGTCAGCCAAGTGGCGCTTCAGAAACAACTATGTCTGTACGTGTATATGAGTAGCAAAGTAATGACATCCACATCTCAAATGATCCGGCGAATGTCTATGTTAAAGTTGGAAGTGTTATGTTCGCTCCTAAGACTGATGAAAGTGTTATGTTTAAGTATGGTGAAACTGTTCGTGTAATTATTGTGTTTATGATCAACACGTTTATTATGAATGCTGTAACTGTTACATATCGATACCTGTTTGTAAAATAAATAGCTAAGCTGTGAAATCTACTATGTCCCTGTATAACTGAATAACACCGCAGATTTCAATTTTAACTTTTACTTATTTCTGATTATTCTACTCACAAGCTGACAATGCTGAAAGTATGAACTGTATTGGTAAACTCAATATTGGTAATTGATTTAGTAATTTAGTTTATTGTCTCTTAATGTTGGACGTGTAATCTCATTCCAAGTAATTTAAAAATTCACAGTGCGTGTGATGTAGTCCTGACCAAACACAACTCAAGCAACACTAGAAAATGCAATATTGCTTCTCCTATCGAGAGCCAATGACATTTTATGTAAAAATATTATTCCACTTTAAAGGAACTAAAATTCATATGGCTTAGTTTAGCATTGTAACTTGAATTGTTAAATACAAACAATCATTTCACAACAGGTTGTACTTACGTCTGGAAAAAGTTAACTGAATTTCATAAATATGATTGAATTTCAAAATGAGAAAAGTAGAATGCAAATCACTGAAATAATGACATTCGAACAATGACTTCTTTCTCTGTGTGATTTAACAATGCAAATCTTCATTTACATGGCAAAGTTCTGTATAATTAAGAATTTAATTTCATGACTGTTAACAGCTCTTTATTGCTCCTAACAATTACGCAAGAAAATGCATTTAAAGTTTTTTTTCCAATTTTATTCCTTGATATTCTGATTGCTATGTTACTTTGCCATTTGGCAAAAACGAATGTCACAGATATCTGGTTTCACTAAAAAATCTCAAACTTCATGAAAGGTACAAGGAACTGGAAAAATGAGTTTAGGCCCAATAATTTGTAACTAATTAGCACCTAAACCTTCATTAACAATTACCAAACGTAACATTCACTAAAACAAAGCACCATACAATGTTACACTTACAAAAAAATGAACATATAAAAATGTACCTTACTTTTCCAGTTCAGTGAACAACTATTACGGTCTCTAGCTATGAATAGGCTTTTTACATGGAAATCACATTTGTCCAACATGCAATCACACACACAGTGAACTGCTCACTACCGCACACTCTCACAGACAATGTATGATTCTCATATATTTCTCACATACACTGCTCATACACACTACCTGCTCGTTACTATTGCCAGCGTTGCACTGAGTTCAGAGATATAACAAACTCTCTGGTTTATGGCAAAGGTTTAGTCTACTAATTCATATCAAAATTCGATGTCAGAGTATTACACAAAATGCTTCATTCGAAATTACAGGTAAAATTCGAATAAAAATGTGCCAGCACAGCTAAATATCCGGTGAGTGAAATCCATTCAAAGTAAATCCAACACTCAGCGAGAGCGTTACCGTTCTCGACTACTTACTGTGTTTATGCGCCATATGTGCATGTCTTATAAAGTTGGTGTTGTTCAAAGAAAGCGGTATGGCCTGAGCGCTGTAGTGAGACGTCACATCTAGTAGGCCGTGAACGCGTAGGTAAATGGCCGGCCGCGAAGTGCCGCAGCACCCAGACACTTAGGCACGCTATCGTGGCCAACAATGTGTCACATGATACGATAGCACTCAGGCCTTCTTTTTGCATATCATTCCGAACCTTCCGTAACGCGCGCAGTAGTCACATTACATGGCTTAGCTCAACTCTCGCATATATATGCGGACACTGGAGCAATTAACCTGGAGCATGCTGGGGACAGACGCTTCAATTACAGATGATAATGACCAATCCCAGGATATAAATAAAACATCGATCAGGGAAAGCAACGCATCGACCGGAACAGCCACAAGATCTAAATCATATGGGGATGATATCTCGCGCCGATCAAGTATGTAGCAGAAACAGACACTGCTAGCGATATTCTGGGGGATCTGAACTGAAAAAAATGGACTTTCCCTCCACACACAGTGGTTCGGTAAGGAACAAAATTTAGACACTGGGTCTAGGTCAAGTGAAACTCGCTGTGAACTGTGAGGAAATAAGGACGGTAAACGAATTTGCGATTCCAAATGCTCCCTACTTCATGCCAGAATTGCGTAATTATAAGAAAAAGTCCTAAAACAAGTGAATAATAAACTCCTGTGGGTAAACGAAATGTCACTGTAGTATATTGCAGGTATCACCTAACCGACAAAAAATATGCTCGTCAAAACTGAGACTTTCAAACATAACAAAGCAGGTGTTTTCTTGTCTAACAACTAGGATACAAGGGCAGTACACGATACCCTGACAAAAACTATCTACGTCGGGACCGAGTTAAAATAGTGCTAACCAGACGCCAGTGACCTGGATGACTGTCGAAACCGAGACAAAATGGATGCCGTAAAAATAATAAAGTAAGAAGCGTAGCTGATAGGCATTAAATGTAAAGAAGACCATGTAAAAGGCATATTAAATCGCTACGTCAATTTCGGACAAAGATTTTATGGCTGAATTACACGAGAAGAACCTCAGTGAGGACTTTATTAGGCATATCTTTGATGAAGAGGAATGGCTGAAATTGGAAACAGGCCCAAGAAACAAGCGTACGGTTAAAATATTATAAGAGTGTACACTCGAATTTGGTACAACCTGGTGCAGCGATTGATTTCAAGACATTAACGATTAAAAACTTTACAAGGGTACAGAACTGCTACTTTTGCATGCCCTTGTAACGCAGGGCAGCCCATCAGGTGGCAAGTAGCCTTCTGCAACAACTGTGTCAGACCAGGACACATTCAAACAGAACGTTCTGAGAAGGTGGTTGGATGCATACCTGATATGTAATACGACCGTACTTGCAACAATGCCAGTCGTTTGGAAAGTCTCACTTACCAGCAGCTACAGGACAAACAGATCGCTAATACTGATAACAACAATCAAATTATATCTGCTAAGATCAATAAAATCCAGGAGAAGCCTTACCCCATAAATTCACAACCCAGCTGATATCTTGCCATCATTGATTTCCGGCGATGCAATTCAGCATCTACGGAAAATTCCATCTACTCGTCATGCAAAGTGGCGTGGACTATGAGGTAATCAGGTGCCTCATCTGTGATATGTATACCAGTGAGTGAGAAATGCAGCCGGCCGCGGTGGCCGAGAAGACTGAGGCGCTTCAGTCACGGTCTGCACGGCCACTATGGTCGGGGGTTCGAATCCCCCTCGGGCATGGATATTTGTGCCGTCTTTAGTATAAGGTAGTTCATAAGTAGTTTGTAAGTTTGGGGACTGATGGCCCCGTAGTTAAGTCCCATAAGCTTAACAAACATTTGAACATTTGAGAAATGCAGAATATTATTAGAAACATAAATAATCAATAACGATTGTGGAAAGCACAGACTTCACGAACAAGAAAAGCATGAAATTAACAATCACATAAACATCTCCAACGCATACGAATAATTATAATACAGATAAAAATGAAAGAACTGAATAGAATCATAACGAAAAAAACACACTGTAATTCAGCGCGGGTTGAGCAACAATGTAAAAAAAATAAATAAATAAATAAATAAAACGAATGAAAACGTGAGAAAACCGAAAGTAGTCGAATAGACAACATAACACACCGAAGAAGGAAAGAACTTGACTAAAAGAAAAAAAAATACAAAAATTACAGACTTTTAATTGTATTTTATGCACTTTGTGGCAGGCTGGCAGCTGCCTCGTATGCTGCTCTTCCGCCCAGAGTACAGGTAAGTTTGACAATTGGTAATTTATATTGAAACAGGAGAAATTTAAACAGGGAAAATTAAATAAATACTAGAAATATACACACTCATAATGAACTTGTAGACTGAGCAGACAAGAAGCAACAACTAAACACAGAGTGACAACGAGGCACTTTACTGTGATTTTCAGACTAAATATGTAGCCCTGGGAACGTATCACATTATAGTGGTGGAAGAAGTTATTGCAGGTTTGAAAATGGAGAAATGTTAGTAAACATCATTACGACTCGTGACCATACTCAGCAACTCAGTAGGGGGCACCACCGGTTAGCAAGAGACCGAACAAGCAGACTGCCGATAGAATCATCGAGTAAACCGACAATTAATATCAATTCACTGTCACATAAGGCCTACAGTAGAACCGGTGAAAAGCTCGTTCTTGTAAATATGTATTATTATTATTATTATTAAAATATTATTAATATTATACACGTATGGGACCAATAGGACAATGCGAAGAACTAATAGTCAATGATGCTTGTGGTGTATTGTCCTTTCCTTGTGTACCAAATTGATTCATCCCTTCAGAAAGTAGTGTCTTTCCCTTTCATAAGACCACGTGATCCAGTCCGCTTTCTAATTTCCGTCTGAACAACCTACCTGTATCGTCTGCCTGACTGAAACTGGCTAGTTTAAGATTCCCATTAATTGCAGCTATTCATTTTATTGGCACATTTTTGGCCTTTCTTTTGTTTACGTAGAATTCTACTATTCATTTAGTCAACCTAGTAGTTTTCATTGTTTTAATGCGCCTGTAAAATTTATGTCTTCCTTTTCTCATGTCACCAAGTATGTCTATTTACTCTTCTATTCCCTTATTATTTATTATGTTTTCCCAATAATCTTTTTCCTTCTTTATAATATCTTTCTATTTAAAGTCAAAGTTCCTACTCTACAAAGACATTCACTTTTGATTGCAATGTTAAAATGCTTAAGTTTACTGAATTTAGAAAGTGATTTTTACTGTAAATATTTTGCATTCATCTGAATGAAGTTGTAATTTGTGTAGCAAACTAGATATGTATTTCTTCTCTCCAGTCAAGAGAACAAATAAGTGTTTATAGGAACAAAGCTTATATTAATTCAGCCCAGACCTGTTCTCTTATTACAGGAATGATGTAACAACCTGATGTAGAAATCCATTGTTTTAGATAGGACTTTTTTTTTTAAATTTACATGTATCATGTATTGCAGTACCAAATTAAGTAGGCAGTCTCCAGTTTCCACTACCATGGAACGAGTCAGTCAACAATAGAAAAGTACGAAGTAAAATATAAGTATATCAGATCTCTGCACACGACAGGCTTAAATAAAAATAATGGTCTCGAGTGAGTGGCCGTGCGCTCTAAGGCGCCTTACTGCGGACTGCGCGTCTGCTCCCCGTCGGAGGTCAGAGTCCTTTCTCGAGCATGCGTGTGTGCGTTGGCCTTAACGCAAATAAGTTAAGTAGTTAATAAGCGTAGAGAGTGATTATCACTGAAGTTTTGGTCACATGGCTTCACAAACATTTGATGTGAAAAACAGTCAATAATGTAACCCAAAAATTACCTTACTTTTATATTAATTGATTTCTTTGACATATTAGGAAGAGTGAATCCTGAGGAATTTCTTCAGTTTAGCGTTGAAAGTGCGAGGGTTATTACTAAGATTTTGTATTTCTGTGGTATAATCGATGCGCCAGAATACCGCTTATGAAATTATTAGTGGCAACTGTCTTTGGTCTTGTGGCCGTATCGGTAAAGGTGTAGATTCACAATAGGAGGTACAACAGAAACTGTTGTGAAACTCACTCTTTACCACTACAGGACAGTTTGGAATACCTACGAAGACGAATGAAGAAAGTCATTGAAGCAACACAGCGACAGACTATCTCATTTGTTAGCGGAGGCTTTGATCAACAAGCGAGTATTGTGGAGTACTTGGTTAACGTAATTCTGAATCGCTTGATGAAAGGTGACAGAGAGTTCAAATGGTGGTTCAAATCCATCTCCGGCCATCCAGGTTTAGGTTTTCCGTGATCTCCCTAAATCACACCATACAAATATTGCGATGGCTCTTTAAAAGGACACGGCCGATTTCCTTCCCAATCCGTACTCATAAATCCGAGCAACGGCACCCTCTCTAATGACCACGCTGTCGACGGGATCTTAAAGCTCACTCCCTCTGGGCAAAGAGATGGAGCGAGGTAAAGATTACCGACATACTGGAAACCTTTGCTGGGGAAGAACCATTAATGTAAAAGAGGGGGAGAGGAATTGTGGCAGAGATTTGGAACGAAGGGGAGTATGCAAGACTGATTGGCAATGATTTTTTCGCCAAGCCGTGGGATGATACAGTCCCTCACCGGCGACAATTCTTATTCGACAAATCTATGCCGTTGTAGGCGGTAGGCGATACCCGAGCAGTGTTGCCAACTCCTTTCCAACCATGTCCCTACGTGACGTGTCAAAATTCCCTACGTTCACCATGAAAATCCCTACGGACCACAAAGATTGCCAAAAAAAAAAAAAAAAAAAAAAAAAAAAAAATAGCTACTTACATATTAGCTGACTTCCCATTTATTGATATTGTTGTTGAATGAATTGTTACTGTTTTTAATGAAAAAAGTACTTTAATTCTGTATCGTCCGTGAGAAAAGTCCACACGTTTTGCAAATCCGTCCCTACAGTTTGGAAAAAAGATGCAAAGGTCCCTACACGTAGGAATATGTCCCTACGGTTGACAACATTGCATGCAAGTGTGACTGTCGAGACGGAGGGGAGACACCTGACAAGTGCCCGACGTATGACAACAATGCAACTGATATGAGACAACAATTACCGAAGCGTGACCCTTACAGGCAAGGCCATTTCAAATCCGACAGCAGGAAACCTTTCACTTTTTGTGGAGTTTCATTTTTCTGTCATAGAAGGTAGGCGTTAATAATATTTTAGACAAACTCTCATCTATGATCAGAAGCGCTTCCGGTTGCTCTTTTAGATCGAAAGTATCGTAATTACATGAAATCAAGCGATTATCACACTCAAAGTGCGAAAACTGTTCAAAGTAAAATATCTAAATAATTTACAGACTGAAGACACTATTTTATAGAGTGATGTGGTATTGATGTGATAATTTTAGAAGTTAAATTTCAAGTACTTCTCTCCGTTTGTCATCTTTTGTCTATGAAATGTATTTTAAATAGACTAATATGTACGCTACATTGTTGAGCATTTGACTTTAAAATGTGGTGACTTTAATTATTAATTTATTATTTATTGTTATTCCTGTAAATAAGGTATACTGTTGGTTAATTCCCCCCTATGATTGCAAATACTGCTCCAATGAAAAGTACATAATAGAAGGATAATACAATATCAGTCAATAGTTTCATGGTATCTTCGCCATGCGGAAGTAGTCTGGAGCGCCACGTTACGGATCGCGTGGCCTCCCGCGTCGAAGGTTCGAATCCTCCCTAGGGCATGGATATGTGTATTGCCCTTAATGTAATTTAATTTGCTTTAAGTAGTTCCACAGAATTACAAACATTTGAACTTGGTGTCTTATATAGAGAGCTGTAGAAAAAATGAACCATATCGAGAAATTACCCCAAATTATCCGGCTGCGCTACATTATATTACGCTGGCTGCGCTACGCCGAGTTGTATGAAACCACTGTTACGGCCACTGTTGACCAACCGTGTCCAGCTGCGAAGCCCTTGCCCTGTTGGGTGGCTGACGGCTGTCCGCCGCAGTCTAACTTGTAAATACAGGGCAAGATTAGGTATTTGTTACTTCATTACTTTTTTTCACTTTGAAGATAAGAGACTCAATAATACTTAAAACGGAAATCAACGGGTAATAATAATAAGTTCAAACATATGTAAGTTTATTCATTATGAAAAACACATTTATTTTAATAAATGAAAAGGAAATGCTTTACAACACTGAATTAATTAATGTTATTGTTATATACCTACATCATCGTCAGATATTGGGCTTTAAAATGACTCGTAGTTCACTGAAATCCGGAATGAGGTTCCTGAGTTACACAACACACAAAGTATCGCGTTCGGAAAATAACACTAACTTCATTAAATTCTAACTCAAAAAATAGTAATATTTCAAGAGATAAATTCATGACAGCTTTGTCTTTTACAGTAATTGGCACATTTATAAATCATTAATTACTGAAAAAATACTTCAATTTTCTCATTTGTCGTCCGATTTCAAATGGAATAGTCGATACACCCGTATGCGATACTCTGACACCTTCAAAATGTTTAACAATGTTACACATGCTAACTCTGATAAGATCCTATAGGCTTTCATGAGAGATCAGCAGCTGAGGTGCAGCCACATCGGACAGACCATTAGCGCCTGGGGGGGGGGGGGGGGGGCGGACAGCCTGTCAGGATGCGGGAGGAATCTGCCGCCTACTGGATCAGGGAAACAAGGCGCAATCCCCGAAGAAGACCGTATCCAGAACACAATGTTATTTATTTCTACATCCTTTTATAGTTTGACAGCTAAGTATCTCATTTGTACCTGCTATTTCATATCTTGACTACTATCTTACACCTTGACTTCAGAATTGATTTTATATGTAAGTCAATAATTACTTATTGAGAATAATTTTAACGAAAATGATCCCCACCAATCAGATGATTTTAAGCACATTATATAAAGCCTCAGGAGGCTACTATATTTTAGTAACGACTGTGAATATTCGCTCATCACAGGACAGGTTACTCTGTAACTTCATAAATTTGGTATGTTTTTAATATTTTTCCATTAACATTTTAGATATTATACTTTTAAGTAGTAGCATCTGTTTAACAGATCTGAAGATGGGCAGCTGTCCCGAAACCGGTAATGTTCTAGAAATTAAAAGCGATCTGGAGACTGATATTCAAGAATTTAATTAGAATGAGTTAGTAGAACTTCTCTGCAACCTACAGTGAGATTCAATGGCCAGCACAGTGACAGTATGAAATATTTCTCCCTAATTGATTGCTTATAACAGTAATAATAATAAAATATTAATAAATAATTTATTTATTATTTAAAATGATAAAATCAAAGTAATGGTTCCATGTAATGATGTAAATTTAGAAATGGTAGCGCCTGAAAAAATAATGTTTCGCGAAAAGAAATTTTACATCGAAAGCAAATAAAGTCTGAAATTGATCGTAATTTTTGAAATGATAAATTAGGGCGCTAAAATTACGGCGGGAGAAATATCTGCCTAAAATCCTGTCTGATTACGTAGAATAGCAGCTCGCCACGTATACATTGCACAGAAACTAACTGTTCGAACGCACTCGTAAAACACCAATTTATCACGGCTAGCTCAAAAAAATTAAAAATAGTTAAATTGCGATAAATTGGCGTATATCTCAGGGACGTTTAGAGCCAAACAAAAGATTCTAAGCTAATTATGGAGTATTGTGCATCATTCCAACATTTAATTTCGCACTCTGCAAGAAAATGGCGGCCGGTGGTAATCTGTAAGAAAAGTTTCCACACTATTAATATATTGTACCATAAGGAATAATGAGGTATCTTTTAAATAAAAGATATTGAGAAATGCAAATTTTCATTAAACGAAATTAGTAGGTATATCTTCTAAAAATACTGAAAATACACTTAAAATAATTTCCTACACCCATTCTGTGCTCGGAAAGAAATTACAATTCAGACAAATTAAACAAAGAGCAATGCCCTATTGCGGCCGAATCCTATGAATGCTCGACCAAGAAGAGGAAAAAATGGAGACTGCTTCTCCTTCTTATTAAGTAAAACATATGATAAGCGTAAATCTACAGATAATAATGTGCTTGTTAACGTTATACTTTCCTTGCATAAGATATGTGTCTTATCGATATGTAATAATTGGCATGGAATAAACACAGAATAATTGTAACAAATATAAGAGATTAATTACGCAGAATAAATAAATACATACTGAAATGAAGTCCAGGCGGCCCATGAAACATAAGGGGCGTGTCTGTCGGGCTTATATCGGCAGACCTTGGACACCTGAATTGGTTTATACCGAGTGCCCGCAAAGTGTCTTGTGAGATTACCGCCCATTATAAATATTGGTAATTAATAGTATTTTTAATTAAACAGTATGAAGTTCACTGCAAACATTGACCATGCCAATGCATCAAACGTTACACAATTGTAATCTTAATAATTATGGTAGCAATGTATGTACACAGTTAGGTGACAACATTTATAGTCATATTTCACATTTTATTTTCAATTAATCTTGTGTATTTTATCTTGAAATATTCAGTTAAATCACTTATCTGTGATATAAGAAATTGCACGATTATAATAAATAGTGCAAAGGATGTTTATACCAATATAAAAAGCTAATAAGAAGACGTTTAATGTGTAGTGTAATTATTTTGATTTTAAGTAGAGTTTTTGAAATGTATTGGCTGAGCGCTGTACGTTGGCAAGTCGGTTAGAACAGCTCACATGGGGAAGTTGATGATGTAGGGAAAAAACCCGGCAGTTGGGCTTTTGGCGCGCGCGGCCCAGGAAGTGACGAGTCGGGAGCAAGTGGTGCTGGCCGGGCGGCGTCGCTCTGCGCAGTCGGCATGTGGATCTCCAGGTGGAGACTATAGATTTTTGTGTGGCAATTGCCAAGTGTGGTTGCTCGTCGTAGACTGCACCAAGTTGAATCGAGTGCTACTGTGTGTTGTGAATATTTAGCCGGTGGAACAAGGTGTGCATCGCACTGAATTAAAGTGACTGTGTTTTGTTAATGTAACACGTGTCGTCGCATAGGCATGAACATAAACGGTGTTTGAGACAGGCACATGGTGTGAAAACAATTTGCGACAAATATTCATTTTGTCTGGGGGCTCACGAGCTATAACTTGATTTGATAAATGTGTCGACGTACAGAGTATCAGCCGCAGGGTTTTAATATGGTGTAATAAACAACATAAAGTGAACTTTCACGTGTTTTCAAAAATAGTAGTTAGTACACCCTTTTCTCTCATGAACTTACTTTATTATGAATTCTTTTGTTAATCATATGCAGGGAAGGAAAGCTGCGAACGTGTGATATCATTCCGTAGAAAACGAGTCAAACAGTAGCAATCACAGTTCCAGTGTTTTTGCAATGTTTAGGAATTTGGTTCGCAGTTGGTGGTTGTGAGTTTTAAAAATTAAACTTTCCCTATTTTAAACTCTCACCCCGACCTTCACCCTCGCAGTCTCCACAGTGTCGAACTCCGTGTCTCTCGCCTTGCGGGACGCGTAAGGGTGGCAGGCTTTATTTCGTTGTATAATCTAGCGGCCGGGTTTCACTTCTACTGGCTGCAATTATGTTGTGAGATGGGATTCAACATTATTAAAATTAAAACAAAGAAATTAATTACTTATATTACTTACAAGAAAAAATACACTGCACTCACTATTATAGCAGTAGGTGCTGGAAATGATTTCCTCTTGATTGAAGGTATGGTTCAACACGTTAACAACTATTTTCGAATACCTTTACCAATGCCTGACTTGTAACAGAATGCAGGTATTCAAGTATCGCTGTCTTAAGTTCATGTACTGTCTTTGGCTTATTTTGATAAACAAATGTTTCAGCCGCACCCCAAAGAAATAGTCAGAGGAGACAAATCCGGTGAGCGTGATGGCCAAAGCCTTTTTGTAATTATTCTGTCTCCAAATATTTCATCTAAAAGTCGCAGGAATTGGTGTGCTGTATGAACAGTAGAGTTGTCTTCCTGGAAAAATGAATGATTGATCTGATCTTAATTCAGCAGCGCAATAAATGGATGAATTATGTAGGAATAATAGATTTCAGAGGTGACGTTAGTTCCAAAAAATATCGGCATAAAATTTGCGCTCGTGTTATGTTATCCCACACCCCGTTTTTCTCTGCGTGCAGTGGCGTTTCTCTTAAGGCATGTGGATTTTCAGATGACCATATACGTGCATTTTTAGAAGTAATGTAGCCAGATAGGTAAAACCAAGCTTCATCAGTGAAAAATGTTCGATCTAAAACACAAACTCCTTGTCTGTTAATAAGGCGCGGAAACCATTCACAATATACTATTCTTCTCGCATGTAATTGTTGCACTGCAGTAATGTTATATATATATATATATATATATATATATATATATATATATATATATATATATATATATATATATATATATTTGTTTTTTGGTTTGTTTTTGTTACTGTTTACGTGCTGTCGAACGAGAGACTTTAGCCTCTTGCGATAATATCCTTACTGATTTTGTTGGATTCCGCAACATGATGTCCTAAATGTCGTCGAGCTTCCGTTCTGTTAAAACCGTGGGCCTACCAGTTCGTGGTGCATCATGAAGTAAACCTGTTGTCCGGAATTTGCGAATTAAATCACGTACAGTGCCGCGTTGTGGACACCACGACGTTGGAAAACGGAATTTAAATTGTCGTCTCACATGCTCCGTGAAAGTTCCTCCTGCCTGAATATCCTCTTCCAACTAGAAAGGCTCTCCCTGCAACAGTAAGCATTCTCACTATAACAATAACACAAGTAACAGATGTGGCGCACACGCAACACTACCCCCACGCTACTTCCATTGCAGGTCCACAGAACACGTGCAGCTGCCCTTTGTGTTGCCA
The DNA here is from genome assembly GCA_026315105.1 of Locusta migratoria. Classification (NCBI taxonomy): domain Eukaryota; kingdom Metazoa; phylum Arthropoda; class Insecta; order Orthoptera; family Acrididae; genus Locusta; species Locusta migratoria. The sequence continues at coordinate 330,249,658 of CM048746.1, forward strand.
ACCTTACACGTCCCGCAACCCGAGACACACGGAGAGACTTTGCGAACACACTGTACTTGCAACTGACACGCCTGTAACGACTGAAGACATGAATGTATTATAACTTTATTCCTCGCAAATCCTAGAAAATGTAGAACCGTGTTGTTCAAAGCTGGAGAACCTCCTAACAAAATTTTTCTTAATAAAACATTCTCACAAGTAAATGTAGCATCTTAAGACCCATTAACGTGTAAGATGAATAATACACTATGCAGTATGTTTCATGGTCTGTCATAAACATTTCATTGGGAGAACGTCACTGACGAGAAGGGAATAGTAGACTGTGCAGAAAAAAAGAAGTCACTGCCTCCGACATGGGTTCAAATGAAGAATGTTGGAAATTAGGGAGACAGATAAAATACAAGCATGTTCTCCACTAAACTGAAGACAGAAACATCTGGAAATAGTTTACAAATAAAAGGGACATATGTTAAGACGTCAGGGAATAGTTTCCGAGTGGCCTCTGTAAATGGTAAATGCTGTAGGAACATAGGGAGATTGAGGTCGTTGACTGAAAATTTCACTGTAACATGACATGAATAAGTGGCGGGCTGCCACGTACATACTTTGAAGACTGGTGAAAGAAAGGGTGATACTGTATTCAGTTATTTGTCTTTGTCAAATATATGCTGCACTTTATTATTCATTTCCTTTAACAAATCATCTGACGTTGAACTGCTATAATCTCCCTTTGGTAGAGTCTCTAGGCAAGAAGTAAGTAACATAATATTTTGCATAACTTGATGATGATTGAGGTTATATTCCTGCGCTTTCGCTGTCACTCGCTTAACAATATGGAATCCATATTCTTTTACAATTTGAAGAGTTTTCGCATAATATGCAATAATGTTTCGTTATCGCATGTATAAATGCCAACGTGATTGCTACTGGCTAGCCTTAAAGCACGTTTCACTAAATACCACTGGTCAGATCAGTTTTGAATTATAAAATCTGAAAGTGAAAGAGTTCCAGGTTAAATATACGTTATGAATCACTTACAAATACTGATGAGGTCTGTAATATGCACACCTCTTATCCAGTTTCATTTTTCTTTAAAAGGTATATAACACAACATAAAAACTGGAACACAGTAAATAGTTTTAATGTGTCGCAGTTCTTACATTGTCTTATACATAGTTTAAACAAAAATGAAACTAAGATTTTATAATATAAATCTTGCCTGATATGTTATTAGATAGATGCAGTCCGTTGCTCACTGTACTAGAACACTGTAATTATTATATTTTATATCTTTTCAATCTGGCCATCAGGCTATTTTATTCATTTTACAGGTAGTTTATCAGATTGAGCAGGCCTCGGTGGCCGAGGGAACTGAGGCGCTCCAGTCTCGGTCTGCACGGCCACTACGGTCGGGGGTTCGAATCCCGCCTCGGGCATGGACGTTTGTGGCGTCCTTAGTCTTAGCTAGTTCATAAGTAGTTTGTAAGCTTAGGGACTGATGACCCCGTAGTTACGTCCCATAAGTTCTAAAAATATTTGAACATTTGATATATTTTGATTGATTGATTTATTTTTTTATTATTTTTTAATCAGATTGACAAGAAAGTCATATCTCTCAAATAAGAAGACTTTATATTCCATACAGTTATTTTTGTACCACTCATAATGTTTGTAATGGAATTATCTTGTTAATATTTGTAATAAAGTGACCCCAAATTACAAAACTCAGATTTAAAAATGTTGTCAGAATACATTGCCACATCGAGATAAAATAAAAAATCTCACAGCAACTGTGGGTGTTACCTTAAGATGACTTCTTTGTATGTGTACAAGGTGGAGTTGAAAAATAAGTTTCTTCTGTCGACTGTGGTCACAGTTGAAAACAAAACAAAAAAGTTTTTTTCCTGCTCGGCTTTTTGAAGCTTTTGAGAAATGTCACAAAGTACTTGGAAATTTTTAGTAAAACATACAATAAATACATGTCTGTAATAGCTCATTCCTTTTTTTTTCCTTTCATACCGAACTCTGCCCACACTCGATAGGGGAAATTTATTTTGCAAGTCCCCCTCATATATTCGTATTTCTTCCTTCTTCTCCAGCGTTCCTCTTCACTACTGCATTTCTAAAATGTACCTCTCTTTACCTCTCTAGTAGTTATGTGCTCCATAAGGTCACTTCCTTGGATTCACCGCCTCACCACTCATCACATCACTAAAGATCGTGACTCAGATCTCTGCAGTCGGAGAGGTGTGTCTCTGAAGTATGGCTTTGTGATTCTATTATTAAGAGCAGGGATCATTTTGTGACGAAGACTAAAGACCGAAAGCTAAAGTACATGTGTATGAATGTGTTTCTTATGTGCCTGGCGCGGCTCGACGTGTTTCAATGCTGTGTAAAGAAGCAGCTGAGAGAGCCGAATACAAAAATGTCTCCTGGTCCTGATGAAATACCATTTTGGTTTTACAAAGAGTATTCTGCGGTATTGGTACCTTACCCTTATCGCATTTATCGCGAATCTTTAATTCATCGGAAAGTACCTACTGATTGGAAAAACAGAGGTGGCTCCTATTTATTACAAAGGTAAAAGAACTGACCCAAAAAATAGAGACCAATGTCGTTGACATCAGTTTCCAATTTTGGAGTATATTCTCAGTTCGAATATAGTAAATTTCCTTGAGACGGAAAGCTTCTTTCTATGAATCAGCACGGGTTTAGGAAACGTCGTTCATGTGAAACTCAGCTTGCGCTTTTCTCAAACATATTGCCAGCCATGAATGAATGGCAACAGACAGATTGTGCTTTTCTCGATTTCAAAAAGGCATTTGACGTGATGCCACACTGCAAACGAAGATACGGGCATATAAGATAGGTTCACAGATTTGTGTCGTGCTGGAAGATATCCTAAGTAATAGAACGCAGTACATAGTTGTCGATGGCCAGAGTTCATCAGAGACGAGTGCATCTTCAGGCATGCCCCAGGGGTGTGTGATAGGATCGGTATTATTTTCTATCTCTATAAATGATCTGATGGACAGAGTAACTTGTAATTTGCGGCTGTTTGCTGAAGATGCTGTGGTGTATGGGAGGGTGTCAACTGACTGTAATAGCATACAGGATGACGTAGACAAAATTTCTAGTTGGTGTGAATAATGGCAGTTAGCTCTAAATGTAGAAAAATATAAGGTGATGCACATGAGTAGGGAAAACAACCCCGTAATGTTCGAATACAGCATTAGTAGTGAGCTTCTTGATGCAGTCCCGTCGTTCAAATATCTAGAAGTAACATTGCAGAGCGATATGCACTGGAACGAACATGTAATGACAATTGTGAGTAAGGCGGACAACCTCATTCGGTTTATTGGGAGACTTTTGGGAAGATGTACTATATCTGCAAAGGAGACCGCATATAAAACGCTTGTACGACCACATCTTGAGTATTGCTCAAGTGTTAGGGACACGCATCAGATCAGTCTAAAGGAAGACATAGAAGCTGTCCAGAGGCGATCAGGTAGGTTTGTTACCGGTAGGTTCGACCAATGTGCGAGTGTCACGGACATGCTCGGGGAACTCAATTGGGGATCGCTGGAAGCAAGATGACGTTCTTTTCGAGAAATTCTGATGAGGACATTTAGAGAGCCGGAATTTGAAGATGAGTGATCTTCCTGCAGCCTACTTACATTTCGAGTAATGATCACAAAGATAAGAGAAATTAGGGCTGGTACGGAGGCAAGTTGAAACACGTCCACTGAATGTGTGGTCGTGTTTCTCCGGCATTATTATTGTCTATTAGTATGTCAAATATTTTATTCTTTTATTAATGATTCACACCCCATGTTTATAATTGTTTCCACCAATGTGAGGGAACTTGTGTCTTCATGTGAATGTGGAAGGTGGCTTTTAATATTCACTGACTGCCACGCAATGGCTTACAGTCGCCGCCTCGCGCTTTAGGCCTCGTTTACTTTAATTAACAATGCATGGCTTCGTGTCTGCATTGGCGTCTGCTGGGTGGACAGAGACAAGCTTACTTGGCAAGGTGGCGAGGTGGTCTGTTCTTATTGTAATACCAATATAATCATGGTCGAAAGAGGTGACAAAAGAGACATCTCTAGAAGAGGGTATTATGTTCTTCATGTAGCAAGGGGTTGGTAGACACCATGCTCTGAACGCACTCTGATCGACTTTTAGTGTGCTCTACATCCAGTGTGTGGTGGGGAAGGCTTTTGGCGTGGCCTTAGGTGGCACTCTTGCTGCGACCGTCGAAGTAAGTACATCGTGGAATCATGCTGAGGAGATGGCATGCTGTTAGAACTTTGCCTTCTTGTGATCAGGCAGTCTTAGTTTATCAGTGATATTTTTCTTAAGTAATTCTTTCGATAAGTGAGGCAAAATGTTTCTTCTCTTACAGAACTCGAGTAATTCAGTTTAAATTTAGTATTTGCATTCATATTCCGGTGATGATTTTGTGTTCAGTTTTTCTCAAGTTGAAATACACATGTGTAGCCTTCAGCCTTTGTGTAAAATTATTATGTTTTAATTTCCTTGCTGTTTTTGAACTAACATTTTCGCATCGTGTCTCTATCTGCGAGTATTCTTAATATTTCTCAGATTTTCTGGTTTGATTCCATCTTTCCTGTCTTGGTATGACCGAGTTCACCACATGCTTTCGTAACGGTCTTTACTTTGGCCTTAAGCCATGTTTTCACTAATACTAGCTTTCTTCTATATGAATTCTCGCACCTCCTTTACTTGCTTATTCTAAATTAATTTCTTTTTTGTAAATTCTATGTAATTCACCATGGTCACATATAATGTGGTACTTAAGGATAGTATGCCAGTGTCTCACATCAGTTCGTTTGGTGCATAGTATATTTTTTAATTAGTTCTTCAAGACACCCACCTTCGTTTTGCCACTGCTATAAGTGTTGCCTCATGAGTCGCAAGCATTATGAATGTGTCTGTGACTTGATAAATGTGTTTCCCTTTACCCATTGTGTATTTGCAAATCCCCTCCTACATTACCTTTATATTCATAAAGGGCACGAACAGTATCATTAAGGGCAGCAACTTGATGATTTTCATTCACTTTTGTACAAGGTGTGTGCATTATTTGCTTGTTCATTTATTGAATGGATGATGATATAAAGTATAAAACCTCTGCTTTATAATTTCATGATCCCCGTCCCATGTTTAATTAACTAATCTTTTTTTTAACATTAATTTGTATTTGTTGAAACAGTGGCTGCTCTCTTAAGGAGTGAGTAGTTAGATAAATTTACTGTGGCTACTCGTAAAGTAATTTAGAGCAGCAGTGAGTGTTTTAACTTGCATTTGCAGATCTCTATTGCCCGAGATCTAACTTAGAAAACGTAAGTGGAAGAGGAAAGGAAATGCCTAGTAGTAGTAGATTGGGGACTGATGACCCAACAATTTAATCCCATCAAAAATGACAATTACAACAAGTGGCACAGTGTACCCTCCGCTACACACCCTACGGTGGATTGCGGGTTATATATGTAGATCGAAACCATCCTCAACATACCGTTGTGTTTATTATGTGTCGTGTATCAATGCAAGGTTCATATTTTCCTATAAGTCAGAACTAAATTTTGCTATGTTATCTGCAGTCCTGTTTTGTGCTGTACTTTGGAAGACCTACCAGTGGCGCTGGCCGCTGAGTGCAGACGCAGTGCCCGGCTAAGCCGCCCGGCACAGTGGCGCCGCCCCGCGGATGGAGATGAGAAGTGCGCTGCGGTAATCCTGCTGCCGCCGCTGCCTCTGCCGCCCTGGAGACCAGGGAGCGGCATTCACCTCGCCTGCTATAATCGGCCGTCCGCCTCACTCGCGCTCCGAGAGGAAATTAATTGGCGGCAGCGCGACCCGGCCTACTAAACGCATTCATTAACAGGTAGGCCCGCCGCGCCGGTCGCCACTACTGTGCGTCCGCGAAGGGCTTCGTTTGCAGGAGGCGGGCTCTGCTACAGAGTGCGTTACGCGCTGCCGCCCGCCCGTCTCGCCAAAGACGAGTGTACGGATTCACAGCCGACTCAATACGCCTACGTCTGCTTGTATACTCAGCAAGTCATTGCGTGCTCCACTGTACCATTACTGCTCGATTCCTTTCTTGTTTCGTTCCGAAACAGAGCAAGCGTCTGCACTTGATATCTAACAAGGAGATCACACGGGTATCGGATTTTAGTATTTTTTTACACTTGTGGTACGTCAAGTTCAGAACTCAAGTGACAATCAGACAAAGCTGATATCCGCAACTTTCAAAAATTCTCCAGAAAATCGACTTTGAAGTTTTGCAATATAGAGTAATATAGCGGTTAACCAGATCAATTTTTGCATTTTTTGCAATATTAAAGAAAGAAAATTTTCGAAATACTTTGTCCAACATCAACACTGCACATATTGTAATGTAAATAATGTTATGGAAAGAATTTGTAACACCTTTGCCGGCCGCGGGGGCCGAGGGGACTGAGGCGCTCCAGTCACGGTCTGCACGGCCACTACGGTCGGGGGTTCGAATCCCCCCACGAGCATGGATATTTGTGCCGTCCTAGTTCGTAAGTAGTTCATAAGTAGTTTGTAAGTTTAGGGACAGATGGCCCCGTAGTTAAGTCCTATAAGCTTAACAAACATTTGAACTTTTTTTTTGTAACACTTTTAACTCTGCCGTTTCGAACATTTTCTGTCAAATTACTTTTGTTCAATAAAATTGTATAAAAATTTCATAATAATAATGCCATTGTTGTCTGGTAACATTAAGCAAGGATTCATATTTTTACAAAAATATTATTACTACCATTTCCTGAAATTTTGTAGGGTATTCAAAATAGTCTGACATAAACAGTTAATAGTGAAACTGTACGGCTACTTAATTATTTAACAATTTCAGTTATATAAACAAATTCATACTACACCTTCATAATTTGCATACGTGTCTGACATACAATTTCATCCTATTTACAACTATTCGTAAAATTATTTGCTGTTAGTCATGATTAATGTGGTGTATATCTCATTTGTGAAAAACGTTTAATTATGGAAATGAAACTGAGGAATCTTATTGTACCAAGTTTATTCTATAACACTAGAACCTGGCATCTATATATACGTGAGTGTTGTGGCACAAAGAGTCTAAGTGTGCTAAGTATGTAGCGTTTAGTTCACAGTTGTTCATCAGTAAGGATATGGTTTGTCAATGTGATGTTTTTACCGATGCAATAAAGTTTGTTAACTGAAGCAACTTTCGTAGTTCTTATGACTAATAGAAAAGAATCGGTCATTACATAAAACTAGTACAGGATATAAGGGGGTGGGCTGTCGTTGAAGGATAACCTACAAAACGGGAAACGAAATTTCTGACTTTAACAAAGTTGTGGCGGTTCTGTATTATCAGATAAATAGTATCTTCACAATCTGATTACTAGAGATGTAACTTGTGTCTGCCTTGAACCCATACTATCTGTGGTGTCGCACAAGTACAAAGTGCGCGCCATCTACTTTCGCCACGCGCTGTCATGCACGCACGGCGCGGCGTTCTCAGGACAGCCACGAGCGCGCTCTGCTGCAACCCCGCTCGTGGCCACCACGGAAAGACATCGGTCACTTGGGACTGAGTTAGCAACCAGTTAGGACCGTCGTAATCAGATAGGCACCAGTGAAGACTTTGCTATCGTACAGGCACTAGGCAGGCCTCTAACAACTATGTATCAACATTCTGCAGTACTATGTAAAAGTTAAGTATTGTTACATTCTGTGCAATATATATCTCTTTCTAATTTACTCTAGTGTTTATAGTTTCTGGCTGCTCCCCTCCGTACCTGCACCAGCGTGCTATCTATATTCCTGTGTCGGTCTCATTCCACTCGGCCACCGACACCTATGACGAGGCTGGGACACAAAAGCGGCGACGAAGTTGGAACACAAAAGTGGCGACGAGGAGTGATAGAACCTTGGACCAGCTCTCTTGAAGCAGCCAGACAGCAGCATTCGGAGCACGCAGAAATTGCTCCCGCCCACCCACCCTTATTATAAGATTTTTGGGGGAACATATTCAGATACGTGTTTGTGGACATTTTTGTTGCAGATCGAGCGTCCTCATTTATCTTGCATTTGTGTTTTATTATAATTTACTTGTATGTGCGGCGCCTAATCGGTCAGCATGGCCACTACCCCGAACCCAAACTTAATGGAAATTATTCAGTTACAGACGGCGCAAATCACTCAACTACTGCAGGCCGTGTCGCAGTTGACGACACAGGCTGCTCACCAACAACAACAGCCGTCACATCAGCAGCCCACACCGGCCGCTGCACCGCTTCCTACATTTCGCCAGTACAACGAGCGTGAGGAAGAATGGAGCGACTATTTCGCACAGTTTCAAGAACTCGTCGCGGCTCATCAAATTACAGGTCAGAGAGTGAAGAACCTTTTCTTATCGATTGTGGGGCCCCAGACCTTCGTACTATTGCAAAAACTTTTCCCTCTCGCATCTCCTCGTGATGTAGACTTTGAACAAATTGTAGATGCACTGAATGCTCATTATGAGAGAAAAGTTCTTGTAGCCGCTGCACGATACCGATTTTTCAGACTTAAAAAATTACCGCAGCAGTCACACCAAGAGTGGATTACGGAATTGAAGGGCTTAACCCGCCAATGTAAATTTACTTGCTCTTGTGGACTTTCTTATAGTAACGTTATGTTGCGAGAAGCGATTACGCAGAATATTCAGGATCCCAGAATTAGAGCAGCAATTCTGAAACAGTCTGACCCCTCATTAGACAGTGTACTGCAGCTTATTGAAGCGCATGATACTTTTGACTTAGCAGATGTAGAAATGCAAAGCCACAGTGTTAATTCAGTGTGCCGCAACGGACGCTTTCCTAGCCGTAGTTCTCAGTATAGCACTAGTGATTCTTATTTTTCTACTGGCCGTGCTGACCAGACAGTGAACAGTAGCCAGTGTAAAAGTGCGACACAAAGGTCACCCCGTCGTGTTAGAAACAGTAATTTGAATAACGGGCGCCAACGCTCATTTCAGAAAAATGTACGTAAATCTTGCCCCCAGTGTGTGTCTCGCCACAAGCGTGCTCATTGCCCTAGTCGCAACGCAACCTGTTATCAATGTGGCAAATCAGGACATGACAGTCTGTGTGTATGCAAATTAAAAACTCAAAGAACAGACACGTTAGAAACAGTGCTTCGCAGAGTGCGAGAACAGTTCATTCTGTAAATGTTATACGGGCTGTGGAATTGAACGGTGCTTTCCTAGGATCTCAATTGCAAGAAAGTAGTTCTGCGCCTATGGCAAAACTATATAGTGCACCACGTAGCAAGCGCCGACGAGCGCGTAAAACAGTGCAACGGATAAGGGTTCGGGACAAGCAAAATGACTATGAACAGTGCATTCCTGTAGTGAAAATAGTGCCTTCTGCAACTGCTCCTTGTAATAGTGCCCAGTACTGTGTAGCTAGTGACAGTAGACATCAAGTAGCTACTCAAAAGTGTAGTGCAGTAGTTAGTAAATCTGGAGTAGCTTCGCAGGCTTGCGCGGACGCCGATCCGGCGGTAGTGTCATCTAGTGACAGTGTTGTTAATCCGCTGCGTGCCGAGTCTGCGCCGCTTACTTCACTACGCGGCCCGCGCAAGCGCAGTAAACAAACCGTAGCAGACGTTGCCCACATTCGCGCACCTGTCGAGCGCCGCAAGCAAAAACTGTTTGTGACCCTCTTCATAGAAAATAAGACGGTGCAATTTCAGCTTGATACTGGTTTCGCTGTCACATTAACAAATAAAGATACTTATGAACTTCTGGGTTCGCCAAAATTGTCGCCGTCACAGCAAGTGTTAACAGCTTATACAGGTCAAAATATTCCCGTGCTATGAACGTGTAGCCTGCGCGCCTCTTTTCAAGGTGTAACAAAAACAGTTGCTTTTGTAGTTCTTCAGGCCAAATCGACACAGAACATTTTTGGACTAGATGCTTTTGCCTTGTTTGGTTTATCAATTCAAAGAGATGTGCTTCAAATTTCGTCAATAGTGCCTCAGGATAAAATCAATGCATTGTGTGACAAATATAGTGACTTGTTTTTGCCGGAACTAGGTTGTGCAAAAGACTTCGTGGCACATGTAACTTTAAAAGAATCTGCAGTTCCAAAATTTCGTAAAGCTAGACCAGTGCCTATCGCCTTGCGTGATACAGTTGCCGAAGAACTTATACGTTGGCAAGATAGTGGGGTGATTTCTCCGGTTTCTGCGAGTCAGTGGGCCTCGCCTATAGTAATTATACCCAAGCCGTCAGGAAAACTTCGTCTCTGTGCGGACTTCAAATCAACAGTGAACAGTCAAACAATTGTAGACACTTATCCCCTGCCCAGACCTGACGAACTGATGGACAAATTAGGACAGTCTCGCTTCTTTTCCAAGATTGATTTAGCAGAGGCATACTTACAGATTCCACTTGATGACGAGTCAAAAAAGGTTTTCGTCATTAATACTCACATGGGCCTTTTTCAATTTCAACGCCTACCCTTTGGCAGTTCTTCCGCCCCCGCTATTTTTCAGCGTTTTTTGGAACAGCTGACAGTTTCTGTACCGTGTTGTTCGAACTATTTAGATGATATTGTGGTATCCGGACGTACAGTTGAAGAACATTTAGCAAACCTGGAGTGCCTTTTCAAAGTTTTGACTGCAGCATGTCTACGTTGCAATAAAGCAAAGTGTTCGTTTTTTCAAACTGAAATAGAGTACCTAGGCCATGTGATTAATGCCCAAGGAATTCATCCCTTACAGTCACATCTTCGAGCAATCAAAGACTTGCCTCCTCCTAATAATGTGCATGAATTGCAAGCAGTGATGGGAAAGCTTAACTATTATTTCAGATTTATTCCCAATGCCTCTCAGATTGCAGCTCCACTGCATCACTTACGTAGGAAGAATGTTCCTTTTGTATGGTCTAAAGATTGTCAGGATGCCTTTGACAAACTAAAGTCTGCACTACTCAGTGATGCATGTTTGATTCCCTTTGACCCACAGAAGCCTGTAGTATTAGCAGTTGACGCCTCGTCGTACGGTGTGGGTGCAGTTCTGTCACATCGTATTGGATGTCATGATCGTCCTATTGCCTTTGCATCCAAGCTACTGACGCCGACGCAACAGAATTACAGTCAGATAGAAAAGGAGGCCTTAGCAATAATTTACGGCGTCACAAAGTTTCATCATTATCTCTATGGCAGAAAATTCTATTTGTTGACTGACCACAAGCCTCTCACGTCGTTGTTCACACCCACAAAGCCAATTCCGCCACGAACGGCACAAAAGCTTCAGAGATGGTCCTTGATATTGTCAAATTATCAGTATGAGATTTTGTACCGACCTACCACTAAACATGCCAACGCGGACACACTTTCCCGACTTCCGGTTGGCCAGGATGTATCATTTGATTCTTCAGAAATGGCATGTTGTCAGATAGACTCCAGAGATGCTTCCGCTGCCGCAGACTTTCCTTTGAACTCTCGTCGGGTTGCACAGGAAACAGCTGCGGATGCAGACCTAAGTGTGGTAGCACGTTTTGTTCGCTCAGGGTGGCCTGCCAGAGCCAAAGACATTGATCGGCCTCTGGTTCGACGTTATTTTGCACAACGCCATGCATTATCTTTAAGTCAGGGTGTACTGTTGTTGCATACGGACAACGACCAAACAAGAGTGATTGTTCCTCGTTCCCTGCAACGTGAAGTGTTACGCCTCCTGCATCAAGGACATTGGGGTATTGTTAGGACAAAGCAACTGGCCAGACGTCATTGTACCTGGGTTGGTATGGACGCTCAGATAGAGAGCATGACATCACAGTGTACAGTTTGTGCGGAGCATCAGGCGGCTCCTCCGCAACGTTTCTCAGAGTGGCCACGCCCCAAGGGACCATGGCAACGTTTACATATTGACTTTGCCGGACCTTTCTGGAATACGCGCTGGTTAATTGTTGTAGACGCTTTCAGCAAGTTTCCTTTTGTGATTGCCATGAACTCAACGACAGCTTCTAGTACAATCAGTGCCTTAACATCAGTGTTTTGCATCGAAGGCTTGCCTGAAACTATCGTCAGTGACAATGGACCTCAGTTTGTTAGTGCGGAATTTCAACAGTTTTGTCGTGTGAATGGCATTCAGCATATCACCACCGCACCTTTTCACCCTCAGTCCAATGGTGAAGCAGAACGTTTCGTTCGAACATTCAAGTCACACATGGAAAAGATGAAAGGTCAGCACTCCAGGCAGCAAGCTCTTCAAATTTTCCTGTCTACGTATCGGTGCATGCCACGTGACGGCCCGTCTCCTGCCGAGTTGCTACACGGCCGCCGTCACCGCACTCTCCTTCACCTGCTGCAGCCTCCCACGCACCGAGTCGGTTCGTATGGCGCTTCGCGTTTTCAGGTTTCTACGCAGGTGCTGTACAAGGTGTTTGCTGGCAACAAGACAAGATGGACGCCGGGCACCATTCAGCGCGTGCTCGGTCGCAATATGTATGTTGTACGTTCTTCCACAGGGTCGGAGCTGCGGCGCCACGCAAACCAATTGCGCCTGCATAGGCCGCGCGTTCCTGTCTCCGGTTTCTTGATTCCAGACCCAGTTCACCGCCAGGGAGCACAACCACATCGTTCGTCCCCGGACTACGAGATCGTCCCGATTGAGATCGACGCGACGTCGCCTCCGTCGCTGCCTCAGCTGCCAGCGTCAACGAGAGGGACTCCGGGACCGTGCGTGCCCCCGCCGCCTGGGCCACGCACCTCAGAAGATGACCTGCTCCCTCTGGGCGGGGGGGTGCGCCCTTCCCCAGGTTTCGGTGGGTTCCCTGGAGGATCGCAAGGCGGATGCCGGGGCGCGGACGGCGTCTCGATCCCAGCCTCAGCTAAGACGCCCGTCCCACCAGTAACGCCCCCGCCCAGCCCCTCCTCCCAGTGCCGTCGCCGTGGCCCTCAGCCCTACGCCACGACGGCGCGGCGGTTGGGGGGGGGGGGGTGGTGTCGCACAAGTACAAAGTGCGCGCCACCTACTTTCGCCGCGCGCCGTCATGCACGCACGGCGCGGCGTTCTCAGGACAGCCACGAGCGCCCTCTGCCGCAACCGCGCTCGTGGCCACCACGGAAAGACATCGGTCACTTGGGACTGAGTTAGCAACCAGTTAGGACCGTCGTAATCAGATAGGCACCAGTGAAGACTTTGCTATCGTACAGGCACTAGGCAGGCCTCTAACAACTATGTATCAACATTCTGCAGTACTATGTAAAAGTTAAGTATTGTTACATTCTGTGCAATATATATCTCTTTCTAATTTACTCTAGTGTTTATAGTTTCTGGCTGCTCCCCTCCGTACCTGCACCAGCGTGCTATCTATATTCCTGTGTCGGTCTCATTCCACTCGGCCACCGACACCTACGACGAGGCTGGGACACAAAAGCGGCGACGAAGTTGGAACACAAAACTATCTATTCATTAAATTGTTCGTTCCATCTTCTTCACTATCATTGGGCATCTACAAATGCTTTCTTAGCCGTGCTGGCTCGATTTCCGTTTCTTTCCGTTTGCTATTCTCTGGCGCCAGTTACCATTCACCCGTATTCGCCTCCTTCCTTGTTTTCTCCGACGATGGCGCTGTACGCTAGGCCTTCCTTTGCTGATCTTTTGTCAGCCGCGTAGTCGTGGTCTAGGCTGAACGCTGTTCACCCGAGAGAGATGAGGACGTCACCACCTAGAGACAAGGCCTCACAACAGCTCATGTGACGTCATACTGACCAGATCCGAGGCCAACGAGAGAGACAGGCCGCGGCGTGCTCGTCATATCACGTGATCAGCTGAGGCCTGAGCCGGCGCGATTGCTATCGGATTGGCTAATCAGTACGAGACAGTGGGCTGTGCCCCAGCGGCCGGCCAATCCGCTAGCTCAGGCCTCATTTGGTGATATGACGTACACACCGCGGCGTGGGCGTCCCCCAGGGGTCAGCCATTCATTCGGCGTCCGCGGCCTGGTCGGTATGACGTAGAAAGTCTGTTGTGAGGCCTTGTCTCTAGGTGTTGGTGGTTGTGCCCGCTACGCCTGGCCGTTTCAATGTCGATGGGCCTTGCGACAACGGGGCATCTTTACCAAGGCCATGAAACAGGCCCGTGCAATTTTTAAGTTTTATTATTTTTCGAATCAAATATTTCTCTGAGCTTTAGGAACAGTTTATTTGTAGTTAGTTTACTTAGTCCATTATTTGAAACATTTTATATAAGCATCTTTATTATCTAAAAATTTTAATTTTCATCTGCAATTATTCTAAAGAGGAACTATCTGTCTTACTTTAATAGTGTTTTTATTTTTTTGTAAAAAGATATTTTCGTATGATATAGTAATCCCTAAGTAAAAGTTATGTCTTTATAAAAGTGAACCAACTTTCAGAGACAAAATATCGTAAAAATTTCAAACAAAAGCTACTCGATGTTCAGATCTGAACAACTTCTACTTGAAAATATTTAAGGTCCGAGTCGTAATAGCAGAGACAGGGCATAATGCCGCCCTCTGGCGGCGTCCGTTTATGCCGCGAGAGTGAGGTACAGGTAGCTGGCGACCTACAAATGTTTGCATATATTTAAAAGTGAATCCCGTTTTCCCTTGGTTACGTCATATCTTCAGAACGGGTCAACCGATTTGACTCATGTCTTTTTGTTGTGTTCTTAACGCTCAGGGTAAGGTTTTTATGGATTAAACTTTTTGGAAAAACCAAAAGGAAAAATGGAACTTTCAAGAAAAACTGAATGTGCGGTTTTCAGTGAGTTTGCGTCTTTATATTGCCTACAGATACTTAGTTTCGAACCAATTTTGATGAGATTTTGCACACTTGATCTTTGAAGTAAGAGGAAGGTCGCTGTCTACATAAAATTTCATATTGTGCTTGGCGGAAAGCATTATGATGAATTTTTTTTGACACTGTGCGTTTAAATCGAAAAGGACACTATTTACATAAATTTTGTACCAGGCATGCACAAAAGCTAACATATATTAGTTTTCCTGGATACAGGGAAGGGGGGGGGGATGGAGTAGATGAAGCAAAGAGGCGGGAGGGTGCAGGGGGAGGGGAAGATAAGGGGCCGAGAGAGTGGAAGTGTAGCAGTACAGAGAAGTGATAGAGGAAGGGAGAAACGGAGAGAGAGGAGATAAGAAGGACTACATGAGTATAGAAAAAATAAATACCCGGTAAACGCCGTGTTATCAGCAGGTAAGTGATTATGATTTGGTGCCGATCGGTTGAAAGGCGCGTCGTATCAAGTGGGAAGATGTTATAGACCGACAGACAAACAGACAGTGCCAAAACGCCGTTATTTTATCAAATATCTCTGAAACGATGCGACCTTGTAAACCACTTACAAGTGCCAAGTTGTAGATAATCTTCTGCTTTACAAGTCCGTTTATTCAATTTTAATCATTGAGACGTGATTGGCAATTACATTTCGAGCTGTCAAAAGGCCATAGCGAAAGGCCCGCTTTTAGTGTAACGAAAGTGGTTCAATAGGAGATACTGCTTTCAAACACCCTCTTACCTCAAGGTAACGTCCGATACTTGCCATCTCACTTGTACAGTGCGGTCGCATCTGCATCTTAATGCGTACGCTGAGGTGCCAACTGACAACGAGATGTAGTGTAGGCCTACATCATTGTGTGTTTTATTACCTGCCGGCCGCGGTGGCCGAGGTGACTGAGGCGCTCCAGTCACGGTCAGCACGGCCACTACGGTCGGGGGTTCGAATCCCCCCTCGGGCATGGATATTTGTGCCGTCCTAGTTCGTAAGTAGTTCATAAGTAGTTTGTAAGTTTAGGGACTGATGACCCCGTAGTTAAGTCCCATAAGCTTTACATTTTATTACCTACGCCCCTGTGTAGGTATTTTAAAATTCAAACAAACGCAAGGTTTTTCAGTACCGATCACACTGGTCAAAACAATTAGCGTGTCACTTGAGATATATATTTTCTGAAGTATTGCCATCGGCAAAATGAAGTATATTGATTGACGTCTTTCTGTCCCTTTGACGGAGTGCAGACAACAACATTACTAACTAAACGTTGCTACAGAGGGGGTTGGAGTTGACTCGTGTTTACTCTACCAACTTAATTACCCAAACAGATGGCTTCAGATAGTATAGTGAGCTGGTAGTGCAATGCAACGAAAAAGTGAATTACCCGAAACTATGGTATAGAGAGCCACAAGAACGTGGGAAGCGCGACAGAGAGGGAGGGTGGAGGCTGTAGTCTAATTTCCAAGACCTGGACACGATTTCACATTATATGAACCTTTAAAAGAAGTCAAGGCTAATGTCGTTCACGGGTACATCAGCAGGAGATGACCGTTATCGCCGTGGAGATAGGATGCCGAATGAAACTCAGCTGCAACGTAACCTCCAGCCAGCAATAGGATGCGCAAAATCAACCTATATAGTCCGAAATCACTTACGGGAATGTGGCAGCTACGCACAGATGCCTATGTTGTGTATCTCATCAAAAGGACACATTTTAGCCGGCAGAAACTTGGCAGTAGGACATCGGGATTTGAGTCATCACAAATGGCGCCGACTTCAGCCTGACAATGGACTTTCCCTCATTGTAGAAAGACCGTGGAATTCGGAACAATTCTTCTTATGTGAAGGAAACATCACCATATCATGGTGGTGGACGAACTGTGCGGACAGGAATCGGTATTGGCGGTCGTACGGACATCTACGTCGTTTAGAATGGCGCTTTGACGACTCGCAGTTATAGAGCAGATATTCTTCGACCTTTAGTTGCACCCTACGCTGGTGCCATAGAAGATGGATTCCTTCTGGTGAATGCTTGTCCACACAGAGATGCACTGGTGGACAACATGCCTCAAGCCGAGGCAATTGAACAAATGAAGTGGACTTAATCCACATTGAGCAGATCTGAGATGCACTTGGAAGACACATTGTAGCTAGACCAGCACTTCCCACAACGCCTACAGAGCTTCATATTGTGGTCATGGAAGAATGGCCATGTATCCCTCGAGACCTAATTGATACTCATACTGTCCATTCCACAAAGGTGTACATTTGTACCGGTTGTCCCCAGGTGATCACACCCTTATTGCAGGAAAAGGAAAAATTTTCTCTATTATGGTAGCATCATGGTGCCTCGCGCTAAGTAAACGCCATGTTAAAAGTAAACAGTTCGAACAACAAAATATCGCATTGTATAACACACAGATTGCAATTGAAGCCATGATCTGAACAAAATACATTACCCTATCTATATTGTAAATGATACATCACGTGATCCCCTAATTGTTTTTTTTATTTCATTGTCAGGGAAGCCAAAACAGTATTGGTACAACCCGCTACTGCCCGCAACGAAACTGAGTTTATTGTGCGTTTTCGCTCCATGTATATCTAGTAAAGCCAACGAATGTCCATAAACAGTGCTAGGAGTCCTTTTACCAGTTCTTTATTAGACACAATCTGTTCGGGTCTGGTTGTCACGGATGTTCTGTGTTCCTTGCTCTATAATGCAATGCATTCGACGATCATGACTGATGCTGTCTCATTGCCGTCATCACAGATACTACATTTAGGACCCTCTTATACCCATGTAGGTTTTCAAGTTACCATGACCTGTCTCAATCCAACCATGAGTTTAATCTCCTTCCAATCCAAGTCCAGGATTACAGAGATTATTTTAAAACATAGCTTTTGCATCAATACCTTACCATGGTTTTGTTTGTAGGCCTTGGTCCAAAATTCTCCGAGCTGTATTCTGAGCCGAGCCAGTTACGTAGCTCCAGTTTGATTGTTGCTTGGTGATTGTCAGGACATGTTCCGTTACAATAAATGCAGTCTCTGCCCTCAACCTGGCTAATCTGTGTGGTTGTTCATTACCATTGATGGCCAGGGACCCACAGTAGGTTTACACTATTGCTTTTCCTTAGATCCACCAGAACCTTGAGACATTCTGCGACAATTTTAGATCTTCTTGCGGGAGGTGCTAGTGATTTCAGGGCTGTCTGGCGGTCTCAATAAATGTAGATGCCACGATCTTTGTAGCATCTACGCAAATTCTCCTCCACACATGCCCTGATGGCAGTGATTTCGGCCTGGAATACTGAGGCCACTTCCCCTATAGACATGATACCCTCCAGCCTTGCCTGCACCCTTTATACCACGGCTCCAACGCCTTGGTCTGATTTCGACCCGTCAGTGAACCAAACAATGTCCCCCGTATGTTGTAGAACTGTTTCCTCGGACTGCTCTCTGTTCCAATTATTATATTGAAAGTCTTGTTAGAGCTGTATGGAGTTATAATATAGTCGGCCGGCATTTCTCCAACATTTCCTATATTTACTTTACTCACTATTTTAGTGTGTGATTCTGGATATATCAATGAGATCCAGTTTTTGCCAGATTTGAGCCTGTATGCAACAGCCGTTGCCTCCATCTTGACCCAAAGGTGTAATGGGGGCATGTCAAGCAGGGTTTCCATCCCAGCAGTTGGTGTGCTGTTATTGCTAAGCAGGCTAATCTCTGCACCTTACCGACCTACTTACCAACAACCCGCTGTTCTACTTCTTCCACAACAGGACCACCCCATAATCAGCGTGGTGTATATCCAGTATATACCCTTGGGACTCAGGCCCCAGTTTTTCCCACAAGCTCTCCTGGTACTCCTACTGTGAGTCGTTCATGTCAATTTATGATCTAAGATAACCCCTAGATGTTTCATTGTCCCCTTCGTAGGTAGAGCTTCATCGGATACGCTTCTTCGTAAATGGTACAACAGTCTTCTTAGGACTAAGACCCTGTTATCTGCACAGTTGTTTTCATTACTGTATTACTGTGTAGTTATTGCTGTAGCACTTTTACCTAGGAATTATGACACCTCGCTTCCACCCGCCCCCTGTATCTGGCTGCCGGCCCTCCTCGGCAGAGCCTCCAGTTGGCCACGGCCCAGCAACACACCCCCGATACGTCTCCTCTCCCCCCCCCCTCCTCCCCGCCCTGCCACCTGCCGCATAATCCCGCCCGAGAATCGGAGATGGGCCCCGCGCGCTCCTCCTCGCGTATTTATCGCTTTCAGATAAGGATATCTCCGCCCGCCGGCTTATTTACCCATAAACCATAACGGCGGATTCTCATAATGCGAACAGATGGCGGCGCGCCGGCGCTGATCCGCGGGCCTAACTGCCCTATAAATACCGACCACTTAGCGGCCGGCCTGCAGGCGGACGCCGCGCACTTCGATACATTTGTTTCCTTCCCCTTCCCGGGCTCTCCGCAGCTCTTCTTGTAGCAGACCCTGCAGTCGGAATTCCAGCGAGGCCGGTATTTCCTCCGCAAACAGTACTACTACACGACCCGCGTCTGATAATAAACAGACTGCCGCTGTTGAAGGTAATTGAACCGTTATTTCTTTTTTACGTCTCGAGAAAGCAAAAGGCAAAAAGAGAGAATAGTGAACCTGGAGGAATATTGCGTTTCGCGCAGTGCTGAAATTGAAACACTAAGCTCTCGCAATTTTATCCCATCATCCAACATTAATCTCGAATTTCGTGTGAAGGGATGCGCGTCCATTAACCACTCAAGTAGATATTTTTTAACGTGCTCGTCTGCTTAAGAGAATTATTCCACCTACCACCGTCGCGTTATCTACACTCCTAGAAAATGAAAAAATGAACACTATGAATTCGTAGTCAGAGAAGAATTTTTATTGACACATCCGTGACGATCTTTACAGAACATGATCAAACAGAGACCGCCATAGGCACTTGAGTACAGTCACCAGAGCATGTGCATTGTTGAAGCTAGTACCGTGTGCAGCCTCCTTCTGCAGCAATGCAAGCTGGAGTTCTCCAATGGAGATGATTGTAAAGGTGCCGAAGGTACGGAATGACCTGCCATGCAGTTTCAACCTTGTACCTCAATTGGGCCAGATTTCGTGCCGTCGTGCAGACTGCGCAAGATGACGTTTGATCCGATCCCAAAAATGGGGGATATATCTGGGGCTTGTGCTGGCTAGGACAGTGGTACATCTTGAAGAACACGGTGGTACGGTATACATTTGAACGTGCATTGTCCTGTTGGAAAAGCATATCGCCTTGTTGGTGCACGAATGGCAGAAACAATGTTTGCATAATGGTTTCAGTGTTCCTTTCACTTTACAATGTTATCTCGACGATCCTAAGAGGTTAACGACCAGTGTAGGATGTGCCGCCCCACACCACAATGCCGGTTGTCGGCCATGTGTGCCTCTGCCGCATACAAATTTTCGCGCTCCCCTGCACGGCAGCACACGCACGTATGACCATTGTTGGCACGGAGGCAGAAGCGACTCTCCATTCGTCCATCTGTAACTAACTACCGCGACACCACTGCAGTCGGCCTGAACAATGTTGGGTCGTAAGCGGAAGACATACTATATGCATGCATGATTTTGGCCCATGGTGTGGGGAGCCATATCTTACAATGACCGTTCTCCACTAGGGTTGTCGAGAGAACATTGAACAGTGCGCGGTACAATCAAACCATCATTCAACCCTTTTTACTACCGTTCATGCACTAACAAGGCATATCCTTTTCAAAAGGACAGTGCATCTCCACATGTTTCCCATACCCCCCAACATGTCTTCACAGTGTACTTCAACTACCCTAGCCAGCACGATCCCCAGGTCCCCCATTGTGTATGCTTGATAACGGATGAAACGTCACCTTGCGCGGTCTGCCCGACCGGCACAAAACCTGGTCCAACTGAGGCACCAGGTCGAAATTTCATGGCAGGCCATTCCCCAAGACTACATTCGTCACCTCTACGATATTTTAAATGGGAGAATTGCACCTTGCATTGCTGCAAAAGGAGGGTATTCACGGTACTAGCGTCGTCATTGCGCACGTTCTGGTGCCTACGGCTCTGTCTGTGTGATCTACATCTACAAGGGATACTCTGCAAATCACATTTAAGTGCCTGGCGAGCGTAGACCAGTTGTGGCTTACTTTCAAAGACATAATATAATTAGCAATCGAGACATTTATACCAAATAAGCTTCTAAAGGAGTAAGCTGACCCCCCGTGGTACACAAAACAGGTAAAATCACTGTTGCAGAGGCAAAGAAAAACGGATGCAAAATTTAAACAGACACAGAATCCCAAAGACTGGCAATCGTTTACAGAAACTCGCAGTCTAGCGCGGACTTCAATGCAAGAAGCTTATAATAGCTTCCAAAACGAAATCCTGTCTCGTAATCTGGGAGAAATTCTAAAGAAATTCTGTTCATATGTGAAGTACACTAGCGGCAAAACACATACAATACCTTCACTAAGCGATAGAAATGGTAATACTATCAATGACAGTAATGCTAAAGCAGAATTGCTAAATACAGCTCTCCGGAATTCTTTCACCAAAGAAGACGAAGTGAACACTCCAGAATTCGAACCAAATTTAGAAGTAGATGTTCCTGGAGTATTACAACAACTTAAGTCATTAAACAAAATCAAATCTTCCGGGCCAGATGGTTTGCCAACTAGATTCTTCTCAGAGTATGCTGATATAATAGCTCCATATTTAGCTATCATATGCAACCGATCACTCAGCGAAAGATCCGTACCCAAAGACTGGAAAGTTGCCCAGGTCACTACAATATTCAAGAATGGCAATTGAAGTGATCCCCAAAATTACGGGCCCATCTCCTTGACGTCGATTTGCAGTAAGTTTTTGGAAAATTGTTCGAACATTATTAACTACCTAGAAGAGAACGACCTATTAACCTATAGTCAACACGGATTCAGAAAGTATTGCTCTTGCGAAACACAGCTTGCCCTTTATTCACATGAAGTGGTAAGTGTCATCGACAAGGGATCTCAAATCGATTCCATATTTCTGGATTTTCGAACGTTTTTGAAATTCTACCTCACAAGCGGCTTCTAATGAAATTGCGTGCTTATGGAATAACGCCCCAATTGTGCCATTGGATTCACGATTTCCTATCAGAAAGGACACATGTCCTAGTAATTGACGGTAAGTAATCGAGTAAACCAGGGAAGTGTTATAGATCCCCTACTCTTCCTTGTGTTTATAAATGATTTAGGACACAATCTGCATAGATGCCTTAGACTGTTCGCGGGTGATGCTGTCGTTTATCGGTTAGTGAAGTCAACAGAGGATCAAAAACAACAGCAAAGCGATTTAGCCAAAATTTCTACACGGTGCGAAAATTGGCAATTAACACTAAATGAAAAGTATGAAGTAATACACATGACAACTAAAAGAAATCCGCAGAACTTCAATTATACGATGTATCAGTCAACCCTAAGGACGTAAATTCTACCAAATACCTAGGAGTTAAAATCACGAACAACTGAGACTGTAGAGAACACATAGAAAATATGGTGGGGAAGGCGAACCATCGGTTACGTTTCATTGGCAGAACGCTTCGAAGATGCACCAGCTCCACCAAAGAGACTGCCTACATCACGTGCGTCCTGTCCTGGAGTACTGTTGCCCAGTGTGGTACCCTCACCGGGTGGGACTGAGGGAAGACATTGAGAAGGTTCAGAGAAGGGCAACTTGTTTTGTTTTATCACGCTACTAGGGGAAAAGCGTCAGGTAAACTATGCACGACGAGGTGGAAATCATTAAATAACGACATTATTCGTTGCGGCGAGTTCTATTTGCGAAATTTCAATCATCCATTTTACTTGGGAATGTCAAAAATTTTGCTAGGACCAACCTTCATAGGGAGACATGACCATCCCAATAAAATAAGAGAAATCAGATCGAAAACGGAACGATTTAGCTGTTCTTTCTTCCCGCTCGTCATTAGAGAATGCAACGGTAGAGAAAGGTTATGAAAGTGGTTAGAGAATCTTCTGCCAGGCACTTACATGTGATTGCATAGTGTAGATGTAGATGTAGAAGCAGCATATTCGAAAAAATAGATACCATATCATGAATTGTATATGTTACAGCCAAAGCCCGACGAGCGGCCAGATCGCGAATTTGCCGTCCATTTCGCATTTTGGCCGAGTGGATTGGTCATAGTCCGATTACTTGAAAGAACTGACGAATATCCGACTGTGGCCAGCCAGTTCCCGACTTAGCCGGAGGTTCCTGGCCAGAACGTGATGTGTCTGCACATATGTCGAGGAATCCGCGTCTAGCACTGGGTGCTGTCATGTGGCAACAATGTGTGATAGCATATGTCTCGCACTCAGTGCTGATTTTGCCGTGCACGTTGTGGCTGCTGCTTTCCGCCCTACGCCTTGTTTTCCCTTATGACAAATTTGATTATGCGAGTACCGTTACGTTATGTGGCATTTTTATTTCACATGAGGGAAGGAAACGGCGGTTTATTACGTGAGCAACTCCTTCGTATATCTGCTGTTATTATTACTATTGCCCCCATATGTAATACCGATACTAATTATTTGTTTGTAAGACCTAGACTGCTCCCATGTAATGGCATTTGATTTCAATTTTTTGTTATCATTCATCCGCAGACAGACCCATGGCTACGCCACACGGTGACAATATTCATGATAAAGGTGATATTCACGCAGACGCGGAAACGACATTTGATACGAGAAGCAGATTCCTGGACACTTTGCGTACGTTGCTGCAAGAAAAAGCAAATAATAGCGGAATAATCAACAGATATAGATCTAGATACTGTTCTCTTATAGAGGACGTTAAACAAGCCAAAGCAAAGCAAATAAATGATAATGTTGACTATTGTCGCCTTGAAAGATTTATCACTTGTAATGTTCATCTATCTTTGTCTTTACACTCATTTTGACCCATATCACTCAGTCAAATTATTACGTAAAAAAATGTAGGCCTAACTGTAATGTCAGTAAAAGTCGGGATGACGGCCAGGAAACGTCGGTGGCACATCCATAGCGCGCCTAGGTTGGCAACGCATCACATTTCGCGTAGTCTGTGACGTGTACATTCACTTCTAAAGAGCAACCCTATCAATTTGCGTTCACCCATCTACCTACCGAGCCTCAAGGTATAATTAAAAATACTAATGGCTTAAAACTTTGGTCATTTGCAACGGAAATTGCTGCATGCTCAAAATTTAATATTTCACATTTTTCGTCGAAATGCAGCTGTTTCACTTGGCGCAATGACTTTTTTTGATTCTTGCAAAATCTTTTTGAGCTTATTCCATTTACAACATTAGGATCTGTCTTACGTTTGACTGTCACAGATCGACTATATCGATTTTTTTTTCATTTACGTAATATCGAAATAATGAAAACGCATACACCAAGAAAATTTGATGTGAATGTTTCGGATCAACCAGTGGCGGACTAAAGAACGGGGGGGAGGGGGGGGGGAAGGGGGGACCGCCTCGGGCCTCCGGTCTTGGGGGCCTCCAAATACCCGGAAAACTTTTTTTTCTTCTTCTTTGAGCGCGCTTGATATCTCATCTCGTTCTGCTGGGGTCTCCAAATCTCGAAAGCTATTGTTCTTAGACTGCTCGTGCCTCTCGTCCTTGGGTGGCGGGGGCTAACAATTCTTTTCTATAGTCATACATGTATTGACAAGTGTACGGTTTTCCGTTTAATTATCCAGTTTTTGGCTCTACTTACGGTTTTCTGTCGGGCCAAAAACTGGATAATTAAATTAACTTTGCAAAAGCTAGTGCTACAGAAGTTGTTTCTAACCTAGTAGATCCAAACTTTAGAAATTGTAGCAAGAGTTAACTGTCATACTGTGAAAAATACTTATAATATAATGACTGTACTACAATATTGTACAAAAATAACATGTATTATAGGCCACTGGTGATGCTTCATAAATAAAGAGGCGAAACGCGTATGGCACACAAAAAACGCCTTTCATTTAGTTGCTAAAGACGGTAATACACCTCCACCAATTTCATATGCAACTAAGGACGACGGAAATCGAAAAAAAATTGATGACAAGTAATATTCGTTATCTTTTGTCTATACCATACTGAATGGAAATTTGCAAGAAAGGAGAATAACATATAACAGAAGAAAACGCATACACCCGAACGTTGCACTGATACGATTTGGAGAAAGCAGAATTTTGTTTATGAAAAGGCCACTTTATCTTCACAGTGGTGACTGTATCGTTGAGTCGCATAACATAAACATTGCATTGAGAATGGATAAAGCCGCATTCTCAGTTACCTGCATACTCCATCCCAATTTTACAGTCACTGCTTTAAACAAGTAACATTCTCTAGTGACAAGCATTAACCAGTCTGCTACAGCCGAGTCTTAGAACCAAAATGTCCGCCACCGCAAGGGATCACGGTTGCGTGACCAGACCTCTCCTGTGTAGACCTCGTAGCAGAGTGGGGAACGGTGGCGACATCAGGCGGCGGACAGCAGTACTCCCCGCCCGCCTTGTAACTCACCACCGGAACTGTCCCGCAGAGACTGGCCGCCCCTAACGAGCATGCGCGACAGGGCGCCCGCTAAACACGTCCTTCCGCCCCGACAGTCGCTATACGCTGCCACAGGCAAAGATTTGTTACTCTGGGATGCTGCGCAGCCACCGACGACACACATTGCTCCATTTGCTGAAAACTGCACTCTAACGTCCGGCTCGAGTTCTTTAATTCCACACCAGGAGCATTAAAGTCGCGACAACGGATGCTAGGGGGAAAACCCCGTTTGCAGAGTCTTTCTAAACTAACAAGGAGCTCTTCCAGATCCTAAAATTCTTTTTGGGGTGACATTTCGCTTGTTAGTAGTAGACGTCTAGGGTGTCCACTAATAACAGTTTGAAGGCGCTCTATCCAGAAGATTTTGAGAAAAAATAACTCTATAGTTTAAACTAAACTCAGATATTATATTATTTATTAGTTTTATCATCTAAAGAACAAATAGAACCATTAGTTAGCACTGGCCTACTTGACTTTCTTGTTCTTCTTTTCTTCCCAGAAATTCCTCGTCTTTCACGATTTTCCTGTCGTCTTTCTTGTGTCCACACGTCTTTCATTTTCAGATTCCTTTCCGTCGGATTTTTGGTTGTGAACTTATGAGAGTTGATTGTCTGTCTGTACGTAGTCCGTGAGGTCATTTTGGATTTCTGTTGGCCAACGTGTCCTGGTTTGACGAGATCCTCTGACGATAAGGAATATTTTCTTGGTGATTATAGATGCGTCCATTCTAGCTAAATGTCCGTAGAATTTCAATTGTCTTATCCGTGTAACTGACGTGAAACGTTCAGTCGTTCAGTACAGTTCCTCGGAACTTTTTCACATTCAGATACCATCTTAAATCTAATTCTGCTGAGTATCTGTCTTTCCATTTTCTTAATGTCCTCGATGTCGATGATATTTCATTTGCTTAGAGTGCTTCTGGAACCATGACTGTTTGATAGTAATGAAGTTTGGCTTGACTGTATAGCGATTTCTTATTGTATGTGTTCCAGGTTATTTAATATATATGTATATAAGGTGTTCCAGACCACCCGTTTATCCCTTCTGAATCCGAGGAAGTCGTATGAAATGTACGCCGCCGGATCGATTGGTACCAACTGCAAATTCCGATTGTCACATGAAGTGGGTAGTTCAGATCGGAAGTACGCTTTTTAAATGTCATACTTTTTATTACTGATTTCGATTCTATTTTTTTCTGAATCGTCATTCTCCACTCTAAAATGCCTTATGTAGCGTGACGGCTAATGTGTAAAGAGGCATGCATAGATTACTTCATATGGTTAGATGTTAAAGGTAAATATTACAGACCTCTAATAATGCTATGTGTTATTAAGGTGCATACAGTGTATGCAATGGTACCTAAAACGCAAGGCAGTCAGCCATGCAGTGATATGGGGATACACGGATTCTTATTAGTGTACGGACACGTAAACCCATACTCGCGCTTGTAACCTGAAATGAATCAAATTAAGTCTAAGGTCATTTATTCACAACTTGTCGAGTATTTTCTCAGAAAACACCACCATATCGAAAGGATTTTCCAGTCGAGAATGACAATTTAGAATTTTTTTTTTAGAAAAACATTATCCATTTTCGGCACAGAATCGAAATCAATAAGAAAAAGATATACCATTCCACTAAAAAAACTACTTCCGGTCTGAACAACCCACCTCCAGTGGGAAACTGAAGTTGAAAATGCCACAATTCGATCTGGGGTAGTATATATACTTACTACTAGAAAGTATTGCATTTTACATTTTCTGAGTCTCCCAAGAGTTTGTAAGGGATGGGCGGGAGGTCTGAAACATCCTGTATATATACAAGCCGATGACTTACACGAAGCAATGCAGCGACTTAGCGTAGACAGTATCATGCGTCACTGTCCTGTTGACGATCATGTTTCGATCCTACATGACAGAAATATTTTTATTATTGGTTTTAAAAGTAAGTTTTAAATAGAATTGATGATATTAAATTTTACCTATTACAGCATATAAACTTTATTTTAAGTACGAAATGACGGTTGGAACTAATTAAATTTTAATTATAATATTTTCTTTTTAATACGTTCAATAATTCCAAAACCATTTGAAAATTAATACAGGTAGATTAAAGCATTAAATTCAATTCTCATTACATTGTTTCTTTTATAAAATTAGGTTTTCTTGTAAGCTGCAGCTAAATTAAAATTACTCTTTGTAATTTCGAGGAACCTAGTATACAGAGTAGGCCTGTTGCCGTATTGAATGTGTACATAGAGGCAGCTGGTCAGGAAGAGTCAGTGCCCGCACGGTGAAATGTTTCTTAAGGTTAGGTTCAATCCTAAATTGAGTACATGACAGTCCTGCGCGCGCGCGCGCGTGTGTGTGCGTGTGTGTGTATGCCGCGCTCTAAACTTTAGAGTCCTTTTCCTTGCAATGTTAAGGATTGTGCGATTTACGATTTGTGTGAGTGGACACCTTCAGGTATCCCAAACCGAACAGAATTTCTGAGACCGAAGTTCTCCTTCAAGATTGAAAGTTTCAATGAGGAGAAGTATAGTAACGTGTTAGTTTATATTGCACACAGAGCTGGTAAACGCCGCATAATGTTGAGGTTGTTATTTTCGGATTTTTAAGGGGATTAAACATCAGGGATATCGGTTCCCTTACTTACTGTAAGAATATAACGTCTGGTGTAACCTGTACACCTACAACATAATCCCGCAGAGAGCAGCCAATAAAAGGTTAACCATTCTTGCAAGTCTGAAACCATCCTGTTCGTTCCATCTATTCGATTAATCCTGTTAAACACTTTCATGACTGTGTGACATTACAGATACAGGGGGCAGCTGATGTGTTCCATATGAAAGGCGGGTTTGCTCAGGCTGCTGAGTTTCCCAGCCGGCCGTCTAACAGTTTTCACCTAGTGATGGAGTAAGGAAGTCAGGGCTTCCCAAATCTGCTCGGAAACAGGGAACGACTGTCTTGGATGAGCGAGGGCGGCTATTCCAGATTGCAACTGAAATACAATATAGCCTCACACATTACACTAAAAATCTATATAAAATCAGGGAATGATCATATGGCAAATATAGTTATATGAATGGATTCAGGAGACTTGGTAGAAGACAGATAAAAAGCCGATAAATTTCAGTAGTATAATAATAACATCATATGGCGTATATTTACAATTATCGGTACTTAGAGTTTATCAGTAACAGTTTAAGAAGCAAATGGGCAGCATTGCGCCATGCTACCTATCTTAAAAGTAGCACCATGTTATTTCCCTCTTTCAATAAACTTTGTTTTATTCTCTTGTTCTGCTTTTCGTTGAGGTAGTAATAGTCTTGTGTCAGAACATAGATTCCACCATAGAAATACAAAACATGAACCCAGCAAAGCGCATTACATTTTATTATCTTTCATATTGGTCTTAGTATCTCATGGCAGACCAAAATAGTAGAGCCGCGGTGGAGTAGCCGAGCGGTCTAAAGCGTCTCGCTGCGGTGCGCGCGGTTGCTCGCCGTGGAGATTCGAGTCCTCCCTGGGGCATAGGTGTGTGTGTGTTTGTCCTTAGGTTAGTTTACCTAGGTTTAAGTAGTTTGTAAGCTACGGACTGATGACCACGCAGTTTGGTCCGATAGATTTACAGACATTTGAAAATAGTATATATGCAGCAGATAATTTATACATAAAAAATTATATGTATTTGTGGACAAGGACTGAATATATTTGCATAAAGAGCCATGATAAATTATATATTAATTGTGTTACTATATTTTGACGGCGGCAGTAAATTTTAACAGTGAGATGCCACGCTTAATACCTACCTGAGCAAAGAGCTCCAGTCTAAACATTTTTAGTATTGTTAGATATATATTTGTTTCTTAAATGTAAACACGTTTGTACGGAGGTGGTCAAAGCATTTCATTCTGTAATATTTAAATGTATAATATTTTGGAAGGGAATTTGTATTTTAAAGATGAGGCGCTAGGATGCGCGGAAGGATACAATTTTGTGAGCAGGGAGATATGCTTTCGAACGCTTGGGAAGATACTCGTAACTTGGACATGTGAAAGGTTGTCACGCTGGGTGGTCTGAAGCCGCGTTACAAACTTGTGGTTTGAAGAGATAGGCATGTGTGAACTTATAAAATTTACGGGACTGTAACTGCAGAACTTAGTCTCTGGTGAAAAGTGATAAACTACGCATGGTAGTAGGGCTGTGGAACTGTGACAATTCAGCAATCGTGTACTCGTGTGATGAGTAACTGTGTTGTTTTATAACCAATACTTTAATCGCAGATTAATTTGGAACTGCAATGTTCGATGGACTACACTTATTTACGAGTGATAATTTGGATGTTTTACACTCGAGTGCATGTGATACTTATAGTGCCTCTCATGAACAGTAATAGGAGAAATATTCAGTTATTTACCGATGTATAAAGTAGGACCACCTCCGCGTTTCATGTCTAATTAGAGTAATAAACTCCATTTATAAATAATTACTTCGTGAGTGAATCACTTCTCTATCTTATAATACATTTTGTTGGTTATTAAGAGGTTAAATTTATGTTTGTTTATATATATTTTCGTGTCATCATATGCAGACTGATAGACTGGCTAAACTACAGATTAATTATTGGTCTTGTTTAAACAGATTGGATAGCTGCTTAGGGCATAGAAGCTGACATACACAACTCACCCCTATAAACGGAGACAACGAGCCATAAACATTTTACTACCCTGAGTTATGTATTAGTATCGATAGGAAGGTCACAACTGTACGAAGGACCTACATGTAATTTATCATCATTATCCCTTTTTCTTAACTGTAGTATGAAATTATAACATATGAACGGGAAATATGAAAGGCAGAGATCCAGGTTTGAATCCCGGTCCGGCACACAATTCTAATCCACCAGGAAGTTCAGTCTGAAATATAGATTAAACAGCACAGTGACTTACTGCAAATGATTCAATTACTGGTACTTTACACCTTTATGTTTTTCCTCTACCTGAACTGAGTTGCCTTGCCATTTATAGCGAAGGAAAAAAGAAAGGAATCTTAAGGTTTAACGTCTCTTCGACAGCTTAGTCATTAAAGACGGCATTTATAGCGAGACCCATGGCATTAGTACATTCACAGGTTTGACAGAGGTAGAAGAAATGATGGCACATACAACACTTAGCCATGTACGATCCCCTAATGTAACCTGATCGTCAGAAGCAATTTTGTTTTCACCGGTAACAAAATAGATAGCTCACATAAGGACACACGGCAGCTGGGGTAGAAGGAATGAACCCATTTTATGGACAAAAGTAATATATAGCATTGATTATTAAATCTACTGAATTTACAATGTTGAAGCATTTTTGTATCACAATTTTAACTCTTAAACAAGCCGGTAAGCTCCAAAAATAATAACTGTCCAACGTAGTTAACGTTCAACAAAATGTGACTTATCAGGGTTTCTCGGCGGATATGTTGCTAATAGTTTTCACTTGTTTGCCGACGGATAACGTTGTGCAAATCCCACGGTAGTTCAGTTTGTTCTTTACAAACAGTTATAACGCAAGTATCTCAATTATGTTAGCAAACAGTGTCATGGTTTAAGCTTCCTAATCACTTTGGCCATATCAAGTAAGAACACTGCTTGAAAATTTCAGTAGTTAGGTAATATTACTTCAGTTTCGTGATTGTACGTTAATTTGTTCAGTGGTTGCTTAGAAATTAAGATTTGAAATCATTTTTAAGGTTACATTATACGCATTTAAGACAGCTTTAAAGGAACGTTCCATTTTTATTTATTTGGATTAGTGCGTCACTGTGGAATTTGTGTTGAAGACATCCTGTTTCATGAGTGTTTGTAAAGCTTCTGTCTAACTTTTGGTTACAATAGCGTGGCTTCGAGTGGCAAGCTGTTTACTATTCATGTTTTGTTAGAAAACTGTTGTTTGTGTGGGTGTGCAGAGTATTTGATTTCTGTTGTGTCTCCAAAAGAACTTTTTAATGTAATCACTGTCTATTCCGTCGGTTCTATACAGAATATTTTATTCCTTTTGAATTAATCGCACAAAGTAATTGTTTAATATACTGTAAATGTATTGTTTTTACAATCAGCTTTCCGGCTCTTAGGTAAAAACTGCAGAGATATAGCAATGCAGCTTGGAATTTAAATATTATAAGTGCATCAACTTTCAAAGATGTGTACCATTTATTGAACATCAATAAAATATGTGACACAAGATATAAATTACATCATTTGTCCTAAGAAAATAAATTGAAGCAATAGAAACTGAGTGAACAATATTACACACTTACTGACTGAAGTTCCACAAAGAGCGACACGTGTCAACTTATTGAAGGGAAAGGTAGTAGGGGCGGGAAAGGAGTAAGTGGGGCAGGTACCTCATCCCCCATCCTACAGCCCGCGAACGCAAACAAACAAGTTTAAGTGAATTAGAATTTTGCCTGATGTACCAGATAAATCTGGATGCCGCTTCTACAGCTTAGCATGTCCCACTTTTCCTGCGTTATAGGTGTAGTGCCTTTGACCCATAATCAAAACTTCCCTTGTCTCGTCTTACAAGATTGCGACTGCTTAAAATATAAGTAGAAATCATTAAAAGTGACAAATGAAGATATATGGTAGTCACCATCGTTTTACCAACGTCCTGTTCAAAGAGGATACATGAGCGACCAGTTGATAAGGGGACACTTTCTTGTCTTTGGGGGTGCGAAACTGTCTCAAAATGTCTTAAATATCAGCAATGGTAAACGGCATGAGGACGAAAGTATAATGGACATCAGTGAATTAATGATATATTCACGAGACATTGTTGTTGCTGTGGTCATAAGTCAGCAGACTCCCGCAAGACATATGGCCTGTTATTGAATGAACGTCACGATTTCTCTGGGAGTGACGGCCAAGTTTAATTAGCAAACGCAAAGATAACATTCTACGACTTGGAGCAGGACATTTCAGTAGATCGAACGTAGCAGGTAAGCTACAAAATCTAAAACAAGGATTAAAAAAATATCCTTCAGACCAATATAGGACCACATCAACAATTAATGTTACAAGGTTAGTAGAATTCTTTAGGAAGATGCGATAAAGTCGTTCTTGTCCAATTCGACAATAAACCAAAGACAACAATGATTGGTCAGGTTCTGACATAAACTATGCTGTCGTAATTTTAATGTTACTCTTAGGTCTATTAATTGTATCGCGCAACGGATTGATCTAACGGTGTTGGCACCTGCAAGAAAGTCATCAACAGCGCATTACGCAGAATTCAGAAAGAAGTTCCCTATCTACAATGAGTGAAACTTAATTAGGGATAAATTTAGAAGACATCTCCTATAAGAAAAAAACAAAATGTGTAACTATCGAGGATCAGTTCGGGTCCTAAAGTGACGTCACTAGTTACTGAAAGAAAACACTGAATACAGTGAAATCTAGATGTTTATTAAGGACGATTTTTGTGTAAGGAAACAAAACTGAAGAAAAATCGAGACACGTTCATCGGATTTCTGGGAAAACACTATCCAAAAGACTGCAGAGGGAATAGACTACGAGATCATGAACGAAGTACTCAGCCTAAATAGTGCGTACTACAGGGATGCAAATTTTTGACCCCTACAAATCATACCGTGCACGACAGAGAACGTATAAATCGAAAACAAAGCGTGTGAAATTGCGTTTCTTCAGGGGTCAGTATCTCAGATTCCATTGATCAGATACATAATGGGTGAACTGTTTTGAAGATTCCTCGACATAGCCCTATATGCCACTCCCATGAACCACAGACATTGCTGAGGTGGGGTGGCTTGCGTGCCTCAACGATACAGATAGCCGTACCGTAGGTGCAACCACAGCGGAGGGGTATCTGTAGAGAGGCCAGAGAAACGTGTGGTTCCTGAACAGGAGCAGCAGCCTTTTCAGTAGTTACAGGGGCAACAGTCTGGATGATTGACTGAGCTGGCTTTGTAACATCAGCTAATGTGGCTTGGCCACACAGCTACTGAGAACGGCTGAAAGCAAGGGGAAACTGCAGCCGTTACCTTTCCCGAGGACATGCAGCTCTACTGTATGAACATATGATGATGGCATCCTCTCGGGTAAAATATTTCGCAGGTAAAATAGTCCCCCATTCGGATCTCCGGGCGGGGACTACTCAGGAGGATG
Source organism: Locusta migratoria (assembly GCA_026315105.1). Lineage (NCBI taxonomy): Eukaryota > Metazoa > Arthropoda > Insecta > Orthoptera > Acrididae > Locusta > Locusta migratoria. Next base: position 330,283,287 of record CM048746.1, read on the forward strand.
TGATCATCAGGAAAGACAATACTGGCATTCTACGGGTCGGAGCGTCGAATGTTAGATCCCTTAATCGAGTAGGAAAATTAGAAAATTTAAAAAGGGAAATGTATAGGTTGAACAGGATTTCTGGTCAGGTGAGTACAGGATTATAAATACAAAATCAATTGGGGGTATCACAGGAGTAAGATTGATAATGAATAAGAAAATAGGAATGCGGGTAAACTACAATGACCAGCACAGTGATCGCATTATCATTGTCAAGGTAGATACGAAGCCAACACCGACAACAGTAGTACAGGTTTATATGCCAACTAGTTCTGCCGATGATGAGGAAATCGAAGAAATATATGAGGAGCTAAAGGAAATTATTCAGACAATTAAGGGAGAGGAAAACTTAATTGTTATGGGAGACTGGAATTCGGTAGTAGGACAAGGAAGGGAAGGGAAGGGAAGGGATGGTAGTGGGTGAATATGGTCTGGGCAAAAGGAATGAAAGAGGAAGCCGCCTGGTAGAATTTTGCACAGAACATAATTTAGTTACAACAAACACCTGGTTCAAGAATCACAAAAGAAGGTTGTATACGTGGAAGAGAGCAGGAGACACCTGCAGATACCAGATAGATTTTATAATGATAAGACATAGATTTCGAAACCAGATATAGACTCTCACCATAACTTGTTGGTTATGATCTGTAGGCTGAAACTGAGAAACTACAAAAAGGTAGGAAAATAAGGAGATGGGACCTGGATAAATTGAAGAAACCTGAGATTCTTAAGAATTTCATAATGAGCTTTAGGCAACAACTGACAGAAACAGGGGAAAATAAAACAGTAGAGGAGGAATGGGTAACATTGAGAGATGAAATAGTGAAGGTAGCAGAGGACAAAATAGGTAGAAAGGCAAGACCTACAAAAAATCCTTGGATATCACAGGAGATACTAAATTTAATCCATGAAAGGAGAAAATATAAAAATGCAGTAAATGAAATAGGCAAAGTGGAGTACAGACGTCTAAGAAATGAGATTGACAGGAAGTGCAAAAAGGCTAAGCAGGTGTGGCTAGAAGGCAAATGCAAGGATGTAGAAGAATATATAAATAGGGGAAAATAGATACAGCCTACAGGAAAATAAAAGAAACGTTTGGAGATAAGAAAAACAGCTCTATGAATATCAAGGACACTGATGGAAAACCAGTTCTCAGCAAAGAAGGGAAAGATGCCAGGTGGAAAGAGTGTACAGAGGGGCTCTACAAAGGAAATGAACTTCGAGACAATATTGTAGGAAGGGAAGAGGATGTAGATGAAGATGACATAGGAGATACTATACTGAGAGATGAATTTGACAGAGCCCTGAAAGACCTAAGTCGAAACAAGGCCCCTGAAGTAGATGATATTCCCTCAGAGCTACTGAAGTCTCTGGGAGAACCAGCCATGACAAACCTTTTTCACCTTGTGTATAAGATGTATGAGACAGGCAAAGCACCCTCAGACTTTAAGAAAAATGTTATAATCCCTATTCCAAAGAAAGCAGGTGCAGACAGGTGTGAAAACTACAGAACCATCAGTTTAATAAGTCATGGTTGCAAAATATTAACACGAATTATATACAGAAAGATGGAAAAGCTGGTAGAAGCCGACCTCGGGGAAGATCAGTTTGGGTTCAGGAGAAATGTAGGAACACCGGAGGCAATACTCACTTCACGGCTTATCCTAGAAGATAGATTAAGAAAAGGCAAATCCTCATTTCTAGCTTTTGTAGATTTGGAGAAGGTTTTTGACAATGTTGATTGGAATAAACTCTTTCAAGTTCTGAAGCAAGCAGGAGTAAAATATAGGGAGCGTAAGGTTATTTACAATTTGTAGAAAAGCCAGACAGCAGTTGTCAGAGTTGAAGGGCATGAAAGGGATGCAGTGGTTGGAAAGGGAGTAAGACATGGTTGTAGTCTTTCTCCATTGTTATTCAATTTGTACATTGAGCAAGCTATAAAGGCAAGCAAGCAGAAATTTGGAGAAGGAATTAAAGTTCAGGGTGAAGAATTAAAAACATTGCGTTTTGCCGATGACATAGTAATTCTGGCAGATACAGCAAAGGGCCTGGAAGAGCAATTGAACGGAATGGACAGTGTGCTGAAAGGTGCATATAAGATGAACATCAACAAGAGCAAAACTAGGGCAATGGAGTGCACTGTAAGAAAATCAGGTGATGCTGAAGGAATTAGATTGGGAAACGAAGCAATAAAGGAGGTAGATAAGTTTTGTTACTTGGGCAGTAAAATAACAAATGATGGTCGCAGTACAGAGGATATAAAATGCAGAATGGCAATGGGTAGAAAAACGTTCTTGAAAAAGAGAAATTTGTTAACATCGAATATTGATTTAAGCCTAAGGAAGTCCTTTCTGAAGGCATTTGTATGGAGTGTTGCCTTGTATGGGAGTGAGACATGGACGATAAACAGTGCGGACAGGAAGGGGATTGAGGCTTTTGAAATATGGTGCTACAGAAGAATGCTGGAGATTAGGTGGGTGAATCGCGTAACTAATGAGGAGGTATTGAATAGAATTGGGGAGAAAAGAAATTTCTGGCATACCTTGACTAAACGAAGGGATAGATTGGTAGGACACATTCTTAGACATCAAGGAATTGTGAATTTAGCACTGGAGGGAAGTGTGTGGGGTAAAAATCGCAGAGGAAGGCCAAGAGATGGATACAGTAAGCAGATTCAGACAGATGTAGGTTGCCGTTCTTATGTGGAGATGAAGAGGCTTGCTCAGGATAGGGTATTGTGGAGAGCTGCATCAAACCAGTCTCCGGACTGAAGACCACAACAACAACAGCCCTATATGTAGAAAAATGTAAGGAGATGTACATGACTAGGATAAACAATCCCATAATGTTCAAATACAGTATTAGTAGTGAGCTTCTTGATAAAGTCGGGTCGCTCAAATATCTGGGCGTAAAATTTCAGAACGATATGAAATGGAACGAACATGTAAGGACAGTTGTGAGTAAGGTGGACAGACGAGCTGTTTTTTGGAAGAATTTTGGGAAGATATGCTTCATGTGTAAATGAGACCGCGTATAAAATTGCTTGCACGACCACGTTTTGAGTATTGCTCAAGTGTTCTGGACTCGCAGCTGATCACTTTAAAGGAAGACATGGAAGCAGTTAAGAGGTGAGTTGCTAGATTCGACTAGGTTCGACCAATGTGCGAGTGTCACAGAAATGCTCCGAAGACTCAAATGGGGATCGCTGGAGGAAAGACGGCGTTCTTTTCGAGAAATTCTGTTGACTGCAGAACGACCTTGCTGCCGCCTCCGTACATTTCGCCGAAAGATCACAAAGACAAAACAAATTAGGGCTCGTACAGAGGCATACAGACATTCACCTTTCCCCCGTTCTATTTAGGAGTGGAATAGTAAAGGAACTGCCTAGTAGTGGTACGGTGTACCCTCCTCCACGCACTTTAGAGTGGACTGCGTAGTACATATATACAAAAGTATATGTAGATTTTTATACAAGGGTCTTGCCGAAGAATGCCTCGAGTTTTCTGCATGGGGACTACAAAAGATACATAAATCACAACAGCACAGCTGGATAAAGAAATATTTCAGCTACACTGTCGTTTTCCACATAGTCAGCATCATTCGTAATGCACATTTGTTGACAACAAACTAGAGACTACATGCCTCGCTTGTAAAAACTGGAACCAGCTGAAGCTAACTACTTTCTTACAGTTTAGACCGATGACCCCATAGTTAAGACCCATAAGCTTTACAAACATTTGAACATTTGAAAATTTGAACAGTTTGGACAACAACATCCAATACTCTTCAGAAATTTAACATTTTCAGCTAAATGTTGGTCAAGAAGATCTCAACTTATTTCGATTCGATGAGTTTTTTGTTTATCTGTTAACATCTGCGGAAGCAATCTTGAACAAACTTGGCGATAAACAGGATGTTCCAAGGCGTTACAACAAGTATTCAAGTCTACAAACAACTGTCTGCTCATTATCCGCTGATTAGTACGGATGAGTTGATGAAAACGCTCATCATTTCAAGGGATGATAACTGCGCAGGTTCGGTCGGACTGTGGCGTGTCTTCTACACCCCTTCCAGCACCACGATAATGCAATACCCAACGTCTCACATACTCATGTCCGTTGTGTCGTCACCATACATCACATCTCTTTGATGCACAGCGATATTAGACAAATTTAAACCTTTGTTGCACTAGTCTTGTATTTGTTGAACAACTATATAAGAAGATGATGGAATGTAATATAATTACAATGATAATGTTAAAAAGCATAACAATAATTTTCAAAAAGTTTTGGGAAAACAATGGTGGTACATTAAGTGTACTACCATCTTGGGTCGTTATTACTAAAATCTGCCTCCTCAGCTGATGAACTCTGACCTGAGGCTATCTCAGCATAGAGTATTGTCATTAAAACATCATCCTTTAGTGATTCCCTAAAATGTTTCACTATAAACTGAAATGGAAGATAACGCCTTGAATTATGTGGAAGACCTTTGATTCATGGTGGTGCAAATTTTGAACTCTGAGTTACTAACGAATTATTCGTTTTCTATACTATAAATCCAAGAACCTAGAAGTTTACAGTGATATAGACTTCATTATATTACCTGTGCGAAAGAGGCGTATCAAAAATATATCACATAAAAACGGACACTTGATCGTAGAGGGGAAGAAACCAGCAATACTGTGTACGCTGAGGTAAATAGCCATCGGCTCAGATAAGTAATACTACTTTTAACACCACTCGGTTATTGTGGGAATTAGCAAATTGCATCGAATGGGAGGTTCATTTAATGAACCTTCAAGCTGAATGAGACAGAGCTTCGTACGTGTATCACCATGAATTTACGCAAGGAGGAATATGGTACACAAAACGTACCAAGACCCCTGAAAGAGGTATACCATATCTGGATTTCAATCGGCGCAATTTCTTCAGCAGTGAGGAACTGAATCATACATCGCTGTTTTATAGAGCGTCCACATCAGACTCGTCCTCTGCGGCAAACTTCGTTGAACGACAGCACCATATGAAAATGAAAAATGAAAGTCACGGACATACAATGTCACCACCCAAAAATTGGAGGCATTACTTTAGGAGACATTTTTGGACCTGTCAAAAGGTATTAACATTCTGTACCTATCCAATTGTACAGTGTCAAATTTTAAATATTACGCATTTCCTGCAACGTAGACAAATTGAGCATATCGTTTGGTTCTTTCACAGTATGTATAGTTCCGGATGGTCTCCATTCGAATTATAAAATCACCATTTCTTCAAGGAGTTCCTATGAAAGCCAAGAAAAACCATGATATATTGTGGGATATATTCATTTCAGATCGTCAGAGTTCTTACCAAGCGTATTTAGGCCTATATTTTCACATGATTTTTGTGAAGTACTTTGATATCTATGTCCGTTACCAAAGTAAAAAGGTTCAGAGTTACTGTGCGTACGCGAAAAATTGGAAAAATCTGCTTATAGTCTTTTCTTACTGTAGGAAGTAAGTATATAAATAAGTAACCATAGAAAAAGGCTTAAATTTTTTAATATATTCTGTAGACATTTGCCTGTAAAGGACGTTCCCTCTTTTCGGGTATCCTTATCCATTATAAAGATACACCCAAAAACAAAAGTGCGAATTGCAATGAGAGACAGAGTTTGGGAGGCTATAATATTTACTTTCCGACTTCAAGAAATCTACTGTTCTAAATAATTATATTACAATTTTAATTTCTTATGTATCACAGTTTGGTATCTTCGCCTGATAAAGGCATGATTTACATTTCGTTATTCTTCAGTTAGCGTGTGGCATTGAATTACGTTAAGTATTGCTACATATTTTAAAGACTGTGCAGAGATAAAACACATTGAATACACGTTGTATTTACGTCATACATATCAACCTATGGAATCCAGGAGGATATCGAAATTTTATTTAAAACTGATAGCACAGCACTATCTCATTGCGTTTTCGAGATACTGGATCCAACGGAGGAACTCGCAGGATTTCTTTACTTCACCCAAGCTGACTCTCAGGCCAAAAGGAATACTTACCATTCCATTTTAAGAAAAATTTATGGGGAAAAATTTGATTTTGGACATCTTCAGACATCGATGACAAATAGTTTTTGCTATTCGTCGTATGTGATAAATGAAAGTGTCAAAGCTTATGAGAAATCAAATTCTTAAAAGAGTTCAGTATATTCATATTGTGGGGACAGCAGCTCGAATTCGCCTCCGGCCACCCAGATTTGGGTTTTCCATGATTTCCTTAAATCGTACCAGACATAACACGCGATGGTTCTTTTTAAAGGACTACATTCTTATAAAAACTACCCGAAATATCCCAGACGGACAGAGCAAGAAGTGCATAAAAATTTATCTAGCACTTTAAAGTTTGCAGATAACATTATAGGCTGAATACCCGTTAAATAAATAAAAATTAACTTGTAAAATACACACAAAATTTTATTTTAAATTCATTGTGGTGATTTTCTACAAAGAACCAGTCAAAATGTTTACATTTTCCATTGCTTTAAGTTTGTTTAGGTTACTTACTAACAGCTACACACCATGTGATTAAAAGTATCCGGACAATGTAAGTTGGATGCGTAGTCTATAGCTCAGCTATACGGGGATCGAGTCAGGAGTATACTGCACGACAGTTCCTATTATCAACATAAAGGGTGTTGCAAAAAGGTACGGACAAACTCCCAGGAAACATTCCTCACACACAAAGAAAGAAAATATGTCATGTGGACATGTGTTCGAAAAAGCTTAACTCCATGTTAGAGCTCATTTTACTACTTCTCTTCAAATCACATTAATCATGGAATGGAAACATACATCAACAGAACGTACCAGCATGACTTCAAACACTTTGTTACAGAAAATTTTCAAAATGTCCTTCGTTAGCGAGGATACATGCATCCACCCTCCGTCGCATAGAATCCCTGATGCACTGATGCAGCCCTGGAGAATGCCGTATTGTATCACAGCCATCCACAATACGAGCATGGCCTCTGGATTTGGTACCGGGGTTGCGTAGACAAGAGCTTTCAAATGTCCCCATAAATGAAAGTCAAGAGGGTTGAGGTCAGGAGAGCGTGGAGGTCATGGAATTGGTCCGCCTCTACCAATCCATCGGTCACCGAATCTGTTGTTGAGAAGCGTACGAACACGTCGACTGCAGGAGCTCCATCGTGCATGATCCACATGTTGTGTCGTACTTGTAAAGGCACATGTTCTAGCAGCACAGGTCGAGTATCCCGTATGAAATCATGATAACGTGCTCCAGTGAGCGTCGGTGGAAGAACATGAGACCCAATCAAGACATCAGCAACAATTCCTGCCCAAACGTTCACAGAAAATCTGTGTTGATGACGTGAATCGAGGACGTACAGTACATACTAACGAAATAATTGGGTATTTTGACAATTGTCTGCACGAATTATATCAATTTACATTTAAAGAGAAATACTAAAATGAGCTGTAACATGGAAATTAAGCGTTTCCGGACACATGATGTCCACATAACATATTTTCTTTCTTTGTGTGTGAGGAATGTTTCCTGAAAGTTTGGTCGTACCTTTTTGTAACACCCTGTATATGGACAAGTAATAGTATACGCACCTGGATGACTTCACTCTGACCATGTAATCCGGAAAGGATGAGCGATACAGTTCTTTGTGGTCATGCCAACATATATTTTACATGTGGAACCTAGTTACTGTTTTTCCAAGATCGTTTTCTTGTCTACTACAATTATGTGGTGTGAGACGTATGTCGACGGCCGTGTATGTTGTGAGAGCCATGTTTGGTTTTTATTATACGACTGTAATTTTGTGTATTTGACAACTCTGCAGAACGCCGTATATACTGAGCTACATATTAAATAATTAAAATATTAGAATCTAGATCGCAAGCTGTTCAGTTTATTGGCACCCGGTTTCGGTCCCGCAGGACGCCCATGAGGACTTCAGCACCTTGTTGACGGACGATGGCGGTAGCCGAAGCAGGCGTCAAAGCAGTTGACACCTGCTCCGGCCACCGCCACCATCCATCAACAAGGTGCCAAAGGCCTGATGATGGTCTCGTAGGACCGAAACCGGTTGCCAATAAAAAGATCAACTTGCGATCTAAACTGTAATATTTTAATTATATAACATTTTAAGATCGCTGATTCCTAAGATGCTTTCAATAAGGAGCTACATGTTACTGGTATGAGTAGATTCACCACAGTTCCACGAATCTGATGTTGACTGCAACCTCAGTCGAAACCGGTGATTGTGGTAGATAAAGAGCAATTTTGGCAAAAACAGTAACAAGGTTCCACAGAAAAAGAGATCGCACCCAGCAGGATGTGCATATATTTTACAGTACTCATCTGTAGTTAGTGTTTCTTTATCGTGATTATCGACTAGTAGTTCACAACAATTCCATTTAAAGCGTAATCTCCAATGGAACTTAATTTTTCTCATCCATGGTTCACCTCTGTGAAGGTACTTCATCACCATTTAATCATAAATGGACTGACAAATCACACGAGTAAATAAATTATCATTAAATTCCCTAATTTGATGTAAGAAATATTCATAATACCACTCTGTAGTAGCGACCTCTTTGTACGGTAGTCAGGCCTTCAGCTTCAGCTACAGCTTCCAAGCGCTCTCTGTCGCTTGCTCGTAGTGCCGGCGTTCCCCGTTACGCAACTGGGTCACAGTCAGTGCCTAACGAGGCCCCACAGGCGCCCAGTCCTGTTCGTTACCTCGCCGTCCTTACGTAACGTAAATTAACTTCTGATACGACTCTCCGAGAACAAAAGCTACATTATGCTACTTGCAACGGTAGCTCTCTTCGCCCTTAAGGTGGGGGGGGGGGGCAGCCTCTTCATTTATGTTAGTAGTAATCAGAGGGAGAAGCGAGTTTCTGACGTCAATGATTTGCTGCACCTGCTACGAAGTGCAGACAATACGAAACTATTGATATTATGTTGGAACGGTTGAAAATCTCAGTGAATACGACAAAGAAAACGCAATAGGAGTCCCGTAAGGTTAAAATTTAGGTCCACTCCTTACTTCTGATAAAACGAACCAAGAAAGAATCATCGGCATGTATTGGTAATGGTGTATGTGAAGCACACGTCTAAATAAACAAATGTAAATTTTTTTATATAAGTCGTGTAATTTATTAAATAAAAGAATATCATAAACTCAGCACATCAGTAACGTATTAGTCCACCTCAGGGTCGGGTTGGCATTGGCTGATAGTTTGCTGACGGTCTGCTTAGAAACATTGTGTCACATTCTTTCCTAATAACCCCGTATATCGTCACATTCGCAACCGTTTTTAGGGCGCTGCAGTTCATGCTCCAAACGTTCTCAATTTGGAAGAGATCCTGTTTCCGGAAAATATCAAGACCAGTAATAGAAACAACTGTCACGTGCGTGTGAAATTCTTTTACTGAAGTGTAAACTTAATAAAGACATTTCATGATTGACAACAAAACGGGGCGTAGAATATATTTGACGTACTGTTGAGCTCTAAAGTTGCCGCGGATGACAACCAATGGGGTTATCTTGTGAAATGGAACGTCGCCCAATCACTCCTGGATGTCGGACAACAGGCAAACAGTTGGGTTGGTAGCCTATGTAACACTACATCTCAATCACAGCACAAACTAGCCATTTTCATCCTGATTCAATTCTAATAATTTGTAAGAGGCAGAAATTTTACATATTTGTCAGAATTTCATTAACAGCCAACATATATTTGAAGTATCAAAACAGTATAGTCTCAGAGTAACCGCGTCTAAACATCGTAAATCAGAGTAATGTTTTGTCCCAATAGTAGTATAAATAGTTCCGCAGTATAGCTACTCGCTCTCTCAGTCTTTGTTTCTCCCAACGTTAACAGCTCTCAGAATTTGTTTCTCGTAACGATAAGATCTCACTCAGTCTTTGTGGTTGTATCTGAAATAGATAGTCAGGTGCAAAAAATATTCCTAACTTTTGGTTTACTATAATTGAATTTATTTGAAAGGCTTAATTAAATCGACCTTATACGCGATTGCGTAAATAAAATCTGTGGACTTTAATTCGGGTTCTCGAAAAGATTTATATTACAAAATAATTTATAATTTTTTAAAACAAGCCCCTGAGATCACAGAGTCCATGTTCATCAGTTAAAATATAATCCATAAACTTTGTTAGGCTACGGAAAGTTAAACCAGAGGCATCCGTAACAATATATGAAATATTATCAGGTGTACCAACTTAAATAACCAACGTATGCCTCAAATAAAAATTTTACGTACCTACTGAATCTTCAAGTGAAGACGAACACAGCTTGCACTACCGCTGATGTCGCTTCTATCATACAGAAGCACTACAATAAACCAAATAAATTTCCACCACCAACCAAAATACCAAATAAAAGGACGTCACACCTACCGCTGCCTGGAGCGGCTCCAGATATGTCTTAACTGCTCGTCAGTACTTAACTTGAAGCTGGGCATCACTGAAGACATTTCTACTCCAGCCAGTGAGATTACATTTATTGCGGTTCATTTAAAGTGAGCATTCAAGATGGTACTACAGGAAGGGTGGGCTACAACTCCAGAGTAATTGTTCCGCAAATTTCAGTATTTTCATAATTATGCAAAATAGGTTTATTTGATAGATGAATACTTTCTTTTACGATGGTATATCTTGAAGCATTATAATGAGTGAAGGTCCTTAATGTACTACGAGGTACATTTTTATTCCTTTGTATACTGTGCATAGAATATGGTCATTAGTTTTTATGCCTAAAATTGACTGCTAGGTACGCTGAAATACTCGTTAAACTTTTTTTTTTTCAAATTGAGTGCATCAGGAGTCTCCTAGTAGCTGATTTGAAAATTGCTCCATTATTATTCTATGTACTAGTAGCAGCAGCTGCGGCAAATTTCACGGTTGTATTGGTGTTGTGCACTATTTTATTGTTTGTGTCCTTCTTTCGTGTTTTCGCTTTACGAAATGTGTATTTTTCCTATAATTTTTAGACGTAGGCCTTAGAGGCCCTTTAATGTACTAAATGACCATAATGATAATTTTATTGTGTGTTGATTTATTTACACTTTAAGTGTTAAACTTTGTTTAAGTTCTTATGTATCATGAAAGAGGTCAAGACATATTTAGTAATGTATCAGGCCTGGTTTGGTGATATTGCTCGACCGATTTCCCAAATTTCACCTAATTTATCAGCTATGGATAGTTCATTAGTATTCTGACGGCATAATGCCTTCATCTACATCTACATACATAATCCGAAATTCACCGTAAGGTGCGTGGCGGATGGTACACTGTACCACTACTAGGAATTTCCTTTCCTATTCCACTCCCAAATGGAACGAGGAAAAAAAAGAATGCCTATATGCCTCCGCACGAGCCCTAATTTCTCTCATCTTGTCTTTCTGATCTTTGCGCGAAATGTATGTAGGCGGCAGCAAGATCGTACTACACTCAGCTTCAAATTCCGGCCCTCTAAATTTACTTAACAGAAATTCACGAAAAGAATGTTTTTCTTCCAGCGATCCGCAATTGAGTTGCCGGAGCATTTCCGTGACACTCGCACATTGGTCGAACCTACCGGTAACAAGTCTAGCTGCTCGCCTCTGAACCGCCTCTATGTCTTCCTTGAAACCGATCTGCTGCGGGTCCCAAATACTTGAGCAATACTCAAGACGTGGTCGTACAAGCGTTTTATGCGCGGTCTCCTTTACAGGTGAAGTACATCTTCCCAAAATTCTCCCAATAAACCGAAGTCGGCTGTCTGCCTTACTTACAACTGTCCTTACATGCTCGTTCCATTTCATATCGCTCTGCAATGTTACGCCTAGATATTTGAACGACGCGACAGCATCAAGAAGCTCACTACTAATGCTGTATTCGAACATTATAGGATTGTTTTTTCTACTCATGCGCATCACCTTACATTTTTCTACATTGAGAGCTAGCTGCCATTCTTCGCACCAACTAGAAATTTTGTCTAAGTCATCCTGTATGCTATTACAGTCAGTTCCAAACGACACCCTCCCATACACCACAGCATCATCAGCAAACAGCCGCAAATTACAACTTACTCTGTCCATAAGATCATTTATATAGATAGAAAATAATAGCGATCCTATCACACTCCCATGGGGCACGCCTGACGATACACTCGTATCTGATGAACACTCGACGTCGAGAACAACGTACTGCGTTCTATTTCTTAGGAAGTCTTCCAGCCAGTCACAAATCTGTGAACCTATTCCATAAGCTCCTATCTTCGTTAGCAGTTTGCAGTGTGGCACCGCGTCGAACGCCTTTTTAAAGTCGAGAAAAACACAATCCGCCTATTGCCCTTCATCCATGGCTCGCAAGATGTCATGTGAGAAAAGGGCAAGCTGAGTTTCATATGAACGATGTTTCCTAAACCAGTGCTGATTCATGGAAAAAAGCTTTTATGTTTCAAGGAAATTTACTTTATTCGAACTGAGAATATGCTCCAAAATTCTACATGAAATTGATGTCAAAGGTATTGGCCTGTAATTGTGTGGGTCAGTTATCTTCCCTTTCTTATACATGGGAGTCACCTGCGCTTTTTTCCAATCACTAGGAACTTTGCGATGAATTAAATATTCGCTATAAACGCAAGTTAAATAGGGGGCCAATGCCGCAGAATAGTCTTTGTAGAACCGAACTGCTATTCCACCCGGACCAGCAGACTTTTTCGTATTTAGCTCTCTCAGCTGCTTCTCTACGCCGGAAATACCTATTGCTATGTCCCCCATTTCGGAATTAGTACGTTGATCAAATGATGGTACATTTGTGCGGTTCTCCTACGTGAAAGATTTCTTAAAGGTTAAATTTAGAACTTCAGCTTTCCGTTTGCTTTCTTCTATTACTGCCGCGGAATGATCAACGAGTGACTGGACAGTGGGCTTTGACCCACTTATCGATTTTACATAGGACCAGAATTTTTTCGGGTTCTCGAAAAGATCTTTCGCTAATGTATGGCTGTGATAATTATTGTATGCTTCGCGAATCGATCTTTTTATAGACGCACGAATCTCTACTAACTTTTGCCTGTCATCATTTGCGTGTTCTTTTTTGAATCGAGATTGCAACAGCCTTTGCTTTCTCAGCAGTTTTCTAACATTATTATTATACCACGGCGGATCTTTTCCATCCTTAGTCGTCTTTACTGGCACATATTTCTCTAACCCTTTATTAACAATGCACTTAAATTTAGTCCGCGATTCCTCTACATCCATAGTCCCGGAATTAAACGATGCCCATTCATTTCCTAAGTGCAAATGTTCAAATGTTCGTAGAGCTTATGGGATTTAACTACGGGGTCTTCAGTCCCTAAACTTACCAACTACTTACGAACTAGCTACAACTAAGGACGGCACAAATATCCATGCCCGAGGGGGATTCGAACCCCCGACCGTAGTGGCCGTGCAGACCGTGACTGACGCGCCACAGTCCCCTCAGCCACCGCGGCCGGCTTTCAAATTGTCCGGGACCTTTATGCAAATAAGGGTAGGAAAAAATAGGGAAGAGATGAAACCTCTTTCAATAATGTCAGTTTGATGGCCTAGTTACCATATATACCACCGCGTCCGGCTTTCGTGCGATCGTAACATTTTCTTATCGGCTCTTCCCAACAAAAACACGCTCCTAGCCTTCTTGATCGGTTTATGAACTTTGGACACCATGGACCCTATTACGATATCATGATCACTAATTCCTGTCTCTACACAGAAATCGTTAAATAGGTCAGGCCTGTTCCTGGCTATAAGGTCTAGAATGTTTCCATTGCGCGCGGGTTGCCGGTTTAACTGCTCAGTTCCTTGGTTTGCACATTTGATGTAACGTGTATCCCTATACTTGGGGATTGATTTTTGCTGTTGTGACACTTTACGTTTCGGCCAAGAAAATGAATTACTGCTGCGGCAGAATAGCCGTTCGTACTAAGGCGCCCATCTGATGTGCGCGCGGCCGTTCGCTGTCGTGGGTTCGAGTCCTCCCTCGGGCATGGATGTTTGTGTTGTCCTTAGTACAAGTTCCTTTAAGTTAGTGTAAGTATTTTGTAAGCCTATGGACTGATTACTAAAGTAGTTGAGTCCCTTAGATTTACAAACATTTGAGCATTTAAAATTAATTACTAAGTTTCACGACTAAACTTCATATTCCAGTTGTTTCTTTACATAATACCAAGGTTTATTAACACAATTTTTATGACAATAGAATTTTAATTGGCTCCACGTGGTTTATTCTATTTTTCAGGATCATTGATATAGATATCAGCTAATAGAAATTAATGCTACTGCCCATTGATATATGATCGTTCTTAGTAGAGATTTCATTATTAAATTGACAGTAATTGTGAGGTAGCACTAACTATGATGCAATACTTTACTCAGATTATTCAGACACTTTCTGCTATAGGTATTTGGGTATTCAGGTCAAGTATGCTGACCTTACTATGGTGATATCTTTGATGCTGTTTGTCAAGTCATGGATTTTTTAAGGAGTAGTTGGTAGTGTATGTGTAAGATTTACAGAGAGTTTTCATACATTTCTTGCATGCATACATATTTTGCATGCATAACTATATATTGATTTGACTACTGGGTCACATCAGTGGATGTGCTTGTATTACTTGGGCTGTAATGTAAGCTTTCAAAGAAGTCGGGTTCTTTATTATGCAGTTTTTGACATTAGAGGAAGGTGCTGTTCATTACCACTGTATTTATTTCACTTTGGTATCTGGGTATGTGATATGATTCAAAGTCCTGTATGTTGTTATCTTAAAAAATAGTCAGGTTTGTTGCTCTATTCGTACATGATAACTAATGTGGTAGTTTTTCAGATAAAGTTCACAATTACATTTCTCTAATCTTACTTTCTCCTATTTGTCTCGTTGCCAGTACACAAAACATTAATGGTAGTGTTCACCATTGCGTATTTCCTTCCCTACTAGCTGTAGATTTCATGAGGCGCTCATTAATCATAGGCCACACCGAATGACCGCGTGGTCTAAGGCGCCACGCTTAGGATTGGGCGGCCGTCCCAACCGGAGGTTCGAGTACTCCCTCGGGCGTGGGTGTGTGTTTGGTCCTTAGTGTAAGTTAATTTAAATAGTTTATAGTCTAAAGACTTATTACCATAAGCATTTTGGTCTATTAGGTTAACAAATATGTGAACATTATTTTTCATTAATCAATCCTGACAATATTAATTACTTTCAGACAATGAATCTACAAGTTCGTACTGCCTCCGTACGTTGTTCAATGCTCTGTAATCGAAACAACTGCAACATTCTACAACTTATTACTTCATACACGCATTTTTATTTCTCTACATAACCACATCCCAGGGAGATATTGGTTTGTTGATACCTTCTCTGCATAATGATAATGTTGTGATGGTGCAGCTCATGAGTCTTCCGTGCTTGCTGTATTAGATTTGTAGTTAAATCCGCCTTATGTCCGCCTTATGCAAAACATCTTTTTGTGTTTTAATAATGTTTTGTGGCATCTTCCGTAGGTTTTTGCATTTTTTTATTATGTCAATCGCATATTTATCATCTCCTTTAATTGAAGAATGACAAGTTTTCAAAGCTTCGAGCTGTGGTGTTGCTGCTTACTAGTTTGTGGCGTGTTCTTAATGTGACGTGATATTAAGTGCGCTTTTTCTTGTGAACTGGCAATGTTTATATCGCCAGTCGGTACAAATCCTCAATTGAATTAAGGGCTGGCGAAATTCACGACTATGAAAACTCTAACTTCCAGTCCGGTCATAACAGCACGATACTATGGTGACGCATAAGGGCATTATCATTCAATTAGTAAAAAATCACCATCCTTGTGTGTGACATGGGGCAAGAAACTGTTGCAAATTCCGTTGTACATACGGGAAAGCGTCAAGTGCAGTGAACATCAAACGATAACGAAACACATCATCGTATGGGTTCATCATTCCATAAACAAAGCACAGGCATCCAACGGCATTGTACGTCGTTGCTCTGCACACTACTACCGACGTAGAATATTTCATGCTTTCCACTGGGCAGACAGCATCGATCTTTTCATTGGGTTTACAGCTGATTGCAGCAATTAAAAAAGCGACAACTCTAGCCTTCACTTTCACCTCACAAAGTCTTTTCGTAACAACTAATGAGCTGGAATACTTTGCAATTCACTCTTGTTAATCTTCCGCTTTCTGAAGTATCTCTTATGTTTCTCGGCTTATTCTTCTCTACTAGTTGTAGATTTGATGAGGAGCTCATTAAAGTAAAGTTTCCAATATTTCCTTTGGCAATCAGCTTCCACAGATTTCGACTCTGAGCTAACCACGAACTGTTCATTATGTTCTCCATTTTAGGACTTATAATTCTGTAAAATCTCCCTTAAATTTTTCTGTCTAGACGTAAGTTCATTCTATACGACGATAAATACATATAGCCACAGTACGAAGAAAACTTAAAAATCCAGAAATACTTTCACAACTCAGTTTGCAAAGATAAAACCTCAGTTAATACTTTCTGAGGCAACAATCGGCAGGGTGAGATCTGATTGTTCTTATAAACTTTTACAAGATGTTAATTAACAAAACATTATTTTCATCAAAATTAATAGATTCCAACGGTTAATCAATTAAAAAATGGTCAAAGCTTACAGAACGACATCCAGCGAAGCACTTTGCCCATAACACTTAAGATACAGGAAATAGCGTAATATCATAACCTGGTCAAAACGAAAGAGGCCAAACAGACAATCGACATCGCCCTTCAGTACAGAAGCTGGGCACACCCGGCAGAGTTTACAAGGATAACAGAGAAGGACGCCAGCAAAAACTACGCTGTTGAAATATACACAGATGGAAGCAAGTCAGACGACGGAGTGGGTTCGGGGATAGCAATATTTGTTAATAAGAGGCTTACTTACCAGATACAGCTAAAACTAATGAATGTTCAAACAATCAAGCGGAACAATTTGCCATCCTCAATGCTCTTGAGTTTATAAATAATCTCTGATACAACTGCAGTATTTCACACCGACAGCAGGATTACTTTGGACTCTTTGCGAAATCCGAAGAACCACAACTAGTTGACTGAAGAAATAAGATGTCAAATCAGAAGGTTGCAGACACAAAACTGGCTGGTGCATTTCGAATGGGTTAAGGCACATCAAGGGATATGGGGAAATGAACTAGCTGACAACCTTGCTAAAAGAGCAGCTCGATCAGGACAATCAATACGCTACAGCAAAATACCTACAAGTGCCGTAAAGAAGAAACTTCGAGAAGAGTTTAGGAACAAATGGGACATTGAGTGGCACAGAACAAAAAACGGGGGAATCATTAAAACGTATTTTTCTACGATCCGACGACGTTTACTGATTAAACTTCCAATATCTCCGAATTTTACAGCTATGTTAACCGGTCATGGGAAACTGAAAGCCTACTATCAGCGGTTCAAAATAATTGAAGACGGAAAGTGCACATGTAACAGTGCTGTCCAAACTATTGACCACGTGCTTTTTGACTGCTGCAATTTATTGAAAGAGAGGGACCATCTCAGAAAAAAATAGCTGCCAAAGGAGGAGGATGGCCCATCAGTAAATATGACTTAGTACATAAATTCGCTACAGACTTTTACAATTTTTGTAATTCAATAAGATTTCCTGATGTATAAAATTGTTTGTTCCTTTGTAAACACTGTCAACTTATATACTGTACTTCTGTTTGCAAAAATATTTGATGTAACCGCCTGAATCTAACCATCAAACATGTAATATTACTATGTAATGGGGCATGTTAAATAATAAATAAATAAATAAAAATAGAGTGCAATATTTCTAAACGGCATTGCCCATTGTATGCGATCCCAAAGTCAAAAGGAACTTACCAGAGTATACAACTAGAGTCTAACAGTTTTATTGGAAGGTTTTGATCTCTATCAAAGTAGCAAATACCTGTAAGCCTTACGGGCTTTTGTGCACTATCTTCTCCAGCGAATAAACACATCACTAAAGGTAGAATGTGATGAATGGTCGGGCGACCTCACATCTACAATGCCTCGCCCTGGCAGAGGACCTTGCCCCATTACACAGTGTTAACAGAGAAATATATGGGACACGCCTTACGGAAAATGTTTTATGCATGGGCAGAGTATCAGGCAGGCGGAAGACATTAGAATTCCGAGAAGAGCCTCCAAGTTCCTTCGCCTGGTGCGAACAGCCCTATTAAAAGCCCTAACAGCAAATCCGGCCGACTCGCACTTAAAGCAGCGCCCACCGCAGATAACCAGAAAATATGTCCGCACATCCGGACAGAATTTTAATATTTTTATCGCTGGCTCATAAATAATACACGAGATATCTTGCTTTCTTCCTAATGAAGATCGCGACTGAATCATAGATTAGCTATTTACAACACCAATCCGCTGTGCGCACTAGACGAGGATATGGAATGCTAGGAAGTGAAGCTCCCATTGAACTTTGTAGAAAATCATGGGAACAAACGTCTCATTGGAGAAGCCAAGCACTGAGTATTTCCAGAATACGTTTTTCCCTCAGGTTTCTGAGTACTCTCTGGGTCGTTTGATAAAACTGTCTTTCAGTGTTCAGATCTGTATTACCTATACCATCAGAGTGGAACGCATCTAGGGAGTTTTTGCCGTATTACCTTTATAACAGACCAGTTATATCACTTAACAACAAGCCGTTTTAAAATGTAGAAGTCCAGCGGCAGAAATAACGTGTTCATACATTTTCCGATGTGTCCATTTTTTCATGTGCGCCTGTCTCTGTGCTACCGTGGCCATTGCTGCAATCTTATTGGAGGTACATTTATCCATTTTATACATTTAATTTCACATCTTCGTGCTAAGTTTCTCTTTTGTTTAGATTATCTTGACGCGTATCTGGTTTCAGCTGTGAGGTAATTTTATAATACGCTGTGTAGGGAGAGTTTAAAATTTTGCAATTCTTTAAAATTTCAAGAAAAGTTGTTGCTGTTGCTGTTACCAGGATTTGCACGAAATCTTATTTTACCTTATCTTACCTTATTTTAAGGTAAGTGATAATCTGCTTTCTTCGTAGCATTATACCGAAGACATTATTTTCTTATAAAGTGGGACATTATTTTCTTATAATAAAGTATATTTGGATGCATAAAGAGTTAAGCATACTTTTAAAATTTTGTTGTCTGCAAAAGTTTGCCGTGCGGGAGTAGCCGAGTGGTCTAAGTCGTCAAGCTATGGACAGGAGGCCGCCTCCCACCGGAGGTACGAGTCTTCCCTCTGACATGGCAGTGTTTACATTGTTCTTAGCGTAAGTTAGTTTAATTAGTTTCTAAATCTAGGAACTGGTGACCACAGCAGTGTGGTCAAACAGGTTCACAAACATTTGAAAATTTTTGGCAAAAAATTTGGCATGGTCAAGATGGTTTCAGAGTCTGAAGTTTAACGAGTTTCATCAGTTCTATGCTGTCATCACGACGTCACGTCTCTTCCGCCTCCGTACTGAAACCTGTCTTCGCATTCACTTCGTGCTTAACGCGCACTCTCCCCGTTGTCTGCACCAAACCATCGCACACCCGTCCGCCAGAGGTCGTGTATTACCGATCAAGCTCTCAGGCCAAAGGTAGTATGGTCAATAGTCAGACGCCAGGTAACGATTGCAGAATGGCCCAGCCCCCCACCGTCCGTAAACTTGTAAACTTAACCTCCCACGGGGAGGTATTTACCTAAGAATGCCTTAGAATATGTTCAACTAGTCCACGTTTCCACTCTTTACTTGACTCAAGTGCACCCTTTGGTCCAGCACACTCGGAGGGTGACTGGGGTTGGCATCTCAAGAACTCGCCATGATCAGTAAAGCGCGGTGCTAGCTTGAACGAATCCTAATTCCCACCACTCAGTCTGGATGTAAACCACATTTCCCACCTTTACATCACCGGGACGCCGGCAGTAGTTGTACCGCGCCGCCTCTGTTCTATGCGCTCTATGTTGGCCTTGCGCCAGTTGTCCTTTATCACTTCCGGAGAAAGATCTTTGTGAGGCGAGTCAGTCATCCCCGCACAGGCTGCATAACGGAGAGTACAAGGGATAAGAAATTGTGGTCTCGTCTGATTGGATTCGTGCGTGGCGGTATTAACGGTTCAATTGAGCCAAGTCAATGAGCGATCCCATTTAGTTTGATATTTAGCATGGAATTTTATCAGGGCAGCTGTTAAGGAAAATATGATACTGAGGTGCTTGGTACTGATTTCTGCAGTCTCTACCCTACCAAGAGCTAACCATACGAATCTGAACGGCGACAAAAATATACCCGACCTCTGTACGGGATAAAGTCCCCACATTATGAAGATGCCTTCCACGGGGTGCTCAGCACGGGTCGAATGCGAACGCCCACCACTACAAGGTTTGGCGACCTTGGTGGTGGTGGACATGAAGGACCAAACAACGAGGTCATCAGTCCCTTCAACCTCAAATTGTATACGCCACGGAACCCAACGAAAAATAGGTGAAAGCCAAAAGACCATTACACTAGGAAGTAAAATCGACTCGCCAACAAGACTAAGACCAACCCAGGGCAGCAAATGCTACAGTTTCCACTCCCGCAGCTCTGGAAGCGACCTCTACTCTAAACCACAAGTTACTAATGGCACAGTGGTCAACGTATCACAGCTCCAGAGCAGGGAGAAATAAAACTACATTAAAATGTAAAAGAGTGGGGGGCTGATGGAGATAAGGCTCTAAACCCCACAATCAGCCAAGAATCACAAACCCACTCACCCCGACCAAGCGAGTCCTAGAGCTGACAATAAAATCTACTTTCACGGAGGAAGGCAAGGACGCGATCAACCATCCGTGGGTTATCCACCAAAACTAAAGGCAGTGCAGGCGGTAGGCCATAGTCGCCACGAAGTGTCGAATGGAGAGGACATTCAGTCAGAATATGAGACACTGATTGTACGGCTCCACAATCACAATGTGGTGGATTGTCATTTCGTAAAAGAAATCCATGGGTCAGCCTGCAGTGTCCAAGACGGAGACGACAGAGGACAATTGATTCTCTCTGGGAAGGGCGTAAAGATGACCTCCAAGCTGCAGTCGTATCTTTGATGGTGCGGAGTTTATTGGAAGGGGCAGTAGCTTTCCAACTGCTATCCCATGAGGAGTGAAGCAAAGATCTGATCTGCACCCGCAGATCTGCACCCGGAATTTGAAAGGGAGATGGGCAGAGAGTAATTGCCGATCTAGCCAACTGGTCAGCCTCTTCATTCCCTGTAATACCAACATGGCTTGGCACCCAGAGAAAGGTAACGGAGCAGGCAGCACGATGAAGGTCAGCAAGGAGATCATGGATGGAAATAACTAAAGGATGGGAGGGGAAACAACGATCAATGGCCTGCAGACTGCTCATGGAGTCAACACAGATTAAACCACGTTCCACGGCAGAATGTTTAATAAAACAGAGGGCTGTATAAATCGCCATCAGCTCTGCCGTAAACACACTGCATGCCTCTGGCAGAGAATGGCATTCCGCCCCAACAGGAGTTGTAAAAGCATATCCGGAGTGGCCCGCTGTTTTCGAGCCATCAGTGTAGAAGATAGAGGCTCCCTGAAACTCTTCTAGTACTGGGCGCACCAAACGCCGAAAGACCATGGGGGAAATTAAAGCTTTTGGGCCCTGGAAGAGATCCTCCCGAATTAGTGGTCGTGGCACCATCCACGGAGGTGTGCGTGCAGTAAAATGGGGGGCACAATCTAGGGAAGGGAAATGGAAATCCCGGCAAAGAGAGGCAAGCCGCAGTCCGACGGGAAGGCCCGCCCACGGCCGGGTATCAGGGGGTCGAAGCCCTTCATATGCAAAAAGAAGCTGGTAAGTGGGATGATCAGGGTATTGCCGGATGGCGATGGCATAATACGCCAGAAGCTGATGCCGCCTGACCTGAAGAGGGCAGATTCCCGCCTCAACAAGAAGACTGTCGACCGGGCTAGTCGGGAATGCACCTGTAGCCAAGCGGACACCATAATGGTGAACCGGGTCTAATAATTTCAGGGCAGAAGGAGCTGCCGAGCCATAAACTTGACACCCATAGTCCAATCGGGACAAGATTAGAGCCCGATAGATATGGAGGATAGTTGTTCGGTCTGCACCCCAAGATGACTGAGCAAGGAAACGTAGGGCATTAAGTTTCCTCATACAACTAATCTTTGGGTGGCGAATATGGGGCACCCAAGTCAATTTTTAGTCAAAGAGAAGACCCAGGAAACGATGCTGTGCTACAACTTCTAGGCGCTGATTACCCAAGAACAGTTCTGGATCAGGGTGAACTGTAGTACGACGACAAAAGTGCACCACCCTCGTTTTTGATGAGGAAAACTGGAAACCATGGGACGTAGCCCACACTGAAGCCCGCCGAATGGCGCTCTGGAACTGACGTTCAGTAGAGGCTACTGAGTAGGAGCTGTACCATATACAAAAGCCGTCGACATACAATGCCGGGGTTACCAGTGACCCAACAGAGCTCACCAATCCATTGATGGCGATTAGAAAAAGTGTAACACTCAACACTGAGCCCTGGGGGACGCCGTTCTCCTGTATCCGAGGGGAGCTAAAGGAAGAGCCAACTCTGACACGGAACAGGCGGTGGGATAAAAACTGACGGATAAAAATTGGTAAGGAGCCTCTGAGGCCCCAGTCATGAAGAGAACGTAAAGTGTCGTACGCCTTATGAAGATCGAAGAAGACTGCTACCAGATGATGTCTTTTAGAGAAGGCCTGTCTGATCGCAGTCTCCAGTCGAAGTAAATGGTCAATAGGGGATCGTCCCTCCCGGAACCCACACTGGTAAGGTGAGAGAAGTCCCCGGGATTCAAGAACCCAGCATAATCTGCGGGCTACCATCCGTTCAAGTAGTTTACACGGGACACTTGTCAGGCTTATTGGTCGATAACTGTCCAGCGCCGACGGGTCCTTGCCAGGCTTGAGGGCAGGGACCACAATACTCTTCCTCCACTGGGAGGAGAACACCCCTTGAAGCCAAATACGGTTAAAAACTTTTAGGAGAAATTGTCGTTGTGAGGGGTTGAGGTGTTTCAGCAATTGATTATGGATATCATCAGGGCCAGGTGCTGAATCGCGAGAAGAGGAGAGGGCCAGCGACAGCTCCCAGTCAGTAAAAGGTTCGTTATATGGTTCCACCTGGTGAGAAGTAAAGCCTAATTTGAAGGTTTTGGCCTATGTGTTCCTGAAGGAGAAAGGTCGCCGGATATGAAGTTGTCGCTGATACATTGGCGAAGTGAGTTGCAAGATGTTCTGCAACAACAGATGGCTCTGTGCAGACCCCATCAGGCAGGGCAAGACCAGGGACAGAAGACGGCCGCCAGCTACCTTGGATAGATCGGAGCATAGTCCACCCTCTTGTCAAAGGGACAGAAGAGCCCAACGAGGAGACAAAATGCTCCCAGCATGTCCGCTTACTTTGTTTGATTAAGTAACGAGCTCTGGCACGCAGACGTTTGAAATTTATGAGACCAGCAAGGGATGGGTGGCACTTAAGATGTTGCAAGGCCGTACGGCGCTCGCGAATGGCTGCGGCAACAGTTGCATTCCACCAAGGGACCGGCCGGCGAGTAGGAGGGCCTGTCGACCGGGGAACAGCAGCGTTGGCAGCTTGGGTAATCATGTTGGTCATTTTGCTTATAATATCATCTATACAGCCTGAGTGGGAAGATGGGAACACAACCTGGGATGTATATAGCAGCCAATTAGCACGACGGAAAACCCAGCGGGGTACCCTGGCTCGTGGTAGGTGTGAGGGAAGTGAAAGGATCAACGGAAAGTGGTCGCTATCGCAGAGGTCGTCATACGCCGACCAGTGAAGTAAAGGAAGGAGAGAAGGAGAAGTGAGAGAGAGGTCTATGGCAGAAAAGGTGCCGTGAGCGGCACTAAAATGAGTTGGGGAACCATCGTTGAGAAGGCTCAGATTGTGATCAGCAAGAAACTGGTCTATGAGGCGGCCCCGGCTAGATGTATAAGCACTGCCCCACAAAGGATGGTGGGCATTGAAGTCCCCAAGGATGAGGTAAGGAGGGGGAGTTGCTGAAGGAGGGTCACTAGGGACACGAGTGTAGGTGGCCTGTCAGGTGGAAGGTAGAGATTGCAAATGGTCAATGGAGTGTCCAAGTGAACCCGGACAGCAACCACTTCCAATGGAGTTTGGAGAGGAATTCAGGTACTGACAATATCTGTCCGGACCAAAGTACAAACCCCACCAGACGCCTGGAGGGGACCAACCCGGTTCCGACAAAAAGCACGGAACCCACGGAGGGTCGGTGAATGTGCATCCATAAACCTCAATTCCTGCAGGACGACACAGGCCGCAGAAGAGAGAGAGATTAGCTGTTTAATCTCCAAGAGGTGATGGTAGTAACCATTACAGTTCCATTGGATGATCACATCACGAGGATCTAGGCGGGAAGCGAATGGCATAATGTCTGTCACGCCGCTTTGTCAGCGTCCGTCACCTAAGAAGAAGGGACAACATCCATAAATAGCTGATCAGCCTCAGGCTCAGTGGGATGAGCGAGTTGCGAAAGCACAGTCGGCACCTCCGGTGGTACCGGAGGGGCTTTATCTTGTAACTTTGGTTTCTTCTTCTTCTCCTCCTTCTCTTTCTCTTTCTCCTTCTCTTTCTCTCGTGTGGGACGGGCAGAACCCGCCCCAGAGAGAGGACTTTTGTCAGTTAGGTCTGGTACTGACGAAGATCGGGCGACCTTTGAACTCACTGACTGGGAGTCCGATGGCAGGCTGGAGGTCGAAGATCTCCGATCTGGGGAACGCCGGGACTGAAGGCCCTGAGATAGGGCACTGTCACCGGCAGGCGACGGAGAAGGGGTGCACTTCTCCGGCTGGGAAGGGGTGGGACACAAAGGGAGGGCTATAGGAGCTACAGGAGAGGGAGATGTGAGAGAGGGGTGGGGACGGGATGTAGGGGGGAGATGGGAGGGGGAAGGGGAGGGTGAAAGGCTAGACGATAACGTCGTAGCGAAGGTCGTCGCCATCTGCACGGGATGCAGACGTTCATATTTACTGCGGGCCTCAGGGTACGTCAAACGCTCCAGGGATTTGTACTCTTGTATCTTCTTTTCTTTTTTGAACATAGGGCAATCTGGCGACCGTGAAGAGTGGTGTTGATGACAATTGACGCACACCGGCGGAGGAACACAAGGGCTCCCCTCATGTAGTGGACGTCCACAATCACCGCATACTGGGACTGCTGTACAGTGAGAGGACATATGACCAAACCTCATACATCGAAAACACCGCATGGGAGGTGGAATGTAGGGCTTCACTTCACATCGATATATCATTATCTTGACCTTATCTGGGAGTGTGTCCCCCTCGAAGGCCAAGATAAAGGCCCCAGTATCGACGCGGTTATCTTTAGGTCCCCTCTGAACGCGGCGAACAAAATGTACACCACGCCAGTCATCTGTTTGAAGGAGGAGGTCCCGGTGGAATATAACACCCTGTAAGATATTCAAGGATTTGTGCGGGAGAATTGTTACTGGAATGTCGCCAAGGGTGGTGCAGGCGAGCAAAGCTTCAGACTGGGCTGCCGAGACTGTTTTAATGAGCAATGAGCCAGATCTAAGCTTACCCATAGATTCCACTTCACCAAACTTGTCCTCTATGGTCTCGACAAAGAACAGCGGTTTGGTGGTAGTAAACGTTCCTCCATCAGTCCTTGAGCAAACCAGGTAGCGAGGAAAGGGTTTTGCTCTTAACCGCGAGCCTGGCCTTCCTCCCAAGGGGTAGCAAGGGAGGGAAACATCCTCGTATCCGCAGTAGCAGCATTAAACGATCTCTTCCTGTCTTCAGAGACGGCCGATGCACGACCATTTTGGAGTCTAACTCTTTTCATGGGGCTAGACGTCCGCCCTGGTGTCACCCACTCCGAAACCGGGGCTCTCTCCATGGGCGCCACCCAGCCTCAGCAAAGGCCACCTGGCACGATGGTCATTGCCGGGAGTTCTGATAACCCCGAGGACAGGCATCAACTCCTTGGCTTGCATGGAGAGGTCGTAGCTCAGACACCAGATCCCTGTGGTGTCAGGGGCTCAGCCAAAGGGTACATAACAGACCCCCCACACGGACTGGCTACACGTGCTGGGGATCTAGCGGGGGATGGGGGCTACAGCGAGGAAAGGAAATGGAAAGGAAAGGATAGGACCTGCGCCGTAGGGGCTAGGTCGGGAGTTCTTCCCCAATTGGCTCACACATTATCGGACAATTTTGGTATGGAAGGTCAAACCCCGAGGGGGACCAAACTGGGCCAAAAACCGGTGTACACATCAGACAAAACCAAAGTGCAGGACAATCGGTACCATGGGATAGCCAAGCCGTCATCTAGAGTAACACCGAGAGACGGGGTTGGAGAGGGTGGGAAGGACGAATTGGGATGGGAAGGAGGGGGAACTAGGAGGGGTAATGCAGCCTGGGGAAAGCAGGAAAAAAGGCTGCAATGGCTCGGGGACCCGTGCGCGCCACACACGTACCCACAAAAGAGCAGTGGGCCCCCTGGGGGGTTTGGCGACCTTGCACACCCTACTAACAAAATATCTTACCTCCTCGTACAACGATGGACATGTTAAGGCATCCTTAATCTTGTGGACTGTTTTGTAAATCCCCAAATTTCGTCCTACAACAGATTCATTGAAGTACAATCTTAGATTGATTTGATGCAGCTCTCCACGCTGCCCTGTCCTTTGCAAGCCCCTTCATCTGAGAATACGTTCGGCAAACTACATCATTTTGAATCTGCTTACTGCGTTGGTTCTCCCTCTACGAGTTTTACCCCACACACTACCTTCTAAAGCTAAGCCGACAATTCCTTGGAGTCTCTCCCGAATTCGGTTAAGCAACTCCTCATTAGTTACGTGATCTACCCATCTAATTTTCATCTTTCGTCTGTAGTAACACATTTCAAAATCTTCCATCATCTTTTTGTCTGAACTCCTTGTCGTAAACGTTTCACTCCCATACAATGCTACATTCCAGACAAATGCTTTCAGAAAGGAGTTCCTAACATTTAAACTAACACTGGATGTCAACAAATTTGGCTTCTTTAGAAACGCTTCTTCTCCGATAGCTAGCCTGCATGTTATATCTTCTTTACTTCGGCCATCAGAGGTTATCTTGCTACCCAAATAACAAAACCCCTGTAGTACTTTTATTGTCTCATTACTTAATATAATTCCTTCAGCATCGCTTGATTTTCTGACATTCCATTCCATTACCCTCATTTTAGTCTGGTTAATTTTCATCTTATATCTTCCTTTCAAGACATTGTCCATCCCATTCAATTGCTCTTTCTTTTTATTTCTCCTCCCTGAACTTTAATTCCCTCTCCAAATGTCTACTTGCGTTCCTTCACTGCTTGGTCAATGTACATATTGGGGAAAGGCTACAACCCTATCTTACTCCCTTCCCATCCTCTACGTCCCTTTCTTGCCCTTCGACTCTAATAACTGTTGTCTGGTTTTTGTATAGGTTGAAATAACTCTTCGCTCTCAGTATTTTACCGCTGCTACCTTCAGAATTTGAAAGAGTGTATTCCAGTCGACATTGTCAAAAGCTTTATCCACTTCAACAAACGCAACAAACTTAGGTTTGCCTTTCCTTAGCCTATCTTCTAAGATAAGCCGTAATGTGAGAATGCCTCCCGTGTTCCTACATTTCTCCTAAATCCAAACTGATCTTCCCCGAGGTTGGATTCCACAAGTTTTTCCATTCGTCTATACATAATTAGTTTTAGTATTTTGCAATCATGACTTATTGAAGAGATAGTTCTGTAATTTTCACATTTGTCTGCACTTGCTTTCTTTGGAGTTGAAATTACGATATTCTTCTTGAAGTCGGAGCGTATTTTCCCTGTCTCATTTATCTCGCATGCCAGATGGAACAATTTTTTCATGACTGGGTCTCCTAACGGTACCAGCAGTTCAGACTGAATATCATCTATTCCAGTGGCCTTGTTTCGACTCAAATCATTCAGCGTTCAGTTAAATTCTTCTCGCAATATGATTTCCCCTATTCTCCCTCCATCTTCCATTTCTAGAATACTGCCTTCAGGTGTATTTCTATATATTCATTCCACAGTTCAACTTTCCGCTCTTTGCTTAGTACTGGTTTTGCGTCTGAGTTCTTGTTATTCATACAGCTGCTTTTCTTGTCTCCAAATATCTTTTATTTTCCTTTCCCCTTCGGTTCTGCATTGGCCCCAGGTATGCAAATTTTTAATCCCTCGTTACCCCTAGTAGGCAGACATAGAATTCCCGATTTTAATTCATATCCTGGTGCTTCATCGCCTGCCTCCAACTCACACTTGTTTGGTCCCAACCCAGAATCTAGGCTCTGTTGGTCTTCCATATCTGCGAATAGACCCCACACTTTCCTGAGAACCGCATTAACCGCCTCACCTTGCTCACCAAGTAACCTATCCCGGCACGCTTCATGCTTCGTCTTCTCAGCTGTACTTCTGCCATTACCTTGCCTCCCACTTTCAAAACTTCACAGAAGTTCGCCTGTGAACCTTGTGCAACTAGTTCTCCTGGAAGAAACGAAACGATATTGTCGCGTTGCAATGGAAGCAGGCTTGACTTCGAAGGCAACTGAACACAGCAATTATACTCAAAGCAAGTTTATTACGAACTCAACATACACGCAGCACTGACTGCTCTGCTATTTATACACATACAGAATTTACCAGTAATTAGAAGAACAGTTAACATAAGAAACAAGTAGAATTTACAAGTGAACATAAGAAAGATGTAGAACCTTCTGGAATTGTTAATTACAAAGAAATAAATTTTTGCCGGTGGGCGGGATTGAACCGGCGACCTTCTGCACAGCAGCCCGTGACGTTATCCCCTGCGCCACGCCGGCAGCCGGTGTTCGTCTTCTCTCGCGGCATTGCTCTCTCTCCTGGAGAAACAGCGACCCGCAGTTATGATCCCTGTGGAGACAGTTGCAATGTCCTCGATCTTAACCGTGTCATGGGTCCTCTGTATAACAGTTCAAGAGAATCCTTCCCTTCTCCGCGATTATCGACGACAGACGTTCCTGTCGTGGCTTCATCAGGAACATTACTGTCCTTAAAGTCCTTGAACAAGAAGCCATTGTCGTCTACCTGCTCTTCAGGATCGTAGTAAGGCTTCATGCGCAGGACGTGAACAATGTCTCTTCGTTTTTGACGTTTCGACGACGGCTAATAATCCTCAACTTCGTATGTGACGTCTGACATGCGGCGTATGACACGATACGGACCAAAGTATCGCTTCAATAACTTTTCTGACAGTCCAACCTTCCGTACAGGGGTAAAAATCCATACCAGATCTCCTGGGCTGTGCACAACAGGTCGGTGCTTGTCGTTATACCGCTGACGGTCCTTCTCCTGGGCGTCCAGTGTTTGTATGCGAGCCAGCTGTCTTGCTTCTTCGACCCTGGTGATGAGTTGTTTAACATAGTCATCCTGAGTGTCGTCCGGTTGGAACAGGAACAGCGTATCCGTTGTCGTCTCAGCTTCCCGGCCATGGAGCAGGAAAAACGGAGTGAAGCCTGTGGTGTCTTCTCTTGCCGTATTGTAAGCAAATGTCACGACTGGCAGAATTGTATCCCTGTCCTTCTGCTCAACATCGACGTACATCGACAGCATGTCGGCTAACGCCTTGTTAAAACGTTCCGTAAGACCATTTGTCTGAGAATGGTATGCAGTTGTCATTCTGTGGACAATGTTGCACCTTGACATTACCTCTGATACTAGTTTTGACTGGAATACTTTTCCACGATCAGATATCATTACACGTGGTGCTCCATGCTTCGAAATAATGTCTTCTACAAGAAATTTTGCGATCTCTGCAGCTTCTGCAGTCGGCACAGGTTTGGTGAGAGCGTAGCGTGTGAGGTAGTCAGTGCAGACTATTATCCAACGGTTATCGGTTGTCGACTTCGGGAACCTCCCTAAAAGATCGATCCCAACTCGGTGGAATGGAGCTGCTGCCGGCGGAATCGGTACGAGATGTCCTGGAGGTAATTGCGGCATATGCTTCCGTCGCTGGCACTCTTTACAGTGACTCACATAGTGCTTGACAGATCTGTAGAGACCTTTCCAGTAATACCTGCGTCTGATTCTGCCTAGGGTCTTCACGAATCCCAGATGACCAGATATTGGAGCATCGTGGAAATATTTGAGAATAGCTGGCTGGAGATGAGCTGGTACAACAAGTAGCCATTTGGGGTCCAGTGGATCGTAGTTGCTCTTATAGAATGTTCCGTTTATAAGTTGGAACTCTCCATTGGTCGGTTCTCCTTTCACCAAGGCCTCTATTGTTTTTAATAGTGCTGGATCTTCCCTCTGTTCAGCTGTAATGTCACCTAATTCAGCTAGGGCTGAAATTTCATTCATGCTATTGTGTTCCACTAATGGATTCCTCGAAAGGCAGTCGACAACCTTGTGTTTGCGCTCGATCTTGAATACCACTGTAACGTCGTACTCTTGGAGTCTTAGTGCCCATCTTGCTAGTCGACCTGATGGATCCTTCAAGCTAGTCAGCCAACACAATGAATGGTGGTCTGTCACGACGGTGAATGGTTCACCGAATAAATACGGCCGGAACTTGTTGATAGCCCAGATAACCTCGAGACATTCTTTTTCAGTTGTAGAGTAGTTTATCTCGGACTTTGAGAGTACTCTTGACGCATAGGCTATCACTTTTTCGGCACCTTCCTGAACTTGTACAAGGCAATGCACCAATCCCATAACCACTGGCGGCTGTGTGAAGTTCCGTGTCTGCATTCTCGTCGTACAAGTCTAGCAATGGTGCGGAAGTTAGAGCCTCCTTAAGTGCCCGGAAAGCTCTTTCTTTTGTCTCATCCCAGTAAAATTTGACGTCTCCCTGCAGAAGTTCTTGTAATGGACGTGCCTTGTTACAAAATCCTTTTATGAAACGTCGGTAGTATGAGCAAAGCCCGAGAAAACTTCTCGCATCACGAATGTGCTGAGGAGTTGGAAATTCTGTGACTGCCCTTACTTTATCTGGATCAGGACGGACACCATCTCCGTTGACTAGGTGCCCCAGAATTTTTATCTCTTTCACGACGAAGAGGCACTTCTTTGGATTGAGGCGGAGACCTGCAGCCTGAACACACTTCAGCACAGTTGACAGGCGACTCAGATGTTCTTCAAATGTTTTCGAGAAAACGACAATGTCATCTAAATAGCAGAGATACGTCGTCCACTTAAGGTGTCGAAGCAAGTTGTCCATCATGCGTACGAATGTGCCTGGAGCATTACATAATCCAAATGGCATTACTTTGAATTCATAGAGGCCGTCAGGTGTAATAAAAGCCGTCTTCTCCCTGTCAGCTTCGTCAACCTCGATTTGCCAGTAACCTTTCTGCATGTCCATAGTTGAGAAGTATGTAGCTCCTTTCAAGCAGTCTAAGGTGTCGTCAATACGCGGCAATGGGTAGACATCTTTCTATGTGATTCTCTTCAGCCGCCGATGGTCGACACAGAATCGCCACGTGCCATCCTTCTTCTTTACGAGGACCACCGGAGACGACCATGGACTCTCCGAAGGTTGAATAATGTCATCTCGCAACATCTTCTCCACTTCCTCCCGAATTATCCGTCTTTCAGCTGGCGACACTCTATACGAACGCTGGCTAATTGGCGGATGATCCCCAGTATTGATCCGGTGCTTTATCGTGGGCAGTTTCGTCTGACTTTTCCCCTGCTGAGGTGTGAATGCACCCGAAAATTGGCGTAGTATACCTAACACCCGCTGGCGTTGTTCCTTGGTCAGTCCAGGCCCTATTGGCAGTTCCACGTTAGTTTCCTCCAGTGTGTTGTCTGTACTAACAGCAGGGCATGGGTCTTCATTGATGACGTTGAGCTCCCCGTCCTGGATTGGTTCAGCTGTCCCGATACACATTCCCTTGGAGATAAGTTGTGACTGCTCGTGACAATTTGTGATCCAAATCTCTCCTTGACCACCGTTAATGCTTATGATAGCCGCTGGTATGTAAATTTCTTTTGTGAGCCTAATAAACGTTTTACTATCAACAAGAACTTCACAGCTTAACCAGTCATCTGTGTTTGTGACTGCAACTCTTTTCATTGTCAACGGCAGTATCGTCACATTGTCAACGACGAATAACTTCCCAGAAAATTCTGTATTACGTGTATATGGCGGAACAACGTCTTCAATTTGCAGCTCAGATCTTCCACAGTCAATGATAGCTTGGGATGCCTGAAGGAAGTCCCATCCGAGGATGACATTGTGACTACATTCTGTTAACACGACAAATTCAAACGGCTGCATCCTGTCGTTGATGGTTATTCTTGCGACACAAGTTCCTGCTGGATGGACGTACTTTCCATCCGCGAACTTAAGCACAGTTTCCCCCGTATCACAGAACATTGTCTTCCTTAATGTGCGGCGGTAATTATCCGATAATACAGAAAAAGAGGCTCCTGAATCAACAAGTGCCCGGACAGGTTGGCCGTCGATTATGACGTCGATGAGATTTCCCGACATCTTAGCGACTGTCGTCTATGAAGGATTTTCATCTGCGGCGGCCTCACCTCCGTAGATGGTCGCCTCGCTTAGTTTTCCTGGGCGCGGCGGCTAGGGGAGCGGCTGGTACCCCTGTACGGCGACGGTGAACGGCTGCGGCGCGTCGGGGAGCGACCTTGTCTAGGGTACGGCGATGGGCTTCTTCCCATAGATCGACTGAACTCATCAGTAGGTGACTGCCTGGGATAGAACTGCTCCGATGGCTGACGTCTTGCGGCAAAATAATCATCGAATACTCGCCTCCTCTCTCTGCAGTAGCGTACGACATGTCCAGGGCGTACACAGTGGAAACACAGTGGTGTGTTGTCTTCTGTCCTCCAGACGTCTGTTCTTCTGCGGGGCATCATAGTTACCGGGGCTGTTGGCTGTGGTCGCGTCGGCTGCCGTGGGCTGCCGTTTGGCGGCTGCAGCGTAAGTCATAGCAGGGCGACGCCATTCTTCACGTCGGGTGCGATTGACGGGGCAGACAGGATTAAGGATGGAAAAGATCCACCGTGGTATAATAAGCTGCTGAGAAAGCAAAGGCAATTGCACTCTCGATTCAAAAAAGAACCCGCAAATGATTACAGGCAAAAGTTAGTAGAGATTCGTGCGTCTATAAAAAGATCGATGCGTGAAGCATACAATAATTATCACAGCCATACATTAGCGAAAGATCTTTTCGAGAACCCGAAAAAATTCTGGTCCTATGTAAAATCGATAAGCGGGTCAAAGCCCACTGTCCAGTCACTAGTTGATCATTCCGGGGCAGTAATAGAAGAAAGCAAACGGAAAGCTGAAGTTCTAAATTTAACCTTTAAGAAATCTTTCACGCAGCAGGACCGCACAAATATACCATCATTTGATCAACGTACTAATTCCGAAATGGGGGACATAGCAATAGGTATTTCCGGTGTAGAGAAGCAGCTGAGAGAGCTAAATACGAAAAAGTCTGCTGGTCCGGATGGAATACCAGTTCGGTTTTACAAAGACTATTCTGCGGCATTTGCCCCCTACTTAGCTTGCATTTATAGCGAATCTTTAATTCAGCGCAAAGTGCCTAGTGATTGGAAAAAAGCGCAGGTGACTCCCGTGTATAAGAAAGGAAAGAGAAGTGGCCCATACAATTACAGGCCAATATCGTTGACATCGCTTTCATGTAGAATTTTGGAGCATATTCTCAGTTCGAATATAGTAAATTTCCTTGAAACGGAAAAGCTTCTTTCCATGAATCAGCACGGGTTTAGGAAACATCGTTCATGTGAAACTCAGCTTGCCCTTTTCTCACATGACATCTTGCGAGCCATGGACGAAGGGCAACAGGCGGATTGTGTTTTTCTCGACTTCAAAAAGGCGTTCGACGTGGTGCCACACTGCAGACTGCTAACGAAGATACGAGCTTATGGAATAGGTTCACAGATTTGTGACTGGCTGGAATACTTCCTAAGTAATAGAACGCAGTACGTTGTTCTCGACGGCGAGTGTTCATCAGAGACGAGTGTATCGTCAGGCGTGTGATAGGACCGCTATTATTTTCTATCTATATAAATGATTTGATGGACAGAGTAAGTTGTAATTTGCGGCTGTTTGCTGATGATGCTGTGGTGTACGGGAGGGTGTCGTCTGTAACTGACTGTAATAGCATACAGGTTGACTTAGACAAAATTTCTAGTTGGTGCGAAGAATGGCAGCTAGCTCTCAATGTAGAAAAATGTAAGGTGATGCGCATGAGTAGAAAAAACAATCCTATAATGTTCGAATACAGCATTAGTAGTGAGCTTCTTGATGCTGTCGCGTCGTTCAAATATCTAGGCGTAACATTGCAGAGCGATATGAAATGGAACGAGCATGTAAGGACAGTTGTGAGTAAGGCAGACAGCCGACTTCGGTTTATTGGGAGAATTTTGGGAAGATGTACTTCACCTGTAAAGGAGACCGCGCATAAAACGCTTGTACGACCACGTCTTGAGTATTGCTCAAGTATTTGGGACCCGCAGCAGATCGGTTTCAAGGAAGACATAGAGGCGGTTCAGAGGCGAGCAGCTATATTTGTTACCGGTAGGTTCGACCAATGTGCGAGTGTCACGGAAATGCTCCGGCAACTCAATTGGGGATTGCTGGAAGAAAGACGACGTTCTTTTCGTGAATTTCTGTTAAGTAAATTTAGAGGGCCGGAATTTGAAGCTGAGTGTAGTGCGATCTTTCTGCCGCCTACATACATTTCGCGTAAAGATCACAAAGACAAGATAAGAGAAATTAGGGCTCGTGCGGAGGCATATAGGCATTCTTTCTTTCCTCGTTCAATTTGGGAGTGGAATAGGAAAGGAAATGCCTAGTAGTGGTACAGTGTACCCTCCGCCACGCACCTTACGGTGAATTGCGGAGTATGTATGTAGATGTAGATGTAGATGTAATGTTTGAAATACCTCGTCCTCAGCGGCGTCGGCTCACTCGTGACGTACAGGGCTCACATCCATGGCCATAATCTAATGCTCGCTTGGTCTAAGAGTCCCGGCTGCCATGTACTGTTGTAATTCTTCTCTTACGATTTGTCGTATGAGAGAAGCGAAGTCATGCTGATCTTCCACAACGGCCATAGGGACTACATTTAATGATTTAATTATGGAAATTATTTCTTGTGGTGAAGTGAGTGACATATTCTTTTACCTGCAGTTATTTGTAAATGCTAGACTGAGATATTAGAGGAAATTATTTACTGATCCTCACAATCCCGTACTATTAGTAACAGACATTAAGTTCTTGTTAAATAGTGTTACTATTCTGTGCCCGCCGGCCGCGGTGGCCGAGGGGACTGAGGCGCTCCAGTCCCAGTCTACACGGCCATTACGGTCGGGGGTTCGAATCCCCCCTCGGGCATGGATATTTGTGCCGTCCTTAGTCTTAGCTAGTTCATAAGTAGTTTGTAAGCTTAGGGACTGATGACCCCGTAGTTAAGACCCATAAGTTCTACAAACATTTGAACATTTGATTCTGTGCCCATCAGTTACTATGGTATTAGTTACTGAATGTTGAAATGTTTGTAAAGCTTTTGAGACTTAACTGCGGGTTAATCAGTCCCTCCTTTGTTGCATCTCTTCAATACGCTGGCACCACTTGATGAACTCTTCTGTCGTAGCGACGTCTTTTATCAGAAGAGCTTGGTACATATCTTCTGCAATTCGCTACATCAGGTGCCTGATTTTGTCCGCCTCAGTCATGTTCGGATTGACTATGTTACACAGAACCAAAACATTCTGTATGTACGATTGTGTCGGCTCACCATGTCGTTGGGCCCGGTTCTTCAGTTGTTCTTCCGCCGAACGGATTTGTCGCTGGCGGTCT
The DNA here is from genome assembly GCA_026315105.1 of Locusta migratoria. NCBI lineage: Eukaryota > Metazoa > Arthropoda > Insecta > Orthoptera > Acrididae > Locusta > Locusta migratoria. The sequence continues at coordinate 330,319,338 of CM048746.1, forward strand.
CCAAACGTCTTCTTCAGTTCCTCCTGGAACGTCTCCCAGTCATTCAACTTGTCTTCGTTGTTCTCGAACCATTGCTGGGCTGTTTCGTCCAGATAGATGTAAACGTTGGCCAAGCACATCGTATGATCCCACCTGTTGTACTTGGCGACGCGGTCGAATTCTTTTAGCCATTTATTGGGATCCTGTCCGGCGTCTCCAGTGAACACCGACAGGTGTCTGATGTGTACCTGGCTTACTGCTGGTTTCGTTTCCATAGTTCTTCTGATGACACGTACTTTTGGAAGGACGTACTCGGTGTATCCCTTGTATTCCGGTTCCAGTCCGAGTAAGCGGCGGCTTTTACGTTGCTTAATTGGAGCCACGGGGATGCAGCTGTTGCACAGGGTACCCGGCGCATCCACCAAACAATGTCGCGTTGCAATGGAAGCAGGCTTGACTTCGAAGGCAACTGAACATAGCACTTATACTCAAAGCACGTTTATTACGAACTTAACATACACGCAGCACTGACTACCTCTCAGGCAGAGTGCTCTGCTATTTATACACAGACAGAATTTACCAGAAATTAGAAGAACAGTTAACATAAGAAACAAATAGAATTTACAAGTGAACATAAGAAAGATGTAGAACCTTCTGGAATTGTTAATTACAAAGAAATACAGTTTTGCCGGTGGGCCGGATTGAACCGATGACCTTCTGCACCGCAGTCCATGACGCTATCCCCTGCGCCACGCCGGCAGTCGGTGTTCGTCCTCTCTCGCCTCAGAATGGTGGAGATATGGTTTAGCCACAGCCTACGGGATGTTTCCAGAATGATATTTTCGCTTTGTAGCGAGTTGTGTGCCGATATGAAACTTTCTGGTGGATTAAAACTGTGTTCTCGAACTGGGATTCGAACCGGAACCTTTCCTTCCTTCTTAATGTTATCTTGTTAAACATTTCAGGATATAATTTAACTTCCTATTTCTGTAGAATAGATATAGAGGAAGGAGGAGTTGCCACATTTATTAAAAACTGCCATAAATTCAGGAATATTGATATAAATAAATTCTGTTTCGAGCAGCATTTAGAAGCGTATGCAACAAAAGCAGAGTTCCATAACAGATGCTATGTAACAGTAATAATTTACCGAGCACCTTTAGGAAATTATAATATGTTCCTAAATCTTCTAGAATCTATATTGGATCATTTAACAGAAAAAAAACGTATCATGGTTGCTGGTAACTTTAATGCAGATTTTCTTATGCTGTCTTCTAGAAAACAATTATTATAGTCAGTAACATTGTCTTTCAATGTAACTCATACTGTAAGTTTTCTAACTAGGGTAACTAAATCCTCTAGGACAGCCATTGATTACATTTTTATAGACGAATCAAAGCAACCAAATCATATCATAAACAAATAATCAATGGCTTATCACATCATGATACGCAGCTCCTTGTTTTAGTTGTGGATACTAAGCAGATTGTGAAGACTGCTAAATCTGAATAAAGGAGAGTAGTCAATCCAACAAAAAATCACTATTTTAGAAAACTGATCAAAATATGAACTAGAAAGATGTTTATACTGCTCATGAAATGAGTGAAAATTATAAAATACTTATTTATAAAGTCAGTATAATGTTTTAAAACTGTTTTCCTATAAAAGTATCTCAAATTAAACAGAAGTATATAATAGAACCATTGACTACACAAGGAATAAATATTTTATGTAAGACAAAAAAGGTAAATATATCTATCAGCCAAGAACAGTTCCAATGCTAATGATTTAGCTAAAGTAATACTGCAAAGTATTGAGATAAAAAAATCCTGACATCTAAACAAATACACACTGATAAGAACATAACAATGGCAGTAAACGAAATAAAAGTATGGGATATATTGAAAGAGGAGACTGGTAGAACAAGGAAGAAATAAGAGCATATAGCATTAATAGTAACTGATATAGGGACTGATTAACCCGCAGTTAAGTCTCAAAAGCTTTACAAACATTTCAACATTCAGTAACTAATACCATAGTAACTGATGGGCACAGAATCAAATGTTCAAATGTTTGTAGAACTTATGGGTCTTAACTACGGGGTCATCAGTCCCTAAGCTTACAAACTACTTATGAACTAGCTAAGACTAAGGACGGCACAAATATCCATGCCCGACGGGGGATTCGAACCCCCGACCGTAGTGGCCGTGTAGACCGGGACTGGAGCGCCTCAGTCCCCTCGGCCACCGCGGCCGGCGGGCACAGAATAGTAACACTATTTAACAAGAACTTAATGTCTGTTACTAATAGTACGGGATTGTGAGGATCAGTAAATAATTGCCTCTAATATCTCAGTCTAGCATTTACAAATAACTGCAGGTAAAAGAATATGTCACTCACTTCACCACAAGAAATAATTTCCATAATTAAATCATTAAAAACAACACATTCTAGTCATTACAGTGTGTGGTGTCGCACAAGTCTAAAGTGCGCGCCACCTACTTTCGCCGCGAGCCGCCATGCACGCACGGCGCGGTGTTCGCACGACGTCAGACACGAGCGCCCTCTGCTACAACTCCGCTCGTGGCCACCACTGAACGACATCGTTCACTTGGGACTCACTTCGGAATCAGATAGGCACCAGTGAAGACTTGGCTATCGGATAGGCACTAGGCAGGCCTCCAGCTCAACTATGTATCAGCATTCTGCAGTACTGAGCTATGTAAAAGTTAAGTATTACTAAGTCTCTATGAAAAACGTATCTCGTTCTAATTTACTCTAGTGTTTCTAGTTTCTGCTGTCCCATAGCTGGTCACCTCCTACCTGCACAAGCGTGCATCCTTTATTCCTGTGTCGGTCTCTTTCTACTCGGCCACCGACACCTACGACCATCTGCGGAAACGAGACACAAAACAGTGAAATATCTACAAAGTTAAATAAGGCGTGTTCTTGTGAGTAAAGCACAATTTTAAAATATCTCTGTATCCAGCCTATTATAACTGGAACATTTCCTGATTCGATATCCGGATATGAAACATCTATATCTGTACCCGGGTAATGTCTTACGGTTTAAAACCTAATACCAAGATCTATGTACTTCCATTGTAAAATCAACCTGAAACATTCCGTTTTTTAGCAGTCTTTTCCAAATACACAACTTTCTTTTATGATTCCACACAGCAAAACTTCCTCTGTCATTCCATGTCCCCAGACCACACTCATCTATTATTCCTCCTTCTCATCCTTTTCCTACTGCCAAGTTTCAGTTCACCCATCACAATACAGTTTTCTTTCCCGTTCTGAATAACTTCTTTTATCTCATCATACTTTCTTCCAGTCTCTTCATCATCAAATGTTCAAATGTTTGTATAGCTTATGGGACTTAACTACGGGGTCATCAGTCCCTAAACTTACAAACTACTTATGAACTACCTTATACTAACGACGGCACAAATATCCATGCCCAAGGGGGGATTCGAACCCCCGACCGTAGTGGCCGTGCAGACCGTGATTGAAGCGCCTCAGTCTCCTCGGCCACCGCGGCCGGCTCTTCATCATCAGCAGAGCTATTTGGCATATTATATACCTTTATGGTCAGTGTAGACTTCCTGTCTATCTTGATACGGTAACGCGTAATTACGCTGTTTGTAGTAGTTACCCGCATCCCTGCCTTCTTATTCGATATCAAAGATGTTCCTCAATTCTTCTTGTAATGCTGTTTTCGTATGAAAATGGGTGTTGCGTATTAAAGTTACGGTTGGGGACCGCAAATGAAATTTTACCAGGTAGTGAAATATTTTTAAATGAGATTACTACGCAATTTTGACAAGGAAGGGACAATTTAAACAAAATTATTGGATTCCGCCATTAAATGGTAGCGGTCGTAATTTCGGTGGCAAATACAACACCAGAAAGCAACATTACAGAAGAAGTCGGCGGAATCTAAATTTTACCTCATTGAGAGCTGGTACAAATATTTCGGTCATGTTCTGTAGTGATTCTAGCTGCGATGAATGGAATATTACTTCGATAAATTGATGCTGGGATTGTGCGTTTCGGTTACTATTGTTCTATGACCGTGTGGAAAATTAATCATGATAGTCGCCAAAAATTGCAAAATTATCGGACTTCATAAACATTACGAAGATTTTTCTGCAGGCATTAAAATGTAATAAACCATTCATAGACACGAAATAAATAAGTTACACAGAGAATGTTTTAGTACAATCGCGAAACAAATCGCAACAATACCCGAGCATCACTTTATGAAGTACTGGATTTGCTGAAAATAAATAATTTTAAAATTAGTGAGAATGGGGAAGGGATTGTAAGTAAGTAAGATATTTCAAATTAACTGTGGGGTTTTATTGAAATTAATAAAAAAAACTAAGCTCACACTTACATGACACGTCCTAGCACATGAAGCAGAAGAAAGTAAGTAAGTGACGAACAGTTCCGCTCTCTCCCTTCAGCTTGTTGCAAAAAAGTTGAAAGTGACAAATGTCATATGTTTATCGATACGCTGTCAGAGAGAGGGCAGACGTCAGCGACAAGCATCGCACAAGTTATAAAAAAAAATATTAATGTATTACTACACTGCCTACTTGATCCCCAACTGATTTTTCATAACCATGTACTCACCTGACCAGAAATGGAGTTCATTTCACCACCGAAATCATTAATCATCACTACATACCATTTCAACCTGTCCATTTTTCTCTTTAATTTTTCTGACTTACCTGCCCGATTAAAGGATAGAACATTTCATGCTCCGATCCGTAGGATGCCCGTTTTGTTTTGCCTGATGGCATATTCGTGGCTAGGATATATTCTCACATGCAATTGATGAATACGTATAAAAAGAAAAAAAAGAAAGAAAATGTGATAATTGTGTTAAATGTTATTTGGAATACTTATTTCTCAGAATAACAGCCCTCGCAATCAAAGCAGAAATTCAGTGAAGGGCAGATATTACCGGTACTGGTACAATATTTACAGAACGGGTAATGGCATCTTTCATAATGGAAACGACTATAGAACACGTTAAATGCTTGTGACGGCGAATAGCTGCCACGTTTCGGCCAGAAGTTTACTGTACAGCGTGTTCTGTTAGCTCCGTTCTTTGTCGACCAGCCGGAATTCTGCAAGTGAATGACTAACTTGTAACAAAGCACGGGCCTCTCTGCTAAACACCGAACTACCGTTTCAAATGCAGCAATCGATGGTTAATTACCGCGTGTTTGCCTTGTGTGCAGGGCCGCACAGCTCGCATAACACAACATGGCGTAGCTGCGTATCAGAACGCACGCCATTCGACCTCCCTCATCAATTTTCAAACAACTTGTCTCTGTTCCTCGTCTCTTCATGTCTCTGACTAGGAAAGGATCTCAGAGACTGCCAACCAATGCAGTTAGCTTTGAAATGTCGCTGGTGTATGAACATAAAGGAAGAAATTTAAGGCACTTTGATCCATTACGTAGCAGATGTTAAGAAAACGGCCCTAGAGTCCGCGGCACTAAATCGACTAATCTTTTTTTCGGCATTGAAAGCTAATTCCAAACTCATATTTTACGGCCACTTTAGTTTGTTGTTGTTGTGGTCTTCAGTCCGGAGACTGGTTTGATGCAGCTCTCCACAATACCCTATCCTGCGCAAGCCTCTTCATCTCCACATAAGAACGGCAACCTACATCTGTCTGAATCTGCTAACAGTATCCATCTCTTGGTCATCCTCTGCCGTTTTTACCCCACACACTTCCCTCCAATACTAAATTCACTATTCCTTGATGTCTAAGAATGTGCCCTACCAATCTATCCCTTCTTTTAGTCAAGGTATGCTAGAAATTTTTTTCTCCCCAATTCTGTTCAGTACCTCCTCATTAGTTACGCGATCCACCCACCTAATCTTCAGCATTCTTCTGTACCACCATATTTCAAAAGCCTCAATCCTCTTCCTGTCCTCACTGTTTATCGTTCATGTTTCACTCCCATACAAGGCAACACTCCATACAAATGCCTTCAGAAAGGACTTCCTTAGTCCTTTCTGAAGGCATTTGTATATTCGATGTTAACAAATTTCTCATTTTCAAGAACGTTTTTCTACCCATTGCCAATCTGCATTTTATATCCTCTGTACTGCGAACATCATTTGTTATTTTACTGCCCAAGTAACAAAACTCATCTACCTCCTTTATTGCTTCGTTACCTAATCTAATTCCTTCAGCAGCACCTGATTTTCTTAGACTGCACTCCATTACCCTAGTTTTGCTCTTGTTAATGTTCATCTTATATGCACCTTTCGGCACACTGTCCATTCCGTTTAATTGCTCTTCCAGGTCCTTTGCTGTATCTGACAGAATTACTATGTCGTCGGCAAAACGCAATGTTTTTAATTTTTCACCCTAAACTTTAATTCCTTCACCAAATTTCTCCTTGCTTTCCTTTATAGCTAGCTCAATGTACAAATTGAATAAAGGCTACAATCCTGTCTTACTCCCTTTCCAACCACTGCATCCCTTTCATGCCCTTCAACTCTAACAACTGCTGTCTGGTTTTTGTACAAGTTGTAAATAACCTTACGCTTTCGAGTTGTCTTTTGACAACTCGAAATTTGATTCAACTAAAGCTATCAACGTTCATCTAAAACGAAAACTGAATACAGAAAAACGAAAGAGGCACTCTAAGGTAACAGCCACAGCCACTGCAGGATTTTTTTTTTATTTTGTCTCCAACATGACATTTTCGATGTACAATGACATCATATTTAAAAGTAAGTGCTACTTTGGCTCAAAGAAAAGCTAAAAACAAGAATAACTACGTCGAATTATGACACTTGGGAGAAAAAAATTAAAACAAAATCCTTATATCAACTGCGGCTGTTACCTTAGAGTGACTTTTTTGTTTTTCTGTATTATTTTCGGCCACATTCCGTACCCACAACGTCGGCAAACGAAAATTAGATAAACTGATTCGTAGAGTAGATAATTTGATATAATTTTGTTATGTTTTATACATATTTCGCACGATTTCAGAGATATGTGCAGAAATGACGCCGATATAATACTGTCTTTGCATCTGTCTGTGACGTATTCCCACTTTTTAAGTCGCGCCGTTTAACCGATCGAAAAAATTCAAATGTTCAAATGTTTGTTAAGTTTAAGGGACTTAACTGCGGGGTCGTCAGTCCCTAAACTTACAAACTACTTATGAACTACCTTATACTAAAGACAAGACAAACATCCATGCCCGACGGGAAACAGCCTCGCGCATCAGAGCATAGCGGCACAATGCGCTCGGCCACTACGCCGTGGCTCAACCGAGCAGGACCATAGTTTACGGATGTATTTGTTGGCCACCAGCGACCAGAAACTGCCTCTGGCGGCATAACCGCACGCCACAAAAGGACAGTACTATGCCCTATCTCTGCTATTATGGGTCGTATCGGAATTGTTCAGAATGTAATTTATAGTAACATTTGTTTGAAATTCATTTTGATATTATCAGTCTGGGAGTTGGTACACATCTATATACATTTTACATATAGCTCTGGCGTCATATTGGTTTGCTGTCATTCAACCTGTAACTGGGGACGTGGGGTGTTCACAGCATCCCAGTTGTAAAAGTTTACCGGTATTTAGTAAATCAGGTGGGTTACACTGTAGACCGGCTTGTTACCATAGTTCAAATGGATACACATACTTGCGAAACCATTGTTCCTGTTTTTAAAAGTATGTAACACTGTACACCAGTAATCTTAAACGCCGGGGTGCTGATAACACCCCCACCTGCCTAGTAGTGCTACTTTCTGTGTTGAGCAGTGCACATCATGATTGCATTTGAGGAGGAGTAAAAACGTTTTGGAAGGCTGTTGGAGGACGTTTTTGAAGAAGATGAAGACTATGAAATTCCAGAGTTTAAAAATTCAGATGACAATGAAGAAGAAGAACAGTTGGAAGGAAGCGAACTGCAAGTAATCAGTTTCATGACATACTTCTGAAGAAACGAAATCCTACTTTTCACAACAGCGGAGAAGTTATTCTGTTTACAAGTGTAAGCAATTTATGTGTTGAAATCATATGAAAGCATCTGCAGTAAATGTATCAATTCAGAATCTTATTCCATAATTGATGAAACTGCTCAGTGTGAAACGTCTTTTTATTCTAGAATTTTGACATGAATAACTGTTCTAAATAATATAAATATGAGGTTTTATTCCATTTTTTGGAACGGTGTGTTCAGCGACCGCAAAACAATCAATATAATTAATATAGTATGCAGAATTGGTCGTTTTTTATTAAAGTTTCTGCAGATCGATTTCTATCACATAATGATCATCCCCAATGCACCAGTCATTGTAATATCAGCTATGCAGAATCATATGCATAATCGTATGCCTTTTTAGAGTCGAGTCAATAAAAAGTAACTGGGTGAGCACAAAAAGAAGAAAGGAGGCTTCAGTTCGTCATATCATCAGTCCTCTCACCAAGAAGTACCGACACGAAGTACGACTCAAATGGAACACGAAAATCTACCAGACTGTAAAATGCTACACTTGAGGCATCTATGGTCAAAGCGACATCTGATTGGACTGTTATTCGATGGGCGGACACGCAACATGCTAATCAACTGTTATTTTCTTACTCAGAAGAATGTTAATAATCAGAGATGTATTTAAAAAAGAGCCAAAAGTATATATACTAGCTTCTTCTGGCATGACAAACTAGCTTCTTGGCTGCGGCTACGGAACAACTCATACAGTTTTTCGCGGAGCAGTTCGTCAAACTCCTGTCTTTACAAAAGTGTAATTTAGAATTTCGTATGCCAGTTGATTTCTTTCTATATCAAAGTTGTGAGTTATGTCTGAAACATTTGATGTGCTTTACATCTTTAAATTGTTACAATTTTCCTTTCATTTTTTTTCTGTGCGACCTGAGTAGTATGCAAATTTGTCTGTGTGCACCCTGCCAAGGATATATGAATACAGCTGCAGAAATAGACTGCAGCTGAAACGTTTTGCACCGCGATATGACTGACACCAATGAAATATAGTGGATAATGATTTCGAAATATGTTGTAGCTATTGTCTTCCTTTTTCATCGCCGGCCGCGGTGGCCGAAGGGACTGCGGCGCTCCAGTCAAGGTCTGCACGGCCACTACGGTCGGGGGTTCGAATCCCCCCTCGGGCATGGATATTTGTGCCGTCCTTAGTATAAGGTAGTTGATAAGTAGTTTGTAAGTTTAGGGATTGATGATCCCGTATTTAAGTTCTATAAGCTTAACAAACATTTGAACATTTGAACCTTTTTCATCGGTAGTGTTATTCACCCAGCCAGCTGCATTTGTAACACATCAAAATGTATTGCATCACCACAATTCTAGGTGTTCGTCACACTTTACATAAAAATGGAATAGAGATATACAAAAATCATTTTATTTCTCGTTACTGTTCATGACAACAGAAACTGACAACTTGAACGACAATATCAGAGACTCTATGAATTTGAGTTTCAGATTGCGGCGTACACCAGTACAACTAATACCCGTTAACAGGTCGTCATGCACAGAAACAAGCCTGCATTCGCCGTGACATACTGTTCAATAGACCATCAAGAGACTGTTGGTCCAGACTGTCCAACGTATTCTGCTTGGATCTCTCAGATTGGTTTGTTGATCGTCTCATCCAAAACCAACTTTCTTCACTGTATCCCAGGTATGAACGATAGGTTTCACCTCTTCTGAACATGATGGCCATTCTAATCTTCCGAACTTGTGATCAGGAAGGAATACATTCACAACATTTGCTGGGGAGCACAAGCATTGTCGACAATTATGACTTGTCGTCCATTCCCACAGAAATGCTATCGATATGGTACCACTATACGTCGATGGATGTATACCCTGTACCGTACCATCCGCAGTCTACTGTTGCCTCAAATAATGACATCCCAAAACGTCAGAGAACCACCACCATAGTGCACTCGCACGACAGTGTGTCTAACTACGTACAGCTGCCTCCAGAAACGTCTCCAACCATGGTTTGATTGAAGGCTGATGCCAGTCTAATTTGTGAGTAGCACTTGATGCCAATTCTGACGAGTACATTCAGGATGCAGTTGGATCCATCTGTAGCATGTTGTCCAGAGGTCACAGCTGGACCTCGCCATACACACCGGCTGTTAATCTGCCTGTTATGCAAGCTAATAAATACAGTTTTAGCAAAAAAACAAAAAAAAAAAAAAAAAAAAAAAATTCGTACCTCTAACACGTTCCAACAGCATCGCTTTGCTTCATTCCGAGGCTTCACTCCGCGACTTATCTTCCCAGAAAGTAACAACGCGGATACGATTAGACTGCAGAATTGACACTCTAGTCTCGGCAGCGTACATCCTTCGTGGTATTACGACTGCAATATAAACTGTCTTCCCCACTCCGTCATGTTAGTACTCCACATGCGTGGTAGTTTACATGTTTGTGAGGGTTTAGTGACATCGAGGGACAATCTAAGAAACTGTGCTGTTGATGCAATATACACATTCAGCGTCAGCATTCTAGACACCTTTGAACCTAGGTGATGTAACATTCTTTTAATATGTGTAATAATACTTCTGGAGATATAGATTGTAACTGAAATTTTTGCAATGCGATGAATGGTCGACTAAATCCCATAACTTTTTCCCCTACATTGACGCTTCTGTCTGTATCTGAATTCCTTTTCTCGTTTCTCTCGTGGCTCTGATTCTCGTTCTAACACGTAACTCTCAGCGTCACTTACGTACCCTAGGCCTAAGCATCGCTCGCAATTGCGCACTACACATAATTGTGACCACGCTAACCATCAATAAATATAACGTTTTCATTGTTTGCTGTAAAACACTCTTACATTTTTAATTACTATCATACCAGCGAGTACAGACGGCACCTTAATAAAAGAACCATATGACACTATATCCGGAATATTTTTTAAAATTTTTTATTACTATTTCTTTATTTATTTTTCGTGGCATGATAGATGATGACAAGTCAAAAAGATCGCAGCTTCAAATTACAGAAACTGTTTGCCGAAGAAGACTAATAGTGTAATTAAATCATGCCAAACGTAATAGGCGCTCAAGCCTTATTTATTCATATCTGGCAGATACATGTCAATGACTTTTTCTGGAATCGATAATGCAGCAACAAGAAACGAATCTTCAGCACCTCACGTAATTTCAGCTACATTATCAGTCAATGTCAAAAAGTCAGTGCCTAAACAGGGGTTGAAAAATGCGTACTACTGTACCATGCGTCCAGCTTGTACGTCCAATCTACTTGTCAGGGATGGAGATGGGAACTATGAGTGAAGCAGACAATAGTGAAAACCAACATCTGTTTATTGACGCCTCGTTTGAATTCGCAACAGCTTTGACCCCTGAGAAAAAATCATCAGAGGTCACTACTGTTGGTAAGGCTGTAGACGCACAGAATTTCGATCTTCTCTTTCCTACCCGAAAGTAGGAGTCAGCACCCTCAGATGCTTGTACCCCACAAGCGGCTTCTAATGAAATTGCGTGCTTATGGAATATCTCCCCAATTGTGCGATTGGATTCACGATTTCCTATCAGAAAGGACACAGTTCGTTGTAATTGACGGTAAGTCATCGAGTAAAACAGAAGTGATATCTGGCGTTCCACAGGGAAGCGTTATTGGTCCCCTACTCTTCCTCGTGTTTATAAACGATTTAGGAGATAATCTGAATAGCTCCCTTAGACTGTTCGCGGATGATGCTGTCGTTTATCGGTTAGTGAAGTCAACAGAGGATCAAAAGCAACTGCAAAGCGATTTAGACAAAATTTCTACTTGGTGCGAAAATTGGCAATTGACACTAAATAAAGAAAAGTGTGAAGTAATACACATGACCACTAAAAGAAATCCGCTGAACTTCAATTACGCGATAAATCAGTCAAACCTTAAGGTCGTAAATTCTACCAAATACCTAGGAGTTACAATTACGAACAACTTTGACTGGAGAGAACACATAGAAAATATTGTGGGGAAGGCGAACCAAAGGTTACGTTTCATTGGCAGAACGCTTAGACGATGCACCAGCTCCACCAAAGAGACTCCCTACATCACACTTGTGCGTCCTCTCTTGGAGTACTGTTGCCCCTTGTGGGACCCTCACCAGGTGGGACTGACGGAAGATATTGAGAAGGTTCAGAGAAGGGCAGCTCGTTTTGTTTTATCACGTTACGGGGGGGAAAGCGTCACGGAAATGTTGCACGAATTGGGGTGGAAATCATTAAAAGAAAGACGTTATTCATTGCGGCGTGATCTGTTTGCGAAGTTTCAATCACCGACTTTTAGTTCTGAATGTGAAAATATTTTGCTAGCACCCACCTACTTAGGGAGACATGACCATCCCAATAAAATAAGAGAAATCAGATCGAAAACGGAACGATTTAGGTGTTCTTTCTTCCCGCGCGCTATTAGAGAATGGAACGGTAGAGAAAAGTTATGAAGGTGGTTAATGAACCCTCTGCCAGGCACTTAAATGTGATTTGCAGAGTATCGATGTAGATGTAGATGTAGATGTAGATGTAGATGCTTCAAGCTTAACACGAACTGGACCCTACAGCGACTAGTATCGGCCACTGCGATGAGGCTACAGGAATCAATCTTGCGTGATGCCGTGTTTTCGAAGACACCGCGTTGCCGGAAGACAGCCAGACTCTCCATCAGTGAGAAGCAAGAGACAACAGCATCTGCCCTATCGATTAGAGACCAGTGTAACGCAGACACACTAGCCTGTGATGTACCATATAGGAACAGCCACTAAGGTACTCATAGAATGCAGTACACACTTCTGCCATCGATTCCTATCACGCCGGCCGTAGTGGCCGAGCGGCCTGCGGCGCGCCAGTCACAGTCTGCGCGGCCGCTACGCTCGAGGGTTCGCATCCCCCCCTCGGGCATGGATATTTGAGTCGTCTTTAGTATAAGGTAGTTCATAAGTAGTTTGTAAGTTTAGAGACTGATGACCCCGCAGTTAAGTCCCTTAAACTTTACAAAGATTTGAACATTTGTTTCCTATCACCAAGTGTTCGAAACCTGCTGGAGCTGGAGTATTTGAAGGAGCTATCAAGTAGGCTCTGAAGTGAGCTTCCGTTTGTAAGACATAATCTGTGTCACCTATTTTGCTCCTTACTGCTTAATTCAGTTTCCAAATGTTCAAATGTTTGTTAAGCTTGTGGGACATACCTGCGTTGTCATCAGTGCCTAAACTTACAAACTACTTATACACTAACTTATGCTAAACACAGCACAAACATCCATGCCCGTGGGAGGGTTCAGTTTCCACTACGTGTTCTTGTGTAAAAGTTACTTGAAGGTACAACATTCTGGCGAGGCAATGTCGCATTCGTCTTTTTACTGAATTTGACAATGTCTCGTTTTCGTGTAGTTTCACAACATGCAACTGGCCTGTCTTACTTTCCGCTTCCGCCGTCAGCTCTGACAGGCTGTCGTTTGTGACGATAGGAGTCAAATTCGAATAAAAGTTTATTTTTGTTAATCTGTGGCTTAAAAATACGCAAACTAAAATGACTTGTGCGCTGCAACAATGGTTCAATGAAGTAAATATATTAATAAGTCATCGCAGTACTTGACTAAGACAGAAAAGTGTCTATTTTTTGCGTTGACTGCAGTAGGCGATAGATTCATAAAGAATGTTACAGAATGTTCAAATGTTTGTAGAGCTTATGGAACTTAACTTCGGGCTCATCAGTCCCTAAACTTACAAACTACTTATGAAATAGCTTATACTAAAGACGGGGCAAACATGCATTCCGGAGGGGCGATTCGAACCCCCGACCGCAGCGGCCGTGCAGACCGTGACAGGCACACCGCAGACCGCTCGGCCACCGCGCCCGGCGAATGATGTAGACCAAACATTTATAAATATGTGTAGGGTTCAATCACATGTCAAACTCAGGACACTTGTTAAAAATTTAACAACGAATAAGTGAAGACATCGTTACACCATAAGGTCGTGTGGGACTATCTCTGGAAAGAGGCGATGTAAGGAAACTCGGGTACGGAAATATAAATGCCAAAAGCAGAGTTTAATCCACATTTTTAGCGAATTAATGTTATCTCTTAAGGATTTGGCCATATATCATTGTAAGATAGCCGAGGATCCATTAACATCTGATTCTCCATATTTATTTCACTGTGACAACAGCATTTCAATGTCAGTTTTAAATATCTCTTATATTTGTGGTTATAAGTAAGAAACTTACTTAAGTAAATTGATCCTATATGTACTACACCAGCGAACCCAGCTATTGTATGCAGTAACAAATTATGCAGGGGAATGGTATATACATCTCACACTCTTTCTCTTAATGTATCTGCCCATCACATCATTAGTGATTATTTCTTACCTACCACTTTGTCCTCCTAAGCTTCTTGCTACTTTGGTTATATGAAAACCCAGCGTTGATCGGGTATTTACTCATTATATTCAGCTTGTCTCTTCCTACCTCTGGCTCCGTTCCTTCCTCCTCCTCCTCTTTCACCTCCACTTCCGCCGTCGCTTTCTAATCCACCTCGTCCTCCTTCTCCACTCCATTCTTCCTTCACCGCCTCCTTCTTCCACCTCCTGTGAGATTACCGCCTAATAGAAATACCGGTAATCAATAGCATTTGATAATTAAACAGTATGAAGTTCACTGCAAACATTGACCATGCCAATGCACTAAATGTTACACAATATTAATCTTATTAATCATGGTAGCAATGTATGTACACAGTTTGGTGACAACATTTATAGTTAGGCCATAGGTAGAAACTCTCCAGGCTCAGATTTGCTGTGTGCTTGTAGCTGACGGGAGGCCAGCGAGCAGGTCGACGTTGGTGGTTTGTTCCAACTTAGGATTTTCCAGTTCGTTTCCGGTGAGGGGAGAGAGGGACAATGGCGAGTGCCAGGCACAGTGCAATGCACAAATATTGTAATACTACTGGCATTTGAAGTAATACGATGCAGTTAGGAACCTTTAAGGCCCTCATTACAAAATAGCCTGTTGATAAATAAACAATACATTAGCTGATACATTCACATCTAACGTAATTTGTTTAATTGACAATGAAAAGTAATAAATTACCAACGAAGACAAGACAGTTACACAACTAGCATGGCAATGTTTGTTTATAAAAATAATATATTAACTATTTCTCATTTTATTTTCAATTAATCTTTTGTATTTTATCTTGAAGTATTCAGTTAAATCACTTATCTGTGGTATAAGAAATTGCACGATTATGATAAACAGTACAAAGGATGTTTATACTAATATAAAAACGTAAGAAAATATTTGTTTAATGTGTAGTGTAATTATTTTGATTTTAAGTAAAGTTTTAGAAATGTATTGGCTGAGCACTGTAGTTGGCAAATCGGTTAGAACAGTTCACATGGGGAAGTTGATGACGTAGGGGAAAAAACCCCGGCAGTTGAGCTTTTGGCGCGCGCGCGCGCGTGGGCAGGAAGTGAAGACGCGAGCACGTGGTGTAGCTGGCCGGGCGGCGTCGCTCTGCATTCAGTCGGCATGTGGATCTCGAGGTGGTGACTTGAGATTTGTCTGTGGCAATCGCCACGTGTGGTTGCTCGTCGTAGACTGTACCAAGTTAAATCGAGTGCTACTGTGTGTTTGTGAATATTTAGCCGGTGGAACAAGGTGTGCATCGCATTGAATTAAAGTGACTGTGATTTGTTAATGTAAAACGTGTCGTCGCATAGGCATGAACATAAACGGTGTTTGAGACAGCCACGTGGTGTGAAAACAATTCGCGACACATATTCATTTTGTCTGGGGGCTCACGAGCTATAACTTTATTTGGTAAATGTGTCGACGTACAGACGTATCAGCCACAGGGTTCAAATATTGTGAAATAAACAACATAAAGTGAACTTTCACGTGTTTTCAAAAATAGTAGTTAGTACACCCTTTTCTCTCATGAACTTGATTTTATTATGAATTTGTTTTGTTAATCCTATGCAGGGAAGGAAAGCTCCCTAGAAAACGTGTCGCAATAACAGTTCCAGTGTTTTTGCATGTTTAGGAATTTGGTTCGCAGCTGGTGGTTGTGAGTTTGAAAAAATTTTAAACTCTCACCCCGACCTTCACGCTCGCACTCCTTTTCCTTCTCCTCCTCCTCTAATTCACCCCTTTATCCTCCAATCCATCCTACTGCCTGTAACTCCTCCATGCCTTGCAACTCAACTCCTGTATCACCTCTCTGTATACTGCTCCCATCCCTTTTCATGGATAATGATATTTATCTGCCAAACGTCATGTGTCAAAGCTCAAATAATATCTAAATCTGAAGTAAAAATAAAGAAATTCTTTGCATTCTACAGTATGTCTGCCTAGGTGTACTTGTGTCTGTGTGAATGTGTGGGTGTGTGCGCATTTGTTTACCCTCCTTTTTTCCCCCAAGGTAAGTCTTTCCTGTCCCGGGATTGGAATGACTCCTTAGCCACTCCCTTAAAACCCTCATCATTTCCTTTTCCCTCTTCTTCTCTTCTACCTGACGTAGCAGGTAGGCTGCGAAAGCTAGCGTTTGTATGTGTGAGTGTGTGTTTACTTGTTACTGTCACTGCCTGTGCTCCTTCTCCTGGTAAGTAGACTTCATCTATTTTTTACATATATTTTTCCTGTTAGAATTTTTTCCTCTATACTATTCGTATCTTAAATCCGAAGTAAGGTACTCTCCAGAATGCAGCGTACTAAATCCTGTGTTGACACTGATGTTACTCTTTTCCTGAATGTCAAGTGCACGAATTTTCATCAAGATCGGAGATTGGAATAAACCCGACTGGTATCGGAGCCCATTTTAAATTCCATCCCCCCTCCCCCCGCCATGTAGCTTTATTACGCGGACAGAGCCGTTCGTCTTCCTTATAAGGTAAAGTGTTCAAAACTGTATAAACGGTGTGGCAGTGCATAAAACACGAACCTAATCGGAAGTTTCGATGCCAATACAAAATTAACAATTTCGATTTTTTCCGGTCTTACGGCTGTTCGTTTGAGTTTTCCCTACCTTTTTTTCTAAACAATCCATGTATTACAGTAAACAAAACACAAACAAAATTATTCAAATTGGTCAACTCGTATCTCAGATAAAGCGATAGTAATGCACAGCAATTGATTCACATGTATACAGTAGATTACTTTAAGTAAGGATTCATTTTTATGCCGATCGTGGGTAAAAAAGATAAAAGTGGCAGAAATCAAATCCCCTAACATAAGGTGCTCCGTCCTTTTAACGGAGCAGTACAGCCGACATCTTCCTTAGGGATGGAAATACAGAGTTATATAGCCGCTAGTGGTTTGGCTTCACGCTGTAGAAAAAGTTGCATGTCTTACAAGAAGCAAAAATTAAACACGTTACAAAAGAGAGCACGTTGATAACCTAGCGATAGATGAAACTGCTCACAAAGTTTTCTAACCAGTAATTCTGTGATAATGAGTTCCCAATAGTCTAGAGTTTCTGCCCTGTTAACGAGGCATTTTATTGAATTTCAATATGATATTCTTCTTAAAGTGAAAGAATTAATAAGGGAAAAATGGATTTCTATTAATATATATTAAGAAACTTATTTCACTGTACTTATAATTTAACTCGATGAACAGCAGCCCTTACAGATGCTATATCGCAGTGTCTAAATGGCAATTATTGCTTCCAAGCCTCAAGACGTGTGTCTGCTGTTGGGCTTTGTTTTATTGGTTTTGCCTTGTATTTTTCTCACACAGCTCTCTCCCTATCTCTCTCGTACACACACACACACACACACACACACACACACACACACACACATACACATACACACCAGTTACACACATACACACACACACACACACTTTCTCTTTCGTCATTTTTCGGTAATACTTTACTCCGAATACGCTGTTTCACAATAGTAAAAAGAACGTGCAGGAGCAACTGTATCAGCTAGCTCTGTAACAATTTCGTGCATTTTCCTTTGGCGTCGACATACTCGATGGACACCACAAGGCATTTATCACGATCGATCAAATGATGCTCATACACACCTCCACCGCTTTTAAACGTACGTGTAAAAGAATGGTGGAATGGAACTGGCGAAATTTAACTTTTCATAGTTTCTAGGCTTTGGAATTTACTTTAAAGACTTCTATAGGTTTTACAGATTGCATATGAATGGCAGTGGATGTCGTTTACATATGACATCGGTTAGTGACACTAACACCTTCAACGTACAAGACAGTATATTTTGTGCGGCAAGCGGACACATATGACAGGTTACCTTTCCAGACATACAATAAGCACTGATGACAAGATCAACCATCTCATTGATGAATTGATTGTCACTAAAAGTAATAAATTCTATATTCGTTTGAGCGAAAGTCCCCTTGAAACTGACAAGTAAATTTTGACAGAAGAACAGGGCGCTAAATTATAGATCCTGCGTTACTGCCACGGTTACGTTCACTAATCGTGGTCTCATACAAGAGAAACGCAGGATAAAAAAACATAAATGAGCCTTGGATCATGCCAAAGGCAGCGTCTCCTATTGCACCCAATGCTCAAGCCACTATAAAGTGACACACAGCAAAACAAAACAATATGTAATGAGCAACGATTTACTTTGAAACTTCTTGGCAGATTAAAACTGTGTACCGGAATCGGGATTCAAACCTCGGGCCTTCGTCTTTCGCGGCATGTGCTTTACCAATTTTCTTCTCTCTCCATCTCTCTTTTTTTTCTTTTTTGATACACTGCTCCTTTGCGGTAGTTTGTTCGTGTTGGTTCTAGGTTGTTCGTTCTGTCATTCTTACTTAGTTTTTTTTCTCTTTTTTTATTATATATATATATATATAGTGCGTTCAGCCCTCTGACCGAGAGCGCTGATTGTCGGATTAGAGAAACTAAGAAGATGATTAAGACATATCTCAGATTTCTCTATCAGTTAAATAACATAAAACGGTATCCAGACGGCATTAAATTAGTGGTAATGATATATTTACTTGTGATCTTTTCGCGTCCATTTGAAGATTTTTTAATGACCAGTGGCTTACATAACGCATAACGTAGGAAATTTCTAATGAAAACGATGGCCACCATAACCTGTACTTCCCTGGTCAAAGTTTTCTTTCTTTTTGTAGCTACCATTCTGTCTTTTGCTACCATTTGTTTCACTCAGGATTTTTTCAAGTCAGACGTAACATAAGATGGAAAGGAGGAGAAGCGAAAACACGGTAATAAAGGCCATAATGGATGCAAATAGTGTGTGTGTGGTGAATAAAGATGCAAATGACAGGAAAGTGTGTAAGACTCGATGAGTGAGGCCGAGGACTGGCTGCGGCTTGTGTGGCCAGTATATGTAAGGAAGTAACACCTCGTTTACCACCATTTATATAGACATCCACATTTCCTTGGTATTTCAAGTTGAGAAAAAGCTTCGTTTTGTCTACTTAGAATAACTATTGTTCCTCATGTAACAAAATTGCTGTACTACAAAAACTAGAAAAGGGTGAAAAACATCATTACAGGTGAAATGTGTATCCGTCCGATGTCGTATGCTATTACTATTTGTACAACGTAATGAACTACATAATTATGGAGGAAAAATTCCATAATTGCAAACTCACTACTTTATAAAATGTAACATTTTTTATATCACTTGGTTATTTGGATAACATTTTTGGCTGTTTCATTTCCTCACAACGTTGCTGTCATTTCCTGCGGTACGTTTGTCTAAATATACTTTTAGTGACATATTCTACTCTTTGTGAAATGGAAAGCATGAAATGTATTCTGGCTAACGTAAATCTATATTCATTCCAATTTTCGCTAATCCTAATCACCTACGCAGAATGCAAGCCGACGTATGGACAACAGATGGCATTCCATTAGCTAGGTTTACTGCTTAATGAGTTTGTCCATCGATCATTCTCCCATTTCAGCACTTAATTCAGAAATACATGAGATTGAAACTGTGTCACTATTTCTGAATGATTTATCAGATGTACTCGTTTGCCTGTCAGTGGCCATTTTAAATTTCTTCCAATCATGTGCAGTGGAGTTCCACATACATATAATACGTCCGAACATGGTCTCGTCATACAATGGAACGGCTCCTCGAATTGAAACTGTACACTGCTGTTGTCAGCATCAGTTTAATAAAATGGCTGAGGTCGGCGTGCACTAATTTCCTTTTTTGAGCAGCTACATAATTGCTAAAAGTTTTTATCTAATTAAATTGATATCCTTTGTTACAAAAGATGTAAACCAATTGTGATATTTTTAATTTTTGTTGTTACACATACCAAATTCATCTCTGTTCAGAGTTACACTTGCAAAAGAAATAAAACAGAAATAAAACTTATTGGTGCAAATTACCATAGTTACCGTAAGCAGACACTTTTAAGTTATTCTGAAGCAATTCACTTGGGAATATGAGATCAAATAAATATAAATATTGGGTTTTACTGTTGATATTTTAAAACTTTTTTCTATGAAAATTATATGACTACGAATTTTAGTAACTTTTTTTATTTCATCCTGCTGTCTCGTACTGACTAGTGACACCGCTCATAAAAAAACGGTTCCTAGTTATCGAAATATTTATCCTATAAAACGCAACAGCAGACGTAACAGCTCACAAGCAAGCATAGCAGTCTGGTAGAGATATATACCGGCTCTCGTTTTTTCGGTGGTTACTTTAAAGGTGCAATCTGTACTCTCTATGATGCTGTTTCAGACAACCTCTGACGATTTAAAGGGGACGTTGAGGACCATAAACAAACAGAGCTACAAACAGGAGTACGAAAACCAGTCAAAGACTAAATTGTAGGTATAATACCTGAAATTGTGGACGGTGAAACACTATGAACTAATGGAAGATCATAATACGTCCATTACACCGCTGTGATTATTTTCAAATAAAATTGGTAACCTTTTTCAACATCCGCAGAGAAGCATTTTCCCTGTTTCCTTGTGAAACTTTCATGGAATTACAGAATTTGTTTGTGATGTTTCTAGTATTATGAAATGATCCATACTTTCTTGCAAAATAGGTTGTGTCTAAGGCACAGCAGTCGCGCATTAATTGCGTAAACTAGATTTAAGATGATTAATGGACATTGTCAACTACAGCTCAGAATGTCATTAAATCCAAGTTACATTAGCTAATACCGCTAATGCCTACGCAAAACTATACTTTTCAAGTTCTGCTGATTGATTAGAGATCTATGTCGTTGAGTAGATACGAGGAGAATCGAAAGTTTTCTATGGCTTTGTGTTAGATCAATCAATGTTTAGTTCTGAAAACAAAATTTTGTTAGCAGGATGTATGGCATATACTAGTGGGTGGTAGATCTTTCATTTGTGTGCACACTTACGAAAGTGAATGAGATTTATTTGCTGTGTTTCTAAGAAGCATGGTAGGGAAGCCGAGGACAACCGGAGTCGGATCTGAAGGTATTAGTAAGGAGATTGGAAAACGAGCAACGGAATTAAGAACGGATCAAAATAGTTTAGATTTATAAAGAGAACTTAGGACGATAGGATATCTAAAAGAATAACTGATGTTACAGACTCGATAACAATGATATCAAAAGAAGCAGTTCAAATTTATTACACTGTTTAATAATTGATTCACTTAATGAGTTGTTTCGACCATCTATGTTGTCATTTTCATGTTACGTAAGGAATGTACAATTCTACCTTATGTATATATGACATTTGAAGACATGTAACAACACATTTGTCCTTTCGATAAAATTTGATAAATAATTATATTTCTTTCTGGTACACGGTTCAAACCATCTTCATCTTGATACAACTGTAACTCAGTCTGTGTTACATGTTCCAGTAGTCAGTTGTTCACCATTACAAATTTGACAGTTCTGTCGAACTGCGCTGATGTATTGTCCATATGCTGGAAGACTTAGACACAGCATTAGAAATTGCTGTGTTCATCGCTTTCTTTAGTCATGAATACAACTACTTCTATGCGCCTCCGAATGACATACATATATAAGGTAGTATTATACATTCTTCATGTAATATCATGTAAAACCGGCGACATAGATAATCTACACTAGTCAAATCATGAAGTGAATCAATAATTAATTAGTATAATAACGTTTACAGCGAATGTGGCTCTTGAGATAATTTTGTATGAATTACAGAACATAAGTTACGATATACCAGTCGCAATCCTAGCCGACTGCTATATATTAACATATAAAATGTCGGTTAATAACCTTAAAGAATAATGGAGACCAGGACTGAGAGGAAGAGGAAGAGAAAGACCTAGCGCAAGATGGACCAACTCACAAAAGACCATGGAGAGGGCATGTAAACTTTAATTCATGGAATAACAATAGTAGAAAGATAGAAATTACCCCAACCTGGCCTGGTACGTGATAGGAAGATGACGTTGAAAAGAAAGCACTGCTGTCTCTTAGATAACTACAGTATTCTTGATTAAAACATACGCTAAAATTACCATGTTTCAGGGACTCAGTGCAGTCTTCGGATGTCTCTATAGGTCAAAATTAAACATCTTTGAACTGCACGACCACTAACAACCTAGCAGTACTATAGCGAAATGGTATTTGCTCTCACTGAATTACAACCCGTTGAGTGGCATGACGAAGCGACCACGTTCAAAATTCAAATCTATGTAAATCTATCGGACCAAACTGTGTGGTCATCAGTCCGTAGCTTACAAACTACTTAAACCTACAGACAAAAACACACACCCATGCCCCAGGGAGGACTCGAACCTCCACGGCGAGCAGCCGCGCACTCCGCAGCGAGGTGCTTTAGACCGGTCAGCTACTCCACCGCGGCAAGCGACCACGTCACAGCTAACCTATTGGGCAGTTGATGACAGCAGAACAGTTGCACGTTGTCTACGTAGTGCCTGACACTGATAGTGCTGAATAAATTCTGATCGAATGGTTCTTTCATATCTTTTATTCTGCTATTCAGAGCCTTCTGTCTATCACATATTGTCGATAAATACTACGGAGTTTCTTTTTCTTTCAGCGCTAACAGGCGCTATAAACCGCGTGCTGCACCAACGATCTGCTTCCACTATCATTCGCTGCCTCCTTCCATCCTGCGGAAATTCCTGCTGCGACGTCCTTCTCTATTTTATTATTTTTGACATAAAATTTTCTGGGTATTGTACCGCGTCATGATGTAAGGCTATTACTTAAATAACAGACGTTTCGGCTAACGTTACAGTGGCCTTCATCTGGGTATATACCCAGAAAACTTTTATGTCATCTGACTCTGGCCGCGGAAGCCTACGTAATTATATGTTATTATTTTTATTTAGCGTATGTGGTTTTCAAGTACAAATGGTTTACATACTCACATACATACGAGGGGGGGGGGGGGAGCAAAAGAAACCGGACTCCGAGGGCGCTGCCATTCGTAGATGTAGTAAAGGGATCTCCGCTAGATGGCGTTGGTAGAGACCTTCATGAAACAGCTGTGCAGACGGTGTCAGTGTAGAGCTGAACGTGTTTTTCTGACTGTTGGCAGGTTACCCCTGCGAAGTCGTTATGGAAACTTTAAAAGAACGAAGTGTGTGAAATTTTGCTTCCTGCTTAAAAAACTGCAACGGAGACACACTAAATGCTTCAGGAAGCTTTCCAGGAGGACGCTATGAGCCGCACATAGGTTTTCGAGTGGTTTAGGCGCTTTAAATGTGGTGAATGAGTGTTGAAGACCAAGCTCGTTCTGGACGCCCTTCAACATCGTGAAAGTAGGAGAACACTGAAAAGGTCTGCCAAAAGATGTGTTAAGGTGTCTGCGAGAGGATATGAGGAGGAAACGTCCGGAACTTTGGCGATACTCAACTGAGAATGCCACAATGTTCCAGACAAAGCCCAACCGATATGGTGACGAACCCAGGAGATGTACAGGCGAATTAGTGCTGAAACAAAATGTCACCACAGTCGGCCATGTGCTGCCGTTGCTTTTTAATGCCAACCTTTGCCGCAGTTCTCTAACGACATATTAGAGGTACGTCCCGAAATACTTCCGTGGCTGTCTTACGCTCTTTACTTGCTTGTCTATCAGTACTAACAACTCTATGCAAGCGCACCACTCCAGGTCATTAGGTGCGCAACCGGTGCGTTTCGGATGTGGGACTATTTTTGGTTACCGATCAATGTGTCTCACCTCACAACATAATTAGCACTGTCGGTGGTTCTTTCGACAATCACATGTGAAGAAATTTATGCTTACTTTTGTGTCCCAACTTCGTCGCCGCTTTTGTGTCCCAGCCTCGTCGTAGGTGTCGGTGGCCGAGTGGAATGAGACCGACACAGGAATATAGACAGCACGCTGGTGCAGGTACGGAGGGGAGCAGCCAGAAACTATAAACACTAGAGTAAATTAGAAAGAGATATATATTGCACAGAATGTAACAATACTTAACTTTTACATAGTACTGCAGAATGTTGATACATAGTTGTTAGAGGCCTGCCTAGTGCCTGTACGATAGCAAAGTCTTCACTGGGGCCTATCTGATTACGAAGGTCCTAACTGGTTGCTATCTCAGTCCCAAGTGACCGGTGTCTTTCCGTGGTGGCCACGAGCGGGGTTGCAGCAGAGGGCGCTCGTGGCTGTCGTCGTGAGAACGCCGCGCCGTGCGTGCCTGGCGGCGCGCGGCGAAAGTAGGTGGCGCGCACTTTGTACTTGTGCGACACCACACCCCTCCCCCCCAAACCGCCGCGCCGTCGTGGCGTAGGGCTGAGGGCCACGGCGACGGCACTGGGAGGAGGGCCTGGGCGGGGGCGTTACTGGTGGGACGGGCGTCGTAGCTGAGGCTGGGATCGAGACGCCGTCCGCGCCCCGGCATCCGCCTTGCGGTCCTCCAGGGAACCCACCGAAACCTGGGGAAGGGCGCACCCCCCCCCCCCCCGCCCAGAGGGAGCAGGTCATCTTCTGAGGTGCGTGGCCCAGGCGGCGGGGGCACGCACGGTCCCGGAGCCCATCTCGTTGACGCTGGCAGCTGAGGCAGCGACGGAGGCGAAGGGGCCGACTGCATAGGATGCGCGTCTACATCCATCGGGAGCTCGTAGCCCGAGGAAGCTGGGCCCGGCGGCGAGCGATGTGGCTGTGCTCCCTGGCGGTGAACTGGGTCTGGAATCAAGAAACCGGAGACAGGATCGCGCGGCCTGTGCAAGCGCAATTGGTTTGCGTGGCGCCGCAGCTCCGACCCTGTGGAAGAACGTACAACATACATATTGCGACCGAGCACGCGCTGAATGATGCCTGGCAACCATGTCTTCTTGTTGCCAGCAAACACCCTGTACAGCACCGGCGTGGAAACCTGAAAACGCGAAGCGCCATACGAACCGACTCGGTGCGTGGGTGGCTGCAGCAGGTGAAGGAGAGTGCGGTGACGGCGGCCGTGTAGCAGCTCGGCAGGAGACGGGCCGTCACGTGGCATGCATCGATACGTAGACAGGAAAATTTGAAGAGCTTGCTGCCTGGAGTGCTGACCTTTCATCTTCTCCATGTGAGACTTGAATGTTCGAACGAAACGTTCTGCTTCACCATTGGACTGAGGGTGAAAAGGTGCAGTGGTAATATGATGAATGCCATTCACACGACAAAACTGTTGAAATTCCGCACTAACAAACTGAGGTCCATTGCCACTGACGATAGTTTCAGGCAAGCCTTCGATGCAAAACACTGATGTTAAGGCACTGATTGTACTAGACGCTGTCGTTGAGTTCATGGCAATCACAAAAGGAAACTTGCTGAAAGCGTCTACAACAATTAACCAGCGCGTATTCCAGAAAGGTCCGGCAAAGTCAATGTGTAATCGTTGCCATGGTCCCTTGGGGCGAGGCCAGTCTGAGAAACGTTGCGGAGGAGCCGCCTGATGCTCCGCACAAACCGTACACTGTGACGTCATGCTCTCTATCTGAGCGTCCATACCAACCCAGGTACAATGACGTCTGGCCAATTGCTTTGTCCTAACAATACCCCAATGTCCTTGATGCAAGAGGCGTAACACTTCCGGTTGCAGGGAACGAGGAACAATCACTCTTGTTTGGTCGTTGTCGGTATGCAACAACAGTACACCCTGACTTAAAGATAATGCATGACGTTGTGCAAAATAACGTCGAACCAGAGGCCGATCAATGTCTTTGGCTCTGGCAGGCCACCCTGAGCGAACAAAACGTGCTACCACACTTAAGTCTGCATCCGCAGCTGTTTCTTGTGCAACCCGACGAGAGTTCAAAGGGAATCAAACATGCATCACTGAGTAGTGCAGACTTTAGTTTGTCAAAGGCAACCTGACAATCTTTAGACCATACAAAAGGAACATTCTTCCTACGTAAGTGATGCAGTGGAGCTGCAATCTGAGAGGCATTGGGAATAAATCTGAAATAATAGTTAAGCTTTCCCATTACTGCTTGCAATTCATGCACATTCTTAGGAGGAGGCAAGTCTTTGATTGCTCTAAGATGTGACTGTAAGGGATGAATTCCTTGGGCATTAATCACATGGCCTAGGTACTCTATTTCAGTTTGAAAAAACGAACACTTTGCTTTATTACAACGTAGACCTGCTGCAGTCAAAACTTTGAAAAGGCACTCCAGGTTTGATAAATGTTCTTCAACTGTACGTCCGGATACCACAATATCATCTAAATAGTTCGAGCAACACGGTACAGAAACTGTCAGCTGTTCCAAGAAACGCTGAAAAATAGCGGGGGCGGAAGAACTGCCAAAGGGTAGGCGTTGAAATTGAAAAAGGCCCATGTGAGTATTAATGACGAAAAACGTTTTTGACTCGTCATCAAGTGGAATCTGTTAGTATGCCTCTGCTAAATCAATCTTAGAAAAGAAACGAGACTGTCCTAATTTGTCCATCAGTTCCTCAGGTCTGGGCAGGGGGTAAGTGTCCACAATTGTTTGACTGTACACTGTTGATTTGAAGTCCGCACAGAGACGAAGTTTTCCTGACGGCTTGGGTATAATTACTATAGGCGACGCCCACTGACTCGCAGAAACAGGAGAAATCACCCCACTATCTTGCCAACGTTTAAGTTCTTCGGCAACTGTATCACGCAAGGCGATAGGCACTGGTCTAGCTTTACGAAATTTGGAACTGCAGATTCTTTTAAAGTTAAATGTGCCACGAAGTCTTTTGCACAACCTAGTTCCGGCGAAAACAAGTCACTATATTTGTCACACAATGCATTGATTTTATCCTGAGGCACTATTGACGAAATTTGAAGCACATCTCTTTGAATTGATAAACCAAACAAGTCAAAAGCATCTAGTCCAAAAATGTTCTGTGTCGATTTGGCCTGAAGAACTACAAAAGCAACTGTTTCTGTTACACCTTGAAAAGAGGCGGGCAGGCTACACGATCCTAGCACGGGAATATTTTGACCTGTATAAGCTGTCAACACTTGCTGTGACGGCGACAATTTTGGCGAACCCAGAAGTTCATAAGTATCTTTATTAATGTGACAGCGGAACCAGTATCAAGCTGAAATTGCACCGTCTTATTTTCTATGAAGAGAGTCACAAACAGTTTTTGCTTGCAGCGCTCGACAGGTGCGCGAATGTGGGCAACGTCTGCTACGGTTAGTTTACTGCGCTTGCGCGGGCCGCGTAGTGAAGTAAGCGGCGCAGACTCGGCACGCAGCGGATTAACAACACTGTCACTAGATGGCACTACCGCCGGATCGGCGTCCGCGCAATGCGAGGCTACTACAGAGTCACTAACTACTGCACTACACTTTTGAGTAGCTACTTGATGTCTACTGTCACTAGCTACACAGTACTGGGCACTATTACAAGGAGCAGTTGCAGAAGGCACTATTTGCACTACAGGAATGCACTGTTCATAGTCATTTTGCTTGTCCCGAACCCTTTTCCGTTGCACTGTTTTACGCGCTCGTCGGCGCTTGCTACGTGGTGCACTATATAGTTTTGCCATAGGCGCAGAACTACTCTCTTGCATTTGAGATCCAAGGAAAGCACTGTTCAATTCCACAGCCCGTATAACATTTACAGAATGAACTGTTCTCGCACTTTGCGAAGCACTGTTTCTAACGTTACTGTTCTTTGAGTTTTTAATTTGTATACACACAGACTGCACATGTCCCGATTTGCCACATTGATAACAGGTTGCGTTGCGACTAGGGCAATGAGCACGCTTGTGGCGAGACACACACTGGGGGTACGATTTACGAACATTTTTCTGAAATGAGCGTTGGCGCCCTTTATTCAAATCACTGTTTCTAATACGACGGGGCGACCTTTGTGTCGCACTTTTACACTGGCTACTGTTCACTGTCTGTTCAGCACGGCCGGTAGAAAAATAAGAATCACTAGTGCTATACTGAGAACTACGGCTAGGAAAGCGTCCGTTGTGGCGCACTGAATTTACACTATGGCTTTGCATTTCTACTTCAGCTAAGTCAAAAGTATCATGCGCTTCTATAAGCTGCAGTACACTGTCTAATGAGGGGTCAGACTGTTTTAGAATTGCTGCCCTAATTCTGGGGTCCTAAATGTTCTGCGTAATCGCATCTCTTAACATCACATCACTATAAGAAAGTCCACAAGAGCAAGTAAATTTACATTGGCGGGTTAAGCCGTTCAATTCCGTAATCCATTCTTGGTGTGACTGCTGCGGTAATTTTTTAAGTCTGAAAAATCGGTTTCGTGCAGCGGCTACAAGAACTTTTCTCTCATAATGAGCATTCAGTGCATCTACAATTTGTTCAAAGTCTACATCACGAGGAGATGCGAGAGGGAAAAGTTTTTGCAATAGTACGAAGGTCTGGGGGCCCACAATCGATAAGAAAAGGTTCTTCACTCTCTGATCTGTAATTTGATGAGCCGCGACGATTTCTTGAAACTGTGCGAAGTAGTCGCTCCATTCTTCCCCACGTTCGTTGTACTGGCGAAATGTATGAAGCGGTGCAGCGGCAGGTGTGGGCTGCTGATGTGACGGCTGTTGTTGGTGAGCAGCCTGTGCCGTCAACTGCGACACGGCCTGCAGAAGTTGAGTGATTTGCGCCGTCTGTACCTGAATAATTTCCATTAAGTTTGGGTTCGGGGTAGTGGCCATGCTGACCGATTAGGCGCCGCACATACAAGTAAATTATAACAAAACACAAATGCAAGATAAATGAGGACGCTCGATCTGCAACAAAAATGTCCACAAACACGTATCTGAATATGTTCCCCCAAAAATCTTATAATAAGGGTGGGTGGGCGGGAGCAATTTCTGCGTGCTCCGACTGCTGCTGTCTGGCTGCTGCTAGCGGGCTGGTCCAAGGTTCGTCTATCACTCCTCGTCGCCACTTTTGTGTCCCAACTTCGTCGCCGCTTTTGTGTCCCAGCCTCGTCGTAGGTGTCGGTGGCCGAGTGGAATGAGACCGACACAGGAATATAGACAGCACGCTGGTGCAGGTACGGAGGGGAGCAGCCAGAAACTATAAACACTAGAGTAAATTAGAAAGAGATATATATTGCACAGAATGTAACAATACTTAACTTTTACATAGTACTGCAGAATGTTGATACATAGTTGTTAGAGGCCTGCCTAGTGCCTGTACGATAGCAAAGTCTTCACTGGGGCCTATCTGATTACGAAGGTCCTAACTGGTTGCTATCTCAGTCCCAAGTGACCGGTGTCTTTCCGTGGTGGCCACGAGCGGGGTTGCAGCAGAGGGCGCTCGTGGCTGTCGTCGTGAGAACGCCGCGCCGTGCGTGCCTGGCGGCGCGCGGCGAAAGTAGGTGGCGCGCACTTTGTACTTGTGCGACACCACACTTACAGTCGGATAAAAATTAGAAACGAAAAAACACGAAGTGCTTATGCCTGGAACTAAAACGGAGTTGTCATAATACTGTTATAGTGCTGTGGTTACTGTTCACAGCGCAGGAATCAGCAGCAGCCAAATTAGAAGAAACCTTTGATGGCTAGGGTCCAGGTTTAAAAGACATATTTTGAAAATGGTGTGCAGTGTCCATGTTTATCGATAGAAGCCCATTTTGTACCTACAGATATCAAATTATATTCGCAATAAGAATTGACATCGGCTGTACTTTTTAAATGGTATCATTTGAAAATTTGTCCTAGACCAAGACTTGAACCAGGATTTCTCGCTTTTCTCGTCCGGTCGCCCATGACACCCGGCCAGACTCGTACATCCATAAGGCGCACGCCACTCTCCACGAGTGCTCGGAATTTCACTATGTAAGTCCCGCAAAGGTGGAGACAACAGTTGCAAGACTTGCTGTGACTGATTGAAATGCGATGTGAAGTGTACGTGATTGTTGAGATAACCGTGAGGGACTTACAGTGTGTAGGCCTACTGTACGAGCACTCATGGGAGTAGGAAATATCTGGCACAAGACGTTTGGGTCGATGCGGAGGCGTGTTTGGGTAGCGTAATGGTAACGCGACTATCTCCAAAAATGGGAAATCTGGGATCGAATCCCGGTCTCGCACCAACTTTCATATCACCATGAACTCATTTAGCTGATGCTTATTCATATCAGAACTACAAATATATTTATTGTGTTTATCTGAAATATTTCATGGTTTTTAACACTAATTTTGCAATTTATACTAGAAAGAAGCAATATAGTGTAGTATTAGTAGTTGTTGTTGTTGTTTAGAGGGGACTAGACTGCTTGGTCTTCAGTCCCCTGGTGCGAGCAAAGACAGTAAAGTGTAATGCAAGCTGAAAAAAACGGGCGAATATAGTGTAGTAAAATGCATATTTACTGTACACATAGAAATGTGTTTACGACTTTGATAGGTCCTAATTCAGTCATATTTTTGCCATAATAGATTATATTTCGACTTACACTTGAGAGAAATGCTTATATTTCTCATTTTTTAAGTAAACAAGAATAAAACTTCTGTAAGACGTTTTAGAAAAATCAAGAGTTACTATTAAGATTCGTCCGTTTTTATGAATCAATCTTCCTTGTGTTTCATTTCCTGTGCTGCCTCTCTTGGTCTTAGTAATTCAGAACCCAAACTGATTTTCTTTTTCAGAGTTTGCGTCACCAGTATGTGCATTCTAGAAAGATGTTTTCACTTTGCAGTGTAGCGTCCGCGGATGCGAAACTTCTTGGCGGATTAAAACTGTCCGCCGGAACCTGCATTCAAGCCTGGGACCTCTGATCTTCGCGGGCAAGCGCTCTGGCGACTGAACTATCCCGACACGCTTCACGGTCCGTTATCACAGATTTACTTCCGTGAGTACCTCGCCTCCTACTTTCAAAACTATTCAGAAGTTCTCCTGTGAACGTTGCGAAACTAGAACTTCTGGAAGAAAGGATATGGTAGAGAGTTGGCTTACCCACAACCTAGGGAATGTTCCCAGAATGATATTTTAAATATGCAGCGGACTTTGACTACCGGTTCCGGCACACTGTTTTAATTTTCGAGGCAGTTTGTAGGACGACTGCAAAGAAATATCGTAGCTAGTAGATCACGTCATATGTGCAACGTGTGGGAAAAGATTATATATATATATATATATATATATATATATATATATATATATATATATATATATATATATATATATATATAAAGTAGTCAGAAATCCGAAGATTTGTTTGAACACCACAGTGCCGCGGTGGAGAGGCCGAGCGGTCTAAGGCACCTCGCTGCGGAACGCGCGGTTGCTCGCCATCGGAGGTTCAAGTCCTCTCTGTGGCATGGATGTTTGGTTTGTCCTTAGGTTAGTTTACCCTAGTTTAAGTAGTTTGTAAGCTACCGGCTGATGACCACGCAGTTTGGTCCGATAGATTTACAAACATTTGAACATATTTGAACACCACAGTGCTTAATAGGCATGGTCCTGTTTGGAGGTCGTATGCCGTTGCCTTCCTCCGACCTTCGAACCGACTTACCCAGCCACTTATTGGAATACCTACAGTTTAACGTGGGTTTTGAACCACGGTGCTACTCGATATTTTTCACACCAGCAACACTTCCAGAAGTGAAAGAGGTGGAAAGTAACATACAAAAGCCGGCCGCGGTGTCCGAGGAGACTGTGGCGCTCCAGTCACGGTCTGCACGGCCACTACGGCCGGGGGTTCGAATCCCCCCTCGGGCATGGATATTTGTGCCGTCCTAGTTCGTAAGTAGTTCATAAGTAGTTTGTAAGTTTAGGGACTGACGACCCCGTAGTTAAGTCCCATAAGATTTACAAACATTTGAACATTTAACATACAAAAATCCTAGAACGTGGCGGGGATGGAACCCGCGCTGATCGTCTTCGTTTGTTCTTGTGCCATGTGTTCTTCACTCAGCTTTTTTATTACAGAGGGTGTTCAGCCCCTTGACCGGGCGCGCTGATCCACGGCGCCCGGCGTCACTGTGCTACCGAGTCGCAGACGGAGTAACGTCTCGTATTCTCGTGAGAGAATGCGCCAATACTGCCCAGACTTATTCTGATTGGCTAATCCCCCCCCTCCCACCTCTATGAATATTAAATAAACTTCTGTATATAACTTAACGCAATTTGAGTATGAAATGAAGCTTTATTATGGTATGTTTCGTTTATGTACAGTAATTACGCTCTGAAGAAACAGTTACATGTAGATGTTCTAGAAAATGCGCTTTGTGGCAAAATTCATGCAGCGCGAGACTAGCACGGCCCGTCTGCAGGCAGTCCAGCACAGACAGCTCTAGTGTTAACGCCCATAACAATCGCGCTCTTAAAACAACTTGATAAGCAGTTAAAACTTCATATTATTAATTATTGCAATTAGTATTCAAGTGTAGGAAAATATCCAAAGAAAAATCAGCATTGATCGTAAAGTTGTTTATTTATTATTACAGATCGATTCGCCTACTGAATAGCCATCTTCAGTGCAACTTGTGCCGGCCGCGGTGGCCGAGGGGACTGAGGCGCTCCAGTCACGGTCTGCACGGCCACTACGGTCGGGGGTTCGAATCCCCCCTCGGGCATGGATATTTGTGCCGTCCTTAGTGTTAGCTAGTATATAAGTAGTTTGTAAGTTTAGGGACTGATGAGCCCGTAGTTAAGTCCCATAAGCTTAACAAACATTTAAACATTTTTGCAACTTGCACAATCGATAAGGAACCTTACTGATCTTACTAATCCAACCTCAAGGCATAGCTACAAGCAAATGCAAATGATAGATCAGTAATGTTTCTAGTCGATTGTGCAAGTTGCACTGAAGATGGAAATTCAGTAGCCGAAATCTATCTGTAATAATAAGTAAACAAATTTACGACCAATGCTGAATTTTCTTTGGATATTTAACATTTTATGGTCTTCTAATGGAGTCTTCATTTGGAGAAAAATAATTGATAGTGTTACATATGTCGCTAGTTGTTTCACAACTTATAAATAGATGTTGTGAAAAACTGGCATTCCTTCTTATTTGAAAAACACACACGAGACTAACCAATAGCATTTCATCGACGCCGACCTGTGCGTTGCTTCTGCGTGGGGACAAGGACGGAAAAGAAGAAGTCAGGTTAGTGAACAGAAACGCACTGACGATGCATGTCGTTCTACGGCCCTCGAGTGTACTGCTACATAATTAAATCGTGCGTAATTGGCACCCTCGTGGTATTAACACCTCAAAGGGACAGTGTTGGAGGAAGTTTAGAGAGGTAACTTACAAAAAACCATTCCAATCACTTCATCAAACTCTCTAACCTCCTTTTATCTCCTACTCCGCCGTATGTTTCAGTATTTTCATTGTTCAGAAACATTATATTTTTCATTTTGTCAATCTTATGTATGGACGCTGGAGCTTAAGCTGTATTTTCATTTTGTTACTAATTGGCAACCTTCCACGTTTCGGTGGACCAAGCCATCATCCTCAGGCTCTTATAATAGGTAATCTGCAATTTGCTGCGCTAAAAACAACAATTTGACTGATATCGCACATTCATGGAATATTACAACAAAAAGGACCAACAGTTATTGGTTTGTTGTTTATAGGGCAGCAACAGTTCCTGTTGGTCCTTGTTGTAATATTCTATGAATGTGCGATATCTAATAATATAAAAATAGTACTGACGGTGTTATTATTTATTGCTATATTATATATATTCTTTATTTATTTATTATTTGACATGCCCCATTACATAGTAATATTACATGTTTGATGGTTAGATTCAGGCAGTTGCATCAGGTATTTTTGGAAACACAAGTTGACAGGGTTTATAAAGAAACAAACGAATTTATACATCAGGAAAACTTATTGAATTACAAAAATTGTAAAAGTATGTAGTGAATTTATGTACCAAATCATATTTACTGACGGGCCATCCTCCTCCTTTGGCAGCTATTTTTTTCCTTAGATGGTCGCTCTCTTTCAATAAATTGCAGCAGTCAAAAAGCACGCGGTCAATAGTTTGGACAGCTCTGTTACATATGCATGTCCCGTCTTCAATTATTTTGAACCGCTGATAATACGCTTTCAGTTCAAAATGTTTGTATAGCTTTTGGGACTTAACTACGGGGCATCAGTCCCTAAACCTACAAACTACTTATGAACTAACTAATTCTAAGGACGGCACAAATATCCATGCCCGAGGGGCGGATTCGAACCCCCGACCGTAGCAACCGTGCAGACCGTGACTGGAGCGCCACAGTCCCCTCGGCCACCGCGGCCGGTTACGCTTTCAGTTTCCCATAATCTGTTAACATAGCTGTAAATTGCGGAGGTATTGGGAGTTTAATCATTAAACGTTGTCGGATCGCAAGAAAATACGGTTTAGTGCTCCCCCGTTTTTTGTTCTATGCTACTCAATGTCCCATTTGTTCCTAAACTCTTCTGGACGTTTCTTCTTTATGGCACTTGTAGGTATTTTGTCGTAGCGTATTGATTGTCGTGATCGAGCTGCTCTTTTAGCAAGGCTGTCAGCTAGTTCATTTCCCCATATCCTTCGATGTGCCTCAACCTATTAGAAATGCACTAGCCAGTTGTGTGTCTGCAACCTTCTGATTTTACACCTTATTTATACAATCATGAAGTTGTGGTTCTTCGGATTTCGCAAAGAGTCCAAAGTAATCCTATATTATATTGTGGTCATGACGCACAGTGATAGTGCGATGGTAAGATTATTCCATTAATTTAGAAATTGAAGGCACTGACCCTATATTGTGTAGAAGGTATAGATTTTAAGTTTAGGTTTTCAATAATTCTGAGGGAATTTCGTGTGTCAACGTACCTAAATCCTATCGTAGTATTATGTTTTAAAATACGGATTGTTAGTAACTTAATAATGAGAGCATTTATAATCAAAACGAAGACTTACAAGGGCCCATAGAGACAAGACAAGGTGCTTTTTTATACACTTTTCGATAATCGACCATTTTTTTATTTGTAAAATTTCCATTTATGTATAGCACTTTGGAGATTTTATGAATGCACAAACACAAAGCAGCCCATTCCATTACTTTGAAAATTGAGGGAACTAACGCTATCTTCTATAGCAGGTACAGATTTTAAGGTTAGGTTTTCAATAACTTCGTGTGTCAACTCACCTAAATCTTGTAGTATTATAGACCATACGTTTCAAAACACGGAGTGTTAGTAAATTAATAATGAGAGCATTGACAATCGAAAGCGAAGACTTACAAGGGCCCATGGTGACAACGACAAAGTGCTTTTTGATACACTTTTCGACATTCGACCATATTTTATTTGTAAAATTACCATTTATGTATAGCACTTTGGGGATTACATGAATGCACAAACACAAAGCAGCACAGGAGAACGGTGGGAGTGATTGTGCACGCCCTTCGCACATTTGACGCAAATTCACAGCATAATCATTCCATTAATATCGGTATGCAACAGTTTTAACGCTGAATATGCAGATCCGCGAAAACAGACATAAATGGCCGAAATACATTAGCGGCTGCGGCTGCGGCTGCGGCGGTGGTGGCGGAAGCTCTGGCAGGCCCGCCTAGCTGCTTTATCGACGCGCACTGCCCGCTGCCCGCTGCCATTTCATTAGGCGGCGGTCGCCGCCACTTTGCCGCCATTACCATATGAAACCTGCCAGCGCACCTCTAAACAATTCGCGCTCTCCCCGTTGCGGGGCGGTTTACACTGCTTCCATAATATCGTCAAGTACCTTAAATTTTCGAGCCTGACAATAAGGGTTAACATTATGTTTTATGGATTGGTATGACAGACGGGCAGAATCACTCGAGGTGATTATCCTGCAATTCGGATTTTTATTTAAAAATATTTACTTAAACAATTACTATATCTATAAACAAAAATGAATAACTCTGCTTAGATTCGCTTTAAACGCTCAAGCGTGTACGAAGGTATATGACAGAGCTTTCCAAACTGGGTGTCGCGACACCCTGGGGTGTCGCGTAGTAGTATCGAGACTAACAAATTTAGACTCGACACAAAAAAAACACTTGTCATATCCTTTTCTTCATTCTACCCCGAATACTCGCCTGCATGTAATCATCCTTCTCTTCATTCACTGCACCACAGATCACGTATTAAAGGAATGGTCAGTCACTCGATTATCCGGACCTCAGTTATAGCACAGTCTAACAACATATACAGTCATGACACTCCCACAGATTTTTGTTATACGCTGCGATAGCAGCGCTCCAAGCGGCCGGCAAGCTAAGTTTCTGAATACGATAGTTGATGAGTTCGAACAGTATCGTTTAGATTGACTTCAGTATACTTTTTACATTAGGGAACGTATGTAGTGCCTTATAAATAGGCAATAATTTAAAAATGCTCCCCATTTGTCTTTAAGTTTCATAAGAGCACTCATAAGGTACGAAACGGTACATTACAGGACAGTTAATTTACAATCATCCTGTAACATACAGGCTTTAAATGAGTAAATTAGTATGAGACTTCAATTTCTACGCAGGATCCTTAAGTATTCTTCATTACAATTCCAGTAAAATCGTTGTGAGAAACATACATAGAATGCCACAAATACGGTATTTAACATATCAAATCAACCATCACAGCTGTAGCTGAAGTAAAACCGTCACAGACATGGCAATATAACGATAAAAGCAACCAAACTGTTTTCCAACAAAGAAGACCCCAATTCCACAATTGTTGCTACATCTGTACCACAAACGGCAAGAATCATCAAAACATTGGTTATTTAAAGCTAAAGTAATTACACTTAAAAGAATATGCCCATATAAGAAAGACGAGTGACGTGTATAAATGTGAGAATCATTAGACTCCATACCGAATTGATACACGTCAAAAACTGGCTGTCATAGTAAGAACAGACCATAATAGAAATTTATTATACCATTATGTTTATATGAAACTTACTTTCAGCGGAATAAGCTGCAAATATACATATATTCTTAAGTATTTGTTCATGGCAGAGATGTTCTTTATACCATTGAATCATTTAAATGAGGCTGTTTTTATATTAATTTCCGTATTATGTTTGTCTCTCGATATTTTAATAATGCTTGCAACGCAAAAATTATGGTAAGTATTTCGTTAATTATGTACAAAAGCGATTATAAACAAACTACACTACTTCGGCAGCTTGCCCACCGCTAGGAGCGCTAGTGTCGCAGCATCTGTCAGTTGGTAACAACTTTTACAGCAGTGTTTGTGTCGTGACTGTATATGTTAGACTGTGGTTATAGGGATTCGCGATTATGCGGATTGTCAACCGCGAGTAAATATCTTTGTTGTCTGGTCCGAGCATGTACAACATTACCCGTTGGAACTATCCACCGCATCCAACACCATCTGTGTTACACGCGTTTCATTACTGTTTGAGTTCGACAGCGAGCATTTATTTATTATTAGGCTTAGCCATGCGCAGAGCTGCTGCTGATACTCAATAACAGCTCTTCCCACGCGCAGTTTGCTGGAACTGGCAGCTGCTTGAACGAACCTTCAATGTAGTCAGCTTTCCTTCTCAAAAAGCTTCATCCATGCGGTTTTTAATGGATATATCAAAGCCACGTCACCCTCGGTTGCGTTTCTTACAATTAAATGTCAATGACACAGTGTCTGTAAAAGCTGTTACAGATTGTAAAAGCCGTCACAGATTGTAAAAGCCGTCACAATTGTCCACTGACTAAAGCTGTTCAGTAGTGATGTTTAGTATGGAGTATGGCCGGGTGATTATCGGAGAGTAGTATTTTCAATGCAGTGATCGTTGGTTCGAAGCCTGGTATGCGTTAATATCTTTTCTCTGTTTCCTGTATGTAACAGATTCATGTTCTTACTTCTCACAAATATTTATCCATTTTTTCCGAATATGTCTGGACTTCCGAGGTCGTGGTGAAGCAAGAAGCTAACAATAGAACTTAAATAATAATTCATCACTTGTCATAAATACATCCTCTTTATTTCTAAAAATAATGTGATAGTATTGAACTGAAAGGGAACAGCCACTGTGCTGTCTAAATCAGAAATCCGAGCAGCTAATTTCCAGATGCTGTTTTCAATCGATCCAGCAAAACCGTACCTGGCCCTGACATGTACACACGATAGCGAAAATCGGTTTCCGAAATTCAGTTTTCGTGTTTCGGAAGTTGGGTCGCATGTAGAAGAAGCAAGTAGTGGTATTACTGTGTGAATTAGCCATTGTTGTCTGCGGTGTTACTCTGTTGTACAACTCAGTAGTACCTAATATTTCCTTTTCTTGCGATGAGTGTACGTAACTCAAAATGTTCAAATGTTTGTAAATCTTATGGGACTTAACTACGGGGTCATCAGTCCCTAAACTTACAAACTACTTATGAACTACTTACGAACTAGGACGGCACAAATATCCATGCCCGAGGGGGGATTCGAACCCCCGACCGTAGTGGCCGTGCAGACCGTGACTGGAGCGCCTCAGTCCCCTCGGCCACCGCGGCCGGCTGTACGTAACTGCTGCCGTCAGCATCAACACTAAAGATGTCAATGCGTACGAGGATTTCAGTTTCGTTTACAAACTACATCTAAGCGATACTTTATTTCCGCCCCCCCCCCCCCCCCCCGCAAAGCTAGAAAGATCTAAATTCTACCATATGTATTTATATTATAGAAAGAGTGTCGCGCAAAACTAAGGGTGTCGCCATGAGGGAAAGTTTGGAAAGCACTGGCATACGCCGTGTACTGCCGACCACCTGCTCAGCGTGTGCGATGGCATATGCCATCCGCGCTTTTTTAATGTATTTTTCAGTTCTGCGGTTGCAGTCTGAAGGACAGCCGCGAGGTGGCAGTGTCATACATTCCTTATCTTCATGTTGACAGAGTTTGCATTAGTTTATTTTCGTTGACTACAATTATACGACTGTTTTTGTCTTTGTATGCGTGCCGATTTTCGAAAGTCGTTCTCAATAACGGGGATGATTGAAGTTAAAGGTCTGTGAAGTTCGATCTTTACAATAGGGAAGATGAGTTTTTATTGTCTTCTGATGCATTAGGTAGCCTACCATGCTTTGAGCTTTCTCAATCTCAAAAATTCTTGTAAACAATTGATTTTATAGTTTGATTTTAACCTTTAGTGCCTATTCAATCAATATACTTTCAAGTGTTAACACTATTTTTTCAGAATGACTTTTCTACTACCTCATTAGATATAGCATTTACAGCGCTGAGGGGACATGCGCAATAGGTATCACGCTGCAGGTACTGTCACGTAGAAGGCAGCGTCACGCTTGACGGGTTAACTCAGAAATGGTTTGGCCGATTTGATTAACTTTTATTTGTTTCTTTTCGCCAATCAGTAAAGAAGACTTCGGTGCCCCAGTCAGTCCACTTAAACTATTCCCAGTCATATTCAGACTTCAACTGAATGAAAAGGTTGTTAAGACAGTAACGAATAAAGAACATCTTAAAAATATGGCTCTAGAAATGATAAATGGTAACCACACACAAACACAATGACTTCCTTTATATACAGATGGATCCTTGAATGAAGCAAATGGTATCGCTGATGCTGGAGTTTACAGTAAAATATTTTCTTTTGACAAAACTGTAGGTCAGTATTACTCCCATTTTGATGGAGAGTTGGAGGCAATAAACCTGCCACTAAAACAATTTTTGTTCGTATCCAAAGGTCACGAAAAGGTTTTTATATTTTGTGATTCAACTTCTGCAATAGAGGCAGTTGAATTCTTCCAAACACCTCTAAGGGCTTGCTAAAATGAAATAAAATCCTCTATTGCCTCAAGCACCAAAGCTGCAACTGAAATAGTTTTCGAATGGATACCATCACATACAGGTATACATGGCAATGAAATGGCAGACTTTCTAGCCAAAAAAGGAATCAAGATTTCTCAAACAAATTGCCCAAAATTATCATACATCTCCATTAAAAGACTCATCAACAACAGTTTCAAGAAGAAGTTTTATGACAACTTGACAACACAAGGGCAAGGAAAAACATGGCTTCTACTGTTAGAAGAGGAGAACGTATTTCCCAAACACCCACGTAGGGAAGAATTACTGGCCACTACTGCTTTGCTTAACACCTGCACAGGATTGGAATCTTACCCTCACCGAAGTGTGTTATATGTGAAAGAGAAGACACCGTTATGAATTGGGAGCACCTCAGAAACTGTGAAAGACTGCATTATTGTGACGGGTTGTCAGTTGGTCAATTGTATTGGGAAGTTAGAAGACTAATGACTATGTATCAAATGTCTCAGCATTCAATAAATAAATAAATGTTTCTTTTCGCTTTAATACAGGGGTCGTCTAGCAAACAAAATAAAGTAATAGGCAGAATCCCAAAAAATAAAAAGCTAAAAATCGAAAAAAAGTAAAAATCCGACTTGGGAATGGCTGTGAACTCTAAGTAGCCTGGCTGCGTGGTGTGTGTGTGTGTGTGTGTGTGTGTGTGTGTGTGTGTTTTCCCTGTCTGAGATTCGAAACCTCTCTCAGGTATGAATAAGTTAGGAAGGGTGTTCGAATGAAAAGGTATGAAACTTCTTAACAACCAAAACGGATAAAATTTGAATACGCCGCTTTGGAATAACGTAGTGCGACGTTTATGGACGCCAAGCATGCACGCTCACCTCCCCTTGAAATATTAAAGGCCGAGCTCATGTCGTTTCGACGTCCAAAATCCGATAACCCATCGAATTCATCGCGCACGTAAAAACCAATAACAGTGCCGTGTACTTTAAGACACTCCATATCCTATGCAAGTCAGTGAAGAGCAAACAGCCAGGGTTGCCCATAGTGGGAGTGATTCCAGGGTCACACAGAGTGTACTGGTCACAGTCAAGTGGAAGCAATTTGAGCATCCGCTCTACAGCTTGGACATGTCGCCCTGTGACGATTTTGTCCGCTAAGAAAATATCTCAAAGTGAACCGCTTCAATTCGGATGACGAAATGAAGGACAGAGTAGAGGACTGGCTCTTGTGACAGCCACAGGAATTCTGGGAACAGGGAATCCTTCGGCTTGTTAAACAGTGTCATAGTTGTGTTCAGGCCTCTGGTGATTACTTTTAAATGAAAACTTTATTTATTCCCACAGTGTCTTTTCGTTTGAACAAAACTCATAATTTAAGTAGTTTCATAAATCTAGCGACTGATGACCACTGCAGTTTGGTCCCAAAGCTCTGCAAACATTTGAACATTTTGAACAATCCGCCATACGTAACTGATTGGGAGATGCAGTCGTATGAAGAAAAAGGGACGCACTTCTACTCCTTTCGTGCATCATAATCAATGGGAAAGCATCCACTGAAACAGAGGTAATATCGCGCGTACTACAAAAAATGTTTGTGTAGTTTAAGGGACTTAACTACGGGGTCATCAGTCCGTAAACTTACAGACTACTTACGAACTAGCTAACACTAAGCACAAGTATCCATGCCCGAGGGGGGATTCGAACCCCCCGACTGTAGTGGCCATGCAGATCGTTACTGGCGCGCCGCAGTCCCCTCGGCCACCGGGGCATACCACAGGTTGGTGTTATTGGTCCTGTGCTGTTCCTTATTTACATAAACGATTTGGGAGAAAATCTAAGTAGCTCTCTTAGTTTGGTTGCAGATGACGCCGTCATTTACCGTCTAGTAAAATCATCTGAAGATCGAAACGAACTGCAGAACGATCTGAATAAGATATCACTACGATGTAAAAATTGCCAATTGACTCTAAATAATGAGACGTGTGAAGTCGTCCACATGAGTACGAAAAGATATCCGTTAAACTTTGTTTACAAGATAAATCAATCAAAAGCAAAGACCGTATACTCCACAAAATACCTGGGAATTACTATTACTATTACAGACTTAAAGAACACGTAGAAAGGCGAAGAGGAGACTGCGTTTTATTGGTAGAACCCTTAAAAGATGCAACAGAACCACTAAATAAACTGCATACACTACGCTTGTCCGTCCTTATTTGGAGTATTGCTGCCTAGTGTGAGATCCTTATCAGGTGGGTTTGACTGAGGACATCGAAAGAGTGCAAAGAAAGACAGCTCGTTTTGTATTGTCACGATACATGGGAGACAGCGTTACGGAAATGATACAGGGTTTGGAATGGGACTCATTACAACAACGGTGCTTATCGCTGCGGCGTGGGCTACTTACAAAACTACAATCGCCAACATTCTCCTCCGAATGCTAAAATATATTATTGACTCCCACATACATAGGTAGAAACGATCATCAGAATAAAATGGGACAAATCAGAGCTCGATCGGAGAGATTCAGGTGTTCTTTCTTCCCTCGCGTTATCTGGGAATGGAATGGGAGATAAAAAGTATGAAGGTGGTTCAAGGAACCCTCTGCCAGACACTTAAATGTGATTTGCAGAGTATCCCATGTAGATGTAGATAGAATTAGTACGTTTATACGAATATAGAGGTACCGATGTTTAATGTTGTCTTTCTCATACAGGAAGAAGAGTTTCTCTTTGTGTGTTTGTTTGTTTGTAATTATTACGATCTTGATTAAATTTCGAACATTTGACCATCAGAGCAAGAAGGTACCTTTCTACAGACTTTGACACCGTTTTACTAATTGTTCGCTCGTGTATGAATGTTTTCATGGATAAAGTTTTTATAAACCACAAGGAATCGTAAGGAGCGTGACAAAGGGTACCTTGCAATAAGACATTGTTTCACTGATCAAGAAAGTTGAAAGATATATGTCAGTTTTCATAGGGGGAGGAGGAGATGATAAGTCGGAATGAGCCGAGAGGAGGACAAGGAGATGGAGGTAGGTGCGGAAGAGATGAGCCAAGAGAAGGGAAGGGTGGATAGACAGAGAGAGAGGGGGGGCGGGGGAGAGGGAAGGGACAGCGAGAGAGACAGTGGGTGTGGACGGGAAATGAAAGCCAGATGGATTGCTGAAGTGTGGGTTAAA
This sequence comes from Locusta migratoria, assembly GCA_026315105.1. Classification (NCBI taxonomy): domain Eukaryota; kingdom Metazoa; phylum Arthropoda; class Insecta; order Orthoptera; family Acrididae; genus Locusta; species Locusta migratoria. The sequence goes on from CM048746.1 coordinate 330,362,698, forward strand.
TAAATACCTGGAAAATGAAGATTTCCAGCTAGTCTTACATGAAAATTACTTTTAAGTGTATTAACTTAACCCTTAACTACTATCTGCGGTCTCCCAGACCGCTACGACTTTTTTGAGTCGAGATATTTCACACACCCCTGCCAAGCTAACAGGACTCTTCCGTGTACCTTCCTGTGGCCGACAAGGTCCACGTGCCAGCATTCTTGCAGTGCTGCTGCTCTTTGTTCCGTATTTATGAGCCTAGCGCGGCCTCACTGACCGACCACAGTGTTCGCGTGCCGCTGGCGCAGGCTCTGCCTCGTAGCGCCTGGCCAGTCGGCTTCGTGAGCGCGGCCTGCTAAGCTTCAGCGCTGTGGCTGTGGCCTCCCTCTCGCTGTTGTTGTCCCGTGGCACACATAAGGATATCTTTAGTTTGTTCTTTTTGTTTTATAAGGAAAGTGTGGCAACCTTTCTGGGAGAATCGTAAATGGAAAGGAGCTTTCGCATACAATTTACTATAATTCAAATGGGATTTTTGTGTCTAATCACGCTGTGAATTTGTAATATAATCTCTATAATGATGATCTGTTGGTGTGTAGAGAAATGATTACTTGCTGTTCTTTTCGTAGCACAAAACATAAAAATGTGTTGCAAATTGCGCTATGTTTTACTTGTCGTCACGTTACACATACTACATTGTTAAAAAAAAGTCAAATTTCTACTAATACCTCCTCTAAGAAGTGTAATGAACGACAGGAAGTCATGAAAATTTATATTTATCAAACCACTAGTTTAATATATAGAAAATAAGAGCGGTCTGAGAGACCCCTACATAGTAGTTGCGTTCCCGTCAACGTCTATAGTAGTTAAGGGTTAATTAAAATATTTTTGTACTTTTCGCATGTACCATATAATATATAATAAAAAATTCAGTTGTGAACTAACCGCACTAAGTGGGTTCTACCTGTTCTTTAAATATCTGCACGTGTATAAAAATAAAAATAAAAAATACAAATAATCCTGTTGACAATGATACCCCTTCGAAAATATAAAAATTATTTTTACTGCTACACAGCACTTGTTTAAAGTTCTGAAATAATTTTTAATAGTTATAACCATTTGCATATAAATTGGTTTCACTGACTAGTTTTTGACGCGTGGTGCCCTTCTCCTGAGATATAGCGTCTTCCTTATATGTTCAGCCCACTCCCATGAACCACAGACATTGCCGAGGTGGGGTGGCTTGCGTGCCTCAACGATACAGATAGCCGTACCGTAGGTGCAACCACAGCGGAGGGGTATCTGTGGAGAGGCCAGACAAACGTGTGGTTCCTTAAGAGGGGCAGCAGCCTTTTCAGTATTTGCAGGGGCAACGGTCTGGATGATTGACTGATCTGGCCTTGTAACATCAGCTAATGTGGCTTTGCCACACAGTTACTGCGAACGGCTGAAAGCAAGGGGAAACTACAGCCGTTACATTTCCCGAGGACATGCAGCTCTACTGTATGAACATAATGATGAAGGCATCCTCTCGGGTAAAATATTCCGGAGGTAAAATAGTCCCCCATTCGGATCTCCGAGCGGGGACTATTCAGGAGGATGTGAAAAAGGGAAATGAATAGGTTGAAGTTAGATATAGTGGGGATTAGTGAAGTTCGGTGGAAAGAGGAACAGGATTTCTGGTCAGGCGAGTACAGGATTATAAATACAAAATCTGTTGGGGGTATTACAGGAGTAGGTCTGATAATGAATAAGAAAATAGGAATGCGGTTAAACTACAATGAGCAACACAGTGACCCCAAGATAGATACGAAGCCAACACCGACCACAGTAGTACAGGATTATACGCCAACTAGCTCTGCCGATGATGAGGAAATCGAAGAAATATATAAGGAACTAAAGGAAATTATTCAGAGAATTAAGGAAAAGGAAAACTTAATTGTTATGGGAGATTGGAATTCGGTAGTAGGAGAAGGAAGGGAAGAGAAGATAGTAGGTGAATATGGTCTGGGCAAAAGCAATGAAAGAGGAAGCCGCCTGGTAGAATTTTGCACGGAACATAATTTAGTTATAACGAACACCTGGTTTAAGAATCACAAAAGAAGGTTGTATACGTGGAAGAGACCAGGAGACACCGGGAGATACCAGATAGATTTTATAATGGTAAGACATAGATTTCGGAACCAGGTTTTAAACTGTAAGACATACCCAGGGGCAGATATATACTCTGACCATAACTTGTTGGTTATGAACTGTAGGCTGAAACTGAAGAAACTACAAAAAGGTAGGAAAATTAGGAGATGGGACCTGGATAAATTGAAGGAACCTGAAGTTCTTAAGAATTTCAGAGGGAGCTTTAGGCAACAATTGACAGAAACGGGGGAAAATAAAACAGTAGAGGAGGCATGGGTAACATTGAGAGATGAAATAGTGAAGGCAGCAGAGTACAAAATAGGTAGGAAGGAAAGACCTACAAAAAATTCTTGGATATCTCAGGAGATACTAAATTTAATCGATGAAAGGAGAAAATATAAAAATGCAGTAAATGAAACAGGCAAAATGGAGAACAGACGACTAAGAAATGAGATTGACAGGAAGTGCAAAATTGCAAAGCAGGAGTGGCTAGAAGGCAAATGTAAGGATGTAGAAGAATGTATAAATAGGGGGAAAATATATTCACCCTACAGGAAAATAAAAGAAACATTTGGAGATAAGAGAAACAGCTCTATGAATGTCAGGGACTCTCAGCACAGAAGGGAAAGCTGAAAAATGGAAAGATTATATAGAGAGGCTCTATGAAGAAAATGAACTTAGCGGCAATATTGTAGAAAGGGGAGAAGAAGTAGATAAGCATGAAATAGAAGATACTATACTGAGAGATGAATTTGACAGAGCACTGAAAGACCTAAGACGAAACAAGGCCCCTGCAGTAGATGATATCCCCTCGGAGCTACTGAAGTCTCTGGGAGAACCAGCCATGAAAAAATTGATTCACCTGGTGTGTAAGATGTATGAGACAAGTGAAGTACCCTCAGACTTTAAGAAAAATGTTATAATCCCCATTCCAAAGAAAGCAGGTGCAGTCAGGTGTGAAAACTACAGAATCATCAGTTAAATAAGTCATGGTTGCAGAATATTAACACGAATTATTTACAGAAGGATGGAAAAGCTGGTAAAAGCCGACCTCGGGGAAGAGCAGTTTGGGATCAGGAGAAATGTAGGAACTCGGGAGGCAATACTAACTTTACGGCTTATTCTAGAAGATAGATTAAGAAAAGGCAAACCTACATTTCTAGCTTTTGTAGATTTGGAGAAGGCTTTTGACAATGGTGATTGGAATAAACTCTTTCAAGTTCTGAAGCAAGCAGAAGTAAAATATAGGGAGCGTAAGGTTATTTACAACTTGTACAAAAACCAGACAGCGGTTGTCAGAGTTGAAGGGCATGAAAGGGCTGCAGTGGTTGTGAAGGGAGTAGGACAGGGTTGTAGCCTTTCTCCAATGTTATTCAATTTGTACATGGAGCAAGCTATAAAGGAAAGCAAGGAGAAATTTGGTGAAGGAATTAAAGGTCAGGGGGAAGAATTAAAAACATTGCGTTTTGCCGACGACATAGTAATTCTGTCAGATACAGCAAAGGACCTGGAAGAGCAATTGAACGGAATGGACAGTGCTGAAGTGCTTATAAGATGAACATTAATAAGAGCAAAACTAGGGTAATGGAGAGCAGTCTAAGAAAATCGGGTGATGCTGAAGGAATTAGATTAGGTAACGAAGCAATAAAGGAGGTAGATGAGTTTTGTTACTTGGGCAGTAAAATAACAAATGATGGTCGCAGTACAGAGGATATAAAATGCAGAATGGCGATGGGTGGAAAAGCGTTCTTGAAAAAGAGAAATTTGTTAACATCGGATATTGATTTCAGCCTAAGGAAGTCCTTTCTGAAGGCATTTGTATAGAGTGTTGCCTTGTATGGGAGTGAACCATGGACGATAAACAGTGCGGACAGGAAGAGGATTGAGGCTTCTGAAATGTGGTGCCACAGAAGAATGCTGAAGATTAGGTGGGTGGATCGCGTAACTAATGAGGAGGTACTGAACAGAATTGGGGAGAAAAGAAATTTCTGGCAAACCTTGACCAGACGAAGGGATAGATTGGTAGGGCACATTCTTAGACATCAAGGAATTGTGGAGTTAGCGTTGGAGGGAAGTGTGTGCGGTAAAAACTGCAGAGGAAGACCAAGAGATGGATACAGTAAGCAGATTCAGACAGATGTAGGTTGCTGTTCTAATGTGGAGATGAAGAGGCTTGCCCAGGATAGGGTATTGTGGAGAGCTGCATCAAACCAGTCTCCGGACTGAAGAGCACAACAGCAACAATATGTTCAGTCTCAACGTAGTTGAAGGGTGTTAATATATGCATGAAGAAGAAGGCACTGTTGTCCAAAACCAGCAAATAAATCCAATTTAAGTGCCACTGGTTGCTGCTACTTCTATAGTCAAGTGAATAACAGATGGTGTGTTGAACAAAATACTAAATATTTGTAATTAGTTAACACCTCATGTCAGTTTCTGCAGAGTGAATAAAATTACAGTAAATTACATATGAAAGAAGAAAGTATATACAGTACTGTTTTACTTGCAGTGAACTGAAAAAATTCGAAGTTAATCAGTGGACTGTGGTGTATTGTTTCTTTTTCATTGGCCGAAGGCGGCATACGGAATAAACAAAAAACTTCGCAAACAGATTTCAGCAAATAAAAGAATGAAATTCAATTACAGGTAACGTGTGTGCTTCTGAGGCAATGTCTGACCATAATTTTATAGTTTACACACGGCTTGGTCTGATGGGATTGGATTCAGGAACGGTTATTAAACATTTAGAAGGTAACAAGCGGTACTAAACTGTTTTTAACGCTAATATCAAACAACAACGGCTGAAATGTTCTTTATGTGAGGCAGAAAAATCAAAATATTTTGCTAAATACTTTGCGAGTGCTTTTCTACGTTTGGTGGTGAACACGATTTTGTCAATAGAAGAGAATACAATACTTGACACAATTTTTGCATTTAAAAGTAACTGCAAAACTATGGTGGTAACCTCATACTTTTGGAATCAAGTAAGATGTTTTCACTAAAGTACGGCTTGTTCATCCCACACCCAGGGCGTATCCTTCCCTGTGAGAGAACATAATCTTGCTGCTGCCAGAGTGTCAATATGAATAAATCTTTTATAAAAGCTAGCAAAAAAAACAACTTTATGTTTTCTTATTGTAGGGAGTGCTAAAGTTCTGGATAGCAACCATTTTTTGTTCATCTGGTGTAATTCCCTCTGCTGATATCTTATGTCCCAAAAATTCAGTGTTTGGTGTCCCACATTGTGATTTCGTAATATTGACAGTTACTCCATGAGTTTCCATTATCTGTAAAACTTTATCCAAAATATAATTGTGGTCTTTCCATGTAGCCTCCGCTATCAAAACGTCATCCACATAGCAAGTAATTTTCAGTAAAATATCCAAATTTAGTATGGTGTTTAGACCCCGAATAAGTGCGGCCGAAGAAATTTTCAGACCAAATGGAAATCATTTGAACTGATAACAACGTCCAAAAACTATAAAGGCAGTATATTTTCGACAGGATGGCTCAACTCAATCCCCCAAAAACTAGAACGTAAATCAATTGAGGAAAATATTCTTACTCCATTAAATTTTTGAATTAATTCCTCTAACTTTTCTGGACTTTCTGTTTCTGAGACAATGATTGTATTAACTTGCCTCGAATCAAGTACCAATGTAATGTTGTCAACTTTTTTACCCACAACATGAAGTGGCGAATTGTATGGGGACTTGGCTGGCTCGATGATACCATCAGCCAGCATTTTACAATCTTCTAAAAATACTACTCTTCTGTAACTCTAAGGTATTGTATATGGAGGGACACAAAAAGGTTTATGCTCCTTCAATTCAAACTTACATTGAAAATTCTTAATACTACCTGGTTTTGGTGCAAATGTCTGCTAACTTAGCATCTACCTCCCTATGAATTTCTTCCAACATTTCTGGCGGAAGTGTTTTAGAATCATCCTTAAATCTGTACCTAGCAGGTTTTTTTCCCCATTCTTCCTCATTGTTATTACTTAACTGAAATTGTTTTATTTGACCTGATTCCTCTCCATCTTTTAAATTTTGCATAAAATATAGTACAATATGATTTATAGTTACAAATCCCTGGTGAATATAAATATGTACCCTACGCTCATTTATAAAGTCTAAACCTATGATCATGTCGGTTGTAAGTTTATGTATTATCAAAAAATTGTTCTCAAATTTATGCCCTTTGCAATCAAATGACAATCTCGTCTCGTAACTAACTTCTGTTGCGCCTTTTACCACTGCGCCATAAATTCTTGTTTTTAAAATCAGTAATTCCTGTACCTGTCTACATCTTTCATAAAGACTCTCTGAAATCGCAGTCACCTGACTTCCACTATCCACAATTGCCTGTACTGTGATCTCGCCAACATTCATTTTCAGTGTAGGCTGAATCATAGTAATTGTCTTACTTTCTTTCTCATACATTAAATCATCTTCTATTGATTCGTAACTCAATCTACTAATACTAATATCCTTCTTCTGTGGCGGATCCAGGGGGGTGGCTAAGGGGCTGAAGCCCCCCCCCCCCCCAAGTACCTTGGTTTTAGTGTTTCCCTTGGTAATTTCCATCCTCGACTGGATCTAGCCCCCTCCAGAAGTACCTTGCTTTTAACTCAACTGGGTCAAGCCCCTCCCAAATCAAAGTCCTTAATCCGCCACTGTCCTTCTTCCCTTTATGTACACTACCTTGCGATAAGTCTGTTAGAGTAACAGCCTGAGAGATGTCAGTTTCTCTTCGTCTTTTATGCAACTCCTTCTCCTCACATTCTCTTGTCTCCAAACATTCCTTAGTATACTCCCTCTCAATACCACCATAAGTACCCATGTTATATACATTACGTGTTTGTACCTTACCTGGTGTTTGTGTAACATTCTCTAATCTTTATTCCTCACCTTTTTCCTTGATATTTCCTCCTTATGCTCATCAAAAACATTGACTAACCCAGTTAGTAATTCATCGTCCGTAATTTCTATAATCTTCGAAAGTGGTGGTAATCCATACTCATCATCTGTATTTTCCCAATTAATACTATTTTCCCAAGCCGTATATCTTATACCCTTTTGTTCTGTTATTAACTTATCTTCACTATATTGAATCTTCCCCTGTTGAGTTGAAAAACTATTATATGGTTGCTTTGTATCTGTTTTATCTACATTAGGCCACTGAATATTCTGTGTTGCATGTGATTTAGGATGGACATTTTGCCTATCCCCTTCCGTACTAACTAGTTATCCTTTTTTCTTGTTAGGATTGGGTTGTCTGACCTCTACATCCTGTTTTACTTGATTGAAATGCTCTATCCCTTGTGAATCCTGATTCCGTTTATAATTATTAGATTCCTGGTCTCGCCACTTACCTTTTCTTACATAATTTCCCCTCTCAAAATAACCTTATCCATTATTGTTACCATTTCTGAATCCATAATCTCCTCTGTATGAATTACCAGTTATTGTGATTATTCCTATTCCCCTGATTATAATTGTCATTAGTGTTCCATTTTCCCTCTTGCTTCATCTGTTCCACCATTCCATTGACCTGAATTGCCATAATTAGTTTTATTTCTATTATTCCCAGAATAATCATTCCGAAATATATCATTCTCTCCCTCTTTCTTGCTCTATTTCTCTCTTAAATCCGCCTCCTTAAACGTGGACCCTATTTCCCTTAATATTTCCTTAAATTCTTCTACATTCTCTTTCTTTCCTACAGTTGCCTGCTGATATTTTACAGGTAACTTCTTCCTACATAAACGTATTAACTCTCCATTTTCGTATGGTCTATCCAAACATTGATGTTTTTTCCATAGAATCAAAAAATTTAACTGCACTTTTCTCCCCTAAACTTTCATATGGTGACATCTGAAGTAACTCATACTTTATCCTATTCTGAGCTTCCTTCGACCAATGCCTGTATAAAAATGCTGATCTAAACTGTTGAAAATATGAACAATTTTGTGCAATTCTTTGCATGAGCACTGCTACAGAACCTAACATGTGAGCACAAATAAAATCCAACCTATGTGCCAAACTTCAATGATTCGGTAGCCCTACCTGAAATTGATCTATAAATGTCCTTTCATGTATATTACCTCCTTCATCTTTAAAGTGTTGAAACTTCCTTACTGTCAAGAAGTAGTCTGTATCGTATCTATTCGTTTTACCAAACTGTGGTTGATTCATAGAATCACACATTCTGCTATTTACCATATTCTCCTGTCTACTATGTGGCATTGTATCATCCATCTGTATATTACCTGTCGCATATGCAAAATTCTCATAACGTTGCAAAGGTGAACAAAAATTCTGTCCGTCAACCTCAGTTCTTGTCATTTGTGGTACCTGTGGTACTGAAAGTGTGTTGTTATTATATTGCGTCATATGATTTACTGGCTCGGTTGTTTGCCTTTCTAATGGAATTAGTTGTCATTATTTTCACACCTCAATTTCAATCCCAATGTCGATTTGGTAACTACATTGGGCCTTGAATTTTGCCCTTGTGTTACCTCTGCTCTGTGTGCTACATGTTCCTTCTCTTGCTGCATCGTCCTACTTATTGACTTGATACTTGAAGTATCTGCAGTTTCGTTATCTGTTTTCTGTTCAATCGTTGTAATCAGTTCGGATCTCAAGTTCTCCAACTGATCTTTAGTCTTACTCTCTATTTTATTAATACGCTGATCATAGCGTTTAAGCACTCCTTTGGTACTTTACTCTGAATTGCCTTTTCTTCTGTTACTTGAATCGCCATACGTGTTACCTTTTTAGTAATACGTTCAACTTTCCTGTCAACCTTAACCATGTCTAATTGTTCAATGTCTACCTCTGAATGCAGCTCTTGTTGACCTTGTGTGAACCCCTGAATTTTCTCTCTCGATTCTTTAACCTCTTAATCAATTTGTATTATCTGGTTATCGATCCTAGCTATCCCTTCTTCCATTCTGACTCTCACTTGTTGAATGTCCTGCTTTATTTCTTCGGTTTGCTTTTCCATTTCTTGATTTTGTCTTAACATTTCCTGCTTTATCTCCTGCCCTTGCTTTTTCATAGTATTATTAATCTCCTGGTTTTGCTTGATAATATCTTCTCTTTGTTTTTCATATTATAATTAATTTGTCTTATTTCCAATAAAGCGTCCTGTCCTGCTGTTAAGACAAGTGTTGAGATAAAAATCGCAGAGTAAGGACGAGAGACGAGTACAGTAAGGAGTTTCAAAATGTTCAAAAATTGTGATAGTAGGTGTCTAAGAATGTTAGTCCCTAGACTTATAAATACTTAAACTAACTTAAGGAAAACACACGCACATGCTTACGCACATACACACATGAGCGAGGGTCAAGGAGTACACGATATACGCCCAAAGACTTAATAAAAGTAATGGCCCTAGTGTAGCAATCACCTATTGAAAGCCGTCATTTGCAGGCGAACTGTGTTTTGGCACTCAGGAAGTGATGAGAATTATGTAATAAAACGTTGCATATACGCCGCCTTCATAGATGAAAATAACGTTCATAAAGCGTCTGTATCCTTCCTGTCGCGAAAAATCAATACATGTAAATCGCTGATTGCAGTTATATGGGATATCGGAAATCACAATTAAGTCCAATCTGGATAAAGAAGAAATACGATTAAATAACGTTGCGGAAAGGGGGCGGATAAAATTATTTGAAAAAACAATAGAGAGAAATCTTCCAAAAAGATACATGCAGACTATTCCAGGAAATATCAACTTCATAACAGCACGAATTAATGAAGCACTTCTGTTAATTCAGAAGTTGGTCTTCGTGAAGCACTGTGTACATAGGGTCAGAGGAGTCCGAAACATAGAAAATGTGTGTATGACATCGTGAAACTGTAACAGAAAATGAAAAACAAGTGTTAAAATATTACTGTCTTCTAGTTTGTAAGTTTCATTTAACTTTACTTAATAGATATGTGGAGATTATCTAACAACGTGACGTATTTTTGTTTCACAATATATATTTATGAATTACCGTCTGTTGGCGGAACAGTAATACAAAGTATCAACAAACTACACTCATTTAAGCAGAGTTTTTTTACTCGTTACAGAGTGTGCGATGAAATTACTTTTTATTTTGTTATTCAGTTACCTTTTCTTGTTTCTCTTACGCTTTAATCATAGGCTGGTATTCATACTGTCCGTGCAAACTAAATCGACAGTTCAGTAGCTCAGGACATTCTTTCATTGAAGGTCGTCAAGGCGAGTGAAACTTAGTTTGCCCGGACAGTTTTCATGTCTGCGAATGGTCTCATTAAGTTCGGGAACAGTTTCGTCAACTCTGCGCAAAGACGTGGTAGGGACTTGTCTCCTTCGGGAGCGTCCGCGCGATCCAGGAAATGGCGCCTTAGACCGCGTGCGGTATGTGGTTCGTGTTTTTCAAATGTTTGTAAATCTATGGGACCAAAGTACTGTGGTCATCATTCCCTAGGGTTTGAAACTACTTAAACATATACATACTAAACCGTGACAACCTCCACTATTTTACCTTTCGTTGTTAATAAAATTTTTTTTTAACAAAGTGAGTAACAGTCAGTTGGTTTTGGCAAGTAGTAAAATACGATATTCAGATGCTATCTGTACCTACCTGACTTCTATTTCTTTACCGGTTTTCACACTATACTAACAGCTACTTCTCTATACTATAATCTCAAAACATAAATTTGGCCTGTGCTCAAGGTAACGCCAAGCATGAAAACAGTTTAACTGCGGACTCGGTGATCCAACAGACGAAGCATCAATGAAGGATAAAAAGGGGAACTATTTCTAAGAGGTTTGACATTAATCGTAAAGTGGTTGAGATATAAGAAATATTTATTCTAAAAGGTCTTCACGACAATTATGTGCACACTTTGTGCAACAAAACAGTAACATTGGACAACCTTTTGCACACTAATCATTTAGAGAGAGTGCATCATCAAAGAAGTTTCATAAACAACTAATCTGGGTTTATTAGACAACATTGTTTCTATATGTCATGTTCCTTGGACAAGATAGGACGGCACCCACATCCATCCTTTCCTGCCATGCACTAATTATTATGCAACCAGACCTAATAGCTGATCAGAGAAGTGCCTGTCTGAGTCTGGTTTTAGATTTGTTTTAACGCAATGCAACGTACTGAGGAATCTGATTTACTCTCTGGTCGTTAAAATATCAATAATGCTCATTAGAACTGAGGAGACGAATAAATGAAAGGAGCAGATCAAGCAAACAAAAGCGGAAATTTTCATGACGTTGTCCTATCAAAGACTATTGCGTCCATAACAGGCTAAACGGTGAATTATTATAACACAGCAAATGATTAATACTAAAATTGTCGGTCTCCACGTGATCTCAAAAATAATACCAACTTGAACATTAATGAACCAAATATTCTCAGAAAACCACATTTATTAATGAAATTACAACGTGAAACCACGAAGTGATTAAATTGTAACAACACTAGCTCTCATTATTTATGTTGGAGTTCAACACATTTTACAAAGTTAAACGGCGGCACATTAACTGATTTCCACGAGGTATTTACGTAACACTGAATGAATATAACCAATGAATCACACATTTAAGCAAATCCCCAGAAATGTCTCTATAAGTGGTTTCAATTGTATTACTTTACAGTTCGTGCCCACAAAATTGAATCACAACCAATCCACATATATAATCAAAATGTTCCCTACAATTTCACACGAAACTCGTTCTTAGAGCCACTGTGAATCCTTCGCAGTTACGGCATGCTGCCATTTGATGACCAACCTTGCACTCGTAACGGGCATTTAGAAGGAAATGCACGGCCATCCATCTGAAATCGACGCATTTCGCTTACAGCGAAACTCTACCGTCGTTAATTTTAAATGTTCTAACGGGAACTCTTATTACGTTAACTGACTGATGCACAAGGCTATCTTGGAGAACACACGTGGTAAAATTTAATTAAGTGCGAAGAAACCCCTTATAATTGAAAATCAAATGCCAAAATTTCGACCTGAAATGTTCTGAAATACGTTATTTCTTCCAATGCTTATTATTTCGTTTGAAAAGGACCCGATCACGACCATGCTGATTTGAAACGGTGTACAAAAATGGCCTCAAATTTATAGAAATATACCGTAATTTCAGCATGAATCATGTTTAAGATTGTTTCTGAACAAATTACTATTAAAATAAAACCCGAAACTGAGTAAAGAAATACTGGTAAATCAACAACATCGCAGATACATTGCGAGTGTTGAGGATCACAACATGAATGAAATTACTTTAAATCAGTTAGTTGGTCAGAGAAATACATGATAGTTTCCGTACAATTGAATTTGGAACACAACCGTTAGACTTGGCGTCCACCAGTGCCTCAGTTAACTAAGCCCCGATTTACTATTATTACCACCAAAATCTAACGAAAACGACTTAGGTGGATCGTTATTGAACATTCCGCGTTGCGTGGCATCATAATTGTGGCCAAAAGAATATTACGCTTAAAATTTCTGCTTCGCCATCAGCATTCCTGCGACGCTTCCACCTCTCATTTCTTCAGAACAACGACTCCGAAAACGCACCGACAGCTTGCCGAATCCGACCAAATCCTCGGGCCAAACGCTACCATTGGCTAGCGACGCTTTGTGCAAAGATCCTGTCCAGAAGGGCAAGCTCGTATTGACCTACACCCTAACCAAAATATCTGACTCAAAGTAGCATAACGCTGCAGACTGTACTACCGTTCTTTAGTACACATCACGTCTGATCAACCCATCATGCAACATTCACTCAAGGGGTGGGAAATTCAGAGGAAAGGGAAACACGACAACAGAACGAAGTGGAAAACAATAGCACAAGCTAATCCTTGCATCCAAGGTGAATGTAGGGACGACTACTAACTTTTAAAGATCAACGTAAAGATGGTTTACGCTATTGCGCGAAGTAATGAATTCCAAATAATACAATATTTGTGAAACGAGAACACTAGGGTCATTTCAATACATAAACTGCAATCCACTCAAAGGTGCATAGCCGAGGCTACTTGCTTTCCATTTCCACTCCCATATAGAACGAGGAAAACAAAACGAATGATTTTAGCCTCTGTATGTGACCTAATCTCTTATCTTTGTGGTATTTACGCGAACTGTAGTTTGGCGGCAGAAGATTCTTTCTGCAACCCGCTTCAAATTCCGGCCCTTTGCATTTCTTAAACAGTGTTTCAAGGAATGAACGTCACCTTCCCTCCAGTGACTTCCGTTTGAGTTCCAAAAGCTTCTCAGTAACACTCGCGCATTGATCAAATCTACCCATGACAAACTTAACAGAGTCTTTCGCCTCTGATTTGATTCTATTTCTTCCTTTTAACTGATCTGTTGGGGACGCCAAACACTTGAGTGATACTGAATACGGGGTCGCGCAAGCATTTAATGTGTGGTGTCCTTTACAGAGATTTCGGATGTTCCCAAAATTCTCCCGATAAACCTAAGTCAACCATCAGCCTTCTCCACGTCAGTTCTTTCATATTTCTCTGCAGCGTTGCGCCTAGATATTTAACTGATGTGAATTTGTCAACACTATTTTCGAACATTACGATATTGTTTCTGCAACTTATCTGCATCAACTTACATTTTTCAATATTGAGAGGCAGACGACATTCCTCACATAACCCAGAAATTTGCCCAAGTCATCCTGCATCTTACCACAATAAATGACGACACGTTTCTGTACACCACTACATCATCAGCAAATAGCGACAGATACAAGCACGCAATACACACATCCATGCCCGAGGTGGGACTCATATTTCCTGCGGGAGTGGATTCGCAGTCCCTGATGTTGCAGCCGGCTGTGGTCATAGCTGTAGTCACCATAGGGCTGCCTACTTGGGAAGCTACCCGCGCTGGATTAGCCATGCGCATTGGTGCGCCGTGCTGCGGTGAGCGCGGCCGTTCGCCGTCAGGGTTCGAGTCCCCCCTCTGGCATGGGTGTTTGTGTTGTTCTTAGGTTCGTTTACCTCAGTTTAAGTAGTTTGTAAGCTACGGACTAATGATCAAGCAGTTTGATAGATTTACAAACATTTGAACATTTGATCTCGGGAAGCTAAAATCTAGACACTTTATTACAACACAATTTATTAATGAAATAATGAAATAATACTTTCGACAACCTACATCCTTCTGAATCTCCTTAATGTATTCGTCCCTCGGTCTCCCTCTACGATTTTTACCACACACACTTCCTTATAATGCTAAGTTAAGAATTCTTTGATGTCTCAGAATGTGTTCAAAAATGTTCAAATGTTTGTTAAGCTTATGGGACTTAACTACGGGGTCATCAGTCCCTAAACTTACAAACTACTTATGAACTACTTACGAACTAGGACGGCACAAATATCCATGCCCGAGGGGGGATTCGAACCCCCGACCGTAGTGGCCGTGCTGACCGTGACTGGAGCGCCTCAGTCACCTCGGCCACCGCGGCCGGCTCAGAATGTGTCCCACCAATTTATCCCTTCTCTTAGTCAGGATACACCAGAAGCTCCTTTTCTTCCCAATTCGGTTAAGCACTTCCTCATTAGTTACGTGATCTACTCATCTAATTTTCACCATTCGTCTGTAACACCACATTTCAAAAGCTTCGATCATCTTTCTGTCTGAAACCGAGCGAGGTGGCGCAGTGGTAACACACTGGACCCGTATTCAGAAGGATGGTGGTTCACCTCCGGCCATCCAGATTTAGGTTTTCCGCGATTTCCCTAAATCACTCCAGGCAAATGCCGGGGTGGTTCCTTTCAAAGAGCACGGCCGATTTCCTTCCCCCATCCTGACTCAAAAATCCTAGCGTAAGCTCCGTCTCTAATGACCACGCTGTCGACGGGACATTAAACCCTAAGATTCCTTTTAGATTCTTCTGTCTGAACTCCTTATTGTCCACGTTTCACCCCCATACAGTGCTACACTCCAGACAAATTGTTTCTGAAAGGACTTCCTAACATTTAAATTAATATTGAATGTTAACAAGTTTCGCTTCTTTAGAAACGCTTTTCTTCCCATAGCCATTCTGCATTTTGTATATTCTTTACTTCGGCCATCATAAGTTATCTTGCTACCCAAATAACAAAACTCATCTACTACTTTTATTGTTTCATTGCGCAATCTAATTCCTTCTGCATCGCCTGATTTTCTTAAATTACATTCCATTACCCTCGTTTTCCTGTTGTTAATGTTCATTTATATCTTCCTTTCAGGACACTGTCCATTCCATTCCATTGCTCTTCCAGATCCTTTGCAGTCTCTGACAAAATTGCTATGTCATTGGCAAACCGCAAAGTTTTTATATCTTCTGCTGACTATGTACTGTACTATCAGCAGTAACTAGCGATGCCTCTCTGTGTCTTCTGCCTGGTGTCGACGGTGTAGACCGCGGCGTGGACTTCAAAGAAGTGGGGCCGTACTTGGAACTGAGCGACGCTTATGTATTTTTCTTGCAGATGGCACTCTATACTCGATATTGGCTGGAGGGAGAGGCTGTGCGATAGGCTAGCGGCTCTCCACCGCCTTCTTGCTCCTGTGTTCCCACTTCTGGCGGAGTGGCGCTAGTGCTCCGCAACTACACGTGACATGGCTCCTAGAACTACACGACCATATCCGCGCAGGTTGCCTTTGTTATTCGGACATGAATAAGGTGTAGAGCAGCACAAAAGCAGCTGTCAGCCTGAAGACCACTACAATAGGTTCAATGTTCAAATGTTTGTAAAGTCTATGGGACTTAACTACGGGGTCATCAGTCCCTAAACTTACAAACTACTTATGAATTACTTACAACTAAGGACGGCATTAATATCCATGCCCGAGGGGGGATTCGAACCCCCGACCGTAGTGGCCGTGCGGACTGTGACTGGAGCGCCGCCGGCCGCGGTGGCCGAGGGGATTGAGGCGCTCCAGTCACGGTCCGCACGGCCACTACGGTCGGGGGTTCGAATCCCCCCTCGGGCATGGATACTTGTGCCGTCCTTAGTTGTAAGTAGTTTGTAAGTTTAGGGATTGATGACCCCGTAGTTAAGTCCCATAGACTCTACAAACATTTGAACATTTGAACTGGAGCGCCTCAATCCCCTCGGCCACCGCGGCCGGCACTACAACAGGACAGTAGTATCATGCCGCGTGGTCTGCGGCGTCATTGTATGGACTGGGCAGACGTTTCCGCTGGAGTTCCAAGTCCTCCCTCGGGTATGTGTGTGTGTGTGTGTGTGTGTGTGTGTGTGTGTGAGAGAGAGAGAGAGAGAGAGAGAGAGAGAGAGAGAGAGAGAGAGAGTTTGTGTCCTTAGTATAAGTTGGTCTAAGTAGTTTTTGTCTAAGGACTCATGATCATTGTAGTTTGGCCCAACAGATTAACAAACATTAAATATAAATTAAGAAACCCTGAGACGGTTTTTTCGTCTCAAATATGTCCATGTCATTGAAGATCAAGGAAAAGCAACGAATTAAAATTTTTGATCCGGCCGGGAATCGAACCCGGACCTCCATAACGGTAAGACGTCTGCCTAGTAAGCATGGAGGCCCGGGTTCGATTCTCGGCTGCATCACAAATTTTAATTCATTGCTTCACCTTCATCTTCAATCTTAACATTATTTTGCCAGTATCATGACACCTTGATGGTGTTCCTGCATTGTCGGCCAGTGGCCAGTAGTGTCATTGTCGTTGGACGAACTGTAGCAGAGACAGCCCGGCCAGCGATCAACAGTGGGGCGTCGCTGGAGAGGCGACGCCGTGGCCGGGGGATGACCCAGTTCTCCGCGGCAGCCCGGAGCAGCCCACGGACGCCGCCAATCGATAGCCGGAGGCGGTGGGCAGACTTGTGACTTGGCGCTGACCAACAAACACTCCAGCCCAGCCCAGGAGGCGGCCTCGAGTGGCGGACGCCGGCTCCAGATAGAGGCCGCAGCCCTCCAGGCGGCAATGACCCTCTGGTCGATGCTTTCTCCAGCACCCGGCAGGTAGCCGCCAACCTTGTCCGCCGAAACATCGGCCCTCCCAGAAGACGCGAGAGCAGCGAAAACACTCGGCACAAAGCGAAAAGCCTACTCCTGAGGAGGAAGTGTTTTCCACCGTTTTCCCAACCTTGCCCGGCGAGCTGCTGCCGTTTGATATCACATGCTGTAAGGAAGGAAGGAAGGAACCTTGGAGTTTAACCTCCCGTCGACAGCGTGGTCATTAGAACCCTTTCAAGGGAGCCATCCGGTAATTTGCCTGGAGTGACAGGGAAATCATGGATAACCTAAATTTGGATGGCCGGAGGTGGATTTGAACAACCATCCAGTGTATTACTACTGCGCCGCGGTAGAGTAGCCGAGCGGTCTAAAGCGTCTCGTTTCGGAGAAGGCGGCTGCTCGCCGTGGAGGTTCGAGTCCTCCCTGGGGCATGGGTGTGTGTGTTTCTCCTTTGTTTCGTTAACCTAGGTTTAAGTAGTTTGTAAGCTACGCACTGATGACCACGCAGTTTCGTCCGATAGATTTACAAACATTTGAACATTTTCTTACTACTGCGCCACCTCGCTCGGCCACGTGGTAAGGGGAAGCAACAAATGCCATTGTTCATTATATGTCTCTACTATCTTGTTAATAACATTAATTGAACAAAACATTTCGTTTTAAGATTATAGAAAAGGAGAAAAAGGAAGATCGACACTATGGTTATTAGAATGGGAGCATACGTATTCTTTTGATAAGGTTGTGCTAAGGATAGAGTTGGGTGGAGAGCGGCATCAAACCAGTCTGCAGAATGAACAGCACCACAACAAAGGGGAAGCATACCTGCCGTGCACTTTCAAAGGAACCATACAGGATTTTCCCTGAAGTTATTTAGGGAAATCCGTGGAAACCTGAATCAGGGTTTGAACCATGGTTCTCCCACCGCAGGTCTAGTGTGTCACATTGCTGTATTAAGTGAACAGAAGGAAGGTGTTGCAAAGACACTGTGTACTGCAACGGAGTCTTCTACACCTATATGGGATACTTTGCAATTCTGACAGTTATGAACGTAGATGTTACAGTTTATTTTAGCTTTATTACTGATATTTCTATTCTCATTCCACAAATTTGTCCTTGTGCAATACCCCTTAAAAAAAAGGATAAGATCATTGTCTGGACAGTTCTTGAAGTATTCTACACTTCAGAAGAAATGTATTTTTCAAAACAAAAAGTCACTAGTAGTATAACATAAAATTTACAAAATGTGCCTGTGTTTTTCTACTTCTAAGTATTAACTTTCAGTTAAGTGTTCGTGATGAGTGTCTCTCACGTAAAATCCATCCATTAAATTTTAACATAACTGCGCTCGAACATCATTAGCGACACCGTCAGAGTATATTCGAGATAGTATATCACTGATAAACTAATGTTAAACTGTTTATCATAAAATTGAAATTCTTCTGAGCTACTTACCGCATCATGATGAGACATTTATCCAAATGTTTATCCTAAAGTTTCCTGTAAGAGATAGGGAAAAATCTAACAATACGGCCAATTTGCAGAAAACGTTTCACTCGGTCCAAACGTACCACACATACTTTGTTTAACTTAAATCCTAAACTTTGTTTTAAACACGGTCAGAGATATTAGCCATCCCACTTTCACATTAATCTCTATAGTACCTGAATGTTGAACTTCGGCGATCTGAACGTTCCAACAATTCATATTTCGTTTCTTGGCAAATTCAAACATGGCTGTTAGAAAATGTTACTAGAACAAGAAATAAAAATGCGTTTTGTTCCACTGCCATATCAACTAAATGCGCCATATTTTGACATCAAGTTAAAAGCAAGCAATTATTTTCACGTAAAAACTGATGGGAATTCGTTTACCAAACTGAAACACAGTGACCAACGCAAAATAAGGTGCAAAACACGTGAATGTGCAGACATGTTACAGTTTCGTACTCAGAGACCAGTGTTCTAATCCAGATTTTATGGAGATCACAGCCTTTTTAGTTCACAAACCAAACGTTTTAGAATCTTGAAAATCCCGTTAACTCATTTCTCGTCTCAAGAATCCAATTACACGTCTCTCTCTCGATAATATTCCTCACAAATGCAAAATAATTCTTTAGGATACACAGTGCTTTAAATTCCATGTCTTCTGTTATTCACGTAGTCATACTACGTACCTAATATCGCATTGACATACTTTAATGCAAACTGAGAAACAACTAGCTCTCAATATTTTTGTTTCAAAAGAATCATTGCGACAGTTCTTGGATTTTCTTGGGTACAATATTATAACAATTTGACGTAATACACTGTTATATGATCTTCAGCCGTATCATAGTTGTCCAACCGCGACGTTTAGGAAGCAGCAATTCCTTCTCTGGCTCCGTCGGTGATGATGGTGTCGCATAGTTCCGCGTCCGTTTTCTCCGAACATGAAGCAAACAAAACCAACACATTATTTTGCATACATTACATAAATGATAACTTACATTTTGAATACTTAAATAACAATAAATTATATTCCTGTTTATTTACATGTAAGGCAATAAAGGTGGAGAAGTGGCGCTCCTATTTCCAACAGTCTGAAATAAAAACATTCGATTGTCATTTAGTATGCATAGAGAGGCCGTAGGGATTTTCAAAGACCGAAATAATTTTAACATAAAAGATGAAAGTGTTAAACTGGATAAAATTTGCAGTGAGAGAATTAAAATCTATTATTTTTAATAGAGAATGTTGACAATTTCAGAGACCACAGCACGGACGACGTCACGCGATTGACAATGTCGCCCTATGGATGGCCTATACTCGCTAGCTCGAGTTCTGCTTGCAGTTTCTCCGCTTCACCTCCCAGGTTTCGCTTCCCATTCAAAGGCGAAACGTCACGGGAAAGTTATATGCATCGACCACGGTATCTCAGCCCGGAAGTTTCAAGAAATGACAACACCTGTCGTGAAAGTTATAGAACATTCAAAAGGGGTGGCCGTTATTCCCGGAATCAATAAAGAAACTGTAGCTGTTTTATCGTGCCAATACGGATGTTGATATTTCCTGTCTTGCCTAAGATAGGAAATATAAACATCCGTATTGGCACGATAAAACAGCTACAGTTTCTTTATTGATTCCGGGAAAAACCGCCACCCCTTTTGAATGATCTATAACTTTCAACAGTTACATAAAGGAAACCTGAAGATTGTGCCAGTGAAGTACCAAAACCGATCACTTTATTAATTAAAAAGATAAAAACATAGCTGCTGGACTGTTATTTTCACTCTAATACTTAAGATGCGTGTCTTACTGGAGGCTCATGAAGGTAATTTGGTTATTAGGTAATTTCATGCAAGAAGAAACTTTCTCTCTTATGTCGCTGTATTCCCGATTACAGTTCATTCAATGTAAGATAAATTGCAAAAATGCAAGTCTTTGTGTTGGTTTAGCATAGTCTGGCCTTATCGCAGATGAATTTAAATAAAAGAGTGTCCTACTTTTTTGTTTAAATATTGTGTGACCACAACACATTAAAGAAGAATGGTTTTGATATTTTATTTGAGTTGTGACAAGCCATATGACGACTAAAATATTTCTTTTAAACTATATTTACTGTCGAATCTATAGCCTGTAAATTCAACAAAATGCCAAGAACAACAGTCGTGAACAACTTAAATTTGAATGAACACACATAAAATATTGTGCCAGAACACTCAGAAGAATGCAGCAGTTCTAGTAAAGAAACTCCCTACACTACACTTGTGCGTCCTATTTTGGAATATTGCTGCGCATTGTGAGATCCACAATAGGTGGCACTGACGGACGATATAAAGTTCAGAGAAGGGCAGCTCCTTTTGTAATATAACATATAGAAGAGAGAGAGTACCAAATAAATTATGCACGAGTTGGAGTGAAAATCATTAAAAGAAAGGCGTCATTGGTTTCAGGGAAATCTATTTGCGAAATTTCTTTCACCAAGTTTCTCTTCAGTATGCGAACATACGAAGACATCGTGATCATATTAAATTGAGAGAAATCAGATAAAAAACAAAAAGGTTTAGATTTAATTCTTCCCGCCAGATATTAGAAAATGGATCTTCAGAAAAAAATCATTTAAATGAACCCTTAACCATGATCTTGAATGTAAGTTGCAGAGTATTTATGTAGATTTAGAATTTACAGTGGTGTATAAGCCTTTTTTTTCTGCAACCCGTAGCCCTTTATGCACGACATATGGGACATTATTTTTGTTAGTAACACAATGCATGATCCCAGGTTGTTGCAGCACGAAGACGTGCTTTCTTGGTATCAGAAATGTCAGCCGTTTGTTCAGCCCTTTGTCCTACCCTGCCAGATCTCCAGACTGTTCGCCAGTCGACATTGCGGTGGATGCTGTAAAACGACGGCCCCAGCGCTGTGACCCAGTACCAACCACCACAGATGAACTTTGGTACCCAGTGAATGCAACATGGATTTCTAAACCACTGTACGCCATTCACACCTTTACTTACCGATGCCATTCTGCAGTGAACAAGGCATTAGAGTCCCTTACGGACACTGTTCCTGCTAGGCAACATGCTGATCCGGAATGGCTGAAATGGTACTCATTTCTTCAGGACTTTCATACGAGCATGTCCTGTAATTTGAATTTCCTATCTCTAGTCTTCAAACGTGTTCATCTTTTCTGAACAAGAGTGTATTGCGGTCAATTATTCGAGGGTAGAAACTTAAATGGTGCCAACACAGTTGTGGCATCCCTATGCAATGGAATCTTCTATTGTCGCTGATAGTGAACGTTGTTGACGTACCTAACTTACCTCCGAGGAAATGGGCTCGTCCGTAACACGTAACCGGAGTGCGCACAGTCGAGGGAAATACAATCACTGGTGAGCGAGCGATCTAACGTAACGGTGTCACTACGTTCTCGATACATGAACAACGGAGTTGAATGTGCCAGAGGTCGTCAAGATCATCAAGGTCTTCAGGAGGCGTGCTGGGAATCGGCATTTCCGTACAGAACAGTTGCCGGCCGCGGTGGCCAAGCGGTGTGCGGCGCGCCAGTCACGGTCTGCACGGCCATTACGGTCGGGGGCTCGAATTCCCCCCTCGGGCATAGATATTTGTGCCGTCCTTAGTAAAAGGTAGTTCATAAGTACTTTGTAACTTTAGGGACTGATGACCC
The DNA here is from genome assembly GCA_026315105.1 of Locusta migratoria. Lineage (NCBI taxonomy): Eukaryota > Metazoa > Arthropoda > Insecta > Orthoptera > Acrididae > Locusta > Locusta migratoria. Next base: position 330,384,975 of record CM048746.1, read on the forward strand.
CGTCGTTAAGTCCCATAAACTCCACAAACATTTGAACAGAACAGTTGGGTAGGAAATTCAGAAAGCGATGCTTTACGACGCTGCTCAGACGCACTTGGAGCGTCATCGGCGGGAAATAGAGGCTTTCTTACGCCTTGTCGGAAAGTCGATGAGACATGGACCCCATCGTAGGAGTTAAAACTGACACATTACGTTCCTCCACGGCAGACCGTCGATGCACACTATTACTGTTCGTTTTTGGAGCATCAACTGCGACAAGTTTTCCGAAAGAAGCGGCAACACATTCCGTGCAACGCACCCATCATTTTACACAGCAATGCGTGGGCGAATACAGCGGAAGCCGTGGCTGCTTTGTTCCGTCGACCATACTCGCCGGACTTAAGTCCTTGTGACTTCGATTTCATTCCGAATAAGGAGCAAACACTTCGTCGCATTCGCTTCAGAACTGTTCCAGAGATTCGACAGGCAGTAGACCGCTCCCTTCGCACCATCAACAGAACAGGCTCTGATAACTGCATACTGCGCCATGCACATCAAAGGCAACGAATTCTTCACAACGTTGGTGACTACTTTGAAAGACAGTAACAGGTGCAAAACATGTATCACTTTTGTATTGGTTGTAAATAAACAGATGTCACTATTTTTAAGTTCCAACTCTCGTACATTCGCAACCTGTGAGTCATTTAGTAAATGGTACTACGTTATAGTTTTGTTGGTTGCGTTACACGCGACCGTAGCACACACTTTGCAGCGCTACAGCAGAATGTGTGGTACAGCGGCGGTGGCTGCGGAGGGCTGGCAGCGCGGGAGGCCGGCAGGGCGGTGCATTTTGCAGGTAGGCCTGGCGCGAGGGCGCTGTTAATAAGTGAACACCCGCAGGACTCATTCATTGGAGCGGCCGTAATCGCCGCGCCGCGCCGAGACACGCGGGGCCTGCCGCGTCACAGCCGCGCCCTACTCGGTCTCGTAGCACTCGGCTTCTGGGTTTGCGCTATACAGAATTACAATATATCTTAATTCCCTTGATACATTATTATTACCTTCCCACCGGATCGTACCACACAATGGTTCAAAAAACTTTCGTCGCACTGCTGTTCATTGTAAACGTAACACTAAAAAGTAATGAAGACACCACAGCTCAATTTATTCAAGAACTTACACGTTGTATAAAGATCATATCATTTAAAATGTCACCATAGATGAAAATATTCGTAAAACTAAGGGGCATAACTGATGCGGTCAGGGTTTCAAACAACTTAAACTTATTCTAAGAACTGCACACACACACACACACACACCCATACTAGAGGGAGGACTCGAACCTCCAACGGCGAGAAACCGCGCGCTCTGTAGCAAGGCGCCGTAGAGCGCTCGGCCACTGCACCTCGGCGTCAGGTGTGTAGTGAGGAAGATAAGATCAGTAATGATTTTAACAATAGAAAATCCGTGTGGAATTTCAATAATAGAGGATACATAACTCACCGTACAGAGGCTCGCTGAGCTGCTGACAGATACGAAAAATAGACAATGACAATCACGCAACTTAAACTTTCGGGCATGGCCTTCATCAGAAAAAGGAACACATACATTCACACAATCATTCAGACAACTATACACACATAACCACCATGTCCGGTAACTCCAGCACCACAAGCATTCAAGTGTGAGTGAGGCACGAAGTGGAGAGGGAAGGATGCCGGGTATAGGTGAGGATGAAAATTTCCGCTTTGCATGATGGACTGTAAAATTTCAGATATTCAGGACATTGAATTGTGGCATTAAATACAATGAAGGGAAGGAGTGGGAAAGGATAAAAGGGAGGTGTAGAGTAATTTGGAGAGGGAGTGGGAGGATTTGAAACTATAAAAATAATAAGAAAAAATAAAAATAGGAAAAAAGTTAAAAAATGACACACACACACATACATACATATATTATTTTTATATATTCCAGAGATAGGGGATTATCCTCTATCTCTCGTGTCCGTATGTTTGTTGTGCATATAAATCTACAGTTTTGTTCCAGTCTTTATGAAATTTTCGTACACGTAAGCTTCCATCCATGAGGACGGTCACCGTAAGTGTAAGAATCACGTATGATAAATAGTTCACGAGATATGACGTCATAACCAATGAGATGCTTGAAAAACTGTTGCATTTAGCGACAATGATGCTCATTTTCTCCTAAACCACTGGATCGATTTCAACCAAATTTGGTACACACATTCCTTACCGTAAGGTAACAATTGCTGCAGGGTTAAGAATCACATGCGACACATGGTGCAGCAGATAGGAGGTCATAAACAATCAGAATCGCAAAAAAATTGCCACATAATGCGGCGAGACTTTTTAAATACGCTATATGAGAATGAGCGTACTTAACAACTTGCAACAAACTTTAAACATAATTTCAAACATTTATTAAACTTTTTCTCGCCGACAGCCATAGCAAAATGAAGAAAGGAAAAAAGTTTCTCGCTTACTACTTTTTTGCTGTTTATGGGGTAAAGCTACGGCTTTCGGTATGACGACAAAATTTATAATTTGTACACTACAAATTGTAGCCGCAGTAAATTTTACCGACAGTATACACACATATAGTTGAACGTATCTTCTAAATTGTATCGCAGTGCGACACGTAGTTCATGAGATATGAGCACATAAACAGTAATGTTCCGCTGTTAATGGACTAAAACTACGGCATTAGATATGATTATAGTTTATAATTTGTACACTACAAATTGTAGCTGCAGGAAATTTTACAGACAGTATAGACGCATACAGTGGAGTGTACCTTCCAAGTTGAATTACAGTACGACTCGTAGTTCATGAGATATGAGCACATAAACAGTAATTTACATGGAAAACCGTCCCATCACGCACCAAGTTTTAATCTATTCCTTCTTTACTACTAATTGTATTCCCAAGAGATTTTACAGATATACAACCCTTATACAACTGAATATATACCTGAAAAATTGCAGAAATAAGTAAATAAATATTCGGGCAACGCCGGGGTTTCAGCTATTATATATATAAAATGGAGAGATAGGGGATTATCCTCTATCTCTCCAGTTATCCAATTCATGTCTTCCTGGAAACTGTGAGTGTCACCCGTTACAATATCACCTCAGTTAATTACTATTTTTATGTCTTTATTTATTACTATTATTATTTTTTACTTATTATTTTCATTGTTTCAAATCTCCCTCTCACACTCCTCTACACAACCCTTTTATTCTTTCCCACTCCTTCACTTCACGTATTCAATGTCGCTGTTCAAAGTACTGCCTGTCGCAGCCTTTACAATCCATCATGTAACGAGTAACTTTCCATCCTCACCCTTACTCGGCGTCCTTCCCCCTCCACTTCCCACCTCACTCACAGTGTAGATGCTTGTGGCGCTGGAATGGCCGGACATGTTGACTGTGTGTGTATAGTTGGCTGAGTGATTGTGTGAATGTATGTGTTTCTTTTTCTGATTGAGGCCATGGGTGAAAATTTAATTTGTATGAAACTGAGTGTTCAAATCAGTAATTAGTTTTACCGCCGTTGCTAATTATCTCTGTACTACATGACAAGGCGCTGAATTAAGAATGCTCTGGAAATGTCAGTGGGATATAGCACTACACGCTGCTACCATGTATTGAGAGCAGTCTATGCTGCTTCCACACATTGTGAAATTTGATGTGGCGCAGATGCGGGTAGTGTACCCCCGGCCATCATCTACACCTACATAAATACTCCGCTAATCATACTTGACTACATGGCGGAGGGTTCATCGAACCGTCTTCATGATATTTCTCTACCGTTCCATTCTCTAACAGCGCGCGGGAAAAATGAACAACTAAATATTTCCGTTTTGGATCTGATTTCTCTTGTTAAGATCATCATCTCTCCGTACGTAGGCGGGAGCTGACAAAACACGTTCCAATTCAGAAAAGAAAGTTGCGATTTCGCAAATAAATCTCTCTGCAACTAACAACGCCTTTGTTTTAATCATTTCCACCCTAGCTCGTGCATTATTTGTGTGTCACTATCCGTCTCTCTCTCTTTTGTATCTCGATAATACAAAACGAAATGCCCTTTCTGACATTTCTCTATATTATTCGGGGAGCAACACCTAAAAAACTGGACGGACAAGTGTAGTGTACGTAGCTTCCTTAGAAATACTGTTGTATCTTCTAAGTCTTCTCCCAGTGAAACGTAGGCTTTGGTTCGCCTTCCATGGTACATTTTCTGTGTGTTATTTTCAATTTAAGGCGTTCGTAATTGTAATTCCTATTACGTCAAATTTACGGATATTACATTGACTGATTTATCGTGAAAATGCAGTTTCTTTTCGTGTTCGTATGGTCGACTTCAAGCTTTTCATTGTTTCGAGTCATTTGCCAATTTTCTCAGCATGCAGATATCTTATCTAAATGCTTTTTTAGTTGTTTTTGGTCTTCTAGTGACTTTATTAGCCGATAAACGACAGCATCATCCACGAACAATCTGAGAAATCGAGAAATATTGATTCGACTTGAGGTCCCTAGTCGATAGCACTCAACACTTTTTCCGCAATCATCGACCATTGATGCATGGGAGGTTAGGTGCTGTACCGGGGAATTGTTCAGCAAGTGACTCAACACGTACCTATTGACAGTGGTGTTACGGGTTGCAAGCCCACGACCTCCTAGTGCGCACTATCTGTGCACTAGCCAGCCATCGTTATATCTCTCAAGTAAACCAAGATCACGTATTAAAATTTCCACTTATAGCCGATTTCGACAGATCTTGCTGCGATCATGAGATCTGTGGAAGTCCTACCGAAGAGATCAATATTGCCCAACTACCGTAAAAAATGCATCGCAACACAACGCACTTCGCTATTGACAAAAATTGCCAGAAGTGCTATTGGATTTTCCCCTTTCTAAATTTGGCGACTACATTCGTTGAAACCGGCTAAAAAGCGAAAATTTTAAAACGAGATATTGCCGGGATACGAACATGTTAGCATAAAAGACAGATGCACGCAAGAACATGTGTACATTAATACCTCTGATGTGTTAGAGCCTGCCGGCCGCGGTGGCCGAGGGGACTGAGGCGCTTCAGTCACGGTCTGCACGGCCACTACGGTCGGGGGGTTCGAATCCCCCCTTGGGCATGGATATTTGTGCCGTCCTTAGTCTTAGGTAGTTCGTAAGTAGTTTGTAAGTTTAGGGACTGAAGACCCCGTAGTTAAGTTTCATAACTTCTACAAACATTTAAACATTTTTTAGAGGCTGTTGTCTTTGCATATTTTTTGTGCTTGTTGACGACCATATACGACAGAATAATGTGCAGCCACATGTGTTACACAGTGTTCAACACTTGCTCATCTGATTGCATAGCAGGCCGCTTTCCTTCCCCATCCTTACCCCAAGCACCCGACCGCGCGCTCTGTCTCTAATGACAACGCTGTCGACGGGACGTTAAACACAAAGCTTCCTTCCTTCTTCCTTCCTTCCTGCAGTGGAAGAAAGAATATTAGACCCAGTAGAGAATAATCTTTCTTGTATTTCGAGATATGTAGAACTTGTGTTAGAGGTGAGTCATCAGAGTGTTTTGCGCACTTTGCATGAAGATGCAAAGCATTCGTACCATTTACAGAGAGTGCAAGCACTAACACCTGACGATTATCTTCCAAGAGTCAACTTTTCTCGTTGGTACCTACAGCAGACTGCAGCCATTCACACCATCCCTGTCAAAGTTTTATTTACAGATGAGGACACCTTTACGCGATCGAGTGTATTTAATATCAATAACTCTCGCATGTGGGCTCATGGTAACCCACACGGCACAATAGCAAGAACAGTACGTTAGTAGCGCCATACATTCATCCTAGCCGTTTAACTGACAGCACATACAGAATATTCCTTCGCCGTGGTGGAGTGGACGAGCGTTCCAAGGGGCATACCTGCGGAGCTCGCTGCTGTTCACCGTCGGAGGTTCGAGTCCTTCCTCGGACATGAGTATATTTGTTGTCCTTAGCGTAAGTTAGTTCAAGTAGTTTGTAAGCCTACCAGAGTAGTTAAGTCCTATCGATTTACAAACATTTGAACAAAATATTTCTTCAGGATGTAATTTTACGGAAGTAGTGTACGTAGAATCGCGCAGTTATTGAGGGTGGTGGTATTGTTTGAAAGGGTGGAGGACGGGCCGGCAGTTGAAAGGATACAAGGTGTTTAGTATCGCCAATGCCTGTAGAAGTACTACAGCGCAACAGTAGCTGTCGCTGGCGTGCCGCAATCAGTGCAGGACGGCAGTGCTTGTGTTTCAATATCTGCGTTTGTTGCTGGCGCTGAGGCAGTCGACAGCCCGCAGTACTGGTCCTAACAGGTAACATGCTCACTATACATCTGGTAACGTATTTAACTTATATATTGGCTACTATTGCAGTTTGTGTATTGTACACAACCTGCCGCGGCTGGAGCGCCGTGTTGCGGTGCGCGTGACCGTTCGCCATCGGGGGTTCGAATCCCCCCTTGCGCATGGATGTTTGTGTCGTCTTTAGTATAAGTTAGTTCATAAGTAGTTTGTAGGTTCAGGGAATGATGACCCCGCAGTTAAGTCTCTTAAGGTTTACAAACATTTGAACATGTTGCCACAACTATAGTGAAAAATTTATTCTCGTTGCCCTCTGATACGTAGTATGATCATCTCGGACGGGCAGTAGTTGCACACCTTCGTGCCATGGACACTATGAGGTAATCAATCAGCTCTTGCGAGATATTTAGCAATTCTTTCCGCCACATGCATCCACGACATTCTCAATCGGGTGTGAGCCCGGTGAATAAGCTGGCCACTCCATCAGCTTCAAGCATGATGTCCAGCAGAGCAGCTCTGTGAGGACGTGGGTTATCGTTTACTAGAAGGAATCCACCTCCAATGGCACCAGCGTAGGGCCCAACAAAATGTCGAAGGATCTCGTTTCTATACCTTCGAGCTGTCAGAAAGCCATTTTGAACGACATAGAGGTCCGTACGTCCGCCAATACTGGCCAATACCACCTTCATGTTTCCTGCGCATATGAAGCTCTGTTCCGACTTCCACGTTCACTTTAGACGCGGGAACGACGATTGTCCGGCTGAACAAAAAGTCTTTACTCATTTGTGAACAGAGCCTGGCGCCTTTCTTTAACATTACAATCCTGTTGTTTGTTCGCCCCGTTTCTAAGGCTAAAGGATGTCGGTAGTTTAGTAAGACAGACATCATAGGCCTCCGTGCATAGAGGTCACATCCCCTAAGGACTGTTCCTGTTGATCACTGCAGTTAGGTTCCATAAAAAAACTGTAACTGGAAGCGCAATATCATCGGTCCCTAAACTTAGAGACTACTTAAACTTATCCTAAGAACAGCACATATACCCATGGCCTCCAACGGCGAACAGTCGCACGCACCGCAGCAAAGTACTTTAGTGGGCACTGCTATTCCGCCGCGGCGTCCTGTTGTTACCTGGAGGACGTGTTGCAAGCTCCATTTGACACAATACACAGGGTAACAGTTATTTTAAATGAAACAAAACTTTAAAAACTGCGATATTCACACACTTTATTAAAAAAGTAAACATCTTACTGATATTTAGGTTATGGACGCGGCGGTGTATCCTAGCGGTCTTGAGCGCCACGTTGAGGATCGCGCGTCCTCCGCGTCGGAGGTTCGAATCCTCCCTCGGGCATTGATGTTTGTGTTGTCTTTGGTATAAGTTAGTTCATAAGTAGTTTCTAAATTTAGGGACTGATGACCCCGCAGTTACATCCCATAAGCTTTACAAACAGTTGAACAGTTTATTTAGTTTATGACATATTAGTGGCGAATATATGGCGATGACGTATGTTGATATTCTGCATAATCCGCTGAAGCATCGGATCATCGATGCAGTCTTCCTCACTGGCTACTTTCAGCTCGTCAGTTTTTTTGGGGTTGTTGCTGTTCAAATGTTCAAATGTTTGTATAGCTTATGGGACTTAACAACGGGGTCATCAGTCCCTAAACTTATAAACTACTTACGAACTAGCTAATACTAAGGACAGCACAAATATCCATGCCCGAGGGGGGATTCGAACCCCCGACAGTAGTGGCCGTGCAGACCGTGACTGGAGCGCCTCAGTTCCCTCGGTCACCGCGGCCGGCGTTGTTCCTGTACACCTCCTGCCTCTACGGGTTATCAACAGTAGATGATGCTCATCTCTTGCTGATGGTACCCGTGGACGACCAAGGATTTGCATTTTTTCGACGGTTCCTTGTCTAAAATCACACCCAGGTCCTGGAAATTACACGTTGGGACGGTCCAATAGCAGCAGCCACCTCCCTCTGTGTCTGTCCCACTTCCATATTTCCTATGGCTTTCCGTACTATAGCTTAGGGTAAGTCTCGTTCTGATAGCGAAATTGCAAGTCAACACCAACGACCCCTGCACCAGTATCTCGGTTGCCGTAATGTTGTTTCAGTACGAGCGACCGAAAGACATTGTACCGTTTTAGTTCATTCTGCCAATGACAATACTTCAGAAACTATATGTCTCAACTAATCCCCTAATTGTATTTATCTGTAAGTGTTATGATTTCAACAACAAATCTTGAACGACTTAGATATCTCTAAGAGGTTTACTAATTTGTACTTCCAATAGTGTATTCAGGTGGGGTAAACGCGCTCTGGAATTATGCAATGGGTCGCCACATTTATCCGTATAGACGTTACTTATTTAGGATACCACAACCGCAGGTACACAGATACTAATGTTTGCAGCGTGTCCATGACGACAGTTACATCTAAACTGTCAGTTACTGGAATGCAGCTGATAGCCAAGCGGCAACCCCACACGCAGCTGTTACTGTGCGTAGCGAACGGCCGATAACAGCGACAGGAGTATTAGCGCTATCTCGCCGCTGCTCCGGAGCGTGAAATTCGCAAGATCGTTGTTGCAGGTAGTGTCGCGGTGAGCCGCAAACGCCGGCCTGGCGCACTGGGCGGTATCGCGCGGGCAATCAGCGAGCGGTCCACGCCGCGATGGACGGCTGGAGGCCATCCGGGTGGACAGCCGCCGGCGGGCGTTAGTGTCATTCACGCTGACGTACTGGGCCGCCGCGCCGCGCCCGCTCAATGCTGTTAATTTACCGGAGTGCGTCAGCACGCACGCGGGACCTTTCTGCCTCCCTCGTGTCACTTAACTGCTACCTCTACCCCCAACCCCCTCTCTTTCTATCTCTCACACTAACCTCTCCCCCTACCCCTCCATTCCTGTCTCTCTCTCTTCTAGTCCAACAACACTTTGCTCTGTGTTCATTACCCTGTCTGTCTGCAACGCATACAAACACTTCCTCTAACTTTCTCTCTCTCTCGCGCGCACGCACACACATGCACACACACACACACACACACACACACACACACACACACACACACATATATATATATATATATATATATATATATATATATATATATGCAAGCACGCACACTCACACAAATATACGAAAGTTGGAACTTAGTAGTGGCAACTATTTTTTCACAACCGATACAAAAGCGTTACATGTTGTCACCTGTTTTTGTACTTCAAAGTAGTCACCAGCGTTGTGTTGAACCAGTTGCCAGCTATATGGAAGGCGTACTATATCGTTAGCTTGAGGCGGTTGGTGCTTCAGATTGCGGAAGGTTTAATTCTTTCAATGCCACATCTACGAACTTGAAAGAGAAAATTTGATCATTATTTACGTTCAAAGATATGTGGCAAGTAACAATACAAAAGTCATTGTTGTTGCCGTATATCTTAAATAGAAGATTGGGTTTAGTAGAAATTACTTGTATCACGCTCGAACCCCACTACCTTTGACATTACAGCACGATGCCATTGAACACACGGCTATTCTTGCTCGGTGGAGAGTAGTGACTTCATTATTCCAGAATGAAACTTTCAATCTGCAGCGGAGTGTGCGTTGATATGAAACTTCCTGGAAGATTAAAATTGTGTGCCGGAACCGGGACTCGAACCTGGTACCTTCGCCTTTCGCGGCCAAGCGCTCTACGACATTGTCTTTGCTTTGGAGCCATTCGTGGTTAACTGCCAAAGCTCGAGTAGCAAAGAGCTGGTGTGGCTACCAGCTCCATCGCCATTGTTAAAAGTGGCGTTTACTCTTGCTTCTCCCAGCCACGAGAGCGCCCTTATGCTGCCTCCAGGGGGTTCAGAACAGAATTTGAACCTCAGCTGCGCATGCGCATTGCAACATTGTTGGCACTTCCGCATGCATTAAGCGGCCGCGCTACGACTCGTGTACGTGTGTTTGCCCGCGATAAAAATACCTTGAATGTGCATATGAAATGAGCTGATAGAACAAAACGAAGAAAGATCGTTAAAAAAAAGTAACTTTCATGCGTGCAGCCGGATCCCATCGTCATTCTGACACGATATTTCGGCCTGGAACGTCCGGCCATCCTCAGCTAAGTAGCGAACACTGAAGTGCCCAGGTGCGGTCGAGGTATTTATAGTGGTTCTTGTGCATGCCAAAAGTATCGTTTAGATGGTGTCATGCGCGATACAGCCGAGTTGTATGTGCTGCCCTCGGTGGCGGAATAGCAGCAGTCTTCTAATCGCTGACAATCGACTGATGGTGGCCGAGGGGACTGAGGCGCTCCAGTTACGGTCTGCACGGTCACTATGGTCGGGGTTCGAATCCCCCCTCGGGCATGGATATTTGTGCCATCCTTAGTATTAGTTAGTTCATAAGTTTAGGGACTGATGACCCCGTAGTTAAGTTTCATATGCTATACAAACACTTGAACTTTTTTTTTCTCTTTTTTGATGGCGTCGATTACGTGGTGACTGGATAGTGTTAATCACATAATTCCAATTTTTGTCGACCTGAAAACCCTTGTCGCGATTTATAAGATTGTCGGCAAGACGAATTTCCACCGATGTCCACCAGTGTTCTGCTGCTGCATTTTTTTATGGTTGGAGTAGACGGGTGTGTCATGTTTCACACATCGTTCCTGTACAGTTCGTATTGTCTGGCCTGCATATGCAGAGCCACACTCACAGGGAATCTTGTAAACACCTGGTTACCTCAGTTGCAGATCCTCTTTGACGGATCCTACTAAGGCCAAGCTCTTCGCTGGCGGACGGATGATTGCCTTTATTTTATTTCTCCTAAGTAACCTGCCTATTTTGGAGGACACATTTCCGGCAAAAGGAAGGAAAGTAATTGATATGTCATTTTGACTGATTCTCTCGTCGCTTCTTGGTAGAACATAATCAAATACATTAAAAAAGTGTTTTGTGTGTGTTCTACAAGTTTATTTACGTTTACTTAACCGGTTTTAGGCTTATTAGGCCATCTTCAGAGTATTTACTGCTGTGTCAAAGAGGTTACAATGTTTAGATATAGTATGGGAAGAGATGACAAATGTCTCCACTTAGATCGACGTACATACTATAACACTTCTTTGACATTGTGTTATTACAGTTATCAACTTAAAAACTAAACTGTAATAAATGAATATACATTGTGTGAAGGATGAAACAAGGAATAAATTTGAATATAACCTGGGAACTGAAACTACCTACTATTACAAACAAACTGACAATACTAATAAATGAATATATATAAGGAGCTTGTTAATAATTGTAGTCGTCATCAGTGTCCTCTGTGCGTTGCTTCTTATTATTATTTACTTCTTTTTTTTCCGTGGGTCCACTGAACCATTGAACACATAGGACGCGCCGCCGCTGCGTGTACGAGGTGTCAACTAACAATCGTTAACTCGTGCTGGTGCTTAGCAAATCATGGAATCGCACGGCAGATGATAGAGGCACAGTAGTGGCGGCAGTACACGGAGTGGTGTGGTGGCGCGGTGCTAGTGGTGGAGCTGGTGGCGCCACTAGTGGTGGTGGTGGTGGTGGTGGTGTTGGCCGGTGGTCGTGGCGGCGCGACTCGGCGCTGACGAGGCGGGCAGGCGCAGTCTGCATGTGGGTCACGCGCGCGCCCGCTGCCAACACATGTCCATTAGGCATCATATGCTGACGGCGCCGGAATACCAACGGCAGAAACACCAGCAGCCGCGCCGGCACGTGATTTCTGTCTCGCGGGGGCGCGGGACACACCGAGACCTCCGGCCTGTGACGGGATGGGCTGGGCAGGGAGCGGGCGTCAAGGCTGCGCAGGGGACAGACAGTGACAAAAGAGGGCTCGTCAGTCTTACGTATGCCGATGGCGTGGCGAGCGCGGAATTAAAGTCGCCGGCTTGCATACATAGGGCGGCTATGAATGATGGAACTGGAAAAAGGCTCACAAGGCACCCACCATTGTTTCTTTACACCAGAGGTGGGCAATGAGCGAGCCGCGCTCTCGGAGCCGCCTGCCTGAGCGGGAGCAGAGCCGCGAGCAGCTGGCGCCCATCACGTAGTTCCTGCTGAAAAGACTAGATGGCGTTATGCGCAGCCAACGCGCTAACGTAGCCACAGAAATATACCTGGCTGAGTGCGTTATAAAATAACTTATAAAGATAATAGTGCAAACTCTTTAGTGTCCAACTCGAATGAACAGATACCACTGCTAGGGTTATCTCCTGAAAAATGCTATTATGTTTATAAGTAAGTAACTTATAAACGTAATACTGGAAACTCTTCTCTAAAACTTCCAATGCGTGCAGTCGAGCTTGCAAATATAAAGATAAGAGCGATTTTTTGGTTTGTTTCAGAAGACACCGCTAACAGTACCATCTGTTAGTTCGAATTTTGTACTTCATGGGTTTTCGTTATAATCTATGATATTACGTTATGGTACAGTACGCTGTGGAGTTGAAATGGCTAGTCAAATCGGCGCGGTAAAGCGGCGTTCTATTTTCCAGTTCAACTCTACTTGGGAGTGTGATTACTTTTTCACTGAAAGTGAACTGTGGTAAAATACTAGGCATAAAAAACAATTTAGAACGCCACTGCTGCGGTTGAGTAGCCGAGCGGTCTAAATCACCTCGCTGCAGAGCGCGCGGTTGCTCGCCGTGGAGGTTCGAGTCCTCCCTGGGGCATGTGTGTGTGTGTTTCTCTGTAGGTTAGCTTACCTAGGTTTAAGTAGTTTGTAAGCTACGGACTGATGACCACGCAGTTTGGTCCGATAGATTTACAAAAATTTTTTTAGAACACCACTATAGAACACATCACTTCAACCAGTATGGAAATGTAGAAGGTGAAATGCGACTTAATCTTCCTAATAATCTATGCGAGGAAGGAAGTAAAGTAGAGGCATGTATTATAATGCTGTACCTACTTACGAGATAACTTAATCACAATGTTTTGTTTTAATGAAACCAATTTTCCTTTGAAGTGACAACTCTGTTAATTTCTTACACAGGAATATGATGCCTCATCCTCCGATGCAATTGTTCTTGCTAGTTACAGAATAGCTTTGCTGATAGCCCGTACTTCCCGACCATTTTGTGACGGTGAATTTGTGAAGCAGAGTTTGGAAGTCGTAGCAGACGAACTACGTCCAGAGTTATCACGTTCTTTCGCAAGTTTGAAGCTGTCGCGGCGTACTATAACTCGCCGTATCGAACGTTTGTCAGGTGCGCCAGCAAGCATGCAGACCTCTAGCGGCAACTAGTTTAACTACCGGCCGAGCGCGAACGCTGCTCTTTTTCCGGCCTGAGCCGGAGCGCTGCACATTGAGCCGATTTGTGCCCGCCTCTGCTTTACACGTATACACAATATAAGAGGTGTCTGTACTTTCGTGTATGTCCGGAAGAACTAGACACTGTTACGAGAGCCATTGTGAATCAATCAAGATACTAGCCATTGTGAATCAAGATATTAGGAAGTTGCAGTTATTAGCAGTTAGAGAAATTGAAATACACCTATGCGGAAAACACAGATAATTATTACCTGACATCGCAGGTTGTGAAGGCCACCTGTTACATTAATAATCTTCAAAAGTTAAACGCCAAGATCGCAGAAAGCTTATTTACTTAATGACGGCCGGCTTCAGTGGGCTTTGCCACCATCATTTGGTCGCGTCAAATTTTACAGTTTGGTCATCTTATCTTGTTTTAAAAATGGAGATTAAATAATACCTGCAACTTTGCACTCACTCTACATATAAAAATAGAGAAGTTAGTAAGATCCTTGAGTATCTTACAAGCTGTGATGTTTTAACTTCTCTATTTTTCTATTGAGAGTAAGTGCAAAGTTTCACGTATTATTTAATCTCCACTTTTAAAATAAGGTAATATGAGTATATGATGGTGGCATAGCCCACTGAAACCGGTCGTCATTGAGTAAATAAGGATTCTACGATCTTCACGTTTCATTTTTTAACATTATTACACATAATTATGACTGCCATTATGAATCAACACAGAAGGGGTTATAGATAATATTGTGCCTGAGGCACTCAATTATATCAATAGGGAAAGGTGAAAATTCTACAGACCAGAGTTATAATCCTGTACTGCTTACCACCTTTAATTATTTCCATATTTATTCGCAGATAGGGACTAGAATGGTCAGTACGTAGGAAGATAAAATCCAATAACCGTAATAATAGGTATTTCCTTTAAGTTATGGTGGCTGTTTCGATGCCCATTAACATAATCTTCAGGCCCCCCATGCAGGACATGGTTCTTATTAGCATGCCGGTCGACGGTGCAAACTCTGGCGCGTAGTCCCGTGCTATCGAAAAGTTTAGTGAGCAGTTCCTGAGGTACGGTTTCCTTTATTCCATTACATGTGTGGACAACTGCTCGCATGGATATGCTGCAAAATTTTTCCCAATACATCCTGCAAGCACTAGGCGGTAATTCAATCTGGGGACTGGACGCGAGCCGCGTCAGACTGGCCGAGCGCATTGAGGCACAATGCTGCGATGCGTGAGGCCGTTCCCCGTCGAGGGTTCGAATCCGCTCTCGGGCTTGCATGGTTGCGCTATCTTTCATATAAGCTAGTTCATTAGTAGTTAGTAAGTTTAGGGACTGATGGCCCAGCAGTTAAGTCCCTTAATCTTTACAAACATTTGAACATTTTTGACTGGACTCGACTCTAGATCCAGGAGATCCTCCGCCTCTGTTCTTCGACACATTCGCTAACTGTTTTCTATTAAAACGTCGCCAGAGCTGATCACATAACTTAAACACAAGAAAGAAAATGGAAAAGAAAACCCACGAGGGTGGAGGAATATGGTGGCAACATAACGTTCAGCGGTGGTCGCAATGAGCATGTAACATTATGCCTCCCCACGAAAACGATCATATGTTTTCTTTTTTCTTAATTGTGACTGAAATTGTTGATAACAATTTGTAAATAATGAAATAATGAATCATGCAACTTAATCACAGTTTTCGAAGTGATACAATTCTACTAAGTACACTATATTAATATACCCCTGATTCAACACAAACACTACGGCAAAGCTTTGAAGAGGTCCCTAAGATAAGTCATTAGGAAATATTGAATCCCAACTGTGAATCCTACCGTACGTTTATTTTCATACCTTTAAAACTATCAGGTTCAACTAAAATTACTTGTTCTTCCACAACAACAAATTTACCATGAGCAGTTGGCGAAACCTTGACAGTTGCTGTATACTGTCGGAGAACCCTATGTATGAGATATAATTCTGTAGTGTATTGCATTACAAATCTAAGCATTGTTAGACATCGAAGTATAGAAACAAAAGCATTTTGTGCAACATTGATGTGATTTTTAATCTAGGTACACTTGAGAATGGAATAGTCATTTGAGATACAGTTTTCAGAAGAAAAACCTATACCAGGAAAGCGATACTAATACTGAAGCTATCTATTAATGTCTGAAACTAACAAGTGAAACTACAAATATACAAAAAAACAAAAATGTTCAAATGTTTGTAGAACTTATGGGACTTAACTACGAGGTCATCAGTCCCTAAGCTTACAAACTTCTTACCAACTAGCTAAGACTAAGGACGCCACAAATATCCATGCCCGAGGGGGGATTCGAACCCCCGACCATAGTAGCCGTGCAGACCGTGACTGGAGCGCCTCAGTCTCCTCGGCCACCGCGGCCGGCTATTGACGTGGATTTGCAGTAGGATTTTGGAACGTACACTTTGTTCCAACATTGTGAACGACCTCGAAGAGAACTACCTATTAAACAATAGTCAACACGGATTCAGAAAGTAGCGCTCTTGCGAAACACAGCTTGCCCTTCATTCACATGAAGTAATAAGTGTTATCGACAAGCGATCTCAAATCGATTCCATATTTCTGGATTTCCGGAAGGCTTTTGACACTGTACGCTACAAGCAGCTTCTAATGAAATTGCATGCTTATGGAATATCTCCGCAATTGTGCGATTGGATTCACGATTTCCTATCAGAACGACACAGTTCGATTTAATTGGCGGTAAGTCATCGAGTAAAAGAGAAGTGATATCTGGCGTTCCCCAGGGAAGCGTTATAGGTCCCCTACTCTTCCTTGTGTTTATAAACGATTTAGGAGACAATCTGAATAGTTCCCTTAGACTGTTCGCCGATGATGCTGTCGTTTATCTGTTAGTGAAGTCAAAAGTGGATCAAAAGCAACTGCAAAGCGATTTAGACAAAATATTTACATTGTGCGAAAATTGGCAATTGACACTAAATAAAGAAAAGTGTGAAGTAATATACATGATCATTAAAAGAAATCCGCTGAATTGAATTACGCAATAAATCAGTCAAGGTCGTAAATTCTACCAAATACCTAGGAGTTACAACTACGAACAACTTAGACTGGAGAGAACACATAGACAATATTGTGGAGAAGGCGAACCTAAGGTTATGTTTCATTGCCAGAACGCTTCAAAGATCACCAGCTCCACCAAAGAGACTGCCTACATCACACTTTTGCGTCCTGTCCTGGAGTGCTGTTGCCCAGTGTGGGACCCTCACCAGGTGGGACTGACGGAAGATATTAAGTAGTTTCAGAGAAGGGCAGATGGTTTTGTTTCATCACGTTACGGGGGGGAGGGGGAAGCGCCACGAAAATTTTGCACGAATTGGGGTGGAAATTATTAAAAGAAATACGCTATTTATTGGAGCGTGAGCAGTTTGTGAAGTTTAAATCACGGAATTTTACTTCCGAATGTGAAAATATTAGGGAGACTTGACCATCCCAATAAAGTAAGAGAAAACAGATCGAAAACGGAACGATTTAGGTGTTCTTTCTTCCAGCGCGCTATTAGAGAATGGAACGGTAGAGAAAAGTTATGAAAGTGGTTAATGAACCCTCTGCCAGGCACTTAAATGTGATTTGCAGAGTATCTATGTAGTTGTAGATGAAAATCCTGATGTTATTTGGTATATCAGAGAACTATCTTTCCATTAAAAAAATTATAGGTGGCCAATTTACAGGTGGTGTCCATTATCGGTATATACCGTTAAAGGTAACCTCACCCGTACCTTGAGGTTTCCCAGTTCCTGCAGAGGTTTTTTTTTTTAATGCAATGGTGTAGTGCGACTTTTGACTCTCCCTGTACAAGCGTGCGAGTGCGCCAGAGGAGGGGGCGAGCAGTTGCGGTCAGTCGGTAGTCACCTCGTAACAGGGCGGCGCCGGCGGTCCACGAGGCAGTAATAGCGGCGTGGGAGCCGCCTGCTGCGGACGATGCGCCGTGGCGGGCTGCGGTCGCGCGCTGCGGGCGGGTCGCCACACAGGCGCCGCGGCCGGTGCTCCCCAGGGCACAGTCCACGGCCCTGCCTACGCAGGAGGCCATACCAGGAAAAAGCTGGAAAAAGGCCATAAACGTATAGCTCCCCAATGCATACGAGTGTCCTATTGTACTAAAGTGTCGTATACTAGACTATGTTTGGCACAGAATATCGTTCGAATAGATGAAAATGAAGATGTAGATTATTGGAATACATGTCAGACTCGGTTGTATGTCACCAGCATTCTTTAATAAACAGGGTCATTCACGATGCATGATTAGGAATATATTATTCTACAAGTAAAACTAAGGAAAAAATTATATTAACATAGGTCTGCAAATTTTTAGTTACGGCTAATAAAAGATTTTGCCTCAAATTTAGCAATCTCGCTAATATGAAGCCATCGCAAAACAGTACGAGGTTACAGTAAAGGACGATTTTCATTTGTTTGTGATTATTGATGTCCCAGACGTGTGTCTGCAGTAGCTCTCCAGAAATTCCAGAAAAAAATTGAAATAATTTGTAGTTTATCAACCAGTTGGCTGAATTTTTTTCAGACAGTTACTCAAAGTTTTCAACAAAAGTTGAGAGAATTTAATTTTGGAAAATGGCGGTAACAAATTGAACTAAAACTGTATGAACGTGTCAGATAACCTGCTTTTATTAATACCATAGCACACATTAATTCACGTTAAAGCAGAAAAGAAACACAGCGTAATTAGTACGATTGCCAACATTCATAACGGAAAGTTAAACAAATCTACTCGTATAATCTCCGGAATTGTTTAATTTCTGGAATTACTGGAAAACTAATTGCAGATACACATCTGGGACAGTGACTTTTCTTTCGTTTCGAAGACCAAGTGTGCAAAATTTCTTCAACTACGGAATCAAAAGTCTGTAGGTTAAGTACCCTCCGCCAAGTAACACACGAAATTTTATGCAGACAATGACGTACCTTTCGTTGTGCTGGTTGATTGTACAAAATTTCGTGATGATCGGAACAAAACAATCGATTTGCATGCAACACGAAGATTCAAATATATTGACACTTTCTACATAGAGAAACTCATATATTAGTATTTGTTTGAAAATATATAACCTATGTCTGACTGAATCTTTATTACGGTATCGTCAAAAATTTAGAGAAAACCAGTCAAGAACTTACCGAGATTGTTGGCAAAAGTGTAAAACAATGACTTGTCTGTATATATTAGCGTTAGTAGCAGGCTTTATGATGCATCTCATTATTTATGACGTCATATCTGATGCATCGCATTGTTAATGACGTCATACCTAATGCAACATGTGTCATAGGTGATTATTATCCCATACAGCAATTATTACGTGACGGTAAAGAATATGTGCACCAAATTTAGGTGAAATCGATGCAGTGTTTGAGAATCAGAAGTGCAACATTGTTGTGTGATACAGCTGCCTTTTGCGCATTTCATTGCTTTTGTGTCAAATCTCCTGATTAATGCCGCGGCAGATTAGCCGCGCGTAGTGGAGCACAGTGTTGCGGTGCGCGTGGCCGTCCGACGTCGGGGTTTCGAATCCCCCCTCGGGCATGGATGTTTGTGTCATCTTTAGTATAAGGTAGTTCAAAGTAGTTTGTAAATTTAGGGACTAATGACCCCGCAGTTAAGTCCCTTAAGCTTTACAAACAATTGAATTGATCCTGATTAATCCATCTTTCAGTCGTACATCGTGAACGTGCAAGCAGTGTGTTGACAAAGTTTCATCGCAAGCGGATGAACTTTATGGCAGCGCATTAAATTGCTCTGAACAATTAAAAGAAACAGAGAATTTTATATATGTTAGATAAAGCGTTTCACTCCTTTGGTATTCATTAGATCATACAAAAAATATGGTGAACCATCATTTTGCGAAGTCTAAAATTATCTCGAAGAATCCTCCCGTCAAATCTACAAATAAAATAATCGTGACGATAGGCGAAGCCAGTGACATCTCCGAGGTCACAGCACGAAGCAGCGAATACACAAGCAAAGTGCGCCAAGGGCATGGATGTCTCTCACAGACTGTGAGGTCTGTCGCTCGAGCTAGTGGCGCGTTTTGTTTGTTTATTGCCTGCTCCGTGGTGTGCCTTCAGAGATGTCGTTGGCTTCGGCTAATGTCACGTCTGTTTTAATTGAAAATGTGACGGGAGATTTTTTCCTGGTAAATCATATTTTAAATTTCAACTGTTTTGAGGGTGGTTTACCGCAAATTTTATATTATACTAGCTTAAACCTGCGGCTCCGCACGCGTGTTGGTTGAATATGATAGATAAGGTATCTTTCAGTAGTGTGCAATTTATTTATTCTTATATTTCCTTATTCGTATGCTTATCCTTACAGAGAAAGAGCTGAAGACATTGTAGCAGGCATAGACCAAAGATACGGTCTGTGGCACCACGTTTCGCTTTATGTAACCTCCTTGCTATAGAGTCGCAAACGTCATCGCTAGCCTTCAGACCAATTTTTTAAATAATTTGACGACTTTCAACCACCATATCTTCCACCCACTTATAGATATTGGCATGGAACCGCTGTGTTGTACATTGGGAGACTTCGTTCAACAATTACACACAGACCATTCGTTGGCGTTCGGTAGTTTTCGCTGCAGAGCGAAATACTAATACACACACACGTAGAATTTTATATATACCGATAACTTTCCATCCCAATGTACTCCACCCTTTTATCATTATCAACCCACAAGCAACAATGCAACCAATAAAACCATTTTCAAAGAGTAAATATAATTTTCAAAGAGTAATTATTGTTCCACATTTCGCGTTATATTCTTCAAATTATTAAATATCTATCAGATCGCTATAAAACCGTGCCTAAAATCTTCCTCAGGTACATATATTTGTAACTGTACAAATATGTGAGTCTCTGCGACTTGTTCGGACATAAGCATACACCGATCAGACAGTCACATTAATATATATATATATATATATATATATATATATATATATATATATATATATATATATATATATATATAGCTATCCGATCATCATAAAACCGTGCCTAAAGTCTTTCCGGGGTAGACATTACTAACTGTACAAATTTTTAGCTCTTTATGCCTTTTGGTTTAGACGTGATAAACGTACACCGAACATTCACATTTATAGTTATAGATGATGATGCTTCTAAAAGGTTAAATGCGCTAAATAAGTGATAATTTTTTCAGTGTAAGCTACGTTCAAGGATTTCCAATGTTTAAAGTACCGTTTGATATTGTTCTGACAAGTGGCCCAAGACCATAGGAAAATATTTTTTTTTTTTTTTAAATTAAGGTTGCAGTGAAAATTTACAACCTCCGCCTTAAGTACTCTGCTATAAAATATTATTCCCTTTTCTTGCCACACAGTTTGGTGGCTCGCCGGCTCACCAAATTTTAAAAAGATAACTGTTCATCATCTGTTACAATTTGGGCCAAGAGGACTGCCTTGGCGCATTCTCGCCCTTAATGCGCTGTAATTTCGCAAAGCTTGTGCGGATGCGGCAACTGCAGTTTTACGACGTCTCGTGTAACGGGAGGGCAGCACGATAAATCTCCCCAAATGGATGTGCCGCAATTGCCGTACGCAAACGGTAAAAAAAGGAAGAGGAGTCCGAAATACAAGTAATAAAAGTTGCCATGAATTAAAAAGCGGTAGTCCTTTAGGACTCTTCTATTGCCGTAAAGCTGGCAATTATAAATGATTATTTGACCATACAGCATTATACCCAAATGGCACATAAAATTCAAATAAACAAAATTTCAGTATGATATTGTGTCTCTAGACGTCTGGTATCTGTCCCATTAATCGAAGTCAAATCAGTAAATGATGTATATAGAAAGTTTTTGTAGCAGAACTGTTAATTTTTGATGGAAGGATAGGGAGAAACTAGGCCATGACAACTGGATACATACCGCCGGGAAGTAAATATTAAAGGACGAGTTGAAATACATTAAATCAAAGGAAATAAAGAACAAACGATGGAACTAAAATACAACAACGTGAGGCAAAGTATGTGCGAACCTACTCTGAGTCACGAAAAATTTGTACAACAGCAAGTGTCACAAAAGAGGAAATGCTACGAGGAATAGAAACTACTTAGCAGATGGATCTGTGTATGGCTGGTCACAGGAGTAGATAAGGATTAGCTAGCCACTCTGTACTGAAACCTCGAGTGTAAAATCTTACGCCGGAGTTCAGACAAATCACAAACGCATAATTGTGACAGAAAGTCACGGACGAGGCAGGTGAACACGATGAATAATGAATGAAGTCTGGAAAAGCTGTATAGGATGCTGTATTGATAAAAGTCATTTGCTACAAAATGACTTTATTTTACGCGTTTCGGCTTGTCCATAATCAGAATCTGTCAAATGAAAAAATTATTAAAAACTATACAGAATAACGAACAGTAATGTTACAAAAGCAATGTATAAAACTTTTGTTATTATAAATTTCGGCACACATATCATGTCGTTGAAAGTAGCCAGTGCACACTAGTTACATGTTGTTCAAGTAACATCAGAGAGCAGACTGAGTAAGTACAATGATTGTGCAATACATAAGTACATATACCAAACGTCAGACGGCGTCCCATATATGTACGTATTGTCTAGTGACGCCGTGCCAAGTGAAGGCAAAGAAGGTACATTTAAAAATTAACCAATATAAAAGTAAAAAAGAGGAAATGGGTTAACATTTAGAGTGAAAAAATGCCTAACATGTCCTAATTGGTCCTCAAATAACGTGAAAAATTGCCAGTTACATCGTGCCCTAATGAATAAAAACCAGGAATGGGTAAAAATTGCTGTTTATCAACGAAAACAGTGAGTTAGAAAGCCTCAACATTAGAATGAATATTGGACACGTCAGACGGCATCATTCAACCGACAAAATGAGAAAACAAGGCCACATAGAAAATATTTAGTGAGACATGATGATAACTGTCCGCGGGTACTGAAATTCTCATTCGTAGTAAAAAAAAAAAAAAAGAAAAAAAAAAAAGAAAAAAAAATCCACTTGCCACTTGCTCCTGTACGTGTTCAATTGACAATGTGTTACATTTTACATTTTCTTGTGAACATAAGTGCTTTCAATTTCTGTTTGGTTGTTAATTTTATTCCCCTGTACGTATTCGATTGTGAAGCTTCATTATGATGTGTGTTGATATAATTGTAAAATGTATATAAATTCACACATGTCGTGTCTATTCAATTCCCTGATCCTTATTATAGTAACCTCTGTTCTCTGTGTAATTGTTACCACACAATGCGTAGTCCATTGTCATTAATGTATTACAATGTTAAGGCTTTCTGACGCACTGTTTTTTGTGATAAATAGCATTTTTACCCATCCCTGATTTTTATTCATTAGGACACGATATATCCGGTAACGGTTCACTCTGTTTGATAACCAATTAGTACATGATGTAAACAGCATTCGTTCACTCTAGTTTATAAGCCATTTCCCCTTTATTAGTATCCAGTGGTTAACATTTAATTGTACCTATCTTGGTTCACTTGTCACGGCACCGCTAGACAATAAGTACATGTATGGCACGCCATCTGGTGATTAATATTTGTACTTACGTATTGCGCCATTACTGTAATTACTCATTCTGCTCTCTGATGTTACCTCAACAACATGTAGCTAATGTTACTTGGCCAACATGTAACTAATGTGCACTGATTTCTTTCAACGCAATGGTATGTGTGCCGAAATTTATAATCTCAAATGTTTGATACACTGTTTTTGTAGTATTTCTGTTCAGTTAGTCTGTACAGTTCTTATGAATTTTTCATTTGACAGATTCTGATGATGGCCCAGGCCTAAACGCGTAAAATAAAGTCATTTTGTAGCCAACTACTGGCTTTCATCAATACAGCTTTTTCCAGACTTCATTCTTCATTTGCAATTCACAAAATTTCAGCACTATGTATCACATCTCGGCATCGATCAAAACAGAAGCCAAACCGCCGTCATGAGTCAGTTCTGCCCCCTCTATAGAATTGTATGTACGACACATACATCAAATGGCGGGGGATCGTCAGGTGTAAGTAAAATTCCTGATTCGCTGACATGGCAGGTTCACTTCATTGCTCCTGAGTGACTACCAGGAGATCCGATTGTTGCAATATTTGGGGTGATCCAGTTATCTAAACGTACACTGTGACAATAATTGAACCACATGAAACGAATCGTAAGTTAGTTACAAACTACAGCGTGCATTCATTTTATTCAATACGTAAACGTCAATAAACATATTCCGATTTAGGTTATGGTCTGTTCGATATGCCTGCCTTCCGTGATGATGATGATGAAGCGTAAACGAACATCGAAATTCTGCATGACCCACTGAAGTGTCGCAACAACGAAGCTGTCGATGACCTGCTGAATGGCCATTTACAGCTAAGCAATGGTTTTTAGTTTATTGCTGTGTACCTTACCCTTAATACAGACCCACAGAAAAGGAGTAGCATGTGTTAAGATCCGGAGAGTGTGGCGGCCAATAGAGGCCAATGCCAGTGGCCTCTGGTACTCCGGAGCCAGAATGCGGTCCTCGGCGTATTCCTCTTGGACATCAAACACTCTTCAGCGTCGATGGGATCTTTCATGAACCATATCTGGTTCAAATCAGGTTAACTTTGGATAGTAAGAATGAAATTATCTTCAAATATCTTCACGTACCGGTCAGTAATCAACATTCCGTCAAGGAGGATCACATCAATTGTTTCTTGAGTGGAGAATATGTCACACACCTACCCGTTGTGGATGAAGAGACTTCTCGATCGCGAAAATTGGGTTCTCCGTACCCCATATGCGCTAATTCTGCCTATTGAGGAACCCATCCTCATGAAAGTGAGTTACTTTGAACGTTGCCCCAGGTCCGACTAAAACTTTAGATTAGGCAAATACCGGAAGTCGTCATATCCGAGCTCTTTGTAAAGACCATGGATGTGTGTCGACATGTTGCGCTATAAAACTGTGAGTTCATTGAATACCTGTCCTATCAGTCTTTGGTTGATAAAAACTGTTACTCATCAGTAATTTGTTTGTTAACTGCACAACGAATTCTAGGTCGTGTTTGAGCAATCCAACAGCATGACATAAAGAACGCATAACCTTTGCATCAGAGTCTTTTACTGAATTACACAAAACTCTTTTTTCCTTTGCGACAGCATCTGAACAATATTGATCTCTATGAATCATCTGAACTTAGTCATTAGTAATTAGTAATTTAATTTAGCTAACTGTGCACATGGAAACGCTCGTTTTGTCGTGCAATTAATTCCTTTCAAAATAGCAACTTACTTGACTCCCATTAATATCCTGTAAATTAATTTTCTTTTATACTGCCTGCCGCGTGCAATGTAGGAAAATCACACACGTACCAAACAATCTAACATTAACCATTTTATCAAAATACTATGAAAGGGGAAATGCAATACTACTCGCTACTAAAAAAAATACAATCTACTTTTTGTGACATATTATTATTATTTAAATCTTCTTTTGGATACTAGTTTCACAATGTCTACAATTTCAAAACTGATAATATTATAAATACCTTTTCATATCTCCACCTCTGCCAGTTTCTTACATAAACAGAAAAACCTCATATCTTCATCACAAAGAAAGATGATTAATAATACTGCCTCCATTCCTTGTTAGGGCAGCCTACTCATTCAAGACATGTTACCACAAAGACTCTCTTCACAACACTACTACTCACTACTATACTGCTCTCTTTCTCCGTCTCTGTCACTCTCTCTCTCTCTCTCTCTCTCTCTCTCTCTCTCTCTCTCTCTCTCTCTCTCTCTCGCTCTCTCTCTCTCTCTCTTACCAGCGATAGTGTATACCATTCAAAGATATGACATAAATACTTTGACATTCATAACGGTTACAATCATTTTGGCATACAAAGAAAAGACAGTAAAAATTGTTCATTCATTATATGAAAAGAAATTTATACATTTTTTAAAAAAGCTAGAGAGAGGTAATAACCTTTCAACGTCACTATACCAAATTTAATCATAAAATACTCTCCGCTGCATTAGGGCCGGCTTGTTGTTTAGTAATAAAAGACTTTCGTGGTTGCAGCTTTTTATTAATTTTTAACGAGTTGCACCCTTGTGGGGCATCCTCAGAAAGTCTGGCAAATCAAGTAAACGGGGTACATAAAACTTAAAAGCCCAATCTTAGCATTCACAATCCCACTAAAAATTAATAGAATGTTAACTGATCTTAAAATATCACATCAGATGAGTTGAACAAAAGCTCTTGCTAGTCACAATCTGGAGCGTCAAATCATTAAACTAGGATACGGTCCACAAAACCCATCGGAATCTTATAAATAACATAGGAAATACAGAAGACATTAATATGCGGTCTTATACTGCACGATCGTTGTAAAGATACGTCAAAGTTCTTGAATATAATTAGTGATTATAGGTAAGGAAAGAAAAAGAAGCGGAAACGTGAAACAGTGAAAGATAAAAGCTCAGAAAAATTTAATTTACTCAAAGTACAGCTGCAGTGGAGGCAACGATTGTGCAATGATAAGGGCACATTCACAGACCTGGTTAACGTGCCGATGATTTCAATATTATGTTAACACTGCCGTCTGGTAGGCTTCCTGCAGAATCATACAGTGGGCTTGTTATGAAGTCAATACGGTGAAGGCCGGGTGCCGGTGATTACGTACAATACGTCAGACAGCTTAATTTGAAAACAGTAGGAAAATTGCTAAAAGCATACGACAACAGAAGCTGATATAGATCATTGATACCATATTGGTATCAAGATAAATTAAGTGCTTCTAACCGGTTATTTTTTTAAATTAATAAAAGCTTTATAGATAGTAACGAAGAGCTTTCGTCCCGTTGAAATCATTAAAAAAATCTCAGAAAGTCTCCTCTTTCATACGCCATAGGATTAAAACAGAAAATAAAGTACTAAGCATTCATTGGCCTTATGAAGCTATAGTCCAACAGACAGACCACTAGATAAAAATTAAATTGTGTAACACAATGGAATTCAAGAAATAAGCAGTCATATTGGTGCATCAGAATTAAGTGAACATTTTTAGAACTGACATCATAGGGTCACTACAAAATCTTGTTTAGCAGCTGTGTGAACAATAGTGTTGGCGATACACAGACGCTGTTCAATGGCCCTCGGTTTTAATCGCTGACGCGTTTGAATTTCTAATGCGAAGACATGCAGGTATTCAGCAATTCGTCGCAGTGCTTCCAGGTTGAGCCCAACTGTTGCGCAGCTCGTCTGAGGCTGGTTTGAAACGCAGCGCTCGATGTTTTCGGACGTTTATATCCTTTTTTGACAACCGACATTGCCAACACTGTCATCACAAACGCTATTCTTTCCCTCCAACTTGCGAATCAAATTCTTGTTTGTTACTACTATTGGACCCGTTGCCTTCAGCTTGAACTCGATCGAAAACTTTCTTGGAGCCGCAGTTGGGTTGTTATTGCTTGCATAGTAGGCCGTGGCATGCGCTATATGCTCAGGCACGCTGTTCCGTGACATTTTCACGTTCAAATGTCAGACAACAACAAGGCGCGTGTGCTTGCGTCTACTATTCTCCACCACGTCCCGAGACCAACCATGCAGCTTGAACGCCCTAACGCGAACAGTCAAGAAGTGATTACGATTTCATATAGATCTTTTACTGTCGCGTTGTAGACACGCTGTAGTGTGTTACATGTGTTTTTCTGTACGTCATTGTAGATAGTTTTAAGATTAAACAATAATAAAAATAATGAGTGTCAAATGTGAAGTTATAAACAACCAACATTCATAAATGACATTCCTTAAACTGTTACCGCCAGGGAAATAAATTCGCAGTTCCCGTTGAGACCCATTTTCAGTGAAATCACTTCACCGACATACCAATTAGCAAACCATTTGCTAATCCGAGATTGGGACAATGTCGTTCGTCGAAACCCCCAAGAAAATGAAGATAGATTAAAACGACAGCTAAGGCTTTTCCCAGACCAGCACAAACGTGTTATTAAACCACATGGCCAGCCTTTAGGACATAGAGGTTGGCCATAACTAAAATAATTCTAAAATTTCTGACGACGGATTCCAGTCTAATGAAAAATGACGATTCGTTTGAAGTATTACAAAGTTAGGTCCGATTAACATTCAAGAAGTTAGTAAATTCATATAAAATTGGTAAAATCATATAAAACTATTTTTCCCCGATAACCTAAAATTACCGTTTGCTTGCCTGATCAGAGGACCATCGTCTCGTGGGGGCGAAATAATTTTCCGTGTCCTGTATTAATTAATATATTAAATTGGCAAGATGGCGATCAGCCACAAAGGCTACCGCAGCTGTTAAGTTCAAACCCGGCGAGCCAACGTCTTCGCGGAAGGACACTTCCGTTCCCGCCGTCTTTGACGAGTTGCCGCCAAGACAGGCCAACACCCTAGGAGGCGTGAAACCGGCCCTTGCGGGCCAGAACGAACTCTTAACTGTGCTCTGGTCAGGTTGGTAACACGTCACCAGTTTTGCCGGCGGAAGAATCATCGCGTTAACAAATCGGGCGTGGGCGACGTGGCCGCTCTCAGTTCGGCAGTTGCTTCAGATGCTTGCAGTTCTTAGGAGGACAGGTCCGCGATCGCCTATTGTCCAGAAGCCGCCATGCTCAGTAATATTTCGTTGACCGACGTGAACTTACAGTTCCACGGAGCAGGTATTCGCGATTAACGTGAAGTAATTGCATTCTGTCGCGAGTTTAATAATTATCCAACGGTCTGCATATCGCGCGATAGGCGCGATGATTTCTAAGATGATTTTTCTTTAGTTTTTATGCCGCTCCTGTTTCGGGCTCAGTCTGCTGTTCTCATGCCCAACGGAAATTTTCATGAAACTCAATACGCTCTCTTTCTTTCTCGTTAAAGGCTGGTCGAACTATTTTAATGTATCTTCGATGGTTGCTCTCTATTGTATGTCTTGTTCTGCAGCAAGAATTAGTAACCGTTTAATAAAATAGGTTACCTCGTAATTCTATATGCTACTTTCAGAATACAAAGAATATTTCAATGAACTGTCAGTAGCTTTTCCCTGTTGCTATCATTTTTATTCATTTACAAAATAATAGAAACCCCTGCTAGGAGAGAAGAGGTTCGATGCTGGCAACGGTCATAGCAACAGAAGATTAACAGGTAAGTCACCTGTTAATTGGGAAGCGGAAGTCAGGTAGATTGATGTAAGTCATAATCTCGTTTCTTTCTTGCCACAACCTACAATAAGAAGAGACAGGCGCTACAACACTGTGGAACTGTTGGCTCAACAATTTCCACCTGTGATCGTCAAGCTGTTCCGCCACACTTGAACGACAACGTACTTTCAGTACCGCAACGAATATTATGAGATGACGCGTGTCATAGCAAAGGAATTTCCACTGTCTCCGGCTGTGGCAAAGTTCTTTATGGAGTATTACGAAGAGAAAGGGATTAATTCAGCGACATTGCGTCTATCCTGCCTCCTACACTACGTTGACGATACGTTTGTGATATGGCCTCATGGCAAGGATACACTGCTACTGTTCGTTGACCATATGAACGGTATCGATAAAAAGAAACAAATTCACCACCGAGATGGAGAAGGATGGACGTTTTAGTCGCCCGGAAACGGGAGGCCGGGTTGCTCATTTAATGTACAGAAAGTCCACGTACACTAATCCTTATCTGAATAGCAAGAGTTTCCATCATCCTGTACGTACACTCCTGGAAAATGAAAAAAGAACATAAATTCGTCGTTCCAGAGGAGAGAAATGTTATTGACACATTCTTGATGTTGTATACAAGACACGATCACACAGGCAGAGCCGTACGCACGTGAGTACAGCCACCAGAGCGTCCGTAATGTTGGTCTTATACCGTGTACACTCTCCTTTTTGCAGCAATGCAAGCTGTAATTCTGTCATGGAAACGCTAGTAGAGGTTCCGAATGTGGTTATGTGGAATGGCCTACCATGTATTTTCCACCTGGTGCCTCTGTTGTGCTATTTTTCGTGACACTCATACAGACCGCCCAGCATGACGTTTCCAGCGGTCCCAAACATGCTCAATGGGGAAGAGGTCTGGGGATCGTGCTGGGCAGGCTACTTGACGTACACCTTAAGGAACAGGTTGGATGGTATGGGATACATGTGAATCTGTCATGTCCTGTTGGAAAAGCGTATTACTTTGTTGGCGCATGAGTGGTAGCATGACGGGTTAAATGATGGTTTCTGTGTACCGTGACTGTTCAGTGTTCTCTAGGCGATCACCAGAGGGGAATAGCGATACACGATCATGTTTGCCGTCAGACTGTCCTCCAGTCACGCCCCATACATCGTTCAGCCCGCCTCAAATGGTGTCATGATAGGCGCTTATCTTTGAATGAAGATGTGTCGTCTTCAGTGATGAGAGTCGTCGCTGCCTCGGTGCCAATGACAGTCGTACTTGTGTGTGGTGTCGTGCAGGAGAGTTCGAAAATCTGGAGTGTACGCGACAGAGACAAACGGGACCGACATCTGGCATATGTTAAAATGTTTGTAAAGCTTATGGGACTTAACTTACAAACTACTTATGAACTACTTACGAACTAGGACGGCACAAATATCCATGCCCGAGGGGGGATTCGAACCCCCGATCGTAGTGGCCGTGCAGACCGTGACTGGAGCCCCTCAGTCCCCTCGGCCACCGCGGCCGGCGACATCTGGCATCATGGTGTGGATAACCATATCTTCCTCCTCTGA
Source organism: Locusta migratoria (assembly GCA_026315105.1). Taxonomy (NCBI): domain Eukaryota; kingdom Metazoa; phylum Arthropoda; class Insecta; order Orthoptera; family Acrididae; genus Locusta; species Locusta migratoria. The sequence continues at coordinate 330,415,438 of CM048746.1, forward strand.
TGATCGTTATTGGAAAGTTGTACACGGTACATTGAAACCATCGTTCATCCCGTCTTTCCAACGTTCATGCACCAACAAGGCGATTTGTTTTTCCAGCAGGACAATGCACATCCACACATATCCCGTACAACCCAAAGCGTTCTTCTAGATGTACGTCAACTACCGCCCTTCATTATCCTCGGATCTGTCTCCTATTGAACATGTCTGGGACCGGATGAAACGTCATCTTGGAGTGATCTACACGACCGGCACGAGAATTGGTCTGAGGCATCAGATAGAAATTGCATGGCAGGCCATAACGTAAGACTTCATTGGGCACATCTACGATCGTCTTCGTGAGAAAGTGGCACCCTACATTGCTGCAAAAGGAAGGTATACACGATACTAGCGTTGACATTGTGCACGCTCTGGTGACTGTGCCGACGTACATATGGTTCTGACTGGGTTCTCTGCTGGGTTGACGAATTCATGGTGTTCTTTTTTTTTTTTTTTTCTTTTTTTCAATTTACAAGAGTATAAGATAGTATTATGAACACTATAGTACACAGGGCGAAGGATATTTCTGACGACGACCATTTGGATTGTGATTGCATCATTTGAAGTGTGTTTTCCAAGTCAAACGATTACAGCTTGGGTGAAATTGCAAAGGCTTCCCATTGTCGCCTATACAAGGGACCCCGAGAATCAGTGGACAGGGTCAAGCCAGTGGCTTTCCTTCCAATCCATGGAGCAACGACCAGCAAGATAGGACACGTGCTGAAGGAACAAGGCTTGAGACCAGTGTTCAAGTCCGTCTCCAAGATGTGACATGTTACGCCACATTAAAAACAGCATAGTTTTGCGTACTCCGGGCGTTCATAGTGTTCCCTATGAGTGTGGAAGTGTTTATATTGGTCGGAGTATTCAAACTCATGCTGAGCGTTGTGCAGAGCACACGCGACACATAAAGCCGTGGCAGAACATTGCCTAACAAACTGACATCAAATTCAGTTAGAAAATACGAGAATTTGGTCGCAAACACCGTATTACTCGGAATCATTATATAAATACACTAACACGAAAATGGTGGTACAGATTACTAATTTATTCGTACAAGAAGGTCAATGAAAGTAATGTAAGAATATGTAAACGAAGGCTTCCGCGGCCGTTGTCATTGTTGATAAAACTCTTCTGGGTATTGGACCGCATCGTCAATATATCAAATATTTCACCGACGTTTCGGGCACTATTGCAAGCGACCATCTTCTGGGTGTTAGGTTTACTGCTGGATGAGGGAAAGCTGGCGTCTTAAATATTAAATGTTGCCAGTTATGATTGGTGGTTTCAGAGCTCTTACCATTGGTTGTTTGCTTTATTTCTTCCTATTGGTGGAAAAGGAAGTCCAGGATTGGTGTTTACATTAATGTTTGCCATTGGTTGAAACTGGCGAATGAGGAGCAGTGGTAGCAGTGACGTAGCACTGGTACCTAGCGCCGGCTAGAGCGTGCTGTTTGTTCTGTGTACGCGCGGCCGCTGTTGTCTCCGGGCTATGTGGGCCGCTATGGACTGCACTGCGCGCGTTGTCGTCGCGAAGCGCTGCTACTGCTGGCCGATTAACACAAGGATAGCCGAGCACGAGAGGTACATTCGGCTGGGACAGCATACGAAGTCGGCAATAGCTGAACACCAGGAAGAGAGCGGCAAACAAATATCTTTTCAGGAAATCACTGTACTTGCAAAACAACCCTACACTTTGAAGAGCAAAATCAGGGAAGCAATAGAAATAGCTAAGCGACCCGGAAATATGAACAGGAAAGACGGGTATAGACTTCTCGCGTCTTGGTTGCCAGCAGTAGCAGCGCTTGGCGACACAGAGCAAACAGCACGCTCTAGCCGGCGCTAGGCACCAGTGCTACGTCACTGCTACCACCGCTCCTCATTCGCCAGTTTCAACCAATGGCAAACATTAATGTAAACACCAATCCTGGACTTTCTTTTCCACCAATAGGAAGAAATAAAGCAAACATCATTGATAAGAGCTCTGAAACCACCAATCATAACTGGCAACATTTAATATTTAAGACACCTTTCCCTCATACAGCAGTAAACGTAACACCCAGAAGATGGCAGCTTGCAATAGGGCCCGAAACGTCGGTGAAATATTTGATGTATTGACGATGCAGTCCAATATCCAGGAGAGTTTTATCAACAACGAAAGTTACATAATTCGAAAGATTGTTTGTCGTAGATTTCACGAATATAAATATTATGTGTGCATTTAGCCATTAAAAGTGGTAAAAGGAAGTACAAATTTTCCTATCTACAGCTTGGATCAAGTTCTACATTCTCCAACAGTCAGCTCACTGATTTGCTATTCGCCTCGACCAAAGACGCTGTAATGCAGCGCATCTGCAGTATTACCGTTCAAATGCTTTATTTTCGCAGTGATTAAGAGTGGTTAAAGGAAATGGATGTTTTCTTATGAATGCCGATACAAAGGATGATGCGCCGGGAGAGGCATCTAGCGGTGCTCGGATGGAACCACGAAGTCGAGAATGCCGATATAAATGATGATGCGCCGGGAGAGGCATGTAGCGGTGCACGGGTGGAACTACAAAGTCGACATGTTGTCAGCTCTGGAATTCTGAATATCGCAGTAACGAAATTGTAATTCCATTTCAAATATTAGGCTAATGGAAGTTATATAATTCGAAAATGGCATGAGAAGTATATACTTTCGTTTTTATTTGTTGTTATTGTGTCAGGCATTTTCTTTAACACGTAAAAGATACCGTTTCATGCCTCTCAGTGCCGGTTAAATTTTACCAAATATCCCAGCGGCTTCTTATGATAATGTTGGCAACAGATGCTGAATAATGAGAATCCTGTGAGTCTTCATTTCAGCCAATCGCTTGACAACGCTAATGTTTTTTCATGGAATTTTCACTTTACGAGGGCAATTATTTTTACGGAGCGGACGAGGGTACATACAAGAACCCGTCAACCATAAAGCAGGAACAGCATTATTTGTTTACTTCGAGGGTTGTACGATACACTAATCGAGTCATTCTATGTGGTTCGAAAAATGGGCAAAGATTTTCTATCGTCTTGTTGATGTTGCCAACATAATCACGCGAGTCCGCCGACATGATACGTAAAATTTTACCCCCGCTGACCATTGTAAACACAATTGGCGATTTTCGACCACAGGCAATACTATATATTATAAAAGAATTGGCTGAAATTAGATTAAATAATAATAATTTCATCAGATACCCGAGATTCACTCTCAGCGGCGCGTGGGAACGAGCTTTGGACATGGAACGGAAGCAAAGGGCCGGTGCATGTAAGGAAGCGAGAGCGCCAGGTACAAATGAGACGCCGGCTGTACATGCCGAACGACAACGCACACACTGTGTTTTCGAGATATACACTTTAGGAATTTGAAAAAATAAGAAAAATATCCAACTCTGACTTCACGTTCCCCCTCACACACTCCAATTTTGATTCGCTTGAACCACCAGAAGGAGTGTACCTGCTCTCCAGACAATTTAGAATTTGGCCGAGAAGGAGACACACACAGGAAAGATGACAACTGCACTGTCACGCTCAGCCAGAATCAGAAGCAGCATGGGGGATATTGAAGGTGCACCTGAAAATTTCGGTGAATGGTATCACAAAATATAGGGACAAAAGTTACACCTACATCGACATGGGATACTCTGCAAATCACATTTAAGTTCCTGGCAGAGGGCTCATCGAACTAACTTTTTACTATTTATCTCCCATTCCATTCTCGAATAGCGCGCGGGAAGAAAGAACACCTGTTTCTCTCCGTTCGAGCTCCAATTTATCATATTTTATTCTGATGATCACTTCTACCTATGTACGTGGGAGTCAACAATATATTTTCGCATTCGGAGGAGAGTCTTGGCGATTGGAGTTTCGTAAGTAGCCCACGCCGCAGCGATAAGAGCCGTTTTGTAATGATTTCCATCCCAGATCCTGTTTCATTTCCGTAACGTTGTCTCCGCGTATCGTGACAATACAAAACGAGCTGCCCTTCTTTGGACTCTTTCCATGTCCTCCGTCAAACCCACCTGATTAGGATCCCACACTGGGCAGCAATACTCTAAAAAAGGCGGACAAGCGTAGTGTATGCAGTGTCTTTAGTATTTCTGTTGCATCTTTTAAGGGTTCTACCAATAAAACGTAATCTCTGGTTCGCCTTTCCCACGACATTATCTACGTCTTCTTTCCAGTTTAACTCTGAAGTAATAGTAATTCCTAGGTATTTAGTGGAGTTTACGGCCTTCACTTTTCATTGATTTATCTTGTAAAGAAAGTTTATCGGATTTCTTTTCTTACTCATGTGGACGACTTCACACTTCTCATTATTTAAAGTCAAGTGCCAATTTTTACACCATAGTGATATCTTATTCAGACCGTTCTGCAGTTGGTCTTCAGATGATTGTACAAGACGGTAAATGACAGCGTCATCTGCAAACAACCTAAGATGGCTACTTAGATTTTCTCCCAAATCGTTTATGTAAATAAGAAACAGCAGAGGACCAATAACACTACCCTGTGGAACGCACGATATCACCTTTGTTTGAGTCGAAGCTTTACCATCGATTACTACAAACTGTGTCTTATCTGACTGAAAATCCCCTATCCAGTCGCAAATTTGGGGCGATATACCATAAGCACGCAATTTGATTAAAAGCCATTTGTGAGGTACGGCGTCAAAAGCCTTCTGAAAATCAAGAAATACGGAACTATTTTGCGAACTCTTGTCGATAGAACTGATCACTTCGTGTCCTTCGTGGCCTTCACAGTAATCGCCATTGGCTAGAGTACACGGACTTCGATTAGACAGCTGTTTGTCAGCAAACGCTTCTCGTGGAATCGCTCGTTTCACTGACGTCACGCTTTCTTCGATCTCCGCAACTGTTGCAAAGCATAAGCCTTTCAGGTCTTATTTGTCACAGACAGACGTCGATCATCCGAAAGCATCCGTCGCACTCGTTCCGTCTCTAAAGCGTTTAAACCACTCAAACACAAACGTTTTACTCGCTACTACAATAACCTACGATTGCACTAACATCCCGTAGGTCTCCATCGCCGTTTTTCTAATTTGAAAAAAAAACCTTGGTGTTAACGTGTTGCTCATTTTTGCTCCAAGTTGCAATGACGCGAGCTCTCACACTGACACTGTTACCTGGTTGCAGCGTGTATCGCCGTGGTGGAGTGGCCGAGCGGGCTAAAGCGCCTTCCTGCGGAGCGCGTAGTTACTCGCTGTGGGAGATTCGAGTCCTCCCTCGGGCATGTGTGTGTGTGTGTGTGTGTGTGTTGTCATTAGGTTAGTCTAACTAAGTTTAAGTATATTTTTATTGTAATAACAGTGTTTATTAAAGAGGTAAAACAAATTATTTTCCCGTTTTCAACCTAATATAGGTCATCTTCAGAAAATACGATGAAGACTGTTATCACAATACAAATAACGTCAAGAAAGATTGCTGTTTTTTTTTCCTAGGACAATGTTATTCAAAATAATTAGTTTAAGTAGTTTGCAAGCCTAGGGACTAATAACCAGGGAAGTCACATAGAACGTTTGAACATTTGAGCAGCATATACCACCGCCTCAGTGCAGTGATTTCCAGAATAGGTAGCGCTTGTTGATATGTTCTTCAATGTGTATGTGCGGGCACCTCATAATCGCCAGTGAGGTTTATAAAAAATGGAACCATTCATCGAACGTTTCAGACTCAACTCGCAGATTCAAAACATCTACTACAGAGACAACTCAAAAACGCAGCACGAACGGGTGCGAACGTCACGGCGAAGGTTAACGAAGGAACAGAATATTCAGCACTCAACCTTATCGGTAACGCATAATTCCACAACCTTGGTGAACACATCACATTACGGTCAAACACGCCAAGATTATTATTTCCTCTGTACGACAACTTCCAATTGGGTGTTTGGAGAACGACGAAGAGCATTACACTGTGCTAGCTTCCTCCTTACTTCGCCAAGGCAGCCAGACAAGACAAACAACACCACGTGCCGCTGCCCCAATTCCACATAAAGTCGAGTCTGACAGCCGAGGTCTTGCTGCTCGTTCATTCGCGCACGTGATCGAGAAAGGGAGAGAGAACACATCCACCACCTCACGGCCAGCGATGTCGTGTCGAAACCGTAATTCCAGCGCCTTCCAACTGAGAGTGACAGAGAGAGGAAGCAAAACGCTATAAGATCGCCGCGGGAACTTCAAACAAAGGAACCGTCACTTCTCAAAGAATATAAATAAGTAAATAAATAAGTGTTCGCAGTGGCGAAAGAGTCATGAGATGAACAATGGTGAATGAGGTCAAATGAAGACTTATACATCAAGACAGAACCCATCACAACAGTGATTAAGAAGAGATGGCTAGTATTTTAAGTTGATGATGACTGATGGTCAATTAACCAAAAGAATATTAATTTTTTTGCGGTCCTACGTCTACCCTGGAACCCAAAATGCTTTGAAGAGTATCACAAGTTACTTGAATACCTCCTAAAATCGTTCCCCATTTGATATTTACCACCACTTTATAAGCCCAAGACGTTGTGAATAATATTTACAGCTCCACGAAAATTAGGTCGATAAGTGACAGAAGTTCCACATTTTGCGTGTGATTAATTTGTAAGAAAAATTGCAATTGTTATCATTTGAATTCGCGTGGTGTAAATTAGTGTTCTACAAATGAGGATACAAGTAATGATATAAGTACAATACAAATTTAAAGCGTAAACATCGATAAACAATATGACCACAGAAACAAAACTATTTTTGATTGATCATTTCAGAGCAACTCTCACGTTCGTACACGTCCAAGCAGTGTGAAACATGTCTGTACAAATTCAATAATATTGTTTCGCCTGTCTTGTATCGATATTTGGATGTAAAATGTTATATGAACTTCTTTGAGTAACTACGTATATGGTTTACTATGTCAAAAACTATGTACTGAGTTAGTAGCTAAACAGAAAGAGAGAGTCGGTGTGTAGCTCTGGTATTGATCGGACGTGTTTTGGTTAGCTGCTTTTGTACGAGCTGATTGAATAATTTTGAAATCTGATTTTCACAGACACAGTTCTGTTTTTTTATAAGATTTTGTATCATTCATATGTGTATCAGTCTGAGAAGATTTTGTTGTTCTTCAATCATAGGGTAATGCAAGCATTATTATTAATAATAATTGAGAAATTTGAACCTCTTTACCTGTTTCACTTTTGTAGTTCGAAAGCTAACCCTCTTCCTTTCACTGAAAGTTATTGGATATTAAAATCAAAGCATAATATTGACTAAGCTGAGTTTGATTAACATATTTCTCTATTGATGTGACGTTTCATAAAAGTAGTGATTGTTGTGCAATATTACACAGATGAACAAGATACTAAGTTTCTGCAATCAGTCAATTAGCGAAATAAATTCTTGAGTTGCATTATTAGAAAGTGGTTTGTGTTTTCCCAGATTTCTCTTGCAGTCAATTTTATACTGTAGTCAGTGAGCCTTATGCAGACTACGTATTGTTCTTGCTGTGTTCAAAATATCCGTTGTGCTTTCCATCAGTCTAAACCCACTGTTTCCTAATTAACTGTGCAGGTATTAATATTAGGGGCATAACTAAACAGAAATATAGTGTTAATGAATAAAAAAAATGTGTTCAACTAATCTTTAATCAGCTTGAATGGAAAGTTAATTATTGTGAGTGTTAACTACCAGCTGATGACAATTATTAATGCTGCATTTAACACCAGATTAGTTTTGAATGAGTAGCTTTAGAAACAGACCTCCTTTAGCTGGCTCACTATTGCCAAATCCTCGTAGCGACCCTGTTTCTCCAATCAATAGAACAGCCTTACCTGCATCCCACCAAACAACATACCAGTTGTAAGTGTACCTCCAAGTCGCAATGTTGCTGAATACCTCTGTTGCGACACCGTCTGCTTCCTTTCATTATAACACGGACCTGCAGAGGTAAAGTTGATAGCGCGTGCACTAGCCAATCGCACAGCTGTGCCGGCGTCCGCCCGCTGCAGGCTGCTAGCTAGCTAGCACTGGCCACCAATCGGGTCATTCCGCTTGTCGGAGCCGCTCTGCGGAAATGCCGGCCCACAATCGGAACGTTGTTAAACGAATAGCCCCATCGACCGGCAGCCAAAACTGCGCCCGCACCTCCACGATTCCATCAGATTCGCTGTCCGCGAACTAATTAATCACTGGTACGTTAGGAAATAGGAACCATTTATAACTAAAACTGGCGCACGTTCAAATTTCAACTGCCCTAAATCATTCGCAGTGGCCGGAGCTGTGCCTTCGTTTTCCTCAATAAATCTACCTCGACTACCTTTCGCGGAAGACCAGAAACACGAGAGCTTCACATTTAAAACCAGCGTATTTGGGACCATGACGTTTAGCGTATGCTAACAGAATACAGTGCATTCGCCATCTTAAACACATGCGTTGTATTTATGACTGAACTTTGATCAGATTATTTCTTTTATCCGGAATTTTGTTTTCATGAACAATACTCTTACCGAGTGAGTTACGTATTTAATTGTCTCTAACCACTTCCATTTCTGCCAGAGTATGATACATAGAAAGAATTTATTAATTTTCAGAGAATGTATTAAATACTATATAGTTTCTCCGACCCTTTGTAGATACGCATGTAAATATCCAAATATTGTGCTTCGAACATCTACAGCTTTGGAGAACGAGGCATATGCATTCTGATATAAACATTATTGAAAAGGACTATCCTATTTGCTACAAAACGTGCAGTAAAAGTGATTGTACAACGTATCCCATTTATATTGACCACCCAAAATACCTCTGGATATTGTAAAACACCTTTCACCGGTATCAATGAAAATATATGGACACAAACTTTAACGAAAGCATACGTGATTTTTAACACAAACGTATGTGTTTCTAACTGAACACCCGATATTATTTCATCAACAATCTATAGTATGACAAGTCACATAAACAACGGCGTTGATTGAATCGCAATACGCCAATTATATCCCAAGATATTGCGAACCGAAGTTGACGCTTGGAATACGGAAACGCGTGGCTAGCCATCACAGTCTAGAAACAAGGCTTTACTACAAGCCCATGTCACGTCTCACGGATAGGCTGCCATTGCAGTCTCAGCGGCTGGCCACTGAGGCACAGCCCACCGCCTCGTAGCGTCATCCAGTGAGCTTGCGATGACAGCCTGTCGGTGTGACATAAAACGGGCTTGTTGCGAGGTCTTGTATCTAGACGGTGTTGGGCTAGCGCACGTCCTGGACAGCATGGAGTTCTCGCCTGAGTCTCACGACATGCGTTACCCGCGCGTTCCGCATATTTCAAGTGTCAACTTCGCTTCGCAATATCCCGGGATGTAATTGGCGTATTGCGATGCAGTTAACCCAGTTGTTTATGTGTTTTTTCATGCTGTAGATTGCTGATGAAATAATACACTGTGTCCTTTAAAAACACGTACGTTTGAGTTAAAAACACAAACGCCTTCTTTTCAGAAAGGTTCCAAATATTTACATTCATGAGCCCCTACCTTACAATGATACCAGGGAAAGTGGTTTTACAATAGCTTTTGTTTGTTCCAGAGATATTTTGGGTGATTATGATAAATGGGAGATGATAATTCAGTCGAGCTATGGTCTAAACTGCAGTAATAGAAATTTCACTGTTAATTATGCAGATATCAACTCGCAATTTGCGACCATTTCCGACTTTAGCTGCTCTTTTGCAGTTGGTCTATCATTTTGTAACATATGAAAAGTAGTGCCGACCGGGACTTGAACCCGTGTCTCCCGGGAGGTAGACAATTGTGACGTATGGAAGTTTGGGTCTAATCGGGGAGCGTGTCCGGGTGACCGAGTTGGTTACCGGGCGCCGTGGCTTTGCGCGCCCGGTCAGGGGGCTAAACGCCCTCTGTAATAAAAAAGCTGAGCCAAATATTCTACGAACAACCACGAAGAAACTGAACGAACGACCGCGTACCATACATCCACCAGTTCAGAAAAATGATAAATAAATAAAAAATTAAAAATAGAAAGTGGTTAAGGCGACAGCTCGCGAAAAGCGGGAGACTCGGATTCGAGTTCCAGGTCGGAACAAATTTTCATACGTTACAAAATGATAGACCAACTGCAAAAGGGTAGCTTAAGTCGGAAATGGTCGCAAACTGCGAGTTGATATCTGTATATCTAACATTTATAGTTGCGGACCATCGTCAATGTCTGTTCCTTTAGAAAAGTCGTATCATGGTAGAAATTTAAAAGTTGCCAGTTGCCGGTTGCCAGTTGCCAGGTAAAATGTAAATGGCTATAGAGTACCTTTCTAGATAATTCATCGTGACCAGGTAAATTTAATGGGAAGAAAAACAAATAAAGTCACGTACATTTATCAAAAATAGATTTACATCACTCGTGTATACGATTAACACATTACTCTAGTTCCTACGTCGACATGATTCGAGAAACTTGTTCCTGAACTGTAATAAAATCTAATGAAACTTACCAATATTCCAATCAATCAAAGGGATACAAATGTACGTCACACAGTAACCTTTCTATCAACATTTAGTGTACGAACAGTATAGGGCGCTTGTAGACATTTTACAGACATCCTGCAACGGAAATAAAAACAATTTAACGTTTCGTTGTACTCGTATTCTTGTTTTATTTTATGAAAGACTTTCGTATTGGACAAGTTGTAAAGCGAATACTCATGAGTTAGAGTGATGTGTTACGGACATGAAATCGTTTTCAAACAACAGGTACTGTTCATGACTTGCCATGTACTGGCTGCCCTAGGACAATGACTTCGACAGACTACTCGTACCTGGGACTTAACGCTCGAAGGAACTCCAAGCAGACTGTTACCATGATAAATAAAGGCCTCTTGAGAGCACCGGGAAGAAAATTTTAAATGAGGCAGCACTATACAGGAACTCTCTGTATTCTATGGGCCCTGGCGAGACCCGGCCCTTAAATACAAACTGGTGGGTCCAAACTCAACAAGTATGAACTACACAAAGTTGACGCGCAACTCACTTCATAGACGAATGCCTCATATGCCTGATACCAAATAACCGTGCACTATGTGCACGGAATCTGCTAATGCTGCACACCAGAGGAGGCATCGAGCACAGCATCGAGAACAACAAGGTGGCCGGTACAGATACATTCGTACGGTACTCGCTGCGCATAAAGGACAAGCTCAAAGCTTTAAAATACCGGGATAACTATCTCCAAAGAATCTTTTAACCATTAAATCGGCATTACTGCGAATAATTCACATTTACTTACAAAATTGTCTGAGTCCATCGCGTAGGCATCGTCAAAGATTTCATAAATAATGCAGGTACTGCGCTATTGGAATGACCTGCAGTTTACCCCAGATATTTACAAAATTGAACAAGCTTGAAATTATTTGAAAAGAGTTGTGAAGCATATCCTAACCATCCACGAAATCTAAAGTAGATAAACAGAATTGTAATTGAAATAAGGGATGTTGAACAGTGGTTAAACGCACTCGAAAACGGCATTTCTTATAGGCTGTAGGTTTCCATTCGTGCAAGGTGTCATAAATTTTTCACTAAATGATGTTCCTACACAATGGGCTTAAGTGAAGAAAATCATTTTAGTTTCCGTTTCTTTGAATTTAAAATGAGTGCATTGTAGGGATTTGTTTGTCATTTATACAAATACTTCATAAACACCAATTTGGAATTGTCCACAATACTATAAGACATTTATTTGTTGGGTGATGCAAAGTTGTTTTTGATGTGGGCACTTCAAAAATAGGAAAAATTAGAAACACACTGTTTCTGTATGTAATAAAAATAATTAAACTAAGTTCAATATAAGTAATTTAGAAATTTTTTCTGAAGATTGACAAACTTCACTTTACTACAATTTCGATTAATTGATTTACAAGCGTATTCTATACTGAGTGATCTACTGTGATCCCAAAGACACAAAGGTAAACAAATGTGGAAATCTAATCTAACAAGAAGACCACAGGGGTGTCGGATTTTAGAATTTCTTCATGTTTATGGTACATGATGTTCAGAATGTAAATAACAATCAGACAAAGCCATTCGACGCAACTCTCAAAAATTCTCGAGAAAATCGACTTTGAAGTTTTGCAAAGTACACGTAAGTATCAAAATTAGTAAAGCTGTAGTATCTGTCGATGTAGCTCAACTGGGCCGGGCGCCGTGGCTCAAAGCGCTCGGTCAGGGGGCTAAGCGCCCTCTGTAATAAGAAAGCTGAGTCAAATATTCAACGAACAACCAAGAACGAACTGAACCTACTACGGAAATGAATGGATCTACTTTAAAAAAAATTTTTAAAAATGTGGTAGCGTTCTAGTCTCACAGCCTTAGGGTCGGTGGTTCGTATCCCACTGTCACTTTTAATTCGAATTCATTTATATAGAACATTTTGGGATCACTAACTCCACGTGTTGTGTCAGTTTTCTGTGATGTATGCGAGCTGAAAACTTTGTCGTCACGTAAAACGATGGTTGAGTTGGTTAGCTGCTTGGAATGCCAATAGTAGTTGTGGAAATGATCTCCGTAAAAAGTGGAGTGTCGCAGCTCTTCCAAACTGATCAATCGAAGACTACTCTCGAGAACTAATAGTGAAGCCAATACTACAAAAAAAGATAACTTTTTTTCATTGAAACTATCGTTATTAATAACCTTCTATGAAATATAGAAAATGACGGATTAACAAATATACGTATATAGAGTTTTCATTAATTATTAAAATTCTGTAAGTATTCGAACACAGCGTAGGAAAATAGAAAATATGTCGTGACAGGATTCGAACCACCGGCCCTACGATTGGAAGGCCAGAACACTACCACCTGAGCTGCACCTAAAGATGATAAATGTCTTTTAATTTTTGGTACTTAATTGTACTTGTAAAACTTCAAAGTCGATTTTCTCGAGAATTTTTGAGAGTTGCTTCGAATTCCTTTGGTCTGTTGTTCTTTGACGTCTGAACTTCACGTACAATAAACATCAAACAATTCTAAAATCCGACACCGATTTGGTCTCCTAGTAAGTAGTTGATTTTATAGCCAATTATAAAAGAGGATCTAAACTTAACCGTATTAGGATTAACGATTTGGTATTGCAGATGTGCATCGCCTACCTGTCACCTAATTACACGATACCATCTGACCATACAGGAACGTCAGACCCCAGCAGCAGCAATAAAGTGTTACCACTACAAGAAGTGTCTTTTCAAATGCTAGTCACCAACGTTCTATCCGAACGTATAGTGTTCTAACTGCTTCTTTCACCTGGACAGACAAGGACAAATGATATAAAGTAATGAATTTCTTCGCAGTCCATACGAGACACAAGTCACATCTTACCAGTAACACAATTCGGTGTCCACATGTGCTTTCAGACTCCACTCGCGAGTTCTTCCCGTTCAACGTAAAACTCATCACGAGTGTCTATCATCGTCAACGAGTGCAGTGAATCCGCATAGAAAGCTGAGTTAGTACACCGCAAGTGTAACCTCAGGTTCACAGCATTACCGCTTCATGTCGAATGGTCGGAACTGTCGGTAGTCCCACATCAGTACGAGAGATACGGAGGATTGGATGTTACTCTATCATTCAGTTGCGGGAAGCCACTGCTGTAGTATGGAATAATGATAAGCGCGATTACCTAGTGATCCTAGTGAATTCAACACTTGGTTAAAATTTTAGTAGGTGCTTCAGGTTGCGTAGATATATAATAAACGTTTGAGACGAGAAAGTTTCATAATCATAAAGTACCGTTTTGATAAATATTCTTATACCTTGGTTTCAGGAAACATCCCCGTTTAGTTCCACGAAAAGGCACTATTCCGGCACATTTAGAAACCTTTTGCAATGTTATTAGAGTTTAAGGGAACACCATGTAGTGTAACGAAGAGCTGACTATTTTGACTGAGGAAGCGGGCCATGGTAAATTCCTGCAGTTATGCGAATCTCTTCTACCCGTTAATGGGGGTCAGCAGAACTGTCTAAAAAGCATGAGACTAGATTTCGTACCCTGGGATTGGTAGAAACTTTCATTCGATGCTTAAATCGGCATTAATACATCGTTGTGTAGATGTTTGTGAACCTATGGGATCAAAATTGTTGAGGTCATTGGTCCCTAGACTTAAAAACTGCTTAAAATGCTAACGATAACATAGAAACCCATGCCAGTGGGAAGATTCGAACCTCCAACGGAGCGGTTAGCAGTAAAAGCTATTCCCTAATGTTTGAATGCAGGTTTAACAGTGACCGACTTGACTCAGTGACGCCCGTTAGACATCCCTGTATTACTTCCTTCCCAACCAGTGTTCAAATGTTTGTAAAGCTTATGGGACTTAACTGCTGGATCATCAGTCCCTAAACTTACTGAGTAATTATAAATTACCTTATACTACAGACGGCACAAACATCCATGACCGGGGGGGGGGGGGTGAATTCGACCCCCGACGGTGAACGGCCTCGCGCATCGCAGCATAGCACCTCAATGCTCTCGTCCACTCCGCCGCGACCCCAACCCGTATTTTTCAAACCCTTCGACTCCTGCAGCTGCAGTGTGGTTTGTGCATACAACTTTTCGTTCTCTACATCTTACCATTTCTACTTAAATTCATAGTATCGTAAGAAAAAAATGTCTGTATACTTCATTTAATTACTATTTTCATCGGAACACCACAGAAGTTCTGATTTATTTTTTCTTCTTAAAAATTTCTTTAATGGTTGGAGGGATTATCTGTAATTTTTTTTTGTGTCGATAATATGGACCAGAATTGGATGTACAGAAATTATTTGTAAAAATAACAGTGTTTGTCTCTATCTTGAAGTTACGTATGTTTAATCAATTAACGTAACCGTTTATTGATGAAGAAAGTTCAGTAAAAAGTGGCTCCCGTACTGAGACGGCATCATGAACCTGTAACCATATGAACTATTACTAATTGTAAGCCGAGTAAAATTTAACAATCAATGTACTGTACATTTTCGTGAAATAACTGTAATGCAAAATATGGAAAGGACTGACGTAGATGAGATGAATCCACTTCACGAGAAGATAACGATTCATTACATTAATATGCTAGTAACAAAATAAACGCGAAGAGACAAGCAACAAAGTAGACAATGATACGCAGCCTACGTCATCTGGTTTTTTTTTTTTTTTTTTTTTTTTTTTTTTTTTTTTTTTTTTTTTTTCTTTTGCTATAATTTTTATCCGTAGTCTACGTAGCGATTATCTGGGACACAGTGTTGTACTATTTTGTAAAAAAATAATTACGGATGCAGAAGTGATTCATGAAATTGTAAATAAAGAATAAAACCCTTTCCTAGATCCCTAGCAGTAAAAGAAAAATAAGTTATAGGCTAGCCGCTACTGGGTGCTAACAGCCGTACCAGTACGAAGCATTTATAATGAAATTTTTACCATCGAAAGAAAAAGAAAGAAACTCTTTTATTCCATTAATGTGTAGTATATCATTTGTTAATGAGCAATCAGACGATAATGAGGTGTGAACAGAAGTGGATGTACAGGAAGTATCTGTTAAAATAAAAGTGTTTATCTAGAAGTAACGTGTGTTTAATTAATTAACTGATTATTCACGAACAACGGTCAGTATACTCTGATACCTTAAAAATTTGAAAGGGCGTGTTCCAGTCAACATTGTTAACAGTTTTGTATGTATCTCAAAAGCTAAGAAGATTTGCCTTTCCTTATCCCGTCTTATAAGGTAACACGTAAAGAGTGTGCCGGACGTGTTCATGTATTTTGCCTAAACTTAAAGTGATTTTTCACGAGGTCGGATTCTACCAGTTTCTTCATTATACTGCAAATAATTCTTGATACTATTGTCACACCTGTGTGCCTAATTTTCACATCACATATCAGAAGTATAGCGACTGATCATGAAAAATAAGCTATTTCAGTGTCTCAAATTATCGTAGATTTCATGTTTACCGCAATATATATATATATATATATATATATATATATATATATATATATATATATATATATATATATATAACGTGTTTGTTCTTGAAGAAGCGCTGTTCTGTAGTACTTCTATAATCTTGCGTTACATGTATTTCACCTCTCATTTCGTAGATGAAGATCGCAACGTGTCTGCCGATTGAGTAAAAATTGACACAAATTCTTTAGGTTATGAGACAGATAGTTTAACACCTCTGTAATAAAGGCGCTCTGAGCTGTTACAGAACATTCTAAAGAAATGGTATTAATCGCATAGAAAACGGAATGAGAACGACATTTTACATCACTATTCAATTGCATTACGCACCGACAGAGGAGAATAAAGAAAGAAAAAAGAAAATCGAGAAGTGTTTTCGGCAAAACTTTATGCCTCTGAACCTGCGAAACGCGCATTTTCACCCGTTTCCGAAAACAACTGCCGCTTTCTGCAGCCGAACGCTAGCCAGGCGGCCCGCAAATTGCTGCCGGAAAAACGGAAGCCACGGAAAAAGGATAATTTAGAATAAAACAAGTCAGCAGCGGCGGCGGCAATGTGGCGGTGGGCCTTTATTGTTTTCCGATGCGACCCGCGGCCAGCGTCAGCGCAAAACCGCGCCGCTGTGGGCGAGCTAGCAAACATCCGGCCGCGAGCACAGTGGCGCTGCGGCCCGCGGGGCGGCCGGGGTCTCTGGACTCACCTTCTAGCGCTACCTGCCCTCGAACGATAACACCTGCAGCTGATCAAAGGACACCGCCATGGATGATTGACATCGAACATTGTACATAGTAGGACAATGATGGAAGATTGACTGATAATATCAAATTGCCCCCAAACCTTCCAAGAAGCCTCTACCACAATAGCATACTCGTATCTATCATGGGCTATGGTTCCGGCAGCTGGGCCGGCAGGCTCACCCGGTTGTGGTGTCGCACAAGTCCAAAGTGCGCGCCACCTACTTTCGCCGCGCGCCGCCATGCACGCACGGCGCGGCGTTCTTACGACAGCCACGAGCGCCCTCTGCTACAACTCCGCTCGTGGCCACCACTCAACGACATCGTTCACTTGGGACTGAGATAGGAACCAGCTATGACTTCGGAATCAGATAGGCACCAGTGAAGACTTGGCTATCGGATAGGCACTAGGCAGGCCTCTAGCTCAACTATGTATCAGCATTCTGCAGTACTGAGCTATGTAAAAGTTACGTATTACTAAGTCCCTGTGAAATATATATCTCATTAATAATTTACTCTAGTGTTTCTAGTTTCTGCTGTCCCACTGGCTGCTCAATTTCGTACCAGCACAAGCGTGCATCCTTTATTCCTGTGTCGGTCTCATTCTACTCGGCCACCGACACCTACGACGGAAACGAGACACAAAAGCGGCGACGAGGCAGGGACACAAAACCTGCCATGGCGGAGAGAAGAGTGCAAAGAAACATCCTGCTACACTCGGTGGGCGCTTATAGGACAACTCCTGGAGGAGCACTTCTCGTGCTCATGGGTCTTCACTCCTTGGATATTAAAATCAGAGAGCATGCAGCCTGGTATTGGGTGAAAAGAGGAAAGCATGACAGGATTGTAGAAATCTTGGATGAACCTCTCCAAGGGAAGACAGCTATAAAAAGGAAAGTTGAAGAGCTATGGCGAGAGATGTGGGATCAAGATGAAACCGGCAAGAGGACCTATGAGCTTTGCCGAGTGTGCAGGAAAGGCTAACGATGAAACACTTCCAACCCAGCCGTGGATTAATACACTTTCTCACCTGGCATGGTCCCTATCCGACATGTCTATGTCGGTTTAGGATGAGGGCAACACCTGAGTGCGACTGTGGAGCCCCAGAGGGATCACCGGATTGTGTGATATACTTGTGCCCCACGTACGACGGGGTAGCTTCCGAATTGACACGTCAATTACCTAACTTCGACACTCACACACTAATCAGACAACCTGACACTTTCCAGATCCTGGACAGTCTTGCTGATGTCATCTCCAGCAAAGTGCGAGGGGACTTCCTCCGGGATCGACAGACGTCCTACGTCGTCATTTTCATTGTGACAAACTATGTTTACGTTAACAACTTCAAAAATCAATTCGCATATTCTCGGAAATCGTCAGTGAGCGACAACAGCTACATACTGCTCCTAATTAATGTTTGGGTGGGGGGGTGGACGTTGAAAAACAGAACTATATCAGAAATACATTAAATCCACAGTTTTGGAGACATGGCAATGACATTTTGTATCACGCTTTACATGAAATTAACACATTTACATATAAAATCCTTTGATTCTGTATATTCTACTTTTTCTTTAGGTTTTATTCCATTTTTTGGAACGGTGTGCTCAGCGACCACAAAATAATGAACATAATAAATATAGTATGTAGCATTGGTCGTTGTCTATTAATGTTTTTCCTGATCGATTTCAATCACATAGTGATCATCTTCATTGCACCAGTCATCGTAATATCAGCTATGCATATTCATATGCCATATTAGCTGAATGTAACAAATTTTTTGAACATATCAATGTAGTGTAAAAACATTTATTTTTTACTTTTTAATTTTTTTTATAGTTGGACATTACATTGATATGTTCAAAAAAAATCTGTTACATTCAACTAATATGGCATATAATTATCCATAGCTGATATTACGATGACTGGTGCATTGAAGACGATCATTATGTCATTGAAATCGATCTGCAAAAACATTAATAAAAAACGACTAATGCTGCATACTATATTATATATTCAACTTGTTTTCTAATGAAATTTGATGTTTTATTTAAAAAAAATAATGTATGTTCCTTTTTTCTCTGAAAGTATTCAAGAGATTTCTACAAAAATTTCTCTGTTTCATCTCTATTTGTTGCAAGGTTCTTGGAATAGATCAAATAGGAGAATTTTCATAACTTTCTCATTATAATTACACAAAAACAACTATAAATTCATGCATAATTCCAAGCATATTGTCCCATAGCTCAGCTTGCAATAATAATTTCAAAATTTGAATTTTAGGCAACGTGTGTTAGGTTTACAGAAATATACCTACAAAATTTTATAATTCTAGCATTCATAGACTCTGAGAAAAAGGTACATAAACTTTACAAAAAATATCTATTCAGGAAACGCAATTTGAAGTTCAACCTAATTTTTTTCATTCACTTCCACTTATTCAGAAGGCACCACATTTGTACTACGGGTCGTCTTTTTCCTTCAAGGCTTCTGTTCTGGTTTCTTTCGTCTGTCTTCTTTCCTTTACCAGGTCTTCAACTGACTTCTCTGTTGCAGGGAAGTACTACGAATCTATTTTTCTCAGGATGTCTTGAGTGAAATTTCCTACCTTGAAGCCCATTCTTTCTAATACGTTCATCCTCCCGACATTCCCATCATACAATACCTACAACCTAAGTTGCAATTCTGACAATCGTAGCACATGTAAACGTGATTTTAGGTCATCGTTTCCATTTGAGTGAATTTAGAGACTCATTTGGATTCTGGGCTTTGCCACGAACACACTTTTTGAGAAGTGCAGAATTGGCTGGAAACCAAGATACATCACTGTAGTATGCACCATTCACTTCAGCCGGCCGCGGTGGCCGAGGGGACTGAGGCGCTTCAGTCACGGTCTGCACGGCCACTACGGTCGGGGGTTCGAATCCCCCCTTGGGCTTGGATATTTGTGCCGTCCTTAGTTGTAGGTAGTTCATAAGTAGTTTGTAAGTTTAGGGACTGATGACCCCGTAGTTAAGTCCCTTAAGCTCAACAAACATTTGAACATTCACTTCACTAATTTCTCTCAAAAATAAAAAAATTCAAATGTTTGTAAATCTATCGGACTCAACATCGTGGTTATTAGTCCGTAGCTTAGAAACTACTTAAACTAAGGTAAACTAACCTAAGGACAACACAAACACCCATGCCCTTATGACAACTTGCTTGTAACTATCTTGATTGGATTGAATTATCAGTTAATGTTAATAAAATGTGTATGACAACGAGACTTCCACTCGTTACAAATGGGTCACACCTTCCGTAACTGCTCCCTCCCTACCAGTAATCCCGTACCATTGGGCAAAAAGTACGGCCCTTTCTGATTACAGCAAACCTGTTCTCAGGACAGATAACATCACCTCCTTTTATTCTAACCTCCTTAATTGTTACCAACATCAGATTTTAAGTCAAAACCATAGCCGACATTCAAGAAATGACCACTCACATGTCACATCGAGTTGCTGCAGTTCGCAACGTTAACAGAGATTGCAAACTATATTAGGAGTTACCCCACCACTTTCGTCACGGGTTCTCAGGTAGATGCTGTGTTTCTTGACTTCCGCAAGGCGTTTGATATAGTTTCCCACAGACATTTAATGAACAAAGTAAGAGCATATGGTCTGTCAGACCAATTGTGTGATTGAATTGAGGAGTTCCTAGATAACTGTAATGTTCTGCGAATACATAGAAAGAAATATCCTTCATCATTTAGCTTCAATATATCAGGTCAGCAACTGGAAGCAGTTAATTCTATAAATTATATGGGAGTAGCCATTAGGAGTGATTTAAAATGGAACGAGCATATAAAATCAATGTCGGTAAAGCAGATGACAGAATCCTAAGGAAATGCAGTCAGAAAACAAAGGAAGTAGGTTACAGCTTGTATACTACTGACCGGTGTGGGAGCCGTACCGAGTGAGGTTGATAGAGGAGGTAGAGAAAATCCAACGGAGAGCAGCAAGCTTCGTGACAGGATCATTTGGTAATCGAAAAAGCGTTACGAAGATCATTGATAAACTCCAGTGGAAGACTCTGCAGGAGAGACGCTCTGTCGCCCTGTACGGGCTTTTCTCGAAGTTTCGAGAACATACCTTTACCGAAGAGCCTAGCAGTATATTGCCCCCCCTCCTACGTATATCTCGCGAAGACATCATGAAGATAAAGTCAGAGAGATTAGAGCCCACACAGAGCATACCGACAATCTTTCTTTCCGCAAACAATACGTGACTGGAATAGGAGGGAGAACCTATAGTGGTACTCAAGGTACCCTCCGCCACACACCGTCGGGTGGCTTGCGGAGTATGGATGTAGATATATTTCTGCCTCTCACAGTTTATCTATGATAAACAACTGAAACCTGTTCCTTTTTTTTTTTTTTTCGTAACCAACCTGTGTATTTTCACATCTCACCTAGTAAATCAGGTAATGGCTGAAACGCTTAACAAGAGGAGTTCTTATATCCCGAGCAAAAATTTCTTTCTCTCCAATGAAATTCGCTGTTACATTAGCCAATGAACGATGACTTTGGAAAGTGGCGTGAAAATGATATTCACTTCTTCCGTCTATGTCACAGACGCCATCTTGATTTGCCGTATATCTCATAGCGTTGGTTTTATAACTCGCAGTAAATCGTTTCAGGGCAATAGCGAATTAACGATGAATTACAAAATCATCTCTGGATAAATTTATTATAGCTAAATGTAATAAAATTCATATTAACATTGAGAAACAACTTTGTGCCAATGAGTACATAAAATATGAAGGAACTAGTGACGTCGAGTTGCTATAGTGTAATGGATAGAGTGGTGGACTACCGAACAAGAGCTTGTATGATCGAATCTCGTCCCAGCAAATTTTTTTTTAATGTTATCGTTTGTAACACACTGTAGGAGTTATTTATCCATAACACTTTGTGGGATTTTCTTATTCACATAACAGTATTATGTTACCCAGTACTCTTATATGCTGTCTCAGGAGTTAGTAACATCAATTTGGCGATTTTTATGTGTGACTGAAGAACCGAGAATGAAATTGCTGCTGTAAGTGGTACGATCAGCAATGACATTTATGTTCTTTCTTCTAACAAATATTTCACTTTGATCCAACTATGTTGCGATTTTCGAAAATATGGTTGAAGACAAAACTATGGGAACGTTAAAATTGCTGGTACAGTAAGTGAAATGAGTATCAATGACATTTAGGGCTACACCATTCGCTAGTCAGAAGGATTTGGCTATTTATTTCCGAATATCTCGTGATTTGCGAGGGTATGGAAAGGCTGTTTCATGTTTCTTCCGAATATTTTGCAGCATAGTTTCGAATATATCGCGATTTCCGAGAGTGTGCCTAGACGGATATTCCTTGTCACCAATATTTGGTAGTTTGTTTCTGAATATGTCACGATTACAGTGTGTTTGGTTAACTAAGATCCTAACAGGATAAATTTAATTTCTGTTGCAAGTGCATACAGAATACTCAGAACAACATCGCCTACTGACATCTCTACTCTACATCCGTAATTCATGAACGTTTAGCCGGCCGCGGTGGCCGAGGGGATTGAGGCGCTCCAGTCACGGTCTGCACGCCCACTACGGTCAGGGGTTCGAATCTCCCCCCCCCCCTTGGGCATGGATATTTGTGCCGTCCTTAGTCTTAGCTAGTTCATAAGTAGTTTGTAAGCTTAGGGACTGATGACCACGTAGTTAAGTCCCATAAGTTCTACAAACATTTGAACATGAACGTTTTAGATCTTTGCCTAATGCCAACACATAATATCTCTGGTAAAGATTTGTTTCGTTTCGGATATGAGCACACGTCTTAACAAGAGCCCAGGCCTCGTCATCGAAATCTCGTCGGCCATTTCATCAGGCTCGAAAGCGGCGCCGCATGGTGCCTCTGCGTTGCCCGGCGCTGCCACCACGCAGTTGGTCGACGTACGCTGGTGGTTTGCGGCCTGCCAGACAGACGTCGCGGTCCCATCGGACACAACGACGGCGCCGATGCAGCGCTGTCCCGTCGGTATGCAGATGTATGCAAATGGCGCGGGCTCCGCAATACCGCCGCCGTGTCGGACACGCGGCTACACGCCCAATCTACAGCGGAGGGCCGGCCGCCGCCTCCTGGCCGCCACCTCCGCTTCTGCTGCTATTAACTGATTTCCCGAGAGAATGCACGGGGCGTCCTCAGAACGGAGGAATAATTACCATTTCATGCGTCTGTTCTTCGAAAAGGAATTTTATTGCCAGTCATTCCGATAGAATCTACTACCTACATCAAGAAAGTGTTTCAAAGCCTTAGTTCCAAGGCCTCCACAACTCTGAATGTGTGTATTGCAATAAGAACTCAGGTACTTAGATTGTCCATAGACGTCACTCGTGCAAAGACATAAACCTTCACGCAAGAGCAGTGTCAATGGAGTGGCCAATCAGTTACAGTCATGACACCACGAGAGAAGGGCACTGTTTACGTAGTTCTTCCACGTCTAGAATGTTTGGTCGTATTTGCACTGTTTGGAAGGGAAGATTCCGGGCCTTTCGGAGTGAACCAAAGCGACGTTATTTAAACTTGGAGGAGGTACAGAGATCTAGGAAATTTAGATGACTTGCCTCGTTCTGGCCGCAGAAGCGGATGACCGCTACTTACGGACCATCTCGGAGGAAAGCTGAGAGAAGTGCCAACAGGCTGAAGAATGAAATGAAATGTTCAAATGTTTGTAGAGCTTATGGGACTTAACTAAGGGGTCATCAGACCCTAAACTTACAAACTACTTAAGAACTAGCTAATACTAAGGACGGCACAAATATCTATGCCCGAGGGGGGAATTCGAAACCCATGCCGTAGTGGCCGTGCAGACTGTGACGGTCACCCCGCAGAACGCTGGTCAACCGCGGCCGGCGGCTGGATAATGATCTTCGTGGAATCAAAAGGACGCTCAGATTCGAGTCAAACAATACCTTTGCACGACATGCATCTTCGACGTCCATGAAAAGCTAGACATCATGCAGAGCGGTGCAGATAGACCCAATGGCATGCTGGATGGACTCGACACAATTGGTATCAAGTAAATGAGCCGTGTCGGCTCGATTTACTTGTATTGGCGCCAGTTACCCGTCGCGCACGTATCGATATTCTTGCTTACTTCACCGCAAATGGCGACGTCTGCCTACTTTAGTTTCTCAATTGTCTCGCGACCGGAGCAAGTCACCGCGGACGCCGTGTATAACTGGGGCACGGCGAGACGCGGCGAGCTGACGTGCGGAAGGCAGTGTGTACGTTTGGGCCGGCGCACAGTGGGACGGAATCCCCAAAACGTGGCCAAAACCCCGAAAGATGAATTTTCGATTCTCAGAATTTTCATGGGTGGGTTGTGTAGGTGAAGGATTGGTGCAACTCATTCCAGAAGGAGGGGTCGCCACCCTCGATACCTATCGAGCTACGTCAGTTCATATGTGACCTTCGTCCAGAGGACACGCGGAGATGTGAAAGCAAGAAAAATTTACTCTCGGTTTGTGAGTGAATAGTTTGTTACTGCAGTTGAGAGTTTCAGTTCTATCAGATGGAAACGGTTGCTACAGGTATGTCACAAATGTTCGTACACTAAATCGGTATAAATTTCATGGGTTTCCTATTTATATTATATTTTCTCAGATGCCTGTGCAAGATGACCATGCTTTGCCGAACTTGCATTTTCAACTAGAGAAAAAGTAGCATATACCGCAATATACCGCGAAATTTCAACTCCCACACTACAGAGTGATTAATTATCTGATGAAATTGACAAGATTCAGCTGCCAAAATCTGCCATTTCTCTTGTTTAATGAATATTTGCTGGTGGCGGTGGCCGAGGGGACTGAGGCGCTCCAGTCACGGTCTGCACGGCCACTACGGTCGGTGGTTCGAATCCCCCTCGGGCATGGATATTTGTGCCGTCCTTAGTCTTAGTTAGTTCATAATTGGTTTGTAAGTTTAGGGACTGACGACCCATAAGCTCTACAAACATTTGAACATTTTTTTGAATGAATATTTACAAGTGCCCACGCACTGTTGTCGATCGGTCAGTTATCCGAAGAGAGGCAGGAAGCGAGGAACAGAGACATTCAAGGATATCGGGAAGATTTTTCCAGAAAATATTCATGTGTAAAAACAATAGGAGACATTTTAAAGAGGCTTCTGGTAACTTCGGATCCATACATATCGAGTATTAGAAAACTGCCACCAACAAATGTGAAAAGTTTATCCAAGGAGACAGCAAAGCTGTTACTGTCTCCTGCAGTTCCAATTACACCACGATAGATATAAAAGCAATCATACCATTTTGTGTGCATCGGGACAATATCTTCAGTCATATAAATTTTTGAAAGTTAAGAAAGATTATCTGTATTACCTACACTTGTTACCTCTATGGTTGATTATACTATTACATTTATTATTTGTGTTCTGTTACCGACTTTGAAGAGTGTTTCATTATATTATTGAATTATAATGTGTAAGGTATCGAAGATTTTGTTTTTAGATATATTTTCGACAAATATTCTGTTATTTTGTTATAATAAACAAATGACGTTGGCAGTGTAGTAATTAAAGTGTCTAAATACTATACATACATTATTTTGGATTTTCATGGGTCACGTAGATATATTATCTCCGCCATTTTCTTTAGACATCTTTTACCTTGAAATTCGTAATCAGCGAGCTCAAAAACGCCCTTGTGATTAGTATTGTGAGAATTAACCGCTTTCTTGAGGTTTTGACCACGTTTTTGGGATTCAGTCCCACTGGGCGGCGCTTAGGGGGAAAGTAGCTGAGGCGTGTTGACAGGCCAGAGCGTCTCTACTTCCTCCTCCTTCCTGAGTCAGCGCCTTCACACTTCGAACCACTTGGGCGTTGGACTGACTCTTTGGCGCTGTAGTGTGAGGAATGTCGCCGCACTTGCCCTGGAATTTGATGAGTTACGATCAGTTGTCTGTTCGAGTGCCGTTCCTTTATTAGTTGTGCCCGTTGCAGTGTTTCTTGTTTTGAAACTTATGTGCGCTTAACAAGTGGTTTTTACGGTGGCATCAAGCCCTTTCGCGTTCTGATTGCTGTCCCCAGGCGTGTTGGTTCAGCAGTTTTCCCTCCGTATGAATTACTTGTACTCGAACGGTTGTAATTAACAGATTTTCTTTCTTGGTATCATTGCTATTACCTTTTGGCCCATCCCGCCCTTTAGAATTGCCTTTTCAGTGGGTTGGTTCGTGTTGTAAAGCTATGTTTGAATAAGGTATGTAATATTTGTTATCCATGGCTATCGACTGGCCAGGACTAGAACTTGTTTGCTCCTCAGCAGTGCAAAATCAAATGTTTGTTAAGCTTATGGGACTCAACTACGGGGTCATCAGTCCCTAAAATTACAAACTACTTATGAACTACTTACGGCCGGCCGCGGTGGCCGAGGGGACTAAGGCGCTCCAGTCACGGTCTGCACGGCCACTTCGGTCGGGGGTTCGAATCCCCCCTCGGGCATGGATATTTGTGCCGTCCTAGTTCGTAAGTAGTTCATAAGTAGTTTGTAAGTTTAGGGACTGATGACTCCGCAGGTAGGTCCCATAGACTATACAAACATTTGAAATTTTGCGACAGTACTCTCAATAAAGACAGTGAACCACAACCCGGAAGCGAACCATCGAATGGTTGAAACGGGCGCGGCAGACGCACAGCGTAAACATTGCTTTATACAGTGCTGAAGAGAGCACAAGTGACGTCTAAAATGTTCAAATGTTTTTATAGCTTAAGGGACTTAACTGCGGGGTCATCAATCCCTAAATTTACAAATTGCTTATGAACTACCTTATACAAAAGACGACACAAACATTCATGCCCGATGGGGGATTCGAACCTCGACGGCGGAACAAGCCCCCTGCCGGCCGCGGTGGGCGAGGGGACTGCGGCGCGCCAGTCACAGTCTGCACGGCCACTACAGTCGGGGGTTCGAATCCCCCCTCGGGCATGGATATTTGTGCTGTCCTTAGTGTTAGCTAGTTCATAAGTAGATTGTAAACTTAGGGACTGATGACCCCGTAGTTAAGTCCCGTAAGCTATACAAACATTTAAACATTTTTAAACCAAGCCCCCACAATCTAGTAAGCGGCCGACTGCGAACAGCGGACAAATTGAAGAGCGCCTTGGTGGCCATTGTGGTGGCAAACTTCCGCGCGAACTTTAAATGTGCGTAAGATTCTTTTGATTAGCGAGAGTATTCATTTGAGTTAAGTCGCGAAAACTGTGTCTAATAGAAATATATAAGTACGAAACAGCTTCAGACTCCTTGAATATACAGCAACTATCGGTTGTGTGTAAATTTATTGCACATGCGGTGTAGAAATTGGCTAACAGCGTTTCCTCTTTCTAACGAAACCGAACTATGGCATTTAGTTTGTTAGCCTTCTAAGTGTAGCATATGAACGGATTTTATCGTCAGACAGGATTTTTTGGCACTGTCAGTATATTCTACGATTGTGAAACTTTTGTACAAACATTAATTTAGGAAGAGTTTCACACTTTACGTCTTTGCTTTAGTGCTGTAGTCTCCAATATTTAGATATTTCATAGCATCAAAACTTGAAACAAGGCTTCCAGAAATATCTAATGTTAAAAATCGATTGTGAAATGAAATATGGGATGAGATACATAACTGAAAACTAGCTTCTTGTGAATACAGCAACCAGCCACTACCAAATTCTTTTAAGAACACGAAGTATGACATAACGTTTTCTTAAGTAATGCATCTAACATTAGCATTAAAGTATCTAGCACGAATATTAGCATTCTAATGCTGTAAACGAAATACCTTACAGTAGCAGCTATCGCCATAGGATTCAGATTCAAAATGTCCATCAAGTGTGGCTATGTCTCATTCATATATGGAACTGTACACAGTTCTGCAAACACCTTTCAGTTGTTACACCTATATGTAATGTACGTTACCTTTAAATTCTGGGTTACAAGTTCATAATATTAATTTCATACACAAAAATCCGAACTGCAGTGAGGCAACTAATTTCGTTACTTCAACAGTTACTTTACACAATCATAAAATGAAACTTTTTGAACTTCCTGTCGACCAGTACTGCCGAAAGTAGCTCCTATTTAAGAGCTACCAGTATTGAAAGAGCCTGTCATTTATTTCATTTCATCCTATACTGTCTTGACTAACAGACTGTTAAGCAAGAGTAACTATGTCTGAACACAAGAAATGGGAAGCCAGTGTTCGATCTTAAATTCTTTCTTAAATCGATTTATGCATTTAAACGCTGAGCAGCCCTTCACCATCGTGCTTCATGTACACTGCAATAGTCAGACAGTAAAGACGTGACTATCAATTGTGTATATATCCCGCAGTAGCTATTTAATACACGATTTACCTGCTAAGAACATTCGTATTTACGTGACGCTTGCCACTACCATGGCGGCCGACCGAAGGTTCAAATTATCCCGCGACAGCAGTGCCGTCTTTGCGGCGGCAGGCCGCGCGCATGGCAACACGGCGCTCCAGTACGCGCGGCTAATCCGCAGCGGTAAGTGGCGTCTCAGAAGGTAGCGCAGCTACAAGATGCGTTTGAAAAGTTCGGCAATGGTCTCAGGTTACATAGGAAATTAGGGTTACAAACAAAATACTTTTACTGGCCTTCAACGTAATCCCAATTGGCTACAATGAACTTCTAACCGGTTGTACAGCTGTTGGAAACTGTCAGCAAACGCTGCTTGTGGATTCGCTCGAAGCACTGTGCTCACGACCGTTGCTGAGTGTAAGTCTTTCAGGGCTAAATTAAGGTGGAGAAACAGAGAGAATACCGGCGCCAAATCTGGCAAATACGGAGAGTGTGGAGCCACAGTGACCTTGCGTCTTGTGAGAAAGCAAAACACGCGGATCGCGGTGTGGGGACGATCATTGTCGTGTAGGAAATTCCACTGTCCAGTCCAGTACATTTATGGCCGAACCTACCTGATGCGTTGCAACAGACGTTACGAATCTCTGTCGTTAACTTCCGTGTTGGCAGTATGAGTCTACGGTGGATCAAGCCAGTGCAGTTAAAAAGGCAATCATCCTCGTGTTTAACTTGGATTTTATCTGCCGACATTTTTCGGGAGGCAGGGAAGACTGTGAACAACATGCCATTGACTGTCGCATCCCCGGATCGTATTGATAGGGCCAAGTATCGTCTCCCCAATGATGGTTTTCCAAAAATTGCGGTCATACACGCTGCTGAAATCTCCAGATGCTTCCAACCATGTTTGCTTATCCTCGTCTGTTATCTTGTGAAGTATAAGCCGGGTGCAATCTTAGAGTTTCCCAAATATTCGTAATGCTCACACAGTTCGTGCTAATCTTCAACTCGTCTGCTATCATTCTCAAATACAGTTGCCGATCATGCGCTTGTTTAAATTGTACAAATGTTTGTAAATATATGGGACGAAACTACTCTAATCACCAGTCCCTAGTATTACAAACAATTTAAACTAATTTATGCTAAGGACAAAAATACACCCATGCCCGACGGAGGAATGGAACCTCCGACGGTGAGCAGTGGCGCGCTCCGCAGCTAGGCGCCTTGGAACGCTCGGCCACACCACCGCGCTCAATCGGCCGCAATCATCCATCGCAATCGTTCGAACTTTAGAAATTTTCAATTCGATCGCCTTTAAAACGGTTAAATATTTCTTGAGGACGAGAAGACCCTATAGAGCTTAACATTTATAAATTAATTTTTATTGTATTGTTAATTTTTATTGTTTGGTTGGGGTGACATGAAGAATAACTAAACTCTTCATTATAAAATCATTAATTTATATTTATTTGTTCCATAATTTGTGATTAGAAGATTAAGTTACTGTCCGAGGAACTATTTGTCCGTGTAATGAAAGATATCTCATCGAAAGGGGTTTGGTTCCGTTTTATAAAACAGTACTGCTACCGCTGCTTTCACAAGGATGTGTAGTCGAAAACACCTGTTGTGTTCTGAACGATACTGTTCAACCGTGGTTGTGGACGGTTGCCCTGAACGTGCATATTCTCGACACCTTCCTATCCATATCTACAGAGTTTAAACCACTCCAACACACACCTTTTACTTACTGCGTCGACGCCATACAGTTTCCCTAACATCCCACGGGTCTCCATTGCTGTTTTTCCTTATTTGAAACAAAACTTTATGTTAACGCGTTGCTCTATTTTGCTCTCCATGTTGCAATGACACTAGTTCTCACACTGACCCTGTTAGCTGGGTCGTAGTGTGTGCCACCATTTCACTGTATAACGTGGTGCTAATTTGATATGTGATTTGGTGTATGAGTTCCAGTATGTTGTGTTTATTTGTTGTTCCAACTTAAGTGAGGGAGTGGATGAGGTTTCGTTGCTTGGCACAGGATGTGAATAAAACATAGGTGCAATGCTTGTTGTGGTTGCAATATACGTAAAGAAAGGGAAGCGGGAAACTGCTGGTGAACAGGCGGGGAATTTAAAATACCATGTACCACTTCAATAATTATAATAATAATATATGAATTTACCAGAAATCTAAACATCAGTAAATTTAACCATGGCTGGTGAGCTTTACTAAGGACACTATAAAATACACTAGGCTTAATATTTGAAATTTAACAAGGCCTGGAAACATTTATCTGAGACGATCAAATACACTAGCCTGTGTGCCCACCAATTTTAACATTTATTTTTAAACAACCTAGGAACATTTCTCAGACACAAATACGCTAGACTCTGTGCCCATCAGTTTCAATGGGTTTAGAAAGGTAACCTTTCGAACAATCAAAACTGAACTTGAAAACAGTTAACCACAAACATAGTTCACCATGCATGCACAGAACGCAACGACTTAGGAGACTTGCAGGAACTGCGTGCGCCCGCTTTTAAACAGCCGGTACAATCAACCACCGTTACAGAAATGGATAAAACACACAGTTTAAGCCCTGGCCGATATAATAACAGAGACCCCTTGAAGATACGATCTAGGGCAGTAGGGGTAGAAGAAACAGACAAAGGAACAGGGCCTTATGAATGCGTAAAACCGTACGCTGGGCGGCTACAGAAACCAGGATCCCACGAGACGGGAAAAGCACACGCTACTCTGCAGGAAACCTTAAGGTTAAGCACGACGAACCGTACTGAATGCGTAGGAAGAACCAGGAGAACTGCAAACAAGCAGCTCCGGAAGCACTCGATGTCAATTAACACGGCTGTGTCGACTTGCCTTCTCATCCGCACAGTCGAGCACGGCGGGTTCCATCCGTCAGCTATCTCTGCGCTAACCCGAGACACTCCAAGCAGTGCAGGCGTGCCCCAGCGTCCTCGCGGCGACCACCACATACGCAGCACCAGCCTATGGAAATCTCCTTCCCCGAGACCGGTGCGCCGCCGACCCTGCTCTCGGACCAACTGTCATATCCAAGCCCCTACCACGCCGTAGCGGAGAAGCGAGGCAACTGTCCCCGAATTGAAGAAGCTGATCGCCGCCATTTGCAGGGAAAAATCCTAGTACTGGGTCTGTGATCTGAAGTATATGAGACGCAACAAGAGCAAAATAACGCACAAAATAAACTCATGTTAAAAAAAAATACCGAGTATTGGAGCCTGATAGAAAATTATTCTTAAATGAATTAAGTTTCCTAATTTCCTAAATACGTCTGCATACAGACACGAGGTTTAAGAATGTAAGGCTCTTTTCTGAAAGGGGAGCGATTTTGCATCCAGATATTTGCATAAGATGACTGCATGAAACTTATACAGTAGCTGAGAATGTGATTATTATTTATTTCGCGTAATTTTCTGTCAGGTTCTGTTTGATTTTTGCTGACTACTCAACACGTTTTGCACGCTTATTTTTATATAGCACATTTTTGGCTACATTCCTTTCCACATTACATAGAATTTTTCTTTCAATTTCCTCTATTTTGGGTATGAATAATTCTGATAACCCATACAACTTTAAATAGGCATTTCACTCGCACAATACTTTTTAACAGAGGTATTACTTCTAAAAGTGGCTGAGAATGCAACATTCGATCAAA
This sequence comes from Locusta migratoria, assembly GCA_026315105.1. Classification (NCBI taxonomy): domain Eukaryota; kingdom Metazoa; phylum Arthropoda; class Insecta; order Orthoptera; family Acrididae; genus Locusta; species Locusta migratoria. The sequence continues at coordinate 330,447,324 of CM048746.1, forward strand.
TAATGATCATTTACGAAGTACAATCACCACCTGTTAAGTGTCTAAAAGCAATTATTCGACCTGCTTCTGCTTCATACTTATATATGTAATTAAAAATGTAAATACCTCTTATACGCCTAGTTCTTCATTCAGTTCAACTTGGTATTTTTAGTAATTTATATGAAAATAAAATATAAGTACTTGACATGCAACGAAGTACTTATCTCATTTTTAGAGATTCATTTGTAAGAGGAAACCTAAATAATAGCAAACGCTCATGATTTCTTATTTCTCCATGAAAATACTATACGGTATACAAGTAATGACTGATCTGTGAAATGTAACATTGTTTCCGTCTTCGTTTTTGCTTCCATTCTTAGTGTTACAATTAAAAGCAGCACACGAACGAATCATGTTTCCTTGCAAATTGCGGCTTCTGTCACATTCAATGTTGGGACGCGACACTAGCGCCAGCGAGCGGTCTAGTTTTTGTTAACTAAGTCTATGGTCATATCCGATGGGGAAGCAAAGATAGAGCAATCGCAGTCACTCACAGCGCCATCAGCGGATGAAAGTGACAGCAAGGTCGATAAGGGCAAAGCAGAAATTACGCACCAGGAAGCAAAGAGGTGACCACCCAAAATCTGAGCCGGATACGGCTCAATAGGTTCTCCACCAGACATTTCTGTAATCACATGTGGTGTGCCTGTCTTGAAGGCGACTTCGCCATGGCGCTCCGTGCATTGTGAAAAGGCGGCAGACAGCAGCCAGCGGCCCCTGTTTCACTGCTGGGACAGTCGGCCCCTCGTTCCTGCAGTCCGCCAATAGCCTGGCGTCGTGTCTGACGCAGAACGCAGTGCATTATGTAGCGGTTTCTGCTAGCGGCTCGATAACCGTTGAAGCAATGCCTCGCGTGCAGTGTCTGTGTGTCACGAGTGCCTCCGTGACATGTGTCGACCGCCGGGACGGTGCGACGTGAATTAACAGGTGTCCAGGGGTCGCAACCTGAAGGTTTCGCCCCCTTTACTTCTGTCCCTCCGTCTTCTAGTTCACCGGTGACTTTTGAGATAAGGCCGCATCCCTTCGTCCTTAGTGGCCACCTGGGTAAGTGCTACTTGCCGTCCGATCTTCTCTGCGAACGGAGACTTTCCTCTTCAAACTCCTCGCTAGTGCACGACAGCGACCGTGCCGTGCCCTGTCATGAGGGACAGGTTTGAATCACGGCGACCATGTAACTGACCAAATCAATCACTGTCAATCACTGATAGTCGACAGAAAGACCGAACCACTGAGTGACTGAAGCACTGCATGACAGTGAACTGTGTGACAGCATACTTAGTCCAGTCAAATAGTAGCTGTACCTTGCAAAAGATAGGGTATAAGGTTTTGTGTGTGTGTGTGTGTGTGTGTGGTTGGAAAAATTAGAAGACCAAGTTTTGGCAACAAAATTTCTCTTGGAAAAACTTTCTGCAGCCAAAAAAAACTTCGAAAATGTAGGACTTTTTTCAGTTTTTTTTTTTTCAAAATATCTCCAATTTTTGTGCTCCTACCGCTTTTACGTGCCCGTTGTTTTTTAAAGAGCACAAAATACTACCTAATTAGGTTGTCTGTTGCAGCTAATAATAGTTCAGTTTCCTGTCCCACTTTGTATGTGTGTGTGTGTGTGTGTGTGTGTGTGTGTGTGTGTGTGTGTACCTATATTTCTTAATTATGTATTTTATATTCGTTGTTTCACAAATACTACGGCTGAGGTGGTCTATAGTAAACTTCGACTAGTGATGTATGAATCACAGTAGGTGCGTGCCCAAAAATAAAAAAATGTTGAAAGGTTTGTACAGCTTATGGGACTTAACTGTGGGTCCATCAGTCCCTAAACTTACAAAATACTTATGAACTACCTTATACTAAAGACAGCACAAACATCCATGCACGAGGGGGTATTCGAATCCCCAACGGGGAACGGCCTCGCGCATCGGAGCGTAGCGCCTCAACGCCCTCGTCCTCTCCGCTGCGGCGCCCAGAAATCCCCATGCTGCATACAAATAAATAGAATAACTGAAAATGAGACGTAAATTCCAACATGTAACACGATATATAATATATTTATATTACACAAACAGAAACTTAATTTAAAGTGTTAAAAAATTTGGTATTTTGCCACTATGCACAATTGACACCTTTTCAAGCACTGTAGCGCCTCAGATATTGGGAATAAAAAAATGGTAAGAATCTAACTTGTAGAGACTTTTCGGATCTTTAAAAAAAACTGAGACGTAAGAGTGGTAGCAGCACAAAAAAGGGAGATATTTTGCAGAAACTGAAAAAGTCCTAAATTTTCGAAGTTTTTCGGCTTCAGGTTTTCCCAAGAGAATGTTGTTGGCAAAACTTGGTTTTCTAATCTTTCCAACCATTTGAACGAGTTAAAAAATAAAATATTCTACCCATCTTTTGCAAGGTATAGGCTTTTTTTCTGACAGTTTGATTGGGCTAACTGTGTACTGGATGCTGAGCGACAACTTTCCATCTTCTCCGAACTTATTCATTACCCTGCTTCTGAAAAGTTGGCTGGCCTTTCGCGCGTTGTACCAAATATGCCACGTTGCTCAGGAACATGAATGTACTTGGTCAATGGCATGTCGTCACGTTCGGTGGTTGTCGCAACACGTGATTATTTGGTCGATATCCTGAGGACTGTGTTATCAGATGCTGGCCTATGGTCACGTTTCTTCAACATGCAGAACAACCCGCGGTCGCGTTTTGCTGTAGTGTGACGGTTACTGCATCACATGAGCGGTCGGTCGACACCCTGGTGGCTGTGCCGAATTGCTTACTTGTTGACCTGTCTGCCATTGTAACTGGCTTCTTCTGCAATTAGTTTGATTTTTGAATCCGTATAGAATAGATGGGATCTGAATTTTAGTTGGGTTGTCTGTTGGAATAGTATGTTGGTACTCCTGCTTATTATATTGCGTAATAAATTGCTCTTCTATCTAGCATGTGAAACTGCACAGTCTCTCATTTTATTCTAGCCTGTTTTTGAACTTAAACTTTTGTAAAGATCGAGCATGACTTTCTTTTTCTTAGGGGCTTGACATTTGATGTAACAATACTTGAGACTTTTTATCTTTTCCCGTTCATTTCAAATGTTCAAATGTTTGTAAAGCTTATGGGACTTAACTACGGGGTCATCAGTCCCTAAACTTACAAACTACTTACGAACTAGGACAGCACAAATGTCCATGCCCGAGGGGGGATTCGAACCCCTGACCGTAGTGGCCGTGTAGACCGTGACTGAAGCGCCTCAGTCTCCTCGGCCACCGCGGCCAGCCCCGTTCATTTAAATTGGAGTCTGTTACAAAAAGAATCTATCTCATAGTTTACAATGATTTTTATTTTTTTGCAGTTAAATTTTTACTTTGGGTCTCTTTCGCCTCGTAGCTAATAATTTATTCATTCCGCACATAAGATTTATGTAAGAGTCAAAGATATTATAGTGACTTTCAAAACAGTTCCACAGATATTTTAAAGGTTTCTAATTACGAAAAAAACTTTTGAAGACATTTTTATAGATTACTTGTGTATATATTTTCGTAAAGCTCAGTTCACAGTTATTACACTTCAAAAAGACACACGTAGAATGATTCACAGTTCGGGAATTCAGTTCCTAACTATTATAGGTTTCTTGCACAATATCGTTGTTTTAAGTTACAGTTCGTATCACTACCTATTTCTCCTCAAATAATACTCACTCTCAATATCACTTATCCTTAATAAAATTACTCTTCAAATCTGACTTAGTCCGTATTAACATTTTAGCACTATCTCCTGTCACCTAATCCCGATCTAAAATTCATAGATATTGTTACCATAAAGTGCGTTATCCTTCGTTATCAAATCTGATTATACCAAAATTTACTTACATTACGATGGCTAAACTCTATCTTTACCCACAGAGAACTAAACTTAGAGAGAACTGAACTCATAGAGAGCTAAAATTGCAGAGTAACCCAACTGCGGATATTATTTATACAAATACTCTGACAAAGATGGCTGTTATGTATAGTGTTTTGACTATCTTACTCTATGCTTTTTTGCGTTTCTCATTAACAAATATGGTAATTAATTTTCCTTTTAAATGTCAAAATGCGTTCAGACCACATCTACAATGCTTCGTCACACGTTGGCGCTGAAACATACCTCACAGAAATTCTGCGTCCGAATAGCCTACACCTGATGGCAAAATACCATGGGACAAAATAATGCAGATCTACATATAGAACGTTGTTTATGAGCCGTCTAAGCATGATGAGGTCCTCCTATGGTTAGAAAGGTCCCCGGATCTCTCTATCATTAATTACGAATTGCAAACATGTATTAATTACTACAGTCCCTAGGGTCACAAATTAAATTAAGGAAAACACACACACACACACACACATACCAGAGACAGGACTCGAACCTCTGACGGGGAACAACAGCGCGCTCCACAGCAAGGCGCCTTAGATCGTTCGCCATTCCGCCGTAACTAGATGTAACATATTTAGATTTGATATATTTGTTTGCAACCATTGTTAAATGGATAAACCTACCATTTTTACTGTGGAAATTGGGGATGCCTGTACAACCGTCTAATTTAAAATGAAATATATATAAATTAATTGCTGTTCTTTAGTCTCACTAAAACTCGAGAACGGCTGAACCGATTTTGCAAATTTTAGTCTTGAAATATATCGTGTAAGTCCAGGGAAGGTTTAAACGGTGACAAAATATGGAAAAATTGCCCGAAAAATAGGAAAATGCTTTTTCCAGTGAGCTATCAATACCGTTCGTCCAACTGCGATAAAAGTTTGTACATTTCATGTTGAAACCAAGAGGAAGGTTCGCATCAAATAAAAATTTGGAAAAGTCGGCCGGAAAGTAGGAGAATTTAGGAAAAACCGAAAGCGATATTTTTCTGTGAATGAAAAGCAATTGCCACATGGTTGTACGAGAATCACTTGAGTACGGCTTGACAGAACAAGGTTTGTATGAAATAAATTTTTTGGAAAATCTACCGGAAAATTGGAAAAATTTAGAAAAACTGAAAGTGCGTTTATCAATGTGTTTTTATTGAATTCAGCACTATAACTGACTATTCACACAACGGAGAAGGGTAATTCTTCTTCCGTCTTGGAAAAGTTTTCAGTTAAAAGAAAAAGGTCATTTAAAAAGGAAATTCGCAAAATTCGAACCAAGTTCCTTTTTCAATGTGTTTCTAAATGTACACAACACCATTAAGCTGAGAACCGTTCATCCGCTTTCAATAAGATTTTGATCATTTGACGTTCAACAAAAGATGAATGTTCTTATGAAATAAAAATTTGGGAAAGTTACGCGTAAAATTGGTAAAATTTTGAAAAATAGAAAGATATTTTTCTATGAAATATCAAAATATCCAAAATTGCGATCAAATTTTGCACATTCGACGTTCAAAGCGAGATGAAGGTTTGAGTAGCGTAAACGTTTTGAATAGTTGGCCAGAAAATAGGATAATTTGTGGAAAATTGAAAGAGCTCTTTTCTTTGGGATATAAATAACATTCATATGACTGCGATAAAATTTTGCACATTTGACGTTCAAAGCAAGAGTAAATACATATTAATAATTGAGAAGCATTGCCGGGTCGACTAGATGACGAAACCATATTAATTTAAATAATATGTATTTTAGAACCAGTAGCTTTATAAAGGCATCATCGGAAAGTCTAAGTATCGGCTCGATAGTGGCCAAATCACGCACACATGTCCAGGATAATGTTCATGTCACATTCGTGGAAGTTCAGGAAAGGTTTATACTGTGATAAAATATGGAAAAATTGCGAGGAAAATTTAGAGTTCAAACATGTAAGATACTGACAGGTACTTCTTCTGTTCTGACGTTCTATCCACGTTTTACAAAAGGGACAATGAATTTTTAAAAGTTAATTATAACTTCTGAAAAACAGTTAAGAAGTCAAAGTGTAAATAGCTTTTCCAGAGAATAATTATTGTTCGATATTTCGCTTTATATACTTCAGATCAAAAATATCTTGAATTACACACTTTCTAAAGTATCTTATCCGGTATTTCAGCGCTCAAGCTACCTCCACACCAGATTTCATCACAATAGATTCATTGGTTTATGTAGTGATTTACAGCCAAATTGGTTCAGCCGTTGTCGAGTTTTAGCGAGGCTAACAACCAGCAATTCATTTTTGTCTTTGACAGTTCATATAGGGATTCAGATCGTGTGTAAAGTGAACTTTACTCTTTCAAAATATATTTCTGACCACACCCAACAGAACAACAAGTCATTATTTTACATGTTTTAAATATAAATTTTCCTCGCAATTTTTCCATATCGCATATGATTTAAATTAATATGTTTTATATTAGAGGCAAGTGATACGAAGTTCACCGGGTCATCTAGTTAGTAATAAATCTTTAACACATGGGGTCTTTAAGCCTACTTTTCAGATATACAGGGTGTTTCACTAAGTGTGTTTGCCTCTGTAACATAAAATAATAGGTGTCGGGAAATTTTAATGCGGTACGTCAACACAAGAAATGTTACACTTTCTGCGGAGCTATGAACATAGTTTATTGTATCATTTTCCAAAGAGTTACAGCACAAAGATGTAATTTTTTAAATGGAACAATAGTTTTTTTCTATCGTACATTGGATTCGTTGAAACCAGCTGCGTCCAAATCAATTTAAACTACATTCCCATCACTGTTAGTTTGGGAGCTACAACCCTTCAAAGTTTCAGGGGCAGATACCACAAACGCTGCGCATAATGCAATGCGCCTTCTACATGTGGTGCGGCCGAGTTCTAGCGTCACCGGTGTCACGGAGCGAGAAGCTTCCTCGATGCGCTGTTAGACTGCCGACTGTCGCCGCACACGGCCGTATACCCGATAGTTGGAGCCACACAAAAAGCTGGGGCTCAATATACCACAGTTACTGACATCGGATGACGATGGCATACACGAACAACGAGTACGTTGCCATATTGCTGATGCTCGGCGAGTGCCGACACGATGCCACTGTAGCAGCCACGGCGTATGCCGGGAGATATCCTAGGCCCCGGCAGCCATTATGTTCTTACGTGCCAAACAACGACTTCGGGAAACAGGTAGCTTGGTAATGCGCCGCAGTAACAGACGAAGACCTGCAAGAAGTGAGGAGACGGAGGTGTTTGTTTTAGCTGCACTACACCACAATCCTCATGTCAGCTTACGAGCCGTTGCTGCAGTCGTTGGTGTCAGTCTCACATCTGTGTGGCGTATAGTACACGGCCACAGGTTTCACCTGTACCGCCTGTCACTGACCCAGGAGCTGCATGGGAACGATATCCGTGCAAGAGGGACATTCTGTGAGTGGGCCATGCATAATTTCACGCTGGAGTCTTTACAAAGTGTTATGTTCTCTGATGAGTCCACGTTCAACAAATTATGGTGCAGTGAATCGACATAACATGCACTACTGGGCCGCAGACACTCCTCGGTGGGTACGAGCTGTCGATCATCTACGTAGGTGCTCTATTAACGTGTGGTGTGGAATCCTTGGGGACGAAATCATCGGTCCACACTACTTCCAAGGTACACTGAAGATATATCGCGCTTTTATAGCCGACAGTTTGGGTGGTCTCCTTGAACATGTGTGTCTACACACGAGAGTCCATATGTGGATGCAGCACGATGGTCACTCAGCCCATTCTGCGCGTGCTGTTGTGGAAGAACTAAACAACAGGTTTGCAGGAAGATGGTTGGGGCGCCATGGTCCTCATTCGTGGCCCGCAAGGTCGCCCGATTTAACACCAGTAGATTTCTTTTTGTAGGGATATCTGACAGATGATCTCAAACGGCGCATCGAGCACGCATGTCGCTCCGTCACACCGGCGATGTTACATCCCGTCCGCAGTTCCTTTCGACGGCGCATTGCATTATGCATTGAGGAACATGGACACACATTTGAACACGTCATGTAAATCAACTTCTCACCGCCATAACATCCATCACCCACCACACAGCCATGTATTATGTACAGCGTGTGGTATCTGCTCCTGAAACTTTGAAGGGTTGTAGCTCCCAAACTAACAGTGATAGGAATGTAGTTTAAATTGATTTGGACGCAGCTGGTTTCAACGGTTCCAATGCACGATAGAAAAAAACTATTGTTCCATTTAAAAAATTATATCTTTGTGCTGTAACTCTGTAGAAAGTGATACAATAAACTATGTTCATAGCTCCGCAGAAAGTGTAACATTTCTTGTCTTGACCTACCACATTAAAATTTCCCGTCACCTATTATTTTATAAGTTACAGAGGCAAACACAGTGAAATACCCTGTATGGTATTACTAAGATGTGTTCATTGTCACTGCGTCAAATAAAGAAAACCCACTGAAGACGATACAGAGGTATTGAAACTCGTTAGCGTCACATGAGAAACAGTTTTTTCCTTAACAGTTGTGATTAATATAGCAATTTAATTAAGTGATTTGCCAGGACAAACCTTAACGATATTATATCATTAGTCATAACAATTAATTCAAAATATCTGTGAGCGTGAATATCAAAGAATTCTTTACACGATAGCCCATAGCCCATTAATAAAACGTGTATGGACTGGTGACTTTTTAAATTTTTTAAATGGATACTTTGTAGGAAAAACGTAAGCAGAATTTCTTGATATTCGGAACTTATGAAATAATCTTACCCACTATTATTGTCTGAATAAGTCACTGACTTTAGAAGTTGTTACAATAGCTACAGAAGAAGCCGTCTGATGTTTGTTTCATTTATTTTGCTGAACAATATCCAGATGCAAACTGTACAACTAAGCTATGCCTCTTCGAGGAAAGGACATTTTTTCTTTAAGTTGGAAGTAAGTGTGCTTTTCAGTTCAGGCATAAAAGCTTTGTTTGCGTAAAAAAAAGAACACGCTATGCCAACGGCCAACACGAGACTCAGAAAACTAAGTCTGTCTTCATTGTCACAACGCGCCAAACAATTAAATCAATCAATAAGTGGCAGGGACTTCTGACAGCAATAAATGACAAGTTCGGTTTTTAATTTAGAAAAACTCTGTCAAGAAAATACGAGATCCATTCGCGGAACCCACAAGCAAAATCGGCGGCTGTACGGTTGTCAGGGACGAACTGAAGTGTTACCAACGTCAGATGGTTTCCTCTGAATCTGTTTTGCTTCCATCAGAGGCCGAAAAATAGGTATCAGAGGTAAGAGGGAAAAAGTTGCGCCAATAATTTTCTTTAATAGTAATAACTTGGGACGACTGACGTAGGTTATTATAGCGATTGTCGCTGTAACTGCAAGTAAGTTCATGAGGCATGGTGTTCAGAAACACTGTGCGTCACTGGAAGTGTTTGTTTCTATTTCATGCCGCGCTCGATGGGCCGAGCGTCGCAAGCATCTTGTTGCGGACCGCGTCGCTACTCGCCATCGGAGGTTCAAGTCCTCCCTCAGGCATGGCTGTATTTGTAGTTTGTAAGCCTAGGGACATAACCAGCGTAGTTAAGTCCCATAGATTTGCAAACATTTGAACTTTATATTTGTTATTTCATACCAGAGGTCTAGCCAAAGTTACAAATAATTGAAATTTTTACTTTACATGACTAGTTTAGGTACAATTCGGCACCACTCTCGAATGTATAGATAGAGAATTGTGCCCTAGTGCACCGAAACTAGTCACGTGAAGCAAAAATTTCAATTATTTGTTACTATGGCTTGCCCACTATATGTGGTATGAAATGAAACGATTTGTCAGTCACACTACTTTTTGATAACAATGTCGAATCAAGAAATGAAAACTTTTTTGTACAATTGTGTTTCTTTTATTTTTAACAAATTTTTAAAGAGCCGTAAGTGAACAATGGGAAAAACTAAACCACCGTATGTTTGAAAGTATTGGAAGCAATGGTTCAGGGGTGAGAAGAACTGAAAGATCGGGTAATGGCAGTTGAGGAAGATAATACTCTTGCTCGCTGTCTTTCCTGTAACTGAAATTTAAAACCTAGAATGAAATTTATGTTACATCAAACAAAGACACGCACTATCAGCAAGAACGTTTACTGAAAAACACAATGTAAAATTAATTTTACGACAGAAACTGACAGCACGGTACTTGCAAGCACTACAGAGCAATCTAGGTTAGTGCTATGCATAGCCTGTCATTCAACTATTCTGGTTATGGATCATTTCACCGATCTTTCTCAAAAATACTTTAATGCCAGTGATATCAAATTGCGTCGTCTAAATTTACGACTGTAGTAAAAAAATGTTTTGAGTCCTGACTCGTTTAGGAACTTAAGCTGGACATTGGTGATGGGTTTTGTTGTCTCCTAATATAACTGCGACGAAACAATCACGTTTATGCATTTTGTATTATTCCAAAGTTCAAAAGCGCGTAGTTCCTACTTTCCTAAATCTGTGTGGTAACGTGAAAATAATAACTACAAACATTATTATTAAATAACCTAAGTTATTATGTTAAAAATGAGATATCTGGAGGTTTTTCTTCCGTTTCAGAGGGTTTTTATACTCTGTTCAGAGTTATTTCATGTTACCGAGTTGGCAATCGTGCGAATGGCGGGGTAAAAAATGAATAACTTTCAACCCAGTTATGCAGTCGTAGCTTTCTTCCACTGAGCCCCTTCATCGTCCAGAAGTTTAAAATAAATGCATCCATACATGAGGGTACATGATGTCCCTCACGTCACATTAGAAGCACTGTACTATATTTACGTTGCCCTTATGGGGAACAATGAGTTAAGCCGGCTCTTTGTGCTGTTTAGTTGTGGAAGAAATTTGCTGCAACAGTAAAACAGTACATTGTTCGGGTAAACATCAAAGAGCGCCATTCAGTGAGGCAGCGGCTGCACGCGGCTTTCAGGGCGGCCAGATTAGTATGCGTGGCTCCACGCAATACGCAGTCAAACAGAGCCGCCGTCGTCCATAATTTTAGGGCCGGCGCCGCTGCAAACAATTTGTGACGGGCAGGCCGCCTGCGCCTGCGCGGGCAAAAGGTTAGCCCGAAAAACTGAGCGACCGCTGCGCGGCGCATATCAAAACTGGCGGCCGGCTTGTTCATTTAATGATGCGGATTCCGCACCGACTGTCAGCCATAACTGTCACTGCGGCATGCAAAAGAATAATAAATACCGCTGCTGCCGGCAGTCCCGTGTTTGTGCAGCTGCAGTCACAGCCGCTGTCTGAGAGGCTGCGGGACAGATCAGTGGGATGTGCTTGACCGGCGGATCCAAAACTTATATCCGTGTGGACCAGCTACTTTGGAAATATAATTGGAGACCCAGTAACTAAATTTTCAAGTAAAATGAATAAACCTCATGCAATAATTGACACATGTGCGAGGGATGGAACTTAAATAGTGGCAAATATTTATTCTCAACCGATACAAAAGCATTATACATCTGCTCCTGTTACTGTCGTTCAAAGTATTCACCAGCGTTATGTAGAACTCGTTGCCAGCGATGTGGAAGGCGAAGTATACCGTTAGCAGAGCATGGTCTGTTGATGCTGTGCACTGAGCGGTCTACTGCCTGTTGAATCTCTGGAACATTTCTGAAGCAAATGCCACTGTTTTACATTTGCTTGAAACTGTCGAAAACAATCATCCAGAGGATTTGTTACAACTTGAAATTGTTTTTATTTATACAGTATCTTAAAATGGTCTAGACCACAATAATAAAATTTAACACAAGGTGTCTGACTAGTTTCGATTGTTAGATACAATCGTCCTCTTACTATACTGAAAAAGCGTTGATAGAAAATAATTTCTTACACATGCGTAATTAGGCAGTAACGCCCTTATCAATTAGAAATGCGTATGGACGCAACTATTTTTCAGAGCAAAACTTGCCAGCATGGTCATAATATTATTCAAATGTGTCAAATGTTTGTAGAATTTATGGGACTTAACTACGGGTCATCAGGCCCATCAGGTCCATAAAATATAAGAAAATAAGAAAATGTCTAATATTGTGCCTCCTGTTTTGTATCGAGTAACTTGCTTGCAAGAAAATGTATAATATCGCTTCTACTGTATGTATCGAGTAACTTGCTTGCAAGAAAATGTATAATATCGCTTCTACTGTATGTATCGATATGTGTAAAGTTTCATCTCTGGCAAAGATCATGTATTGCATAGCATTGTAGCTCGTGCAGAGACACAGAGAGTTATGACTAGTGGTTCAGCTCGCTTAGAGAGCGGTTGGGTTGTGTGTATGGCTCCGATGTAGAGCAGAGGCTGCTTTGCCAGCAAGTCAGAAGTTGTATCATGTAAGTAATGTAATGCTGTTTATCAATAATAAGCAAGTTAACCCTGTTTCATATTTCATTTACGTAGTTAGAAAATTAACCCACTTCCTTCATTTGATAATTACTTGATTTAGTGGAGTGTTGATTTGAATAATATTATTGAACATATTTCATTATTGGTGCCATAGTAAGATAATAGTTGATCTGGATTTCAATAATTGGAGGCTGACCTATATAGGTTCTCACACTCAAGCATTAAGAAAGTGATTTGTGGTTTTTCTTATATCTTTCTCGCAGTCAAAATTCTTGAGTATAGTCAGTGTCTGTTTCAAAAGGTTACATGACACAGTGGTTTTGTTAAAAATATCCGTTGCGCACATAATCAATTTAATGCACTATTTCTTATACATTAATATCAGGGCCATAATTAAACCAAATAGCTAAGTTAATGAACAATTTATTGTCTGATTTAACGAAAGGTTCAACATTATAAAACAAGCGTACAGCTTTTATCTGGCGCCCTTTCTGCCAGGATAGTTCACAAACAGGATCGTGACGTAGTTAGATACGTAGTCTTATTTCAGTTAGTTTGTCTTTTCCACTAACCAACTTACCTTTTGGCTCTTAATTTAATTTTTGTAGCACCATCCTCTGTTGTAGCAACAGTAGCATAGTAATTGTTTCTGTAGTCTGTTACTTACCATTCTTGAGATTGTGTAGTATTGTTTATAGTAGATGAATTGAATATACAAATAATTGCATTACTACTGAACAAGTCTTCCTTTTATATTGTCTGATGTTTGTTGTGATGAAAGTTCTAGTACCGCGGAACTCGTGTGATAATTAACGGTTTGTGTAATCTCGATTGTGACTGTATGTTGCACTAGCCCGATTCAGCCTATTGTTCTCTCATAATTACCGTGTGTAATTTTCAAAAAAATTTACAGTAGGTGAAAATAAATATTATTGGTCACTTTACTGTAAAATTCTGTTAACAATGTCGAAGAATAGGAGAGTCCGCGTTGATGCTAAATCTGCTTCCGAAAATGAGACCTTGAATGATGCAAGGAGAGAAGCTGAATTTTTACAAGAGTCTTCTCACTGCACTGATACAAATACGACAATAAATACCGTGTTCGAAAACGCAGAACAGATTAGTTCAGGAACAGACAATATGGATAATGACAAAGTACAGGATTCGACAATACAGAATTCCAATTCTTGTAACGTGGTTGCGGAAAATAATGCATCGGTTCCGCCTAGCTCTGCTACAAAAAATACTTGTGCGACAGCTATTGAAAACGTATTACCGAATGACTTCATGCAGATGCTACTCTCACAGCTCTCTAAATTAAATGAGAATAGTCAATTACAATTTCAGAAATTAAATGAAAAACTGGAGGAACATTTTCAGAAATTAAATGAAAAACTTGAGAAACAAGGTGAAAAACTGGAGGAACAATTTCAGAAATTAAATGAAAAACTTGACAATAATCAATTACAATTTCAGAAATTAGATGAAAAACTTGAGAAATTTGAACAAACGTGCGATTCGAGGTTTGCGAGTATTCAAAGTAGTATTAATAAAATAAATGAGGACAACAATCTGTTCAGGGAACAACTGCTCAATACTTTCAAATGTGAATCTCAGCAAATAAGACAGGATATTCGCGACGAGATTAACCCGGTAGTGGAAAACCTTGCGTCACGAGTCGAAAATATAGAAACCACCGAACTCGCTCAATTGAAGCAACAGAGTAATCTATTTGATGAAAAGTTGCAGAACTTCCAGTCAGGCACGACGGAACAGATCAATAAAATTAATAAACAGTTTGAGGATATTACCGTTAAAATTACCCAAATCAGTGATAACAGTGACAAAAGTTCTGATGTAACGCATCCTACCCCGTTTAATGAAACAAACAGATATGATCGCCGGTCGCAACAAAGCCCGCCGCGTACCATACGGTATTCAGAGCACGAGGATCAAACAAAAGGTAATTCTTTTGCTAATGAATCTTACAAACAAAGACGCGACAATGAGAACGGTGAGTTTCATGATCGTGAAATTAACCGTGGAAGTTTTCGTGGCCGCAACCGAGGTGGTGGTTTTGGTCGCGGAGGACGCTACAATAATTACTATCAAAACAGCAATACTTCGAATGATACTAATTGGCGTGATAGACGCAATACTGATAGTGATCGCGAGACTGAAAATCACAACAATAACGCTGAGAAGCGTAGTCGGGAGGGCACACGCGATAATTCTCGTGATCGCCTTCCGCGATACGAAAACACGATTCGGGGTCTAAGCAGATCGCGCACCCCGGAAAGGCAAGAGCAAAACATTGAAATCAGACCTGCTAATCCATGCTCTAATTCATCAAAAAAGATTTTCAAGGCATAAAATTTGGGGTAGAGAGTCCATTAATCTGTTTTGGACACACCAAGTGGCGATTGGTGCCCCGTTCTCAAGCTGAGTGTCACTATTCTTCCGCCTTTCCTTAGTGCGCTCTATCCACCTCTTTTTCTCACTGTTACTTTTCTCTAACTCTGAATACTTATACTCTGTGCTACGCTGGGATATTGTCATACGAAACTTTGATTATCTTGCAATTTGCATATAACGAACTCTGTGGCTGTGCAAGACAAATAAAATTAATGGAAATTTTTGATTGTGTAATCTAATCAAGTTCCTATGTATCATAAAATATTCTTCTGTATTACTAATTGCATAACTTACGAAGTTCTGAGCGAGCGAAGAAGATTTGAGTTGACACGAGCATTTTTTGGTAAGCCAAGAACATTATGGAGGATGATGAGTAAGGCAATACACAATATGTCATGGTGGTCTTTAAGATGCATTATTGTTTATGGATAAATGATGGTAAGGAAGGTATTGGTAACAGTTAAAGATGTTTGATAAATGTAATTACGTGGACGAGATTAAGCAATTATGAGGAGAATCGCTATGTTGCTAATGATGACGAGATTATACAATGATTATGAAGCAATTATGAGGGGAATCGCTATGTTGCTAATGATGACGAGATTATACAATGATTATGAAGTAATTATGAGGAGAATCGCTATGTTGCTAATGATGACGAGATTATACAATGATTATGAAGTAATTATGAGGAGAATCGCTATGTTGCTAATGATGCTATGTTTTGTTCTTTTCTTATGTGCTTACTCGCACTGCCCTTTTGTGTTTTCTCTTTGTGCTTATGTGCACCACTTTGTATGTTGATGCATTGTGCCTTCAATGGCATGTGTGATTGGTGAGATTCATATCCTTCTGATGCTCTGTAATTATTTGTAATTATGTGTAATGAATATTTCTAATTATGCTTGCAGCTATGCGTATTGCTCTTGCAATCAAAGCTTACCGCTATGCTCACTAATTATATACCTAAGCCCTACCACTATGCTAATTAATTTTATAATGAAGCTCAATGACAATGTATGGTTATGCTTATACGTTGCACACAGCCATCTATCTTGCAAACTTGCAGCTATGCCATAAATTGCGCCTAGTTAAGTCTAGAAAGATAATGCACAGAAATACTTTGCTTTTGCTTACTGCTATCTGCTAAATTTTATTGATGATCTTGTTGATGAAAATCTGCAGCTATGCCTAACGAATATTACGTCTGTGTTTATGTTATTGGATGATTTACTGTGATGTACATCTATTACTGTGCCAAAATTTGCACTAATTGTTTTGTTTGACCCTACTGTTGACTCAGACAGACACAGACATGACCTGATGACTTGAACCTCTTTTGATATTCTCACGAAACTACCCTGATGTGTTATACCTTAAGGCAATGAAATGTGTAGCTCAGTTGAGACAAAAGCCTGGCCATGGCAACTTATGTAATTTAAGTGTTATACTTTGTGGTAATGTAATCACCACCATAGTGATATATATTAATTTAAAGAGATATGAACAAATGGTAATTGGAATGTCAATTTAAGTTATATCATGCCAAGTTGATGACAAGCGCCCTCAATGTATTTCATACGATTATGTGTTTGTAAAGCAATATGTACATAGTATGTAAAGCCTTGTGCTTATATGAAATGACACTAATGTTATAGATACTCTAATATAAGAATTAACTTACTCATTGGTATTCAAATGTATCCGTCTTCAGGACACTACTTGTAATGTAAAAATATGGTTTAATACCATGACCCCATCTGTACCACTTGAATTTGTGGGAAAATATTTCTGTAGATATGTTCTAATCAATGACTTTTCTTTCAGTCTAAACTGAAATATCATGACTATGTTACTAATTTGTGTGTAAAATGCTTTATTTCATGTACTTTGGACACGCATGGGAAGTGGCGATTTCGCACACGAGATTCCAGAATGCACACAGAACAATGGACGAGTTACTATACACCACTGATTTTGGGCCTTTTAATGAAGATGTTTGTGGATGATGTTTGGCCATACAGTACTGTCCATTGCAGCCTAGGCCACCCATCACCAGTTTGCTGCGGATGCAGTCGGCTAATAGCTCTGTTGGTTGGAGCACACTTGGTTGTCGAATTGCATGGAGGAATACATCAGAACCTTTTCCCCATGACTTTCACTTCAATGCAACCAGTCAGCCCGCCTACAGTGTGGTGTAATCTTACAGTGTTTTGTGTTCGTGTGCAGACCTAAAATGAATGTTAGGAGCTAATGTGCTATTCGTGTGCATATACTATTCAGTGCCTCCCATTGCAAACGTTGTCCACAGGTTCATTACCAGTGTTTAGGTATATTTCATGGTTCTTTTACAGTCAGTGACCAAAATAAAATTGTGCTCTTGATAGATACATATACTTTGTCAGAAATGTCATTGTGCCTATTCGATTGACAAACGTTATATTGAAATCCTATTGTGCTGAAGCAGTAATATTATTTTGTACATGATCAGAAGCCTATGTAGCCAAAAATTTTACATGTATGTTCTAGCATCCATGAAAGTATAGCATTTTAGATGCATCACAGAATACAAAACTGACACTCTATCTTATACTAAGTGCACTAAAAATTTACATAGACTACATTGTGCACAAGATATAAATGTTCATTTTATGTTCCCAAAAATACTGATCTCTTGTACAAAATTTAAACCCATGGAACTTACACTACTGTCTGTATTACTTGTAATTACCACATTTTCTTTAAAGAATAATGACATTAGTTAAACTATCTTTTGTAAAACTTTGTATATGTTCACGTTTATTATTGTATATTGTGTTTTTCCATTTGTGTATTACTTCTAGCTATCTCATTTTCTCCACTATATCATTTGTCAAACTATGTTTTCTGAAATTCTATATATACTTATGTTTACCATTATGTATAATTGTCATATATTCCACTTATTGCTGATGTTCTGTAAATTTTAACATTTGCTTATGCCTGTCACACCCTGTACCACTCCATGCGTGACTTTTGATGGTACTGTTCTGTAAAATGGCATGTATTTATGACTGTCACATTGTTTTTTTTTTTAATTTTCTATGTACTCCATCTGTTGTTTTGATCTTGTTATATTTCGGATGTCATTAATGGATTTGTGGACTTGAAATTCAGTAATTTTGCTGGCTAGGCAATGCCATTGGCATCACCCACCCTACAAAATTTTAATAGGTAGGAGGGGGGTGATGAAACGTGTCCATAAAATATAAGAAAATAAGAAAATGTCTAATATTGTGCCTCCTGTTTTGTATCGAGTAACTTGCTTGCAAGAAAATGTATAATATCGCTTCTACTGTATGTATCGAGTAACTTGCTTGCAAGAAAATGTATAATATCGCTTCTACTGTATGTATCGATATGTGTAAAGTTTCATCTCTGGCAAAGATCATGTATTGCATAGCATTGTAGCTCGTGCAGAGACACAGAGAGTTATGACTAGTGGTTCAGCTCGCTTAGAGAGCGGTTGGGTTGTGTGTATGGCTCCGATGTAGAGCAGAGGCTGCTTTGCCAGCAAGTCAGAAGTTGTATCATGTAAGTAATGTAATGCTGTTTATCAATAATAAGCAAGTTAACCCTGTTTCATATTTCATTTACGTAGTTAGAAAATTAACCCACTTCCTTCATTTGATAATTACTTGATTTAGTGGAGTGTTGATTTGAATAATATTATTGAACATATTTCATTATTGGTGCCATAGTAAGATAATAGTTGATCTGGATTTCAATAATTGGAGGCTGACCTATATAGGTTCTCACACTCAAGCATTAAGAAAGTGATTTGTGGTTTTTCTTATATCTTTCTCGCAGTCAAAATTCTTGAGTATAGTCAGTGTCTGTTTCAAAAGGTTACATGACACAGTGGTTTTGTTAAAAATATCCGTTGCGCACATAATCAATTTAATGCACTATTTCTTATACATTAATATCAGGGCCATAATTAAACCAAATAGCTAAGTTAATGAACAATTTATTGTCTGATTTAACGAAAGGTTCAACATTATAAAACAAGCGTACAGCTTTTAATGTCGAGGAACTAAATTCGGTTGTAAAGAAAGTGCAGTAATCGGGAGATGCCGTAATAGCTTTCACTTTCCTCAATGAAAGTCAAAAATACTCTAATGAATTGTCACCAACCTGTTTTATAAAACGAATGTTCGAAGAATTCCATTTTGTTTTTTTATGCAGAAACAAAGAAACTGCACATTTACCCTCCAGGGGGCTCACGGTTCTTCCGTCAGTACGTGCGTGGCGAGCACGGGGCCCCGAGCTAATGCAGTCTTCCTTCCTTCTTTACTTCCCGGACTGCATTTCCTTTCCCCATCCCCTCCTTTCCTATCCTCACTCCTTCCGCTCCCCACCGGCGGACTGATAACCTCAGTAGTTTAGTCCCCCTAACCCAACCAAACAACTCAACCCTGCACATTTTACATAATGAATCTCATTAAAATGACGGTTAACGTTGCTTTTAAGAGACTTAAGTTCACTATTATCTGATTTTTTACTACTACTCTATGACGAACCGCGTTGGGCAGCGGGTCTGTCCTTGATGACTTTCGAAATCGGAATGTAAATTATTGCTAGAGGAGAGGAAGGAAGAAGGATCAGGAAAGAAAAGAATGACAGCGACTGCATTACGACACTGAAATGGAGCAATGGCGAGAAGTGAAAACGTGAACCGGGCCGAGAATCGAACCCGGGTTTCCCGCTTCGGTCGCCTTAACCACTTCCGTGCTCGCCTCACGTCCATCTCAAATTCCCACAAGTTGCAAGCTATGGCTGTAGCGCCCCTATCGTCCATGCCCTTTTATACCAACACCGCCTAGAGACAAGGCCTCACAACAGCCCGTGCTACGTCACACTGAGGAGGCCGTGGCAGCCAGCGGTTGGCCGCTGGGACACGTCCACTGCCTCGTAGAGGCCAGCCAGTAAGCCTGGTCAGCGTGACGTTTCACGGGCTGTGTGAGACCTTGTCTCTAGTTGATGTTGCTTACACTCTCCATTACAGATCCCGTGCGAGGTCAAACGTATCTGTGGCAGCCGAAATTCGTCGAATGTTCGCCAATGTGTTCAAGAGATGTCAGGCCTCTCTTTCCATAGAGGGACATCATTTTGAACATCTACTGTAAATAAAGGTAAGCTTAGGAGGCCGAGAATCGGGCGTTGCCGTGGCCGGAGGATGCGGTGGCGGCGTCCGGGAGGCGTACCGCGCACTCCGCGGACGCCTGTCAGGCATTTTTCGTGAGACACCCTGTAGATTTTATTGCCATATGCCACAAAAACAAAATGGCATGTGCCTAGTGGTGCTAGCTGTGAAGTGCTAGAAAACAGAAACTTAAAAGGAACATAATTCAAGCAAAACAACCTGAAGTCATAAATCAACACTACATGTAAACTAGGATCTACGAAATATTGTAAGTAATAACATCCAAATATCGTAACTATACTTAAATAATGCAGCAGAATTGTTTTTAACCTAAAATACTAGGAAATGTAAATACGATACGTTATAAAACACAATCATTTATATATTCCAGGCCAATGATGATGCCTACCAAATAAAGGCGAAATGCATATGGCAATAAAATCTGTTATTAATCAGTTGCATAGGCGGATAACCTAAATATCTACACTATAATGTTCACCTAACCTTTTTTTCCTTCTTTATATTAATTATTTCTTGGGGAACAACCCCCCCCCCCACCTGGGTTCCCTCTTAAATACGCCAATCACTTGGATCTCTGATCATAGACCTGCACATTCATATGGTTTGCACATGATTTGATGTTGTATGCCATGTTCTAATTTGGCAAAATATTTCCGTAGATATGTACGTAAGAAGGTTGATTCCTTATTTGTTTTGAACTTGCAATAGGTTGCAATGGGTACATAGTTGAAAGGTAGTTTATATTAATTTCCTAGCAAAATTTACTAACAGAATGTTCATATATTCATAATCCCGAGGGACCTAACTGCTAAGGTCATCGGTCCCTAGACTTACCAACTACTTAATGTACAGGGTGACGCAGTTGTTCCAGCCAGAAGTTCTAGTCCTCTTTCGGACTTGGGTGTTTGTGTTATCCTTAGGGTAAGGTGCAGGGTGATCAATCCTCAGCGCAACCGCCTTTGCGGCGTCTGACTCGCTAGCGACGGCAGCTGAGGTTCCCGCTTAACGGGCATGCAAGTTAGTTTTGACATACAAAACACAAACGCTTAAAAATAAAAGTTTATTACTCACCTGAGTAATAAACGCTTGTTTATAAGTGTCTGTATTGTGTATGTCAGAAATAAATTGCGCGCCAACCCTTACTAAATTTAATGTGGGCGCCGGGCGGGTAACATGGGTAACACAAACACCCAAGTCCGAAGGAGGACTAGAACTTCTGGCTGGAGCAACCGCATCATTTGTAGCGTGGCGATTCATAGCACAGGCCATTACTACACGACATCTAGTAGCAGCCATGTTATAGTGTAGAGAACGACGTAGCTGCTTTGATAAACTTAGCAGAGATCGATGTGCGGTTTAGTTCTTTTCTGAACAGTGCGTTGCAAGGCATCCCAGATATGCTCAATAATGTTAATATCTGTATATTTAGGTGTTCAAACTCGGAATGGTGTTAAGAGCAGTTACACACTGGCGAATTGGTCGCCACGACTCAACCGCGCTGGAATCTGACGAGCAGCTGCTGCTTTTCGATCTGTCGTAGAAAGGAAAATACAGACGCCGCCGGCACCAAAGAAAATACTGGATACATCTCTAATCGACAGAAATACGGACATTTTTCATCATTTATTACGAACTAGCTTATATGCCCGTGCTTCGCAACGGTTGCTGAAGGAGGGCTGTGTGCATCATGGCTTTTTAGGTTTCCGGACCTCAGTCAGTAAAAACAGAAACCGTACTGGATCGCTAGGACAATAAACTCAATTGTTCTAGCCAAGATGTCAAATATAAGTAAGAGTCATTGTCCGAAACGATGTATCTTCATAAAGGTTTTGATACAAATAGTGAAACGTGCCAAAATAAGGAAAGAAATGTCGTTAAGTATTTAATACACAAAACGTGTTTGTTGGTATTCGTAGACATAAGATTGCTTCATTCTGTCACAGACGTTCGCTTCCTTATTGTACTACCACATACTCATTATGCAGCAGCGATGTCTATTAGTTCTTTGGTGCACTACAGTGCCCCTATCGCTTGTCTACTGTACTACGCCACCCATACTTGAAGCATAACGTACATCTAAAACAATTTCTCTGTTTCCACTTTTATGAAAAGAAGTTGCTCCATGCAAATCAGTGAAGTACTTTAGGAGATTAGGTATTTCTAATAGATGAACAGCCAGTTATTGAAAACACTTAAGGTTGCGATGTATCTTTTTTCCGTGATCTGATTTTTATGAAATCATGCCTATATGTTGCCCCCAATTTAGAAATATCACTGAAAACAATTATTATTCTTGCGGTTGGCTCTCTTTCCGTTAGATGCACTATTGTCTCTCCAAGCGTGAGACTTAAACTTCCGTAGCAGTTGTACGGATACGTTAGACTGTGACATCAGTATGTAAATATATGGATTTAACACGGCGAGTATTGTATCAGTTTTATATTCATTGCTTTGAATCATATTTCGTAGAACATAGCAACCAACAAACCGATTATAAGAAATATGGTAAATCTGAAAAGTCAAAGAGTAAGAAGTATTTTCAAAGGGTAATAATCCGATCGCTGCCCCAACTTCACGCGGACACCCGCAGCGCTATCTATTAGCTCTTTGCTGCATTACGCCTTTTCAAGCATTAAATACATCTAAAACTTCAAATTACGATATCTTTTACTTTCTTGATCTGATTTTGATAAAATGAAATCTATATGTTGCCAAAGGATCTTCCCTATTTATCTGTGATGCCCCCATGAATGTTCATTTAGTACTTTTGGAGATTAGTCTCTACAAACAGACACATACGATTGCTTTCAGAGAAATGTTTAAATTGTGATATCTTAATTTTTCTGATCCGATTTTGTGAAATGAAGCGTTTCTGTAACCGCAAGATACCCTCACGTTTTCTGTGAAAAACCCCTGAAAATTCGTACAGTAGTTTTGAAGATTGAAGCGAACAGCAACTGGCCTACATTTACAGATTTATTATTAATATAGATATGTTGTACAATTGCAAATTTTTTCAGGAATATATTGATTTGTATAAGTGCTATATGTCGGTAAAATTTTTTGCCAATATAGTTAGTAGTATAGAAGTACTATATTAAAACGTGATGCTTGATGGGGCGGTTTTCCATGAACGTTACTCCATACGTCCTCATATCTCATGCACTACGTGTCGTACTGTGATACAATTTCGAAAGTAAATTCAGCTTCAAGTGTGCATTCTGGCTACAAAACTTTCTGCGAGTACAATTGTAGTGTAGAAAATTATAAATTGTAACGTTATACAGAATGCCATAGTTTTGCTCCATGAACAGAGGAAAAGTAGTAAGCGAGAAACTTTTTTCCTTTATTTTGATGTAGTTGTTTGCGAGAGAAAGTTTAATAAAGGTTTGAAGTTATGTTTTAAGTTCGTTGGAAGTCGCCAAGTAGTGTCATTCTCATGTAGTGTATTTATAAAGTTTGGTGGCATTATGTGGCAGTTTATTGCAACTCTTATTGTTTATCACGTTATATCTTCTGAACCATGTGTCGTATGTGGTTCGTACTCCTACAGCAATTGTTACCTTTCGTAAGGAATTCGTGTTGAAATTTGGTTGTAATCGCTCCAGTGGTTTAGAAGAAAATGAGCAGTATTGTCGTTTGACGCAGCAGTTTTTACGCATCTCATTGTTTATGACGTCATATCCCCTTACGTATGTGTCGTAGGTGGACCTTACCCCGACAGTGCCAAGTTTGGTTGAAATCGGTCAAGTAGTTAAGGAGATGTGGAACATACATACAAACATAAATACATACACACATACAGCCTATTTTGTAAGATGTAAGATTAAGAGAGAACTCTGCAAAATTCCTGCACTATTTCAGGATGTCTGTTACATCATTTAATGAATTATGTGCTATGCAGAAGCCAAATCTCACAGAGAGAGCAGGTGCTATGGATGCCTGCAGATATAGTTACTGCTTATAAAAATTGTAACAAAGTTTGTACTCTAGTCTGTTTCTCATAAAAATTGTAAGAGAACAAGTGTGCTGTTCACCCAAAATGTTCCCAAAAATATAAGATTTATTCTAATAAGAAACAAAGAGAATAATACATACGACATTCATTTTCCTCCGATACTATATTATTTCCGAAGTCAGGAACAAATTTCTTACACATCTCCTCCCAAGCATTACGTTTTTCAGTCTTGTTGCTATAATCCTTGTTTCTTTAATCCCAAATTACAGGGCGACATTCTACTTCAATGATGAAAAGTTCGGGTCAAATGTTATTTTTGTAGGGAAAGTAGCACAAAATTCTTTAACACAATACAAATGACGCTCGTGAGTCAACAATGACACTGGCGAAGCAGGGCGAGCCGGTTGCTGTTTACCGCCACCCCTGCTGTGCAGCCGCAGTCGCACCGCTGTCAGACCGCCATGTGTCAAACGCGACCGAATCGCCGCGGCCAGTCGCAGGGACCGGCGGCTGCACAGTGGACTTGCGCATGATAGTTCGCGATCGGGAGCGCTCAATTTAGTTCGTTCCTTTAGTTCGTCCACTCCCAGTGGTGGGTGAGCGGCGTGGTCTGCGCTGCGTGGTCTGCGCATGCAGGCGGAGGGAGAAGTTCCCCCACTTACTTGCTTCATGCGCTTGCTGCGTGAGCCGCTAACGATAACACACAGACCAAAAGAAACAGTTTGTGGATAATTTCTCGCTTTTAAGTTTAGAGTTATCTCTATATCTTGGCATTATGGAATTTGTTAGTCAGATATTGGAGAGCGCAGAATACTTCAAAACATAAATTTTGTAGCACTGAACTATGTAATCTAGCAGGCAGACGCTAACCTCGAAATGGCTCTTACCAGCAGAAGCAAACACGTGATTTTTAATGCTGTTGCGAGGCCTCTCACTACTGCCCGTCGGTCTTCGCAGTAGACTCCAACGAACTAACAAGCGAGATACGTTGGGCATAATAGTTCGCGACCGGTAACGTATGTTTTAGTTCGTGACCTGTTGCTCCTATTTTAGTTCGCGACCGATCGCGTATATTTTAGTTCGTGACCGGTAGCTCTCCTTTTAATTCGCAGCTCGGCCGCGAAGTAGGTCGCTCTTTTTAGTTCGTCCGCTCTTTTTCGCTTTTGCTACCGCTACTAAAAGAGCTCTTTGTTTTGATATGACACTGCTGAATATTTTAGGAAAGTTGTGGCAGTGAACTATGAAACTACAGCTGAGCTGTATGTTAGCTGCAAATGACGGTAACTGGCAGGAGGGAATCACGCGATTCTGCGCGCTCTCACGTCCTCTCGCTGTTCCCCGTCAGTCTTCGGAAAAGGAGCGGACGAACTAAGGGGCGAGGGATCTACGAACTAGTTCGCGTCGTTCGCCTCTGGAAGCGCTCTTCCGAACTAGTTCTTTCGCGAACTATATAAGCGGGCAAGTCGCGCGACCAAACCGCCAGTGTGTAAGCGGCCTATGGAGCCACACTGTAGCAATTCTGCAGGTGTTCCATTTTCCCCTTGGAATTGCCCAAATCCGTCGGAAAGCACAACGAACACGAATGTACGCAGGTTACCAACCACCTATCACAGTCGTATCTAGCCATATCAAGGGTCCCATTATCACTTCAACGGCACGCTCCCCACACCAGCTTTTGCAGCCTCCATGAATTCATGACGGTGTCTCCATACCCATGCACGTCTATCCACTCGATAAATTGTAAAAGAGACTCTTCAGACAAGGCAACCTCTTTCCAGTCATCAACAACTCACAAGGGAAGTACTTGGGCTCGAACAAACACATATACACCAAAATCGTATGAGAGATAATGTAAAGATCCCATATTGTACTAGTGATATTCCCGCATCTGCAAAACTCTGCAGTCATCCGTTAAAGGCCTCTGCGTGTGCCTTGCCACATTGCACTTTGACCTGTCGGTTCGCCAGTAGGGACGTTGCAGTGTGCCTCCGAAGTTGCGTTTTGTGACGTTATTTTTGTGGTGAAGCGTCAGATGGGGTGGCGATTGGTAATCAATCCTTGCCATTGGTTGAGATATTACGTAGAACCCTTCTTCATGAAGATAGTATTAGTGTAGAAGATGAATCATCTGCATGCTGTCTCGTATCTATTATGGTACAGAAATATGAGCATAAGTTAGATACTGTTGTTACAAACTCATAATAATGATAATAGGGATGATAATGACGAACAATTCACTGCAAGCGGTAGTGCTACGGGAAGTGCGGGAAGTGCGGGAAGAGGCGATGGAAGCAGTGGCAGTGAATACCATCAGTCTTTCGGGAAGGAGGTTAAAGTTGCAACTATCATCACGGATTTTGACGACAATACGCTAAAGAACATGTCAGATGATTATTACATAAGTTATAGTTAAGATTTCTGCATTGCGTATGACGTCTACAATTACATCTACAGTGCTATCTACAGCAAGATTGCAGTGTTTTGCATAAAAACGACACCCACCAGCACATTGAGGTGTACGTAGAGATCCTGTAACCAAACGTTCATACAGATATGTTTATTCGAGCCCATGTACTTTCCTTGTCATTGTCGGTCCTGCGGGTACTCGTGCGAACCTTCGACTCCGAAAGTCCATACACGTCATTCGTTGAACTTATTAGGTTACTTTCCATGGTTTGCGCTCCACGACTGTGATATGTTTCCAACACTGTGGGATTTTCAGCTCTCAGTCGATTTTTTTTAATCTTTATTAGCAAATCATGATTTCGGCCAGTAACTGGCCATTATCAATGCTAAAAATTACAAGAAAAAACACACTGTTACTACATCAAAATGTTACATAAGTACCACTTATGACATTATGACAGACATAACAATGTTTAAATTAATTATACATACCGTGTGTTTAACTGAAGATGTTATTAATATGGATAACTAACACCACGCCAACTGGACACTTTTACCGTTTCAAATCTACACCAACACTATTTCAAAACAAAAGTGGGTGATGTCAAAGAACAACATTTGGGCATGTCCCTCTACAGTATAACGAATATAACAGTTTTTATCAACAGAATAAATAAATTAGAGAAGTCAAAGTAATAAAACAACATTGTTTCCATTTATGACGAGTTTTCAGAAACATTGTAATAAATTAACACGAAAGGTTGTGATAAAAAGTAAAACTGTTAAAAGTAATCATTCTACACATTGTCATTTGTTTTTAGAAAATATTTTCAAAACCATTATAAGCTATTTACGAGAGATAAAACATTTCTGCATAGGTATTCGGCTTATTTGTCAATTAATAATTGTACATAGTCGTTTGATACATATCAAATGGGAAAAACGACCAGGATGTTATAATTAATACTTAAACTCACACCTAGATGTCGCTGGGCGTTACTGTTTTACGGCATCGATGATGTGTCCTTTGCTAACGATCTCAATAAGTATTAAGCTGCGCGTCAAAGATGAAATGACCGTTAAAAAGTATACCAGTTAAAATAATAAAAATCCCGCAAGTTTGATGGTCTCTATTAACCCTGTACGAGAATGTAAAACGATTTAAACCATGAGTACTTGTATAGATTTTCAATCACGCAAACAGTAATCGTGTGTAAGAGTGTGTTTTTCCTGTACGTTTTAGTACTGATAATGGCCAGTTACTGGCCGAAATCATGGTTTGCTAATAAAGATTTTTAAAAAAAAAAGATCGACTGATAGCTGAAAATCTCAGAGTATTGAATTAGTTGAACTTGTTGACGATCTAGCATAGAAATTCGCAGCAATTTGGGGAAGAGTTGCACTTCTGTCACGTTGATCGATTATTTTCATTCGTCTCTGATCCCGTTCTTACTGGATATTTTTCCGGCCGCAGCGATGTAGGAGATTTGATGTTGTACCGAATTCCCGATATTCCCGATACACCCGTTAATAGGTTCGTGCAAGAAAATCGCAGCCTCATCGCTACCTCGGAGATACTGTATCCCACATCTCTTACGCCGACTGTATCAAGACGTTCAGACAAACTTAAATCGTGATAACCTGCAACTGCAGTAGCATTAACATATCTAATGACTGAGCCTGACACCTGTTGCCTTATATAGGATTTACTGACCGCAGCGCCGTCCTCTGAATGTTTACATATCTCTGTATTTGCTCACGAATGCCTAACCAGATTCATCGGCTTTTCAATTTATTGTAATTCCTTCTGCATTCACAATGGGATCAGTAAACAAATGTTCAAATGTTTGTTGTAGAGCGTATGGGACTTAACTACAGGGGTTTTCAGTCCCTAAACTTACAAACTACTTATGAACTAGCTAATACTAAGGACGGCACAAATATCCAAGCCCGAGAGGGGATTCGAACCCCGACCGTAGTGGCCGTGCAGAACGTGACTGAAGCGCAGCAGACCTCGTGGCCACCGCGGCCGGCTATCAGTTAACACTTTTTAAAGTGCCACTGAAATAGAGGTAAGTTTTCCAACCAATTTTCAGATTTCTTATATATTTAAAATGAATTAGCTTGCTGACAAGAATTAACTGATTAATCTAATGAAGTACAATAGTAATAATGAAGTTTAATGAATAATGAAGTTTCCGTAATAATAAATATTAAGTACTTTGATTTTTTTGTGTGTGGGGGGGAGAATACAGCAATGTTGAATTGTTAACTATAACTGGTGGTAAATGATTTGAGAAAAAAATAGACTAGTAAAGAAGAACCAAAACACCAATGGCTGCGGATGGTTTATGGCTGGATTCAGAGAAGTAACTTCACTACCCTGTGACCGCTACACTACCTGACCGTATCAGCCATAGATCATATTTCTTTTCTTGTTCGTTTCAAATTTTACCACATACGAAGACAAAATCAATTTCTTTTCGTCTCCCATACCAGTCTGTTAAACTGCATACTGACGTAAAGTAAAAAAATGTAATTAATCAATTGTATGTGTTCAAACTGCTGGGTATATATGTTTGTCAAACTACAGCATGACAAATGGAAAACCACGTGCAAAAACTACGAATGTGCTTGTCCGCTGTTTTTCTGTGGTTCACACACCAAATTTATTCAGCCTGTTTGTACAGAGATCACTGTTCCTACCAACAAGCTTCAATTTCGTCGAGTGGCTAAAACACTAGCTCCTTGCGACAATCAGCGTAAACTCGGCCACTATTTTAACGGTGGTCACATTATTGAAAGTTACCGAACTATGATGTGCTGGTGTGAAAATTAACGTGCTGAACTTGCTGAAAAAATTTTAATTTTCTCTGCAGTTTCTTTACCAAAATATAAATTAAACATGCATAATTGTTTCCACATATCAGGTGGATGAACTGAACTGACAAAGGACTAAATACTGTTTACATACATCATCTTTGTAACCGGTTGCTGTACCAGTCGCAGGAATGGAGTGGAAGAATTTTTAAATACTGTTTATTACAAGGCAGATGAAATGAAGTATCTTCACAAAAGGCTGTCTTACAATTTTAATTACTATCCAAATGAGTGCTGGACAACAATTACCTTCGCAATAATTACAGGTTTCGTTTGAAATATAAGCAACTAAAAATAGATGAGAAAGAAATGCGAAGCAAATACGAACAGAAAACATGATTTAAGACATGGGTAAATTACATATACATCAATTTAAAGTTAAATATACAAATGTTCAAATGTTTGTAATACTACTAAAGCAAATTGCTTTGGTCAGTAGTCCCTAGTCATACAAACTAAACTAACTTACAGTAAGAACTCTACGGACAACCCATCCCTGAGCCAGGTCTCGAACCTCCGGCGGAAAGGTCCAGCCAGTCCGCGGAATGACGCCTTAGGCCACTCAGCCACTCCGCGCGGTTATAAATATACCTGCAACACAAATGACGAGAGAGGTCGTTTTGCAAAGCGATGCCTTTTGTCTTTAATTTTTCGGAAATATTTACGAAAAATCTATAAAACCTTATGACCAGCGTGCAGGAAGCGCATTCCTAAAATTTTGATAATACTTTCATGAAATAGTGAGTAGCACAAAGTAAGTGTGATGTTTGAAATTATGAATACACTGAATTTCTATATTATCATATTGTATAACATTCTTTAATATTAATAAACCTTACCCCAAAACACACGATATTCAATTTGCTTCAAACTTGGTGAACATATAGACAACTAAAATATTTAAATTCCGTGGTTCGTACCCTATCTCTTGATGACCGCTGCACAGTCCCTACAGTCGACGATCCGTTTTGTCGCTGATAGCACATGTTTTCTCGTCCATCAACTATTAATTACTCGAATGGAATGCGGTACTAGATAAACCGCTTTCAATATTGCAGACCAGTTAGACACGCTAACAAATTACGACTGCGTGGGCATGCGATCATATGGGAGATCTTCTCTGTTGTCATATTAATTAACGTTTCCGTAATCAGTGTTCGATGTTTGTTATCCAGTCTTCGTTAATTTAAAATTTCCAAGAGAGATTTACGTTCAAATGGACATTTTTAAAATCCGCATATGTACATACAATATTGTTACTAGAATTCTTTAGGTGCCTAAGGACAAGTTTTAAATTAAGAATTTGTTCCTCGCATTACCTGTTTCGATAAAGTCTACTTGGCAGTCATAAAATTTTGGTTCCAGTCGATCTGGGTCTCGATCAAATAAACACTGGGAGAGGATTTTGTATATGACTGAGAGACTTCTTGGTAATTATTTACATCGGTTCTATCCCCCTTTTTCTCTGGAATGGATTAATCTGGGGAGTTTTCCAGGTAGTTTCTCAGTTTGCCACAAATGCCTACTAATTGGGTGATCTTTTTAAGTGTGTTAGGGCCAGCAGAGTTTGGTATTTCTGCAAATGTATAGTCTTCTCGAGATACTTTATTCTTTTTTAGGTCTCTAATTGTTTCTAGTTATTTCGATTTCATCAGGTTGTTTAAAGTTGGCTCTGATCGGAAATTATTCTACGGTCACGAACAGTTTCATAGCTATTAATTATCAATTATACTACAATTTCCCTGGTTGTTAATAGCCAAATTCGCATTTTCACTTTTCAACCGGAGACTTTGAGGTTGGTAATCGGTTAGGATTTTTCTGAATTTAAGTTTCTTCCATTGTTCTTTTCTAAGGCTTTCCCAATTTCTACAATTTGGGCATATTTCTAGTTTCTTTTAGTGTGTAGGATTAATTCAGATACTTCTCTTCTTACAATTAGAAAGTTTTGTACATATTTTTCGTTTGCTTATTATTCCTATTTTTGAATACCTCATGCCTAGAATTAACTTCTGTTCAAAAATCTGCATTCTACCAAGGGTGTTTTTTGTTTCTTTCTAAGCGGAATCAAATTTTGTGCTTTTCCTTTGAATTTTTCTTTAATGCTTTGCCAATTGTTTGACTGTCATTTTTGTTTTGTATTTTGTTTTGAAGAGTTTATGAGTTTGATGCTAAATAATGGTAAAAATCAACACTTGCCTCTTTCTTAAGTCTAACATTTGCAATTTCTTTGTAGTAACGGTATGAAACTGATATATGATCAATTTGAAATTCCACAATAAATATATATTGAATGCTAGTCTTTTTATTATTACTATTATTATTATTATTATTATTATATTATTATTATTATTAATATTAAAAGGAATATTTTTAACTTGTTGTTATGATGGTAAGATTAAAGTTTTTGCATGTTTTAACAAGTCATTGGCAAAATATCTACCCACCGTTTTCTTTCTTTACCTAATTGATCAATAACATCACCAATTACAATTTTAACGTTATCTGAGGGAATTTTCGAGGTGATGCTTTATAAAGTTTTCCAAGTTTCGTTAACTTCTTGAAGTTTCTTAAAGTTTACCTCATTGATTGACATTGGGCATTAATTAAACTGTACGCTTGGAGGAAGATAAGAAAGGAGATATGATACTGCGAGAAGAATTTGACAGCGCTGAAGGACTTGAGTCGAAATAAGGCCCCTGGAGTAGATGAAATTCCGTCTTAACTGTTGATGTCATGAAAAAATTGTATCACCTGGTATGCAAGATGTATGATATAGAGGAAAGACCCTCCGACTTCAAGAAAAATATTGTAATTCCAATTACAAAGAAAGCAAGTGCAGACAAGTGTGAAAATTACAGATCAGTTTAATAAGTCATGGTTGCAAAATACTAACACGAATTATTTACAGACGAATGGAAAAATTTGTAGAATCCAACCTCGGGGAAGATCAGTTTGGATTTAGGAGAAATGTAGGAACACGAGAGGCAATACTCACATTACTCACATTATCTTATCTACATCTACATCTACATGGGATACTCTGCAAATCACATTTAAGTGCCTGGCAGAGGGTTCATCGAATCACAATTATACTATTTATCTCCCATTCCATTCTCGAATAGCGCGCGGGAAGAAAGAACACCTGAATCTCTCGGTTCGAGCTCTGATTTCTCTTATTTTATTCTGATGATCATTTCTACCTATGTAAGTGGGAGTCAACAATATATTTTCGCATTCGGAGGAGAATGTTGGCGATTGGAGTTTCGCAAGTAACCCACGCCTCAGCGATAAGCGCCGTTGTTGTAATGATTCCCATCCCAGATCCTGTATCATTTCCGTAACGCTGTCTCCCCTGTATCGTGACAATACGAAACAAGCTGCCCTTCTTTGGACACTTTCGATGTCCTCCGTCAAACCCACCTGATAAGGATCCCACACCGGGCTGCAATACTCCAAAAATGGACGGACAAGCGCAGTGTATGCAGTTTCTTTAGTAGTTCTGTTGCATCTTTTAAGGATTCTGCCAATAAAACGCAGTCTCTGGTTCGCCTTTCCCACGATATTATCTACGTGTTCTTTCCAGTTTAAGTCTGAAGTAATAGTGATTCCTAGGTATTTTGTGGAGTTTACGGCGTTCACATTTGATTGATTTATGTTGTAAACAAAGTTTAACGGATTTCTTTTCGTACTCATGTGGACGACTACACGCTTCTCATTATTTAGAGTCAATTGCCAATTTTTACACCATACTGATATCTTATTCAGATCGTTCTGCAGTTGGTTTTGATCTTCAGATGATTTTACTAGACGGTAAATGACGGCGTCACCTGCAAACAACCTAAGAGAGCTACTTAGATTTTCCCCTAAATCGTTTATGTAAATAAGGAATAGCAGAGGACCAATAACACTACCTTGTGGAACGCCCGATATCACCTCTGTTTTAGTCGATGCCTTACCATCGATTACTACGAACTGTGTCCTCTCTGACAAGAAATCCCCTATCCAATTGCAAATTTGGGGCGATATACCATAACCACGCAATTTGATTAACAGCCGTTTGTGAGGTACGGTGTCAAAAGCTTTCTGGAAATCAAGAAATACGGAATCGATTTGCGAACCTTTGTCGATAGCACCCATCACTTCGTGTGAATATAGAGCTAGTTGTGTTTCGCATGAACGATATTTTCTAAATCCGTGTTGACCTTGGGTCAATAGATCGTTCTGTTCGAGATAATTCATAATATTTGAATACAGGATATGTTCCAAAACCCTGCTGCAAATTGACGTCAATGAAATAGGCCTGTAGTTTAGTGGGTTACTCCTACTGCCTTTCTTGAATATAGGTGTGACCTGTGCAACTTTCCAATCTTTTGGTACAGATCCTTCTATGAGAGAGCGGTTGTATATGATTGTTAAGTAAGGAGCTATCGCTTCAGCATAATCAGATAGAAATCTAATGGGTATACAATCCGGACCAGAAGACTTGTTCTTATTAAGTGATTTTAGTTGCTGCACTACTCCGATGATATCTACTTCTATGTTATTCATTACGGCATCTGTTCGTAATTCGAAATCTGGAATATTGGTTTCGTCTTCTTTAGTGAATGAGTTTCTAAAAGCTAAGTTTAGTAACTCTGCTTTAGTAGCGCTGTCATCGGCAGGATCGCCATTACTATCACGAAGTGAAGGTATTGTTTGTGACTTTCCCCGAGTATATTTAACATATGACCAAAATCTCTTTGGGTTTTCAGTCAAATTACGAGAAAGAGTTTCGTTGTGATAAATGTTGTAGGCATCTCGCATTGAAATCCTCGCTAAATTTCGAGCTTCTGAGTACAATCGCAAATCCTGGGGATTTCGTGTTCGTTTAAATTTAGTATGCCTTTTCCTTTGCTTTTGCAACAGTGTCCTAACCTGTTTTGTGTACCAAGGGGGATCGCCTCCTTCTTTTATTAATTTATTAGGTATAAAACTTTCAATTGCTGTCGATACCACTTCTTTGAATTTGAGCCACATCTGGTCTACACCTACGTTTAGTGTTAGAAACGAGCGGAAGCTGTCTTTCAAGAAGCAATGTATTTTGTTTCTATCTGCTTTTCTGAACAAATATACTTTGCGTTTATTTTTGGTAACTTTGGGACTTTCGATATTCAATTTCGCTACTACAGCTCTGTGTTCACTAATACCTGTATCCGTTTTGATGCTCATTATGAGCTCAGGATTATTTGTTGCTAAGAGATCAAGTGTGTTTTCACATCCATTTACAATTCTAGTTGGCTCATGAACTAATTGTTCGAAGTAATTCTCAGAGAATGCGTTGAGTACAATTTCGGACAATGTTTTTTATGCCTACCTCCTGATTTGAAAATATAATTTCGCCAACAGATCGAGGGTAAATTAAAATCACCACCTACTATTATCGTGTGAGTCGGGTACGTTTTTGTAATTAGACTCAGGTTTTCTTTGAACCTTTCTGCTATTGTATCGTCAGAGTCGGGAGGCCGGTAAAAGGAACCGATTATTAACTTCTTACGATTTTCGGGTACAACCTCTACCCATAATAGCTCGCACGAACTATCAACTTCAACTTCGCTACATGAAATACTACTTTTGACGGCGACAAACACGCCCCCACCTATTTTGTTTAATCTATCCTTTCTGAATACCGTTAGATCTTTTGAAAATACTTCTTCTGAACTTATTTCCGGCTTGAGCCAACTTTCGCTGCCTATAATGATCTGTGTTTCGGTGCTTTCTATTAACGCTTGCAGTTCTGGAACTTTCCCGACACAGCTACGACAATTTACAACTGTTATACCGATAGTTTCCGGATTTACATTTCTCCTGTGATCCACCTGAACCCTTTGAGATTGCCCATTTTCTATTTCCCCGAAGCTCTCTTATAGGCTATAGGCTTATAGGCTTATAGGCTAAGGAAAGGGAAACCTACGTTTTTAGCGTTGGTCAATTTGGAGAAAGTTTTTGACAATGTCGACTGGAATACTCTCTTCCAAATTCTGAAGCTATCAGGGGTAAAATATAGGGAGCGAAGAGTTATATTAAACCTATACAAAAACCAGACATAGTCGAAGGCCAAGAAAGAGACGCAGAGATTGGGAAGGGAGTACGACAGGGTTGTAACCTTTCCCCAATGTTGCTCAATTTGTACATTGAGCAAGCAGCGAAGGAATGGAAGGAGAAATTTGGAGAGGAAATTAAAGTTCAGGGTAAAGAAATAAAAAGTTTGCGGTTTGCCGATGACATAGGAATTTTGTCAGAGACTGCAAGAATCTGGAAGAGCAATTGAATGGAATGGACAATGCCTTGAAAGGAAGATATTAAGCAGAGTAAAACGATGGCAATGGAATGCAATGTCAGAAAATCAGGCGATGCTGAAGGAATTAGATTAGGTAATGAGACAATAAAAGTAGTAGATGAATTTTATTATTTCGGTAGCAAGATAACTTCTAATGGCCGAAGTAAAGAAGAAGCGCTGCTGATATGTGACATACATCAGTCGGTGTCTGGAGATCAATGGTCGCAATACCTTACCGATAAAGAGATAACTGGTCAGACTGTTCAGCAATGTTTTCCACAGCTTATAAGTTTTGCCCACATAAAGAGCTAGTGTCCTGTAGTGCACGTGGATGACAGTTGGCGGCCAATTATGGTTGGGAGTGTCGTGTTGTCATATTGTACTTTGAACATCTGACCACAGCACACGAAAAGGCCACGATTAGCATTCGTCTTGCTATATAGCGATGTAGGGTCAGAACTGCTGCTACATAAATTTTGTGTTTCGGTGTGTGTTAGCTATTTACTTTATAGTATCTAATTGCAAAAAACCTAGATGCAACGTTTCTTCCTAAAGCCCACGAAAATGCAGATGTTGAGCTTTCGAATTCACTGTTCCTATTTTTGCTTTTTTTTCATAGTGTCGTAAAGCTTCTTCCTGTATTCGTACTTGATCTGTGCCCAGTTTTTGACGTGATAGCGACTAGGATCTCTTAGCACTAAATATTACGGGGTGGGGGGGGGTGAGCGGGCTCGAAGAGTTGGCCTACCGTCAAAGATGTGTAATTCCCAGTTGTTTCTGCTAATTCTTAAAGGAAAAAAAAAAAAAAAAAAAAAAAAAAAAAAAACAACTCTCCCCAACAGACTGCAAATATTAGAATGTTACAGAAAATAGCCATCTTGTATTGAGACTATGGAGTACTTAGTGCAAGGTTCAGCTGAACATGTGAACATCGCTTAAGGCTTATGCAGAATTAGCGATCCATTCGACAACGAGGGCGATATTAATTATTATGGCTACCATTACTCGAACAAACAAAAGCACAAAATGAAAACTGTGACAGTTCATCGCGCTCTAGTTCAATAAAATTGCTATCGGCGAACGACAAGCTGTGCGGTATTGTTAATGGGAATTATGAGCAAATACGGGCAATTAGTAATATACACCGTTTGTAGCGTTATCGCTACAATGAACGGCAATTCATCTTGGTGCCGCGAGCACAGAGGTAAGCCGTACCTATTAAAATGCAGTTTCCACGCTCGCAAATTAGGCTGACGGCCCTAGTTAAAATACTTTGTCGACAATTAATGTATACTGCCCCCGCGAGAATTATCCAGCCACTAATTGTTATTACGGAGCCGAGCACTACCTCACGGGCTGGCAGCAGTTGTTTTTCTGCGCGGGCGTTGTTTCCTGTTTTTATTATTATTTATTTTTTTAGGTGTTTAATTAAAAAGAACGAGATATCTAATAACAAAAAAAATGCCTACAGACGAAACTATAAGTAAAGATTTATTAAAAGACTGCTAATAATTAAGAAATTACTGTTCATAGCAGACAAGAAGCAGTAACTCTTCGACTATTCTCGGTGGTGTAGTTTAACAATAAATCATCCCAAATCATTAGTTACACTAAGAATACTACAAGTAACCGTATTAATCACCATCCATGTAATTAAATGGTCACTGCAGCCAAATGCTTTTTTCGTGCAAGAATTCGGCATTTAATAGCAAGAGAATTACATAATGTTGCAAATCAAAACACCGACATACCTCTAATACATATATGAACTGCACAAAATTCCATCATTATTTAAACTGAAAAAATGACTTGCTATAGTGTAAAACATTACACTTTGTGCTAGGTTTCAATGTAAGCTTAGGAGTCCCTGTGAGTTTGAAAGTACAGATAATGTAATGTTTCTAAATACAACAAATATTTATTTTCTTTCCACTTTGGAACACTATTTTCATTTAATGTACCCTCATTCGCCCACACCAATTCATATTTTATCTGTGTTTGAGAAATAAATGTTTTCTATCCTCTCAAAAGTGCCAAATGCCGGTCCATTACTTTTGTGATTCAGAGATGCTTTGATCCATACATATAGAGCAACAAACAGACATTCCTACGTTTCATGGTTAGTAACAAATATAAAGGAGTCTTCTGATAATTTTGGGAGGTTCAGGTAAAAAACATCTTGCATATACTGTTTCAATATCGTGCCCATACGCAGAACAATTAATTCCATTCACGCCGAACGTTTTACTAAGTAAAGTATCTTATTGATTGCAAGAGATTCGTACGGAAGTTTATTTCCAGAGTAAAGTTTTGTAATCTGAAAATTTATGTACAAAACCCTTTTCAAACCCCACACATGAAATCAGTGTGGCCAATAACGTACTCTTTTCGAGTCAAGAAAAATGCAATCGTGTGATTCGTTCGTAGTTGCCAGGTGGCAAAGCAGAGTCCTCTTCCACTTGCGACAAGTGTCACATGAGTAACCTTGCACTGGTTTATTCTTTCTCTGGCTGCAAGAATGGAGTCTTGAGTCTTGTTTAGTATGCGGTTTGTTTTATTTCACACTATGTTTCCGTTTTGTATTATTTTAGTATGGACGCGTTGATTAACAATTCATGAAACTTATTGATTGGGAAGGGAGAGTATCAAGAGATTACAGCTACAGCTTTGAATGAATTAAGAGCGTCCATAACTACTTGAATATGCGAGCTCGCATTTTCTAGTTTGATAACAAAACAACCAAAGAAAAAAGATGAACGACGTAAACGATTTACGACGAAAAGTAACAAGCTTAAATC
Organism: Locusta migratoria; assembly: GCA_026315105.1. Taxonomy (NCBI): domain Eukaryota; kingdom Metazoa; phylum Arthropoda; class Insecta; order Orthoptera; family Acrididae; genus Locusta; species Locusta migratoria. The sequence goes on from CM048746.1 coordinate 330,485,632, forward strand.
AGTATAGACGTTATCATTAACACTAACACTAAACACTACCAAAAATCTCATTGACTTAACCACTTAATTTATATATTGCAAAAACACTGCAACAAGTGTGGGAGGCAATAGAGAGTTGGGTTGCATCATTTCTGCATTAACTAATCAAAGACTTGCAAGAAGGTACGCAGGAAGAATGGACACTATTTCCTCATCAAGAGATTGACGACATTTCGCATCGTTGTAGCATCGTTTCAATCATGTGTTGATGAAAGATGTGGTCACTACGCTGACTAAAATGTTTAAATGTTTGTAAGGCAATGGGACCAAACTACAGTGCTCACCAGGCCCTAAACTTACAAACTGCTTAAACTAACTGATTCTAAGGACAATACACACACACACACACACACACACACACACACACACACACACACACAAACACATGCCCGAGGGAGGACTCGAACCTCCGATGGAGGAGCAGACGCGCAGTCCGCAGCAAGGTGCCTTAGAACGAACGCCCATTTCCACGTGGCATACCCTTCCTAACATTAACCAGTTGTAAGGATATGTATCTAAATCCATAAATGCGTTAAGTTACAAAAATTTAAGTTATCATTATTGTCTACCATTACGAAGGTTTCTGTTCTGTACTTTGTACATTGTTTCTACTTTAATCTCACCTCTTTATAATTATTTGTGGCAAAATAAACGAAACTTTGCAAAATTTCATTTTGTACACTTGTTTATTCATAAATTAACAAGTTCGATAGGATCGTTTCAGTTCCCTCCTCAAATTGCTAAGTAGGAGTAAGTGTTTTTCACTTACTGGGGACAAAAGCCATCTCCTTCAAAAAATCCAATTTTATCAATTTTATACGACCTTTTGAAATAATGTCTGAGATAAGCTGACACCAAATTATAAGAGTAGAAACCTCTTGAACATCCTCTACTGACTGACTAAATTTAGACACCTCTCAGGAAGCATGCAAATGTGTGCGGTCACAGAAGACATTCAGAGCACGCTGTGCCATGCAAATGGTTAGAATTATGGAGGGATAGCGCGTCCCGGAGCCGAGCCCTTGTTAGGCGTCCATCAATGAGCTGTATGTGGGCGCAAGCCACTGATAAACTTTGCATAAGAGATCAGTGAGCCACTAGTAGACCAAAGGACGCTGCTTGATTAATTCACGGCGTTTGAGCAAGTATGAACGGTCGATCACATGAATAGGGTTTCAATCTCTTGTAAGGGAGATGTTATCACCGCGACCTCTGTATGGGAAACATCTCCGAAATAACAGACACCACACGTAATTAATTAGAGCGATCACGACCGGGAAAAACAAGAATGTTACAAGTCTCAAGTCATTTGTCGTATTATTTTGCATAAGCTTATTTACTTAGTTTGCCTAAAAATATACCATACCAGAACATAATGAAGAAATTGTCTAAAGTTCGCGTTCATTTCTAAATTTAGAGAAAAACTGTTTGGTGCATTACTCTTAGAGAAAAACATATTACTTTTGCGGATAAAAATCTGTTGATCTCTTTTGAGAAATTAGGCGAAGGAATTAAAGTTCAGGGGGAAGAATTAAAAACATTGCGTTTGCCGACGACATAGTAATTCTGTCAGATACAGCAAAGGACCTGGAAGAGCAATTGAACGGAATGGACAGTTTGGTGAAAGATGCTTATAAGATGAAGATTAACAAGAGCAAAACTAGGGTAATGGAGTGCAATCTAAGAAAATCAGGTGATGCTGAAGGAATTAGATTAGGAAACGAAGCAATAAAGGAGGTAGATGAGTTTTGTTACTTGGGCAGTAAAATAACAAATGATGGTCGCAGTACGGAGGATATAAAATGCAGAATGGCAATGGGTAGAAAAGCGTTCTTGAAAAAGGGAAATTTGTTAACATCGAATATTGATTTAAGCCTAAGGAAGTCCTTTCTGAAGGCATTTGTATGGAGTGTAGCCTTGTATGGGAGTGAAACATGGACGATAAACAGTGCGGACAGGAAGAGGATTGAGGCTTTTGAAATTTGGTGCTACAGAAGAATGCTGAAGATTAGGTGGGTGGATCGCGTAACTAATGAGGAAGTACTGAATATAATTGGGGAGAAAAGAAATTTCTGCCATATCTTGACTAAAAGAAGGGGTAGATTGGTAGGACACATTCTTAGACATCAAGGAATTGTGAATTTAGCGTTGGAGGGAAGTGTGTGGGGTAAAAACCGCAGAGGAAGACCAAGAGATGGATACAGTAAGCAGATTCAGACAGATGTAGGTTGCCGTTCTTGTGTGGAGATGAAGAGGCTTGCTCAGGATAGGGTATTGTGGAGAGCTGCATCAAACCAGTCTCCGGACTGAAGACCACAACAACAACAACGATCTCTTCGTGTAGTTACAGTTTTATAACTTGTTTACTTTGCACCGTCAGTTTAATATGGGCTGAAGTTCTGCTGTGAAGATTTCGATAACATTTAGCTCTTAAAACTAAACACTATGAACCAGATACAGACGACTCCATCTGCAGCCACGTACAGACCGACCTTATCAATAACGTTAAAAATATAAGAAACAGCTTTGGCGCATGAAATCTTTATTTGACTACTGCAAATCGATTTCGGTCACTGAGTAGCCATCTTCAGTGCTAGAATCGAAGCCCTGTGGACAAACATACACTAGCAGGTTGCATTTTAACATCAGAGTGTAACTGTATACAGTCAATGTCAATCGTAATACTGCAGTATTCTAGCACTGAAGATGGCCTTTCAGTGACCGAAATAGATTTTCAGTAGTCAAATAAAGATTTCATGCGCTAAAACTGTTTCTTATATTTTTAACACTGTAAACTGTATTTAACTTCAAGTAATTTTACACACTGACTCAAAGTAAATGACCGTAACAGGTAGCATTGGCTTTCTGTTCCAATGCCAGTTTATTACGATACTGAAAGTTTTTAGCTTCCACTGAACAGTAATTAAAATTTTACTTCATCATACTTCGCTTGGTAGCTCGCTCGTAGTTTTTGTCATTAACGTCAGAGGTATGTCTAGCACTCGAACGGCTGCTGCACGCAAAGTTGCCGTTCAATGCCCGATACCTTAAACGCGGAATACAGTTATTTCTAGTTGGGAAAATTTATTTAGCTGAATGGACTGCTAGCGAGCAGACGTTTCTTACATTTTGCGAAACAATTTATTGGAACTGCGAGAACAAAACTTCAAGTAGGGACATAATGTGAAAACTAAGTACCTGAAATTCCTAACTGACTCATTTTCTGACCGAAAGTTGGGGTTTATTAAACGGAATTAAATTATGCTTGTAATTTGACTCCATAATGGAGAATGAGCCTGTCCACTTCAATATTACAATATTTAAAAAATTTACATATCGATTTCGTTTCTATGACGGAACGTAGTCAGTGCAGAATGCAACTCTGCATATAACATGTAACAGCCAGGTCCATAAAATAAGTAAAAGGTGTTTCAAGTACATGTTACAATTTAAAATAATTTACCTTCTGGACTTACGATGTTCCATCGTAAGAACGAAATCGATAATTGAATTTTCAAAATAAATTCTTCATATCGCCTACCAAGCTGGAAAATTCTTCATTTTGTTAAATTATGCTTGTAATGACTTCTCTAGAAGTAAAATAATTTTCCTGGAGATCTCATAACCGAGTATTCTAATTTGCTGTTAATGTATACCACATTCAGTGTGTTACAAAGTTTCGACTTCCATTAGCGGACTTGTCTACATCTACGTACTAGCTCCTCAATCCACCATACGGTGCGTGGCCTAGGATACCTCCAGCCAGTGCTAGTTACTTCGTTTAGTGTTCCATTCTCACACATAGCAAGGGAAAAGCAAATGCTTGTCTGCCTCACTACGACCTTGTTTATAATGGTGACCCAATATATATTATTGTTGCATGTAACTGCTTTGTTGAGGACTTTATCCTAACTGATGACGAGACTTGGGCGATACACCTCAATTGCGAGACAAAATTACAGTCCATGGAGTGGGGACGCACAATCTCCTCCCAAAACTCCAGAAAATGTTTGTTATCAGCAAGGAAGATGGTGATAAATGTGTTTGGAATAGGCAAGGTGTGCTTCTTATTGATTTTTCTCGAAGCTGGAGCAACCACAAATTCTGCCCGGTACTGTCCAACTTTCCATATTCCTTAGAAAAGTAGTTCAAACCGAACACCGAGGTAAACGGACCTAAAAAAATTTGTTTTTACACGACAATAACCGACCTGTCACGGCAAACCGCACTAAAGAATACCTTAATTCATTCACATGGGAAATTTTTCCTACAGCTCCGATCTTGCACTAAGTGACTTCCACTTGTTTTCGAAGATGAAAAACTACCTTGCAACGCAGCGCTTTGATGACGATACGAAACTTCAGACTGAAACCGCATGCGGCAGAATTTTACGAGGAACAATTTCAAAGCTTGCCCACCGCTATGATAAATGCGTAAATTTGTGAATATGTGGAAAAACAGTATTGTAGTCGCTCTTTCAGATGTATATATTAAAATGTTTTCTTGTAGTTAGCTTTTCTAAATGGCAAAACGTTCCATAACTACTGAATATCCCTTGTATATTCGTACAAAATGCTCAGGCGATACTTTGATGAATAGCATTGCAAACGCAGATTTCCATCATCAACTTTGAGGCAGATAATTTTTTTTTAATTTTTATTTTATTTTACTTTCCAAAATTTACTTAGCCACTAGCAGAAATAAGATACACGTGAGTCTTTATATCCAACTAGCTTAATACCCGCTGCGTCGCACGCGTAGATTGGGAGGTCTGCGTCCGTTGTTTCCACTTCTAAATATAAATTTTCATAGATTTAGCTTTGAAAACGTTTTCCTAATCAAGTATTTTGATACAACTGGCCGCCTATTGCACCATTGATGTCGGAATTCACAAGATCCCGAAACAGTTTTATTTTTATTTTTTTTTTTTTTTTTGTTTTTTGGCTAACCATCGTTCCAAATCCAAATTTTCGCGTTTCTAGCATCAAAGTAGTCTCAGTAGCATCTTTAAAATATTTTCCCTTATTTCACCCGCTTTATGATTGAATTAATAAAAATTTCGAAACACATTTTTTTTAAATCTGAAGTTTTGTATTTCTTGCTTCAAAAGTGCCTTAATAGCAACGTATTTAAAAAAAAACGAAAATCGTTCATTCCATATTTCACCCCATTTTGGATGGGATTATCTATAAATCGCTGACGCCTATGGTGTAAGTTAAACGACGTCTACAAATTTCAAGTTTTTATTATCTGCAGATTCACTTTTCAGCGCCGTATTCTGTCTTTTAGAATCGTATCGAGACCGCGAAATTTCTTTCTTGCGTTTTGGCATCTTCCTTGGTAGATTTACTTTTCAATCTGCAATGTCCACGTATTTTTCTTTATTGGTACGCTTGTTGCAGAAAACAACTGTAGAATGTGCATCATGTTTCGCTGTAAATAACCTCTTTGCTATTTTAGCGTCAAAAGACATCGCTGGTCTTCAGTCCAAATTTTATATGAGCTGACGACTTTCAACTGCTATATCTTCCATCTTATCGACACGGAACAGCTGTTGGGTACAACGGGAGACATTGTACCACAACAACACAGAGAGATCGTTCGTCTCCATTGTGTAGATTTTGCTGAAGAATTTCATGTAAGTCGGTAACTTTCAACTCCCATATCTTCGTCCCCCTTATCGTTATCAACCCTTTACCTCGATAGTGCACAATGGGTGACATACCTACTATCACTTACAAACACTGTTCGTTTGCGATGTGTAATTTGGGCTGCAGAGTGAAATATAGGCCACTTCAATCTTTATATATATTAAGATATAGAGTGTCCATGCAAAGGGTGATCGAAACCGGTGATACATATTTCCGACCATCTGCCTGTGAGTTCCACATCAGCGCTGCTTCCTACAGCGTAACTTATGCGTGAACAGAAGACTTTCCATGTAAAGGAAAAGTATTCAAAGCGAGAATATGTCCAAAAATTCTACAGCAACATATGTAAATGACGTTAACCTGCAATTACGCCAGTCCGTTCTCTTCTCACCAAAGCCTTTAGTTCGGTCGCTTGGGACTTTTCGCTGAACCAAAGATTCGCGTTACGTGTAAGCTAAGTAAGGGGCTAAGAAACTAGAACATGTCGAGAATCAGTGGTATCCTTTTGATCGCTTCCTTGAGCGGAGGATCACCTGCCGGCAGCGTCCGTCACAGCAGGCCGTATTGCCATCACCTCTGCCCCTCCCCCCCCCCTCCACTTCTCCTCTTCGGGGAATCCCGGCGCCTCTTCCGCAATAAATCGGACGGCAGCGTCGCATAGCGGGGCCGGACCGCGCGTTCCTTCGGCAGCGGCGCCGCCCTCCGCCTCTCCTTTTACTCGCTCCTCGCCCTCCTCCTCCTCTTCCTACTACTACTTTGCCGTGCAGGACTGCCACCGTAATTGGATTTGCCGTCTCGACTCGGCTTGTTTTCGCCGGCGCCTGACGCGGCTCCTCGCGCGCTCAGAATTCAATGGGTGTTAAATCACTGCCGGCACTTAGATCACCAACTCGGCTCCCTTCTGACCTGACTCCGTCCTCGGATCACCTTCCAGTGAAGACCTAGGAAGACGGGAAATTGTGTAACATTAACCCCTCGGTGTCCTTCCGCCTCGCAGCGACCCTTGCCCAACAGCGCGTGCCACCGAGAAAGAGGGAATCAGTTGGGTTGTGAACTCACCAAAATCGACAAATGTATAGGTCACAGATGAATTAAGTTCAGTTCAGTACAGTCGTAAATGATCAAGGGTTCACGAGTAAGCGTGAATGACAGGGTGTTCCTTCAGTTCCTTATCTTTGAGGCACACTAATCATATATAGGGTGAATGTAACTTCGCGCACTCGGACTTCGCAGCGAGATTCCTCACATGGCTGCAATAAAAAAAAGTGTCTGTCACAAAATTTCGTCCTGAGCATATTTACAGCAGGAAATATATGTCGTACATTGAGATGTGATATGTAACAAGCAAGATCTTGACAGTATTTTCTGCATCATTTACTTTAGAAATATTTTATTGTGAATTTATACCAGCAGTCAAATATAAACATATGTCCTTATGACACATCAGAGTTCCCAGTGTTTTACCAGATCAATGTCAAAAGACAGTAAACATCATAAATGAACCAGAACACCTTGTCAGCATTACCGTATTGCCACGATCAACGTCGCCACCATTCGTGTCCAACACAAAAACTGGAGCTACTCCGCGATATGATTTATGGTGCAGATATTGACATCGCTCTCCTTCAGGAAGTGTACGTCGCCGATTTTTCCGCGCCATATGGGTTCACGACTTATATCTCACATGCCTCGGACAACGGTAGTGGTGAGGCTATCATACTTCGAGACGGTCTCCCAGCTGAAGATGTTATGTACCTCCCCAACACCAGAGGTATGGCTCTCACGCTCTTTGATGTACGCATTGTGAATGTATATGCACCATCAGGTTCCAGCCACCGCCAGGAACGAAATACTTTCTTCGCAGAAGAGGTTACGGCACTATTTTAGGACCACATGATGATATGATACTACGCAGCGACCACAGGACCAATTACCACACCACTCACCGTGTGCGGCTCTTGAATCTATCCTCAATCGTCTATCACTTATCGACACATGGCGCCATGTCCACGGTGATCGTCTGGGTTTTACCTATTACGCCGCACATTCCTCGAGCCGACTGGATCGCATTTACATCTCGCGACCCCTAATAGGGGGAACTCGACAGGCAGAAATATGGCCTGTTGCTTTCTCCGATCATTAGGCTTATTTTTGTGATGTAGTTCTCAGTCGGCAGGCTGTGTGGCACGGAAGAGGATTATGGAAATTGAATGTAGCACTTCCTGCTTCGTCAGAATGTCGTCGGATAATAGAAGACACATGGACCACATGTCAATGTCGCCTACAAACGTATCCGTCAACCATATCCTGGTGGGTCCAGTCTGCAAAACCCGCTATCCGCAAAGCTCTGATGCGATATGGTAAAGATGTTGCAAATTGGAGAAAAAGCACGATGGACTTTTACTACAGGATCTTACGGGACTGTTCGTTGATGCCTATCTCCCCAGAGCGCCAGATAATGATGAAACGTGCTAAAGCCCAGATATCTATTCTCATGCGAAGGCATTTGGACGGAGCGGTAGTACGATCTCGTAGTACTGATAGTATGCCTCACGAACACCCATCGATGTACCATATACTCAAGGACCGACGATATCGACGGAGGAAGTTGATTTATGCCCTAACGGACGAGCAAGGGAGACGATACGATACACAGTCTACCATCGGTCAAGCGCTTTATACTCACTACCAACAGCTCTATGCAGAAGTTCCACATTCGCCAGAGCTGATTGAGGAAGTATCACATCTCACCTTCGGTGCTGTTCCAGCAGATGAGGCAATGGAACTGGTTGCGGACGTAACTTCTGATGAAGTCCTCAATTCGATACGGGCAGGATCCGTTAATCGCTCCCCAGGACCTGACGGTCTTCCGCTTGAAATTTATCGTACGTTCCGCAATCTTCTTACACCCACCTTCACTTCCATTTGTCAGGAGCTGATGTCTCCGGAGGTGCGCATTCCAGATGCCTTTACGGAAAGGATCATTGTTCCTGTGCACAAGCCCCATGGCGGTATCGGCATCAGTGATTATCGCCCCATCACACTCCTTAACAGTGATATGAAGATCTTCACTCCCCTTTTGGCCGCGCGCCTCAAACACGCTGCTCGATGTGTCGTGTCGTGGCACGGGCACAACGCCTCTCCGGTGCACTTGCGTCGCCAGGCTTTTGATCGAGTAGATCATTCGTTTCTTACGACTGTCCTACGTCATATGGGTTTCCCAGACGTGATAATTACGGTGGTGATGCGCCTACTGAGGGGTGCTTCATCCAGAGTCCTTTACAATGGCAGACTAACCCCACCGATCGTAATTGGTCGCTCTATACGACAGGGTTGCCCGCTTTCGGCGCTCATGTATGCCTTCGCCTTGGAACCCTTGCTCTGTGGCCTTCGGCAACGTTTGATGGGGTTACCCATTGATGGCTACCGATTCCGTTGTACAGCCTATCCTGACGATTTAGTCATCTATATACGTGATGTTGATGAAGTCCGGGCAGCCTTGACGTGGGTTGCGACATATGGCGAGGCTTCGGGTAGCTTTCTCAATGTCCGTAAGTCGCGCGCTATGTTTATCGGCACAGGTTTCGCCGCTGGGTGCACTGCGCCCCTCGTCACCCAAGATACCATCCGCAGTTTATGCACTGACTTTTCGGCTGATCTCCGGCGTTCGGCAAACTGCCGACGCCTACTTCAGCAATTGAGGGCTGGTCTTATTGATCATCGGCTAAGATCCCTGGATATTCTTCAGCGAGTTCGATATGTCAATGTCTATATCGCATCCCGTGTTCCCCATGTCGCACAGGTTTTCCCCTTTCCACTTACCATTGCCCATCGAATGTTAGCAGCGATGGCCTCATTCATCAGCAATGGCTTGTTGTTCAAAGTTAATTATGAATCGCTCACCCTTCCCCGCGACCGTGGTGGGCTTGGTCTGTATCACGTACCGGATAGAGCTCGTGCCCTCTTTATTAGCTCCCAGATGACGATATGGACACGTTGCCCGACGAGCCTTACTGGTCTTCTATTGTCGACTTATACGCCGGCCTCGCTGTCAGCTTCGGTCATGCTATCGGTTATTCCAGTTCCTTTCCATTATATCAGATATTTTATTCTCGAGCTTAGCTATCTCCACCTCAACTTGTCCAACCCGTACTTACGCAAAACTAAAGCTGTCTATTATGTTCTACAAAGAAGTCTACCATCAAACCCGATTGAACAAAAATTTCCCGTTTGACTGGCGCTCCATCTGGCGTTCTATATCTGCTTCTTTTCTTGATTCTGATGTACAGTCGGTCTGGTACCTTACTGTCAATCGTAAGCATATTTGCATATTTCGCATTCATCGCATCCACCTCGCCGAATCACCTCTCTGTCCCAGATGTGGAGTGGCTGACACTGACGAACATCGTTTTGTTTGCGGTACTGCTGCTGATGTTTGGCAACTGATTCGCCCAATTATAGCTTTCCTCACGAGAACTATTCCAGAAAGTGTTACTCCTCATTCGTTCTTATTTCCGGATGGAGTGTATTTTCCAAAGGCTAAGACCAATGCGGTGAATTGGATTCGCGGACTTGCCATACACTATCTTTTTGGACACAACGCAAAATCGAAACTTGATTTTTGGACTTACCTCACGGATCGCCATTACAGAGTTGTACGACATCCTAAATACAGACAATACTTTTCCAACTTCCTTGGGAGTACATTCAACGACCCTCCCCGCAACTGGAATGTGTTCAGTCAATAGAGAAGAACCTCAAATGTTTGAACTGCTGTCCCTCCTTGAACTGTTCAACGGAATGCACATTCTACGAGAAGCCGTGAAAGAACTTACTAGCCGCAGGGAACCGAGATCTTCTGAACTATACAATGAACATCAAGATCTATTAAATAAAAATAATGAAATAAAATCATAGTAATGTGAATAAAGAGAATTTATTTGTTTTGTCTCCTACACATTCCCCTTCCTTTTCTTTCTTTCTGTTCCCTTATATAGTTAAGTTTCCAGGGGTAGTTTCAGTTAGGGTCAAAGTGGCGGTGGCACTTTAGTTTCCTTTCCTTTTGTGGCCACTTTCCAAACAAAAAAAAAAAAAAAAAAAAAAAAAAAAAAAAAAAAAAAAAAAAAAAAAAACACCTTCCTAGTACGTACGAGGTCCCGTGTTCGAATCCCTGCACACAGCACAAATTTTAATTCAATGCCTCTCCTTATGTTTAATACCTTTGTTTCTTTTATCGTTGTCAAAGGTAGGCGAAATGCTACGTAGGCAGAGGAACTGTACAGACAGCGATATCCTTACAAGAACCCTCCTTCCAGATCGATGTTTTCTCGTCTTGTTGCGACGCTTCAGGAAACGGAAAGTTTCAACCCACGACACGCAATCGTCGTAGCATTCGCACAGACCAAGCTGCCGAAGTTCCTTTTCTCGCTTCCGTTGTTATGAATCCACACGACAGCTTGAACACGAGATTGGCATTCCTAAAACCAATTACATCGTATTATTTCAAGTCACCGGTTCCGTCGTTATCGTCTACACCTACATCAAGAATTTCATGGGATCGATTTCCAGAATCGTATACATTTCTCTCAGTGAACGTAGCAGCAAATCCTCGCCAACGCATTCTTATCCAATGAGAATGCTCCTTCTCCAACAAACAACAGGTAAATACAAGGAACGTGCATTATTGGTCCAGGGACAATCCATGATGGTTTAGACAGGTGGAACATCAGCGTCAGTGGAGAGTTAACGTCTGGTGTGGGATACTCGGTACTACAATTATTGACCCTTATTTCATCAATGATAGTCTAAACGGCACAGTGTATGCCAACTTCCTTACATGAATTCATCTTCTGGATAAAGTGTCGTCTGCTGGACCAAGTCGAAACTAAGTGTGGAAACTATACAGTTGTATAACAAAGTCATTGTTTAGCGCAGCTATAGACATTATTGAGCGATTTGCCTACACTTCACTTTCATGACACAGAAGTAAGCAGACCAGGGCATTGCAGTTGATTTGGGCTTAAAGTATTACACGAAGTATACTTTAGAAACCACTGATGTTTGTCTTGCGTTCGTTATGAATATTTTAAAAATGTGGAGAAAAAGGATAAAACTGTTTGATGCTGCTGACAAGTATAAAGTTAAACAAGTATACAGCTCGTAGCATTACTTTCAGCTCTAGTGATCTTGATGACGACAGTTTGTAATGTACGCTAAATCAGATAACAGATTGACAGAAAATGAAGATGCTGAAGTTGATGTCACGTCGGAATCTGAGAATTTCAATGGATAAGACAAGGTAGTGGAGATCTACGTTCTGGGGATGCAGTGAGGAGGACATCGTCCACGTATAATAATCAGAAATGGTGGCACATTTGTTAACGTTGTTAAGTAATTCCGAAAGTAGATAAAAAAAATCAGGGGAAACAGTTTGTAAAATAATTCAAAAATGTTCAAATGTTTGTAGAACTTATGGGACTTAACTACTGGGTCATCAGTCCCTAAGCTTACAAACTGCTTACGAACTAGCCATTCAGACCGTGACTGGAGCACCTCAGTCCCCTCGGCCACCGCGGCCGGCGTAAAATAATTTTTCCAAGGCAAAGAGGTACACGAAATTTTCGATGTTTGTACTTTGTTTTATTTACGATTATGCTACCTTGAGTTGCATTTCAATGTTAACATCATTTTTTTTTACTAAAGGTTGTTTGTGGGATTCTCTTTCGACAAATTATATAATTAACTGTCACAAAATTATCTATTTTAAAGAACTATTGAATTACAATGTTGTAACAGCTCCAGAATATATAAGCAAATTAAGTAGAAATTCAGTTGTCGCAAAACTGCGCTACAGAACACTGCGATCGTGGCAAAAATCATCCTGTTTCACCGATGAAGTACTAATCACCAGGAGAAAAACACTTCTAACATTAGAATTATGAATCATTTGAAGATTATCTCTCTTTCATTCTCGTTTCCATTAAGATTTTTCGGCCAATTTCTATTTCTTCCTCTATTATTACAGTGTTGTCTTCAAATAAACGTTTTAAATTAGTATTACTGTAATATTCGATATCGATTATTACAATACTCAAAATCTATGTGGCGACATTTCTGCTAAGTAAATGTAGATTTCGTGAATGTCATCACTGAATCGTATCAAAACTTTGTCACCTTTCCTACTGCCCTTAAATGTATTTATTGACTGGAATATATTTTGGTCTCTGTGTTAAGAAATTTATCACATTCCGAAGCATTATAATTAATAATTTGGTAATATTTCTTACAAAAATTTAATTATTATCCAAGCACTACATTTCATGTCTGAGCTGCAGCTTTAGGAATGCGTATTTTGAGAGGTATATTGTCTACCTACAACTCGCAATTAACTCTCGCATTATTTCGCTGCAGAAATATCACATAGATGTGAATTTTCAGATCTCAATTTACTTCACGTTAAAGTTCGTAAGTAACCATTTGAGAATGGTTATAGCGAGCCAGAACAGCATATTATGCAGTATATTAAGCATTTTCATTAGCGTGCTCAGCTAACACCGGTCTGAAAAATGTACGTAATTTTGTAGCTGTTTTACGCTTGTTAGTCTGCCATCATTCGGAACGAACGCGTAATTAAACTTAATGCAGCATCCGCGCGATAACATCCCATTTTTTACAACGGTGAACATTGTTAAAACAGCAGGATAGTCACATTAACACTGCATGTCACTCCTATTTTTCAGGTTAGTAAGTTTTATCTTGATAAGCGTTACCCGTAATAGAGGTGTGCGTAATCACTATTTACAGGAACAATACGTTCTCCAACAAATGGTCTAGTTTTATTTTTTGCTATACGGAACACCGGTACACGCTATAGTCACTACTACAAAGCACTTCTTTCGACATCAAATATATTACATTTTAGATTAGGAAAAACGTATCGACCTCATATATGGCGTTCGTGTTCTGTAGCTCCAAACTTTTATTTTTTGCTGTCCGTTTGTCTGTCAGTCCGTCCTACCCTTATAAATATTTTTTTCTTTAGAGAGGGTATAATCAAGAAGTGAAACTTATCTCGCATATTAAGATCAATAGCAAGCTCATTACTCACGTAATGTAATGAGTGCTATCAATAAGGTATCTCAAATCGATTCCGTATTTCTAGAGCCACGGCGGAGCGGCGAAGCGCATTGAGGCGCTATGTTCCGATGCGTGAGGCCGTTCCCCGTCGGAGGTTCGAATCCTCCCCCCTCGGGCATGGATATTTATGCCGTCATTAGTATACGTAGTTTGTAAGTTTAGGGACTGATGACCCTGCAGTTAAGGTTTACAAACATTTGAGCATGTTTCTAGACTTCAGGAAGGATTCTGAGATTGTACCTTACAAGCGACTTCAAATTAAAATTCGTGCTTATGAAATATCGCCACACTTGTGCGACTGGATTCGTGATTTACTGCTTTAATTGACGGAAAGACCTCGAGTAAAACAGAAATGATACATGGAGTTCCCTAAGTAAGTGTTATAGGCTCCCTACTGTTGCTTGCTTTTTACAAATGATTTAGCAGACAATATGAGCAACTATCTTACACTGTTCGCGGATGATGCTGTCATTTATCGATTAGTAAGTCACCAGAAGATGAAAAACAACTGCAAAATGATTTCGATACGATATCTTCATGGTAAAAAAAGAAAAAAAAATGGCAATTAAATAGTGAAAAGTGTGACGTCATCCATATGAACACTGAAAGAAATCCGTTGAACTTCATTTACATTTTAATCAGTCAATTGGAAAGAACACACAGAAATTGTCGTAGGGAAAGCAAACAAAAGGCTATATTTCTTTGGCAGAAATAAGATGCAATAGTTCTCCTAAAGAAACAGCGTACACAATACTTGTGTGTCCAGTTTTGAAGTATTGCTGCGAATTGTGAGATCCCCAATTGGGATTTACAGAAGGTTCAAATAAGAGCAGCTCGTTTTGTATTATCGCGAAATAGAAGAGAGAGTATCACGGGATGATGGATGAGGTGGGTTCAAAATCATTAAAAGACAGACGTTATTCGTTGCGGCGAGTTTTATTTGGGAAATTTCTTTCAACAACTTTCTTTCCGAGTGTGAACATATTTTGATTTCACCGACCTACAAAGGGAGACATGATCATCATAATAAGAGAAATCGGATGGAAAACGCAAATATTCAGGTGTTTCTTTTCCCGGCCGATACTAGAGAGTGGAACGATAGAGAAATATCATGAAAGCGGTTGGATGACCGTCTGCCACGCACTTAAATGTGATTTGCAGAGTGTTTATGTAAATATAGAGAGTCTCTTGGCGGCGTAGAAGATATGCGCTTGTAAATAAACAAAATTCATCGATACGGAGTATTTTAATACTCGCGTATTCACTCATCAAAACCTGTGGATTAGCTGTCTGGGTGTATAAATTATAGAGAACACTGACAAGAAACCCCTTGAGTGTGAGATGCACGTTCAGTGTGTAGGACGGCTTTTTTGATAACAATTATTACAGGAAAAATATCAACTGCTAATGACATACCATTTGCAGATCGAGGTCACCATAAATGTCGTGCAGAGACCAACCTTCATTATTATGTATGTTTTAAACTCCATTAAAGGGACATCGTTGATATCCAAAAATAGATCAAAACAAACGATTAACGTGCGCTTGATTAACGTGAACTCCGAAAGAATAATGGTGCCCCACAGTGATCACAAACGTTCGCAGCACCAAAAATCGAAGGCGAATCCCTTGGGAGTAACAAACACTGAAGGACGTTGAGTTATGTACACAGTCTTTAAGAACTCATAGTCGTGGTGCTGTAAAGGAACGATGAGAAACGATGGAACGTGATGGAATGCAATGGAATGCCAAACTGTTGTGAAGCTTATTGTGATACTGACTACCCTTTAAGGCGTAGCTGCATGCCATGGTTAAACTACAGCGACCAGTACAGTATACGTATTATCTTTAGGCAATATAGAATCCACAGATGAAAGCAGTAATATAAATTTAATGTGCCAGATAACTCTTCGAATGATAATGTGAAACTACGTACTATAATATAAAATAAATTATTAAGATGGTTAAGGAGGATAAAAAATTACATGGTACTGGAATTATGTTGTAAGAAGAAGAAGACAAGGGAAAAAAAATAGGAAACAAACTCATAGTCAAAGCAATGAAGGAGAATATTTCTGATACAGCTGTGCAATGAGCCTACTTTAATAATGAAAACATAAAAATTAAATTTGATTGAAATAATCTGGATGATGCTTGAAGAATCGTGTCGTATGGTGTACTGTGTGTGAAGAGTCTGTACGTTAACTAAAAATTGCCTATGTGTCTATGAAAACTTTATTAAAGGGAAAGTACGTAACCTGACCCACAAGAAATGTATATTAATAAAAATGAATTGCCGAATATATGAAAGTGCATTACTTGAGAATGGCTTCACCATTTGGCTGATATTTTCTTTGTTCTGTTTGTTATTCTCAGGAAAAGGTTTGTACAACAGAAAATTTTTGGAAAATCTACCGGAAAATATTAGAATTTGAGAAAAACTGAAAGCACGCTTTGAGCTCGGATCATTTTCTACATTCTCTAACAATCAGCTTATTCTTTCGCTGCTCGCCTAGCGACCAAATACACTGTAAACGGATCGCACAAATACGCCAAGGAGATTAGAATAAAGGGAAAGGCATAGCTTGAAGCTAGGGAGTTATTGGAAAATCTATCAGAAAATAGAATTTGAGAAAAACTGAAAGTACGGAAGTACGGTTCCCGACGGTTGGAATCGCGTCTTAAATATGACCCTTCACCATAATAGTTCAAAACCCTTCCTAAAACTAGCGATAAGCCTGTGCACACAAGGTTAAAGCAGCCAGAGAGATTTTACATGAAACTCTGCTTCTTTAGAAACCTTTCAGTGTTTACAATTGCTCGATGATGACAACCAATGGGATCACATTCTCGCTGATGCTGTTATTTCGTCTGCTGCACATCAAATTCGATCACTCTTTGCCATCACCATTCAACGTGTTTTCCGTCGAACCCACTTCAGTACAAGTACAAAGACAAAATGACTGCAAACATTCTGCATCGACTGGGTACAACAACAGCGAACCCGATCTTGAATATTACGTGCAGATACACAACGAGGCGTTGATTTCTATAGAGGATATGTGCCTTATGATATCTGGAAAGATGTTGCACGAATTAGAAAAGCCAGCGCCGAACGCAACGTAGGTTCGACACCTGAAAATATGTGTGGTACTGTTGTACAGTATTTGTTTATTTATGATCCTGTATATGTTTCTTTCTTTAATATCATTCAATTTCCTTTGTGGTGTGTGCTGTCAATACTGTTTGCATCCAGTGAATGCTTCTCGTATTGACGTATGAAGCAACACTCGTTAGATATACACAACCTACTTAGTGATGACAAATCTGTTATACGAATCTATGTTGAAATTAATACACAAACTCATCACCGTACCAGCATTTAATTCTAAAATAATCGTTAGATAACTACGTACTTTAAAGTTGTGATATACCACTAAGTATGTCAATGGATAACGCCTTATTTAAAATTTACGTCACAGAAGATTCCTAAGTAAGGGAAATCTCATAAAACTAAGCTGATTAAAAAAAAAAAAAAAAAAAAAAAAAAAAAAAAAAAAAAAAAAAAAAAAAAAAAAAAAAAGTATTGAATATATCTCCACTCAAAGTGACGCAGTAGCAATATGGACTAAGATATCTGAGCCGTGAGTAAACTTTTACTACCCTGCACCTGTGTATATCACTTCGCTACACTGTCAAGATGGCAACTACTAATTTTATCAGGTTCCACTTTAATAACAAAACTAATCGTTTTAGCATGTCACTCTCCTAATTAAACGACCACAACAATTCTAATTCCAGCAAGGCTTAAGCTCATACAAAAAAGTTTCCCTATTACTTTTATGCTTGAAACCAGATTGGTACAACTCTTTTCTTTGAAATTACAACACAGGAATACTCACAGTTGATTTTGTTTCCGACCTTCTTTAATATTAAATTACCTTCTTGGCATTAATGAGTACTCCTATATACATATGTAGAAAACATTATAGGTGTATAGTAAATATTCGTATATCTATATATGGGAAAAATAAAGAAAATCTCACGTCCATTTCTAATTTCAATTACGTCTTTTTTTTTATATCAAAGATATATTTTTATCTTAGACTGCCTCTGCCAAAGTTGTTACGATCATAAACAGGTTTTGAAATTCTCTAGTCAAATAGCTTAATAAAGGACCAAAAAATACTTTATGGTGATGAAATACTTTTTTATCCCTCTTTTGTTTGTTATTCCAGCGTTACCGTAAATGATATGATCACTTACTGTAACTTATAAATTTCACGTCAAGGAAAACCAATATCTTTTATTTCACTCTCTTTCGTTATCGATTACAACTGTTATCGATACGAAAGGCTTGTTCAATTCAGAGTAAGTATTTCTTTAAATTGCAAGTTAAGACAGAATAAACATTTCATTAAATGAATCTCTAGCTAGCAACAGTTACTTAATAAAATTCTAACCACAGTTTTTTACAATAAAAATTTGTTCACACTTTTATTGGCTGTCAAATTAACTTCTTTGTACATTTACTGTATCGACTCTACGTGAATGAGTGGTTCCTATTGCAACCCCCCCCCCCATTCACTCAATCAGACAAACAAGAATTTATAAAATAAATAAAATAATAATCTAAAGGCTACCACCACTTGTAACCCTGGTAAAAAAAGTAAAGAATCTCTTCAGGTGTTAGCCAGTCACGCGAACCCACTATGAGTCTTAAAAAAAAAAGTACTACCACTCTCCACACAAGATAAAAATGGTGACTTTCCAAAGATCGTTTCTGTTGTTCCCCTTAAACTTTTTCTTGAATATTACGAACCTAAACAATATTGGTTCAGTTTAAGTTGCAGTTACGGAGTAATAATTTCTAATTTATTTTAGACAAATGTAAAATCCTTATTTAATAATCGGTTGCGCCCTTTCTCTCTGTCGGTTAAGTCAATTTTCCCTTGCTAAAGTTGGTAGGAATTACTACATTCCTAATGTTGTTCACTGTGGGTATTTTCTCGCCAATTGCTTTACAGTTGAACACTAGCACTGCGTAAATACCCCAAACACTGCAGTGCGTGCAAAATATTATTAAAGGCGTGCACTCATAACCCATAACGTGAGTCAATACGACATACAATCCCATGAAATTAGTATGCTCATCCCCATAGAGTGAGTCATACAAAAAATCCTAATTATTTACAAGCGTTTTGTGCTTAGACTACACACAAAAAGCTATTGTATTACCCACAAGGACCTAAATACACATTAGTGAAAGATGACTACTCAGTTCGTCAAAACCTTCAACCAACATCACAATGCAACTGCCACAATAAAACTCACTTGCACTTTCAAAGTCATAGACCGTTTAACCGTACTGACATACTCATTCCAAAATAGCAATTTCGCGACCCGTCATTAATTAGTCTGGTCTCCATCTAACAAATTGCTATAAATCTCTCTAACTGGCAACTTGAGACCTGATGTTTGCTGTATGATCTCGACTGGCAAACTGAACCAATCTGTATAAAACGAACAAATTACACGCGTCACCAATATTATTTAACAATACTTTCTCTTTTTTAACGTGGTCTTCGGCTGGTGTTTTCACAGCGGTCAGATCTGTCAGCGATGCTCGCGTAATGATCGTTGACTCTGTGGCGCGACAGGAAACTCTTTGCCGCGTCGGCTGCTTCAATTACCGGATTACATGAAATTTATACAACATACAAATCAAAAGATATTAGTAAATTTTACACAAGCAACACAATACAAAACCATTTTCTTCTTAATAAGAATTTTAAACTACTGATATTTACACGACGACTTGATTGAAACGAATAAAGATACTTCAAAAAAATTTTGACACAGTACAAGGTACCAAGATTTATGTTGATAGTATCGTAACGCCATTTCACCGGTATTAAGTATGTTCTCTAATATTCGCTAAATAAATAATTATAGCAGTTAACAATCCTTTGACTGGTAGCGATTTTTTGTGAAAAACATAACTTCTTACTAACTGCAGAAACAATCACGGTCGATTAATAATCAATATGGCTTGCAGTTATCGTCACTACCAAGTACACTTATTACTTGTTGTCTTACTTTTCACATAAAATGTTTTACACGTAAAGGTCACGTGTGTTGTTTGTAACGCAGCGTTGGCGCCCCTTTAGTTTCGCTGAAGGACGGCATCCATGAAGTGGAAAGCTACAAGGTACACTTACCCCCTAATGACCTCATTGTGTTGCAGAATTGCCGCTATAACTCGTGTAAATAGAAGCATTACGTAACATAAGGTGGGATGTTCCACAGGTTAATTATTTCGGGGAATAACCGTGCCGCAACAACACTACGTCGCTAAAATAAAGTGGAAAATCCCAGGGCGTCGCACGTGGGACCTGCAAGGTTACTTTCCCAAGTACACGAGACGCTGCCGGCGCGCACCCCGTCTTCATATAATTTATTACTTGCTGTTTCAGGTTTTACTACTACTTTTACTATGGATATTTGTCTGTGTTATATCTATATCTTCGACATTGATAGTGTCTGTACTAATTACAAGTGTTCACCGACATGTAGTCTTTTTTTTATATTCAGAAGTAATGCGGACTGTTCACGACGCTTCTTTCATTCTTGGAGTCTTACGGACAGTCGTATTTCAGTTTTCAGCCAGTGAAAGACCAATTATATGCACAGCTACACAAATTACAGCCACATTATGTCGCAGAAGCAGAATGTATCCGACACTTAGCATTACGAAATGCTAACCAAGTCTTTTCAGTTAGCCATCAGCTAATTCGTAATTTCCAATGTCAATCTGTGTGAGATCATATGATACTAGGCCAAAAACCATATGAAGCACCAGGAAAGGAAAGTGTCTCTAAGTAAGCGAGCTATGCGCAGCATCAATGCATTCGCACTTTTTAAGAAACCACCCTGATGGGTGGCTAGCGTTGTCAGTTGTCTATTACATTTTGTGTGCTATAAGCTAAGGCTTATATTGTAAGTGGCATGGGGCGTACATGACTATAGCTGCACATTCGGCCCACTCCTTCTGGTTCAAACTGATGTAAGAAGTACGTGTCAATTATGGTATTTTTTATATGTTGAAATGCTGATAAGGACTCACTGATAAGGATTTTTTATTTTAATTTTTTATTTATTCTACTATTATTATTATGTTATTATTTTTATTTATTTATTTTTTTTTTTTTATTTTATTTTTTTTTTATTTTTTTTTTTTTTTTTTTTTTGAGAAGTCAGGTACATCACCATTCTAGCTGTTATATCCGTACTTGCTGCAGTGTCGTGATATTTAGTATCTGCCATACAAAGTCTTTCATTCCCACACCGGTACCTGCTCATTCTCCCACCCCCGTCACAATCTACTCTTCACACTACTCCCTACCCATTTGAGCATAGTCTCCATGTGTCCTCTCGTCTGTCAAGCAAACGTTCCTGTGTTTTACTAAAACTCTGTACACTTATACAGTAGTAGAAAATAACGGACACGATTTTTTTTTTTTTTTAATTTCGGCAAAGGTACAGTTCAAAGGTGAGAGCACACTCTGCGAGGTAAAATGACATATCTCCTCTTTGGTGATTATTTCCGAAACCCTGAGACATGAACAATAGTCTTCCTCATAAATGTTAATTTTAGTTAACAATCTTGAAGACAGTATAATCCAAATTGTGTAATTAATGATAATTTGGGAAACATGCCTAACGCCATCAATTAATTTTGAAAAATTACAACTCTTTTAGTATATAAAGTAAATAAAATATAATGTCTAAGGAAAATAATCCTTAAATGGTTCGTTATTATGATGGTCCACCTGCACGAGTCTACTGGTCGGAGCTAGTTTCTGAACACAGCGCCATATGAACGTATAAACAATTACTTGCAATTTGCAAGTATTAGCTATGTTTTTGTATTTGTTGTCTAATATACCTTTGTATTTTTGTACTATTTCTATTAGTATTTTTGCACATGTATCACTGATTTCATCGACAGTGTGCACAACGTCACTTTCACATCTTCTTACCATTTTTTATTTTTATTTTTATTTTTTTTTTTTTTTTATTTTTTGCAGATATGGTAGTTTAAGAAAAAAATCGATTGTGCATAAACAAACTGCACACAAAGAGCACTTTAGAAGTGCACTATTATTGCATATTCCACATTAAGCTTCACTAGTGGTGAAACAATCTACAGAAATTTTAAAACCATGTAAATATCCACTTTTACACCGTGAATATTTAAATTAGTTTATAAATGGGAGGGAGAATAGTTAATTATTGACGAGCGATTGATCTTTGATAAAGTTATTTCGTAAGTGTTATTTCATGCCATAATTGTATAAAGTAGCTGTAGTTGAAAGATGTTTAAGATAAGTTTTCCAAATTATGAAGTCAAAAACATTAAGAGGTTTAATCATTCCAGTAATTCCTGCTGTAATTGTTAATATTTTTGTGGTTTTAGATAAATTGTCCATTGTTTCAAATGTTTTCGAATAATAGGCACTCTAAGAGTCTAACAGCAAAACTTAATCGCGATTTCAGTTAGGAAGATAAACATTAGTGAACCATGTTTGTGGAATTCCAGTCGTAACTATGCCAAATCAGTGAAACTTGTACAAGAGCAGTGTCTGGCGTGAAAAGATTTGTCTTTACTAGATTCCCAAATTCTCCATCTTCCCTCTGTAAAATAATTGCCGCTGTGGAGTGTCCGAACGCTGTAAGGCGCCTTCCTGCGGAGCGCCCTGTTGCTCGCCGTCGGTGGTTTGAGTCCTCCGTCGGGCATGGGTGTGTGTGTTGTCATTAATGTAAGATAGTTTAAATAGTTTGTAGAGTCTAGGGACTGATGGCCATAGTAGTTTGGTCCAATAGATTTACACACATTTTGTTATTATTATATATTTAATTATTTATTATATTTGCTGATTTTATACGCTAAGTTGTGTAACTGCGCGTTACCGAGTTTGGTGATTAGGATATAGTTTCAATTTTTCAATTTTTCAATTTCTTGGTAAGATAAAGTACGTCCTGTCTGCATCCTTACTGACCAAAGTTAAATCATTCTCTCCTCTAACTAGTACAATTTCTGATTTTACTCCTTTAACGAATTTATAAGCTCTATTGTAGTTCATTTATGTATGTTAAAGTTTCTGCGTTATAAATTTATTTTTCTAGAAAGACTCCGGTGATTGATATTATAAACCCATTCGTCAGATGCCTTAAAAATTTCTTGATAATTGCAGTTTTGCAGTTGCCTGGTACCATTTAAGGCCCATCTGTGAATATCCTAAACACTAATATGGGAAGATTTTTGTTCAGCATATTCAACTGCGCGAATACATTTTCAACAACTTTGTGGAGCTTGTCGCGTTTATTTCCGACATTTTAAACGTCTCTTCAAAATCAAATGTTAAAATATTTCTAGAGCTTATGGGACTTAACTACGGGGTCATCAGTGCAGAACGTGACTGGCGCGCCTCAGATGGCTCGGCCACCGCGGCCGGCCAGACTTTCTGAGACACACGGTAGGTGTCTGCTATATTACATATTGGCACCCCACTGAAGGCGAAGTGCGTAAGGTCGTATTCATTTCAACAAAAATAAGCGTAATGGTAGATTACGAAGCAAAAATACACAATAGTAAGGCACTGGTATGTGAGCAGTGGCGAGAACTCAAGTGACTAGCTATAAACCCTTGAAGTCGGAGTTCGGAGCCACGTGGTTCCGAAAACCAGTAAAAAATACATAAATTCAATTTCCGAAAAAGAAAGAAAAATAGCTACGGCATGCAGCCCTTACAAATGCGTAGGATATCATAAGGAAGCTAAAGAAATACAGTTAGACGCGATTGAGAAGGTTTTACACGGAAGGATGAAGTCCAATCTTCAAAAATCAGAAAATTGGAATAAATTCAAAGTCGGAGTAAACCAACTAAGAAATACGGCATGCAGCCCCTAGAAATACGTAGTATTTAATAAGCAAGCTAATAAAGAGGGTTGTACAAGGCTAGAAGAGAATTTACTGGGGGAGTCTGAATGCAAAGTACAAGTTTGCAAACGAAACAACAATTTAAAAATAGATGGAGAGGAGATCGCGAGGTACTAATGGAAATCAAAAAGATGCCTGAAGCACATAGAAACAGACACATGGGTAGCTGAAGGCTTTGTTCTAAGAACACACCACATGGAGTACATATCACTCACGGAAAAGAATATTTCACATGCACTACACAGAATAAAAATATTCTCGCATATTATTTTAATCCCACAAAGCTAGAAATAAATTAAACCGAGTTCGTACACCGCCAACTAGTTTCTCAAAGCTGGCCGCGGTGGCCGAGGGGACTGAGGCGCTTCAGTCACGGTCCGCACGGCCACTACGGTCGGGGGTTCGAATCCCCCCCTTGTGCCGTCCTAGTTCGTAAGTAGTTCATAAGTAGTTTGTAAGTTTAGGGACTGATGACCGCGTAGTTAAGTCCCATAAGCTTTACAAACATTTGATTTAGTCTCTCAAAGGTTACCGATTCTCAGCCGAATTAGTTACATATTCACCGCACTTACCTATGCAAAACCACCGAAATGAATCATCATACATGATCGAAGAAACTTATTCCGAAAAATGAATAAAAATACTCTATCTCAAGGGAGGAAAGAAAGTCAGAACGTCTTACCAGGTCGAAGTGCAGCCACCGAGTGTCCAAGTCGGCCAGCCAGTCGCCGCCACCACGGCCGGAAATCGGTGAAAACCTCAGGAAAAACCACGGTGGTGGGGAGATCCTAAACTCGCGTGTCCAACCGAGGCTCGCTACCGAGGACTGCCAACCCAGCTTGTAACCAAAGAGTGGAGGAACTTCTTTGATAGCATCAAAAGCAGAGGTTGGTAACGACTAAGTATCGAGTCGAAGCCAGAGAAACATTAGTAGCTAGCAGCCTGCACCCGACGACGAAAATTCTCATACATACTCTCAGACTCCCATGCTAGATGATTCTCATACATGCACATACAGAATAAAGCAAGTACACATTCTCACAGGGTCAGTGGCGGCACGGAGAAACCGTTCATATTGCCACCACATTCATAGACACAGTGATAAATTATTAGCATAATAATATCCCAGCAATATTAACTCAGTATTACAGAAACTAAAATTTAAAAACATGAAATGAAATGTTATTCCTCATGTTTCCAAACGAAAGGAGTTCTCGTTTAGCAGAAAAGCCCGTTTAGTGAACTTAGATAAATTGCAAAGTTAAAAACCTAGGGAAGACGGCAGACAGACGTCTTTCAATCTGTGAGTAGAAGCCAGCGCTATTCTTTACGATTCCAATCGCGATGTTTCTATGCCGAGTTTCTGCGAGCTAAAGGGTTTCTTGGTTTCAATGGGGTAGACACCATGGGCCTCCGAGCGTTGAGTCGACCTTCCCGAAGGCTATTTCGTACTGTTTATGTTGCGTGGCATGTTGCTACCTGAAAGGTGAGTTGCATCAGAGTTGCATTCAGCATTCTGTCTCGACGGGGTGTTAGATGGAATTAATGGTCACCTCTTGTGTGTTACCTCTGGACGACCTTTCCTTAACTTAACGGTTCCCGTTTTCGGAGAGTCCTGGAAATTACAGTTTGAGACACTCCAGTATGTACAACCACCTCCCTCTGTCACCGTTCCGCTTCCAACCTCCCTATGGCTCTCCATACTAAAGTCACGTTCTTGTTGCACTGCAATACCTGCTCATTACACTATCTGAACTCAACTGTTTGTGTACTTCGTTTGCTAAACACATGTCAACACCAATCCCAAATGCAGCAATTTTCTTTCATTACTATTATCTGGTTTGCTGCAATGTTGTTATCTCCGTAGAACTGACAGGAAGATGTCGATCCTTTTCTGTTCATCCTGCCGATTACGATACTTGAGAATCTAGATACCTCATCTGATCTCCTAGTTGTTTTAACCAGTGCATAGTCGCTGCAGTGCTGCACAGTGTCGCACGCTTTTCAGCCCGCAGCTTTGAACGCAGCTGGTCCTTGCCTTGCTGGTACTGCGAGGTTGCAACTTATAAGGCGTTTGATACAGTTTCCCACAAACGTTTAATGAACAAAGTAAGAGCATATGGTCTATCAGACCAATTGTGTGATTGGATTGAGGAATTCCTAGATAACAGAAAGCAGCAGGTCATTCTCAATGGAAAGAAGTCTTCCGAAGTAGGAGTTATGTCAGGTGTGCCACAGGGGAGTGTCGTGGGTCCGTTGCTGTTCACGATATATGTAAATGGCCTTGCGGATAACATCGGAAGTTCACTGAGGCTTTTTGCGGATGATGCAGTAGTATATAGAGAGGTTGTAACAATAGAAAATTGTATTGAGATGCAGGAGGATCTGCATCGAATTGACGCATGGTGCAGTGAATGGAAATTAAAGACAAGTAGACAAGTGTAATGTGCTGCGAATACACAGAAAGAAAGATCCTGTATCATTTAGCTACACTATAGCAGGTCAGCAGCTGGAAGTAGTTAATTAGGGATTTAAAGTGGAACGACCGTATAAAATCAATCGTCGGTAAAGCAGATGCCAGACTTAGATTCATTGGGAGAATTCTAAGGAAATGCTGTCCGAAAACAAAGGAAGTAGGTTACAGTACACTTGTTCGATCACAGGTTGAATACTGCTCACCGGTGTGGGATCCGTACCAGGTGGGATTGATAGGGGAAGTGGAGAAGATGCAACGGAGAGCAGCGCGCTTCGTTACATGATCATTTGGTAATCGTGAAAGCGTTACGGAGATGATCGCTAAACTCCAGTGGAAGACTCTGCAGGAGAGATGCTCTGTCGCTCGGTACGGGCTTTTGTCGAAGTTTCGAGAACATACCTTTACTGGAGAGTCTAGCAGTATATTGCTCCCTCCTACGTATATGCCGGCCGCGATGGCCGAAGGGACTGAGGCCCCCCAGTCACGGTCTGCACAGCCACTACGGTCGGGGGTTCGAATCCCCCCCCCCCTCGGGCATGGATATTTGTGCCGTCCTTAGTATTAGCTAGTTCATAAGTAGTTTGGAAGTTTAGGGACTGATGACTCCGTAGTTAAGTCCCATAAGCTATACAAACATTTGAACATTTTCCTACGTATATCTCGCGAAGAGATCATGAGGATAAAATCAGAGAGATTAGAGCCCACACACAGGCATACCGACAATCCTTCTTTCCGAGAACAATAAAAAAAAGGGTGACTGGAATAGGAGGGAGAATCGATAGTGGTACTCAAGGCAGAGGCGTGCAGCGAGCCTGCGCTGCTCGCCCGGGCTCGTAGCCACGCCCCCCGGGCGGGCCTGGCCACGCGCTGCCCGCCCTGCCGGCACGAGCTCCTGCGGACGGTGTCGGACAGCGCGGGTACCCGGACTACCCGAAGAGTGCCGGTCCGCCCGGCCGCCCGTGCCGCTCTGCTGCTAGCCGGGGCACGCGCCCGCCAGCCGCTACGCTCTTAGCGGGAAATACACTGTTCCGATTTTCACACTGTAAAAACTGTTGACGTTACAAACGAACATCCCACATCGGCTTATCAACTTAGTTTTTCCTTACAAACTTTACTTTCCTTGGAAAAAGTAACATGTCTGCGTTTCATTCCGCGTGAGTTTTTAGTTTCATAATGCTTTTCACTCGATTCTGAAGAAACTATAGGGTTAAAAAATCTGATTTTAGGACATCTGATAGTACAGCAACTTAGCTTTCTAACAAAGCATTAAACTTTTCATTTACAAATCATGTATTGAAAAAGTTAGATACTGGGCAGCTTACTGACCGATGCATTTTAGAACACACATTAACGCGAGTGCAATAGAGCTGTCTCAAATCATGAGTAATTGCTAGTTAATGAGCAGCATCAGTGCTACGTTAGCAAGTATACGCATTCAGCGCGTGTTCGAACAGCGTTTCTGTGGACATTTCGCAAAATTACTTGATGTTTCCTTGCTGCTAAGAAAAAAATAAGTAAATAAATAAAAGTAAGAACAAACGATCAGTTGCAATCGAGGTCATTAGAAACGATTAACTGGTAGAATGTTAGAAGATACAGCTTACGCTTAACCACTCCAGGAAAGTAAAATAATTACTGTTCCACGATCAGGCGTGTGGACCATTGTTGTCGTTTTACTTTATTTTATATTTCCCCCTTTTCCCTTTGGCTGGGGGTAGCTGAAACACAGCCGCGGTGGAGTAGCCGAGCGGTCTAAAGCGTCTCGTTGCGGAGCGTGCGGTTGCTCGCCGTGGAGGTTCGAGTCCTCCCTGGGGCATGTGTGTGTGTGTTGTCCTTATGTTAGTTTACCTAGGTTTAAGTAGTTTGTAAGCTACGGACTGAAGACCACGCAGGTTGGTCCGATAGATTTACAAACATTTGAACATTTTGTAGCTGCAGCGCCAAGGGAGTCACCACTATTCGAGAGGTGACATTCAAGGTCGCAGTTATCAGTTTTGTATCGCTGGACAGTCTCTCGTATATCTTGTAAACACTTGGGATTTTTCCTCACTGACTTAATTTTCAGTGTACTATCAGTTGCGAGAAAAAAAGTAGACGTGCGCATTAATGCACCCGGTAAGAGCAGAACGTCCAATTTTGTGGTGCAGAAGCAAAACGGTAGCCGAATCGGTTCGCGCCTGAAATATTAAACATGTTGAAAGTCGTTGGCTTCGCGTTAGCCGGCTCCAGCAAATTTGTAGGTAGTTTTATACTTTGCTCAGTATTTACTTACACTGTGTTTCACTTTCACGTCATGTTAAACTAAGTGATGGCTCTAACATAAAGAACAAGATTATTACTTAAATCTCTTCAGTCTCTTGTTGCTAGTAAATCTACGTATTTCATGTATGTGACAAAAAATTATATGCCCTACGATGATGTGATATTTAATTTTGTTCAAGGTTGTCCAACTAATAATCGAGCTAAAATTCTGCCAAGGTAAACAGGAAATCTTTTAAAAAGCCAGTAGTCTGCGAATTGTATTCGTCTGCTATTCTTTTTACGTTCCTAGAAACTGTTGGAGGATGAGGAAGAACGTCTTTGGCACTTGCAGTGGGGCACTGTGCTCCTATCTCCATCAAAGTCTGTGCGAGGTCTCGAAATCCTTCTCCCGCAACTGTGCTGAAGGACCGCAAATCTATTGCACACATTCTTACTTATTTCTCCAGCACAAAAGATTTTGCTGACCCTGGATTATTGCTACAACCGTTCAAATCAGTACTCAGATAAGCTTTGCAGCTATTCAGGTGCCATAACAGCGTAGTGGTACTGCCATCACGGAACGACAATAATTTATGGCAGCCATTACACTCTGCAAAACCCACAGTTTTATTTTCATTACCTAGAATCAACATAAAATACTCCCATCTTTAAACGCGAGTTTCCTGGAAAGGTCTTTTGTTTTTCTTTTTCGGATCGTCTACTTCTTGCACGTTGGTACGATCTGTGCTGTTCGCTATTTATTTCAGACATAACGATCGATAACTTATAAATTGCTATGTAGGTAACACAAAAGGTGCGTGAAGCCTACGCTGTATTACAACGTCTTGCTCAGAACTGACTGCATTCCCCCGCTCGCAGCGCCTTGTGTAGCGCTGTTACACGGGCCCGGCGGGTACCCGCTCGCCCGGCAAGTGTCGGGACTCGACGGCGCATCGCAGCTCGCTCGCTGTGTATAGCGGTGCAATGGAGCTCGACTACCCGCGGTGCGGGCAGCAGAGCGCAGCGGCCGGGCGCAGGCGAGCTCGGGCGGGTAAAAGTGGCGCGCTGCACGGCTCTGACTCAAGGTACCCTCCGCCACACACCGTCGGGTGGCTTGCGGAGTATGGTTGTAGATGTAGATGTAACCGCCGCATCGTGTGCCGCTGGCCCAGAAAGCCGGAGCGTCGCATCCAGCTGGTGTACAAATGGAGTAGCAGCAGCGGTGGCAAGTGAAGCGATTACGCCCGCATGCCGTTTGTGGCCGCATCCTCCTCCCTCCCCCTCCGTCACCCTGTGTCTGGAAGGCCCCTCTGCGGCTGCTGGCGGAACGGAGGGCAGGGCGCCCCAGTCCCCGGCTAGCGGAATGCTCGCTGCCTCGCCGGCTGCTGGTCGCCAGATTTACTGCGCGTGCAGCTGTGCCGCGCCACAGGCTGGGGGCGGGAGACCTCCCCCCCCGTCTCGCCCTGCTTAGCGGCGACGGCGACGACTGCACTGACACAACTCAGCGGTCTGCGGGGTCGCAGGATCACGCTTCTACGAACACAACTCTCAATGCAGACTGACTGGCAGCTTCCACGGGTCAAGTAATTCTACAATATAAAATTCCTGCGCTGTTGATTGCAGCCTGCCTATCTGACGCCTTATTGAGGCAACGAAAAATTGATTTGCAACACGAGATTACTCTCAGAGTATGCTGATACAATAGCTCCGTACTTAGCTATCATTTACAACCGATCACTCAGCGAAAGATCCGTACCCAAAGACTGGAAAGTTGCCCAAGTTACTCCAATATTCAAGAAAGGCAATAGGAGTGATCCCCAAAATTACAGGCCTATCTCATTGACGTCGATTTGAAGTAGGATTTTGGAACATATACTTTGTTCGAATATTATGAACTACCTAGAAGAGAACGACCTATTAACCAGTAGTCAACACGGATTCAGAAAGTATCACTCTTGCGAAACACAGCTTACCCTTTATTCACATGAAGTGTTAAGTGCCATCGACAAGGGATCTCAAATCGATTCCATATTTCTGGATTTCCGGAAGGCTTTTGACACTGTACCCCACACGCGGCTTCTAATGAAATTGCGTGCTTATGGAATATCTCTCCAATTGTGCGGTTGGATTCACGATTTTCTATCAGAAAGAACACAGTTCGTTGTAATTGGCGGTAAGTCATCGAGTAAAACAGAAGTGATATCTTCCTCTTGTTTATATACGATTTAGGAGACAATCTGAATAGCTCCCTTAGATTGTTCGCGGACGATGCTGTCGTTTATCGGTTAGGGAAGTCAACAGAGGATCAAATGCAACTGCAAAGCGATTTAGACAAAATTTCGGCATGGTGCGAAAATTGGCAGTTGACACTAAATAAAGAAAAGTGTGAAGTAATCACATGACCACTAAAATAAATCCGCTGAACTTCAATTACGCGATAAATCAGTCAAACCTTAAGGTCGTAGATTCTACCAAATACCTAGGAGTTGCAATTACGAACAACTTTGACTGGAGAGAACACATAGAAAATATTGTGGGGAAGGCGAACCAAAGATTACGTTTCATCGGAAGAACGCTTCGAAGATGCACCAGCTCCACCAAAGAGACTGGCTACATCACACTTGTCCGTCCTCTCCTGGAGTACTGTTGCCCCTTGTGGGACCCTCACCAGGTGGGATTGACGGAAGACATTGAGAAGGTTCAGAGAAGGGCCGCTCGTTTTGTTCTATCACGTTACGGGGGGGGGGGGGGGAAGCGTCACGGAAATGTTGCACGAATTGGGTGGAAATCATTAAAAGATAGACGTTATTCATTGCGGCGTGATCTCTTTGCGATGTTTCAATCACCGACTTTTAGTTCTGGCCATCTTCCGCAGCAAGTAAAGAAACTGACATTACCCGACATCGTATTTTGTTCTTTTTCCCATTAACTTCCCCTCCACAAAACATCATAATCTTCAAAATACAAGTCCTATTACTATCTGAGCTAACACACACACACACAAATGTTCAAATGTTTGTATAGCTTATGGCACTTAACTACGGGGTCATCAGTCCCTAAACTTACAAACTACTTATGAACTAACTAATACTAAAGACGACACAAATATCAATGCCCGAGGGGGGATTCGAACCCCCGACCGTACTGGCCGTGCAGACCATGACTGGAGCGCCTCAGTCCCCTCGGCCACCGCGGCCGACACCCACCCACCCACCCACACACACACACACACACACACACACACACACACACACACTCACACTCACACACATAGGGTGAATCACCTAACACTTGCACCGGCAATATTGCGGAAACGGAAAATGCGATTGATGTGCGGTTTTCACAGAAGGGATTGGTAGTCACCGGCTCGTATTTTTAACGAAAAAACAGATTGTAATATTACTTAGAAAGTGTACTTTTTATGCAAACATATAGTTTTTTTTAAGGAACACTGGTTGTTTCTATCATGCTTTGGAATTTCGGATACCAGCTGTGTACAAAGAATTTTGAATGACATTTTTACCACGTTTAGTTTGGCTGCTACAACCGTCCATATTATATTTTCAGGGGCTGGCCAAGTAGCTGACTGGCCAAGTGGCTAGCCTCTGGGGCACGGCCCACTGTCTCATGACCACCGGCCAGTCAGCTATGCTCTCGTAGCCTACGCCCCAAAAACTTTGAATCGTTGTAGCTGCCAACTATTGCGACGACTGCACTGACACAACTTAGCGGTCTGGGGGATCACAGGATCACGCTTCTACGAGCACAACTCTCAATGCATGCTCCCTGGCAGCTTCCACGGTCAAGTAATCCTGCAGTATAAAATTCCTGCGCTGTTGATTGCAGGCTGACTATCCAACGCCTTATTGAGACAACGAAAAATCTATTTTACACATTTGTTTCTGTAGCCATCTTCTACAGCAAGTAAAGAAACTGACATTACTCTACGTCGTATTTCGGGTAATGTCCCATTAACTGCTCCTACACAAAATACTGAAATCATCAAAATGCAAGTCCTATTACTATCTGAGCTTACACACACACAAGCAGTAAGTGATAAAATGAAGAAGAAAGTCTACAAACTGTGGGGAATATTTGTGAATTCAGCCAGTACCCCACAAGCGGCTTCTAATGAAATTGCGTGCTTATGGAATATCGACCCGATTGGATTCACGATTTCCTATCAGACAGAACACAGTTAGTTGTAATTGACGCTAAGTCATCGAATAAAACAGAAGTGATATCTGGCGTTCCACAGGGAAGCGTTATAGGTCCCCTACTCTTCCTCGTGTTTATAAACGATTTAGGAGACAATCTGAATAGCTCCCTTAGATTGTTCGCGGACGATGCTGTCGTTTATCGGTTAGGGAAGTCAACAGAGGATCAAAAGCAACTGCAAAGCGATTTAGACAAAATTTCGGCATGGTGCGAAAATTGGCAATTGACACTAAATAAAGAAAAGTGTGAAGTAATACACATGACCACTAAAATAAATCCGCTGAACTTCAATTACGTGATAAATCACTCAAACCTTAAGGTCGTAGATTCTACCAAATACCTAGGAGTTACAATTACGAACAACTTTGACTGGAGAGAACACATAGAAAATATTGTGGGGAAGGCGAACCAAATGTTACGTTTCATCGGAAGAACGCTTCGAAGATGCACCAGCTCCACCAAAGAGACTGGCTACATCACACTTGTCCGTCCTCTCCTGGAGTACTGTTGCCCCTTGTGGGACCCTCACCAGGTGGGATTGACGGAAGACATTGAGAAGGTTCAGAGAAGGGCCGCTCGTTTTGTTCTATCACGTTACGGGGGGGGGGGGGAGCGTCACGGAAATGTTGCACGAATTGGGTGGAAATCATTAAAAGAAAGAGGCTATTCATTGCGGCGTGATCTCTTTGCGAAGTTTCAATCACCGACTTTTAGTTCTGAATGTGAAAATATTTTGCTAGCACCCACCTACTTAGGGAGACATGACCATCCCAATAAAATAAGAGAAATCATATAGAAAACGGAACGATTTAGGTGTTCTTTCTCCCGCGCGCTATTGGAGAATGAAACGGTAATGAAAGGTTATGAAAATGGTTAATGAACCCACTGCCAGGCACTTAAATGTGATTTGCAGAGTATCTATGTAGATGTAGATGTTAGCAGGTGGGAAGAACAAAATCGCGAGACTATAAAACGTGAGTAACTTGTATTATTTCGTGTAACCAGGAAAGCGCTGACATCATTCCGTAAGGACGAGGACGGCAGCTTCCTTTGTTATCCAAGTCTGTAAGCATTCGTTTAGCGTGTCATATTTTAATTTTTTTGAAATGCCTGCTCTCATTACAGATCAATTTTAGATTGTATTGTCGATTGCAAAGTGGTTAGATAATGCTGCTAAGTTGAGGTTCATAAAGAAGATACTGAAGACTTCCTCGCAGTCGGTTTTATAATTCTTGAACTTTCTTCAATTTTTGAGTATATGTATATATTTCATCTCAAATGTTGTTTCAATAATGATGATTCATCAGATTAAAATTATAAAACATTCATTTTGACGTCATTCCAGAAAGAAGGGCAGTATTACGAAACCACTACGGTCGGGGGTTCGAATCCCCCCTCGGGCAGGGATATTTGTGCCGTCCTTAGTCTTACTTAGTTCATAAGTAGTTTGTATGTTTAGGGACTGGTGACCACGTAGTTAAGACCCATAGACTATACAAACATTTTAATTTTTTAGTATTACGTAACTAATGGCGTGATTGTGAAAAAAAATGGCGAAACACGTATGCAGGAAATAAAAGAATTGCTGCAAGAAAAGGGGGGTTATATTTCGGAAAACGGATATTTGTTTCTTAATTGTCTTCAGAAGTAGAAAGCCAAGATTACAATACAATTATTTATTTTATGACGACCGGTTTCAATGGGCTATGCCACCATCACCTCGTCATATAAAATTGTACTAAGTGGTCACCTCATGATATTCCCTTTCAGGCCCTGCACGTACAATTGTGCGGTTCTGCTTTTGATCGCTTTATTTCTCTGTCAATCACGCTAGGAAGTTCGGGCCTGCTTCAGACAATCGTGGATGGACTGTGGTAGCGTGCGCAACGTGTTTTAGATACGAGATAATTCCTAGGGAATCATCAATGAACTCTGTATCTGGAAATGACATGCCGCGATGCTACTAATCTACCGCCGGTGCTGAAATTCCTGGAATTCTCATTAAAATGGACAAGGTGTAGGCCGCGGTGGAGTAGCCGAGCGGTCTAAAGCGTCTTGCTGCGGAGCGCGCGGTTACTCGCCGTGGAGGTTGGAGTCCTCCCTGGGGCATGGGTGTGTGTGTTTGTCCATAGGTTAGTTTACCTAGGTTTAAGTAGTTTGTAAGCTACGGACTGATGACCACGCAGTTTGGTCCAATAGATTTACAAACATTTGAACATTTTGAACAATGTGTGGTACTTTACAAATAACAACCGTAAGCACGATTTTCTTACGTATATTTAAATAACCCAATAATTATTTACACACATTTTATGTTTTGTAAAATGATTGACTAGTGGAGCAATCTCGTAGCTATCGATCGAGGACGATGGCGATTCTTCCGACATCGAAGAAGTGGTAATCTTATACTACAGAGATTCCCTAATATAATTAAAAAGCTCTCAGGTATTACATCCACAAGTATCACAGATATTAATAACAATGGCTAAGTCAGTTATTGTCTTTGGAAATCATCGATACTAATTTCCCTTCGTGAGGTCGATAGTGAAAACTCAGTTTGCTCATAATTAAGGACAAAATCATTCTTGTATTTTCAGTTTTAACAACAGTGGAGACACGCAGGAATGACCGAACTGTTTTAGGCGCCATGTCAGGTGTAGGATTCGACCGTGGAGGGTTGGGTGTCCGCGGTTAATCAGGTGTTTCTGATGAGCATACAAATTGTCTTTTTATTGAAAATTGACAGACAATTTTATTGTTGCATTGTATCTCGATCCTTACTTTATGCACGGAACGAGCAGCTCCCTAAAGAGGCCCACATTGCACATCAGTGGAATTGCTCACTTCGCTGTAGCCGAGTTCGTCTAACTGCCAACGTTGGCGGCCCTGGGTGGCTGGCGGGCCGTGACGTCATTTGGCGCCATGCGCAACACCGTTTAGATACAAGGCCTCACAACAAGTCGGTGTCACGTCAAACCGATAATCTGCCATCGCTAGCTGAGTGGCTGGCCGCTTGGGTACAGCCCTCTGCCTCGTAGCGCCATCCAGTGAGTTTGCAATGGCAGGCCTATCGATGTGACGTGACATGGACTTGTTGTGAGGCCTTGTATCTAGATGGCGTTGACACGCGTGGCCAACGAGACACTGTGGTGCGTACGTCATGACATGGCATCAGAGAAGGCTTTAGACAACACGGCCGCTGTGGTACAGGACAGAGTATTAGCGCCCTGCTGTGACTGACCGTTGACAGCCTGGTTGGCGGTCTTCAAATACGCTACTGCAATGCTGAGTCTAGAGGTTTCTCTTATTTGTAATAGGTCGTCCAGAACCTTCCTGATGTAACCATTGCTGAGGAAGGCGCTGGAGCCGACAACACGGGTGTGGGGGGGGGGGGGGGGGGGGCGTATGCTGCCTCAACGTGGTGCACCCTGGGTAAAGTGAAATCTCATGATGGAACTTCTCAGTGGGAATCAATCCAGACGTAAAACAGTCCCCAAATCGGATGTTCGGGAGGGGACTATGTTGAGAACGAAAGTTTTGAACACGTTAAATATATTGTAATGGAATGCAGGAGGGTTGTTCCAGTCAAAGAAAGTAGAATTGCAAAAAAATTCTAAATGATTTCATGATCAATGTCTTATTAGAAACTAATGTCTCTACAGAAACTCTAACATACTTCAATTTCAAGGGATACCAGATAGCCGCAGTGGAGTAGCTGAGCGGTCTAAAGCGTCTCGCTGCGGAGCGCGCGGTTGCTCGCCGTGGAGGTTCGCGTCCGCCCTGGGGCATGGGCGTGTGTGTGTTGTCCTTAGGTTAGTTTACATAGGTTTAAGTAGATTGTAAGCTACGGACTGGTGACCACGCAGTTTGGTCCGATAGATTTACAAACATTTGAACATTTTGATACCAGATACATTTCTTACCTAAATACTGACAGGTTGCAAGTGGCATACTTGTGGACATACAAAAAGACATAACAAATAAATTCGTAATCATTAAAGATATGAATAATGGAGAAGATCTCACTGAAATAGTAAAAGTCGATGTGTGGGTTCAGTAGCAACTTTTCAAAATTTGTGGTATTTTTAATTCACCTAACAATATTATAAATACAAATGCCTTAAATATAGAAAATAAAACTGTAATAGTTGGTGACTTTAATGCTCATTTCTGCATAATTCGTTACAATGATGAAAATGAGGCAGGAAAAGCAGTACAAGTTTTATTGCATCAAATAATATAGAACTGATCTGTTCAACATCAGATTCCCCACCTTATCTCCACTACAATGACAAAGCAAAAATTCCACACCTGAGAATTGTTCCTTCTGATATCAGTACAAGAACATAAAAAAACATTATAACTGGAGTTGGAACTGGACACCGCATGATTATTAGTAGTATATTGTTTGATTCTGAAACTCATTTTGTGTCAAAGAATGAAGTAGAATGCCTTCAGAGAAGAACTAGATGAGGAACTGGCAGCTGCTAATTTCACATTACAGGAAATAACTGCAGATGAAATTAATGAGAAAATTTGCCAAGTAATACTTCTAAGCGCGAAACGACATACTTAAAAAACAATTCTGGACTAAAATATAAGCAGTTGCATTGAATCGATATTTGTGCTGTGGACGGGTTTCGAACCCATGACCTGATTACTAGACAGGCGCTTTAGACCTCTCAGTAAACAAAGCCACTACACGGACTGTCTTAAAGCAGATCTCCCTCCACACCACATACTTTAATTCTGCCTTAATGATCCCCTGGCAATTAAATGTGTGCCGTGGCAATTTGATACGTCTTTCATAGGGAATGTTGAGGCAGGATTAAAGTATGTGGTGTGGTGGGAGACGTGCTTTAAGACAGACCGTGTAATAGTTTTGTACGTAACGCTGTGTTAGCTGAGCGGTCTAAAGCGCCTGCCTAGTTAGCGGGAGGTAATGCGTGCGAATCCTGTCCACAGCACAAATTTCAATTCAGTGCCTCCCTTATATGTAATAGCTTTGGTATGATGAGACAATTTTGTCTCAAGGAACTGTATTAATTGTTGACATTCTGGAATGAACATTTGGAAAAATTAAAAAAGGATAGAGAAGAAGCAAGAAGACAAATAGAAGCAACTAAAGATGTCCTGGACGTTATTTAATGGTAAGAAAATCTACAGTAATGAGAAAGGAATTAATACAGGCCAAAAAGGATTGCTTCTCAAAACTTATTAATGAATTCAGTTACAGCAAAGAGTCCAGTAATGTCTTTAATTTTATATCTAGCTTAGATAGTGAACCTCGAGTTCATAAAGAACCAACCCAGGTGGGAGGGGAAGAACATATATGATGACAAAAATCTAGCTACACCTTACAATAAGTTTTTCACTATGAATCATTCATTGAAAAAAGAACTGAGAGAATAGGAAAAAAATTTCAGAAGTGATATTAAGACAGCATGGCAACATCAAAGTGAGGAGACTTTTAATGTCGATTTCACAATTCATGAACTTCAATGGGCACTAAATTCACTTAAAAGTAAGAGCCCTAGCTGTACATGATCTTTGCAGAGTTTCTGAAAAATCTCGGCCCAGTCGCACAGCACATTGTATGGACTCTCTGTAATAAAAGTTGGAATGCAGGAGTCCCAGCTGCATGGAAGAAGGCTGTCATAGTACCAGTCTTAAAACCACATAAATCAGGAAACTCTTTTGCTAATTTTCGACAATGGAAATAATGGTTAATAACAGACTTACATACTATCATGAAACTCATGAGATTATTTGTGCTCAGCAAGCTGACTTCCGTAAACATCGATCAACAAATCAACTGCTCCGCCTCAGTCAGGAAGTTAAAGACGCCCTGAATAACAGTAATACAACTTTGGGCTTCTTTGTTGATTTTAAGGGTGCATATGACACTGTGTGGAGACTAAAACTATTAGATACATTGCGAAATTATGGTATTACTGCTAAAATGCTGAAATGGCTGTATTTGTTTATCCACCAGTGATACTGTGCTAGCAGGTTTAATAGTGTTATGTCAGGTTATAAGCAACTGAAAACTGGATTACCCCAAGGAGGTGGTATCAGCCCAACATTGTTTAATATCTTGATTAATGACTTACCAGGACAGATAGGAAAAGTCTAGCGCATTAATACAGCTCTTTACGCTAACGATTTAGTCATGTGGATCTCACTGACAAAAAGAAACATTTACCAACTTACGGCGAAAGTGAATGTAGCCGTGACTGTACTAGCAAACTAGTTAAAAGAAAATTAGATGACAGTTAACACCAAAAAGACATTATTTCAAGTTTTCTCGCTGGCTCATTCAATCCCTTATATAAATTTACAGTATCACAATAAACAAATAACTCAATGTGACGATCCAAAGTACCTTAGCATCTCTGTGGACCGAAAAATGACATGGGTAAACCATATACAAAATACTGCTGAAAAGGTCAAGAAAAAATTGGACATCCTTAAGAGATTAGCTGGAAAAAAGAGGGGCAGCTCCCTGGAACTTCTAAAGTCTACTTATAAAATTTATATAAAAGCCAGTATTCTGTATGGATGTGAAGTATTACTTCCAGCGAATATATCTAAATTTGAGGTTCTTCAAAATCAAGCACTACGCCTGATTACAGGAGCAGTAAAAACATCACCAATTTTGGCTCTTCAAGCTGCGACTCGCATTCCACCTCCAAAATCAGAAATTATGAGACTGGCAATACTCCAATATGAAAAATCAAACAAATTACCCGATAACGCATATTGAAACAACTACCAACGCCATGCTAGCCAGCTGAAAACACGGAAAGTCTTTATGCAATTTATTGATGCAGTAAGACAGGACCACTGTCCACCAATCAGTAAAGAAGACTTCGCTCCACCAGTCAGTTCTCTTAAATTACGCCCATACATATTGAGACTTCAACTGAATGAAAAGGTTATTAAAACAGAAATGAATAAAGAACTTCTTAAAAATATGGTTCTAGAAATACACGCAAACAGAATGGCTACATATATATACTGATGGATCCTTGACTAAAGCAAATGGTATCGCTGGTGCTGGAGTGTAGAGTGAAATATTTTGTTTTTACAAAGCTGTAGAACAGTATTACTCCCATTTTGATGGAGAGTTGAAGGAAATAAACCTGGCACTAAAACAACTTTTGCCCGTCTCCAAAGGTTACAAAAAGGTTGTTATATTTTGTGATTCGACTTCTGCAATACAGGCAATTGTATCCTTCCAAATATCTTTAAGAGCTTGCATAAATGAAATAAAATCCTCTATTTCCTCAATCACGAAAGCCGGAACTGAAATAGTTTTTCAATGGATACTAGAACTTACAAGTATACATGGGAATGAAATGGCAGTCATTTTAGTCGGAAAAGGAACCTAGATCTCTCAAACAAATTGCCCAAAGTTATCATAAATCTCCATTAAAAGACTTAGTAACAACATTTTCAAGAGGAAGTTTTATGACCACTATGACAAGGGCAAGGAAAAACATGGCTTCTACTGTCATAAGAGATGAACGCACTTACTAAACACCCACGAAGTGAAACTGTGGCAGTATTTCGAAGAATTACTGGCCACAACTGCCTTACGGAACACCTGCAGAGGATTGGAATCTTCCCCTCACCGAAGTTTGTTATATGTGATAGAGAAGACACCATTATGAATGGGGAGCATCTAAGAATCTGTGGAAGACTGCAATATTGTGACGTTACTTCAGATGGTCAATTGTATTGACTATGTATCAAATGTCTGACCACATAATAAATAAATAAATATCTTGTACAGCGTAGTGGCCCAGATCTGCATGCTGTGGTCAGCGTCTCCAATTATGACACCGCCTTTGCTATTTCTGCGACTCAAGAACCGAGCTACTTCCTCACGGCTAAACTAACTTTCCAATAAACCGCTTTTATTTCCAGCGAAATGTGTTAACAATCGTCTTCCACCACTGCAAAACATATTAACATTTGAACAGCATGGGGTCCGTCTTCATATCCTAGTGGACAGGCGTGGTGAATTACCACGCAGGAGACCCGGGTTTGCCGGCCGCGGTGGCCCAACGGACTGAGGCGCGTCAGTCACGGTCTGCACGGCCGCTACGGTCGGGGGTTCGAATCCCCCGTAGGGCATGGATATTTGTGCCGTCCTTAGTATAAGGTAGTTCATAAGTAGTTTGTAAGTTTAGGGATTGATGACCCCGCAGTTAAGTCCCTTAAGCTTAACAAACATTTGAACATTTTGAACATATGAAGACACGGGTTCGATTCACGGTCCGGTAGGAGATTCTCTTAGCTCGGGGACTGGGTGTTGTGTCGTCCTCGTTATCATTACACCATCATTGACGCGCAGTCTTCGAAGTGGCGTCAGCTAAAACAGACGTACAGCAGGCAGGCTGGACACGACACCAGTTGGAATCAACAACGATGTGGAATGTTACAACTTGTGTCAGACTTTTACCATTCTCAAACCCCTGGTCTTAGCTGAAATATTCTTTCATCCCACCAAATAACATTTAAAAGTGTTTTTTGTACATGAGAGGCATGATGACTTCCGTTATCACAAGTGTTAATGACATTATCACTAAAATTACAATTGCATTCGGCTACAAATATTACGAATGTAATACTCTGGAACTTGTTTCGTGAGTCAAGCTACCTTATTGTAGATATCTAAACTAATCATGCCCTTAAAAAGCACATGCAGTCACAACATAAAAGGAATTAGAATTATTTAGACAAGAAGGTCTCGTCTCATTTTAAAAATAAAAGCACCAGATTCTCCGCCCCACTCCGCCATGTTATAATCATTATTCTATCGGGAAATTGAGTCACATCAGCGGCCTCTCTGAAAACTTCTCAACTCTCAGCATGCTACCGCTCTGCTCTCAGAGAATGTACTGACGCATCACCCCCGTTTCCTTGACATTCCAGAGACGTTGTAGCCAACACGTAGGTGTTACACCAATCATTCACATTTCTAACCATATCGTTGAAAACTAAAAATAAAAATCTTCCTAGCTAGTTTGTATGTTACCTATCAGTACATTACCAAATTTAAGACCATTGATTCTGTGCCTCGAGTGCTGGTTCCTTGAAACAAAATAAAGGAAACCGATCGAGTAAACATGGGTTGCACGGCGCATACCTTAAGTTATGATTATTTGTTCAATGGCGATACTGAAAAACGGATGTCTTCTACTGGAAGTTCTTTGCTTTCCATGGACCAAAACAACAAGCATGTGCAATAAATGCGCACTCTGAAATGGATTCTTTAAGTGCTATGAGCATTTATCCAGAAAAAGGAGACTCATAGTAGCTGAAATAAACAAATCCTAAGAGCGCACAAGGTTTCCATTTTTCATCGCATGTGTTGGAGATTATTTCTCAGTTTGCTTCACACAGCTTCCACACAAAATATGGAAAGCAAAGATCTTCCGGTAGAGGAGTCCTACCTCGGGCATTGTGTGTGTTGTCCCAAGTGTAAGTCTAGGGGCTGATAACGATATGAGTTTGGTTCAAAAGGATTACCAACATTTTGGATTCTGGATCGTTACTTTGATGACACTTTGTATATATTTTGACCTTTATTTATTCTTTAAAACCCTCCTTTTTAATGATATCTTTTGTGATCCTCTATACCTATATGACAGTGTAAAGGAAAGAAAGAAATATTAAAGTTAACAAGGGAAGGGAGTGGAGGAAATGAGGGAGAGGAAGGGTGAAATTCAGAAGTTTGACGCAGGGGAAATTAAGAATAACATTTAAAAATAAATGTAATTGAATAAATCTGCTGTTTGTTTTCTTGGTTGAGTATTGTGAATATTGACACTCCTGACATTCCACGAAGTATACCTTTTCCTAACACGATTAACAATGAATGTGCATTATTAATGCTTAAAGAAATATTCAGACTACCAAGAAATTGAATTATCCTCAAAAATGAGCGACAATTTTCCCTATGTGGCAGAGGCTGGTGACACATTACCACTGCATTCCAAAGCGACAGCGACGTGGTGATGAACAGCGCGGTGTGGCAGCCACGCTGCATTACGCATATCTGTACGCCGTCATGACAGGCGCCACAAACGGACATTGCATCCTATCCGCCCTAAGCTAAAATTAGATAACAAAACCCTATGTTTCTTTACTTTACAAGGACGTCGGTCTGCGTCCATCAGCAAACAAATTATAATTTGAAACTGTGCTCAAATTAAACCTGAATACAAAATTTTCTAACGGAATAAATATAGTCAATATTCATTGAATCTAGTGATCATGACTGAAGAAGTTCTTATTTATCGCACACTTAAATTAGGCTTTCCTATAAGGATCCAACAAATCAGAATCTCTCAGTCCGTCCCTAATCTTGACACAGCTAATGTGGTGGATCGGCGACAGGATAACTGCGATGTTTAATATTGTTATTCATGTTGTTCTTTAGTCTCTAATCATGAAATTATTCTGACACTAGAAAGGTTTTATCAGTTGCTAGGACGTTGTTGATCAGTTATTTATAGTTCCCTAGCAACACCGTCATAAGATAATCGTGTAAATTCTCAAGACTTCGTCCGAAGTGCCCCGCACCACAACATAAATTAAAATTTGTAGGAATAATTCCTTTAAATAATTCATCAAAAATAAATAAGTTTCTTGTACGAGCGGGGCATCGAAAATAGTCTGTAGCCATTAATAACATTTCATCAAAGTTAAACACAGGCACTTCCACTTACTGTCCTTAACTCGTACTGAAAAATATTAATAATACACTGCCTTCTAAACACTGGTTTTCCACATTCACACTAAATACAAATGTGTCACATTCGAAGCTTATCAGTAGTGATTCAGTAAGAAATTAAATTGTTTTCCGAAATAAGTCGAGATTCTTCACAAGAATAAATTTATCTTGCTATAACATATTCTTGATCATAAATAAATCTTCATAAATGCAAGATATCTTTCAACATTAACAAATATTTATTCTTCTTCATGTTACTACAGCGTCAGTTTAGCAAGAAACGTGAACATGGACATAGCTTGGACTGAATCTCAAATAAGACTAACAATAAATTAATATTCTTTTCTATTCATCTTTGAAACGATTGAAGCGCGGCAATAAAGAAGGCGCAGCAGCATTCGTAGCCCCGTAGCTGTCGGTTAAATTTTAATATTATAAAAAATAACAATATTTACATAAACATCAAATATGTATGCATTCTAAATAAAAGGTTGGTTTTATTTCATTTTTTATTTATAACT
Organism: Locusta migratoria; assembly: GCA_026315105.1. Classification (NCBI taxonomy): domain Eukaryota; kingdom Metazoa; phylum Arthropoda; class Insecta; order Orthoptera; family Acrididae; genus Locusta; species Locusta migratoria. Next base: position 330,529,663 of record CM048746.1, read on the forward strand.
TCAAAACAGGGCTGACATAGGAAAATGTAGTAGTACTATCTTGTCCCACTACACTAAGCAGTGGCGGTGCGTGGTATTGTTGCAGTGTTTTACAGCTCCCGATTTCATAAAACTATGTATGTCCCCTCTTCTTATAAGTTTTTCGTTTGGAAAGCCTAAACCGTATCATGAAATATGTTATAATCAACAGTTTTTGGTCGTACAAACATCCTGATGATTCGTAACGTGCCGAAACCGCTTCCGGCTTCCTAACTACCTCCGGGAGTTTGCATTCCTGTTGCAACTCTCTGGAGGAGGGCCCAGCCAATTATAATAATCTGAGGCAGCGGCGAGCACGCGAGTCCACGCTCGCCAGTGAGAACACAGGCCAGAAGCAGACCCCAGCACTCCGCTAGGTGCCACAGCTCTACCTCCCAAGATTCTCCCAGTATTATTTCTAATCAGAGTGTCATTCTGCCACCCAGTAATGACCTTTAAACAGTAGTCGTAACAATTCTGTTTCATTCACAAATTACCTATCTGGTGCTGTTGACCTAGCAGAGTTTATGATAAACAACAACCTAGGAAAGACCTTCACAGAGTGCACTGACTGTGAAAGCTAATTTTCATGGTTTCCATGACGTCAGTCTAAGCAGAATGATGCTTTTCAGCTTTGAAAGGAATAAAATACGAGGCGCGTCCAGAAAGGAAGTTCCGTTTGGTAATAAAATGAAATTGTACACAGATACAGAAGAAAATTTTATTGCACAAAATTCTACAACTCTTAAACTACTTTTCCACATAACTGCCGAAATTTTGCAGGCATTTTTCATAGCGTGGCACCAGGTTTTGTATACCGTCTTCATAGAAATCAGCCACCTGTGTCTTCAACCAGTTGGTGAAGTGATGACCGCCAAGGACAGACTTGAGTTGTAAGAACAGATGAAAGTAGCGTGAACCAGTTCTTCTCTAAACCAAAGGTGGACGCGCACTTCGTTCTTCATCGTGCACATCACTACGCCCGCCATTGAACTGTCGGACCTATCTTCTCACAACGAATCACTCATCGCATTTGGTCCGTAAACACCGCAAATTTGCCGATAAATTTCACTTGGTTTCACTTTCCTCGCATTCAGAAACCGAATCACCGACCTGATTTCACAGGCGGCGGGATTTTCAATCAACGCCGACATTTCAAACAAGCACGACAAAGCGTACGTAACTGACAGCGATCTCCAAATGGCGCACGTTCTTCTCCTTGATACACATCGTCTACAGCGCATGTGCGTAACCGCAATCGCAGCGCTGCAGCGGAGATAAATTGAAACGGAACTTACTTTCTGGACGCGCCTCGTAATTCATACACAACTCTTTTGCTCCAAAAAAGATTGTCGGCCTTGGCGATGCTTTCCACTGAAAGAGGTCTTGTAATTCACATAGGAGACTTTAATCAATGGATGACAAATTTTTATTGCTGATAAAAACGAGGCCAACTTTTAAGTACATATGACGTAAGAACAAATTATAGAGCAACATATTCCTCTTATTTGTAGTTTTTTTTAAAAACGAAAGAATTTCATTTCTACTAGAAATGTACCTCATTACATAACGATTATTCGTAAATTGTAGTGTGCACACTGCCACAGACATTTTTTTTTTTCAGTGACATTTCTCTAACTTTTCACAGGATGGTAAATTGGATTTCAAACTAATTTAATTTTGTGACTTATAAACCATCAATTCTAGAGATATCATGATGAATGTCAAGATATCAGGCGCTGAGGTGAAAGAAGTTGCTTCCTTGTATGCGTCTCATAAAAAGTTGCTCCGGGTGTCAACGGCCGCCACTGCTGCTTAAATATAAATATATCTTATGAGATAGTTGAACAGAGAGAACTCGGTCAATTGGTCAGTATGCAAAAGCAGAACTTTACGTCCAACATGTATATCGTAGCAGATGTGGTCAATTATCAAATGCCAACATAGAACATATCTGCATTGTCACACGATCCATGAAACCACCTTTAGATTCTCTTGTGGTCGAGAGGAAAGGTTCCATGGCCCTGCTTGCTGGACGATAAAAGCGCGAATCCATAAAATATTTCTCCTTCTCTCCTTACTCGTAATATTGCAACGTAAAAATGGAAATGAGCGTATGGCGTTCTTGGTCGGGAGATCCCTTGCTGACACGGTGGAGTAGCCGAGCGGTCTAAAGCACCTCGCTGCGGAGCGCGCGGTTGCTCGCCGTGGAGGTTCGAGTCCTCCCTGGGGCAAGGGTGTTTGTGTTTGTCCGTAGGTTAGTTTACCTAGGTTTAAGTAGTTTGTAAGCTACGGGCTGATGACCACGCACTTTAGTCCAATAGAATTACAAACATTTGAACAAACGTTTGAGATCCCTTGCGGGATTGTTCGGGCGCCTTAGTGTAAGTCTTTTTAGTTGACGCCGCTTGGGCGACTTAAGTGCCAATGATGATGAGATGGTGATGATTAGGAAAACGCACAACACCCAGTCACCTGCCGGGAATCGAATCCGGGCCCCCTGCGTGGTAGTCAGTGACGCTGGCACTGAGCTACGGGGGCGGACATATCGCAACGTACTTTCCAACTAAAGACGAGGATACAGTAGAAGCTGGCTTATTTAGAAAAACGAAAGAAAAATATGTCATTTGTGTGTGTGTGTGTATGTGTGTGTGTGTGTGTGTGTGTGTGTGTGTGTGTGTGTTTAGCAAATGTCAGCTTGGAAAAACTTGTCCCTCTACGTCATACTATTTATCCGGTGAAATTTGCTTTTCTGAAATTACTTCCTCTGGCAAAACCTCTGCTTGGCTAGATAAATCGGGAAAGAGAGAGAGAGAGAGGGAGAGAGAATGACATGGAACAATGAAAAATCATAGAACTAGCCGCTCTCTTTCAAGCTGTTTTCCTGCCGACGGAGCTCTGCATAGACATGGAATGTACTGTAGGGGTATATGAGGTTTCGCTCGTTTGGAATCTGCGATATTAAAAACGCAGTGCACGTTTGTTCCGAGCTCTGCAAAGTCTGCCCTCAAACATAGCTACGCCCTGTCTCGCCCCTCTCCGGTGCGTCACTGTTGAACTTCAACATTGTTAAAGTCAATCTTCGCAGGGGAAAAGAAACGCCCCATTTTCCATAATCGCAGCGGCTTAGCTATGAACTTAGACACCAGCTGCGGTGCTTCAACCTAGTTCCCCCTCTGCCTCCCACTCTTCCTCGAACGACAAAATAATTGAATAATATTCTTCGGAAGAGAAGGGAGGGAACAAAATATTATGATATCCTGTTTTGTAATCTGTTTCCGAATGGCAACTACTTAAATCTCATTTTTAAGTACCACGGTTAAATTCATTGTCAATAAAGCAGTATCAGTGTTCATCTTAGTGATAGGTAACTCTCAAAGATACCTTTGAATTTCTTTTTCCTAGCGCTTTCGCTTCGAAATTCGATACTGCTTCATCAACTCTGATATATCTATCTGCACTATTGTTGAGTGACAAAACTGACAGATTTGTAATTGAGTCATAGTTACCCTTTCTACATCTACATCTACATAGATACTCTGCAAATCACATTTAAGTGCCTGGCAGATGGTTCATTAACCACTTTCATAACTTTTCTCTACCGTTCCATTCTCTAATAGCGCGCGGGAAGAAAGAACACCTAAATCGTTCCGTTTTCGATCTGATTTCTCTTATTTTATTGGGATGGTCATGTCTCCCTAAGTAGATGGGTGCTAGCAAAATATTTTCTCATTCAGAACTAAAGGTCGGTGATTGGAACTTCGCAAACAGATCACGCCGCAATGAATAACGTCTTTCTTTTAATGATTTCCACCCCAATTCGTCCAACATTTCCGTGACGCTTTCCCCCCCGTGACGTGATAAAACAAAACGAGCTGCCCTTCTCTGAACCTTCTTAATATCTTCCGTCAGTCCCACCTGGTGAGGGTCCCACAATGGGCAACAGTACTCCAGGAGAGGACGCACAAGTGTGATGTAGGCAGTCTCTTTGGTGAAGCTGGTGCATCTTCTAAGCGTTCTGCCAATGAAACGTAACCTTTGGTTAGCCTTCCCCACAATATTTTCTGTGTTCTCTCCAGTCAAAGTTGTTCGTAATTGTAACTCCTAGGTATTTGGTAGAATTTACGACCTTAAGGTTTGACTGATTTATCGCGTAATTGAAGTTTGATAATTCTAAAATACTTTTAGTATCGAAGAGCACCTCCACAACTGACCGTTCACCGAAAATGAGGTTGCGAACACATGCAGAAAGTTGACATTCAGTGACGATCTGTCCTGCAACGAGATTTTAATATCAGGACATTGGTAACTTGCATAAATCTTCTCAGGCATGAAATTCTTACAGGGATATAATTCTCAGAAATGATCATTAGTATTGTCATTCAAACTTCTTAGAGCAGTGGGAAGTTGCACATCTGCCTTTTTAATCGGACTGATGAGCTTCCAACTTTCGCAAAAGTTTTCCTACGAAACTTGCAGAACTAGCTCTCCTGGAAGAAAGGGTATTGTGTAGACATCGCGTTGACACAACTTAGAGGATATTTTGAGAAAGATATTACAACTCTGCAGCGGAGTGAGTGCTGATATTAAACATCCTGTCTGACGAAAAGTTTAAAAGTAAAGGAGAGGAAAACGTCACTGTAATGGAAGAATGGAACTCAGTAGAATCAAAAGGAAGTGACGCAGTAGGTCAATATGGACTAGGAAAAAGTAATGAAAGAAGAGGTCAACTGCTGGAATTTTATTCATAACACAATTTAATTATCACTATCGCTTAAATTAAGAATCATGAAAGATGACTACACGAGTGGAAGAGACCAGGAGACATAAATTTCGATACTAGGTTTTAAACTGTAAGACATATCGAGGAAAATATAAAGAGTTTGACAATAACTTAGTGGGTATGGAGTTATATTTGAAGTTAACAAACCGAAATAAGGTAGGAAAGTCATGAGATGGAATCTGGAATAGACTGAGGGAAGCAGGCGATGTCGAGAGTTTCAGAGGGAGCATTAGGCAAGTATTGATCAACTGGTGAAATAAATACAGTAAATGAACGTGTAGCTTTGAGGGATAAACTAGTAAAGGCCGCAGACGACCATATAGGTAAAAGGACAAGGGAAACGAGCAAATAGTAAAATACACTAAGTGAAGCAGGTAAAAGTGAGTAAAGACGATTGAAAAATGAGATTGACAAGAAGTGCAGATTGGATAAGCAGGAGTGGTTAGAGGACAAATGCAAGTCCGCACAAGTATAAGGGTCAGCGCAAAATCTAGTGGTTAGCGCAACTGCCTAGAAAGCACGAGACCCGGTTCGAATCCCGGCTTTGACCATTCGCAGTTTAAGTCATATACTCTGTGAATATGAAAACAATAACAACTGCAGGATAATAAGTGACGTCTATTCTTTCGGAATAGACGCCACATGTATATACTTTACAATTATGTATAGATACCGGCCCAGGGTGAGTTGGCATCCATACGCCAATGACGAGAAGGCACGTCTCCGGAAGAAGACTACCATCAATACACCTCAGGACACTCTTGGAACTTGAATCTACGCTTGGCTTCTCGTGGACTCTGGGCTGATACGGACTTTGAATCTTGGTGATCTTCAATATTTCTCTGTTATTTCTAAGGTAGACCTTATGGACTCGAGTTTTTCGTGTGCCGATACCAGAAGCTACCGTGCTGTGACAGAAGACAACTTTCGTTAACGCCTGTAGGGGCTCAAGTTATGTATTGTTTCATTACGTTAAAAATGTTTGTTAAGCTTATGGGACTTAACTACGGGGTCATCAGTCCCTAAACTTACAAACTACTTATGAATTACTTACAAACTAGGACGGCACAAATATCCATGCCCGAGGGGGGATTCGAACCCCCGACCGTAGTGGCCGTGCTCACCGTGACTGGAGCGCCTCAGTCACCTCGGCCACCGCAGCCGGCGTTTCATTACGTCTTTCATTCAAAAGCTTCTTTCGTAATATGTGAGATTGGGTAATTTAAAAAGGTAAAATAATTGTATGATTCCCAAATGTAATCAATTTCAAATGTATGGCAATATTATTGATGCCCGGCATATATTTACTAATGAGACAACTTATTATCATGGACCTTGAGCGCATTCTTATACTAAGATACTTTCATTTCATTAAATCACTTGAAAGTATGATATCATATATGACAATTCTAATCAGCAACTCTACAATTATGACGATACAACTAATGTAAAAGTTTTAATATTACATGCCAGGTCCTAGGATTTTTATCTGTCACTTTCCACTTCTTTCACCTCTGGCAGTACTGCTCATGTGAAAATTACCGAGTAGCACCGTGGTTCGGAACCCACGTTAAACTGTAGGTCCCCCTATAACTGGCTGGGTAAGTCAGTTCGAAGGTCGGAGTAAGGCAACGGCATACCACCTCCAAACAGGACCATGCCAAGTAAAGCACTGTGGTGTTCAAACCAATCTTCGGATTGTTGACTGCTTTACCTTACATGTAATATAAAAATACATTGATAGAAAAATTGTAAACTGATAGGTGTTACGTTACTTCGTTTTAATTTATTGTAACTGTAATCCAATCATCATGGTATGAGAAAGAAAAATGTAAGAGTCGTAGTGGCTCGATTTGCATTTGTTATTAACTGGTGTTACTAGTCGCCCGTACTCGCCTCCCTCCTTGTTTCCTCCGGCGATGGCGCTGTAAGTTCAAATCAAATCTTTGTAAAACTGTAGGACCAAACTGCGTGGTCATCATACCGTAGCTTACAAACTACTTAAACTAAGGCAAAGTAACCTAAGGACAACACACACACAGCCATGCCCTAGGGAGGATTCGAACCCCCGACGGCGAGCAACCGCACGCTCCGCAGCTAGGCGCCTTAGACCGTTCGGCTACTCCACCGCGGCACACTGTAAGTTAGACCTTTCTTAGCTGATCTTATCCGGGTGCGACGCGATGTATGGGCGGAAATATTTTGCTGTTGGTCTTTGGAGTTGGGTGTTGACCCGTGAGAGAGGAGGACTTACCGCATGTTGCATGTGGACACCGCGTCGGACCGCTGGGGCGTGTTGTGCCAAAACCTTCCAGATACAGGGCCTCACAACAAATGTGTATCACGTCACACCGATAGGTCGCCATCGCAAGCACACTGCATGAAACAGTGGGCTGGGCCCTAGCGACCAGCCCGTCAACTACCTACGGCAGCATATTGGTGTGACGTAACACTGACTTGTTGTGAGGCCTTGTATCTAGACGGTGTTAACTGTGTCCGCTACGCCTATCAGTCTCCACGTCGAAGGGTCTTTCATCAAGTAACTGAACCACCTAATTCACGAGCGAGAACTTTCCGAGCAATAGATACGTTCGACTTGGCCATCGTAAGGGATTAGACTTTCTGTTGTGGTGTGTGTCCAATCAGATCCTCTTGTCTGGTATTAAATGCCGCTTTAACATTTGGTGTTTTCTAATTGAAACTTTTGTAACGTGTTCTGCGTCTAAGCGGCGGTTTCTTCTGCTTCGTAGCCGAACGCGTGTCGGTTTCCTGCTCTGGCTGTGGGTGTACGTGTTGGTAGCGCAATTTTACTTCCCTCGACCGATACTGCTCAGCGAGTGAATGTAATTAGGCAGTTTGTTTCGTTCCGTGTTTGATCTTGAACTTTTTCTGTATTAATGCTTCCTTTGTCTACCTTTATCTGGTCAATACCCTTTGCCCGCTGAAGCCACAGACGAAACAATCAGCAGAGCTCTTTGCTTCCATTTCTTGTCCTGGTGCCTAGGACGTGGTCGTAAGTTGCTGGTATTGTTACTGCTCTTCACCGTGTGAGGTATATTTTAATCTAATTAACCATCCAAAGGACATGTGGCGTTGTCTAACTTAATTATGCCCGAAAAGTTTACTATCTCTAGAATCCGACTAGTTCCTCAGTGGTTGTCACAATTTTCATTGTAAGAGAGGTGTCACCACCGAGAGGCAATTAAGACTTGGGGATATACGCTACGTAACTACCTAGTCTTCTGATTTATTTATCAAGGGCATCTCCGTGCATTCATCCTGCCCACCGCCAGATTTCAGGCGTGTCTTCCACCTGCTCCTTGTTTATTATGTCAATCAAGAGAGTTTTGACTTCAACTATCTTTCCCAAACTGAGAGACTCCATAGGGCATCGGCCGTATATATTTGTAACTACCAGGCCATCGAGTTCTGGAGTCACTTCTGGAAATTGCCTCGCGTTAAGCACTCAGCATTGGAACATAATTTTACTCTGAATCTTGTAACCACAGTAATGTTTACCTTTTGTGTAAATGACTAAATGAAATTAGTTCTTTTAGCAAGGCAATATTTTAGATTTCAAATAATTTGGAGTGAAATTTTTGAGTAAGACCATTGCTCCTGTAATCGACGTTTTAAAAGTTTCTTTAGGTTAGCAATGAGGGGTTCGATCTTGAATTTAATTAAACTATATCTTTAAGTCAGCCGGAATTATTTGGAAGTTTCTTGCGCTCTTAACTGTCATATAAACATATGTTTCAAGATTTTCTTTCTGTAAGGCATATTCTACGTTGTGTTGATTATTGGAATTTAATCAAACAACCTTTAACCAAGCCAGCAGTATTTCTACGTTTGTTCCACTCATACTTGTCATGTAAACATATCTATCAAAGTTTTCTTCATTAATGAATATTGTACTTGTGTTGGTTATTGGAATTTAATCAAACTCCCTTTAAACGAGCAGGATATCTTTGCAAGTTTGTTGCACTCTTAGGCAACATGTGAACGTTTCCTTCACAGTTTTCTATAATTTATTTGTTAAATTTTTTTTTAAATAAGTGTTTTACTAAACAGCAATTGGTTCACGTAAACCTTGCCCTGCGCTTTCAATACTTGATTGCTGTCCTCACCCTGTTTCGACGTCACAGTAAGGTTATATTCCAAACATAATAATAATAATTTTATAATGGATAGTTACATAACATAGTCATTGAGACCTAGATCGCGTGCCAACCATACTACAGTCTATTATTTAGGTACTACATTTCAAAGCCATGGCGCCATACTTATACATAAACTAAAATACAATATATACACTTTTCTAAAAATAAAAATATCAAATATAATTTAAAAAGAGAATTGGTAGGAAAGGTAAAACGGTCTTAGATGTAGGGTTCATTGGTTATATATATATAGATATTTGTATGTCAACTTCTGTACTTAACAACATCCTTGCCGGCCGCGGTGGCCGCGGGGACTGAGGCGCTTCAGTCACGGTCTGCACGGCCACTACGGTCGGGGGTTCGAATCCCCCCTCGGGCATGGTATTTGTGCCATCCTAGTTCGTAAGTGGTTCATAAGTAGTTTGTAAGTTTAGGGACTGATGACCCCGTAGTTAAGTCCTATCAGATTTACAAACATTTGAACATTTTTTGAGCAACATCCTTGATGGTCATCACATGCTCAGCCTCTATACAGTTGCTCTACGTAGAAATGTGAATAAGTGGAAAACATAATGCCGCGGTTTACGAAGTCGGCTGCGACTGTGGACGAGTATATAGAGCTACAGGCGAAAGTGTACGACAGGTCAAGACGCGAATATCAGAACACGAAAGACACATTCGTCTGGGACAATACACAAAGTCAGCGGTGGCAGAACACCAGGAGGAGTGCGACAAAGAAATTATTTTTTAAGAAGCGCGCGTACTAGCGAAACAGCTATTATAATCGAGGAGGAAGGTCAGAGAGGCCATAGAAACTGCAAAGCCACCCAACAACACGAACAGAGAGGATGGGTGCAGGCTACTGGCGGTCCTGACTGCCAGCAGTGATAACAACCATTAAATAGTGAAAAGTTTCATAATTTACTACAAAAATAAATTTAAAAAAAAACAGAGAATTAAGCGTCTGAACGACCTGTGTTCAGTTGTGGGCACATTTGTTTCATCCTTTATCATCACAAATGATTAAACACTTGCCCACAGCTGAACACATGGCAATTCACGCTCTGAATTTAATTATATTTGTAACTGTTTCTCAGCTTGGCCAGATGGGTATATGCGAATCCCTGTACAGAGGTAGCCATGCGAAACTGGCATTCGTTTCTCCACATATTTAGAACTTTCGAATAATTCGACTATAGGACTGAATAAGACAAACCACTTGAAAACTCAATTGTACAATATGGTCGAAAAATAAGTTTTGTACAATGATGCCCACAGGATTATGGTATTAAATGTGTCAAATGAATTAATGGTGACTGTACAAATACCTAGGGCATATGGTTCACAAAAGAAAAAGATTCAAATGTTTGTAATCCTAAGGAAAGAAACTGCTAAGGTCTGGGTCCCTACTGTTACAAAGTACTTATACTAACTCATTATAACACGCACACCCATTCCCGAAGGAGGACTCGAAGCGCAGGCGGGAGCAGCCTCGTACTCCGTGACGTTGCGCCTCAAATCACACGGCCATTTCCGCGCGGTGTACATGGTTTGACTGTTATTTTGATAAATGTTCCCTACTTCCGATACTCGTTTTTTAATTAGTGGTAAATTTTTTAACTTTTCATTGTTTAATGTAATTGAATGGTAATATTTTTTGTAATCATAGGTTCTTGAGAATGACGCCATAGTGCGCAGAAACTAGTGGGGCAGTGATAGATAGATGGAAGTATATTAATTCGACAAGTGAAGACGATTTTACCCAGTGATGCCAGGAGCAGAAAACATCTGTACTAGTTGCAGGACATTCGTTTATTTCAGAGCCCCGTCAACGGTACGCTGCGCCAAGGCGCTGCCCCTAGACACGAAATACTACTGCACACATTGCTACGGGTAACGTTTCCAACACTGCGACGCTGCCTTCCGCTCACTGCTCCTCGCCTCCCGGCAGCCATGGTACACGCCTCCTGCCGCTGCCAACAGCCAGCGCACGAATCGTCATTTACCGTGGACAAACAGTACTGTATCCGGCGTAGCGGTTCCTTTATCAAACAATGCACTGAACAACTATCAAACAGCCAGCAAATATGTCGCGTTAAGTTTGATATTCTCTCAGTACCTAAAATCAGATGTCCTGTGTCACATTGTACTGAATCAATTTCCTCTTCGTACTTTGTAAAGTTACTAAGCAAAACCTGACGAGTTTTCAAGAAAGCTCTCCCGATCAACAAAATTGCACTTGAGTGTGTTTCTAGAAGAATTTCTAGTAGCATGGACATCCTTTGACCTTGATGTGCGGAAAAATGCCATTGAATTTTCTAATTCGCTCCAATAACTGGAAAATCCAAACGTGTTGCTTCAAATAAAGTTGTTCTTAATACGTGACAGTACTATTTCTTACATTCTAGGAAAATAATCCAGAGTGATAAAGATGATTACCGAAAAGACCTGAATGCGCCAGGCTGAACGCAGTCCTAAAATTCACGATTTTTTTCACAAAGTTCAATCCTGCATTTACGTATCAATAAAACGTACCCAATACCTCCTTTATCTCCCAAGCAATCACAAAAATAATAAATGACTTATATTTAGTTCTATCGTAAATTACTGACAAAAAGGAGCAAGAAGCAATTAAAAGGAAACATAACACAAAAAGTCAATTACATGCTGTCTGTAAGTAAAAGTTAATCATTCCGTGGTGTCGCACAAGTCTGAAGTGCGCGCCACGTACTTTCGCCGCGCGCCGCCATGCAAGCACGGCGCGGCGTTCTTACAACGTCGGCCACGAGCACCCTCTGCTGCAACCCCGCTCGCGGCCACCACTGAACTGTATCGGCCACTTGGCAATAGGACAAGCACTAGAACAGACTAATCAGTAGGCAGGCCTCTACCTAGTTAAACTATGTATCACCATTACATTAGTCATGAAACTTGTAAAAGTTAAGTATTATCATATTTATACGGAATACATATTTTGTACTAATCTAGTTTCTGCTGCCCCCCTGGCTGGTTATCTTAGACTCCTTACCACGCATACCCATGCATCCTACTTCCCTGTGTTGGTCTCTCTCCAATTGGCCACCGAATCCTAGGACAACCGGCGCCAAGGAGACACCAAACATTCTTATGCTGAGATTCTCTCCCTCCCTCCCACTCCCCTCTCTCTCTGTCCCTCCCATTTCCATTCTCTCTCTCTCTCTCTCTCTCTCTCTCCCTCCCTCCCCTTTCTTTCTTGTTAGGATTGTGGGGGGCACGCGACCATGTGCTTTCCCCCCCCCCCCTCCTAAATCCGCCGTTGCGCGGAACCGCCAGTGGCCCACAGTAAACAGGGCGGTGGTCTGCGCATGCGCGCTCGCCTGGCGGCTGGGCTCGGCTCGGCTCAGCCTAGGCGATCCCTCGGCAGCCCGGTCGCGCAGGCGCAGTCACGCAGCCGGCAGCCAGAGACGGCCAGATTTACTGGCGGCCCCCTGTCCGCAGGCACGCGGCGGCAAGCTGCCACACCGGCCAATTTGTCTGAATAGCAGGAATTATCTGCCCCTAAATAACGCGCCTGCTGCCGCCGCCAGCGCAGCTGTTGTCGGCGTCGCCCCTTCCCCAGCCGGTTGTTTTTCTCCTTCTCCCCTCGCCTCGTTTGCTACCGCTCTCCGTCCATTGTGGCCGTGTCGTCGTGTGTCGTGAAGGATGGTCTCCGCGAGTTCGTCACGCGACCCCTAGGAACGCGCGTTCTTGGCTGTTCTCGAAACTACCCGTCGGTATGTGTCTGCTGAACTGTCAGTGCTAGAAGCGTCCGGCTAGTCGAAAGTAAACGGCGGCGACAAATGGAGAATGCGGGTGCGAGTTATCGTCCGCCACACATTTTAAACCTAGGCATCGAATTTAATTGGACGCGTTATAACTGGCTAAAAGTTCGAAATGTTCCATTTCTCTTCCTAATATTTAACGAGCAATTCTTGTATATGCATTAATTGTCTAGGGAAAAGCGCCGGCGGAATAGCCGAGCGCGCTAAGGCGCCTTGCTGCGGTGCGCGAGCCCAATCCTACCTAGGGCAAGGGCGTATTCGTCATCCTTAGTTTAAGTTAGTTTAAGGTGTTTGTAAGACTAGGGACTGATAACCTAAGTCCTTGAGTCCTATAGGATTACAAACATTTGAACTTTTTTTTTTCTTTTTTCTCAAAAACGGCTTTAAAGATTCGATGGAATTTTGTATTTCTACTGGTTTATGTTTTCTTTTGAAGTTCAACTAAATATTGTATTTTTCCTAAAAACTCGATTCTCCAAAAGTACATATATATACAAGGGGAATCACCTAACACTTGCACCGCAAATATTACGGAAACAAAGTGAGATTGTTTCACATAATGGATTGGTTATCAGGGGCTCGTATTTTTAGCCAATAAACAGATTGTAATATTACTTAGAAAGTGTATTTTTTATACAGACATAGAGTTTTTAAATGAAACATTGGTTGTTTCTATCATGCACCGGAAATTTTGACGTCAGCTTTGTACAATGAGTTTTGACTGACATTTTCATCACGTTTAGTTTGGCAGCTACAATCATTCAAAGTTTCGGGGGTGGAGGCTGCGATAGCGTAGCTTACTGGCCGAGCGGCTAGCCCCTGGGACACGGCCCACTGTCTCTTGACCACCAGCTAGTGAGCTACGCTGTCGTAGCCTCCACCCCCAAAACTTTGAATGATTGTAGCTGCCAAAGTAAACGAGATAAAATGTCATTCAAAATTCTTTGTACACAGCTGGTGTCAAACATTGCAGTGCATAATAGAAACAATCATTGTTCCATTTGGAAAATTGTATGTTTACACAAAAAATACACTTTCTAGGTATTTTTACAATCTGTTTATTGGCTAACAGTACGAGTCCTTGACTACCAATCCAATCTGTGAAAACCGGACATCAATCGCAATTTCCGTTTCCGCAATATTTGCGGTGCAAGTGTTCGGTGATTCCCCCTATATACATGTATACATAGGATGAGGCAGCTGTCATAACACCCCTTGTATATCCCCAACCATAATAGATACAAAGATGCTGTTTGGACAGTGAATTGCAGAGACAGGGGCTACGCGAATACATCACATTTCATGTTTGTGCTATTTTTTATTAGAGAGATATGAGGACATCCTTTTTTTTATGGAAACCCATGTTAATTTTTAGCATAACTTTATGGGCTTAAAAACACGTTTTCAAGTATGTGTATAATATTTAGGCCAACAGTTTTTGAGACACACATATGTTCTATCGTATTCGGCCTTCGAAGCGGAGTTGTCCAATGCGACCTTTCATATTGTGTAGACTACTCGGTAAACGTCGCGAGTCGTCATTATACAAACAACGTCGCTTCGATTGACGAATACGACACGGGAACATAACAGTGTCTTAAAAACTATTCGCCTAAATATTATTATATACACATTTTTTAAACCATCTTTTTAAGCCCAAAATGGTATGCTAAAATGTAACATATGATTCCATTAAAAAAACTAAAGATGGTCTCATGTCTCTGTAATAAAAAATAGCACAAACATGAAATGTGATGTATTGAAGTAGCCCCTGTCCCTGTAATTCACTGCCCAATCGGCATCTTTGTATCTATTATGGTTGGGGAGACACCAGGGGTGTTATGACTTAACTCAAATGTTCAAAATGTTGAAATGTTTGTAGAACTTATGGGACTTAACTACGGGGTCATCAGTTCCTAAGCTTATGAACTAGCTAAGACGGCACAAATATCCATGTCCGAGTGGGGATTCGAACCCCCGACCGTAGTGGCCGTGCAGGCCGTGACTGGAGCGCCTCAGTCCCCTCGGCCACCGCGGCCGGCTATGACTTAACTGCCTCACCCTATACATATATTGATAGGGGTCAATTGGACCCGCATTCAGCTATTGTCTATTTCTTTTATTACTGAACTTCAGTTATTGTGCTGGCAGTTTGTTATGCCACCGTGTTTCAGATCATCTTTTGTCTCTTGATTATACCTTCGGTGAAAGAAAGTAAAAGGGTGGTTGTATCAACTGTTTAGTGTGCCTGGATGATACAGTTCGCCCCCTACGTATTCCTAAGGGGAGAGTCAGTCAAGAGTTACGGTTTCCTGTATTCAAATTCCCTCGAATAGTCTTAATGTTTTTAATGTTGTAAAGTCTATGGGACTTAACTACGGGGTCATCAGTCCCTAAACTTACAAACTACTTACAAACTAGCTAATACTAAGGACGGCACAAATATCAATGCCCGAGGGGGGATTCGAACCCCCGACCGTAGTGGCCGTGCAGACCGTGACTGGAGCGCCTCAGTCCCCTCGGCCACCGCGGCCGGCCCTCGAATAGTCGTCAGAGAGGCTCCATCCTAGAATGTTCCCCTACCAACTTAACAGTATAATCGTTGGGCAGGTCAGAAACGAGCGTTGGCGGTCGCTCCCGCAAAATTCTTCTACGCCAGGGGTTGGCAACTCCCCTCTTCAGGTTTCCTAGCCGGCCGCTGGCCGTTGATGCTTGAAACCGGCACTCTTATCTGCCGTCGGTGACCCGGGGAGAAGGCACGCTGCGCTCCAGCCTTAGATTGCACATAGGGCCTTCTTTGCTGAGGTTTAAAATTAGGCACGTGTCAGCTACGTAAATGTACGCTTGGGTCGACATTAGGCCAATATCGAGAACTCGTGGCGAATGGTACTCAAATCATGGTATTACTTCCCGACTACGGCTCTTTTCTGAACTGCTCAACGTTAATTCCTATTCATGTCCTATATTTTGATTTAGGTCCCCACATGCGTTCATGGTTTGTGTTTGCTATACCAGTATCTTTTGACTCTCCTCCAACCCACTTAAAGTTGCGGATTGTGTCATCTAGCTAGGGAGGTTGAATATTTCAATGTATAACGAATGTAAATTGTATTTGAAAGATGGGAGACTAACAATTTAATCTCCTATTAAATTTTCCAGTTAAAGCTAAATTTATCTCTATGATTATCCCTACATTGCATTGCCAAATCCCCATCCTAGTCATCAAATAAGTTGCCTATTGTGTGCACATACACGTGCTGTGACGATGTGTTTATGGTCTTGTAATGCCCATAACAATATCCCTTCTCGCTCTGCATGCTCGGTGGATCAATGATAAATTTCCTAAAGTCGTTATCCGTTGCGCTAGTTATATTACGTCTCATTTTACTGTTTTAAACTCGTGATCACGGACTCAGTATTTGTTCATGAACCGTGTAAGACACCTACACTCAGCGTGGGACGCATTGAGTGGGAGATGTTGGAAGGGAAACTAATTCAAGACGAGTAAGAACACATACTATCATGATTCTAGGGACCAAAACAAATTCCCTGGTCAGACACTGCCAGAATAACACTAACAATATGAAGCAGGGCACTTTCGTTAGCCCATTCCACCATGAAATAAGAAGCAACGAGTAGGCGTGGAAAATCGCTTTTTTACGAATAATACAATATTATACACATCAAAAAATTAATTTTGTGCTTTTAGGGATGAAATTTTCTATTGACGTTCTCCTACATAGTTGTATCTTCGGTAAAAACTAGATATGTTATACATTTTCATTTCATGTACCTCCGATATCACTGTAACGCTTTTCATTAAAATTATGTATCACGTTTTGTATTTTTACAATAAATGTTGGGTTCGGTTTTCTTTCGCTACACTAACGAACTGAAAGTTTCAGCATTTGAAGCCAACCTCTGCACTTCGAAACATCTAGGAAATTTAGAACAAAAATATTTACTGTGTCACTGGTCTAAGTATATATATGGTTATTTTCGTTCAAAGGTTGCAAAATATTTATAAAACTATACAATAACGTAAAAAAAAAATCCCGAGCACTGATCGGTCACCCGATATTGCTCATAAATTGAAGAAACATTCTAATCGATAATGGGAACACGACATCTCCTGAATCCTTGGATTATACAGATGAAGCAAAATTCGCAAACTCGGGTTTCACAGCGCGATTCCTCACTTGCCAGCGATTAAAAGAAATGTCCCTCACAGAAAATTTCGTCCTACGCATATTTCCGGCAGTAAATAGACGTCGAAGACGCAGATGGGAGTGTGTTCCATACGTCAGTGTGTTGCAGAATTACACAATTGCACCAATAAATTTCTAGGCGATGTAGAAGATTTCTTGAGGTACAAGAGAAGAACCACAGACAATGACAAGGTAGGGTGGCTTTCGTGCCTCAACGATATAGATAGCTGTAACGCAGGTGCAACCTCAGCGGTGAGGCGAGAGACGAGACGAAACAAACGTGTGGTTCCTGAAGAAGGGCGGCAGCCTTTTCAGTAGTTGCAGGGGCAACAGTCTGGATGATTGACCGAGTTGCCGTTGTAATATCTAACGTGGATTTGCCATATGGTTACTGCGAACAGCTGAAAGCAAGGGGAAACTACAGCCGTTACTTTTCCCGCGGACATTGGCTCTACTGTATGAATATATGATGATGGCATCCTCTCGGGTAAAAAATTCCACAGGTAAAGACCACCATAACGTCTTATTTAAACAGACATGTACTGATCTGTTGACTGAATTACCAGACTTTCACCATTCGTCGAGTTTTCGGTAATAGGGAGCACTGCATACAGAATAACTACATTGTCCCCAGCGCAACACTGCAACATGCTAATAATTCAGCATGCACTTACTGTGCGAGATAATCAGTTTAGTTCTACATCATAGAAACAATACATGACACTGTTATTACTAATCTCAACGATAGAAGTGTTTTCAGTCTTAATTTTATGAGCACAACTTAACACTGAATGTACATTGTTCCGAAGTACGGACTTAAATTAACTTCACGTTTTGTATGAAGAACTTTATGAACATAACATTCATCCAAACTTCCTGGCAGATTAAAATTGTGTGCCGGAACCGGGACTCGAACCTGGGACCTTTGCCTTGCGCGGGCAAGCGCACTACCGACTGTGCTATCCCCACACGACTCACGATGCCGCCTCACAACTTTACTTCCGCCAGTACCTCGCCTCCTACTTTCCAAACTTCACAGAAGCTCTCCTGCCAACCATGCAAGACTAGCACTCCCGGAAGAAAGGATATGGTGGAGACATGGCTTAGCCACAGCCTAAGGGATGTTTCCAGAATGAAACTTTCACTCTGCAGCAGAGTGTGCGCTGATAAGAAACTTCCTGGCAGATTAAAATTGTGTGCCGGAACCGGGACTCGAATCTGGGACCTTTGCCTTTCGCGGGCAAGCGCACTACCGTCTGTGCTATCCCGACACGACTCACGATGCCGCCTCACAACTTTACTTCCGCCTGTACCTCGCCTCCTACTTTCCAAACTTCACAGAAGCTCTCCTGCCAACCATGCAAGACTAGCACTCCTGGAAGAAAGGATATGGTGGAGACATGGCTTAGCTACAGCCTAAAGGATGTTTCCAGAATGAAACTTTCACTCCTTTCTTCCAGGAGTGCTAGTCTTGCATGGTTGGCAGGAGAGCTTCTGTGAAGTTTGGAAAGTAGGCGAGGTACTACCGGAAGTTGTGAGGCGGCATCGTGAGTCGTGTCGGGATAGCACTGTCGGTAGTGCGCTTGCCTGCGAAAGGCAAAGGTCCCAGGTTCGAGTCCCGGTTCCGGCACACAATTTTAATCTGCCAGGAAGTTTCATATCTGCGCACACTCCGCTGCAGAGTTAAAGTTTCATTCTGGATAACATTCATCGTTTACAACGACTTCTATTTACATTTGACATCTTGGCTAGGAGAACTGAGTTTATTGACAGAACGATCCAACAACAATTATGTTTTTGCTGACCTAGATCCGGAACCCTAAAAAACCATGATATACACAGGTCCCTCTTTAAAAAACGTTGCTAAGCACGGGGATATAAGCTAGTTTTTTAATATTTTCTTTTCTTCATTTTTCAAATAAGAATTATTTCTTTCGATCTTTTATCGTCTCGGATAAAGTCACTCCTATATTTCCTTTAGTAAGCTTATAGCTATTACGTTACATCCAATTCATGCGACTTGTAATGGATTTAATAGTATATTCTTATCGTCTCGTGTTCCTACTGACGCTTTACTTGATCGTTGCAGTTAGTATCGTAGAGTACCGACAATTGGCGGCATGCTTCCGTAAATATGATACCTTAAATGTTGTCGCTACAGTCATCAAATCATTCACATTCGCAAGAATATGTAAGCTTGCAGAATAAACTGAATATTACAGGAACGGTAGATATTAAAGCTCTATTAACCTCTTGTTACTAACATTTGAAAAATTAACGTGATATTGAATAAACTATTTTTGTTATTTGGAAGAGATATTTACGGTATTTATTTAAATTACGTAAAACTGCGATACATTTTTGACTGTTTAAAATACCACCGCTACGTCGCGATGGTCAGAAAACTCCGATACATTTAGTGGAATTCCGCTACAATTTGCCAGTACTGTAGAGTCTCTCGTCTTCCTATGGCTTAACAAGTTTTGTATTTTGAAACAAATGAAAGTTCGGTGATTATCGTGTATGCAGAAAAGTTCAATCTGATATTTGTTAAAGTAATCTAGGTCTTAGATAATGTGGCTTACGTTCTTTGATTTGATCCATTATAAATGGTTTGTGAAAGCCTGCGACTGTAAGTTATAATGGGTTTTGTTTATAAAACAACTTTTTTCTGCTACCAGTCACGTTTTTTATTTATACTTTACACGACACGTTTCGGGATATGAATCCCATTATCAAGTGCGTTTTATTGCGTGCTATGACATTATCTGTTATTGTTTCTATGTGTGAGGTGCTGTAATGTTTGTCTTTAATGTCTTTACTGCAATGTAAAAATGCGCGCAATTTTATTTTATGTTTTTTAAAAACGAGTTTGTGGCGAAATTTTGACGAGTTTCTACTTACGATTTCTTTATGTTCCATTTGCACAGAAGCTCACACATATTACATATCATAAATAACATTTTGTATACAGCACACATTTTATATACAATAACATATAAACAGCTGCAAAGATGATTGTAACATGTAGTCAACAGAGATAATGGCTTCATATGTCGTCCACAGAGTTTGGTTAAATTTTTTACATGGGACAAACAGGCCGAGATTTCAACACCAGCTATACATAACACATAAAAGCCTACACACACGCCGGCCGCGGTGGCGGAGGGGACTGAGGCGCTTCAGTCACGGTCTGCACAGCCACTACGGTCGGGGGTTTGAATCCCCCCTCGGGCATGGATATTTGTGCCGTCCTAGTTCGTAAGTAGTTTGTAAGTTTAGGGACTGATGACCCCGTAGTTAAGTCCCATAAGCTTCACAAACATTTGAACATTTGAACCTATACACACATCAGCTATAGCCATACGCATACATAAAACAGGACACCCTTTTGGTAAAATAGAAAAAAGTGTCAAAGTTTCAGTTTAACAAAAGATCACGATTGAACTTCCTTTCGACAACGTGGTAATTAGAGACTGGCCACAAGCTCGATTTATTTTATTTTATTATTTATTTATTCGGTCGCACAATTTATAAGGAACCAGTCATCACAGTTGCCTCACGTGAATTAGGGATATCATGGAAATTCAAAATCTGGATGTCTTTAAATAGTCGTCATTCAGAACTGGAGACAAATTCGGTTAAATACTCTAATTGGCAAACAAAAGCGGAACGTAATGCAATGGATACAATAGAGAGAATCGTTCAGTGACATCGAAAGTAAAATGTTGTCAATCCATCAGCTTTAAAATAAAAAACTGAGAAACTCTGGTAAAAAAAACACGCCATAATCATCCATTGATTCTCTTAGTGATCATACTGGCCCTGAAACGGAAATGTCGCAGAAGATATCGAAATTCCGAAATCGGTCTTCCAAGATTTGTGTCTTTATTATTATTATTATTATTCTTTTATTGTGACGATGAAAACTCTCTTCAAAAATCATAGCGGAAAGGCCTCTTGACCGGATGAGGTGCGTGTGAAATGTGAACAATGGCGACAGCACTCATTTCTTTCCTAACAACATTTTATCGTTAATCGCTGGAGCTACAATATAATCAGAATTTATGGATCACTTTTTATGCTATTTTGCAGAACAAAAATATCCTCTGTAAAAACCATTTCTATTCGTCTTTGAAACAGGGAATACAAATGACAAAGAGGAGTACGTTTATGGTGTTTTCCTTTACGTCCTTCCTGCAGTTCGATGCAGTTTCACATTGTCATTAAGTTAAATATCTTAGCAGTAGTAGCATTTGTGAAAAGCTTACGTCTTAAAATCTGTGTGGAAAGACTTTCACATTGTAATGTATTTGGCCTGTAAAATCTCGTTTGTTTTGATTAATGCAACATACGATACCACATTTGTAACCCTAATATTCCATATTTATATTATATAGGCATTTTATGGCGCTTACGGCAAGTCACATTGACATTATCACTTTCATTACTTGGGTCTTTTAATGAAGTACATAAATTATATACTGAGAGCCGTAAGCCTAGTATTGGACAATAATGTATTTGTTAATGAAATCATTAACTAAGAAAATCTGCGGTCCTCTGTAATGTATTGACCAAAATTTAATACTTCGCTGACCGTAAAATTCAACAATAATTCTAATTTAACCATATTAAATAATGTAAACATATATTAACACCACACTAATTGTTACTTACTTACGATCTTTTGTATTGTTTTGTTTTGTTATGAAAAACTTATTTGTTATATTTGTCATATTTTTTCTTATCTTTTCTTGATGAACAATTTATATAAGTTTCATAAACAAATTATCTAATTTGATACACTATAACTTCCGTGTACTAGAATGTTCTAGAACATAATATATGTATTAATACGCGCGAACGCACGTTCAGTCTAAAGTCAGTTGTAAAGTTACTTTGAACACAGTCAGTCTCAGATCAGTATTGAGTTATTTGTGAACCACTCTACCACTCTTACTTTTTCCTTATTACTTCTATTTGTGCTTTATCAAGAATGAAAAATAAATAAGTTTAATTAGAAAAGTGTCACAAATGTAGTTTCCATATGCAAGAAAAACCCAACGTCCTAATACGTTTTGATGATTTAATGGCAGGCGAACTACGAGATCTATGACATCTGCATCTACATGGGATACTCTGCAAATCACATTTAAGTGCCTGGCAGCTGCCCTTCTTTGGACTCTTTCGATGTCCTCCGTCAAACCCACCTGATAAGGATCTCACACTGGGCAGCAATATTCCATAAAAGGACGGACAAGCGTATTGTATGCAGTTTCTTTAGTAGTTCTGTTGCATCTTTTAAGGGTTCTCCCAATGAAACGCAGTCTCTGGTTCGGTAATCTACGTGTTCTTTCCAGTTTACGTCAGAAGTAATCGTAATTCCTAGGTATATTGTGGAGTTTACGGCCTTCACATTTGATTGATTTATCATGTAAACAAAGTTTAACGGATTTCTTTTCGTGCTCATGTGGACGACTTCACACTTCTCATTATTTAGAGTCAACTGCCAATTCTTACACCAAACTGATATCTTATTCAATTCGTTCTGCAGTTGGTTTTGATCTCCAGATGATTTTAATATACGGTAAATGACGGCGTCCTCTGCAAACAACCTAACAGAGCTACGTAGATTTTCCCCTGAATCGTTTATGTAAATAAGGAACAGCAGAGGACCAATAACACTACCCTGTGGAACGTCCGAAATCACTTCTTTTTTAGTGGATGCCTTACCATCGACTACTACGAACTGTGTCCTCTCTGAGAGGAAATACCCTATCCAGTCGCAAATTTGAGGCGATATACCGTAACTTCGCAATTTGATTAAAAGCCATTTGTGAGGTACGGTGTGAAAAGCCATCTGGAAATCAAGGAATACGGAATCAATTTGCGAACCCTTGTCGGTAGCACACTTCACTTCGTGTGAGTAAAGAGCTAGTAGTGTTTTGAATGAACGATATTTTCTAAATCCATGTTGACCTTGGGCTAATAGATGATTCTGTTCGAGATAATTCATAATATTTGAATACAGGATATGTTCCAAAACCCTGCTGCAACTTGAAGTCAATGAATTAGGCCAGTAGTTTAATGGGTTACTCCTACTGCCTTTCTTGAATATCGGTGTGACCTGTGCATCTTTCCAATCTTTTGGTACAGATCCTTCTTTGAGAGAGCGGTTGTATATGGCTGTTAGGTAAGGAGCCTTACTTTTGTCATAATACTTCTATTTGTGCTTTATCAAGAATGAAAAATAAACAAGTTTAATTTGAAAAGAGTCACAAATGTAGTTTCCATATGCAAGAAAAACCCGACGTCCTAATATTTTTTTTTTTTTTTTTATGATTTAATGGCAGGCGAGCTACGAGATCTACGAGACCACTGAATAACTAAAAAATAGGTGACTTATTTATAATGTGGCTTTAGTGTTGTGCATAAAAAGCGCCACGACATGTAGAAGGAATAGGAATGAAGAGGTGAAGCTGAACGCTACTGTTGAAGAGCGCCGCGGTCACAAATCACGATGCGGAAGGAAGTAACATTAGCGTTTATCCTGTGAGATTACCGCCCAATAGAAATACTGGTAATTAATAGCATTTGATAATTAAACAGTATGAAGTTCACTGCAAACATTGACCATGCCAATGCACTAGATGTTACACAATTTTAATCTTATGAATTATGGTAGCAATATATGTACGCAGTTGGGTAACAACATTTATAGTTAGGCCATAGGTAGAAATTCTCCACGTTGAGATTTTCTGTGTGCTTGTAGCTGACGGGAGGCCAGCGAGCAGGCCGACGTTGGTGGCTTGTTCCAGCTTAGGATTTTCCAGGTTCGTTTCCGGTGAGGGGAGAGAGGGACAATGGCAAGTGCCAGGTGCAGTGCAGTGCACAAATATTGTAATACTACTGGCATTTGAAGTAATACGAGCCTTTAAGGCCCTCATTACAAAATAGCCTGTTGATAAATAAACAATACATTAGCTGATATAGTCACATCTGGCGTAATATGTTTAATTGACAATGAAAAGTAATAAATTACCAATAAATACAAGACAGTTACACAACTAGCATGGCAATGTTTCTTTATAAAAATAACATATTAACTATTTCTCATTTTATTTTCAATTAATCTTGTGTATTTTATTTTGAAGTATTCAGTTAAATCACTTATCTGTGATATAAGAAATTGCGCGATTATAATAAATAGTACAAAGGATGTTTATACCAATATAAAAAACTAAAAAGACATTTGTTTAATGTGTAGTGTAATTATTTTGATTTTAAGTAAAGTTTTAGAAATGTATTGGCTGAGCGCTGTACGTTGGCAAGTCGGTTAGAACAGCTCACATGGGGAAGTTGATGACGTAGGGAAAAAACCCGGCAGGTGGGCTTTTGGCACGCGCGCGCGCGCGCGCGCGTGGGCAGGAAGTGACAAGTCGTGAGCGAGTGGTGTAGCTGGCCGGGCGGCGTCGCTCTGCACAGTCGGCATGTGGATCTCCAGGTGGAGACTATAGATTTTTGTGTGGCAATTGCCAAGTGTGGTTGCTCGTCGTAGACTGCACCAAGTTGTATCGAGTGCTACTGTGTGTTGTGAATATTTAGCCGGTGGAACAAGGTGTGCATCGCACTGAATTAAAGTGACTGTGTTTTGTTAATGTAACACGTGTCGTCGCATAGGCATGAACATAGACGGTGTTTGAGACAGGCACATGGTCTGAAAACAATTTGCGACAAATATTCAGTTTGTCTGGGGGCTCACGAGCTATAACTTTATTTGATAAATGTGTCGACGTACAGACGTATCAGCCACAGGGTTTTAATATGGTGTAATAAACAACATAAAGTGAACTTTCACGTGTTTTCAAAAATAGTAGTTAGTACACCCTTTTCTCACATGAAATTACTTTATTATGATTTTTTTTTTGTTAATTATATGCAGGGAAGGAATGCTGTGAACGTGTGATATCATCCCCTAGAAAACGAGTCAAGCAGTCGCAATCACAGTTCCAGTGTTTTTGCATGTTTAGGAATTTGGTTCGCAGTTGGTGTTTTGAGTTTTCAAAATTAAACTTTCCCTATTTAAACTCTCACACCGATCTTCACCCTCGCAATCCTCCAGTCGACAGCGTGGGTATTAGAAACGGAAGTTACGATGAGGAGAACCTACGCTGAGACGTAGTGGGGCGTTTCGAAGCGTGCAGCCACTGCCAGACAAACAAGTCCCGTGTGAGAAGAGCTTAAGAGGGGACGAAGAATAAAAAAGAAGAGGCTGCGTTATTAATACGGGGACGGTGTTAAGTCACCGGCAGGCAGAGCTCTTCAACCTGGAGGCGAAGTTTCCGGTGCCTCGTTAAGTGTTGTTTTGTCTTCCCCGTAGTAATGATGACCTTCATAGTAGAGGCGGCCATCTGCAGTTGGTGGGCGAAGGCCGCCTCTGGCCGAAACTTAGGCCCCAACAGGCGCCACTTCTTGCAGCAGTTAGCGCCACACCTGCCATAATGCCTCGCGCAGGCGGCCGCCATTTGAATTTCAAACGCGGCTTTTTTTTTTCCTCTCTGCAGCGTGGGAACCGGTTACGCTCTCATTTGAATTTCAAATGGATTTACAAGTTACAGAAATATCTCTTATTCGGTTATTGAATACGACGTGCTCATTCGGAGAAGTCGGCCGCCAGCGAACACAATGGCCTGCTGACGATCCAATTATCTCCCCGAGCTCGAAAAACTTTGCACTGTCCTCCCGCCGAAATAATTGAATAATGACGGCGATTAGCTGCGGTTAGCGGTTGTTTAAGTGCAAAGAAATCGCATTCGATAATCGGTAAGTGGATGCTATTGAGGAAAAATTTTAGTAGTGGTTCTCGCTACAGAGTTTTTTATTAGAATGCGACGAAAGGTACAATTTTAGTTACACGTTTGGCATACTTATGATCTACCAATAAAAAAGCAACTACATGGAAATGAATATGGAAGACATTTGAAACATTAAAGTCCTGGTAATACCAATTATGAACAACTTTAATTCGAATTATAATAATGATAGAGTTGTGAAAAGGAGCATATTCATGATCTCTGGAACTCATTTCTTTCATTTACTTATTTATTTATTTTTGGCAGAACGCTTAGAATGTGGAACATATCCACAACTGTCATTCCTCTGCTAGAGTACTGCATTGCGGTATGGCTTGGAATAAACGAAAGACATCGAAAAGCGTAAAAGGAGAAGCAGCTCGTTCTATACCATCATGTAAAAGGGGAGAGAGTGTTACGAATATGACTCGCAAGTTGGCGTGACACTCATTAAAATACTTTCTCGTTACAACTTAATCCTTTTACGAAATTTCCATTTCCTTCTTCCTGCTGCCGGCCGCGGTGGCCGAGGGGACTGAGGCGCTTCACTCACGGTCTGCACGGCCACTACGGTCGGGGGTTCGAATCCCCCCTCGGGCATGGATATTTGTGCCGTCCTAGTTCGTAAGTAGTTCATAAGTAGTTTGTAAGTTTAGGGACTGATGACCCCATAGTTAAGTCCCATAAGCTTAACAAACATTTGAACAGAGCGTTGCATTGCTAACTTACTCTTGATGCTGACTTCCTTCTTGCAGAAGATAGTAGATTGTAACTGAAATTCACTGCATTCGCTTTGCTACACCTTGATTCGAGTGCTTTGACCATGTTGCCATCCTGTGAGAAAATACACTATAAGTACTTGAAACTGTCCAACTGTTCTTTTTTCCTTGTATTTGGCACTCAATCTCAATGTCTCCACCATATCCTTTCTTCCAGGAGTGCTAGTCTTGCATGGTTTGCAGGAGAGCTTCTGTGAAGTTTGGAAAGTAGGAGGCGAGGTACTGGCGTAAGTAAAGTTGTGAGGCGGCATCGTAAGTCGTGTCAGGATAACACAGTCGGCAGTGCGCTTGCCCGCGAAAGGCAAAGGTCCCAGGTTCAAGTCGCGGTTCCGGCACACAATTTTAATCTGCCAGTCTTAGTTAGTTCATAAGTAGTTTGTAAGTTTAGGGACTGATGACCCCGTAGTTAAGTCCCATAGACTATACAAACATTTGAACATTTTTTTCTTCCTGCTCCAAATGCAAAAATGTTTTATTCACGCTCAACTGTAGCGGGCGAATTATTAGTTGTAATAAAGTAAAACCAGCCATTGCACTCGCGAAAAAATTAAATTTTGATATTTCCCTTGCATTATTCATGTGTGGAACGGTAGAAAAATTCGTATTAGTGGTTCGACGAGCACTTTGTCGTGTACTATAAGTAATACTACTATGTATTGCTATAAGGAATAGATAAAATTAGGGGTATCGACAGTTATTGACAGTTTTATACCAAATAAATACGAACAGAGGCCGTAATGAGTAATGTAGAAGTAGATGTCATCGGAGTAGTGCAGCAACTAACATCACTTAACAAGAACAAGTCTTCTGGTCCGGATTGTATACCCATTAGATTTCTATCTGATTATGCTGAAGCGATAGATTCTTATTTAACAGCCATGTACAACGGCTCTCCCATAGAAGGATCTGTACCAAAAGATTGGAAAGTTGCACAGGTCACACCTATATTCAAGAAAGGCAATAGGAGTAACCCACTAAACTACAGGCCTATTTCATTGACGTCAAATTGCAGCAGGGTTTTGGAACATATCCTGTATTTAAATATTATGAATTATCTCGAACAGAACGATCTATTGACCCAAGGTCAACACGGATTTAGAAAATATCGTTCATGCGAGACACAGCTAGCTCTTTATGGACACGAAGTGATGGGTGCTATCGACAAGGGTTCGAAATCGATTCCGTATTTCTTGATTTCCAGAAGGCTTTTGACACCGTACATCACATCACCGTAGATGTAGAACAACACAGTGCAGTATACTACATATTGTTGCAATATGGCACTACGCCATAACCACTACGTACAGTGAGATGCCACTGTAGAGCAAATTTGATGAACGACACCTTCGACTCCATTTAAAATTTCCGGGATGATAGGTCTTGATCGACAGGGAAAACTTCCCCTAACGTTTCGTCTTCGGCTGCGGAAGACATAAACGGAGGCAATGTGGCAACTGCCATGAGGGCTCGAGGGAGCGCCACATATGTAGACGGTGTACAGGCGTCACAGTCCATCACGTGACGTCGACTGAGAAACACTCTCTGCTAATGCCAACCTTAATGATAGGAGATAATGGATTGTCAATGTTCTGGTCCAACGTTGAAGTCCTAGTTTTTTTTAATTTAACACCTTCCTCTTTTATATCAAAATTATTGCGGTGTTTGAATTTTTCAAAGGCTTCTCCATAAAAGCGAGCATAGTAATGAGAAGTTTTTCATTGAACACTTCTCTCTTTAAATTTAATTTTATGGCCGCGCTCTTGGTAAATACGTTCGGCTACGGTCGATTTCTGTGTATGTCCCAGGCGGCACTTTCTCTTATGTTCACTCAGACGAGTGTTGACACTTTTTTTCGTAGTGCCGATGTACACCTGGCCACAGCTGCAAAAAATTTTATACACGCCCGGCGCATCCAAAAGATGTCGTGCATTTTTTGCAGATGTTAAACATTCTTTAATTTTCCTGGTTGGTCTGAAAATAGTTTCCATCCCAGATTTGTTCAGCTCTTCTCAATGCGATCTGTAATCTGACTAATAAAGGAAAGAAACACTTTCCCGTTGGATACTTGTGCTTCCTTATTCTTTTTGTACAAAGAACTCGGTCTATGCCTCTACTGGCATTTCCATTCCCCTTGAACGTCGTCCGTAAATATTAGTCCTAATCATAACAAATTTTGTGCACTCTGTCGACCAAGGTTTTAATCACCCTTCATTTTTATAGAAGGTAACTATGCGTGCCGGCCGCGGTGGCCGAGGAGACTGAGGCGCTTCAGTCACGGTCTGCACGGCCACTACGGTCGGGGGTTCGAATCCCTCCTCGGGCATGGATATTTGTGCCGTCCTAGTTTGTAAGTAGTTCATAAGTAGTTTGTAAGTTTAGGGACTGATGACCCCGTAGTTAAGTCCCATAAGCTTTACAAACGTTTGAACATTTTTTTAACTATGCGTAGCCTTTCTGTAAACCTTGTGACCCAACGTCTCGTCTTCTCGCTTGAACACAAACACATCTAGAAAATTAAGCTGTCCATTAAGCTGTCTTTCCACGTAAACTGGATCCTGGGGTTGATGCTGTTAAGATGTATCAAGAAAGCCTCTAATTCCTTTTCGGCGTGTGTCCACACTACTATGGTATCATCGATATAACGATACCATCAGTCTGCAATGAATAAATTGGCCACCGCTGGACTTAAACGTCTGCCCATAGCCAACCCGTCAATCTATTCATAGAATTTGTTGTTATATTAAAAATATGTAGTGGCGAGGCAGTGTATAAACAAAGTCACTATGTCCGACGAAAAAACTTGCGCTATACATGAGACGGCTTCGTTTACCGGTATCACGGTAAATAAAAACACGACATCGAAACTAACAAGAGTGTCACTAGAGGCCACGTTCATTCCCTTTAGCTTGTGAATGAAATGAGCTGAATTTTTTATATGACTGTCCGTACCACCAATATAGGGCTGCAGCAATGAAGCAAGATGTCTCGCTAACTCGTGAGTGGTAGACCCTATAGCGCTCACAATCGGCCAAAGCACTTTAGTTAATCCATAGAGCCTAGAGAGATACGCTTCCGTTTTTCAAAGCGACTTCTTATCGTCGGAAGAAAAGGAAGATGTTTTCACCAACTGATTCGTCCAAACTATCCTAGATCATACTGTGGTAATCCTCACTTTTCATCAGGACGCTTACATTTTCCTTGTCAGGACGGTAATGTTGAGATCTGCGTTGATACCAATCATCGCCTTTCTTCGTTCTTGCGACAGGTTACTGCACGGTGGCTCACATTTACGCAAAATTCTGACCGTTTCCATTCTAATTATTTCGGTAGATTGTTGAAGATTCTGCCAGATGCCTATATCAATATTTGCTATGCTGTCTTCAGTGGGTACTTTTAGAAAAGTCACTGCAAAATTGCTTCCTTTAGCTAGGACAGAAATTTCAACATCTGTCAAATTTTTATCTGACAGATTAATGATAGTGCGAATTATCGTCGGCTGGAGTATAAGACACCAGTAAATTGTAGACCAGTAAATTTCTTCCACTGCCTATTGACAGAAATCTCTGCACTCCACTCCGTGGTTCTGAACGTCAGGTCGTCCACCTTATTACTATCCCAGCACCGCATTGTATTATTAATCAATGAATGGAGGTGTGATAGCTTACTGCTAGTTTCCACCAGTTCTCGTCTCTTCTGGTGAATCCTCTCTCAACATTGTTGTTTCCAACCGGTTGTAAATTCGCTGTGCCTCAGACGTAAGTGACTCTCACGAAATTCAATTCTGTAATCCTCTCTCAACATTGTTGTTTCCAACTGGTTGTAAATTCGCTGTGCCTCAGACCTAAGTGACTCTCACGGAATTCAATTCCGTAACCTCTGAGAAAGGTAGCAGTATTTCAATCGGGATATAACCGGATGAAGGTCTCTGACGTCATTCATGCGTCTTCTTGTGGCCATGCATTAATATTGTCTTATCTGGGATGCTCTCCTTAGAAGCAATTAAAGGGTAGCGGTTTATGGCGGAAGGACAATGTCACCTACTGAGGGAAGTGAAGAAAGCCATATGTTTATGATGAATGGATTGTTCCAGCGTGACGAGTTTCTTCTGCATTAAGGGGATAAGTATACTGAATACTTGCAGGTTTGTTCCGATGGTCTACCATGGCCGTTAGTCCAACATGGTTCTAAAGATTGTAAGGTAAACTATCCGTTCTTCGTGTCTAGATAGTGCAAATTAGAAAGAGCGGCATGGAAGAACGGCAACGTAACAAGTTCCTCTTCCAATGTACCGTAACACAGTAATTTATTAGTAACTTGGAATGCAGAGTACACACCACTACTGAGTGAAACATTCGTTTCGGAATAATTCTGTTCAAGCGACACTCACGTTATCTCAAATCGCAAAATCTTATTTATCAGGCCTATCATACATTTTCGAATCGAAGCAGAATTTACAATCCAATAAATATTACTTTTCCCACAACAAGCACGCGAGAATTCTATTCTACTTACTAGCTTATATGCCCGTGCTTTGCAACGGTTGTTAAAGACGGACCTGGGTATATAATGTTTTTTTACGGTTCCGGACGTAGGTCAACAAAAACAGAATCCTTGTTGCATCGCTCTGTCGAAAAACTCAGTTCTCCTAGCCAAGATGTCAAATTTAAGTAGAAGTCATTGTCGAGAACGATGAATGTTCATAAAGTTTTTCATACAAAAAGTGATATTGTGCTATAAATTAAGTTTGGGAGATCGTTGAAGGAATGGCGTCAGCTGATCGTCTGTATAGAACTTTCTATTAAATATAGTAGTATTGCCAGTGAATTGTCTTGTCTGTGTTAGCAGCATCGGCCACTCTTTCAGCTTATACATGTCCTCACGTTCTGCAGTGATTACTTCGTAAAGCAGGAAGTTGAAATCGATCTTGTGTAATAGAACTATATATTCAGAAGTCGGATTATAACTCTAAGTACAATTGTCTCTGCAAAAGAAGACGTCATTCTCTATCTTAATGTAGTCCGCACCAAAGGTAAGTAATTACAAATTTTAATCACAATATTGTACCGAACAATTACGAAAACAGGGAGGTTTCTGATGAGTTTGTCGCTTGCGTGTGTATATTACCTCTAGTGGCAGGCACAGAGCAGAAATCTCTCTGGAGTGAGCATTCAGATGCGCAGAACAGATTTTGTGTCCTCAACATTAAGGCGGAAATACCACCTGATATTGGGGAAAAAATCTACTAGTCGATGACTTCATCTTGGCTCTTTTTTCTTCGGTTAAGACGGATGACAATGTGTAAATGGCCCTATTAGCGATGTTACCTCAACTTTCTTGTTGCTTCTGTGAAAAATTTCTTTAGATATTTTTTAATGTTACGTGGTTGCTCTGCGAAAAGGAGGTGGGGCTTCGTTGCAGCCAATGCGGTACAAACCAATCCTAAGAGCAAATACATGTGTGGAAAGAATGAATTTGTCTTAGTATCACTTGGTAATTCCAGCTTTATGTTGAGAAGATGTACAGAAGCCAATGCTCACTCCATAGATATTTCTACTCTATGTATAATTTAGTGGTTTTACCCGAAAGATGCAGTTCTTTTGCAAAGCGTATGGGATACAGCTAGGAGGGAAAAAAATTGTGTCCTTCCTGGATTAAATTTTACTTGCAGTGGAAGCGGTTTAGTTTGTTATCGTTGGCCACGAACTATTCGCTTTAGGAGGATGATTAATTTACTGACCATAACAGCATAAATTATTTATTTCATCGTAAACTTAAAGAATCATGCCCCTTATTCTATGTAAATGATATTTGAGAAAGCATTCAACGGCCGTTGCCAACATCAGCGCACAACGCTGCCACCGTAAGTATAATTGTATCCCTTCTTGTAGTGTATTACACAATAGTTATGAGAATGAAGAAAACGCAGTTATTTGGTGTACTATGTGACTAACGTCGCCTAACTTTCTCAATTTCTGTTCTGTGGTGTTTTCGAGACATTCATAAACAGGACGCACTCAAAATATAATGAGGATACACCGAAATCAGAAAGGGAACTACATAAATTCCATTTTCCTTGCAAAGAATTCTTATGTAAATTAGAGCATCCATAGACGTGAAGGAACGTCGTTATATTTTAAATTCAAATGATAACCGCAGAAAGAAGCTTTTTTTCCCATGGTATTGCATGGCATGCGAGATACATCTAGTAATTTTTTTTTTTTTTTTTTTTTTTTTTTTTTTGCCATACCTGGGTTAAATTTTACTTGCAGTGGCAGCGGTTTAGTATGTTAACGCTGGAAACGAAATATTCGCTTTAGAGGGATCATTAATTTATTGATCGGAACAACATTAATTATTTATTTCATTATAAACACTAACAATTATTCCCCTCATTGTACGTGGCTGATTTTTCAAAAAGGATTCAACGGCCGTTACCAAAGTTCAATACACTACACCGCTGCCGTAAGGAAAATCGTAGCCCTTGTTTCAGTGTATTACACTTTAGTTATGAGAATAAACAACGCAGCATCGCCATTTATTAGTTACTTGGTATACTACGTCAGTAACAGCGCCTCTATCGGATCTTTGCTGTACTACGCAGAAATTCAAGCATAGCATACACCAGAAACTATAAATTACGATATCGTTTCTTCCCCTGATCCGATTTTGATGAAATGAAGCTTATATGTTGCGCCTAGGTACTCTCAGTTGACCTATGAAACCCTATGAAACTTCGTGTAGTACTCTTGGAGATTTACTGTACTACACCATACTTATAAGCATAGTATACACATGAAACTTAAAATTACGATATCTTTCCTTCCTCTGATCCGATTTTGATGAAACTAAGCCTATGTTACTCGCCAAACTATTCACAATACCTGTGGAAACACATGAAGTTCGTGTAGTAATTTTGGAGATTACCCTCAACAAATAGACATACAGAATGTCTTTTAAGTAAATGATTAAATTATAATATCTTTATTTTCTGTGATCCGATTTTAATTATTGAATCCTTTATGTAACAGCAGGATGTTCTAAAGTTACGTGTGAAAACCCCTTGAAAATTCGTCAAGTAGTTTTGGAGATATACGTGTTCAAAGAGACAGACAGACATAACGATCGTAGATTTAAAAAAAAATTGAAATTACGATACTCATTTTTTTTTCCTTTATCCAATTTTTATTAAACTAAGTCAATATATTGTCCAGCTACGCTGAAGTTACCTGGTAAAATCTCAAGCAAATTGGTGAATTAGTTTAGGAGATAAGAGGTTTTTAATAGTTAAAAAAACAGACATGAGGTTACTGAAAACGCTTAAAATTACGATATCTTTTCGTTTTTCGTGATCCGATTTTGATAAAATTATGCCTATATGTTGATCCAAACTTTTCTCCTGTTTCCTGTGAAAACCGCATGAAGATTTGTCCAGTAGTTTTGAAGATTGAAGGGAACAGCGACAGACCTACATTTAAAGATTTATTATTAGTATAGATAACATAGTCAGTTAAAAGTACCAATAGGAATAAACAAAAAATTTTAATCCTCTGTGGAAATATGCCTGCTACTGAGGTC
Organism: Locusta migratoria; assembly: GCA_026315105.1. Taxonomy (NCBI): domain Eukaryota; kingdom Metazoa; phylum Arthropoda; class Insecta; order Orthoptera; family Acrididae; genus Locusta; species Locusta migratoria. The sequence goes on from CM048746.1 coordinate 330,563,838, forward strand.
GCAGTACCAGAAACAGAGATTAAATAAAAAGTCAAAGTTTGACATTATGATGTGAGAGTTGCAGCTAATCAATTAAAGATACAGTGACCCCAAACACAGAAACATTATGCGGTACAAATCTAGAGCAATAAAAAGGTGACATATTTTCTGAATGAATTTCGATGTCACCCCACAAATCGAATTAATCTCTGCGGAAGGTGACTGATAGAGATTCCTCATTCGCGATAAAATGGGACTGCAGTATATTCAGTTTTTGTGAAATTGGCATCCGATATTTAAAAGCCTTTCCCTGCTATTCTTCCGCAGCCATTAACCGAAATGTTTTTGTTCTGTGAACAGAGAGCCCCTGAATTGACGGGGTGGTTGCCCTGTGGACTATTGCTTAACTCGAAAGTTCGTTTATAATTGTTCTACTCGCGTACAGTTCCCGTGTAAGTCTAACAGCACTCTGCGCTGTGTAGGCGTCCAATATTCATTTCTGTTAGAGCTATTTACAGCGTAGAGTAATTTAAACTCCAGATGGTTATTACGGCTGTAAAAACGTGTAGCTGAAGGCAAGTACTATACAATTTTTCACTGTTTTGTAGTGATGTGAAGTTTGATCTGCAGCAACAAGCGCAAGGCGCTTACCTTGAGCTGTTGACCATGTCCCTGGATGTATGATTTGAATGCGGTATAATGCAAAGTTATGAACCTGTAATGACTAATCTTTACTTTGTAATGGAGTTTGCGCTATACTACTTTAAAGATTAGTGCTGCTTGCTTGATCATGATCCTAGACTGTTTGCTTTCGATGGAACTGCTATTAACGATTAAGATTTCCAAGCACGTACCATAAGTATGAATCTTACATTAGCACATTATTTGTGCTGTTCTCTAGCAGTGAGTTTATGTTAGCGAATACGGATGATCTAAATTGCATACGGTCATCCTGATTTGTTCCTAAGAGATCTCCTTAAATTAAGCTTCTGGACAAGACAGTAAAGAAATCAGTGTAGCTTAAAACAACATATTCATCGTGGGGTTACAGGTCAAATTATAACGCCCTTACACAATAACAAAGAATTAGTTGTAAGTAAACTAAGGAACCTCCAACCCCTACTTCGCTTGCCACTTAATTTGGCTGCCAAAACCTAGCCGTCTCAAAAATGTTCAATGTTTGTAATCCTAATGGACCAAACTGCTTATGCCATTGGTCCCTAGACATATAAAATACTTAAATTAACTTAATTTTAAAACATTCAGTCCAGAACTTTCGGAGATGGCGCTTAGAAACTACTATGTAAGTACAACTGTAAATGTGTACTTAAGCAAATGTAATCTCAAATCTTCTAAAACTCTTCACTGATTACGTGGATATTTTGGGACCATGTTGCCACACTTTTTAGTACCCACTGGTACGTCATGTGATGTTTGTGTAATATATACGTAGTAAATGGCGGAAATAAAAATGTAAATGTTCGTTCACAACCATTAATATCCTAAAGTTCTTGACCAATACTTTTTAAATTTTTACAGTTCATTCGAATACAGGAAGGATTTAGAAACCTATTTCTTCAGTATATGATATATAACCACTAGCGCAACCATAATTTGGTTCGGGGGGGAGGGGGGGGACGGGGGGGGGGGTTAAATGCAGCTTATTGAATTTATTAATCTGTGACTTATTTTTACATTTTTTTTTATAATTTAACCAATTATACTACGAAAACGATTGCACAAGAAGTAAAGTTCGCATTAACTTGAAAGTGAAAGAGGAACAACGTGGTGGAAATGCAGTGTATATAATAAGCTCGTAAAATAATTAAGCAGATTCTCTGTTACTATCCAAAGAGAAAGGTCTTTACAGTTTAATTAATATGAGATACTATGTGGATTATTGAACTAAAATAACACTATTGTTGTTCGTAAGATTCCACTCGGTGGCGCCGCTGACCTAAGCAGCAGGTCGCCGCATGTGAACAATCGGCTCGTAACTTCAGCATAGCAGTAACAATAGAGGCAGCATCAAAGGTGGTCGCGGTGGCTTAAAAACCGCTCACAGCAACAGCAGCACACGTTCTCGGTGTCGGCATCACGTAGGCGACCCACTGACACGTTCACTTGTGCTTGGGAAATTATAGTTACGTTGTGCTTTATTACATGTGTAATATTTTCAATTTCCGGCGCCCTCCTCTTAAAAAATGAATACAATGAAAAATATTTAAAAAGTATTTTGAAGGTGCTGGGGGAAAAGATACTAATGTCCATAATTCACCTTTTACAGAACATCTGTTGATCACAGGACATAATACTAAAAGATTAAATGAAATGACGATCCTGCAAAAAGAAAAGAAAGGGTGGAAACTTGACACCTTAGAAATATTTAGGCACTTCCCTAATAAATATGTGTTGAATGAATAATTGGAATTAAAACATAAATATTTTTAACGCTTTCAAGCCGATGCTCACGCTAGGGTGATGCTTGAATTCCAAGTTTTTTCCCTCCTCCACTCCAGTAACATTCCTTTGTCTTTCAATTGGTTGTACATCATTCGTTCTAGTACGTTATTTCTGCTATACCGACATCTTGTCAGTTTTTGTAAAAAAATTTGTATACACAGTTTCTTATACTACTTCGCTACTAATGTATGTCTTTTGTAAGTACGTATGCTTCTGCATACTTCTGACGATTTTCTGTCATATTTTCTCCTACTTGGAGTTTTCATATAATCTTGGAATATAATATTGTAAACAATTTTTGTCTAACCTTTCACAAATGTAAACTATTATGTCCGTAATTATGTAACACTAGTACTGCCCGCGTGATTTGTGGCCCGCATGTGGCGCGCCATAGTTCACGTTTACGTGGCTACCTGTTTGATGCCTCGTAGGCAGTACTTCACACCATACTGGTTTTATTTGTATGGAAAAATGCTAGTTTTTATTGTAATCGACTTGAGCAATCCTGCTCGTAATATTTTTGACGTCATGTGTTTCATGTAAGTACTGGTTTTTTCACTGTTCCGCCTGTCTAAAAGTATTTTCTTTATATAAGATATTTATTCGGTTGTTATCATTTTTAAGTAACTGTTTTTATTCTTCTGGTGAATTCTAGTGGCAACGAAACCTAGGTCAATCACCTAAAAATTACGCAACAGGTTGGCTGATATAAAAAATTGTTAAAAAAAGAGTAAATGTTTTTCGCGAGTTTTTTTAATAAAGTTATTTCAAATTTAATATAAATAAATGATAAAAGAAGTATATAAAATATGTACGTTTTCCAGGGCAACGTCGTGTAAAAATTTCACGGCATTCGGTCAGGCACTTTCGTTGATGTAGGAGTTTGACTTAACACTAAACGCTTTAGATTAGATTGAGTTGTAAGACGAGAGGAAGAAAATTGTCATGGAGGAGGAGGAGGAGATAGTGAGAGTTTGAGGAGGAGATGGACAGGTAGAGGGAGGAAGTGAAGAGGCACAGAGAAAAGGGGGAAGGAGGACCGGATGGGCAAAGAGGGAGGTGATGAGATGGGTGGAGGAGAGAGGGATGAACGTGTGGAGGAGGGAAGAGGAGATGCACAGAGAGAGGAGAATAAATGGTATGGACAAAGTGAGAGGAATAAGGAGAGAAAGAGAGTATGTATTTTCCCATTTATAAATCATTATGAAATTACGCACATTAGGAACGTGTTTTTCCGCTTTTCTTTGTTTCTTTGTACCGAGCGAGGTGGCACAGTGGTAACACAATGGACTCAGATTCTGGTTCAAATCTACCTTCGGCCATCCATATTTATGTTTCCCCTTATTTCCGTAAATCAATCCGAGCGTGAGCTCCACCTGTAATGACAACGATGTCGATGGACGTTCAACCCTAATCTTCCTCCTTTCGCTTACATTTAATATGTAAGTAGCTGCAGTAAAGCATAACCGGGTACAGTTATTGTTCAATAAAAGTGTAAAACATATTTGTCAAATTGTTTTCGAACACAAAACAGCCTTTTCCTTCCTGCAGTTCTTTTATTTCCTCCATAAGCATTTCACCCCTTACTTTAGGGGATGGTTTCTGTACCTGAAAGTTACATCTTGTGCAACTGAGCATGTTTATGGGGCATCCATATCTTGTGTGTGTGTACGAATAAGATGTCCTTTTTCTTGAGTGTGTTTGTGTGTGTGTGTGTGTGTGTGTGTGAGAGAGAGAGAGAGAGAGAGAGAGAGAGAGAGAGAGTGAGTGAGTGTGTGTACTCTCAGATAGCAGTAGTTTTGATAATTTGGGCATTGATTTCCATATTTTGTGGAAGGATGTTAATTTGAAAGGGCAAGGTGTCCTCCTTTTCCTATTTCATCTATTATGTGAACAGTGAGCTTTTTTTATATGTGTACTTGGTCATTCTACAGAATTTTCTTTTCTGCTTTGGCACTTTGGGTGTAGAAATTTTCTTGTGGTGTTGTGTGTTCTTACGTGTTCAGCAACCACAGAAGAAGAACACATGAAAATAATTAGAATAAACAACAGAAAGCACATTCTAAGACTACAAGAAAATTACCACATCCAACAAACAAAACACAAAAGAAAATGCTGTTGAAATAGCAAGAGCGCCTGTCAAACAATTCACTGCTCCCATTAATATATAAAACAGGAAAAGGCCTACTCTCTTCACTTTCCCATTACACCCCCTCCATAAAACATCGAAATCATTCCCTAATCATCAAAACACATCAATTCCTATTCAAATTTTCAAGTGTTTGTAATTCCATAGTCTTACAAATTACGTAAACTAAGTTAAAATAACCTAAGGACAACACATATATCGATGCCCAAGGGAGGATTCGAATTTCCGACGTGGGAGGCCGTGCGATCCGTAACATGGCGCTCCAGACCGCTCGGCTACTCCCGCGCGGCAATTCCAAGGCCGTGTTCACACTGCCAGCCGGGCCGAGCCGAGGCATTAGCCACGGCGGAGCAGCCGAGCGCATTGAGGCGCTATGCTGCGATGCGTGAGGCCGCTCCCCGACGGAGGTACGAATCCCCCGTCGGGCATGGATGTTTGTGCTATCTTTAGTATAAGGTAATTCATAAGTAGTTTGGAAGTTTACAGACTGATGACCCCGCAGTTAAGTTCCATAAGCTTCACAAGCATTTGAACATTTGAATCTAGACATTAAAACATTGTTCCAGTTGCACTGTTCACACTGTCGGCCGGGCCGAGACGACTCCGCTTCATCCGGCTCACGCCGACACCATTCGGAATTTTTAATATTTCCGGCGCGAGCCTATTGGGCTGTGGTATTGCTTCTGTAGCACAAATATCTCACGTCTCCAGCCTGCTTTTAATGCAGGTCTCTCTGCATCATAGCCTTTTTTTAAACAACATTTCTCAAAAATGTTCTAATTATTTTCATTCAGTAAAATGAATACTAGTTCAGAAACGTTTGTAGCTCTTCTCATAAGGACAAACTCTCCTAAATGTCAGTCGAAACTTATGGGATGAGTCCTTTACCACCTGTTTCTTAGGTGCTTAAAATCGGATGAGTCACAACAGAGTGAGAACAATAAAAATAAACTAACAAAATTAATGAACTGTTAGTTGGCTCTAAGTAGACGGCAGTGAGCAAGTTTTGGTCACCACCGTGTTTCCTTCTATCTTAAGCTGACAGTGGGTTAGGATGTCTCGTTGCTGGGGACTAGCCCACTAAGGAGCAAAAAACAAAATACAATAAAAAAAGAAAGTGGCACACGCTTCTCATCCTTTACTGACCTGACCTGTAGTGTCTGAAGCTAAAATAAGTCACCGCATTTTTCTTTGTTTAAAAAAATCTAGGTAGCATTCAGAGAAAAAATTGTCAACAGATGATTCAGAAAAATGTTTGTAGAAATGCAGTTCCCGTCAGACAATTTCTATACAATATAAATAAATAATAAAATTCTGAGACCTGAGTAGAGTTCTTTAAAAGTGGAGATGGGTTGAAATACAGTTCAACGTGTCCGACTCCAAACCGGTAAGCCTCACGTATGCCACCACTTGCAACATCCCTTATAAGGAGGTAACTACATGTTATTTTTATCTGTTATATTTTCCTTAGTTCGTTCTTTCTTTAATCTCGGGCGTGAATGATATTTTTATGAGAGACAAGCTTATACAATTTTTTTTTTACCTTGTGGTACGACATTTTTCGACACCTACAAAAGTTAAAATAAAATAAAAAATGATTAAATATGACACGGGGCCTAGATGTATCTATAAATTTTACTATAATTTTGGGCTTCTTCCTTTTATCATTTCCAACTGGAAAGACAATATGTATAACGCCAGAAAATTTTATTTCATCCATCAAAACCAAAGTCGTAGTTAACATTCACTTATTCTTCTGTTCTAGATCCAAACACGAAATATATATTCCGTTAATTGTATAATGTGGACAAGAAATCAACTCTATGCGTCTTATAAAGTATGACATCATGTAAAACCATAGCAGAACATTGTCAGTTGTAATCGGCCGCTACCCAAGGAAAAACAGTCTATTCTTGTTTTCTGATTATGGATCATTAACTCATTACGAGGGATCGAAACACGTGGCCAGCAATTCAATTTTTTGCTGCTTCATTGCTTCGCGCTACGCCCAAAATCCGCCGAGATCGAAGGCTTGCGGTTGCAGCATAACGCCGCTCAGATAACTCGAAATTAGTTGTGAAAGGAGGTAAATATCAGTGCAACTACCATTTCAAAAACTATTCTCTAATTTTAGCTCCATTTCACTCGCAGTAATGTATGGTCAAAAATGCATAGAACAGTAAGCTGCCCGCTATCCAACTTTTCCAATACACGGTTTTGTAAATCAAGCGCAGTCACTTGACAAATAGCGTTATTTAAAAACGAATGTTATGAATTATGAGAAGGTAAATGATTTATTAGATGAGAAGTTAGATATTTTACTACCACGATTCCAAAAATCAGATTTTTTAATTGCATACTTTTTTCCAGAATCGAGTGAGAAGCGTTACGAAACTAAAAACTCACGTAGAATGATAAGTAGACATTTTCTCTTTTCACAGGCAAACCAAAGCTTGTATGAAAGAAATAAGTTAATAAAACAATGTGGGGTGATCTTATATACCGTCAACATTTTTACAACGTCAAAATCGGAAAAGTGAATTTTCGGCCTTTTTTTTTTTTTTTCCAGCTCGGCCCACCCCGGCGCGCAGTGTGAACATGCAAGCCGGCGGCTTGCGCCTACTAGGCGGCAGCCAGCTCGGCACATCCCGGCTCGGCTTGTGCCGGCCTGGCAGTGTGAACTCATCCTTACTGTCTGAGATTACACACACACAGCCGGCCGCGGTGGCCGAGGATACTGAGGCACTCCAGTCACGGTCTGCACGGCCACTACGGTCGGGGGTTAGAATCCCCCTGCGGCATGGATATGTGTGCCGTCCTAGTTCGTAAGTAGTTGATAAGTAGTTTGTAAGTTTAGGGACTGATGACCCCGTAGTTAAGTCCCATAAGCTTTACAAACATTTGAACACACACACACAAAAGGACACAATCTTTTTCTACACAACCAAAAAACACAGACGCCCCATAATCATATTCGTTTAAGTTGACAACACATGGAGGGGAAAAAAAAAAAAAAAAAAAAAAAAACCCTATGTCAGGTACACCTTCAAGCCTGTGAAATAGTATTCTCTGAAATCAAATGTTCAAATGTTTGTTAAACTTACAAACTACTTATGAACTAACTAATACTAAGGACGGCACAAATATCCATGCCCGAGGGGGGATTCGAACCCCCGACCGTAGTGGCCGTGGAGACCGTGACTGAAGCGCCTCAGTCCCTTCGGCCACCACGGCCGGCAGTATACTCTGAAATAGTGAGTGATGAGACGAAGAAGGATATACACAAATTGTGACGAAGTTGAGTGTATTCGGCCAATGATTGTGTGGGAGGAACACCATGAAAATCATGCGAGTGTAAAACGTGAGTAGCCTATAGTATTTTGATTAAAACAAAGTGAACTGTTTGTAATTTTTTGAGGCTACATCAGTAAGCAAGAATGTAATTTCCATACATAAAATCCAGTGAAGATACCCTATAGAGCGAACCATGTGTGGAGTAAAATGAAAATGAAACCACCACTAATGTTCTAATGTTTGTATAGCTTATGGGACTTGACTACGGGGTCATCAGTCCCTAAACTTACAAACTAGCTATTACTAAGGACGGCACAAATATCCATGACCGAAGGGGATTCGAACCCCCGACCGTAGTGTGTGGAGTAAGTAAAAAGTTTGTAGCAATGAAACGGGTTTCATTTCCGATAGCCGCGGTGGAGTAGCCGAGCGGTTTAAAGCGTCTTGCTGCGGAGCGCGTGGTTGTTTGCCGTGGAGGTTCGAGTCCTCCCTGGGGCATGAATGTGTGTGTTGTCCTTAGGTTAGTTTACCTAGGTTTAAGTAGTTTGTAAGTTACGGACTGATGACCACGCAGTTTGGTCCGATAGATTTACAAACATTTGACTATTTTTGATCATTTCCGATATCAAATATTTCTCTACGTTGCTGCGTAAGATGGCAACACAAACAAAGTTGTTAATTCTCTACTTGGTATGTTAATTATCTTCAGTAGCGTTTTATGTTTATATTTTAGCATGTATTTGTTTTTTGTGCAGCCATCAACAGTCACTCTGTCCCTATGCGGGACACAGCGAGCACAAAAAACGGACGATTAGTTTTCCAATTATATATTTTTGACGACGTTACAGCGTTCATTTAATGGAATAAATCGCAATTTGCGTTATGGCTTCACTGTATTAGGTTCAGATGGAATACCAAAGTGCGGCGAATGAAAATTTGTGCCTGGCCGGGATTCGAACCCGGGATCTCCGCACTTTGGTATTCCATCTAAACCTAGTACAGTGAAGCCTTAACTCATCGCAAACTGCGATTTATTTCATTCATTGAATGCTATAACGTCGTCAAAAATATATAATTGTATACAAGGCGAAGCTGGGTTCCTGACGACAATTAATTGTGTCTCGATACCTCATGGGCTGTTCCTTCTGATGCGGAACTACAGTGCGAGTATTACAGAACAAATAGGCTGTGGTAATAGGAGAGACAGTGTGGCGAATGGAGATTTGTGTGTGGCGGGAGACGTGCAGGGAAGAGTCCTCTGCAGTCGGGCTGGTCACTGGATCGTCGGTGACGGAGTGGTCAGCGCCTCCGCATTGATAGCAGGAGGTCCCGGGTTCGTATGCCGGCCAGACACAAATTTTCACTCGCCGCGCTTTGGTATTCCATCTACCTAGTACAGTGAAGCCATAACTGATCGTAAATTGCGATTTATTTGATAGATTATTTTTCCAGTGTTTGTTTCCAAACAAATTATTTACAGCAAAAATCCAGTTAATGATCTCTTGCAATTACTTTGCCGGCGCGGTGGCCGAGGGGACTGAGGCGCTCCAGTCACGGTCTGCACGACCACTACGGTCGGGGGTTCGAATCCCCCCTCGGGCATGGATATTTCTGCCGTCCTTAGTATTAGCTAGTTCCTAAGTAGTTTATAAGTTTAGGGACTGATGACCCCGTAGCTATACAAACATTTGGAACATTTGGCAATTACTCTAGCTGCAAAGAAATGAGAAACTTTTGTACTCACTGTCTCTAAGTTTTCCTTAACATGGAAGTCATTAGAGGAGTAGAAGCTCACATTGTGAGCGGGCGAGGAAGGAAATGGCGTGGGAACAGACAATATCCATTCATTGTCGTTATTTTTTCGCTTTATTTTTGTCTGTAAACCGCTCTCGCTCGTGCAACAGTGCACGCCGATAGCTTCCTTACTGAAACAAAAATTATATTAAAAAAAAAGTGGCCTAGTGCAGGGAATCGTAGAGAGAGCACAGACGCAGGCCTCTTGGGGTGGTGGGGCCGTTGTCGTCTCGTTTACGGACGGCGTCTGCGCGGGCTGCGAGTGGCGAAGTTGCGCGCGCGACACCGCGGCAACTTAAATTGCGTTGTTAGGCCCGCCAAGCGGAACCTGGCGCGCGCCGCATATCTAATTACGAGTAACCATTCCATTAAACAAGTAGTTAAATTCCGCGCTCGCTAGAACGCCTTCACCTTACGGCAGAAAGGACAGGAAGAAGCCGGAGGAAGAAGCAGGCGAAGTTACTCGGGGCGGAACCCGTACAGCAGATTCTTTGGAATTGGTAACATCTGTTGCTGGCGCTACTCTGACAACTTTGAAGCGTTACACTCTGCGCCCTGACACGGTTCAAAAAAGTCTTTTGTTCTCGATGAACAAATTAATTAGTACCATTGCCAGCTGCGCCACCCACTTTATAAGAAATCCGGACGTCTTCTCTGTTTGCTCTCTTTGTCCGGGACCCGGGCGTATTTTGATATTGTCCTCGTTTTTAGGATAGTTGAGGGTAATCTCTATCTACGACGCGCGTCCAGAAAGTAAGTTCCGTTTGATAATAAAATGAAATTGTACACAGATACAGAAGAAATTTTTATTGCACAATATTTACAATTCTTAAAATTACTTTTCCACATAACTGCCGAAATTTTGTAGGCACTTGTCATAGCGAGTCACAAGTTTTTGCATGCATCATCCTTCACAGAAGGTTGCCGCCTGTGTATTCAACAATGTGGTAACAGCTCTTTATCTTCGTTGAAGTGTTGTCCACCAAGGACAGATTTTAGGTGTAAGAAGAGATGAAAGCCGCTAAGAGAGAGGTACGAGCTGTATGGAGGATCATCAAACAGGTCCCATTGAAATTTCCGTAAGAATTGTTTGGTCACATTCGGTGTGTGAGGTCAGGCATTATCGCGAAAAAAAATCTTTTGGCAGTAATCCTCTTCTTACACCTAAAATCTGTCCTTGGTGGACAATACTTCAACGATGATGACGAACTAAAAGAACATGTTACCACATGGTTGAATACACAGGCGGCTACATTCTACGAAAAAGGCACACAAAACCTTGTGCCATGCTATGACAGTTGCCTAAAAAGATTCGGAAGCTATGTAGAAAAGTAGTTTAACTGTTGTAGATTTTTGTACAATCAATATTTTTTCTGTAACTGTACCCGGTCGTTTTATATAACCAAACGGAACTTACTTTCTGGACGCGCCTCGTATATAAAAGCGAAAGGACGTTCATACATTCACTCACGCACTCACTCACACACTAACTAAACACGAAATCTCGAAAACTACTTCACCTATGAATCTGAAATTTGGGAAGAATGTAGTTTATAGGTAGCAGACGTCAGCTAAGAAACGATAGAAAGCGATAGAACCGATCGTTCAGGAGATATGACGCCATAAACAATGAAAACTTCCCCTTCCTGCGGCACGTAATCATGCGACTTTATCAGTCCACTGTTTGAGAAGAAGAGCAGTTAGCGACTAACAACAAACTTTAAACATAATTTCAAACCTTTAGGAAACTTTTTCTCACTGACATCCATAGCAAAATGATGAAAGGAGAAAAGGCTCTCGCTTACTGCTTTTCCGCTGTTCACGGAGTAAAACTACGGCATTTGGTATAACACAGAAATTTATAATTTCTACACTACATATTGTACCTGCAGGAAATTTTACAAACAGTATACAGACATATAGTTGAATGTATCACAGTACGACACGTAGTTCATGATATACGAGAACATAAACAGTAACGGTCATGGAAAACTGCCCCATCACGCACCAAGTTTTAATCTATTACTTCTTTACTACTAATTACATTCGCAACAGGTTTTTCAGACATACAGCAGTTATACAAATGAAAATATACCTGAAAAATTATACAATTGTACAACATATAACTCAGTAAATATGAGATCATGACTTCTACTTAAATTTGACGTCTTGGCTATGAGAACTGAGTTTATTGACAGAGGGTTTCAACAAGGATTCTGTTTTTGTTGACCTAGGTCCGGAACCCTAAAAAGCCATGATATACACAGGTCCCTCTTTAACAAGCGTTGGGAAGCACGGGCATATAAGCTACTAAAGTTATATTTATCATTAGTCCCGTTCTATTACTCTTTCCTTAAATACCGGTACTTTGTCTATGAGCACTGCCTACGTGATACCCAAGCACGAAGGCTGTGCTACAGGTGGCAGTAGGATCGTCAAATTTATCATTAACTGATCCATAAGCGAGTGCAAATATGGAGTACTTTAAATTTCCGTTTCGTTTTTCAGTTCAGGATTTAAATTATAGTGGTTTGGTAGTTGCCATTATAGTTTCCATGTGTGACTTGTGAATATAAATTGCTGTTCTCGGAACCGAGTTTCATAAGAAATCAGGCAATGCCTAAACGGAAGTGTACATTTTCAGGTGTTCTTTCCTGCAAATGTTGTTCCTTAAAATCCAGGAGAAATAAATTTGTAGCAGAATATTAAATAACTGGAATTGGAACTTACGTGTCAGTGGACAATAAAGGTAAGAAATCGCTCGACAGGTAGTTTTAGTGCCGTGGTTTTAAAAAAATGTTAAAATTTATTCAAACGTAAGTGAGCTAACTGCAATGGTCGTCAAGACCTAGACTTACAACCTACTTAAAGTAAATTATACTAAGGACAACACACACATCCATACTAGACAGAGAGAGAGAGAGGGGGGGGGGGACTCGAAGCGCAGTGGTTTTATTTCTCGGTTTCTTCTTTATTCTGCTCTGCCGATGATGAGGAGATCGAAGAAATGAATGAGGAGGTAAAGGAAATTATTCAGACAATTAAGGGAGAGGAAACCTTAATTGTGACGGGAGACTGGAATTTCGTAGTAGGAAAAGGAAGGGAGAGATATATAGTAGATCAATATGGACTGTGCAAAAGAAATGAAAGAGGAGATCGCCCGGTAGAATTTTGCACGGGACATAATTTAATCATAACAAACACTTGGTTTAAGAATTATGAAAGAAGGTTGTATACGTGGAAGAGACCAGGAGACACTGTAAGGAGCCAGATAGATTTTATAATGGTAAGACATCGATTGGGAACCATGTTTTAAACTGTAAGATATATTCAGGGTCAGATGCAGACTCTGACCAGAACTTATTGGTTATGTACTGAAGGTTGAAACTGAAAAAAAAATGCAAAATGTAGGAAAATAAGGAGATAGGTCCTGAAGGTCTTGAGAATTTCAGAGGGAGATTTAGGTAACATCTGGCAGACACAGGGCGAAATAAAGCAGTAGAAGAAGAATGGGTAGCATTGAGAGATGAAATAGTAAAGGCAGCAGAGGAAAAGTAGGTAGAAAGGCAAAACCTACAAAAAAATCCTTGGATTTCACAGGAAATAAAAAATTTAATCGATGAAAGCAGAAAATATAAAAATGCAGTAAATGAAACAGGAAAAATGGAGTACAAAGGACTAAGAAATGAGATAATGAGATTGACAGGAAGTGTAAAATAGCTAAGCAGGAGTGACTAGAAGGCAAATGCAAGTCTGTAGAAGAATGTATAAATAGGGCAAAAATAGATACCGCCTACAGGAAAATAAAAGAAACATTTGGAGACAAGAAAAGCAGCTGTATAAATATAAAGAACTCAGATGGAAAACCAGTTCTCAGTAAAGAAGGGAAAGCTGATAGTTGGAAAGAGTATATAGAGGGGCTCTACAAAGGAAATGAATCTAGAGACAATATTGTGGGTATTAATTTAAAAATAGCTGGTGTCAATGTGAAACTTACAGCATTTGCTACTTCAGCTCCTATGGAAACAAGTAGTACAGACCATAAACGTGATTTCGATCCCATTTGGAAATCATGGTATGGATACAGAAATGACGAAGCTGATTTTTTAACTGTAGTTCCTGCCCATCAATTTGGACAGCCAATTAATTTGAAATATTATTATGCATGTGTGTCTAGTACAAAAGAAAATAACCTACATAATTGGGGGTGGAAATGAGTACAATCATGTGTTTCTGAAGTAGACGCAGATGCTCGTACTGGAAGGGTCATTGTCAACTACGATTATAAACCTACGTTAGGTTTCCTTTAAATTCCAAAACTATGTAATGTCGATATATTCCCCGTTACAACTAATGCTCATGTTGTACCTCAACGGTATAGGCTTAATGGGGATCAGCACTCCAATCCATTTATGACATGTGATAATTTTTCCAAAACACCTTTAGAACCATCACAAATTTAAGAACAATTAGTCGGAGCTATCATTCCAGTGACTGATGGAAATTCATCAGGAGAAAAGGCTGATATTGCTTCTACTGGTTACAATATTAGACTTCATGATACAAATGCTCAGACAAGTCTCCATGTAGGGATAAATCCTACATATGCTTTAAGTACTAGTAGTTTAAACAGCGATTTTACCAAATATACAAATACTCAAATGTTATTTGAAGTTATTGCTAAATATTCTGTATATTCAAATAGTTTAGAAACTCATTATCCTCGAGCAAATGTACCTAATTTTCAAGTATATGGTATGATATATACGTCAAATGTGACAAGGAATGAGGAATCATCGATGTATAAGGGACAGTATGAAATGAAGCAGACATAAACATTTTAATGTTTTAAATTGTGTAAAACATTTTATTGTTTTAAATTTTCTAAAAACATTTGTACTGTACAATGTAACATTTTTGTAAAATTTGATTTCTAATAAACAATATTCATTACACACAGGTCATTCATTTAATATTCTTGGTAGCCTCTTTCAGTTCATGATATTTTTTCCACCTGATTGATTTAACTCTTATAATTCGAAAATCTAGATGAGCAGAAACAATAGGTTGGTTATTTGAAATTAAAATTACAGGGCTACGTCTGAGAATCGCATCTCATTTGTATTTAACACATATATTACATGCAACACCCTCACAAACCTTTTTAAAATCCTCTAATGCTCCATCTTCAACTGAAATTTCATTACAAATTATAATTCGTCTATTGACAGCATCTTGTAAAGAAAATTGATTTGTTTTATTATTGCAACGTCCTATATAACCCACATTTAGAGCAAGTGAAACAATAAAGTCAAAAAACCAAATTTTTCCTGAATTAGGGGGACCAATTATACATAAAGTATTTAATTTTTTGCTTTTACAATATACATTAACATTTATAACATTTTGCCATTGGCAAAGAACTTCTTTGTTGAACCAAGATACAATATTAGTTAACAATTCAGTAGCTTTGTCTGTGTCTCTATCAAATTGGCATGACAATAATTTATTTAACCATGCCAAAGAATCTGAAAGAGTATAATAGTAATCGCAGATGGTACTAGTAGAACTATAGGATACATTATCTTCAGATCCAGAACACAATAAATTGTCAATACCTTTTAAATCAAGATCATTTACAGTCTTTTTGCACAGTTCTGAACCCATTAAAAAGAAAAAAAATTAAATTTTGGATAGATCAAGTTTAGGAAATATGGGTAGGAAATAGGAATAACATTAGTTATATTTTCAGGTGGCATGCAAATGTACATCATTAATAGGGAAAGAACCTTCTCCGCAACCTTTGCATGGTCGCACCCTTTTCCCGTAAAGATGCGTTCGCGCGACGAATGAGCGCCTTTACTTGTGCCATCAGTGGCGATCCCTTGTCCACATTTATCATCATATCCATTGTTTTGCCCTTCCAATACTGCGATGGATCTCGCGACGCTATCTTCCCATCGTATAATTTCAGATTGAGAAGCTGGTCGCTTATTCGCTCCCCTGATCCAAATTTGTCCCCGGGCTGACGTATAGTAGAATATTGACCCAGTCGATGTCTGACATGGCTGCAATAGCTCGCGTTCTTCTTGTGCTTTTTTTAAGTCGGCCAGAAATAAATGTATCAACTCGGATGCGGCATCTGCAGCGTCTGGATGAGTAAATGCAGTCATGGATGACGTAGAAGTGGACTCCGTCCTGTCGCCACATGACAATTTCTCCAGGGTATCGCGATGTGAACTCAACCAATCTTCTGTGTATTTCATCAGCTTCTGTTTGTGTTCTACTGACAATGATATCACTGAAGTACTATCTTTCTGAGATTTCACATAATTTAATAAATTGTCCAAACCATACAAACATGACGAAGAACTCGTTTCAAACTGTAGCAAACAGTTCAGAATCTGCATTAAGAATTTGCTTAAATGTCCATCGTTGTCGCCCATTACATACTGTATATTCGAAATTAGAGACGTCAAGTGCTTCAATGATGGATTCTTCATCGTCCCCTGCAGCACTGAGAATAGTGTGGTGAGCAGTTGGACAGCATGCTCCATCGTTACCAATCTGCAAGAAATAATCCTCTTCAGAATCAGATACATCTACTACTGAACTATTGTAAAGTACACTCGGAAACAATGGCAACCTAGCACAAAAATGACACCAATATTCACAGTTTTGCATATATGGAGGTGCTACGCTACCTGTAACATGCACAATGTCCCGAAAAACAAGTGTTGTTTTATATACATCCAACATACTGTACATTAGTTCGTATTGCGCATTCAAACATTCATGTAAACATGTTTCACATATATTAAACATTATACTTCGAGATTTCAATGGGATTTCATAAAAATGGACTTTTACTCTAAATCTATTCCTTAGGTGATGTATCACATGTTTCCATAAGAAAAATTTGGTGCCATGATTAACGACAGTCAATTTTAAATTTTTTACCATATTCTATACCATCTAGTAAAATTTTGCGTATATTAGATACATGTTGGCATGGAAGATAATATTCCTCTTCTAATGCATATCTATACAATACATAACTAATTCTGTTTTTACGATAATTAATAAGGAAATCTTCTTTTAATATAGTGGGTAGTTCCAAAAGCAACACCTCTAATGCATTTTCCAAATTACCAATTACAACACGACGAGACAGTTTATACAGAGACACTGTGTTCGCCATAGGTTCAAAGTGTACTTACAGGAAGTTCAGCAGACGATGTAGATGATCCAACAGGACCCGCTTCCGAAGACATTGTGCTCTACGTTCAAACGTCGTGTCCTTATACACCCATATGGCGCCGCTGATGGCGCAGAAGTCGAGAATTTTCACTGACGTAACCTCTAACTGTCGTAGGTGCTTGTCGAGATAATGTCCTAAACGGACAATTATCTTACAGGGACAGGCAGCGCCGCCATGATATTTGGACCCAGGGGGACCCGGCGGACACGTGACCTGGTGAAGTGAAGAGGATGTAGATGAAGATGAAATACGAGATACTATACTGAGAGAAGAATTTGACAGAGCACTCAAAGACCTACGGCGAAACTAGGCCCATGGAGTGGACGACATTCCCTCAGAACTACTGAATGGGAGAGCTAGCCATAACAAAACTGTTTCACCTAGTACGTAAGACGTATGAGACAGGAGAAAAACCCTCAGACTTTAAGAAAAATGTAATAATCCCCATTCTTAAGAAATCAGGCGCAGACAGGTGTGATAATTACAGAACCATCAGTTTGTTACGTCATGGTTGCAAAATTTTAACACGAATTACCTACAGAAGGATGGGGAAGCTGGTAGAAGCTGACCTTGGGGATGAACACTTTGGATTCAGGAGTATTTGTAGGAATACTCACTTTACGACTTAGATTAAGTAAAGGCAAACCTAAATTTCAGGTTTTGTAGATTCGGAGAAAGCTTTTGACAATGTTGATTGGAATCCACGATTTCAAATTCTGAAATCAGGAGGAGTGACTTACGGGGAACGGAAGGTTATTCACAACTTGTACAGAAACCAGACAGCAGTTATCAGCGCTGAAGGGCATGAAAGGGATGCAGAGGTTGGGAAGGGTGTTAGACACGGTTACAGCCTTTCCCCAATGTTATTCAATTTCTACCTTGAGCAAGCTATAAAGGAAATCAAGGAGAAATTTGGAGAAGGAATTAAAGTTCAGGGTGAAGAAATGAAATCCTTGTGTTTTCTAATGACAATGTAGTTCTGTCAGAGACAGCAAAGACCCTGGAGGAGCAATTTAACGAATGGACAGTGTGCTGAAAGGTGCATATACGATGAACATTAAAAAGAGCAAAACGAGGGTAATGGAGTGCAGCCTTAGACAATCGGGCGATGCTGAAGGAATTAGATTAGGTAACGAAACAATAAAGGTGGTAGATGAGTTTTGTTACTTGGGCAGTAAGATAACATGCGATGGCCGCAGTACAGATGATATAAAATGAAGAATGGCAAAGGGAAGAAAGGCGTTTTTGAAAAAGAGAAATTTGTTAACATCGAATATTAATTTAAGTGTAAGGAAGTCCTTTCTGAAGGCATTTTTTGTGGAGTGTTGCCATGTATGGAAGTGAAAAAAGGGGGGAGGATAGAGGCTTTTGAAATGTATTGTTACAGGAGAATGCTGAAGATTAGGTGGGTGGATCGCGTAACTAATGAGGAGGTACTGAACAGAATTGGGGAGAAGAGGAATTTCTGACATAACTTGACTAAAATAAGAGATCGATTGGTAGGACACACTCTTAGACATCAAGGAATTGTGAATTAAGCGTTGGAGGGAAGTGTGTGGAGTAAAAATCGCAGAGGGAGACCAAGTGATGAATAAAGTAAGCAAATTCAAATGGATGTAGTTTACCGTTCTAATGAGGAGATGAAAGAGGCTTGTTTAGGATAGAGTAGGGTGGAAAGCTGCATCAAACCAGTCTGCGGACTGAAGACCACAACAACAACAAGGTTAAAGTGCAGTTTCCATGTCTACAGCTGCAATTTGACATGTAGTTGTTGGTAGCGTCCCGATAAATGACGGGAAGTGAACGGTCTTTACGTTTTTTGCTTTGTAAGCAGTTCATTGTAGTGTCATAATTATTTTTTACGAGTAATATTGGATAACTGCTGAGAAATCATGAACTGAAAAAGTACATCGAGACCCAATCACTACATGAGTGTTTGATCAAGATGCAAAAGACTCATAACAAAAAGAAAAATGTTTGTTAAGAGGGCCACACACTGTCTATCTAACCCATGTTAATTTATGCCAGTATTTGACCCATTTCTGAAAAAAAAACTATTTGATGCAGGACCTTAATATTTTTATTGTATACTAACTTAAACCCGAGGCTCCGCTCGCGTGTTGGTTGATTATGAGAGATAATGCGCGAAACGTCTAATCGATTTTTTAAAGAGATGTATGAAAAGAAATTTCTTTTTTACTGCTTTATTTATTTCCTTATTCGTATGCTTAGCCATACAGGGAAAGAACTGAAGACATTATAGCACGCATAGACCAAAGATATGGTGTGTGGCATCACGTTTCGCTGTATGTATTATCCTTCCTATAGAGTCGCAATCGTCATCCTGTCCTTCAGTCCGAATTTTTTTATAATTTGACGACTTTCAACCACCATATATTCCACACCCTTATAGATATCGGCATGGAACTGCTATGGTGACACTTCGGACAACAATTACTCACAGACCATTAGTTTGCGTTCTGTAGTTTTCGCTGCAGAGCGAAATATTAACACACACACACACACACGCACACACACACACACACACACACACACACACACACACACACACACACACACGCACGCATAGAATTTTGTATACGCCGATAACTTTCCATCCCAATATACTCCACCCTTTTATCATTATCAATCCTCAAGCAACATTGCAACCATTTTCAAAGCGTAAATATAATTTTCAAAGAGTAATTATTGTTCCGCATTTCGCGTTATATTCTTCAAATTACTAAATATCTATCATATCACTATAAAACTGTGCCTAAAACCTTCCTCAGGTATAAATTAGTAACTGTACAGATATTTAAGTCTCTGCGTCTTGTCGTTCAGACGTGATAAGCGTACACCGAACATTCACATTAATACTTTATTCCTGCCATTTTTCAGGTATACATTCATTTGTATAAGGGCCGTATGTCGGTAAAATCTCTTGGAATCCAGTTAGTAGGAAAGAAGTAAGAGATTAAAACTTGGTGCGGGAATGGGCGGTTATCCATGAACGTTGCTGTTTATGTGCTTTATCTCATAAACTGTGTGTCATACTATGATACAATTTAGAAGTTACAATCAATTATATGCCTTTATACTATTTGTAAAATTTCCTTCGGTTACAATTTGTAGTGTGCAAATTAAAAATTGTAACGTCATACTGAATGCTGTAGTTTTAGTCCATGAACAGCGGAATTTTGTTGTTTATGTGCTCATATGTCATGTACTGTGGTACAATTTAGAAGGTTCCTTCAACTATATGTGTGTATACTGTCTGTAACATTTTCCCTGAGGCTACAATTTGTAGTGTAGAAATTATAAATTTTAACGTCATACCGAATGCCGTAGTTTTACTCCATAAACAGCCGAAAATTAGTAAGCGAGAAACTTTTTTCCTTTCATCAAATTGCTATGGTTGTCAGCGATAAAAAGTTTAACAAAGGTTTGAAGGTATGTTGAAAGTTTGTTGGAAGTCTCTAAGTACTCTCATTATCATATAGCGTATTTATAAAATCTCGCCGTTTTATAGCTATCTGCATGGAACTGCTATGGTATACAACGGGAGACTTCAGACAACAATTACACATAGACCATTCGTTTCCGTTCTGTAGTTTTCGCTGCAGAACGAAATATTAACACACACACACACACGCATAGAATTTTGTATACACCGATAACTTTCCATCCCAATATACTCCACCCTTTTATCATTATCAATCCTCAACCAACAATGCAACCAATAAAACCATTTTCAAAGAGTAAATATAATTTTCAAAGAGTAATTATTATTCCGCATTTCGTGTTATATTCTTCAAATTACTAAATATCTATCATATCGCTATAAAACTGTGCCTAAAACCTTCCTCACGTATAAATTAGTAACTGTACAAATATTTAAGTCTCTGTGTCTTGTCGTTCGGACGTGATAAGCGTACACCGAACAGACATTCACTGGGTGTTTCACTAAGTGTGTTTGCGGAAAATTTTAATGCGGTAGATCAACACAAGAAATGTTACACTTTCAGCGGAGCTATGTACATAGTTTATTGTATCATTTTCCAAAGAGTTACAGCACAAAGATATAATTTTTTAAATGGAACAACAGTTTTTTCTATCGCCTTCAAAGTTTAGGGGGCGGAGGCTACGACAGCGTAGCTGACTGGCTGGTGATCATGAGACAGTGGGCCGTGCCCCAGGGGATAGCCACTCGGTCAGTGAGCTACGCAATCGCAGCCTCCGCCCCCGGAACTTTGAAGGGTTGTAGCTGCCAAACTGTTATAGGAATGTAGATTAAATTGATTTGGACGCAGCTGGTTTAAACGAATCCAATACACGATAGAAAAACCTATTGTTCCATTTAAAAAATTATATCTTTGTGGTGTAACTCTTTGGAAAATGATACAATAAACTATGTACATAGCTCCGCAGAAAGTGTAACATTTCTTGTGTTGACCTACCGCATTAAAATTTTCCGTCACCTATTATTTTATAAGTTACAGAGACAAACACACTTAGTGTAACACCCTATACGGTCGCCATAAAACCGTGCCTAAAGCCTTCCCCGGGTAGACATTAGTAACTGTACAAATTTTTAGCTCTTTATGTCTTGTGGTTCAGACTTGATAAACGTACACCGAACAGGCATTCACATTTATAGATATAGATTACATTGTGCTAATAGAGTCATCTGTATTAAAATCTACTTTGTCCATTTTATACGTTTTAAGAAATTCTGTTTCAACCCTTTAACGGCTACGGGCTTACATGTACGCGTAGCAGGTAGAGCGGCCAGACGGCTACCGGCATACATGTATGCCCGGCCGGTACAAAGCCCAGACTGCTACGGGCATTGATATACGCCCGCAGGTAGAGCGGTCTGACGGCTAATGGCATACATGTACGTCAGGGTGCAGGGGCAGGTGAACGGTCACGTTAGAGCGCCGACCCACTGTTGTCCGCTGTTTTTCCCAGTTTCCTGCCAGCACTGTCATTATCTTTTCTTCTTCGTAATTCTGGAAAACCCTAAAGCTTCCAACTGTTCCTGTGCTCTTTCTGCGTACGAGTCGAGTGCTGCGACATTCCTGTATCCACGTTTGGTGAGACGACAGCGTTTGAGTTTATTGCCATTACAATGTCGGGATGTGTGTTATTGGACAAGGAAATCGTGGATATAATCGTGAATAGCAGTGAAGATGATGATAGTGCGTCTTCCGACCTTTCTACAGATTAGATTAGATTAGAATAACACTTGTTCCACAGATCATATATACGACATTTCGTAATGATGTGGAACATGTCAGTTTAGTAAATGTTGTCTATACTTGTCAATCAATATTTTAAGGATTTTTTATTTATTTATTTATTTTAAGTTATATCTAAAAATTCATCTACATTGTAGAAGGAGTTGCCATTCAGAAATTCCTTGAATTTCTTTTTAAATACTAGGTGGCTATCTGTCAGACTTTTGATGCTACTTGGCAAGTGACAAAGACTTTTGTGACAGCATAATTCACCCCTTTCTGAGCCAAAGTTAGATTTAATCTTGAATAGTGAATATCATACTTTCTCCTAGTGTTGTAGCTATGCACACTACTATTACTTTTGGATTGGGTCGGATTGTTAATAACAAATTTCACAAGTGAATATATGTATTGTGAAGCTACAGTGAGTATTCCTAGATCTATAAATAAATGTCTGCAGGATGCTCTTCGGGGGACTCCAGCAATTATTCTGATTACACGCTTTTGTCCAATGAATACTTTTTCACTCAATGTTGAATTGCCCCAGAATATGATCCCATATGAAAGCAGTGAATGAAAATAGGCGTAGTAAGCTAATTTACTGAGATGTATATCACCAATGACTGAAGCTTCTGCAGTTCCTTCACCATCACAAGATTCCTCTTCTGAAGAAAGAAAAGAAGACCTGCGATGTACAATGTGTCCGCAAAAAGGGTGTACGGTTGGTCGGAAGACTATCCTGTGACGAAACGTAACAATTTCGTTAACACATCTAGCGGTGTAAAGAAGATTCGGCGACTCATTTGGATTTCTTTTTGAATTTCATGTCTTTCGAATTTGTGTCGGTCGTTTTTACAGAAATAAATAATTATTATGCATTTATCGTGGAGAAAATGTCAGCACTAACCAGCAGATTGACACGATGGAAGCCTGTAGAACCGGCAGAATTTTACTGTTTTATGGCGTGTTCCTTACTTATGCCAACACTAAAAAATTGAAACTAAATGAATATTGGTCTACAGATTCTCTGCTGCAAACACCAATATTTTCTCAAATAATGGCCAGGGATTGATATACACTATTTCCAGTTTATTGCACTTTAGTGACAATTCCGCCGTGTCTCAGGATATTCTTGTAAAAATACGACTCATTGTGGATCACAGGCCGTAGTTCCGTTTGAAAACGGATGTAAGTCTGCTTCTTTTCAAAGGAAGGCTCCGATACAAGCAGTACACACCAAGTAAACTAAGCCTTTTTGGTATTAAAATTTCCATCCTTTGTTACGTAGGCAGACATTTTATTTTGGATTACATTGTTTACACTGGTGCCACTGCGGAGATATAATCCAGAAATTCTGACTGGGGAATGTCAAACTACGTGGTTGTGAGTTTGCTACTGCCATACCTAAACAAAGGTAATACCATTTATATAGGCAATTGGTACTCGAGCCCAGAATTATTCCTATGGCTCCATGGCAAAAGTAGCAATGCCGTCGGAACAGTGCCCAAAAACAGGAAAAATTTACCACCGTCGTCTGATAAATTAAGATAACGTGAAATACAGTTCACGTCCTGTGGAACACTGTTGACACTAAAGTGGATGGACAACAATGAAGTGTGGATGTTTTCCACCGTAAACGGACCGGATTTTTGGGATACAGGGAAGAAATAACATAAAAATGAAAGGCAGTTGTATAGTCAGCTTCAAAAAGTCCATGAGTGCTGCTGATAAGTTAGACGTGATGCTACGTTCAGTACAACTCATTCGAATGACAATGAAGTGGTACAAGAAGGTTTTTTTTGTTTTTTTTTATTTGACTGATTTGTGTGTGCTAAATGCAAAACCACTTTTTGAAATAAGAAAGCAACAGAAGTTCCCTATAGCCAGATTACAATTGGAACTAATTCGGCAGTTGGTGGTGAACTTTCACGTACAAAACAGTAAAAAAGAGATCCCAGCGACACCAAAACAAGAAACCCCACTTCGGCTGCAGAATAAAGAAGGACATTTTCCAGGATTCCTGCGCGCAACAGAGAAAATGGATATTCCCCAGACACGCTGTGTAGTTTGTGCTGCTCTCTCACGGCGAAAAATGACATGCGTAAAGTGGAAAAAGTATGTTGCTGCTCTTTGCATGGTCCCGTGTTTTGAAAGTTACCACACACTTAGAAAATCTAAGTAAATGTGTATGTTTTAAGAAGACGAAAGAAAAAATATATAAAAGAATAAAAATATAAAAAAGAAGAAATTTTTTTTTTTTTAACTGAGCCAGAGGCAGTCCAAAGCCTTCGTCAAAAATGAGGATAGAAAACCATTACATCACTGAAGGTGTCGAGGTAGACAGCAAACAAGAAACATAATAGACAATCGCTGCCAGTGTTTCTACTGTGGATAACCGAATTTAGGATTAACTTACAAACGAACCAACACATCAGACTAACTAGACTGTCATTTTTCTTGTTTGATTTTGCGTCTGGCTAAATGAGAGTTCAGTAATTCTTATTAATGATTTTAAGCAGAATTGTCATAGTTTTGGGCGTCTTCGCAAACAACTGCTCATTTTAAATCTACATATCTTTTAACGAATTCATCCAATCGTAATGAAATATTTTACGTTATAGACGCATGTATTAGTAGCTCTAAGCGCATGTTATAGATTTTTTCTAATCAGGAAGAAACAGATTTTTCATCAGAATGAATCTTCACTCTGCAGCGGAGTGTGCGGTGATATGAAACTTCCTGGCAGATTAAAATTGTGTGCCGGAACCGGGACTCGAACCTGGGACCTTTGCCTTTCGCGAGCAAGCGCACTACCGACTGTGCTATCCCGACACGACTCACGATGCCGCCTCACAACTTAAGATTAAGGCAAAGGTCCCAGGTTCGAGTCCCGGTTCCGGCACACAATTTTAATCTGCCAGGAAGTTTCATATCAGCGCACACTCCGTTGCAGAGTGAAGATTCATTCTGGAAACATCCCTTAGGCTGTGGCTAAGCCATGTCTCCATCATATCCTTTCTTCCAGGAGTGCTAGTCTTGCGTGTTTGCAGGAGAGCTTCTGTGAAGTTTGGAAAGTAGGAGACGAGGTACTGGCGGAAGTAAAGTTGTGACGCGGCATCGTGAGTCGTGTCGGGATAGCACAGTCGGTAGTGCGCTTGCCCGCGAAAGGCAAAGGTCCCAGGTTCGAGTCCCGGTTCCGGCACACAATTTTAATCTGCCACGAAGTTTCAGATTTTCATCAGTTTAGTAAAGTACCTTTTTTTCCAAGCCCACTACAAACATTTAACACAAAACATGGGTTTGTTTTGAATCTCTCATTCGCGATTATCAGGAATTGCAAGTGCTGTGAATACATGATGATTGTTGTTCTAGAGCGGCTGAACACTTGCTGAAGAATTGTCTGCTGCTCTGCTTTTTTTGAGTTAGAATATTATGAACGAATTTAACGAACTCAGACTATTTGAATTAAGTAATTTCGTGGACGCCTTCAGTGTTTTCATTTAGTGATTCGCATCCATCATCCACATGATTAGATTCCGAATTCTACATATATTACACTAAACGCTGAATTAACACATACGTAAGATTCTTTCAGTCAAATTGTTGTGCAAACTTCTTAGGTCACAAAAGGGAGTGATTGATACTCAGAGTTACTCGAACAACGCAGAAGAGAAATGTAAGATTCTTTACAAGAGTAAACTGAAGAAAAGAAATATTACATTGCTATTTGTAGGTTAAAAGCATTATCAGAGGTAAACGGATTTTAAATTACGAATGTCAACTTTTCATCCCAAATTCTTGATCTGAGGAAATGAACTTCTTCTAAGTAAGAAAAGACGAGAATTGAAGTTCACAATTCGTAGCATGACATCAACGACATGTATAAATGCATTATCTCGTTCTTCTTCTGGGATAATGATTTACTTTCACAACGTGGTTTGACTGCACTATGGCTTCAAACACACTCGGTTCCGCTACCGAAGACCATTCTCTTTCCTAATCAATGTCGGCAGCGTACGGGCGAAAAGCTTTATCGGTCTAGACTGCACAGTGCGCTCCTGAATAATACATCATGTTCTCGCCTCAGGTGCCGTAAAACGTACGCCTTCGGACCGCACATCGTCGACTGGACCTGCTGCAGATGTTCCACAGATCTCAAGGCAACTGCACCGAGCTTTTTGTGCCGTATGCTGTTCTTTCCCTTTTACGTGTGTTCTGTTGGAGAAGAACCGTTTCTATGCCAGTTACATGCTAATCGTAGGGACGGAAATGGGCACTCGTAGCTCATTAGCACAGTAGGAGCCTTGAAAGTTGGTGGTTTCAGCTCGTACTGTTCTCTAAGTCAGGAGACCCCTTATTCTCTTTCTTGGAGCTAAACAATAGGCCAGTCGCCAGATATTTTTAGGTCCAAAAAATTGCAGGAAGCTGAATTTTTGGTATATTGTTAGGACATATTAGAATAGTATTAAACTAAATTTGCAGCTTCGAAATCCTTTACCTTAACTTTTAAGAGCCAAAAAACCTCGAAATTTTCAGACTTTTTTCTGGTTTCGGCTTATAACTCGTGAAAGGTGTTTTGTTTTTCACGAAAAGTCACTCACATCTCTATTAATGTAGATAAAATATGCTACAATTTAAGCCCAACCGCAGCTCTTTAAGTCCAATAGGTCCCGAGATATTGGACTTCAAAAATTGACTTATATCTCCAAAAAGTTCAAAATTTCGATTTTAGTCATCTTTCGGATAGAATATAGCCTTTAATGATCATCCAACGGGGAAAGTCATACTAAAGAAAGTTATAGAGCAGTTATTTAGCTTTAATCTAAGTACAGAACGAAGTCCATAGGCCTAATAGGTTCCAAGTTATCGTTAGAAAACTAAAAGTTGGAGAATATCGGATAGTTCAATAAGTTGGTCCAGATGATTAATTTTTCAGGAAACAAATATTTATTTACAGGTAGTGCCACTTATTACATAATGTATATGTAAAACCTTAAGTGGTACGTCGAGGTGAGAGTTGAGGTGTCCGAGGAGGGGGCTGTATCGTCGAAGGAAACGCCCTTCCTGGCTCGGGCTCCATTATTTCTTCTGTCTGTTGGAGCTCTATAACCTTTGTTGGTTCGTCCACATCTTCGTCTTCCTCTTCCGAATCTGCCGAGACGTTCGGGGTGTTGCGGCATGTCTTGCCTTGGCTTATTCGTCAAAGAAGAGAGCACTAGAGCCCTGCTCTTTGGCATGAGCAGCTCCCGTCACCACAACCTTTCCTACATTTGCACGACATCATCTTCAGTAGTGCTGAGGGCGCTGGGTCTTGGATTGTGGTGATAGGAGTTAGCCCTAGCTGGATTCTTGTCCAACCCCAGTCAGAAAGCTCCTTCTCGACGCCCAAACACATCTGAACCTGGTGGTACGTCCTGCAGGAGTGCTGGTCCGCTGCTTCTTGCATTGGGAGTAGACGAACAAGCTGGACTTTTGCACTCGCAGCAGACCTGAGGAAAAGTTCGTAGCGGAGTGTTTGAAGGTTGACGTCCTCTCCAACACTATATAGGGCGACGAAGCACTTCCAGCATGCAGAGGCTATCTCTTCTATAACGGCATGTTGCTTAAGAAATGTGGCAGCCACGCCAATCAGCTTCTCAATTATGTACATCATTTTTGTTTTTTTCTTGCCCGAAAATGGCAGATACCGTGTCGCAACCAGGGAACGCGTGGAGAAACAGCTCTAATCCAGGAGAGAGCGACATTTGTCCTCGATTGAAGGATGTAGATGAAAACTGTTCACAAATAGCTCCACGCCTTCCACCTTTTTGGAGGAATATGTACCTTGTATTGGAGCCCAACCCATTGAGGAGGAGCACCATATCGACATCCTCTCCAGCTATTAGGACGTGTTCATGTTGGCGGCTCTTCTCCAGCGCCCTCCTGATGACAAGGCAGTCAGCGTCGTCGGTAGTTTGCTTGATCTCTAGTCCTTCGCTCTCCATTCCAGCGCGAATAAAGTTGATCAAGCGCTGCTTGTCTTTCCGTTGGAAAGAAATGTTTTCTGAGTCACTTTGATCACAGTACAATCTTGGAGGTTGGAGTCCTCCCTGGGACATGGATATTCTTGTCCTTGGGTTGGTTTACCTTAGTTTAAGTAGATTGTGAGCTACGGACTGATGACCACGCAGTTTGGTCCGATAGATTTACAAACATTTGAACATTTTGAACAATCTTGGAATATTATTTCGCTGCAGGCAGGTACCGCATAACGGCTGCTTTGTGCTACTGCCCGGCCCTTCCTCTGAGTTGCCATCGAACACCACAGTCACATTCCTCCCATAGCGATGGATAGTGCAGGAAATGTAGAGTGCTACAATTTCGCGGATGCTGTTGTTACGTTGCCAGATAACTGTCTATAGTAGATGCCCTCCATCGAAAACAACAAAAGTAATTTGTGTGATGGAGATGTTTTCAGTGAGAGGAGCGAAATCACTGAAGAATACCCACCTCCGAAAATAGTGCCATGAGTTAGAGGGCCATCTCGAAGGCGAAGTGCTGTCATAAGTCTTGATCTGAGTTTTTCGTAATGCACAGCCTTTGGAAGATTGTGAGAGGGTCAATACCGACCACCTTGTTCTGCACTTTCACTGTAGCTGTAGCCACTGTTCGTACCTTGTCATTCCTTTTAAAAATAACATTGACTGATGGGCAGTAGTTTCTCATTCAAAGGAAATGGTGTATTGGGATTCAAACCACGTTTTTAGTTTGTTGAAGTAGTATCTCGGTCGATACGAGAGGATATCATGTCAACGTGTTGCTCAGTGCTGATGCAGGAGACATCCCAGAATTACTGGAAGCTCTCACAGATATTCAGCATATACACCGTGCGACCAATCCAGCGCGCTAGGACAGTGATGGGGATCCCGCGTTTTTTCACTGTCACTGTTCCCTCTCCAAGCACTTCCCGACACATGGAACAAACATCCGACGGGCGTTTGTTTGAAACGTTCTTCAGAGATCCGTGTACGGTCATTTCTAAGGGCAGACTGGATATAGTGAGGAAGACCTCGGAGACAAGAAGTTTGGGAGGGAGGACAGAACACCTGCTGGGCCACCACTCAGAGTGAGGGGTGAGGGTGGCGGGGGTGCCTTCACACAACAAAAGGCCTCGCTACGAACGAAAGTCCCAATCCCTTAATGGCTGACCAATACCCGCAAACAGAGAGGCTTTCGTTGTTTTTACAGTAATAGCTACTTTCACAAATATATTGGAATGCACTAACACATAAATTACACCTATTTATATAAAATGCGTTAATAATCATCGTCAATAAGAAATTCCTCCTTTTTCTTTAGCACATATAGGATAAGAGGACTGCAATTCGTCTGGGTCAGTTTATTGAATACTCCGATTTTTCCTACTTTTCGTTTTTAACTATAACTAGAAATCTATTGGGACTATGGACTTCGTTGTATACTTAGATTAAAGCTGAATAACTGCTCTATAACATTCTTTATTATGACTTTCCCCGTGGGATGATCATTAAAGCCAGTATTCTAGCCGAAAGATGACTAAAATCGAAATTTTGAACTTTTTGGGGAAATAAGTCAATTTTTGAAGTCCAGTATCTCGGGAACGATTGAACTTACAGAGCTGCGGTTGGGCTTAAATTGTAGCATATTTTATCTACATTAATAAAGGTGTGAGTGACTTATCGTAAAAGAAACACCCTTCACGAGTTATAAGCCAAAACCAGAAAAATTTCAGAAAATTTCGAGGTTTTTTGGCTCTTAAAAGTTAAGCTAAAGGATTTCGAAGCTGCAAACTTGGTTTAATACTACTCTAATATGTCCTAACAACATACCAAAAATTCAGCCTTTTGGACCTAAGGCCATTTTTTTGTCTACGACGACTGGCCTACAAAGAAAGATCTCTAGAACCACAAAAAACATCTTATTGACTGTATTAAAATTGTGAAACCTCGTATAACATATTCTTAATCTCATTATTAAGTTTGATTGTTTTCATAATCTTGGAATAGATGATCATGTACGTCTTGATTGTAAACATAAATGAAAATATTATTGACCCGTGGGCTCATAGTGGGGATTAAGCCGAATGTACTTGACAAATGAACGTTAATCAAATCAAATGGTCCTTGTTAACCATTTCAGGTGTGAACGATAAATATATATAAATACATCAGACTGATTCCTTGCGTTTATTAATAGCACTTTTCCTACCTATGGCAAAGATAACTGTTTCTGCATTGAGTAATCTTCAGGTATCTGTATTAAGAAACAAAATGTTATACATAGGGTTTATAACTATTAGTATTTACAAATTAAAAAACCTGATAAACACCAACCTTTTAATTTACATGGGGTGGTTTGATTTGTTGAGTGTCCCAACGTTCATAATGGTTTTCCGAGTTTTATGGAGGTTTTCTTCAAAGATGTTAATTTTACAAGGGACTGCTTCAGTAAACGTCTATTTGGAGTCCCTTGAAAAATTAATTACCATCTTTGAAGAAAACCTCCATAAAAACCGGCAAACCATCATGAACGTTGGGACACTCAACAAGTCAAACCACCCCATGTAAATTAAAAGGTAAGTGTTTATCAGTTTTTTTAATTTGTAAATACTAATAGTTATAAACCCTATGTATAACATTTTGGTTTTTAATACAGATACCTGAAGATGTACCTTTAACGGTACGAAACCGATAGTAACGCAATAAAGGCGTAAAAAAAAGAAACAGCTAAGGTGGACTGCAATAATTCATAGAAAGACATCCTGATTGTAAATCAATTCTAGAAAGTAATATAAACAATGTATTTCAGCTGTGGATGCCCGAAGTATAACATAGTTTGTCAATCTATATGACTTTTTAAGGTTCCAACATTTAATTTTACATTTTCGATTCTATGTAAAATTTATGTATCTTGGCAATGTTAGTATATTTAACTTTATATTTTTGTTTCCATGTATATTTCTCAGCATATCTTTATGTTATATGTTTTTGGAGATACTATTATCGCTGGCCGCAGAGATTGTAGTGAGTAGGAGAGTCTCTCTGTAGAAGTTAGCGAGGTGTGTCTTGAGCAGTCGGGAAGCGTTATAGGTCCCCTACTTTTCCACGTGTCTATAAACGATTTAGGAGATAATCTGAATAGCTCCCTTAGACTGTTCGCGGATGATGCTGTCGTTTATCGGTTAGTGAAGTCAACAGAGGATCAAAAGCAACTGCAAAGCGATTTAGACAAAATTTCTACTTGGTGCGAAAATTGGCAATTGACACTAAATAAAGAAAAGTGTGAAGTAATAGACATGACCACTAAAAGAAATGCACTGAACTTCAATTACGCGATAAATCAGTCAAACCTTAAGGTCGTAAACTCTACCAAATACCTAGGAGTTACAATTACGAACAACTTTGACTGGAGAGAACACATAGAAAATATTGTGGGGAAGGCGAACCAAAGATTACGTTTCATTGGCAGAACGCTTAGAAGATGCACCAGCTCCACCAAAGAGACTGGCTACATCACACTTGTGTGTCCTCTCCTGGAGTACTGTTGCCCCTTGTGGGACCCTCACCAGGTGGGACTGACGGAAGACATTGAGAAAGTTCAGAGAACGGCAGCTCGTTTTGTTTTATCACGTTACGGGGGGTAAAGCGTCACGGAAGTGTTGCACGAATTGGGGTGGAAATCATTAAAAGAAAGACGTTATTCATTGCGGCGTGATCTGTTTGCGAAGTTTCAATCACCGACTTTTAGTTCTGAATGTGAAAATATTTTGCTAGCACCCACCTACTTAGGGAGACATGACCATCCCAATAAAATAAGAGAAATCAGATCGAAAACGGAACGATTTAGGTGTTCTTTCTTCCCGCGCGCTATTAGAGAATGGAACGGTAGAGAAAAGTTATGAAAGTGGTTAATGAACCCTCTGCCAGGCACTTAAATGTGATTTGCAGAGTATATATGTAGAAGTAGATGTAGATATATTGAGTCTGTCTGCGGCAGGTATTCTGTAAACGGATTTTGTTATTAAGCTTTTACGCCAAGAAGAACATGGAGGTAAATATGCGCCAGAGAAAGAAAGCATAAGAAATTTTTGAAATGGCAGGTTAGATATCAAGTCTTGTCATTGTTAAGGTAAAGTTATGACCAAGTTTTGAATTGTTAATGTTCGTTGTAAATTGTTGAAAACAACTCTCAATTTCATTATTTGACTATTTTTGTAAGTGTAAAATTTTGCTTAAAAGTCAATGTAGGACCCTTTGTCAAAAGTAAAGCTCAGTCTACATCATTTAATTAACATAATTAGTTTCCCCTTTCCTCTGCATATTTTCTTGAATTTAATCTACTTTTGAATCAGCATGATGTATTTATGATTTTGCTTGCTGCCGCTGCCTTTGCTGCTGTTGTTCATGTGGTCTTGTAATTCTTGCGAAATAATTGAGTGCGTTATCCAACTTAGGAGGTAAGTACAAGAACAGGCCATAAATTCGACGAAAACAGAGAAATCACTTTCATGTTCTGCTACTTTTGCGCATAAAAGCCTGCCTCATTCTCGATTAATTAAATGCAGTTGTCATAGATTTCAATAGAGTTGTCAGGTTACAATATAAAAGATACCCGTTTTAGTTCAATTACATTTATTTATTTTATGGCCTTCATTGGACCACTTTAGTCAATATTACAAAGGTTATTACATTTTGTTGTTATGCATTAACACAAATTAGTTCAAAAATAATTAAACATGACAATTTAATAATACAGAGGTTATTTATTTATTACTTTTATGCCCAACATAAATATTATGAATTAGGTTCTTCTGTTATTTTTTATTTTTATTTATTTTTTGTTGACCCAATACTTTTCCATTCTTTCAGATCGTGCCCTTCTCTCCTCATCAGAAATCACCATTCCCAGTCTCTGTTTGTTAATTTTTATTGGTAGTGTGACGTGTTTGTCCTGAAGTATCTTGAGTGTGCCTGTCTTGTTTTTCAAATCTTCCACCGTTATCTGTAGTTTCATCGTGTCCTTGATTTCTGTATCCATCTTGTGTTGCTCTTGCTGTACCATAACTTTTCAATTATCTTCCTGCTGATTTTATTTTCTGGTGTTCTCATCAAATGTCCTTTCTATTTTGAGTAGCCTGTCTATTGCTACAGTGTTGGTTATTTTAAATATAGTTCCGCTAGCATATGTTATTTGTGGCTGTGTGACTGTTTTGTAGTCTTTCAGTTTTATGGCTATTGAGAGGCATTTTTTATTATATGTGTTCTTGGTAACATGATGCATTTTAATAAGTTTATTTATTCTACTCTGCCATGATGGTTCAATTTTTATTCAAAGTAATTATTCAAGTTCTATTCGACCCACTTAAAACTGATGTCTTTCATGTAACAAATTAAATACAGCTCACGTGAAACAAATACCTTTCAACTTAACTACTGTGCTTTTCAATTCCTACTTGAACTTCAAGTAACCTAAGAACAACAGACACTCCCATTTCCGAGGGAGGACTCAAACCTCCTACGGGAAGCAACTGGGCCGTCCGCAGCTAGGCGCTTTTGAGGGCTCGACCATTTACCGCTATATTCTATTGTGTGTCCCACGGAAGTGGAGTATTCTGCAGTGTTCCATGGGACATGCAATGTAATATAGTAAAACTAAAAAATTAATCCCAGTCTCCAATTTCTGGGATTCACTTATTAAAGAATCGGTGGAAATTCGTCTGCCGACAATGTTATAAATCAGCTCAACAAAAATTGGAATCCTATGATTAACATCATCCAGTCGCAGCATAACCGACGCCATCAATCGGTTATCTATGATTAGAAGACTATTGATCTTCCACCACCGAGGGCAGCAGAGATACAACTCGGCTGGCCGCGGTGGAGTAGCCGAGCGGTCCAAAACGTCTCGCTACAGAGCGCGCGGTTGCTCGCCGTGGAGGTTCGAGTCCTCCCTGGGACATGGGTGTGTGTGTTTGTCCGTAGGTTAGTTTACCTAGGTTTATGTAGTTTGTAAGCTACGGACGGATGACCACGCCCTTTGGTCCGATAGATTTACAAACATTTGAATTTGAACAACCCGGCTGTATCGCGCATGACACCATCTAGCACATGGGCAAAATGTTGCCAGCATTTTTGACATGCGCAAGAACTACTATAAATACTGCGACTGCACCTGGGCTCTTCAGTACTCGCTACTCACCTGAAGATGGCCGGACGTTTCGAGGCAGAAATATCGTGTCAGAATGACCACGGAAACCGGCCGCACACCCGAAAGTTATTGGATGAAGAAATACGCCGGGAAAGCTTCAGAAGTCTAGTCTTTAATTGATTGTAATAGCATACAGGATGACTTAGACAAAATTTCTAGTTGATGCAAAGAATGGCAGCTAGCTCTCAATGTACAAAAATATGTGATGCGCTTGAGTAGGATAAACAATCGAATAATGGAATACAGTATTAGTAGCGAGCTTGTTGATGTTGTCGCGTTTTTCAAATATCTAGACGTAACATTCAGACCGATATGAAATGGAACCAACATGTAAGGACAGTTGTCAGTAAAGCGGACAGCCGACTTCGGTTTGTTGGGAGAATTTTGGGAAGATGTACTTCATCCGTAAAGGGGACAGCGTAGGTAAAGCTTGTACGACCAGGTCTTTAGTATTGCTCAAGTGTTTGGGACCCGCAGCAGATCAGTTTAAATGAAGACATGGAAGCAGTTCAGAGGCGAGCAGCTAGGTTTGTTACTGGTAGGTTCGACCAATGCGCGAGTGTCACGGAAATACTCCAGGAACTCAATTGAGGATCGCTGGAGGAAAGACAACGTTCTTTTCAAGAATTTCTGTTGACGAAATTTAGAGGGCCGGAATATGAAGGTGAGGGTAGTACGATCTTGCTGCCACCTACTTATATTTAGCGTAATGATCACAAAGTTAAGAGAAGTTAGGGCTCGTACGGATGCATATAGACATCCTTTTTTCCCCTCGTTCTATTTGAGAGTGGAACAGGAAATTAAATGCCTAGTAGTGGCACAGTGTACCCTCCGCCACGCACCTTACGGTGGATTGCGGAGTAGGTATGTAGATATAATTTTTATTTCATGACCGGTTTCAGTCAACTTCGTCTATCTTCAGGTGACTAACACCATGACGACAGGTAGCGAGGGTGGACACGGCGAGCCGCACAAACGTTTTCTGCTCAGCCGTGTCCACCCTCACCACCTGTCATCATGGTGTTAGTCACCTGAAGATGGACGAAGTTGACTGAAACTAACTGCGTTCTAGAGTGTTTTCACTTTAATTTTAACTATTGTTACGATCGCTGTTCGCCTTTATGCTTTCTAAAATTTGTCTAACTATCATGACAAACTTGGCTATGTTCACAGGTATTCTGCCGCAGCCGACTCAGGAGACTTCACAGGAGCTCAGCTCCAGCAGAACCTCGCATCAACCGGACTGATTCTTTATGACAAACTTAGCAAGGTTAACGGTACTGAGATATACCCTTCACTAACATTACCAAACCTTGCATGATCTGTCGCAAATAGCATACCACTACTGCCCTTAAAACCCATCCCACTGTCGCAGAGGGCCTTTTTCCTTTGGCTCTTGCCTTAGCATTCTTTTTCCTCTGCCCTTACATATCTTTACCCTTCGTATACCTTTCGACCAATTCTATCTCCAGATGCACCGTATTAGTGGGTGATCGTGCCCACAAATACGGAGGTGGCAGTAGAACTTTTGTGAAAGTCACCACGTTTGTGTGGGCTTGAAGGGGCACCACCCTTGCGCAAAAAAAACAAACAAAAAAAAAAAACAAAAAAAAAAAACAAAAAAAAAAAAAAAAAAAAACAACTCAATGGAGATTTCAAAGGAATCAAATGTTCAAATGTTTGTGCAGCTTATGGGACTTTTGGAACTTAACTGCGGGTTCATCAGTCCCTAAACTTACAAACTACTTATGAACTATCTTATAGTAATGACATCAGAAACATCCATGCCCGAAGAGGATTCAAATCCCTGACGGGGAACGGCCTCGCGCAACGTAGCATAGGGCCTCAATGCGCTCGGCCGCTCCGCCATGGTTATCTCAAAGTAAACAAATTTATCCTCCTTTCCTTTGCTTCAGCTTCTAACTTGTTGGGCGAAGTTTTTTGTGTTCTTTTCGGAATGAAACTCATATCCTATTTTTACATGATTTCCGACAGAAAAATATATTTTTCTTGATTCGCATTTCAAGCAAGACTCACAAGCATATTATTCTCATTAAGAAAGGTCCCACTGAAAAGACATTTTGTAAAGAAGTAGAACTTTTTCCGAACTTTTCAGAATTATATACTGTATTAAGTTCTTTTACCTCTGGACTGGTTCCTGAAAACAGGTATCAGAGCTTGCACTTGTTCATCAATAACGCACTGTATTATAAGACTATCTGTGATCTATTCAAGAAACTCCGCAATTTTAACGTTACATATATTTGGCCATCCGCAGGTTGGTAAATAATGCACAAGAGGATTGGCTCTTGTCAAATCCATAGCTATTCTGGGAACATGGAATCCTT
Source organism: Locusta migratoria (assembly GCA_026315105.1). NCBI lineage: Eukaryota > Metazoa > Arthropoda > Insecta > Orthoptera > Acrididae > Locusta > Locusta migratoria. The sequence continues at coordinate 330,600,594 of CM048746.1, forward strand.
TGGCCCGTTAGTGGGTTATTTGTACTCAAGCTTCTGGTTGTTACGTTTTAATAAACAATTCAATTATTCCCACAGTGTCGTTTCGTACCTTTTCATTTGAACACCCCTCGCAAACTAAAGTACAACCTGAAAATCAACACTGTACTGCTTTCATTCGATAACTACGCTCTAACCTATAACAATCGGTGTACCAACACACGAAACGAAAAAACATTCAACTTGCCTTATCACTGTATTCAATAAAAATTGGCTTCGTGTTATTTATATTAATTCATCTATACTACCATCTCTTGAAGTATTTACTATTCCTACTGGCGATATTGACTGATAAATTTATTGAATTTTTTTTATTTTAAATAGACCTCTCATCTCCATCCTCATCATGTCAGAAGTAATGGTACCAACAGTCGTCACCTCTAAAAAGACTGTCAACAGACAGTCTTCGTGAGTGGCATCTACAGCACAGTGGCCGGCCGCGGTGGCCGAGGGGACTGCGGCGCTCCAGTCACGGTCTGCACGGCCACTACGGTCGGGGATTCGAATCCCCCCCCCCTCGGGCATGGATATTTGTGCCTTCCTTAGTATTAGCTAGCTCTTAATTAGTTTGTAAGTTTAGGGACTGATGACCCCGTAGTTAAGTCCCATAAGCTCTACAAACATTTGAACATTTTTTACAGCACCGTGAAGAATCAACAGCACAATATCCACATGTTACCCACTCCCTAGTGGAGCATTCACATTCAACTGTAATCTCTATCTATATAAAAGCGAAAGGACACTCATTCACTCACTCTCTCACTGACTAAACACGAAATCTCGGAAACTACTTCATCTATAAAGCTGAAATTTGGCAGGAATGTAGTTCATAGGTAGAAGACGTAATCTAAGAAAGGATTTTGCGATAGGTCAATAGTTCACGAGATATTATGTCATAAACAATGAAAACTTCCCCGTCTTGCGGCACGAGATAGTTTGACTATCAGTCCACTATTTGAGAAGGAGAGCAATTAGCGTCTTGCAACGAACTTTAAGCATCAGTTCAAACCTTTAGTTAACTTTTTCTCGCTGATTATCCCATCAAAATGATGAAAGGAAAAAATTTGTCGGTTACTACTTTTTCGGCGTTCATGTTGTAAAATTACTGCATTCGGCATGGCGTTACAATTTATTACTCCTGAACTATTAATTGTATTCACGAGAAATGTTACATACAGTATACATACATACCACTGAACGTACGCTCGAAATTTTATCATAGTACGACACTCGGTTCACGAGAAATGACGTCATAAACAATGAGATGAGAGAAAAACTGCTACATGACGCGACAATATTGCACATTTCCTCCTAAAGCACTGGATCGATTTCAACCAAATCTAATACACATATTCCTTATCGTGAGATAACGGTTCATGCAGGGTTAAGAATCACATAACCACACATTGTGCAGGAGATATGACGTTATAAATAATAGGGATCGCAAAAAATTGCCTCATAATGCGACGAGACTTTTTTCATACACTAATGAGTATGAGGGTGCTTGCAACAAAGTTTAAAGATAATTTCAAAATTTTTTTATCACTGACAACCACAGTGAAATGATGAAAGGAAAAAAGTTTCTCGGTTACTACTTTTCCGCAGGTTATGGACTAAAACAATGGCATTCGGTATTACGATACAATTTATAATTTCTACACTACAAACTGTAGCCGCAGGAAATTTTAGAGACAGTATACACGCACGTTGCTAAATGTATCTTCGATATTGTACCACAGTACGACACATAGTTCATGAGACATGAGCACATAAACAGTAACTTTCATAGAAAATCGCCCCATCACGCACAAAGTTTTAATGTATCACTTCTTTACTAGTAATTGTATTCGCAACAGATAGGACTTACACAAATGAATATATACCTGAAAAATTTTACAACATATAACCCGATAAATATGGGATCATATGAATTTTAAATATCATGTCTATTTTAATTACTATCTTTCTTTGTCTGGTAACTGCATTTATAATTTTGTACATTATGCAAGACAGCCTTATTTCTTAAAATATTCTCTCATACATATAACATCTCTTTTTTATTCTAAAAATGAGATTCACAGAGAGATAGAGAAGGGATAGGAGAAGTACTAAGGCTGGAATAACTAAATAAAAACCTGGACAGTGCCAGGTTTTCAGCTAGTTCAGATACATGAATACCAGCGTGAGCTGAGAGTAGTGAGGAGCAAAACCTGTGCATTGAATTCCAGTATCACCATTAGAGCACGTTAGCTGTAAAATAGAAGTTGCTTCTCTTGAGAAAATTACATCTTTGGACAGTTATAAAACGCTTCCGACTCTATTGTGAAGCAGTGCCCGGCGGCTCTGCGTCAGCCGTTTCCTCCAGTGTAATAACCATCTAACAGCCGCCACTGCCGCCGCATGCCAGAGATTCCGCATTCAGAAAGCGATGAGCGCCGTCGGCAGTAATATCTGAAGCGCCAGACGGAATTTTGTATTAAAGCTAAAATGATGTTCTCGGTATCGGCGAACCCGCCGGAAAGCTTAAATGAGGCGACGGGGTAAAGCAGGTTCCTCAAAGAGATCCTCGGAAAATTATTAGGACAAAATGCAGCATGTAAACAGCACTCATTTTTTTCCTATCCAAATAGTCGAAACTATGCGGCTAATAATCGTATAACAAAGTGATTTACGTAGATTTCATAACCTCGATACGTCTTGCATTTGCGTAAGTATTGATACTGTTCCTTTAGCAATCGGAAGGTAAATCCTGACATTGGTATTAATAATGTTAGACGATGATTATAAAAACTGTATAGAGGGCGCCATTCATATTTATGGACCACTAAATGTTCAAATGTTTGTCAAGCTTATGGGACTTAACTACGGGGTCATCAGTCCCTAAACTTACAACTTACAAACTACTTATGAACTACTTACGAACTAGGACGGCACAAATATCCATGCCCGAGGGGGGATTCGAACCCCCGACCGTAGTGGCCGTGCAGACCGTGACTGAAGCGCCTCAGTCCCGTCGGCCACCGCGGCCGGCATGGGCCACTAGTTTCGATCTTAGCGTGGATCATCTATAGGTCTACTTCAGTGTTGACATGTGGAAAGCAGCATGCGCTGTGGAGTCCGACAGGTGCTGTAATTACTTTGGTGGTTTCCACATGTTAACACTGGAAAAGACCTAAAGATGATCCACCAAATTCCATAAATTTTAACAACTGTTTTATTTTATTTTACCCCAGATGAACCTGGCGTCGTTACAGATGAATTGTGTTTAGTTTTTTCAAACATTTAAAGTAAACACTTTTTTCCTACAACGGACTGTCACTTAAATGTCTATTTCTGACGTGCATATATTATCAATCATTGTTTTAGTACGTTATTCTATGTTAGTCACATTTGAAGCTAGGGCTTCAGAAGAAAGAATAAATCACGATTTGCGTGTGTAAGTACTTACACACCAGTTTTGTTCTTATTATTTAGAGACATACGGATGGCTTTACAATTAATACGTCATATTTAATATCAGTGTTTTCATTTTTACTTCTTTCGAGAAGGAAAATCTATTATACAGAGACTAAGGGTGCAATTCGTGTAAAATCAATGTCACAGTATTTGAACGACCTATTAGTGATGTAATAATGTATCTTTTAAACCAGGAGTAATGAAATGAATCAGAAACATCTGGGTTTATCATTGACGAACGAAAGAATGGTGTTATTCACACCATTTTTCTGTAAATATTGAGGTTGTTGTTTTGTAAACCCTTCTGCCAAGTGGGATGGCTTGAGTCCCTCAACGATGTAGATAGTGTGACAGTGCCGCCCAACGAGTAGCACTCAATTATTATGTTTGGAGAGATCTATCTCGATAAACTTTTCCGCACCACAAACACTGCCCTTGCCGATGCACAAAATTGTTACACTCTTTTCTTTCATTAATTTCAGTTGCATTATATCTATGTAGACAGGTGATGTTGATAGGAATGCCTTATCTGTATAAATCTGTAATTTGGAAAAATCAGGTTAAGCAACCGTGAAGCACGGGTTCATAGTGGGCTGGGCAGCGGAGAGCATTGTGTGTGTGTGTGTGTGTGTGTGTGTGTGTGTGTGTGTGTGTGTGTAGGGCGGAAACGGCCGGCCAGGAAGTGAGCTTAGCGCTCGCCTGGAAAGGGTTTGATATGACATGTCTAGTAACTCACAGACGTTCCTCCTATCATGTACATATATATTTAAATTTGAATAGAATGAATATACGGCAATTTAGGGTTCAGTTAAAAATTCATAACGTGTAAACCATTTAAGATACAGAGGTGAGTGAGGGCTCACATAAAAGGTCTCAACAAGGTGCATCACCTGATTTGCTTGCAGTGGACGTAAGATAATAATGATCACAGAAAACGTAATTTACTAATACCATTGTATAAAGTTACGAGGCGCGTCCAGAAAGGAAGTTCCATTTGGTAATAAAATAAAATTGTACACAGATACAGAAGGAATTTCTATTGCACAAAATTCTACAACTCTTGAAATACTTTTCCACATAACTGCAGAAATTTTGTAGGCACTTCTCATAGCGTGTCACATTTTTTTGCATGCATCCTTCACAGAAGATTGCTGCCTGTGTATTCAACCATGTGGTAACAGCTCTTTATCATCATTGAAGTGTTGACCACCAAGGACAGTTTTCAGGTGTAAGAAGAGATGAAAGTCGCTAGGAGAGAGGTCTGAGCTGTATGGAGGATGATCAAACAGGTCCCATTGAAATTGCCGTACGAATTGTTTGGTCACATTCGGTGTGTGAGGTCAGGCATCATCGTGATAAAAAAAATCCTTTGACAGTAATCCTCTTCTTACACCTAAAATCTGTCCTTGGTGGACAACACTTCAATGATGATGACGAGCTGAAAGAACATGTTACCACATGGTTGAATACACAGGCGGCAACATTATAAGAAAAATGCACACAAAACCTTGTACCATGCTATGACAATTGCCTACAAAATTTCGGAAGCTGTGTAAAAAAGTAGTTTAACAGTTGTAGATTTTTGTGCAATCAATATTTTTTCTGTATCTGTACCCGTTCGTTTTATATAACCAAGCGGAACTTACTTTCTGGACGCGCCTCGTATCAATAACGTAAAGTACAAGACAGATACACAACCAGCATGGCAGTGATTGTTCACAGGTGCCGTATTATAAAATAACTATACCATAAAATCACATTGATAAAATCTACTTACGCATGTTTTATTTCTTTAAATAAGTAATTTGTATTTAATCGCTCTTTACAAGAAATGAAATGTAATGAAATGAAATATTAATGACGATAATCAATTCCATTTTTATTTTTTGTTTAGTGCAAGTGTTTAAAGATGTATTTGGTACTTGTATTAAATGTACGGTATTCTTGGGAAAAGCGTTGTGCGCTGGCGAGGGTGGAAATGTGGAAGTTCGTGAAGTATGGGTTTCTCCGGTGGACAGGTATAAAGGCTGGTCGGTGGGCCCACGTGGTTAGTCTGTGTTTGGCTAGCGTTCGCGACGGCGAAGCTATGCCGGTCTGTGCCGCGACCTTCGGAAGAGTGAGACTTTGAAAGTTTTAAGATTGTAAAAGTGCGGTCGAACTTACAAAGATTTATGGAGTGCTGTTAAACTTGCAAGATTTCTTCTCGAGTTGCCGTGTGCTACGTAAAATTTGAAGAGTGCAGCGTGTGAAATTTAGGCACTGTGACTTCAATACATTTCCGTTGTAAACCGACTGCAAAAATGCACCTTATCAGGACGTGTTAATTGAGTTTTGATAAACATTCATTCATTCGATATCTGTTGCTTTTTTTTTTTTTTTTTTTTTTTTTTTTTTTTTTTTTCCGATGAACTGTGTATATAAAGACAAAGTATTCGCGGTCAGGCACAGACTAATGGAACGTTTTAGTCATTTTTTATGCAGTGAACAGTAGCCTGGTAGGCTAATTAGAATGTTTTCGGCAAAGCAAATTTTGTCTGGGGGCTCACGAGCTATATTAGGTACGCCAACATAGGTGCTTTTACCGGTGACAGTGTTTTTGATCTTATAAATAAACAGACTACTTAATAATTTTAAGCAAAGTGTTATTTATAAAAAATGCACCCTTCTTCTCAATTTTAGTTGTGTTTTAAATTTATTATATGCAGGTGGGGACTGTGGATGAAAATTTATCATCCCATAGACAGAGCTAAACTTAGTACAGTGAACGTTAGTGTAAATATAAGATTCTCCACAGACAACCCTCACAAAAATTACCTCGCAATAGCTGCAGCATCGTATGTGCAATCACATGGGATGGGTTAGTGACCAGACAAATTAGTTCCTAAAAAAAAGGGGTGGCACTGTTGACCCGTGGTGTCTCCCTGGTATCTTTATTTGTTAGTAATTGTTTGACGCCGAGGTACTGTCTTGCAACTTCGATATGAAGATGCCGCCTTTGCCATTTGTTGCGTTGCGCTGTAGCGATAGTCACCGCGCCGGAATCTTGGACGAGACATGGGGCGCAGAGTCAATACGGGCCACAGCCTAACAGTCCAGTCACGACACTCGAGTGAATTTTTGTTACCTTCCACGATAGCAGCGCTCCAAGCGGCCAGCGGGGGATATTACTTAGTTGAAGATATCTCGTGCATTCTTAAACGTATTGATCGCAGTTTGTATTCGTTTTTGTGGTGGTTTTTATAGCCTGGAATGCTTGTAGAGCAATTATATTAACCAAGAACCATAAAAGACGCCACATCCGTCATTTTACAGATTTTCTGAGGACCCCGAGGGGTATGTAAAACAATCTTATTGCTGAAATGTTTTCGTTAAGATTTAAACATACTAATGATTGTTTCATCTCTTTATGATTATAAAATGGCTCGGTATACTGCATATAGAGACCTCTATACTGCAGTTTTGATGTCCAAATATATAGATACGGCGAAATATAAGCTATACTTTCAGATTCTTAAGAACATATTGCAAACCCAACTCTAAAATCTTATATTTTACGAAAAAATTGAAAGTTCTGAAAATAAGATGTGAGGATGCAGATAGGAGGGAAATATCAAAAGGTGTTAAAAATATGAATGCCAAAATCAGTTCTGGGCGTCGACGGTCATGCATGTACGGTGTTTCCGAAATACATCTAATTAAGTAATGTTTCCTATGCACTTAAACGTAATGACTACTATTGGTACACTTTCAGTTGTAGTAAATGTTTCAACGTATTTCTATTATTTCTTGGAAGTACACGTAATAATCAGAAAGACGAAGTTCCGCTAACAAATGCCCTTAAACGCAGAACGAAATGAAAAGGACATTACGTGTCAAGTCTTTCCTGAGACATTATGTGCCCAACTCGCTTACTTATGCACGACCACGCATCTTACTTTTGAAACTTTATGTAATTTGATTAACATTATCTTCCTTTCAATACGGAAAGCGCCAATAATTCCGGAACAGCACCTATTTCTGAATACGTTCTAGCTTCCATTATTTCACTCATTTGTTTTACCTTCTATGGTGTTTCTTATAGCATCGTCCTTTTCGTATGATATTACACTAACGCCCTCGAGTTTAAAATAAAACAGTATAGAGATCACTGGTCAATAAGGACAGAAAAAACAGAAACGAACTCGAAGCAGAAAAGAAAAGAAACCAACTCGCGAAAGAAAAAACAATCTTAGTACACGATGTTTTCCGGATACTTGACAAAATGGGGAAGATTATATTGAAGGATGTAGCTATGACTTCCACAGTAATTGATTTTAGAGGAAAATAATAACTTTCATTACTGAATCGAGTCCTTGCTACTTCTGCGATTTGTAGTATTCAAAAATATTGTCGCGAAAATATGTCACCTGATAATGAGAAGAATAGTAATTGATTGAGGAAGATGAAATTGGTTTCTTACTCTAATTCTTACTAGAAGCTTACAGGAATTAACTCGCAACATCGTGGAAAAAGTGTAGAACGTCATCTGACAGCATCGCTCGGCTACAAAGGTAACTAGAATCTTCATCAACATCTTCACGGTACTCTGTCAATCACACCGATGTCAAGCGGAGTACTGCGAGCCACTTTCATACTATTTATCTACCATCGTAAATATCACGCGGGAAGAAAGAACACTTAAATCTGTCGAGCTATGAACTCTCTCATTTCATTATTCTCGCCGCAAAGTAAAGTGCCGTTTTTCAAATGATTCCGACACAACTCGTACCCTTGGCACTCTCTGTGCTGTATCGCGATGGTACAAAACGAGCTGCGCTCTTTCTACTCTTCCGATGTCGTCTGGCAGTCGTACATAATAAGGGTCTCACACCATGCACCAGTGGTCAGAAGATGACGAACAAGGATAGTGTAGGCAGTCTCTTTAGAATTACTTTTTACTAAAGTCGACATAATCGACTTGTGAGTCAGCAACTGCACTAATATTTGAAAGATTTATTGTATAATTGTCAGTATACAGTTGCAAGTATGTTTTTGTTTCTTTTTTCATCTTACTATCTATCAGGATCTTCTACAGAATCTTTGTAGTTGCGACTGAAACACGTCTCATCTATGTTATGACATAACGTGACATAGTTATGACATAACATAGAAGAGACGTACTGCATTAAATACAAAGAGGTTGGAAACTAAAGCGCTATTCCTTTGATGAAGTGAAAAGGTGGCTCCTTTGCTCACCGCTTGCAGCGCTAGTGTCGTCCTAGCTGTCAGACGGTAACTGATTTTACTCCAGTGAGTGAGGTGGTACGGGCTGTGCCAACACCGACTCTAAGACAAGGCCCGTCAACTGGCCGTTCCTACGTCACACCGAGAGGCGGCGGACGCAAGCTGACTGGGCAGCCGCTGCGCGGCAGTGGGCGTGACCCCAACGGCCAGCCTGTCAACTGGCAGCCGCCGCCTCTTGGTGTGACTTAGGAACGGCCAGTTGACAGGCCTTGTCTTAGAGGCGGTGTTGGCTGTGCCCGGAAGGAGGCGGGCTGGAGTTTGACCTGTTATGCACAAAAGGGGTAGGGGAGAGTAGTACACAGTGAAACAAAAAAATACAAAAAACCCTTTGATCGTTTCGTGTAAAATACTACTCACAAAACAAATTTTATTTACTTGAAAGAACAATACTTTGTCAATATCTTGGAACAAAAAAATAATTTTGCTACTAATTAGTAGGTGAAATAACAATTTTAAACAACCTCCTCAAATGTTTCACTGTGTACCGTGTATGGTATCAAGTGAAACAGCTGCCATTTTTTTATATTTATTACTTGCTGAGTGACTTATAAAACATATCTTTGTTAAATACAAGTAAAAACATTCATATATACTACATTGTGTTCAGTGAATATTAGGTCGACCAAAATTGATTGGAAAACGAATATACCGGTGGTTGAAGAGTCTTAGTAGCCATAGGCAACGCAGGTGGCAAAATCATTGCAGTTTCCTCATGTGAAACACAGACTACGTCTTCTGCAACTGGGAATAAAAAACCAGACTTTTTCCTTTTTTCCGATGTTATGAGTCTTCTTAGTCAGTACCACTAACTACTGACTTCAAGACTTTAGCTACAAAGTATACATTGTTTTGGAATTTCAGCAAAATGTAGTCATCATAACGTCCCACTTCAAGTTAAAAAGATCTAATGATACATTTATCTCTGTTTCACTGGATGGCCTTCATCTTTGTCATTTTCACTTGTAGCTGTTTTACTTACAGACCACTTATTTTTTTGAATACTGACCCTCTTCATACTTCTTTTCTCCTTTTCTTCCAGCTCTGTCCTTTTTCTCAAAGTCTTTTCTTCAATAGCTGCTCGATTTGGTATGCTTCTACCTTTGCAACGTCCACTTGCTCATCTGGGAGGTGCTATGGACAAACCACGAAACTCTTATGGCGAGATGTTTGGTTTACTGTTGTTACTGCAACTGGCTGTCTCAACGTCTTCCATAGTACCCGCCAAAGTGTTAGGAGGAGTCATACATCCATCTGAGGCCAATGATCCTGTTTCACTGTGTGCCACATACAAGGGTTTCACTGTGTACCAAAGTCAGCATAAACTAAAACGTTTGTCACAACTCTTAACCTACGTATCTACCAAATCTATAACTGGTCAATATATAGCTAAAGATGTGCAACTTATCACAAAACATAACATTTCTTTTAGCTGTATGTTATATCGAAAATATTAAACTTAAGAGCAGACGTTAATTGTAACTTCTGACAACCTAAAACCAATAATAACGTATAGAAACCAGAATAATCAATCAAACTGTCCACCATTACATTCAAAGATGTTTTTTATCATAAAAAACATACAGGGTTACCAACAAGTAGAAAAAATTGCCAAAGACAATTGAGATGGAATGTTTCACTGTGTATCGCGTTTCACTGTGTACTACTCTCCCATACTCAGCCGCTTTCAACTTCTTGGAGGCTTGCGTGAGTTGTGAGTTGACTTCTGCAAGAATACTACCGAGTCGTGTTGTGTGGAATGCTGGATCGGGAAGCCGTACCGCTGGGGTATCGGTCGCAGCGTGTTCTGGTTTAATGTCTGTTAGGGGTGCGAGCGTGTCTTGGACGGGAAATAAATAAAATAAAATAAATTTGCAGCTATAGAGTAATAATCAGACAATAAATCATTTAAAATACTGCAGTTTGCTTTGTTCTTGCCATTACTACACGATAAATACCAACATCTGCAAGCAACCTAAGAGGGTTGCTCAGATTATTTTCCCAAATCGTTTATATGGACACGAAACAACAGAGGAGCTGTAACTCTACCTTGCGGAACTTCTGTTTTAGTTTACGCCTTTCCATCTACCACCAAGGTGTTCGCTCTCACAGAAAATCATGAATCCAATGACATATCGGAGACATAACGATTTAGGTGTTCTTTCTTCCCGCGCGCTATTACAGAATGGAACGGTAGAGACAAGTTATGAAAGTGGTTAATGAACCCTCTGCCAGGCACTTAAATGTGATTTGCAGAGTATCTATGTAGATGTAGATGTAGATATTCCCTAAACACGCAGTTTGATTAAAAGCGTTTGTGAGGTACGTTATCAAAGGCATTCTAGAAATATACACATATGGAATCAATCTGACAACCTTTGTTGATATAACTACGCACTTGGTGCCAGTACTTATCTACTTGTGTTTGAAAAAAAGCAGTAGTTTCGATACCGTGTTGACCATGGGTCAATAGAACGTTCTCTTCGAGGTTACTCCTGTTTGAACATAGTATATGCTTCAAAACATGATCGAAACTGACTCTAATGATACAGGTCAGTAATTTAATGTGTTACTCCCACTGCCTTGTATGTTGGTGTGACCTGTGCTACACTCCCAGTTTTCGGTATAGATCCTTCGTTGAGCCATTGCCGTATGCTAGGGTGAAGGTCGGGGTGAGAGTTTAAAATAGGGAAAGTTTATTAATTTTTTAAAACTCACAACCACCAGCTGCGAACTAAATTCCTAAACATGCAAAAACACTGGAGCTGTGATTGCTACTGTTTGACTCGTTTTGTAGGGGATGATATCACACGTTCGCAGCTTTCCTTCCCTGCATATGATTAACAAAAAAATCAACAATATAGTAAGTTCATGTGAGAAAAAGGGTGTACTAACTACTATTTTTGAAAACACGTGGAAGTTCACTTTATGTAGTTTATTACACCATATTAAAACCATGTTGCTGATACGTCTGTACGTCGACACATTTATCAAATAAAGTTATAGCTCGTGAGCCCCCAGACAAAGTGAATATTTGTCGCAAATTGTTTTCACACCATGTGCCTGTCTCAAACACCGTATATGTTCATGCCTATGCGACGACATGTGTTACATTAACAAAACACATTCACTTTAATTTAGTGCATTGCACACGTTGTTCCACCGGCTAAATATTCACAACACACAGTAGCACTCGATACAACTTGGTGCAGTCTATGACGAGCAACCACACTTGGCAATGCCACACCTCCACCTGGAGATCCACATGCCGACTGTCGTAGAGCGACGCCACCCGGCCAGCTACCCCACTTGCTCCCGACTCGTCACTTCCTGCCCTCGCGCGCGCCAAAAGCCCAACTCCTGGGATTTTTCCCTACGTCATCAACTTCCCCATGTGAGCTGTTCTAACCGACTTCCAACGTACAACGCTCAGCCAATACATTTCTGAAACTTTACTTAAAATCAAAATAATTACACTACACATTAAACAAATTTCTTCTTAGTTTTTTATATTGATATAAACATCCTACTTATTATAATCGTGCAATTTCTTATATCACCGATACGTGATTTAACTGAATACTTCAAGATAACATACACAAGATTAATTGAAAATAAAATGAGAAATAGTTAATATATTATTTTTATAAACAAACATTGCCATGCTAGTTGTGTAACTGTCTTGTATTCATTGGTAATTTATTACTTTTCATTGTCAATTAAACATATTACGCCAGATGTGACTATATCAGCTAATGTATTGTTTATTTATCAACAGGCTATTTTGTAATGAGGGCCTTAAAGGTTCCTAACTACATCGTATTACTTCAATTGCAAGTAGTATTAGAATATTTTATTTCACGCTGTGCACTGCACTGCACCTGGCACTCGCCATTGTCCCTCTCTCCCCTCACCGAAAACGAACCTGGAAAATCCTAAGCTGGGACAAGCCACCAACGTCGGCCTGCTCGCTGGCCTCCCGTCAGCTACAAGCACACAGCAAATCTGAACGTGAAGAATTTCTACCTATGGCCTCACTATAAATGTTGTCACCCAACTGCGTACATACATTGCTACCATAATTAATAAAATTAAAATTGTGTAACATTTAGTGCATTGGCATGGTCAATGTTTGCAGTGAACTTCATACTGTTTAATTGTCAAATGCTATTAATTACCAGTATTTCTATTGGGCGGTAATCTCACACGTATCAGTGTTCATTATGGAACTACCGCATCAGAATACTATGGTAAGAACCTAATCGATATACAATATGGATCGAAAGACTTATTTTTATTGTGTAATTTAATTTGCTTCACTACTTCAGAGATATATACTTCTGAGTTACTCATGTTGGTAACTGTTCTTAATTTTAAATTTGATATATTTACTTCGTCTTCTTTTATGAAGTAATACCGAAAAAATCTGTTTAGCAAATACTGAGTTGCACACTATCACACATAGCACCAATATCACTCACACATAGTAGAGATCCGGCCGGAATGGACGAGCGGTCTGCGGCGTGACAGTCGAGGTCTGCACGGCCGCTGCGGTCGGGTGTTCGAATCCCCCCCCGGGCGTGGGTGTTTGTGCTGTCATTACTATAAGCTAGTTCATAAGTAGTTTGTAAGTTTAGGGACTGATGACCCCGTAGTTAAGTCCCATAAGTTGTACAAATATTTGAATTTTTTGAACATACTGCAGGTATTGCTTGTGTCTTGACTCTGGAATGTTAAATTGGTGCATAGAGTAGGAAATGTTGAAATTATAGTAAAATGAGCTGCAGTGCATCATGATAGTCACGCGTAAGATAACAGATAAGTGAAAGTTTCAGTTAATGTAGCATGAAGAGAGTTTAACCCTGATCAAAAGTAGTAGAGTTCGTTTGCGCCTAGGAACTTATGTAATTACATACTGCGTGCTGCACGCATAAATTTTTAATCTGTATCACTCTTGACATAACTGATGAATGACTGACGTGGTTATATCGTCTCACTTGCCCATTTATCGTTTGCGCCCAACCGAATTTTCTTTCTGTTCTTGTCATAATAAATTACATCGCGATAATAGAAGTACATTAGAATGAGCGGTTTCATGATTCTACTTCTCATATCCTTTATCAATGTTTATATAAATTAAAAGCCATGGAGACAGGTGAAAGTTAAGCACATTGTACTGTACCATCTGCCCAAATCTGCATCGCAAATTATACTGCACTAGCTGCCTCACGGTGTGTGACAAACGGTACTTTTCAGTACTGTCATTGCTCTTTCTTCCTGTCGCAGTCACGTACGATTTAAAGGAAAATCAACTGCCAATAAGCCTTCGTGTGGCCACTAATCTCTCATGTTTGTGACATAACGGATACTTAATCCATATATCACATAATTATTCTAATTTCTGGATTTGTATGGAAGGCAGGGCAGCACTTGTGCAAGTGGGCGAAACTTGCTGCTTTCGTTTCTGAGGGCCAGGTCAGGCATCAGGTAGTCAGGTTTGACTTCAGCAACATTCGAGAATCCCAGGAAACAGGTAAAACCATTAGAATAGCTGGGGAAACAGGTAAATGGACGCTCTGGCAGATACCTAAAAGATGTATAGTTTGCACATCTTCAGGGCTCTATCTGCTTTGATAGCGAAATGATGACAAAGGCTGCTTTTTTCAATTCTTTTATTATTGCACAAAAAGTCTCAGCAGTCTAGTTGCCATCTTCTGATGCATCATTTACAGAAAATCACTATAAGCTTATGGTCGATTACAGTGAGTGCTGTAGTTTAAAAATGGCTTTTTTCACATTTTAGTGATGTTTATTCAGAGTGTAAGATGTAACAAGCACTCTCCACAAGATTATAGTTATTTAAAGTAAATGAGGCATTTGGAGATGACAGTGAAACTGCTGAAACTAGTTGTGCAATAATAATTGAAAAAATCGATCTTTGGCATCATTTCTCTACTTAAAAGATGGACTCTATCTTAACTAAGAAATAAAGCAATATGTTCCTATCAATTCTAATGGTATCTATGATGTCAGAAGAATTAGCCGCATCTCATGAACCAACAAAATTTTTAATGTCTTGTAAGATACCTTATATGGGAAGGTATAGATTTCATATTCAAATGTACTGAGAATTTGAGACCAGTGTCAAGCTAGTCAGGCATGGGTTGTTTATCTTTGGTTGCAGGCTTATTTTTCGATGGCAGTACTATCGATATTGGAGACGGTGATAGTATTGTTGCCGGGAAGTAAGATGGTGATTATTGAGAGTGCAGGTTTTGCTAGGCACGCAGATGTGATTATAGAAACGTGGGGACTGTGGTTGTGTGCATTTTCGTCTCGGCGGGATAGCCGAGGAGATGAGATTGAGACTTGAATGTTGAGCCAAGCTGCTTGTTTAAGATATGGAGACGAAAGGAATAGATGACGTTCGAGAAACGATCTTTTGAAGTTCTTATAAGGTAAAGTTTTTCATGAAATAATTGGCATGTTTCTATGGCAAAACTTCGCATTGTTAAGTTGAACTGATGGTAACAGAAACGGTTGGGAAAGATCTTGCTGTTAGCTTGTGGTCTCAAGATTCATGCTAGGGGCCCCTTTCTGTGTTAGGAAAAGTATTTACTGTAATAGTTTAGTTTTTTATGAGATAGGAATTTCATGGATAGTGTGCTTGAAATATAGTATTGTTGTGACATTGTTTGTGTGAAGCGAGTTAAATTTATTAACAATAAAGAAATGTTTATCTTTGTTTAAAAATAATTTTGTAGGCAGATTAAATATCTCAGTTATATTTTTCTCTGAAAGATTTTAAAATCCAAAACATGACTTTGTTAGTAATTTTCATGAAGTTACATCAGTTATAAAATAAACCAGATATTACATTTTTAATTATTAGTTCGAGTTTCTTAAACAGATTACTAGTTTATCCCTCCTCATATTTTTATTAAAAGTGCCATAGATGTTTTCTGTAGTTAGCTTTCCAGTAGTTAGTATAGCAGGAAGCAGTTTGGTATTGCGCAAATTTATGCAGTA
This sequence comes from Locusta migratoria, assembly GCA_026315105.1. NCBI lineage: Eukaryota > Metazoa > Arthropoda > Insecta > Orthoptera > Acrididae > Locusta > Locusta migratoria. Next base: position 330,616,395 of record CM048746.1, read on the forward strand.
AGTGAAAGTGAGAAAGATTATTTCGAGTTGTGTGATAGTTAAATGTACTTTGTGCATCGTCGATGATTACTTAGTTGGGGATTTTGCTGCGATTCTACCTACCTATAGTCTAAACATGTTTGAATAAACATTACTCCACTGAGTTATTTGACGTTGGCTACATTATTTAAAAACATTAGAATGAAACCTATTTTGTTAATTAATCATTCGTCTTTATTTTTATTTCATTATTGTATCACAAGTATTGGCCTAGGCATACAGCGTTTCTCTATAGGATCACAAGTACAAAGTACGATATGCACTACTGTAGTTGCCGAGTGTGAAAACGGATGTTCACGGATCGATCTCGAGTCTACATCAAAACATATTTCTTTAACACACCCATACATAGCCCAATAAGTATATGTATTGCGTTTAGACAATACAGGATAGTTTGGTGAACGCATTCAGATTACGTAAGGTCTCATGTTATCGTACTATCATTTTCGATAGATATACTTGAGAAAATTACGCTCTCAGCACTTTTACAGTAGCCCACACCGCGTTACACGATCTCTCCCGTAATACTTTCACGCTTGCTAAATGAGCGAAGCGTGCTGTTTCCCTTTGGACCTTTTCTATCTCCTCTATAAACCTATCCGTTACGGATACAGTACTAATGAGCAATATTCAACTACTGACTGAAAGTGTTTTGTAAGCTACTTCCATTATTGTTGGACGACACTTCCTGAATGCAGTTCCATTGAATATTCTCCTGACATTCTCCCAGAGTTGGACCGACTACTTTCATAACATCAGCAACAAAGAATTTACACATCCACCAATTACTAGTCCTGATACTACCCTAGGACCTGTTCCCTCAATTAGATCTGTAGATATAATGCCTGTCATCATCAAGATGAAAAAAGTAAAAGCAACTGGCCCAGATCACCTACCAGCAGAATTCTGGAAAATGCTCCGAAAGCCTGCTTCAGAATTTCTTGCTTCACTCTTCAATCTCATCGCCGAAAAACAACTTCCATACGTATGGACAACTAGCGTAACAGTTCCAATCTGAAAGGGAAAAGGAGACGTGAATGAATGCTAGACTTATCGCCCTATTCGATATTCGACTCCTCTGTCACACTTTAAAAATATTTGAACGTGTACTTGAGAGCATATTCAGAAGTATTATCACTATAACACCAAACCAGTGCGGATATGTTAAGGGATGCAGTACCATCGATGCTACCCATGCCTCACGCCTTTGGGTGGAAAAGCACAGAGAGAGAGAGAGACAGAAGAGTGTACACATGGCATTTGTAGATCTAGAAAAGGCTTTTGACCGTATCCCACATGATCTTATCTGACGAGCTCTCCGTTGTCATGGTGTCCCTGAAGAGTAGGAACGTTTGGTGCAACTTCTGTACCGCAATTCCACTAATGCAGTTCGGAGTCCTGTTGGTATCTCTCCGCCTTTCGGTATCACTGTTCGTGTTCATCAAGGTTCTGCCCTTTCACCTTAACTATTCATCCTCTGCGTGGATAAGGCAAAGCTGACATACAGACTTCACATCCGTGGACCCTTCTTTATGCTGAAGATGTCGTACTTGCCGAACAAACCCGCCCAGGACTCCAACACCAGGTTCAAACGTGGAAAGTCACACAGACTGAAAATGGCTGCACCTCAATGTCCAGAAGACTGAATACTTAGAATGCGACTCCCAAACCAGAGGCACCATCAGTATCGGAGAAGAAGACCTGCAGAAGACCATGCATTTTAAGTACCTGGGGTTCGTTGTCACCTCGGACTGTGACACAACTCTCGATATTCGGACGAGAGTGAATGCAGTTTGGGTCAAGTAGAGACAGGTCACTGGAGTCCTATGTGATAAAAAGATGCCTCAACGTCTATAGGCAAAAGTTTACAAAACCACTGTAGGTCCAGCAGCAATCTATGGGACTGAGTGTCGCCCTATGACGAAACAACAGGAGTAAATGCTGCATACGATGGAAATGAAGATGCTTCGTTGGCGGCCCATGGGGATGACGCGATGTGGACATGTAAAAAATTCAGAAGTCCGGAAAAAGTTTGGTATGGCGCCCATCATACAAACTGAGGGAAACCCGTCTCCGCTGGTACGGCCACGTCAGCAGAAAGGAGGACAACTCTGTTGCGAAGACAAAGCTGCACATCAACCCAGGAGGAACAAGACCACGAGGGAGACAAGCAAAGAGATGGACTGACAACATCAGAGCAGACATGGACGCTGTTGGTTTAAGGCAAGAAGATGTCAACGATCGAAAGAAATGGAGGAGACGCAGCAAAGTAGCAGACCGTGCAAGTCCGGATTAATGCTAGGAAAGAGAGATTCTCCCTCACTCACGATTAATTTTAAGGGATCATAATCCCACTTCAAATCGCTCCTTACGCCTTCGTCCAAATTTTTAAGCAAGGAACTGGTGATTGTTCTGCTGTTGTGTAACGATATAATAAAGCTTCTTTCTTCCTATGTATTCCATGCACCAAACGACAATATCCACCTGCATATCGAAACAATACTTCTCTGTATATTACAGCAACATTCGCGAAAATTTCGATGTTATCTACCAGATAATTTTTTTGTAAATACTTTGAAAAGCAAGTGTTCCATAACACTCCTTTGAGACAAGTTAGAAATTACTTTTACTTGAGAAGACTTCTCTCCGTTGAGAATGATATGCCGAGATCAGTTCGCTCGAACCTCTACTGTTCAATCACACACTGAGCGAGGTGTCACAGTGGTAACACACTGGACTCACATTCGCGACGTCGGTGAATCAAACCCGATTCCGCGCAGGCTGATTTAGGTTCTCCGCTATTTTCTGTCAAATTGCCAGGGGGCTTCCTTCCAAGGGCGTGCCCGATTTCCCTCCCCATCACTGACAAAACCGATCCGTGAGTGTGCACCGCTGCACCGTCTCTAATGCCCATGGTATAAACGTGACGCTTAACTATAATCCTCCTTCGACCTCGCCTGGTTACTCGTAAGGCGACAGTACAAAGCCATATCGAATGCCTTCCTGACATGAAAGACTACGGAATCCACTTCACAGTCTGTGTTTGCTGCTCTCTTAGTCTTGTGACCGAAACCAGCGAGCTGTGTTTTAAATTAGCCATGTTTTCGGGACATATACAAATTCCTACGGAGGAGAGTTATCCCATGTTAAAAAATTGTACAACAGAAAAACCTCGGTGATACAGGTCTACCGTTTGATCTGTTCGTTGAAACATCTTGGAAAATGGACTGTCCTGCGATTTTCTCCAGTCATTAAAATCTCTGCCCTCCTGTAGAAACGTACGGCACAGTTCTTTCGCTTACTCTGTTAAACCCAAGCTAAACCCAAGTTGATCACTGCTCCTTTACTCAAGTGGCTCCCAACCGGGCTTAGACCATGGACTAGTTTGGCTTCTTTTTGTGAGCAGGGATCACAAGCTTCCAGAAAAATAAACGGTGTTAACCTAAATATAAGCTTTAATCAGAACTGTTTACTCGTTAAACTCAAAATCAATAGGTATTAACAGCACTATTATAGCAAAAAAAATTAGAAGAAAGTTAAAAATCTGTTTGCAGCAAAGTGGATTAGGGCTCCCTTCATATTTTTAAGTTCATTAATCCTACGGCTAACACTGTTGCTAAAGTTACACGCATATCATCACTTACTTTCAATTTATTCCTAGATTTGTTTTCAAACAGGAATTCCTTATTCATGTAAGTAAGTAGTGAAAAATATCGTAACATTTCGAAAGATTATTTTTGAATTGTTGTATGATGTTGCCTGCTTACAATGAAACTATCCAAGACGATGAAGTCAAATGCGTTCTTAAAGTTTCTGTCATTTTGGAATTCAGTAAGCGTTCACAAGACTTGGAGACAAATTAATATCTTTCAAATGGTGCCCTTGTTATTCTCTCTTAACTAGCGCAGCTAGGTTATCGTGAACACCACGCAAGAACGAACGGCAGGAATTTATTCGCGCTATTCCGAAACCGTTAATCTCTTACGAGGTGATAGATTTGGTTCACTTTTAATAAGACCTTGCATACTCTCGCATGTTACTACTGACGGTAGATCATTACTCATCTGGAAGCTCGCAGTATTAGTTACATTTGCTTATACCGTAAAACTTCATACTGTGTCCCTTTTTATTGCAGGTTTATAATGAACTTTAGTTGTATTTCCGATATCGGATAACTTTAATAAGGATAGCTACTATGAGGACTCTAATTGTTCAGTATGTTTTGGAGATGGCAGTGACACAATGTTTGTGTGCTTGAAGAATTCCTATCAAAGTGAATTCTTTGTCTATAATGAAGAGTGAGAATCACAAGTGAAAAAAATAGTTCGACGTTCAAATGCTTTTTGTAAATCTATCGGACTCGAATTCTTGGTTATTAGTTCGTAGCTTCCAAACTACTTAAAATAAAGTGAACTACCCTAACGACAACACAAACACCCATGCCCGAGGGGCGACTCGAACCCCCGACGGCGAACGGCCGTGCGAACCGTAACACGGCGTCCCAGTGCGCACGGCTAATCCACCGCGGATAGTTTGGTATAATGCTAAGATGTATAATGGAATTTTAAGAGACATATATAGGCTTTTTTACCATTAACTAGTAATAGATCTTTATATTCCGAATATGAAAATTTTGTCGAACACCAATGTTTTCTTGTTAAAGACTTAGAGCAAACTTACACACCCCAAATTGTTGAGACATGTAACCAAACAGTCAATGTACTACGTAGGAGATAATTTGTATCTCAGCAGAATTTCACAAGCCGCGCGGCAGTAGCCGAGCGGTCTGGAGTAACACGTTACGGATCGCACGGCCTCCAGTCTCGGAGGTTCGAATCCTCCCTCGGGCATGAATATGTGTGTTGTCCTTACGTTAGTTTATCTTAGTTTAAGTAGTTTGTAAGCTACGAACTAACAACCAAGAAGTCGAGTCCGATAGTTTTACAAAAAACAGGACTAGGGACTGACAATAAAAGTAGTTTGGTCCCATAGTATTAGAAACATTTGAAAATTTAGAATTTCATGAGCAGTAGCTAAATAGCTTATGAAGCCAGTCGAATGGAATAGTAAAAGAAGACATCCTCAAATTAGTTACGATACTGATTTACCAGTTAATATGTATTTGTTGTGACGCGTTGCTATTCGTCACAACGCCGGTGGTCCATGGAAGTTCAAATGTTTGTAAATCTATCGGACCAAACTGCGTGGTCATCAGTCCGCAGCTTACAAACTACTTAAACTAAGGTAAACTAACCTACTGACAACACAAACACCCGTGCCCCAGGGAGTACTCGAACCTCCGACGGCGAGCAACCGCACGTTCCGCAGTGAGGCGCTTGAGACCGCTCGGCCACTCCACCGCGGCTCCATGCAAGTCGCCGCGCCACTAAAAACAGACGCGATAAATCGCTCTATGGTACTTCGACCGCAGGGGGCGCCTGCAATCTCTATACCACTTTACCTGCTTCGCACGATAACAATAGTAAGAAGCTCGCTTACATATGCCTGCGCAGCACATCAGTACGAGACAGTTCTACGGTTTGACGGTTACGATCAAGAAGTTCCATCGACTAGAGCCAACAGTCTACAGTACTATTGCCAGATATTGTAGCAGTGATACTTGAACTGTATTGGTAGCAAGAAGTTGTACTAACACAATCACAGCAAAGTTAACTATATATTTCACTGTGTTAATAAATATATATTCATTTCTTTTAGTTGCAAACGTATGTCCACCTCCTGCTCACGCCGCATCCCGAAGTCACAAAGTGTTAATAGGACAGCTGCCATAGCTGGGACGGTAAGACATAAAGCATGCACGGTAGCCTAACCATAGATCTCTCATTTACCAAGTCATGTATTATCATGTGTATTGCCTGGTTTCTAGAGAGCGTTACTACACATCAAGTAATTTAAATCACACTTATCATCGAAATAGACGACCAGCGCTACATGAAATCATTGTAATCAAGTGGTGCCATAGCGATTAGCGTTGTTATAAAACTAAGGCCTGCACTGTATTTAAAACACACAAATAATTTAATGGTTTGATATAGTATTTCAGAATAAGATTCGCAAATAGACTTTTACAGAAAAAGGAGAGAAGTCGAGTGTATGAGAAATAAATAATATTTTTCTTTAAACAAAAATTTTGTTCAGATAGAAATTTTTCACTTTTATAATTAGCTAGAACTACTTTCTACCAGAGCTTTTAAATGTTAATGGAACTTTTCCTGCATATCTCTGCAAATGTAATACAAGATGAATTAGTCGGGAAACGAGGCTGTTAAATTGCAAACTAGTGTTGATTCAAATCACAGAAAATCTTTGCGCTTTCACTATTTCGGTAATTTAATGCCCTCGCGAAAGAATACTATCCGAAGTGCAAAGCAAAGTGTTCATTATGGAGAATAATAGAAGAGCTGTCTGGTGATTTTCTTACGTCCATTCATTACGAGCTTCACTGACACTCTCACCGAGTCCAGCGAGGCAATAAATCTGAAAGCCTGGCCCCTCGTAGTCGTTGCCTTGAGTAAATACAGCAGCCGACCAGTTTATTTGTAAACTATATGGCCTCGCGGCAGCAATTTAGCTTTCGGAAGAAACTTGTTTGTTGTTACAGAGAACAATCATGGAAGCACTGCTGAGCTATACACTCTTGAGCAGTTTTTCATCTCTCTCCTTTTCTCTGTATTCTGCTAGTCCCTTTTCTCCTCTTTTTCTCTCTATCTTCATTTTTTATGAAACGTCACTTGTCGTCGAGCTTAGCAAGAGTTATTTCAGAGACTAATTAGTCTGAAACCTTTCATTTATTCATTATGTAGCTTTAACCTTGACAAAATTACATTTTCCATTTTCCTCCTTTAATTAAATTTACTTTGCATAAGATTTAATTAATGTAGGATCTGCAGAATACATTGTTTTTTAATGAGGGTTACTGTAACCAAATGCTCGTACGACCATAGTCGCAAGTAAGCGTACCACGAAACTGTTCTTTAAAAAATGTAAAATGTTTTCTTCTTTTTGATTACTCACAGTGCCTGCTCAGTACGCATTCTGAAGTAATTAGGAAAAATACAGAGTGATATTTTGAAACATTACAGTTCTCCAATTGTATTTATGTTAGTTTATCAACGCACCTACTTGTCTGAAATAGGAGAATTCTAATGGCTGATTTGGACTCAGCAAATGAGTTCCCAGTACAGTTGCCGGTAGATATTTTTCTAATATTCCTCTAATCGGAGGTAGGGGACAGTCTGAAAGAGTTTTGCAAAACTGGCTAAACAGTATTCTGTAATATGTTATGAAACTCTATCCATAGTCCATGACGGTCACATCGGTACCCACCATCATCTACCAATGACGTCACTGGATGTGGTATGTCAGAGCGTTGGCTCATACCACACCTCTCTTGAGTGTTGTTGCTTTTCCAGAAATGGAGTCGGCACTTCTTAATCAAGCAGTTCCTCAACTAGTCTGAGGCAGAGTTTAAGCATTTTATATCTTCACAGTAAGAAAAAATTCGGAAATTCGTGGGGATCGAACCCGGGAAGTCCGCAATGCGATCATTCACGCTGACCACACGTCTAAGGAAGAAGGACATTGTGTTTATTTGTCGTTCAGTAAAATGTTATTCTCCAAACTGCGATATTATTTATATGTGGGACTGAGGAGGAGTATTATTTTTTTTAGCATTTAACCCACAGATGAAATAACTGCATTTCAAATTTTTGAAAAAAATTAATAATAATAATAATAATAATAATAATAATAATAAACTCAAATTTTAGGTTTCAAGTTCACTATATATCGACAACATGTTTTCTTTGTTTCTGCATGTTCTTTTTCTATGCAGTCGTTGTTAAACATGTATTGCTGGCTATCTTCCGCCTTTTCCAGCTGTAAAAATGTATAAGACCAAAGCGTTTCGATTTATTTCATCATCAGTGATCACGATATTGTTATTCTCCTCCTTAAATTCTTGTTTGTAATGAGAATGACGATTTGTTTATCTTAACATTATATGTGTGGAGGCTACATTATGACGCAATTCATTAAAAAAAAGTACTAAATGGTCACGTTTTTATGCTCATTTTCAACGGTATTTCGTGTGTATGTATGTGTGTCGTATTTGGCTTGACTACTATGTGAGTAAATTATTTCTTAGCTATAGTGTTTGATACTACCTTAGTTTAGTGATCATATTATGTAACGTCTTAAGTTTTTCTCATTTTTAATATTTATTTAATTAGACTAAATAACGTTTGTCTGATGATGACTGTTTGATAATTTATTAATATTTCTCGTCGCTAATTGACTTTTGGAGCTTTTCTTGGTAAGTAGTGACTTACAGTGATTTTCTCAACCCATCTGTTCCTCATACGATGACTGGCTGCTGCCCTGTTTCCGTGCTATTACCTCATTTAAAACGTTCTACTAGTGTGCCTTAAGGACGCAGCTTTTACACTAGAGTTAGATACATATCGGTGTCGCTTCTTTCTTTTTACATTTTCTGTATTGAATTCTTTCTTTAGTATACCACTCACATTCCTTGTTCCTTGAAGGTGTTCCTGATTCTGTTTATGAAGATTTTTGCGTGTGACAGTGAACCAGTTTCTCAGCTTAATTCTACTGTTATGCCCTTTGGGTACTGGTGGTGTTGGGTATTGTCGGTCTGTGACGTAATCTGATGTTTCTTACTTTTTTTTAAAGTTCCTGTGGAATTTCATATGGAATAGATTTCCTTCACATGGTGAAAATATGTATCGTTGTTATTCTGAATGAGTATAACATTCAGATAGCTTTTAGGTGATTTTTCTTACAATAATTCTGTTATTTCTAACTAATAAAGCTTAAAAATAATTCAAATTCAAATTACGTCACGTCATCAAAAATGCTCTGTTATTTACTGAAACTCTAGTGACGTCATATTAAACGAGGAAGACGAAGCTACACGTGAGCTACAGACATGTTAGCAAAAATTACTATAAATTCCTTACCCTTTCTGAGCGTATTTTAGTTCTCTATGGTGGGAAACACTTTTGCAACATTTACTAATGAATGATAAAAGATTTTGTGAAGGCTCATTGTTGAAACCTTCTGAATGTAGATGCGTTTATCGTATCTTCGTTTTTTAAAAAATAAGCTGAATATTTACGTTCCGGAAATAAGAAACTTGAAACCTCCGGTTAAAGTAATATTTATTTACATTTAACTAACTGTTCCCTGTTCGTCTCAAAAGACTGATACTAAAAATAGAAAGTTTAATATACCATAAACGTGTGTAAACAGGGATTGCGTCTGGAATTCAGTCTTCGTTTTTATACCAAATTGATTTCACTTTTAAATGAACATCGTTATTATCGACCCCTGTAAAAATTAGATGGTGAATGTATAATGTTATCTCACGAGCGCACTTTTGAAGTAATTGTTGAAAGACAAATTTGTCTTTAAGAGGAAGCATAATGGATTTTAATAGAAAAAAAAATTGTGAATCAAGAATAGTGACATTTTAAATAAACGACGGGGAGAAATTAAATGCATAGGAAACAGAAACATAGTAGAAATTTTCAGTTGTGGTACACCAGATCCTGTATCGTGGCAGAGCGACCGCTCTCTAATGTTTTAGCTTTGATAAAGGTCGGATGTGTTCTTTAGCAAGTGCAGATTTTATATTAGATTTTTAGGATGAATTCATGTTTTTAATTCAGTGTAACTGTTATGGTCTTCAGTCCGGAGACTGGTTTGATGCAGCTCTCCGCCCTACTCTATCCTGAGCAAGCCTTTTCATCTCCTCATAAGAACGGCAACCCACATCCACTTGAATCTGCTTACTATACGCGTCTCTTGGTCTCCCTCTGCGATTTTTACCCCACACACTTCCCTCCAATGCTAAATTTACGATTCCCCGATGTATAAGAATGTGTCCTGCCAAGCGATCCCTTCTTTTAGTCAGGGTATGCCGAAAATTCCTTTTCTCACCAATTCTGTTCAGTACCTCTTCATTAGTTATGCGATCTACCCACCTAATCTTCAGCATTCTTCTGTAGCACCACATTTCAAAAGCCTCTATTCTCTTCCTGTTCGCACTGCTTATCATCCATGTTTCACTCCCGTACAAGGCAACACTCCACACAAATGCCTTCAGAAAAGACTTCCTTACACTGAAATTAATATTCGATGTTAGCAATTTTCTCTTTTTCAAAAATGCTTTTCTTCCCATTGCCATTCTGCATTTTATATCCGTTGTACTGCGACCAACGCATGTTATTTTACTACCCAAGTAACAAAACTCATCTACCACCTTCATTGTTTTGTTACCTAATCTAATTCCTTCAGCATCGCCTGATTTTCTAAGACCGCCTTCCATTAGTTTTGTTTTGCTCTTGTTAATATTCATTTTAGACGCTCTCTTCAACACACTGTCCATTCCATTCAATTGCTCTTCCAGGCCCTTTGCTGTCTCTGACAGAATTACAATGTCATCAGCAAAACGCAATGTTTTTATTTCTTCCCCCTGAACTTTAATCCCTATTCCAAATTTTTCCTTGCTTTCCTTCACCGCCTGCTCGATGTACAAATTGAATAACATCGGAGAAAGGCTACAACCCTGTCTTACTCCCTTCCCAACTGATGCTTCCCTTTCATACCCTTCAATTCTAATAGCAGCAGTCTGGCTTTTGAACAAGTTGTAAATAACTCTCCTTTCCCTATATTTTACCCCTGCTGACTTCAGAATTTGAAAGAGTGTATTCCAGACAACATTGTCAAATACCCTCTCCAAATCTACAAAAGCCAAAAATGAAGGTTTGCCTTCCTTAATCTATCTTCTAAGATAAGACGTAAAGTGAGTATTGCCTCCCGGGTTCCTATGTTCCTCCTGAATCCAAACTGATCTTCCCCGAGGTCAGCTTCTACCAGCTTTTCCATTCTCCTGTAGATAATTCGTGTTAAAATTTTGCAACCATGACTTATCAAACTGATGGTTCTGTAATTTTCACACCGGTCTGCGCCTGATTTCTTTGGAACGGGAATTATTACATTTTTCTTACAGTCAGGACATTTCGCCTGTCTCATACATCCTACACACCAGTTCAAATAGTTTTGTCATGGCTGGCTCTCCCCAGAGACTTTAGTAGCTCTGAGGGTATGTCATCTACTCCTGGGGCCTTGTTCGGACCTAGGTCTTTCAAGGCTCTGTCAAATTCATCTCTCAGTATAGTATCTCCTATTTCACCTTGATCTATTTCCTCTTCCCTTCCTACAACATCGTCTCTAAGTTCATTTCCTTTGTAGAGCTGCTCTATGTACTCTTTCCACCTTTCAGCTTTCCCTTCTTTGCTGAGAACTGTTTTCCCATCTGAGTTCTTGATATTCGTACAGTTGCTTTTCTTGTCCCCAAATGTCTCTTTTATTTTCCTGTAGGCGCTATCAACTTTTCCCCTTCTTATACACTCTTCTACAGATTTGCATTTGGCTTCTAGCCACTCCTGCTTAGCCATTTTGCACTTCCTGTCAATCTCATTTTTAGTCGTCTGTACTCCATTTTACCAGTTTCATTTACTGTATTTTTATATTTTCTCCTTTCATCAATTAAATTTAGTTTTTCCTGTGATATCCAAGGATTTTTTGTAGGTCTTGCCTTTCTACCTATTTTGTCCTCTGCTGCCTTCACTATTTCGTCTCTCAATGCTACCCATTCCTCTTCTACTGTTTTATTTCCCCCTGTTTCTGTCAATTGTTGCCTACATCTCCCTCTGAAATTCTCCAGAACTTCACTTTCCTTCATTTTATCTAAGTCCCATCTCCTTATTTTCCTACCTTTTTGCAGTTTTTTTCAGCTTCAGCCTACAATTCATGACTAACAAGTTATGGTCAGAGTCTATATCTGCCCCTGGTTATGTCTTGCAGTTTCCGGAGTCTATGTCTTACCATTATCAAATCTATCTGATACCTTCCAGTGTCTCCTGGTCTCTTCCACGTATACAACCTTCTTTTGTGATTCTTAAACTACGTGTTTGCTACGATTAAATCATGTTCCGTGCAAAATTCTACAAGGCGACTTCCTCTTTCATTCCTCCTGCCCAGTCCATATTCACCTACTGTTTTTCCTTCTCTTCCTTTTCCTACTACCGAATTCCAGTCTCCCATCACAATTAAGTTTTCCTCTCCCTTAACTGTCTGAATAATTTCCTTTAGCTCCTCATATATTTCTTCGATCTCCTCATCATCGGCAGAGCTAGTTGGCATATATCTTTCCTGATGACAACATTCTCCTCAGTAGTCCCCGCCCGGAGATCCGGCCGCCCGCGGTGGCCGAGGGGACTGAGGCGCTCCAGTCACGGTCTGCACGGCCGCTACGGTCGGGGGTTCGAATCCCCCCTCGGGCATGGATATTTGTGCCGTCCTAGTTCATAAGTAGTTCATAAGTAGTTTGTAAATTTAGGGACTGATGACCCCGTAGTTAAGTTCCATAAGTGCAACAAACATTTGAACATTTGGAGATCCGAATGGGGGACTATTTTACCTTCGGAATATTTTACCCGAGAGGATGCCATCATATTTCCATACAGTAGAGCTGCATATCCTCGGGAAAAGTAATGGCTGTAGATTCCCCTTGCTTTCAGCCGTTCGCAGTAGCTGTGTGGGAAAACACATTAGCTGATGTTACAAGGCCAGCTCAGTCAATCATCCAGACTGTTGCCCCTGTAACTACTGAAAAGGTTGCTGCCCCTCTTCAGGAACCACACGTTTGTCTGGCCTCTAAGCAGATACCCCTCCGCTGTGGTTGCACCCACGGTACGGCTATCTGCATCGTTGAGGCACGCAAGCCACCCCACCTCGGCAATGTCTGTGGTTCATGGGGGTTGTGTAACTTACGTAATTAATTGTTTAAATGTTTGTAAATCTATGACATATGACTCCCTAGATTTACAAACTACTTAAATTAAGTTGAAATAACATAAGGACAGCACACACATCCATGCCCGAGGGAGTACTTGAACCTCCGACGGCGAACAACAACGTGCTCCGCAGCAAGGCCACTCCACCGCGGCATGTTTATTGTCTTCAAGTCGTTAATGATAATCTATAGGTTGAAAACGTTCTTGAGACTAACTGACAATGAGTCCTTTCGATCTGGAAAATATAGTTCGGAAAGAAACTTCGCGTGTTAGTAGTATACGTCAGCGGTGTCCGCTCGTAGACGTTTTAAAGAGCATTATCCAAAAGGGCCATAAAGTTTAAGCGCAAGCCATATAAATCTCATATACTAGTGGAAGAGTTCCGAACAGGAGTATGACGAAATAGCTGTTGCTAACCAAAGATCATCGTATTGTTTATATAACAGACGAGAAAGTTAGAATACATTCTTTAGATGATGCGTGGAGGTTGTATTTATTGGACTGTGTGTTAATAACCTTGCTTTTTAGTGGCGGAAAAATTGTGTTGCGAAATGGATGAATGAGAGGAGCGCCAGGGGTCTGACGGAAGAGAAGCATCGGTCTTCAAGCCCAAAATCCCGAAGCTCAGGAGGTAAAAGGAGTCTCATTATAACAGATTTCGGGATTTAAAACAAAAATAAAAACTTATGTTTTGCAAACATTAACAATATATTTACCATTTGTTGCCGGTGAGAAAAGTAGCTTAGGCAGTAGCATGTTTGCCTTTCATGCATGTGACCTGGGCTCTATCCTATCTCAAAAAATGTTTTAATTATTTGTTTCATAAACTATAACAATTTAAAATAAAATTAATCGTATAAAATGTTATCACTTGCAACATCTATAACTTTATTTTCTTTACCAAATTATGGTTCCAGCTTCTTGAATTTTTATTATAATAATTTCTTTTTAAAATGTTCAGTAATTCGAAATGCATTTTACTATTAATGTAGGTTGATCAAAGCGTTAACAACTATTGGAATTACAATTTTATTGCAAAATTAGGCGATCATGTAACCTGTGGAAAGTATTCGTTGAAATTTTAAGGAACGGGATTCTTCATGGGAAAGCAAAGTAGAGATGATGCCCTATTGTATGTACAAAAACGTGCAGACTGTCAGGAATTGTCAAATAAATAAGAGAAGTTAAAAATGGTTCTTCAATGTAGAACCCAAATCTGATCATCCACATGATAGGCGCTCGCGCTTCCACCTGGAATTTTTTTTAAACATTGTTTTATGCTTCTTCTATCCATGGCGGACGTTTGTTAATCTTTGCTCGAGGTGCTTCGTACGCTTCTTGGCTCTTTTTTTCCCTATTAGAGTGGTCCTTCAGTCCTCTCACCGGACGCACCAAGCGATCGCACCGGCGAGCTATTTAAACAGATTTGAACAGTCTGCATCGCAATCTTCACTGACAATATATGAAAACTTTTGTGCCCTTCTTCTGAGAATTTTCTGAATAGTGCGCTTCTGCGAGAGGACATACTCCTGTGAAGTCCAATCCCGAAATGAATTTCCGAGACCTGAAAATCTCCTAAGTTTCATTTTACTAATCCCATTTAATAATGTGTGTTGATTATTTCATTTTATAGAATTCTCTGATGATGGTTCCGCCATTAATTCAGGAAACTAAATTGTTGCAGACGAAATGCAAACATGATTTCGTTTCGTTATTCCGCAATGAAGTCCCCGAGATCGCTGCTGGTTTATTAAAAATATCAATTGTACTAATTTTTTGCCTATTCGCAGACATTTTATGAACAATCGGTAGTTACGATGTCGAGCGGATGTCATCCTATCGGACTGAGACAGGTTTAATATATTCATTTAAGTAGTGCCATTTACAACTTTCAATTTCCGGATCATTTAATTTTTCAGCTAAGTTTCTAATAGTACAAAAAGTTAATGTTAAAAGCAACTCAACCACAAATGGGCCATTCCATTTCAATTGGGACAGCAGGAAACATTGTATTGTTTGTGGAAAAGTAAACAGGGATAATAGTCGAATCTGGGGTACAGAGGATCCACACGAATATATTTCAACTGAGCTTGATTTCCCAAAGGTAAATTTTTTTGCGCCATGTCACGTCTAACACTATACTGGCCATTCTTCCTCGCCAAGATCCCTGTCACTGTATATCACTACTTGGACGTGTTGCAGCCTTTTTAGTGTGTTTCCCGGGTCACCTTCTCGAAAGGGGCCGTACCATGGCCGGTATAGCACCTCAACTCGCCATGTTTGCGACTGGCGCTATTGACAAATTACCAAACTGCGCTGGACGTTATATATGAAAAAAATGATAGCTGTAGAATATTTGCTTCTTGTGCAATAAAAAATTCAAAGTATTCCCGGACACCCTGCATAATTAAGGCGATGGCGATCGATCCTTTCGTCAGTGTGGATTACCATTACACACAAACTCTTACGGCAGCTAGATTGCCGAAACTAGTTATGTAACAATTCAAATTGTAACAAAACAACCTTTGGCATCATTTTCACCATTTTATGAAAATCGGTGATGTGGCGCAAGTGATAAAATCAATAAGCGGGTCAAAGCCCACTATCCAGTTATTCGTTGATCATTCCGGGGCAGTAATAGAAGAAATAATCGGAAAACTAAAGTTCTAAATTTAACTTTTAAGAAATCTTTCACGCAGGAGGACCGCACAAATGTTCCATCGTTTGATCAATGTACTAACTCCGCAATGAAGGACACAGTAACAGGTAAAAGCTAAATACAAAAAAGTCTGCTAGTTCGGATGGAATACCAGTTCGATTTTACAAAGAGTATTCTGCGGCATTGGCACCTTACTTAGCTTTCATTTATCGCGAATCTTTAATTCAGCGCAAAGTTCTTAGTGACTGAAAAAAGCGCAGGTGACTCCCGTTTATAAGAAAGGTAAAACAACTGACCCACATAATTACAGACCAATATCGTTGACATCGGTTTCCTGTAGAATTTTGGAGCGTATTCTCAGTTCGAATATAGTAAATTTCCTTGAGAAGGAAAAGCTTTTTTCTAGAATCAGCACGGGTTTAGGAAACATCGTTCATGTGAAACTCAGTTTGCCCTTTTCTCACGTGACATCTTGCGAGCCATAGATGAAGGGCAACAGGCAGATTGTGTTTTTCTCGATTTCGAAAAGGTATTTGACGTGGTGCCAAGCAAACGAAGATACGAGCTTATGGAATAGGTTCACAGATTTGTAACTGGCTGGAAGACTTCCTAAGTAATAGAACGCAGTACATTGTTCTCGACGGCGAGTGTTCATCACAGACGAGTGTATCGTCAGGCGTGCCAAAGGGGAGTGTGATAGGACCGCTACAGTTTTCTATCTATATAAATGATTTGATGGACAGAGTAACTTGAAATTTGCGGCTATTTTCTGATGATGCTGAGGTGTATGGGAGGGTGTCATCTTTAATTGCCTGTAATAGCATACAGACTGACAGACAAAATTTCTAGTTGGTGCAAAGAATGGCAGCTAGCTATCAATGTAGAAAAATGTAAGGTGATGCGCATGAGTAGGATAAACAATCCCATAATGTTCGAATACAGCATTAGTAGTGAGCTTCTTGATGGAGACGAGTCGTTCAAATATCTAGGCGTAACATTGCAGAAGGTTATGAAATGGAACGAACATGTAAGGACAGTTGTGAGTAAGGCGAACAGCCTACTTCGTTTTATTGGGAGAATTTTGGGAAGATGTACTTCATCTGTAAAGGTGAGTGCGTATAAAACGGTTGTACGACCACTTCTTAAGTATTTGGGACCCGCAGCATATCAGTTTAAAGGAAGACATAGACGCATTTCAAAGGCGAGCAGCTAGATTTGTTACTGGCAGGTTCGACCAATGCTCCGGCAACTCAATTGGGGATCGCTGGAAGAAAGACGACGTTCTTTTCGTGAATTTCTGTTAAGCAAATTTAGAGGGCTGGAATTTGAAGCTACTTACATTTCGCGTAAAGATCACAAAGACAAGATAAGAGAAATTAGGGCTCGTACTGAGGCATATAGGCATTCATTTTTTCCTCGTTCGATTTGGGAGTGGAATAGGAAAGGAAGTGCCTAGTAGTGGTACAGTGTACACTCCGCCACGCACGTTACGGTGGATTGAGGGGTATGTATGTAGATGAGGATAATGGTGTGGATAATTTTCGAATTCTGACAGGAGAAGTGCAAGGTAATTCCGCTCCGACGAGATGATTGTGTCCCCTGTGGTGTCGAGGTACGTGTGACTGTCTGGTCAGTATAGAACACTAGTTCTAATACCGACTACCAATTAGCAGAGGATCCGGGTTCTAGTTCCGGCTGGGCACGTATTTTCGACATTTCCCATTGATTTATTTCAATGCCCCGTGGAGCTATCGTTGTAAATCCCTTTGTGTGTACTCTATTATCGTTTGCATGCGAGAGTACACTTCCGCATAGCCGCCAGAGAAGCATTGTGTTTTGGTACCCATTTGATGTGTATCATTTGGTTTGAATCTGTTATCATACGCTCCTACCTCATTCACCTCACTTGTCGAGAAATTGCCTTGTCCTTGACAGTACACCATTTATTTTGCCTGGTATTATATGCGATGTACCGCGTGAATTTTTTTGTCATTAATTTCATAACGGGCGT
This sequence comes from Locusta migratoria, assembly GCA_026315105.1. Lineage (NCBI taxonomy): Eukaryota > Metazoa > Arthropoda > Insecta > Orthoptera > Acrididae > Locusta > Locusta migratoria. Next base: position 330,634,006 of record CM048746.1, read on the forward strand.
GATAGTATCGGGCCGTTTTTTTATTGCCAGAGAGTGAGGCGAGGTCCTACGTCACAGAGTAACATATAGTAACATATACAGAGGAGAAGCCCCCCCTAAACCACTGTCGTATGCTCCCCTCGTAGTTCCGTAAGATGCTAGCAGGTGTCAGGCGGTTCACTGGCTTAGTACCAGTAGACCACACTAGAGGCACTTCTGAGGGTGCCTCTCGCACGTCAGACGGTAGCGTGGAGGGGAGGCTGAGGGGAGAGCTTGTGCTGCCTGCCACGAGGCCACAGCTGCGTCCGGTGTGTTGGCGTTTGAGGGGTGAGGGCAGCCGCTACCTGCCGCTTGCTCTGGCCAGTTTAAAGGGTTGCTTCTGACCGCAGCGCCATCATGGGACATCTTACGTATCTGCTTGAAAATGCGTGGATTAGGTTCAAAATCTGACATGTCCAAGCAGGTGTTCTTTAAATATCAGCCGCCAAAGAACTCGGAATGCGCCAGCCGTCTTGTTCTGATCACTAGCGTTCATTGTGTGTTATAGCGCTCTGTTATTTTGTTTTTATTCAGTTACGAATACGTTTCTTTCTTTTGAAAAAGCGAGAGCAACGAGCGCAAACCTCATGTTATTGCAACTTTTTTATGAGTCACAAGTCAACTTTCACATCTCGGAAATTGAGTTTGGATGAGAGTTCGCATGTTAGTAGTATATGTCAACTGTGTCCACTCACAGCAGTTTTAGAGCGCACTGTAAAAAGATAAAGTACTCCAAAGTATTTCACCGCAGCGCTGATAAGGTTGGCATAGAACGTTCCGCTGCAGCACCGTCGAATAGCTTGCCAGGCAACCCAGAACGATCGTGATCAAACGACCGCAAAGCATGGATCTACATAAAAATAGGCTAATCGCAGAAGGTAGCGTCATAAGCTGTCTTGTGGACGATCCGCGTTCGAACCTACCTTCATGAATCATTTCTTTTAAAACTTATAAATGAATTTTAAATAAAGTTTATTACCTAAGTATTATTGATTAAATCGTATATTATTTAATTTGCCATTTGAAATGGCTGTCACAGCCACTTAAAGTGAGATAGCACTCACGTTTTCTTTTCAGTAGGTTGAATAATTTCAAATGCATTTTAATGTAGGTAAATTAATTACTGCTGTTATAAGTTTCTGGGTGGTGTTACAATTATAAAACAATTTTCGCAATATCGTGTTCATTTGTCTATTTTGTATTTTACGTCCTAGCACCACACTGATAATTTTCATAAAAACCTTTACAAAAAAGTATATTTAGGCAACTTTCACAATTAATGAAGGATGATTGTATACAGGAACAACTTTTTTCCGTAAGATCCAAGGAAAATATTATTCCTTGACATTCCTGGAAAACTCTTTCGTTAGAATGCCAGGAAGCGAACTAGGCATATCAGATCATTTCCTTCAAAGTTGGTGACAGCAGATGATAATGGAATATAGATTGCAATCTTGACACTTCCTAATAGTTTTTCCGCTAGTATAGAAACAATAGGGCAACTACTTTTCCATGAAGAAACCGGTTCCACGAATTTATTCTTTCCATAGCTTACAGTATCGCCTAACTTTGTAATAAAATTTTAATGACAATAGCATTTAACGCTTTAATCTAGTACCTACATTCATTTCATTAGAAATTATTTCACTTTATATAATAATCAAAATTTTAATTAGCAGCGATCATCACTTCATAAGTAAAATAAAGTGCTTTATGATATTATTGATATTTATATTATTAATTCTATTTTGAATGAATCATCATGTATTAACAGTGGACAACGTACAGATTTTATGTCATTTGCTTGATGCAGTGTATTGTTACGGTTGGAATAAGGCCAACGGTTTGAAAATGAACAAACAAGTCCGAAACTAGATACCAACTTCTAAATAGTACAACTGTGACGAAAAAATAAAAAAAAGGGTTTTCATTACATATCCAGTTGCTGTTTCTGCCCCATCTTCACGATGAATTTTCATAATCTTACAATTGTTAAAATAAACAAAAATAAAATGTTCCACCTGGTAGGATAAAAAACTGATCATACTGCACCACCTGTCACTACCCTGTAAGATGTATTTGATTTGCGCTTAAACAATGGGCCTTTTTTTCTCCGAATAATGTACTTTAAAACTTCTAAAATCCTTGATGTATACTACTAACATAAGAAGGCTCATCCCAAACAGAATTTCCGAGATCTGATGTCTCTTTGTCAGTTAATAAATGTTTCGATTCCATCTTGCAGCTTTTCTGTCTTGTACGTTTAGATTATCTGGCAGAGGGTCCTTCCTAAAAGAAAACTTCATAAGACTCTGATTGTCCACTACTTTTAAAAAAGCTAATCCAATAACATGCAGACACTATGGTTTATTAAAAAACGGAAAAATCCAATGGCTATACAAAGGCGGGCGAAGTCCAGCTATTAACTCATTGTCACGATTTAATTACTATTTTTTGCTAAGTTTTTGTTACTGACGGTCATTTTTGACATACAAAGTCTCACATGTGGCTATTTTACTAACATGATTTTCAGTTTTCTGCCTGTCCTGTTAAAACATAGAAAGTCGGCCATCTTCTCAAACACTCAGCACTTCACACAGAGAAACAACTATAGATTTTAGCGCTGTTTCTGCCTAGCATAGATCGCTACTTTGCGGTTATGGTGTCTTGCAGACGTTGAATGACCAGCAACGCGTTATACCTTCCAGACGAGAATAACAGTTTCGATAATGAGTGACATTATATCTCTGTCTCTACCAATAGCAGGTGCCTGCCATCTCTGCAGCGAACATCCAGAGGGGTACGGAGGAACTCTGCTACAACAACTTTGCGCAGCGTGCAGGGTGCGATGATGGCTAGGTCTGGTTCCGTGCGGATTAGTCCATCGCCTGTTATTGCGTACCGTGCCTCCCCCTGAAATTATCCACCGCCGCCTGAATATGTATCTCGTTAATAACACAGGTTAATTTCGCGAAGTTGAGCTATCGCGTGGTGCGCAGTCGTGCTGCCTCCGCCCTCTAGCACCTCCCCCTACCCGCCCACAGGCGTCCCCTTCCAGACAGCCAGTTCTGTGTCTCTGATAATTACCTCCTCAACCGGCGGTAAGCTTTGCTGACGCAACTTCTCTATTACCGTTTCCAATCTTGAAACCGTTTACTGTTACCTCCAATGTCGATAATATGGGAACACTTTCGCCGAAAGCTTCCTCGTGCCACGAAGGTCGTATACTGTCAGAAGCCATTACTTAACTACAATTTTCTCATACCAATCATGATTTTGTGCCATTTCTTAATACCACATAGGGCTTGCGTCGATACTTCTTCCTTTGCTTCTTTAAGTATTTCCCATGTATTCAATTCCTAGATACAACGTCGTTAATTTAGCTTGCTATATGCAGCGCAAAAAAACCTGTGTTCGTGAGATTTTTCATTGTTTCTAATGTGAATGCACTGCTATTTATTCTGACTCCACTTCGTTTCTTTTACTAGAAGGCAGTTTTTGACACATCCTCAGAGGTGAAATGGATGGAAGGAAGCTCCAGATTTTAACGCCCCGTCGACCAGGTTGGCATTAGACAGTAGGATTTTGGGATTTGATCAAATTGTACTCGCCTCTTCTAGGCACCCTCAACGTCACAAAAATTCTTTCTTTCATTCTGCCATCCACAGAGCCATTTCCATCCCACTCTCGAAATAAAAATTCGAGGAGGAAATAAATTTGATAAAAACCATAGCAGTTAATAATGAATACGATCTTGTCATAGTTGACAACATCCTTAAAAAGAAAACTGCTGAAAGAGTTAAAACACTTGGCAATCCTATTGAATCTGACAAAAGAAAAAAATATCTCTCCATTCCATTTTTGGGGCCCATTTCCTATCATATTCCACGACATCTTCGTAATAACTACAAAGTTGCCTTTTCGACCAACAATAATTTGAAGAAAAATTTCATTCATAATTTAAAATCAACCTGTTTTCCCTTAGATAATTCCGGCGTTTACAAAATTGTATTGCCAGCCGCGGTGGCCGAGGGGACTGAAGCGCGCAAGTCACGGTCTGCACGGCCACTACGGTCGGGGGTTCGAATCCCCTCTCGGGCATGGATGTTTGTGCAGTCCTTAGTGTTAGCTAGTTCATAAGTAGTTTGTAAGTTTAGGGACTGATGACCCCGTAGTTAAGTCGCATAAGCTAAACAAACATTTGATTTTTGAACAAAATTCTTTGTGATACTTGTTCTTCCTACTACATAGGTCAAGCGGGACGTGCTTGTAAAATCAGGCTTAAAGAACATCTTATGAGAAAGAATGGCACTATTCACCAGAATTCGTCTTTTGCTGAACATCTTCTCATTACAGGTCACGCACCTAAACCCATTCATGACCTGAATATTTTGCATACCGAAAATAAAGACCACAGATTAGACGTGCTCGAAGAATTGCAAATATTTAAACATTTTTTCTCGCACTGACGGGCTTATTCTAAATGAACAGATGAAATTCCGTAATAGAAGCTTTTTTAACGGTATTAAGCCATTACTCGTTCTTTGATGTTGTACTTCGTGCAGTCTCCGAAATATTTCTTCCGACTTAATCCAAAGCAATTGTATTCCAAAAGCTAATTTTTAACTATTGTACTTATTAAAACTTTGTTACTCGTTTATTCTCTCTACTAATATTGTATTGCGAAAATGATGCCTCAGCCATATCTCATGTTAAACAAAGCATTTTGTAAAAATTGTTTTTTCAATACTGTTTTTCTCTGTGCAGTAGCCTATCTGTAATTGCGGCTACTACATGGCAATACTGAGGTAACGTCTTCCTGTTCACAACTCCACTTAGCACACACCAGTGTGATGCCGCCTTGCAGGCGTGCAGCTCATAGTGGCTAGCATTTTCTAAAAATTGTGACGTAAGTAGTATATTTTATTATGTGATTTGTTAGATTTTATAATTTCTGATGAAGGCAATCTTAGTCATTGCCGAAACCAGGTCAAATAATTGTTAATTAGCGACCGAGGGCTCCATTTTTATCCTTCGACTTATCTTTTTCCTTAGGTATTTAAAAAAATTTAATAGTTACATAACAGAGGTCTAAAAGAATTAAAGTTATCTTTATTCATTATGAAACCTCTCAATAACAACCGAACTGAGGTCGAAGAAGAAGAATGTGATATCATAAATGTATCATTAGTTCCTGTTTAAAACATATTCACTGCTATACATGCATCTATGATACTTCTCATTCGAGTCTCAAAGCATTTAATTACTAGTTACTGCTATTATTTATTACAGCTGTAAATTATTAATTAATAATTTCGTCAAGTGGAAACAGAAAATAGTTAGAGAAACTGTTTATCACAAATTCCTGGGAAATTAAAGATATGAAAATTACAATCTCGATGTTAGTATTAGATTACTGATGGAAATACATCACAGAGATGATAAATTATTCTTCAACAGAGATACATTGGCTGGCCAGTACTTCCCTTATTGCTGTACCGCCAATAGTCAATGAAGGAAATCGCATTGACGTGTTTTAGGGCCTACTTTAGATTTGTAGTTTTAAGTTTTTGAAAACATTTTGAACCAAAATAATAATCGAAATAATAAAAAATTAATAAGTGTGTCTGAAACCCTTTTAGGAAAAATAAAATTTTAGGTAGCGGCGGGTTTCGAACCACTGGCATTCAGCGCCACACTGCAACGCATCGCCCACTGCGCTACAGCTAACAGTTAGCAAACGTTATTTAATCTCATACTATTAATGGTCGATGTTAACTGATGCTAATATGGCATTTGTAGATACTAGATTGTCATTTATCGTACGAAGAACGACGTGCTTTTGTTAATTCTTCAGTGCGCAATTGCTTTAAAATGACAACGTATAAATTACAATAAGGAAATAATCAAATACGCAACATGGCGTATGCCACAGAGAGTTCTGGGCGAGGAATGTCACGTGACATCTGCGAACGGCTGGTTTTCGTTAATTCAATGGAGGCAGTCAAAACTCCGTTATTTTTGGAAGTATCTCACAAACGATACGAGATATGGAAAAAAAAAAAACATAAGGGAACAAAGTTGTAGAGAATTTTCTCCTCTACAAATTCGTTTATTTAATTTTCGCGTCAGATGAGCCGTTTATTTGCAATTGAAATTACATTACAAACGGCTTTTTGGTATACTAACATATTTCTTGTCTGAAATATTTCAAAAAGCGAGGTTCTGGTCTCTGGCAGCCAGCAATTATGTCTGTAAAATTTGGTGCCGACCGGTTGAACGGTTCGACCTAAACAAGTGGGAACACGCTATAGCCAGACAGACATCGTCAAATCGCCGTTATTTTTGCCAATATCTTTGCAACGAAGCGAGATATGAAAAAAACATAACAGAGCGAAGTCGTAGAGAATTTTCCCCTCTACCAATTAGGCTCTTAAATTTTCGTGTCAGATGAACGGTTCGTTTGCAATTACAATTATATTAAAAACTAGGTTTTTTGTATAACTACCGCATTTTTTGTCCGACAAATTTGAAAAAGGGGGATTCTGGTCTCTGGGGGCCTACAATTATGCCTGTAAAATTTGGTGCTGATCGGTTGCACAGTTCGTCTTAAAAACAGGGAACACGTTACGGACAGACAGACAGACATCCCAAAATCGCCGTTATTTTTGCAAATATCTCTGAAACGATACGAGATATGAAAGAAACATAACAGAGCAAAGTTGTAGAGAATTGTCTCCTCTATAAATTCGGTTATTCAGTTTCGTGGCAGATGAATGGTTAAGCCGTTATTTTCATTTAAATTTAGAGCTGTCAAAAGACGATCGCAAAGGCCCAGTTTTAGTGTTACTACCGTAACCTAAAGTGGGCCAAAAAAAGGACGAATCAATAGGACTAGCTTTCGGACCAGGGTTCCGTCCTCAGGTAGGAGAGAAAGGAAGATAAAAGGAATAGAGAACAGAAGGGGAAGGTTGTTCACGACCTACGCCATGAAGACGATGTTTCAGGTTTCTGGATGTCAGAGATACTGTATATTAGTACTCACTAACAGGACAACATACACACACCCAAGCACGAGGGAGACGTCGAGACTCCGACGCGGACGGCTGTCCAGTCCGTAACATGTTGCCTTGGACCACTCGGCCATTCCGTGAAGCTTCTAGTCTCCTAAGGAAAGTACTTGGGCTCGAACAAACACATATACATCAAAATCGTACGAGATATAATGTAAAGATCCCTTATTGCACTATGACACTCCCGCATCTGCAAAACTCTGCAGTCGTCCGTTAGAGGCCTCTGCGTGTGCTTTGCCATATTGCACTTTGACCTGTCGGTTCGCCAGTAGGGACGATGCAATGTGCCTCCGACGTTGCGTTTTGTGACATTTGTGTGGTGAAGCGTCAGATGGAGCGGCGATTGATAATCAATCCTGCGATTGGTTGAGATGAAATTACAAAAAACCATTCTTTGCGAAGATGGTATTAGTGTAGAAGATGAATCATTCGCATGCTTTCTCGTATCTGTTACGGTACAGAAAAATGAGCATAAGTTAGATACTGTTGTAGCACTAACACATAATGATGATAATAGGGATGATAATGACGAAGAACTCATTGCTAGCGGTAGTGCTACTGTAAGTGCGGGAAGAGGCGATGGAATCAGTGGCAGTGAATACCAACAATCTTCCGAGAAGAATGTTAAAGTTGCAACTATCAACACGGCTTTTGATGACAATACGCTAGAGAACATGTACGACGATTATTACATAAGTTACAGTTCAGATATCTGCATTACGTATGGCGTCTACAATTACATCTACAGTGCTATCTAGAGCATGATTGCAAGGTTTTGCATAAAAACGACACCCACCAGCACATTGAGGTGTACCTGGAGATATTGTAACCAAACGTTCATACAGACATGTTTGTTCGAGCCCAAGTACTTTTCTTGTCAGTTTATATTCAGATGATATGTTGTGGGGTTTCACGGTTTACTGTCCCAAATAAAGCTCTGAGAGACTGAAACAATGGCATCACATTCCCGTACTCACAGCGCAGCTCAGCCGTGAACGACTCCCCGCCCGCGAGTCTGTGTTAAAGCGATTGCACCAAGGAACCCGCCGTGTGTCTCGTCTTCACATGCGACGTGAACTGACCCGTAGCTAATGAAGCAATAACAGCGGCAGCGTGACAATGGCTTTTGTTAACTAGGGTTTCGCGTGAATAATTGCATTGCGGACAAAGGCTGAGTGCGGGCTACAATAGCGCGCGGCTGCCGGCTGCCGGCTGACGACGCAGTCGCGCTCTGGCTACGCATTCAGCGGGGGCGGCGCGGGGGCGGCGGGGGCGGCGCGGCTGCCGCTCTCGGGGCATTCGTCTCGCTGCTAATGGAAGCCCCGGCCTGTCGCCGACAGGTCTGCCACACGTCGCCACCTCGGCGCTGAAAGCTCAGCCGCAGCGAGCAATTCCACCATCTTTCTCTGCTACTCTCTTAGCGTGGCAACATTGATCAATTTTTTTTTTTTTTTTTTTATTTTTTTTGGGAGGGGGTGGATGTGATATTACTATACAGGAGTCGGGCCCGATGGACTTGGGGTAAAAGCGCTCGACTGGAAACCGAAGGGTAGCGGGTTCGAGACCCGGTCGGACCTCGGATATTTTCAGTGTGCGTTTTAACCCATCCTTCACCTTTCAACGATGTGAGTAGTCGCCAGAATACCAGACGTCCTCTTCTACCCGGGCATGTCCTCTCTTTTGACCCCTAAAAATGATCCGGCCGGGTTTTTAACAAAATGGAAAAATATCCTCTTTTTCCGTTGTGCAACAGCTTCAACTTGAAAGTGCGTAAATACAACTCTCTGAACTGTCACAATCACTAACTCTAGAGAATATAACCTTTCTTGAAACAATGTAATATTTTTTCTCGTTTCTGTGCCGCCGATGTTCTGACGTCAAGCTACTTCGGAACAATTGATATAATTGTCAAAGAATTCGACCTTCTAGGTGGCCAATTAAAAATATACGCTTGCAACAATGCAAGATAGTACAATACACATAGTATAATATGAAACTCTGCACCTCTTTCTCTGGTCGGATTGTTGCGTGACACTAAAAATAAGTCATTCAGTCTGTCGTGCTGGGACTCGGCAGTTCTGTGTGTTGTCTGTTAACCACACTTATGGCCGGCCGCGGTGGCCGAGGGGACTGAGGCGCTCCAGTCACGGTCTGCACGGCCACTACGGTCGGAGGTTCGAATCTCCTCTCGGGCATGGATATTTGTGCCGTCCTAGTTCGTAAGTAGTTCATAAGTAGTTTGTAAGTTTAGGGACTGATGACCCCGTAGTTAAGTCCCATAAGCTCTACAAACATTTGAACATTTTTTTCTAAACCATTCATGGTCCATGTTTCACTGCAATACACGGCAACACAATGCCTTCAGAAAAAACTTCCTAACACTTACTATTCAATGTTACCAAATTTCTCTTTTCCAAAAACGCTTTTCTTCCCATTGCCATTCAGCTTTTTATGCCCTCAGTACTGAGACCATCATATGTTAGTCTATTGCCCGAGTAACAAAACGCATCTACCACATTTATTGTTTCGTTCGTAATTCTTTCAGCATCGCATGACTTCATAAGACTGCATACCATTACCCTTCTTGTGCTCGTCTTGATGTTGATCTTGTATGCTCATTTCAATACAATGTCCATTCCGTTCAATTGCTGCTTCAGGTCTTTTGCTGTCTCTGGCAGAATTACAATGTCATCATCAATACGCAATGTTTTTAATTCTTCACCCTGAACTCTACTTGCTTCTCCAAATTTCTCTTTGCTTTCCTTCACAGCATTCTTACCCGGACCCTCTCGGCGAGAGGAGGTCATCCTGGCCAGGTTGCGGATCGGTCACTGCCGTTTCAGCCAACGTCACTTGCTATCCGCCGACCCTGCACCGCTGTGCTCCTGCGGTGAACTGCTGACAGTGCGACATGTTTTACTGTCTTGTGTTAATTTTCATCATCTCCGTGTAGCCCTTCACTTTCCGTCTACTCAGGCGGAAATTTTAGCTGATGTCACACGAGCAGCTGTTCGAGTTTTGCGTTTTATCCACTTGGCCAACTTATCAAAGGATATTTAACCCCTTTAATTGTCTTTTATCTTTCGTTTTCAGCCTCTTCTTGATGTTCTAACTGGCAGTTACCTTTTTTTTTTTTTTTTTCTAGCGAATCTTTGTTCTTGTCTGGGCGCTAATGACCGTAAAAGTTGTGCGCCCTAAAACCACAAAAAAAAAAAAGTACTTACTCGGATCCCAACCAATGCTCACCTTTCATGTTATTCGACTAATAACTGCAGTCTGGCTTTTGAACAAGTTGTAAATTACCCTCCTTTCCCTGTACTTCTTCTGTCTGTTACGAGATATCTTGAATTAGGAAATAACGACTGAAAAATTCACGAATAATTAACTAAGTTAAGTATATAGACTTTATGGCAGTTCTTAACGTATTCCTTCGGTTTAGGATTAAATTATAACATTATGGTCAAGATTGTTGTTGACACTGGAGTTTTCAGTCAGTAAGAAGAATAAGCAAGGTATCACGTGCCAGTAGTAAAATGTGAAAATGACGAACAAAATTAACCGTATTTGAAATAGACTTCTGTGTGTGTGTGTGTGTGTGTGTGTGTGTGTGTGTGTGTGTGTGTGGGTGGGTGTTTTTTTGTTCACCCCCACCATGATTTGTTTAAATTATTTCAGATGCTGTAAGTGTGTGAATCACTGGTTGTACATAATTGCATTGTTCTGCCATCTTTTAAGTAGTACTGAGTGAGCGAGGTGTAGTGAATGGAAGCGCTGCCTACTTCTCGGTTTCAGTACTTAATGAACTAAGTACTTCACTTGAACGCTTCATAGTAAGTAGTGCGAATTATAGAAGTAGTTTACATGAATGAACTGGTTCGACCCATCCCTAATGCGAGGAACAACGTATGTTGATTTCGTATTCCCAAAATCGCTCTTGTGTAAGTTTCTTGTGTATTTAGTGTATTTTTTATTCTAAGTTATAGCATCTGGACTGTTGAAACTTTTGGATATACATGTGATGGAATTAATAATATGGTCACCTACGACAAGTTTGGCAAAAGTTTCCTACGAGAAATATAGGTGTGAATGGATTTGTCTTCACAGAGAACTTCGGACATCAGTGAACCTTTTCCGTACGTAGCAAGGACGAAGTGGTGCTTGTTTATATGAATAGGGATACATTGATGCCCAAGAGTGTGACTGTCCAAATTGTGTAAAGTGTAAACTGCAATAAAGGCTGTCAACACCAAATATAACAGGTGTTACGCCTAGAGGAGCCCTTATGATTGCAAAAGTGTCCTCCTTTATTCTTTGATAAACTAACTTTACTTCATGCTCTGTTATTATTTTTAATATTCAGAGTTATTTTACAATGGTCCACAAAAACTAAAGTTGTCTTTATTCATCGCAAAACCACTGAATTTCACCCAAGTGAGATCGAAGAACAAATGTTTCGTTAGTTCTTATTTCAACTATATTGACACATGTATGTACATGCAACTATGAATCATCTCCTTTGGGTCCGAAGGCGATAGTCTCGCTTTCGGTAGGACGGTGGTTTAAATCCACCTACGGCCAGCCACATTTAGGTTTTACATGATTTTTAAGTCACTCGCGACAAATGCCAGGATGCTTCCGTTGAAAGGACACGGCCGATTTCCCTCCCCATTGCTTCCCACAAAATCGGAGCGTGAACTCCGTCTCTAATGACCACTCTGTCGACGGTAAGTTAAACCGATAATTGAACTGCCTTGGGGGCTAATGTTAATGACAAACTTTAGCTTTCAGTTCAGAATTAATTTAGTAAATAATTCGTAAGCCATTATTGGGTTCAAAATGGTCAAAATAACGTTAGCCGGCCGCGGTGGCCGAGGAGACTGAGGCGCTTCAGTCACGGTCTGCACGGCCACTACGGTCGGGGGTTCGAATCTCCCCTCGGGCATGGATATTTGTGCCGTCCTAGTTCGTAAGTAGTTCATAAGTAGTTTGTAAGTTTAGGGACTGATGACCCAGTAGTTAAGTCCCATAAGATTTACAAACATTTTAAAAAAATAACGTTATTAACACTTTCAAAGGTCGGAATTTCTGAGTAAATAGTGGAAATAACTGATCCTTATATAATTTAGAAAATAGAATGGTACATCTTGGCGGCGTTTACACTATAAAAAGAGACTAGTTTATCTTTTTACCTTTTACAGACATACATCAGCTCATTGTGTTGGTGGCGGTGATAAGAATTCATGTTCATTAAGGTGAAACACCGTCGTGAAATGGGGTAGGAATAGGCACGAGGTTTGTTCGTGCAGCGAACTGTACGTTAAATCTGATTACAGGGTGCAGTATGAGTTGCGGGAAAATATTATCGGACTTTGAAATTCAACATTAACATAATGAAACACGATTGCAGGTTCTAAAAGCCCAGTTAATTTTGGAGGGGAATGATTTGGTTTGAAAATAAATAAAATTTACAATAATACTGCACGAAATCTCGTCAGCCGAAACCCATCACACAACTTCGAAAATGGGCGGAACGTTTTTTACGCCAGTATGAAGTGGCGGTATGTTAAATGAATTAAAACCCGTCATGTTAAATTTTAAAAGTATCTCACGGTATATTTCTCAAATGAGAGCACTATATTCACTTTATCCATCACCAGTATAACAGGAACCGCTACAGATACGTCTTAACTAATCAGAGTCCATGAACAGACAAATGAAGCAGAACGCTGTTCTTTCTCTCGTGTCGAGAGACCAAGGAAATATGGCTTAAGGTATATATACGAGAGAGAGAGAAAAACGCTCGTTGGTTAAAACATATCTTCGGCTAATCAATAAAATTTACTTGTATCTTTTCAATCCGTAAGCTTCCTTCCTTCATACTTCCTTTCGTTCTCAAACCATTTTAATTATCAATTTCTGTTATTATCATTGCTATAAAGATATGAAAATTATAATCTTGATTTTAATGAAATTCTGAAGGCACGCGAAGAGCACGTTTGGAATTTGTCGCTAGAATTCACATTTTGGACACATATGACCTCTTTGCAAGTTATTGCAACACTATGGATAACGAACAAGGAACATGCTCTTTCAGTAACGGAAAGAAAATATGCGCCAAGTGGATAAAAAAAGCATGCCTTGGACTATGCGTGCTGAATTTGGTAACCAAAGAGTTGTAGAGCGGTTGAGAGACCGAGACATTCAGTTATAATATATTCTGTGGCTTAGTTGATCACTTATGTATTTCTGTGTATATTTTGGATGGGCAGCTGTTACGATTTCCGTATTTACCATCAAAGCATCGGTAATGAAGTCCGTCTGATATGTAAAATAATATTTTTCCTTGTTACCCAAACATGTTTCGGCACATCTGTGCCAACATCAGTGGGTTTTATCTATTTATTTACAGCTATGAAAATCAACATACTTTATTTTACTACTAACCTATTAGGCCTAAATATCATCTACCTTATTTTTGCTTTACCGTGGCTTTACAATTTGTAGTGTCAGAAAATAGAGATTAATTAACAAAATATCCACACTCATAAAATTTACGTTTCACACTCATAAAAATGTTCACACGGAATTATCTGGTCGCAGATGACAATGCTACCAATGGCTTGCTTTGTAGAAATGGTCCTACACGACCACCTTCACCTCTTCCACTAGCATTTTCTTTCAACAATTTCAATCGATATTTAGAAATAAATAAAATAATTACTGTATGTATGGAGAGACAAAATACTGTGTAGAGAAATATGGGGGAATATCTACTTCTGTCATCGAGACACGACGCTCAGGAGTTAAAATGTAAATGCATAACAGAAGCGTACACAAATCGCGGATTCGTCACAAACACTATTTTTGTTGCTTAGCCTTAACTTGTTTTGCCAAGAAAAACATCCCCTTGGTGTTCCTACATCTCTTTCTCTCTCTCTGTCTACTTCTGTGCGTGTGTGTGTGTGTGTGTGTGTGTGTGTGTGAGAGAGAGAGAGAGAGAATTAAGTTTATATTAGTTGCAGTGTTTGAGACTGAATTGGGCGGAGAGAGATACGTAAGCACGCGTGTGGCGTAGAACAGACTTCATATACAGCTATAAAGTTCATAATACGCTGGTAATAAAAGCAATTAAAAAACAAAATCTAATTGAGAAAGGTAAGCAATGAGAAAATAAAGATTTTGAAACCGGAGTGTGTGTATCTAAGTACTCATACATTAGCAGTTGCATGCGTGTACGTACACTTACGCGAAATACCAATAGGCGTAATTAAAACTCTACAGCCTTATTTTAGCAGGCATTTTCATATTAGTCTCCCGTCAGCCATTCGCATTACTACTGCATCTCATCGTATAATTCAGTTAGGTCGAGAAATGTGGATTACTGTTATTCCAGAAATAGTACTAATTATAGCATAGGTTAGGGACATAATAATTGGAAGAAGTAATTTTCACATAAGAACAAAATTACTACGTTTCCTCTCAAAATCGTCATAAATCACTTGATACACATCACAGAGAATATGTACTGCAGCAAAACAGACATTACAAATTCTGGCGACAGTCAAAACATAATAACTAATTTAACTATATCTCTTCATATGAACACTGCAACCAATAGAAACATAATTCTCTCTCTCTCTCTCTCTCTCTCTCTCTCTCTCTCTCTCTCTCTCTCTCTCTCTCTCTCTCTCTCTCTGTCTGTGTGTGTGTGTGTGTGTGTGTGTGTGTGTGTGTGTGTGTGTGTGTGTGTGTGTGTGTGTGTGTGTGTGTGTGTGTTGCACTGCAGGTGGAATTGTTTTAGAACTGGTAGCTAGTATCACCTACCATACCCATACACACTCCCTTTCAGAAAGTTACCTGTGCTACAACATTTCTCCCTGCAGTGCAAAATACGTATGAGAAAGACAAAATGAATCACTGTTTCAAATTATCGACAAAAGTTATTTGCAGATGAGGGCAGAAACACAAAAAAGCTGACTTCGGGGCAAAACAGTCTTGGTTCCGAAGAAATTGAGAGATCTCAGTACGTTGCTTTCCAACAGTAAAAGGACAACGCAACCTTGTTAATTTTATTGGATTATTCGTAGGGTATCAATTTAATAACATGTGGCGAAAGAGACATATTCTGTTACTTGGTTGTGTAAGGCCTGTAGCAGGGGAGAAAAACACACGTTCAGAGCTAACGGCGACCGGTGGCGAGCACGAGGGTGGCACTGTTATTCGGAGGGTCAGCGGTTCCCGAAAAACGCCTTACGGCCGAAGGCCACAGTGGCACAGTAGGTAGGTAGAACTGAGGTGTGAGCCTTCCAAGAATCTGGCTGTTGCCACTGACCCTAGGCGGGAGCGTCTGGAGCAATACAGTACACGGCGTACGGTGCTTTGCGAAGGGAGAGCTGAGACGTCTGGGTGGAGTTGGAGAACGCTGGGAACAACTTGCTGGCCGTGTTTTCGTAGGTGCTTGAAGGCCATCCGCCGCTACCGTGAGAACGCTGGACGGAAGGGCGAGGCCCGACCGGTGGAAACGCGGGAGAGCTGGCCATTGGCTGCTGATTTATAGTAAGAGGGTGCGGCTGTCCGACTCCCGAAAGCAAGCCGTGATTGGCCGTACTTTGGCGCCTATCTTTGGATTGGCGTTTCAGTAGAGATAGAGCGCAGTTTCGACGAATTCTTCAGGTAATAGTCTACGTACATCTCTAACGTCGTACTGAAAAGGATTACGTCTACGTTTCATTATCAAAGAGTAATTTAGATCATAAAATAATAAACATTGTTTTAGTGAGGTAAGATGCTTATTTACTTCTGATTTTCTGTTCAAAGACGTTCCTGATAACGAATTTTGGCGCTGGAATGGCAGCACGGTCTGAGGCGCCATGACACGGATTGCGCGGCCGCTCCGATCGGAGGCGTGTGTGTGTGTGTGTGTGTGTGTTTTGCCCTTTACATAAGTTCAGATAGTTTGTGAGTCTAGGAACCGATCAACTCAGCGGTTTGCTTTCTTTGATTTACGAACGTTTGATAATGAATTAACAGGATTCTTAATAATACTATAGCAGTAATTATCTTTATTTAACAAGCACTAATTAATTAATTCTACGATGAAGTAACAGCAAAAGAAATAGTTTTCTTTGCTTCTACTATTTCCATTAAAAACTTTCATAGTCTCAATGGCATTTATATGTGTATCACTTTATACTGATTAATCAGTTTTTGGACACAGACAATTGAACCATGTCCTTCTGAAGAAACGTTCGCCACAATTTAGTACCCATTGACCTTTGCTCTAAAGCTAGACATTGTGAATTTGCTACATTAGTCTATCTAAGTTTGGTTATAATATCCATTATACTCTCTCGTTTACTTTGGTGTTTGTGTAGGTCTCGCGGTGGTGGAAGCTTAAAGTTCCACAAGGCGTACACAATTACAAGTGTGAGGAAGAAGGACGTGGTAGCTGCTAGGTGGCGCGGAAGATACAGCGTTCTATAAAAGTTACACAACAATCAATTGTTAAATTTGATGCATCACTTTTAAGTGATGTCTTCTTGAAGTAATTGGTGGAGTCTTGAGGCACCTGAGGTAATCGAATGTACCTAACAGGACAAAGTTTGGTACTATTGTTCAGTTCGGAGATTTATCAGTGGCAGTTACCAACTCTAACAGTGCAGGAACGAGAGAAAGACAAAGGATTCCTATCAGCGGATGAGCTATCGGCGCAAACTATTCTGCTAAGCGAACAGTTCTTCGTGGCATCTGCACTGCACTCGCGAGAAGTGCAGTGCGGCATGCCCGACCTCGACACGCGATGGCGCTCAGCCGCGTTCCTGCAATTACTAAACCACCTAGCCGCGGTCGACTACGTGTAGTATCCAGCTGTGATACTACAGTGGCCATATGTTCTCCTTTGTCTTTGCTCATTCCCTCGATGTTGAGATTAAAAATATGGACTTGAGATCTGATATATTTTGCGCTATCGAAGGAGCATTTTAGAGATGCTGTTTGCTGGTGTGGATTCCATAGACTTCCTCAGGCACGAGGAGTGATACATTCAGTGCGGTCGCCTTGTGTTTAAATCTTTTGTAGCACAAAGCGTTGCCTGGGATTTACCACCTTGAACCACGCAACCCAGTTGAGAGATAGGAACCAAATCCTTAGCTCTAGAAACAGGTTCAAATACAGTAATTATGCAGTATCTGAGAATCTTCTACAAAACAGAAAAGGTTGGAGGACTGCATCAAATCAGACTTCAGACTCAACATCAAGTAATTCCTTCGTCCTCAGGGGAGTAACGGATAGCTACGTAACATTTAAAGCGTCGTTTTGCAATTGTTGACATTCAGGCTTTGTAGAATTGAAAGTAAATCACATTCCTTAAATGATTCTACTATCGTCTTGCCATTGGATAAGAGTCTGTTAGCAACAACAGGTGATGTGAACCAAACAATTCGTGTAGGGGTATTACGAAGTATAAAGGAACTAGAAGTTCTTTTTATTCTTTAACTGCTCGTCTTTAGCAGTATCTGCTCATAGAAAAGCCCTTAAATCACGAAAGAGATAAATATGTGTTGCCAACATGGTGTCATTGTGGACGTTTAGAATAACTTCAAAGATTTAGATATTTTTATCCGCTGTGCTTCATTACTTGAGAGAAGAGCTATGTCCTTAGATACCACTTGAAGCTAAAATTAGATTAGTAATAACATAGTCTGTGGCTGAGATAACATTTCAATGTGCATCAACAAAAACTTTCATAATTTTACGAATGACATAAATTGTGGGTTAAGTAAGTTTGAAATCGAACCTATAAACATTTCTTCAGTATTCCTCCTCCTTCTCTCGAATTTAGGAACACGCAGGCTTTCTTGCACTTGTTATAATTTTAAATTTAGTTTAGGGGGAGGGATGAAAAATATGTTAATTAAGGTTCAAATTAATGATCTGTGTATACAGACAAAATCATCGTGTGAAAATTTGTACTGAGGTGAGGATTAGGACTTGGGTCTCCTGGTCACTGCAGAATTGCTCTGATCACACTTACCACACCGGCTTCGGACAAACGCAAGCTATTATCCTACCACTCTTCAGTCCAAACTATCCCATCTGCCACAATCCATACGAGATTCCCCTTAAACTAAAATGACTATGTAAAGACTCCCGTAATCAGTTTCAATAGCGACTTCACACAGAACGTAAAAGAGATCCTGATGCAAACCACGTATGGATGTCTTTGTACAAATCAAACGCAATCTATGAATAGACCGAACTTAATCGTACAGAGACTTTTGCAAGTAACAGTTACAGGATCAGGTGATATATCAGACACACTACACTTATGGGAATGTATTTTATTCAGATAATGGTTACAACTGAAATCTGAGTGTGACCCAGTACGATATTTTGCTATTGAAATTCTTTAGTTGAGGTTATACGGAGTTTACTTCGACGCACCATGGGGCTACCGTAATAGTGAGAAAGTTATTCTAGTTGCCACCTATTATGATGCTTGATCACCTCGGACAGCATGTGCATTTACACACCTGAATGGCCCGGACAGTATGGGGTTATAAATCAGCTCTTGAGGGATATTTGGCCATTATTCCATGAGTGAGCTCTGTAACCGTTGTGGGAGGTGCTGGTCTGGTTGCAATACGTTTGCCAGTTGCATCCCAGACTTGCTCAATCACGTTTAAGTACGTTGAACAAATTGCTCATTCGTCAATTCCCTCAGCGTCAAGCATATTGCCCACAAGTCCATCTCGTAAGGCACCAGTGTAGGACAGAAAAATAGTCGACGAATCTCGTCTCTATACCTCTAAGCAGTGAAAGCGCAATTCTGAACGACTTAGAGTTAGAGGTCCGTAAGTCCGCCAGTACTGACTCTTCCCCACACCACCATGATATGTGCTCCTGCACATAAGCAAGATAGTTCCAAAGTCTTTCTCTACCGACGAGGAAATCACCATTTTCCTACTGAACACTAAATCTGGACTCATTAGTGAACAGAACCAGGCGCCAATCATTACGACTCTAATCCTAGTGTTCCTATGTCCAGTTTCTATGGGCTAATCGGTGTCCTTCATTTAATGGAACACACACCATAGGCCTAGAGACCACATTCCGAAGACAATTTCGGACTGTTCGTATTGATATTGCGTGTCCTGTTGCTACTTGGTGCGTTGCAGCTGAGTTTCATTCAGCCTTATGTTTCGACGGGAGATAACAGTCATCATTTGCTGATGTTTAATGGTTCTTGTTTCAAATAGCTTCCACGTCCTGGAAATCAATTTGGCACATTCCAATTGCTGCAGCCACCTCCCTTTGTGTCTGTCCCGCTTCCAACTTTCCTGTCGCTCTCCATGCCATAGCTTCGGGTAGGTCACCTTGCTATTGCATTGCACTACCTGCTCACTACATTATCTGAACCCAACTGCTCTTGTAATTTGTTTGGTAGGGTAAACAAATCACTTTTAGAAACTTTCTGTTATTACCGTTATCTCGGTTGCCGTAATGTTGTTGTCTCCACTCCGTAGAACCGACAGAAAAACGTTGAACCATTTCAGTACATTATGCCCATGACAATACTTCAGAGCCTGTATATCGTAACTGACGAACCAACTATTTAGCCCAATTTATATGTGCAAACTAAAGCATCGTGTGAAAAATTTGTATTCTCGTTGGGATTGCAAAGCTGGTGTACTGCTTACTAATCAGTTGCATTCACCAGTTGATCAGGTTCGAATCACGGCCTTGATACAAATTTTTACACGAAGCTTCAGTTGTCATATATGCATCATTGATGTTTGTAAGCAGTTGTGGTCTCTGCTCGATTTCGTTTGATTCATGTATTTCGATAAATAATAGTTCAATGCCTCTTTATCTTCGCACAGATATTCTCTCAGGGCTCTTTGTTTCATAGCTCTCTTCACTTGCTACTTTCATTCAGTGCAGGCTCTTCCTCTAATCCTCTTATAAGGAAGCTGACAGCATAAAACGTTTCTTAGCCAACTTTCAACTTCTAGTCTCATCACGTGCCCCTACAACTTTAAACGTAGTTTCGCCGCTTCTTGAGTAACACTTTCAGGAGATTGAATTCGTACAATGATTTCAGTGGTTGGGAACCTATACATCATAGACACTATATAGCTCCTTCTCAAAAAGACGATTTGCATAATTTCCAGCCTTATCCCACCTCTTTTGGACATTTCACATGTTTCGGGACAATACAAGCTTGTAATTGATCTATATAACCATTTTATCGGTCTTTCTCTTAATTTTATACGACCAAACGATGGAATTCAATTTATTGATTGCTTGTCCGCCTTGCATTGTTTCGTCGTGGGAAAGGCGAACCAGAGAATGCGTTTTATTGGCAGAACACTTAAAACATGCAACAGAACTACAAAAGAAACTGTATACACTACGCTTGTCCCAGTATGGGATCCTTATCTGGTGGGTTTGACGGAGGACATCGAAAGAATCCAAAGAAGGGCAGCTCGTTTCGTATTGTCAAGACACAGGGGAGACAGCGTTACGGAAATGATACAGGATCTGGGATGGGAATCATTACAACAACGGCACTTATCACTTCGGTGTTAGCTACTTACGAAACTACAATCGCTAACATTCTCCTCCAAATGCGAAAATATATTGTTGACTCCCACTTACGTAGGTAGAAATGATCATCAGAATAAAATACGAGAAATCGGAGCTGGAACGGAGAGATTCAGGTGTTCTTTCTTCCCGCGCGCTATTCGAGAATGGAATGGGAGATAAATAGTTTAACGGTGGTTCGATGAACACTCTGCCAGGCACTTAAATGCGATTTGCAGAGTATCCCATGTAGATGTAGATGTAGATTTTTGCTGTATCCCTCATTTGATATTATTCCTTCCAAGACATTTCCACTCCTGACAACTTCTATCTATGTCACTTGTTCATTTACTATGCGACTGTATTTCGTGTGTGAAAAACATACAGTGAAACCAGCCTTATTATATGATTCCAAGAGTTTCTTCACTATGTACTGTATATCGTTCTCATCTGCAGCCAAAATTTCCTGATCAACGCCGCTGCGGAGTGGCCGAGCGCATGCTACGTTGCATGAGGAGGTTCCCCGTCGGGGGTTCAAAAAATGTTCAAATGTTTGTAGAGTCTTTGGGACTTAACTACGAGGTCATCAGTCCCTAAACTTACAAACTACTTATGAACTACTTACAACTAAGGACGGCACAAATATCCATGCCCGAGGGGGGATTCGAACCCCCGACCGTAGTGGCCGTGTGGACCGTGACTGGAGCGCCTCAGTCCCCTCGGCCACCGCAGCCGGCGTCTAGGGTTCGATTCCTCCCTTGGGCATGGATGTTTGTGCCGTCTTTAGTATAAGGTAGTTCATAAATAGTTTGTAACTTTAGGATCTGATGACTCCGCAGTTAAGTCCCTTAAGCTCTATAAACATATGAACATTTTTGAACCTGATCAACAGCAAATAACATAGAAGAAATGCCATCTCCGTCTATACTTCAGCATCCATCCGAAGAGTAATGCCTCGTTTAAAAACCATGATTCGTCTGGTGCGGGTGATATGGTCTAGGAAAGGCCTAGTAAGCAGGAGATCCAGGGTACGAATCCCTGCCAGAGCGCAAATTTTAATTCAATGCCTCTACTTATATTTAATCACTTGTAAGGCTTACAGTGAAGACCTCAATGAAACAAAGGAGAAGATGGAGATCATCGATACGGCTGAGCTAGCGGGAAAGGCAACCCAAACTGGTGCCTCTTACGGAGGTTGTTAGGATATCAAATGCTACAGGAAGAAAACCTTGAATAAGGTTGCGAGTTAGGGCGGTAGGTTTGCTCCCTATCTCTTGTGAAATTCAAATACCTCGCAAGAAAAACCTCAATTTTTCTACAGTAAGCGTTAATAATTAATTTATGATGCTGATCGTGATCAGTTGCACACAATTTCTCGGTTGTCTTTAACATACAGTGGATTAATGCAAGAATTAAGTAAGGAAAACACTTTCAAATGTTTGTAAATCTATGGGATTTAACTACTCTGGTCGTCAGTCGCAATGCTTACAAACTACTTAAACTAATGCTAAGGAAAATAAATACACCCATGCCCATCGGGGAACTCGAACCTCCAACGCGAGCAGCGGCGCTCTCCGCAGCTAGGCGCTTTGGAACGCTCGGCCACTCCACCGCGGCAAAGAAGACATGCTTCTAACGAAGCGGTGGACGAAATTGCAGATTAATGTGGGTCGACAAAACGTTTTACCGCGCAAAATTTGCCTATTGCCATTAGAAGAAATGCGAGATAAAAATTAGAATCGGTTAATATCTTCCGTTCGCGCACATCATTTAAAGATAATGGAAATTGAAAACATGAGTTCTTTGGAATTTTTAAATTTTTTTAAAATTTTTTAAAAATTTATATGCTTTATGCATGGTTGAGATAACCTAAATCATTTAAAATTAGTAAAATTAGTATAATATTTTCCGTACGTACACTGTCTTTAGTAGAAACAGAAATTGAGCACTACTTCTGGCGCGTTTTGTTACAAAAAATAATCAAAGTCACTTGAAGTTGATTGAACTGGAGTGAACTGGCCGACTGAACTCACCATAAGCGTAACTGCCAAAAATATGAAGGATTCTAATTGCCCTATATTTGATGAACAACAAGGTTTCATCGAAAATAAACTGACAACATAAGAGTATGTTCTTAGATGCTGTTTTCAAATAAGATACAATTTGTCACTCGAAGAAAACAACAAAAAAGTATCTTTCTCTAAAGCAGCCTCTATGGCAGCCAAAAGAAAAAAAATTGTATGATAAAGCGTATAGATGTGGAACTGTAAAACTGATTGTTGTGCATCACAATTTCCATATTAAAATAAGGAAGATGTATAAACACGATGAAGATAAGTTCCTATTTAAAGCTAGGACAGAGGACTTTAAACTTAAAGGTAAAACAAATTTTGATGTCGCTGCTTGTAAACGCACGATGTACCTCTAGAAAAAATACTAGTTGCGTGTCAGTGTGCAGTTTTGATAAATTGTTTATGTGGAAAAAAAAAGAAAACAAAGAAAATTCCGGTTCTCGAGATGAGATTCATGTTTCTTTAAAGGAATTACGATTTGGGGAAAATCAGCTCTATTGACAAAACGGTTACACTGAAGTCAAAGGCGAGGAAGTTCAAATGTTTGTAACTCTATGGGACTTAACTGCGTGGTTCAGTCACTAACTTACAAACTACTTAAACTAAGTTAAACTAACCTAAGGACAACACAAACAACCATGCCCGAGGAGAGATTCGAACCGCCGCGGCCCGCTATCTTCGCTGGGCACTGAGAAACAAATAAGTTGATTAAATAGGAGAGTTATCAGAATTCTGACGAAAAATCCAATTATATTGAAGCCACAGAGAGAGAGGAAGGAGTTCAAACCATTCACATCAAGTGCAAAGGACAAATGGCGAATCAGAAACGAACTTCGTGCAACAGCAGTAAACAGTGTTCGGTTCGGTATTTCTCATCGGGCAACAGCTGCAACAGCATCAAGTGTTCTGCGAGACACTGGGCTAATAACTGATACAGATTCTTCCCACGTTGTTAATAAATGTAAAATAAGAAAAGCTGTTTCATATAGGAAGACTGCACTGTAGTTCCTTCTGTAGACTGTCGCACAGATGACAAACTGACAGATATCTAAATAAATGACATAGGGATAGAAAAACAATTAAAATCGCCCAAAAGAGGAAAGGCTTCTGGAGCTGTTGAGATAACGGTTCGATTTTACACAGAGTACGCGAAGGATCATGCCCCCCGTCTTTCAGCAGTTAATTTCATAATTTATTTGGAAGTAGGCATTAGGAGTGATTTAAAATGGAACGACCATATGAAATTAATCGTCTGTAAAGCAGATGCCAGACTGAAATTCATTGGAAGAATTCTAAGGAAATGCAGTCCGAAAACAAAGAAAGTCGGTTACAGTACACTTGTTCGCCCACTGCCTGAATACTGCTCACTGGTTTGGGATCCGTACAAGGTGCGGTTGATAGTGGACTTAGAGAAGATCCAACGGAAAGAAGCGCGCATCGTTATAGAATCATTTAGTAATCGTGAAAGCGTTACGGAGATGATCGATAATCTCCAGTGGAAGACTCTACAAGAGAGACGCTCTGTAGCTCGGTACGGGCTTTTGTCGAAGTTTCCAGAACGTACCTATTGCCCCCTCCTACGTATATTTCTCGAAGAGATCATGTGGATAAAATCAGACATATTAGAGCCCACACAGAGGCTTACCGACAATCTTTCTTTCCGCGAACAATATGAGACTGGAAAGGAGGGAGCACCGATAGCGGAACTCAAGATACCCTCCGCCACACATTGTCAGGTGGCTTGCAGAGTATGGATATAGATGAGGGAGAATTTGAAAAATAAATTCACAGTTTCTGAGGAAAGTTGGGGTCTCTTCTTTGACACACGAAAAGCTGATACTCCGTTGAAAAATCGAATATCTAGCTGTTTCGCAGGAATGTGAAGAATATTCTCTTATACTGGAATCTGGAGCAACTTATATTGGACACATATCTCCTCTACCTCTTCAGCAAATGATATAACTCAATGAATTACTTCGCGTTTATACCACTAGAAAAACAAGGAGTATGGTGTAACGACACTGCAACCAGCATTGGGTGGTAGATTGGTGTCATTCACCGACTAGAAAATCATGAAGAACGCCCAATACAGTGTATTGTATGCCTCTTGCATTTTATTAAGCTTCCTTTCTGACATATTTTCCAGCAAATTAACGCTCAAACTGCAGGGTCCAAATCTGTTAGTGGATGAATCGGACAGCAGCTCACCTGCTGTGAAAAACTCCCCGTCGTCCACTGTGGACCCACAGTTTGTTCGATTCCTGATATGGACAAAAATTTGTTCAGTAAAGACTAACAGTATCTTCACAACATTTGAAATCACCTTTAGACTTTGTACCGATCACTTGGCAAATCGAGTCCCTGGTCCATTGTCCCATTCCAGGTGGTAAATGAAGCCAATCGTGTCCTTAGGTTGTATATAAGCTCGTCAGATCCATAAGAAAACTTTAAAGAATTAGTTGGCTTCATTTTAAAATCAGAAATAGTATTGTGGTTTGCCATAAAAAAAGGCAAATACTTTACTGACGGACCGAAATATTACTTTCAAACACTTCAAACGTCACATTTTTTTATCCGAGGAATTACTTGAAATAGTCGAATAAGTAATGTAACGAAATGCATTCTTTGCTACTCCAGAAAATGTCCTGCTGATAATGACTGTTGATGAAAGGTAAAATATTCGAGAACTCGGTTACAGAAAGACCTTGAGAGCAAGACACACTGCCCTAGAGAAGAAGACGATTAGTAATTTTGTACCACAGAAGCAAAACTTTCAATTTTCTGATTAGTTTGAAATTATTGACTGGTGCTCTTGTGTGGTTTATCTTCCACCAATTCTGCGATACTTAATTGAAGCTCATCTAAAATCACAGATCAGTTCTGACACAATGCTCATCAGAGAAATGCAGAAGTTTCCATGTCACACTCAAGCCGTGGAGAAGTGCGGCAGCTATTGACAGGTGCTTTATACAAAGTACGCGGACAGGAAACTAGAGATGGCTATGCCTAACAATACTATAGAACGGTTAGGTCTCTTTTCTAAAAACTTTATAGCTAAGTTTCGAAAAAAGTTAAAAATATAATTTAAATACCACACTTAACAACTGAATGGCTCGTCGGTAGGGTGTTAGTGGAATTCAATGTGCCACCGCGTTCATATTGTGAGTGTTGGGTTATTCTACTCTAGCAAAACGAGAGTAGAGCTGCACAGAAAAAATTGGGAAATATTGCTCAAATTCGTTTTATCATTATTTTTATTTATTTACGACAATGGAAACACAAAATAATGATATTATTACCCTGATTTTAGTTTTTCAACCATTCATAAAGCATAAAAACTAAAGCCAGTTTATTTAGAAAGTTGGTACTGACGTTAATAAATTCCAAAGGAGGCGCTTTGTATTTATTTATTTATTTATTTTTCATTTTTCCATTACTTTTAAGTACGATGCTCGAACGCAAGCTATTGTGTTGTTGTTGTGGTCTTCAGTCCGGAGACTGGTTTTATGCAGCTGTCCAACCTAATCTATCCTGAGCAAGCCTCTTCATATCCTCGAAAGAACGGCAACCTACATCCATTTGAATTTGCTTACTATATCCATCTCTTGGTCTCCCTCTGCGATTTTTTCCCCACACACTTCCCTCCAATGCTAAAATTACGATTCCTCGATGTCTAACAATGTGTCCTACCAAGCGATCACTTCTTTTAGTCAAGGTATGCCAAAATGTCCTTTTCTCACAAATTCTGTTCACTACCTCCTCAATAGTTACGCGATCCACCCACGTAATCTTCAGCATTCTTCTGTAGCACCACATTTCAAAAGCCTCTATCCTCTTCCTGTCCGCACTGTTTATCGTCCATGTTTCACTCCCATACAAAGCAACACTCCACACAAATGCCTTCAGAAAGGACTTCCTTATGCTTAACATAGTGTTCAATGTTAATAAATTCCTCTTTTTCAAAAACGCTTTTCTTCCCATTGCCATTCTGCATTTTATATCCTCTGTACTGCGACCACATTTGTTATTCTACTGCCCAAGTAACAAAACTCATCTACCTCCTTTATTGTTTCGTTACCTAATCTAATTCCTTCACCATCACCTGATTTTCTTAGGCTGCACTCCATTACCCTTGTTTTGCTCTTGTTAATGTTCATCTTATATGCTCCTTTCATCACACTGTCCATTCCGTTCAATTGCTCCTCCCGGTCCTTTGCTGTCTCTGACAGAATTACAATGTCATCGGCAAAACGCAATGTTTTTATTTCTTCACCCTGAACTTTAATTCTTTCTCCCAAATTCTCCTAGCTTTCTTTTATAGCTTGTTCAATGTACAAATTGAACAACATTGGAGAAAGGCTACAACCCTGTCTTACACCCTTCCCAACTTCTGCATCAATTTCGTGCCCTTCAACTCTGATAACTGCTTGTCTGGTTTTTGTACGCAAGCTATTAACTGATTTAATTTCATTTTTTTACGCAAGCTATTAACTGATTTAATTTTTTTATCAAGTACTACTTCTAATGGCAGTAGGCAACTTTTCTGCTTTAAAGCGTTTCGTAAAACAAATATTTCTTTTCTTTGGACCAACCCTTTTACAGATGGCTGCGTATCTTACAGTTAGCCTTCCTGGAGTAACTTAGTCCTGATGGGCCAAGGTAAGTTCGCTACAGAACCGCGAAACAAAGGCGGCAATGGCGCGCCGAGTAGTCACCACTGCCTCTGCCTGTGTAGGTCACGTTGCCGAGTGTTTGCACAAACCTGTCGTCGCAGGAAGTTACAGTTCACAACTCCAGTTATTCGTGCGCAACTCCCCCAACTCTCTCCAGCTTAAAAGTGTTTCTTTATTTTTATTCCTATGTAACTCCCTGAAAGTTGTTTGCCTCTAAAAGTGGAACTTCTACGAACGTAGCTCCCAGATGTGTTACCGCCCACCGTCTGTAGTTGCGATTATGTTAATGTACTTTCGAAAGTTATCTTCAGACCGTGAAAAAAGTGAGAACAGTTTTTATCAGACTACATTGTTATTTTTGGCTGGAATATCTAAAACTATGTTTTACAGCTATATTTTTTTTAATTAAAATTCTTTTATTTATTTCCAAGACTGTATTGGTTTCAGGTTGAACAAGTCAATATACTTATACTTTATCAGTTAAGGTTTCAGCCAAAGTTACAAGTAATGTATTTTTTTATCGTTATTTTTGTACATTTCATAAATTCTCAAATTACTACTACGTTAGAAGGTACAATGTTACTAAAAGACATGAAATACTAAATATTTAATGACCTGAACAATTTTCCGCCATTTTGTTTCCGCCGCTCGCAGTTTCGTAATAAGCTTTGATGGCATACATTTTCGATAAAGTATATAACATATTTGATTTTACGTCAGATTAATAAGGATTCTTATGCGACCATATTGCAGTTTTCTTCATCCACGTCTTCAGCTATTTATCCATTAAAATTTGACATCGCGCTCAGTTTTTGCTATAGAAACGACATTGTTCATACTAATTTTAAATTGGGTTTGTAAATTCAGCGATTCAACCTGTTTCACTCTTAAGATTTCTGTAATTTCACACTTCACCTGTAATTCCTCTGCTTTACGTTTAACACTTACAGCATTTTTCAGTTGTTGCATAAATTAATTTAGTATACGTCGATGTAGTATTATACAGCGAACATTGTGAACTGAATTTAGTTTTATCCAGATGTAATCTATGTGTAGGAATTAACATCTTGAAATGCTCTACAGGCCACTTATTTATTCAATTCTAATCGAATGTTAATCTTGTGACAATCAAATCACTGTTTCCCAACGGTTAGGATTTCCTTCGGAATTGCAAATAATAATGTTATTAGTGACAATGACATACGGAACATGTAATTGTTTTAATATATGTCGAATTAGTAATGTCACATACGAGCAACATATCAATAACAAGATGTTATAGGTGTCATAACTGTACATCTTAGAGGAGAAAGTACATTTTCTGAAATTTCATGAATCTTTGCATGACATAGTGTAAGTTGACAATAGGAAGACGCGCAGGCTAATGAAATCGCTGGCTCATTCAATCCACGTTCACTGTTACAGAATAACTGAAAAAAGGAAAAATATTAGCCGCCTGGGAGTAGCCAAGCGGTATGGAGCGCCATGATACGGATCACGCGGCCTCCCGCGTCGGAGGTTCGAATCCTCCCTCGAGCATGGATGTGTGTACTGTCCTTAGGTTAGTTTACCTTAGTTTAAGTAGTTTGTAAGTCTAGGGACTGATGACCAACGTAGTTTGGTCCCACAGAATTACAAACATTTGAACATTTTTTTGAAAAAGATTAACTAGGCCATTTTTCCCAACTTCTTCGTTACTTATTGTCGTGACATAAACTAAAGCTAGCTAATACGAAAATGAGCAATAGTAGTGAAACTCTAAAACCTTGCAGAATAAATTAACAATTGTGAAACCAGCGCTTTTCCCGGCGTCTAGAGTATTCGAAACACTTACGATTATGACGCCACATGACAGAAACGACTACCGCCGATGTTTCGACTGGTGCATATTCAGCCATTTTCAAGGCAACTGCAGAAAGGAAGCACTGTGCAGGGACATTTAATACATCGCTTGTATCTGCAGGCTTGTAGCCGCCACCATTTGGAACAGCGTGAAGGGGTTCTTCGTGCCTTGGTGCATAGAGCTCACATCATTTCAGACCATCAAAATTTGTCAGGTTTCCCGCCTGGAAGCCAGTTTTCGTGAATATGGTTATAATGAACGACAGATGAGACGAGCATTGCGCGATCAAACAACTGTGCAACGGGTGAATGGGTGATGATAGCACCAAGATGGCACCAATTTCGATTAGCCTTTTGCCTCACACTGGTAATGTCTCCGACAGGATTGGTCATATTTTGCGGAAATGTGATGTGAAATGTGTTTTAGTTCTAAGTTCTAAGATTAAGATTAAGATGCGGTGATGGTCCATAATGGATTTACTAAGTTTGCATAAGGCGGGTGTCTAACGTATCCCATGCACTTGTGGCATGTCATATGTTGGTCAGTCTATCAAGACTACAATGTACCGGTGTGCGTAAACATAATCGTAAGTATTACATACGTTTACAACAAGTTAACAAACCTGCTACTGCAGAATAACGGCTGGACACAGGTCGTCCTATAGAATATAACAACACGTAGATCCTGTCATAAACTTCCGCTATTGGGTATGTGTTATTTTTGAAGCAGTTGACACTAAACTAGTAAATAACCTTATAAACAGAGACGGAGGTTTTTACTTAAGTTCTGCGTGGAATCCTTCGCTCTTGTCAAAAACCAAAGACTTAACATCGCCTTATCCGCTGATGACATTTTACTATCGATACTTCTCACATTAATGACCTTTGTTTGTACGATGGCGCTGTTGCTTACTTGTTCGTTGTG